>CM076598.1:201890000-203140000 GCA_038502835.1 Octonoba sinensis | reverse complement strand
CCCTCCTAATGTAGAGCTGAAAGGGCCATGCTGTGGAAACATTAACGATAGTTTTATGGGTTTATCAATGGCCCACAAATGTGAGAACCTCAAAAATGGCCAGTGCATAAAAGTTTCTGAAATATGAACAATAATGGAGAAGTTGCATAAGTTTCTAAAATGGCTTGAATTTATATTTTTCTGAAAGATATTATTATACAGAATGCGAATACAAACTTTAAAAAATGTTAAATTTTTTTAAACAGTCTTAAAATTCGCTTTAAAAGCAGAGAAAAATGTAAACAATGACACGTGATCAAAAAACGCTCCCTCATTGGTTTGACGTAAATCGACACGCTTCCCTCCGCAAGGGAAAACTTGGCGATTTCTACCCGTCTATGTCTGGGGTTTATACCGCATTCGCATGTAAATTTGTACTTATGGTATTTCACCCTCACCTCTTCATACCTTTCTAAGCTTAAGAATAATAATTATATTTTTACTCATTTTTAACTATGCATTACATAAGTTGATTCCTTTTAAAACTGAATAATTTAGATTATAGTAATTTTCACGATAGAAATCAGCAGATTTTTTAAGGGGCAACTGGCAATTTATCACAGTTGTATTTTCTCCCTAATTTTTTATTTTTACGATAACATCACGATTTTTTACTGGCACTGTAGTAAAGGGAATCAAGACAAAAAAAAAAAAAAAAAGTTAAACATTTTAACCACAAGTGCTATAATCCTAAATGTGTTAATAAAGGGAAAGGAAGGAAGGAAGTAAGAAAATAATCAGAAAATACTTAAAAGCCTTTTGATTTTAAAAATCTGTTTAATTAATGTTTTAACTATAATTTAGCTTTGTCCACTTGGATCAATATGCAATGTTTATTACATTAATTTTCCATTATTCTGTCGATTTTTTAAAACTGACGATTTTTTTTACTAGCACTGTAACAAAAACAATCAAGACAAAAGAAGTGAAAAACCATTTTAACCACAAGTGCAATAAGCTCAAATGTGTTAAAAAATAAATAAATAAAAGAAAGGAAGGAAGAAAAAAGTCAGCAAATACTTAAAAATCTTATCATTTAAAAAATCTGTTTAGTTAATATTTTAACTAAAATTTAGTTTTGTCCACTTGGATTAATGTTCATGTTTTTCATCATTCTTGCAATTTTTTGAAATGGTTGAAAAGCGAATAAGGGACCGTTCCATAAAGGATGTCACGGTTTTTCCCATAAATTTGACCCCCTCCCACTTTGTCACAAAATGTCCCACTTCAGCATACCCCTCCCCTCCCCAAAAAAATGCAACATAAGCATGGTGACACACTTCTTGTTACCCCCTCCCCTTTCCTTGTCACAGTTTGTCACAATTTCTGCCATCCCCACCCCCCTCCTTGAAGCGTGACATCATTTAGGAATGTTCCCTAAGCAAGGATAAATGGAATTAACTCCTAAAGGGTCCCCTTTGCAGCGTTCTTTATGCATTGAAAATAAATTTTTATTCAGTATCTGAGTTTTATTAATTCAACGTCAATAATTTATTAAACAAAAGATAAATTCAGTTTTATTCATATTGCCCCAAAAGCAATGTTTTATTTTCTCCAAAAATTGTGTGCTATATTGCTTGTTAACTCCAAACCTATTACTGACCTTACTTTTACTTAATTCTTCCCCTATCCCTTACCTACAATGTTTTCTCTTTTAGCCGACTCTCCCATAAAAGTTCTTTTTAAAAAATCATGAAGGCTAATGTATCAAAAGTTCATTAAATAATTTAATAAATATTGAAAATTAAGAATACTGAAAGTATTCTTATGAAATGGGGATATGTGTGCCCTGCCTTCTTTCTACCCCACCTCATTTTTTTCCCCTCTTTTTTATTTTGTGCTAGTAAGGGGCGGGGGTGAATGAAGAATCCGTTTGAAAGATCTCAGACCCAACACCTCAGTTCCATGCTTCACTATTTTTTATTCAAACGTTCTTTCATTCGATTTAGTGCATTTCGAAGAAAAAAAACTAACAGCAAAATTTGAACTATTAATAGAGGTTCGGGGCTCTCCACCGCAATTCTTTTCAAACTAAAGCCCAAAAAACAATAATTAAAACTATCTTTGATGGGCAGATGGGAACTCACCATCGGAAAATTTTGGAGCTTGAAGTGCTAAGCACAATTTTAGGCTATTTTTAGTAACATTAAAGGTAATCATTAGTACCATGGCTTTACCCTGTGATTCACCATTTCGTCTGCTGTGACACAAAATCAGACTGGAATATATTCAAGTACACACCTGCTAAAAATTCTCGACAAACTCGAATACTTCCGAGCCCTTACAGAAGTGAATAAACTAGTGAAGTTTAAACAGAAGGATTTACTTTAAGCTGAAATTTTATTATCGAGGCACAGTTCAAGATATTTCCTATTATAAGTATATCTAACATTCACGTTGATGTAATAAGTACACTAATTAATAGTTTTATTATTTTATAAACAGTGGCATTATTTTGAATTTTAAGTTACTATTCTTTCGTAAACTGTTAAAAAAACTTCTTTGCTTCAAAACTAAGGGCGCAATTTAAAGATCTCTGAATTCCATCTTTAAAAGAGTAGCAACTTAACCCCCCTCCCCCCCCTGAAATTATGACCCTGTATATCATAGCGCAAACTGTAGGCAACATATCGTTCGACCTCTGTGTTTGTAATTTTCCTTAAAATTTTAAAACCCTGAAATGCGAGTATTTTATTTTTCCTTTATATTTATTTTTATTTACACCTACTTATTTATTTTTGTTAGTACCTTGAATCAAAAAACTGAAATTACGCCAAGATTATAAGTGATTGAAGATTAAAGAATACCTGAAACACGTATTTAATATTATTTTATTTATTTATTTTTGTTAGTACCTCGAATCAAAAAACTGAAATTACACCAAGATTATAAGTGATTGAGGATTAAGGAATACCTACTCGGCTCGTGGCTTTTAAAGAACCCAAAAGAGTTTTTTTTTCCATGCCTTTTATTACTCAAATATAAACAATATGGTTCTATGCAGCATCTGTATGCATAGTTCTTGGATTCTGATACTTTAAATCATTTTTAAGGATATTTTAAAGCGGTTAACATGCACCCAGCAAAATTTGCTCAGCGCGTAGGACTTCCAACTTTCCCCTCGTGTCGATTGATGTCACATCCTTTCTACCGCGTTGTATCTTTTCGCTGGATGTGACGTCACAGCACTTTTAAATTTCATTTTAAAATACTTCCACATCGTTCTCCGGATTAAGAATGGTACCAATCGACATATTTTTTCAAGTTCTTTCAATTTCACGAAGATTTAGAAATCATGCAACTTCTCCATTGCATGGGCGGGCGGCATTTTTAAGTTTTGCCCAGCCACGGAAAAAACTAAGATCAGGTACTAGGGGAGAAACGTCTAATAGTTTTTTTTCTTTTTCAATTTGTGGTGTATAATTTTTCGGAAAATTTTGTGTGAAGTTCAGAATTCTTTTACTGAAACTCGCCTATGGTGTGGCCCGCGATTATCTCAAGCTAATGGATGTGGCCCTCGGATGTAAAAGGTAGAAGACCCCTACACTAGAAGCATAGAGGTGAGGACAGTGCAGTTGAGTACCAACAAAAGAAAAAGAAAATTATCTTTCTGACCTTTATACCGACTTTCTTTCAAAGAAAATTCTTGTTAAAAGAGAAAGAGTGATGAGAAATGGTTTAAATCATGTCTTTGGCCTCAAAATGAAGGTAAAGACATTATAGAAAAATGAAAAAAAAAAATAAACAAATAATAACAAATCAGCATTATTTGTGGAAAAACGTCAAAATAGTGAAGGTAGTGCATTCAGAAATTTAACTAATGTACAGGAATAAATGACACAGAGTATTCGAGAAATTCGTGACCAACAGAAGAAACTTTAAATACGGTAAATGTGGGTGACGTTGAATCGGGGTTCTATTGTAGCATATTTTTGCTCAACATGATCCGCAGTGTTTACAATGCCAAAACATGCTGTAACTTTTTTTTAAATGTAAGCTGTTTTGCAGGGAAAATAAGATTTTCTCTATACCATTATTTTATTAAAGTCCTAGTTATTTACAACTTCTATTGACACATCTTTACATAACCGTTACTTTTAACAACATTTCGTATTACTGCCGTGACACACGTAACAGAGAGAGTTTCTCTACGATGTGGGGTTTAACTGCCAGATACCAACACATGCACCCGTTTCGTGGGTTTTTGGAGAGCTCTTTTTAGCTCTTTCCTCGATAACGTTTTCAAGGAATCTCTACATATTTTCAGTGAATTCCCATGGGAAATGACTCCCCGGTAAGACGACCGGAAGGAGCGGTTACCATATGTTCTAAAATGTTGTCCATGTATGGACATGGAACATCTCTATCTACAATGCCCTGAAAATTGCAAAAAGGAAGGGATTAAACCATGTCAACACTCCAGCATCTAGAATAAATGAACAGAGGAAGAAAAATATAAAAAACAATCAATGCATCACACTAGACAAACAGCAACATTATCTTTTTTGTTTATAATAACAAATTTCATATAAACTTTGCACTACAGACTTTCATTTTTTTTTTTTTAAATTACAGTACTGATGTTGATGATCCTCGACACCCAACAGTAAACAGAAATTACAAGATTTAATTTTCCTATATATACAGATAGAAATATATGAGAAATACAAAAATAAATTGCAAAAATATATAGAGAGAACTGAGAAAAAGCAAAACAATGATCGAGAATAGTGAGAAAAGAGACTACATTATAAAAATAGAAACTAAAAGAGACCAAGTCTAAAAAAAGCAAGAAACTCCAAGACCTTTACATAGGACTGAAAGTATTTATCAACAATAGAAATAATGAAGCAAACTTACGGTTGAGTTCTGTTAAAGGGGAAACAAAATCTTCTTCCCCCTCAGAGCTAGTACTACTTATGTCTAAAACTATATCTTTGTTTGGGTTCACTTTCAGAAAATTTCGGCACTGGTATGTAAAATGTCCCGCTGAAACAGGAAATATTTTAAAAATATAGCATATTTTATAACACTAATCACAATTACAGAAAGCTACAATATATAAAACTCATAAAATGCAATAAACTATAATAAAGGAAAAACATACAATAAATTATAATGAAGGAATAAAAATACAAGAATTTCCAAGTTTTCCTCTTGAAGTCATGAATTGTCACCAAACACAACTATAGCACACTATAGTTGTTACAAAATTTGTTAGTTTTCCAAGGAGTAACTATTGCAAGTACAGTAGAACCTCGATTATCCGAAAAGCATGAGACCGTAGCGTTTTCGGTTAATCAAGGTACCATAGAAATTTTCGGATAAGCGAGAATTATAGGCAAAGGCCATGTTTATAAAACCAATATGCTCCCCTCTGCGCATGGAACTTCTTCCAACTTCTGAATATAATGGATTAAGAAGTCTTGCATCTTTTTTTTTTTTTTCATTTAAGGTTTGCACACAGGCAGATTTTTACTGCATATTTTAATTCTTATTTCTTTAAAATAACTCGGAGCTTTATTCTTACTGAAAACATAAAAAGAAAAACAGTCCAGACAGACTATGGAGACAAATGTCAAAAAAATCTCTACGGAAGAAAATATTAATCTTCTCATTATACACATGTATTACTTCTTAATATGGATTGTGAAAGGAAAATATTTTTTCAGTGTAAAATATAAATACACAGCTTAGAAGGACACAGAAAGTAAGAGAAAAAAATCGTACATGACATACATGGTGTTACCATTCTTTAAACTGAATTTTCAATCCCAGCAATTGTGTAACATAAAAATTATTATTAATGTTCAGTAAATTTGCATATTGTGAACGCCACCAAGTGGCTGACTGTTATAAGACTTTCTGAGTAAGGAATGTGTGTTAATTGTGTTCAGTTCAGTTGTTCAGTCTTTAGACAGATTGAATGCATGTGTGTGCGCCTAAGTGTCGCAAATTAAGTTTCGTTAAAATAAAGGAATTTATTTGAAAATATAGTGTAGTTAATGTACTGAGCTGTCGACATGTTAGCGATTGGCTAACAAACAATTAATATTGCTTTAAAATTAAAATTTGGTCTAGTCACCTCACGAGCGTTGTTTCATAATCATCTCTTTAATCTGTCTCGCTGGTTCTTGAATATTTATAATTGTTGGCCTTAGAAATTCAAGTTACATTTAAATTAACTCAAAAATAAACTAAAATACTTCTATTTGAGTTTGTTATGTATTCCTCTCAGAAAAGTCCAAAGTATTTGAAAATAAATGAACATTTATTAAACAGGTTAAAAACATACCTAACAATCTAAAGGAAAAAAATATCCAAATAATCCTCAAATAAATATTCAGAGGTAAAGTATCCAACATGAAATAAAAAACAATATATTCACCAAAGTTCCCGATTTATAAGTACATTTCTTGAATGAAAAATCACCGGAGTCAAAAGGTAACCATTCACCCTCACCGGTTCTAAAAAACGTTGGTGTTGGATGTTCATCCAGTTGATTATTCAATCAATCCATTTAAAGAGGCGAGCTGGAAAACCTCACACTACATGGTTGGTCAGGTGATGTCTTTCAGCAAGACAGGACTCCAAATCGGGAGGTATTTAGTTTCAATGATGAATCTCACACTCGGGAAGTTGATACATATCCGTGGCCGATAAAACAATCAAACAAGAAAAAATACTAATTTAGAAGATACATTCCAGAGGCCACAAGCCCCAGACGACGAGGAGGAATTAACCTCCGAAAAAAAAAATGAAGAGTTTCTTCAGAAGCACAACATGATGTGCAATCACATCGGTAAGATGAGGTCAAGTTAAGCTAAGAACTGATGCTTGCTGCTGCCTGCCATATATACACGAGTTGCGATCTCCCCACGCAAGCACCCACCTACGTCATCCGTAATTTGCATGGGGAGTACGCAATTCGAGTGCGGCCGCAAAAGGTAATTGCCTCTTCACTAACATTGGCTTCGGCAGCAAACACGCAAAAGTAAAACATCTCAACTATTTCCTCTGATCGTGACATGAGATATGTCCGATGGGGGAAAGGAGAAACCAGCATGCAATGAACGGGATTGCATGGTAAGCGTTTTATTTCTCCAAGAAAATTTGCTTTTACAGGGTTCCCACTCTTTTTTTATAACTAAAAATAAGCACTTTCTAAGACTTTCTAAGACTTTTCACAGTCATTTTCTAAGACTTTGAATAAATTATTGTGGAGCACATACAATACAATTCAATGGATGAAAATCTATTTTGATCAAGTTGAATGTTCTTACAGATAAGTTAAACTTAAAATTTTAATATATAAGTGTACCCAAAAATTATACATAAAAACATAAACCCAATCTCACTTTTACAAATATGCATATTGTGTATATAGTATACATATAAGTAATATGTAAAGAAATATTAGAATAGAGATATCAAGAAACATGGAAACTTACCACAATCTTCAACGTTTAAACACTAAAAAATCTTAACTTAATACTTAATGATATTACTTGAATGCAAGACTTATTTTGTTTGTACTCCTGTTTTTTTTTTCGTTTTTTAATCATCAAAAAAAAAAAAAATTTAAGAAACAGAACTAATATTTGCATGAGAGTCATTCCTTGGTGACCATGTTATTGTTATTTTTTTCTGAAATGGATCTAAATTATTATAATAATAAAGTAAAATAACACTACCGTCACATGCTGTCAGGCATTAGAAGCTTGGGGGGGGGGGGGGATATTTAAAAAATGTGACTGATGTTACTTTTGCCAGTCACCAGTAAGCTTTTTAAATCCCCTCAATTTCACACATAAAATCTTATGCCAAAAAAGAAGTGGGGTACCATTATTGTAACTCCATTGTAATAATTTCAATCAATTTCAGAAAAAATAGACAATTTTAAAAGTTAGAAACAATTCAAATTTTAATGTCAGTGGAATTACCCATGAACTTTAACTTTTTGATACAAGGTTAAAAGAAATCTGCAATTATATAAAAGAAAAATAAAAGTGGTGAGGGTTAGTTAAAAATTTGATGAATGAATAAATGGTCAATTAAAAGCACATCAAAAGCTTTGCGGATAATAACTTAAAAAACATTTACATTTCAATTCAATTCTTTTTCAGAAATCTTAATGTCTAATTCTTTAACTTCAGATGCTTTTTCTTTAGTATCCCTACGAAGTGAATTGGCTTTCATAAAAAGTGAAATGTTTTTGGATGACTCTGCCTTATTACACAGTTCTTCTGCTGAATTGTCCATAACTGTGACATCAGCTTGAACTTGAAGAAAAGCCAGGAATAATAGTACAGTCATAAGTACAGAGAAAATGAACACAATCTGAATTTAATCTGAATTATTTTGCTGTTGAAAGCTGAAAAAAAGTAACAATTGTGTGCACTTAATTTTTACATTGAGTTTACATTAATCATTTTTCTATTGTATGAATGAAAAAGCCTGAAATATTTTCAACCATTTAGTAAAATCATATGCTTACACCATTGCTAAAAACTGAAACTTTTTGTTTTAATCAAGTTTCTTTATTGAAAACTTCTATGATAAAATATTTTAGAAGGAAAAAAACCTTAAGCTATTAGGGGACACGGATGAAACTTTAAGGACACATATTCTAAATTCTAACAATTGTTGTTTTAAACACTATCATTCAGAATTATTTATTGTGTAGCATTTATTAAATGGATCTAAAATACTAATTTGAAGATAAAAAACACAGAATGGTTCATGATTACTATGAAATATAATTTGAATGATTGAATGAATTATGCTTTGCTGTTAAGATGTTTGAAGAATAAGAGTCATATTGTAAAATTTAAAAAATCATAATTAGTTGTAAACATATGAAATATGTTATGCACACAAACAGATGGACCAGGAAGTTTTGTTTGTAACAGTTGTTGTAATTGCAACATATTTCATTTTTACAGCACTTTCCAACATTGTAAAAGCAATGATTTTTTTGAAAAAAAATCACTTGATTTAAATCTGATTTAAAAAAAAAAATCACTTGATTTAAATCATGATTTAATTCAAGCCGATTTTAATCAACGAACCCTGTTTAAAAGTATGTACAAAATATCTTTCACAACATTACAAGTTTTCGCTTCTTATTGTAAAATACTAATTGTTTTAAAATCATAAAATACAGACAATATAATGTGAAATAAGATTATTTTTACAAGAAATAAGTTCGTAATTTAATGTTTATAAAGTTAAAAAAAAAGCAACATAAAATTGAGGAAGAAAAAAAAGTCACTGAATCATGATTTTTTAAAGTATCATAATGCAGGCTCATTTCCTACTTACAAACTGCGACATACCAAATGGCCAAAAGTAACTTTTATTTTTAAAATAAAACTATTTTAAATAAAAATTTGTGTGAAACAATACCCTTCTTTTTTTTTTTTTTAGTCTGTTTTAAAATGTTTTTGCACTGGAGATCGATTGAAGCAATCTCCTTTTGCAGAAAATAAATACATTCTACCTGATGCTAATACTAACTGCACCATTTAATAGGTATTTGTTTAAATGCATTTTTGTCGAACTCTAAGTTATTCTGAACATTTTAGTGGAAACATTTTTGTGTAGCAAAGTTATGAATTTTTTGAACTACGTCGCTACCACAAAATGTGTCCGTAAAGCAAAGACGTCTCTTTAAACACATTTTAGAATATTATATCTCAAAAAGTATTAAAGATAGCAACAAAAATATTTACAGGGATAATCGCGATAGTAAACTGAACAAATAAAAAAAATCATTAAAATATGAGACCATGGGTTTCATAACCTGCATGAAGTGGTATGGATTAGGGATGTAAAATTTCCGGAAATTTTGAGGTGGTGGAAAAAAACCAGTTTTTTTCCGGTTTTTTTTCTGGAAAAATTGGAAAAAATGATTTTTTACAAGTGAAAGTGGATTTTTTAAAATAGTTTTTGGGATTGGGGGTGTTTCTATTGAAAAAAAAATGTGTAAATGTTTTTTTTTTCATTATATCTTTGTAACCTTACTGATCCTGACCTTTTGTATAATCATTACAATAACATTTTCTATTTTAAACTGCCATTAAAGCTTTTTTTTTTTTTTTTCAAAAAAAGAAAAGTAACAATATTACTATAGTTTGAAAGAAATAGTTAATTGTAATGTACACTCCATAATCCATTTACACGATCATTCCTTTTAACTAGATAAATGCTGCCAATTTAAAGAGAAAATGTGGCTGTCATTATAAATATCGTCAATATCAAATCTCTCATTGTTTAAAAGTTTGTTTTGAAAAAAACAAATTCTTGCAATATATTTTTTTTTGTCTGTAAAAAGATTTTATTTAGTTTTAATTTATTTTCCAGTCTAAATACAAACCAGAACTACATTAGTTTCTGTTAAGCTTTCTAATCTAAACCCAAACCAAAACAGTATTTGTATTGGTTTACGTTTAGAATTCTAAAGCTGAAGCAAAGCTTAAAATACTGTTTAGTTCACATAAAATTGGTTGCTATTCACTGGAATTTGGGATTTTTTAATGAAGAATCCAAGTCCAGTATTGCAATGGAATGTGAATGTTCATCTTCTAGCAGCGTTGCTTCAATAAATTTAGATACTGATTCGGATTAAAGTTAATCACAAAAATAAAATTAAATTTGAATCCAAAGTTAATCATAAATTTTAAAGCAACATTTTTTTATTGATTTATCATTATTTTTAATGTAATTAACTCAGAACAGAAGTAATGGTTATAAAGCAAGTAGATTTTAGGATATGTAACTTTTGTAAATTATCAAATAATTCTTTTTACAAAGTTGTTTAGTTTCCCCCCCCCCCCCAAAGTTTGTTAATGCATTTATATGTATGTATGTATACAGGGTGCAATTTAAAGTGCTTAGGAGGCTTTTATCTCAGCAACCGTTGGTCACAAACATATACTTCCAGTTATAAAAATGTTTAAAAATTGTAAGCATTTATAATAATAACATTTTTAAACTAAAAAAAAATCAATTTTGAGAAAATTACAGAAATTAACTTTTTATACAGTCACCCATTCTTTATAGACATATTTTAGTAAAAGTTGACGCCCACACATCCTAAGGAACATAACGCAAAATGTTTCCCTTCTGCATGACAAAAATAAACAGAGATATTTAGTTTCAATGTTTGGGATTTTTTAAAGATATTTTGGCCTGCATTAAGGGGTTGGTTAAAAATTTTCAATGAAGTATTCATTCTATTCATTGTTCAATGAATACTTCATTCGGATTTTTTAACCGATCCCTTAATAAAGTCCGAGAAAATTAGAAAGAATTCCAAGCTTTGAAACTAAATATCTCTGTTTTTTTTTCTCGTACAAAAGGGAAACTTTGTGTTAAGTTATATTTAAATATTTAAAATATTTAAAGAAAAAATATTAAAAAATATAAAATATTCAAAGAAAAAAATATTTAAAAATATAAAATATTCAAAGGAAAAAATATTTAAAAACATAAAATATTCAAAGAAAAAAAAACTGGAATGTAACTATTATAAATTTCTGAATGTATTATTTTATACTAGAAATTTCAAAATGTTCAATTTTTCCGGGTGGAAATAAACCCTTTCGGAAAAAAGCCGAAAAAAAACTGTTTTTTTTCCCAAAATTTCCTCTTTTTTTCCGACCATTCCCATCTCTAGTATGGATTGACCCTTTGTCATTTCTTTTGTAATGATAGTTTCATGAATCTCATTACAATTATTGGCATTCTCAAAATGAGCCTCTGAGCAATATAAGATTCTTCTTTCAAATTTTCCACTTCTAATGACTTATTTACACTAAAGCAATGTTTTACAGTCGCTTGACCGTGTGATAAAATCAACATAATTCTTATAACCCTCCATAATTTTTCACTTTCTGAATCTTTGTTTAAAAAATCCCATAAAAAACCGATCAGAAATTGCATAAAAAAATACGGTAATTTAAAAATTGACTTTCGTATTAAAAAAAAGCACTTATAAACACCTTTGATTGAAAATAAGTACTTCTAAGGGCTTTTAGAAACAAAAGGTCAAATTAAGCACTTCTAAGCCCTTATAAGCACCCGTGGGAACCCTGTTTTAGCCCAACAATAATCTATTTGGGGGCTTTTTTGTTGCTCCTCCCCCCCCCCCCCCAAATTTCCGCAACACTGAATAACTGCTGTGCTGTCACTTTGTTGTAATCTGCGTGCTGTTGAATAGTTTTGTGATGAATTCAAAAAAGTCTGCCTTTCTAAAAATAGAAACTTTATTATAATATTTGCAATTGATAACGTCTTGCAATTCTTGATTAACTTGCAGCACGTTTCAAATGCAGAAAATAACTCGCGAAAAACAATAGCTCTCCCTTTGATGATAGAAGCGCAGTACTGTAAACTGATAGAAGTTGCGCAGCCTATCTGCCGTCTCTCATTTTCTTATCACTCATTATTATTTAATTAACTATTTAAGAACATATTGTATTAGGTATTAGTAAACTTTTATACTTATTTAATTTATTCCTAGCGATGCATAAATTACTAGCTAACGTTTGCTCGCTAGGCGGCAGTGCAGTACGAAGGATGCAATATGCAAATTTAGATACCATGATTAGTTGCATCCTTCGGCGCGTGGCTGGGCGGTGCCTAACGTAAGTTTCCTAGCGTGCCTCACTATGTAAAGGACAAGGCATATATAAATGCGTGCTTGCCTGCAACGAGAGTCAGTGGAGCAGGGGCATTTAGTTTGGAGGTAGTCGAACGGGCCGCTGACTCAATGGAATTTTTAAAACTGAGTTAGATTGATAGAAAGCCCGGAGTTGGACATTTTTGGAAATTCATAATGTTAGAAATTCTCGTAGTAAATTAGGGCGGCCATGTTGCCGTTGATTTAGTTTCTTTTATACCGGTGGTCTATTTCTGTTAATTAGGTTTTAATATGTTGTACTGTCTTCGTCTAAAATAAATGATGTTATTTTAAACTTTGATCGATATTATTGAAAACGCCCGACACTCATTCTGCTATTTAACTGTATTAGACCTGTATGGTCATAACCCAGTGATCATATTAGTTCATCATAAACAAACCCACGTGATTGCAATTCGAGAATTACACGCAACTGTTCCAGATTCGGTTCAATTAAGGGCGAGTTGAGACTAACATTGAGTTGTGTTCCTGATTTTCTGGATATCCTGGTGGTAACATATTTTAATTGTTGTTAAACTGTTTCATGCTTTCTCTTCAGCTGACATTTCCACGGCAAACTCATGTTGGGTTTAGATTGTTTTGAATTAAACTCTAAATTTAACATTGATATTTTTTCACCCAGCAGTTGCCATTGTCAGTTTGGCATCGAACGCATCAAAGAATACAGTATGTAAAGCAGTACCTACGTCAAAATGGCTTGGATTTCATTGGCGGCGGACTGTTTTGTGAGCCATGCGCATATGGTAAACAAAGGCAATGGACATTCAAACTAAAGCTATTTAAAACGAAGAAGCCTGGCAAGAACATACATGTAGATTTGATCAAATCTTCAGTCTTGTTAAGAGGTGGAAAGAAGTACATGTTGGTGACCAAAGACAATCACTTCAAGTTTCGGAGTGTAGATTTTCTGAAGCATAAAGACAAGTAGCGAACAAAATTAAGCAGTTCCTTGTTCATATCAATAAGGATGGTATAAATGTTAAAGAATTGGTCACAGACGGTGGTCGTAAATTTGACGATGCAAAATTAGTGAGATGGACTGATGATGCAGGGATCAAACTCCAAATTATTATGTCATATACTCCACAATGAAACGGCTTAGTTGTAAGAGAAAATCACTCGATAATAAATGCAGTTCGGACTATGCTCAAGGATTCCGGCGTACCTCAATTTCTATGGGCATAGAAGCAGCATCTACGGCTGTCTACATTCTCTATCGAACTAGACCAAGCAAACCCAAAGGAAAATCTCCATTTGGGGAACGGTTTGGACACAAGCCAGCAATCAACAAAATTCCAGTTTTTGGATCAACTGCATTCAGAGGTCAACAGAAGTAAATTGGATGACAAGGGTTCAAAGGACTATTTGGTTGGTTATTGTGACAACGATATTGTATTTTCATACCATCAAAGAATTGCTGGATATTTGTTTAGTGCACAGCGGTTGGGGGCGTGCTAACGGAATTGACGTCATTGCGAATCAGCGAGCCGCACATGCCTAGTCGATGCGTATAAAACACTAGTGTGTTATGACTTGGTCGGTTGACTCGGTGTTGTATAATGGTTTAATGTTAAATATCTTTGACTATTATGCCCTTTAGTGATGTTATTGATTCTAACATTTTTAGTTTAAAATAAATATTTTCCTTTTTATCAAGTTAGATTTTTTATTAGTTAACTTTCAAGAACTACAATTTTAAAGAAATTCTAAGTTAGGTTATGGGCCAAATAGCCCTTGAAAGATATATCGTTTTCGGGTGCCGTATAAGATTTAGAATTTGAGTTCGAGCTTTTCCTCTTAGAAATCATGGCTTTGCGTGCTGAAGGATTTGAAAGGTTTTAGTAAGGAAAATTGGAATAGATGAAAAATAGATGTTAAGGTATTACGCTTAGATAAAGGATGTTGGACATTTATAGAAGGAAATGCAACGATGGATAAAAAAACAAGTAATCGTGAGCATAGCGAGTTTTTACTTCTACAAGATAGAGCTTACACAACACTTTATTATGCAATAAAGCCTGAGTTTAGACCATTAATTCAAGATACTTAATAAGGAAGGCATGGGAAAGTTTGAAATCTCAATTTGAACCTAAAACACGGGCAAGAATAATTCAACTTTTAAAGGAGTAATCTTAATGTTCGGTATAAAAAAAGCCAAGAAATAAGTCTATTTATAGCCAGAATAAAATTTGTTGTCAAGAAATTACAAGATGCAGGACATTAGTTAGATTCCTTCTTTCAAAGTTTTCAAGTAATTAGGCATCTACCTTCGGAATATACGGACATAATTCAACTTATTTATCGGTGGAAAGAGAAAGATTTTCAAATAGACAAGATTGCTGAGGAGCTGGTGAAAGAAGAAAGTCTATTAAAACAGGTAAAAGCCGACTATGAAGGTCCTGAGGTGAGGGCTTTCAACATTACTAATAGAAGTAAGTTGGGAAAAGTTAACAAAACGAAAGGAAATGCTTAATTTCTTAAAAATACAAAAGATAAGTTAAAGTTGATCAGACCTTGCTCATACAGCACAAGAAGTTTCATAGACGTATTATCAATGTTACAATCCTGCATTTACATAACATATCCCGCCGGTGCTTTCAAATATGTTCCAGGAACAAACCGGTTGTACCGTATATTTTTACACGTTGCAGTAACATTGCAGTTTGGTTTCGATGAAACTACTGCAATGTATAATTATACTATTTAATGAATGATATGTTTTCTGTGGTTTGGCGCTTTATTTGGCACTGAAAATTTTCTAGAGGAATATAATGGAAAATTTTCCTCCCCAAATTACTGCCGGATATTCGGGTATTTTTTGCTGGGCCGGATCGGATTCCGGATAATTTAGTTATTGGCCGGATCGGATAGTTAAAAATTAGCCGGATAGGCCAGATACCGAATAGTTGCCAGATATCCGTTTTATCCCTAGTTTTTTGCTCTTTTTTTTACTTATTCATTTATTTTTTAAATATTATTGGCGAATAGAAGAACACATTTTCCAAACATACTCATTAATATTTTCAAAAGTTTAGAAAAATAGAACCCCTGTTTTTAGATTTGTACTTTATTTTTTATTAAAAACTTCTATCTTCCTTAGATATGTGAATTGCATTTCCCGAAGGAAGATAATATTCATGAGGCTGAGTTCTTTGATAAAAAGTAATAAGTTAGGTTTTCATTACAGAAATTTTATTCTTGTTCCATGTGTTTGTTTAAAATAACAAGCCTTCCATTTCTTTCTAAGAGTTAATTAAATTTCTTTTCTTAGTATTGAGATTATTTCTTTATAAAAAAGGAAGTTCTTTGTTTATATGTCACCTGAATGTGAAGTGTTGGTGTTAAAGTTTCATTTTCTGCATAAATTTATGTTTGACTTTTTGAAGAATTCTTTGAGTTCTCGTTTGTGCTCATCATAGTAATGTGTATTTTTATGTCATGTAAATAAAAGTTATGGTTCTTAGAATTGTGTCTGTGTGAGTATCATTCCCATAAAGCAATTTACAGCATGAAATGCATTAAGTATGTTGCAAGATTTTTTTTTTTTTAGCACTAAAGCAATTGATAGAAAACGTACCAGAATAAAACAAGCTTAATTTGAGCAAAAAATATGAAGTGCATAAAAGAACATTTTTAAAAGAAAAATAAATTACACATAGTTTTTTGAAATATATTATGAACTCGGTTTTTTGTGGCATGTAAATTCATTCTTTGTCCTGAAACTTTGTTTGAAAAAAAGTTCCTTATTTTCCACAATTTCTTACACTGAAAACATTAAAAAAAAATTATGTTTATTTTATTTCAAAATTCATCCGATCCCTAATTCTGTAAATTCGTAAAAATGCTTAAAAATATTTTCAAGATTTTTTTTTTTTTTTTTTTTGCTTTCTATATGCACAGGTTTTTTTCAGTTTGAATACTGAAAACTAAGCAACAGAAATCAAAGTAAAATCCAAGTATTTCTTTAAGAAATTTCTTGCAATTTTGTTAGCGTTCATCAAAACATTATGATCCTTCCAAAGATATAGAAATAAAAAAAGCTATATTCAAACATCTTCCTCCAAGATGCTTATACAGACCCCAAAGCAAATTTTTTCCCCAAAAAAGTAGGAAAAAAGGAGTTAGAAACAACAATGCAGGAAAAAATAATGGAAAAAAAATAGGAATACTAACACTTGATAAAGATGAAAGTAAATAAATAAAATTCAAAAAAATCAAATTTAAGGTAATTTATTGTTGGAAGATAAGTTAAATATACAAATACTACTACACATCTCTACTTCATCACTAAAACATCTGATAAACATGAAGGAATGGTAATGACAAAAACTAGGTTTTTAAACATTTTTTTGCATTAGTTTTAACTTTTCCAGGGCTGAAGAAAGGTCTTTAGTGCTTTTTTTTAAAAATATTGTTGGTACTAGTCTCCACTATTTTTGACACAACTGCAACTTTTACAAAATCCTTCATCTGAATGGCTTTTCGTAACATGTCATTATTTTCAGCTAGACATTTATGAGCCGAGTTCAATTCTTCCCGTAAATATTCAACTTTTTCAGTTTTTATTTTTTCTGAAATTTCCAACTTCTTTTGTTCATTTTCATATTTTCTTGCTCCTCGGCTTTCCTCTTCAGCAGCTTTTGCAAAAACTTTTTTTTCTGCAGCATAGGCTGAGTAGCTTTTCGCGACAGAATTTAACAATTTCCCAGTTATAGGAATCAAAAAAATGCTTTTGTGGCTTTTTAATGTGCCTAAGACCTATAACAGAAGATTCAGAAATGCTTAACCGTTTCTTTGTTAATATATTATTATTGAGTGAAAAGCCACATTCTACATCTGCATTTCCATGAGCAAGGATTAAACTGTTTTTAATTAAAAGTGGTAGATTTGGAAATCTTGGCTTTTTGGAAGAAATATCATTGAACTCGAATATTCTACTCCAAAATGCATCAATATGCTCTGGATTTCCAGAACTGAATTCTTTACAAATCCGAGTAACTTCCGAGTCCATGCTGTAGGCTTGCCATTCTACAGCTAGTCTGTCTATTTCCCTGTTACCAAAATTCAATGATGTCAAACTGTTGCACAATCTTTGAACGGCATCAATTGGCTTTTTCCTCATCAATGGATGTAGAATTTCTAAATCCCTAAGTAATGAATTTGTAAAAGGAAGTGCAACCGTCAAAAGCTTTGCCAACTTCACCAAGCATGATCGTTTCACCATTCTTGCTTCCTTTGCTTTTACTTTCTTTTAATAATAAAAGAGCTTTTTTTTGTGCCAATTCCTACAGCCAAGGCATTCACAGCTTTATAATTTTGAAAATCATCAAAATTAATCTCAAAGAATTTCTTTGCTTCGAGGTTGGAGATAATGTCATCCCTCATAAACATTAACAAAATGTTTAGTAATAGTTAGTTCATTTTGTTATATAACATATGAACAAGAGGGCCTTCAGTTTGAAATAATGCTAAATAAGATTGCAAATTTGGCTCAAGAGCAGCAACAAATTCAAGATACACGAGAGTATCTGGGTTCTTTAAATTGCTTACAATTCTTTTATAACGGGAGTTCTTTTGAAGTGAACTGAAACTGCTTTTGTTTAGGCAGGAAATTTATAAAATATTCTTTCAGTGCTTCATATACAGTTAGCACTCTTTCTGTGACAGGACCTAATGCAAGCCATCTAGAATTGATGTGTCACACTCAAGAAGCATTTGCAGATTTTTTAAATCTTCACGACGAGCTGCACTATATTTAAAAAGGGAAAACAAATCACTACAGAACTCATCAATATCTAACGGTAGGTCACTCAATGCTTTTGCAAAGCAATTATGAACTTTATGCATGTACTAATGTCCACCAATTCGTGAGATCCTAATTTTAAAAGTTCATCATTTAATTTTTTGGTAACCAACAAATTGACATTTGGGCCATCCATGCTAAGATTAAAAACTTTCTTAAAGCATAAATTTTCACACTTTAGTGCATCCAAAATAGTTTTACATATTATTTTATATTATTTTGGCATCAGCATGTCCAAAGAATAGTGACGTAAAATACGAGGACACAACTGAATTGCTTTGTGGACTCCAGTACCTTACGTGCAAATGTAACTGTTTTTAGTTTGTGAAGTTGTAGCTTCATCAAAACAGAGTGAAAAAACCTCCATTATCTACAGCAGATTTCAAATCAGAAATACTTTCCTTACTGAAATAAGGTCCTAATCCATGAGATATCACATAAGAGACTTTTCGGTCACTTAATTTCATCCTACTTGCAATGGGATGATTATCAAACATTAATTGAAAAAGAGGAGCAATGTCTTTATATGACTCAAAGGAAAAATCCAAGACAGCTACATACTTGCCAACCTTGGAGGAAAAAAAAACAGGAGATTTTTTTCAATGACGCCCCCACACACAGAAAATGAACAATTAAACTGACTTATACAAAGATTTTTTTTAATGTTCATTACAGCAGTATTTGATAAAATTTTATCATCAAATGTTGGATCGAAACATTTTTTAGCAAAATTATTTTTTATGAGCAATAGGATGTTCTCTAGATTTTCATTTGACAGCACTGGACGAAACTTTGTTTCACTTTACCGAAAATGTATTACTGTGCGGAATGCACAAAATCCCAAGCATTACATTTAGTTAGATAATAAAAAAACAATTCTCCCAAATACTTACTAGCTTACATCTGCACCACAATTTAAACAAATTATCACCACCATATCTGGTGTGCACTTAACAAATAAATTATCCAAAATATTTATTTTTAGAAATTTAGCCATTTTTCAGTTATATATTCGATGAAAATAGGAAGAAATTTTATTCATCTATTTTGTAACAGTATATAATGATTACCAAAAAGGAAAAAAAAGCCAAACCCTAAGAGGATGAAAAAAAAAAATTCAATTCTATGCAAAAAATATTTTAAAAACTAGATTATTAATAAGGATGCAATATTAACAGTTACAACTAACTAAATGATCACCAAAATTTTTTAAAAAGGCTAAAATATTTCATTGATTTTTCGAGTGGGTGTGGCAAAAGGAAAAGTGCAAATCCTCTACTACAGAGGCTAAATCGTAAAAAATATTAGAAATAATGGTAAAAAAAAAAGGTATTGATGTCCAAGAGATTAAATGAGATATTACACAAGAACTAGGGACATTTACCGAAGCGGATGCAATCGGATTTTTGAAAAAAATCGGGACTGACCCTTGAAAGCATATGAAAGACAAAATGCGGAAGTTTTACTGCTAATTTGTAAAAGTTTCGTAAAGCAAGTATCTATGCATGCTGCTTCAAAATTTAAAGAAAGGAAAAAGTACCAAAATTATGGATATTCGCGGAACCGAAATTTTAACTTTTCAAAAATACCAAAAATATGGAATTTCGTCAAAATACAAGAAAATTACATAAAAACTACTCGGCGAATAACTACGATCCCGAGTGCTGTCCATTGAGCAAAAAAAAAAAAAAATTGATGCTTCATTAATTTATTTTAAAGCGAAAATTACAAAAAAACGGGAGAAAATTGTGTTAAACGGGAGATCAGGAGACAGACGCAAGAAACGGGAGTCTTCCGGTAAAAACAGTAGACTTGGCAAGTATGCAGCTACTTTAATTGCCCACAAAGCTTCTGCACGTGTCACTAACTGATCAGTAGTCAGTGCAACAGATAAACTTTTTGGATTTGAATTAGCTGATGCGCTACTAGGATATATTAAAGTTTGCTGTCCTTTCATTAACTGTTGAGCTCTAATGTGTTTTTATCTACTAGCATAAGACAAAATCTGAGATATACCACAATTTGATATTGAAAAGCTGCATTTGCATAATAAAAAGTAGCTTCCATTTCATTTTTCCCTTTGGCGCACCAGCTTCCGATAACATCACCATTACTATCAAGAACTTCAAGCCCCTTTTCCTGGAATTTAGTTTGTCCGCCTGGCATTGCAGATTATCTATAAAAAGAAAACTAATTAATATAAGCAGAAATTTAATACCTTAGAAGTATAAAAACCAGAGTTCGGTTTTTGACATGACAAGGGTATAATACTGGTCAAAACCGTCAAAAAACTCATAGTGTCACAATCTGGTGGTAAACAAAAGTTTGCTAAGAAAACATATAAACTTTTAAAGATAATCAAAAAATAAATTTAAAAAAGTATTACAGTAGAATAAAAAACCATGCCTGAAAACATGTGCACCATAATAAAATATTCTCTTTTAAACTCTTTCTCTCTCTGCCAAGAAAAGGGAAAACTTCTAAAAATTTCCTTATTTTAAAATAAAACTTTCAGAATTTAATTAAAAATGAAGGAAACATGATTACACATATTACTTACGAGATTGATTTTTTTAAAATCTAATATGGCCCTTCTCTTAAATTATAAATCAGTCCATAATATAATTTTTTTTTCTAAACAAGACATATTTCAATTTTAAACATCTTAAAATTGTTATTATTTACATTTTTAATACAGCTATCAATTATGTATGAAAACATTGTTTAACAAACAAAGTTAGATTAAAATAAAATTTGAGAGTTATTGATAAAAAACAGCAAACACAGATTTTAATAAGTATACTGTGAATTTCATCTTTCAGTAAACATGTTAATAAAGTCTATAAAAATTAAAATCAATCAGATATGAAAGAAAACTGATGCATTTTTACTTTGTTTTCGGTTTTACGATTTTAAGCAGCACTCTAACCCCCTTCCCCACACACAAAAAAAAAATCCTCAGAAGTAGGAGAAAGTTCACGACGACTTCACAACTTTCGTGACCCATTGACTAAATTTGTGGCTAAGAAAAATGAAAGAAACCCCTCTTCCCGCTAAAGAAAAGTTTAACAGATAAATAATAGTAATTATAACCGTAATTAGGAGCAGCAAAAAAAAAATGTTTGAATTTTAGAACTACGAAAACAAGCAAAAATCCGTTTAAAATGGAATTGTAATTATCAAAAATGATCAATGTGAAAAAGATAAATTTGTACCAAAAAATGTATACCATACATATATGTATCGAAATGTTCACGTCATATATTTTTTAAAAGAATGTTAAGAATGGAATTCTTAAAAAAAATTACTCAATCGAAATTCTTTAAGAAATGTCAATCGCCAACCTACATTAACCAACAAACTGGAACTAAATTATTCAACACTTAAAAAAATAATCTTCTTTCTACCACCAAAATACTTTAACCCGAAACAGAAATATTTTCTTCTGAATAAAAAAAAAATCAACAAGACCCACGGGAAGAAAAACCCACGTTTTCTCTTTCATCGTGCTACGTTCTATAAAATTCAATTCTTCTCCATGCAAAATATGAATGTAAAAATTCAGGTGAAATTAATTTTGTTAAGGTATAAAACCCAAAAAAAATTAAAATGCAACATTTTTCTTTCCCATCTGATCAATTTTGATCTTATCAAATATATATGTATTAAGGATAAAAGCATATACTTACATTTTTCTTCACTTCTTTCCTGAACTGTACTCGAACTTTATTCGTAACAACTTTCCAAGCACGTGTTAAAAAAAGGGAACTCCGGCGGACTTCGTTTTACATAAACTGATCTACCTTGCAGTTGCATCAGAGTGCTCCCCTCCCCATGCTAAATTTGATTATTAAAATTTAGTTATCTAGCATGATTTGAAAGTGTATCTAAATTACAAACTTACTACGTATTTGTAAGCTGTGGGCTGTGCAGTTTTGGTTTTAAAAATATGTACAGAATTTACAGGCTTTAAAAATTAGAGCCGGCTATTCAGCATATGTTCGTTAGGCAAGGGGATATCAAGAATACAGAAAATGGAAAAGTCATTGAACTGGATAAAAAGGGGGGGGGGGGCACCACTGATCAGGGACCTGGAGAAGCCCACTTTTTTGAGTCATTCCGCTCCAATTTGTAAATATTTGATCCGGCACCACTCCAGCTCCACGCTGCGCCGTGCTCCAAACAAATTAGATTGTATATTTATCTCCTTTTTAAAGTTAATTTTATTGTCTAATAAAACATTAAAAATATTTTTCAAAAAATTGATCAGTGGAGCACAATAAACGTCTTTGCTCCTGCTCTACTCCAGTTTCCAGCAAAATCTCGTTGAACCACTGATCCGCTACAGATCTATTCTCTTGAGTAATAAACAGTTTTAAAAAAAATTCATATCATCATTGTCAGAGCGAGGGGCACGGGCCCAGGAGCGTAGCAATTTAAAAATCATGGGGGGAGGGGGGGACTCAAACAATTTTATTTCCAAATGCTCAAAACTATTTCCAAGAAAAACCAATTAACAATTAAAAAGTAATTAGCATTCACTCATTATTATTAATATATTAATTACAAAAAATCACTAATAAATGAATATTTTTATAGATCATTAAAATAAATTCATAGTTTTCACAAAATAACCGAAATTCTTATGCAATATGATTTCTAATGGGGGCTGAAGCCCGCTGAGCCCCCCTTTCCTACGCACGTGCACGGGCCCCAGGCCTCCTTCTGATTGAGCCACTGATAATCCGGTAACTCATCCAAAACGGGAAAGTAATATTTCCCGTTTTTCAGTTCGCACCATTAAAAGGATTATAAATATTTGAAGTTCAAGTTGAAATTATTCATTAAGGAAATGCATAGCGGCAACATTGCTGAAAAGTTTTATATAATTTTCCAAGATCCGCTTAGAAAGGGAAATAAAAAAGAAACCAAAAAGAAAAGCATCCGCACAAACCCACACACGTTAGGCTGAATTAATACAGGGGGAAAAAAAGAAAAGGTTATAAACAAAACACTCTATCGCAAATGCCTCATATCAACCGAACACCCTTATTTTGATAAAATCAAAGCAGACCTGACACATGTGCAAATTCTTTCATGGCTCTACGTTTGAATATCGGACAGTAACAGTAATATATCATGGACGCAACTCTCTGCAATGTTCATATAACAAATAGGTAACATTTACGTTACATGGGTGATTGTGACATTTACGTTACAAATAAATGTTACGCTACAATAAGCTTTCGCTGATATGTTGCATCTACGCTTCAAAGGCACCCATAAAAAGTAAAATTTCTGGAGTAATTAGTTATATTGAGGAGCATCCGGAGTGCATATTTATTTCTGGAGTTACTCCGCATGTTTCGGAGCAGTTGGCAGGTCTGTGATAATTGATGACTTTAGTTGATTAGCTACTGTTTACACTTTAAAACGAAAAGATGAAGTTTTTAGCAAATTTATGCATTACCACAGGAAAATGGAAAAGATCACGGGGAAAAGTTAATTAGCATTTGCACAGACAAAGGTGGACAGTTTTGCAATAAGGAATTTGAAAAGTATTTAAACTCTCATGGTATTCAAGCTCAAAGAACCAATGTTTACATGCCAGAAGAAAACAGGGTCTGTGATTGTTTTAATAGATCAGTTGTAGACGGAACAAAAGCCACATTAAAGATAGTAAAATGAGTAATGAATGGTGGGCAGAAGCATTATGATTTTTTACTTTCACTTGGAATCAAATATGCCATAAAACATGCAAGACCCCTTAATGTTTTTTTAAGATAAAACCTTCAGTACTATTTTAGCATTCGAAGAGAATTGAAAGTCAACAATTCGCAAGTATTTTCTTTCTACCATCCAGGACAGGACTGTCATAAGCCGATAATTTCTACCGAAAATTTAAAAAAAGAGTATGAAAAGGAATAATAATTGTGTTGCTGCAGTTCATGTTGGTTCTTTGGTATAACCCAATGACTGACGATCTTGCGCATTCAGCAATGTAGAGTTGTGGAAAATCAAAAATTCAGTTTTGTATGAGAATTATTCGTTTTGTACCAGGTCAACTTTCATTTTTCTGTCAGAGCTTTCAGTTTTGTATCTGGTTAATTCAAAATTTTACAGGGTTCCCACTCAATATTTGCCACTGGAAATAAGGCCTCTTTAAGGCCTTTTTACTTATTAAAATAAGGCCTTTTTAAGGCTATTTCCCCCATTTTTTGAGGCTGCTAAAAAATTGCCTGTGCTCTAATTTTTACACAACATGGCATATAACTTAAGGAAAATATAAGACTTCTTGATACTGGCACACCCAAAAATTTTTTGTGCCAGATGGGACTTTTACCAATTGAAAAATAGCTGCACCGACAAAAAATATTTACACCTATGAATTGTGTATACAAGTTGGATTTTGCTGCAATATGTTACAGCCATAATTCCCTTTATAACTAAAACTTACATTAACGAGCCACACATTACAACATTCAGAACTTACAAAATTTTATAGTAAGGTCAATATAAAATGACTACACTACTTAATAAGAAAATAGTTGAACTGATCACCCCAAGTCTTAGATGTGTACCTAGTACTTTTAAAAGAAAAAGCCATTAAATCACCAGACTTTTTTTGACGTGTTGTCCAAGCTTCAAAACGAAATGGTGGAAAGAAATGCACGTGGTAGTTCAAAACATTTTTAAAATATAAGGCCTTTGAGAAATTTTTAAGGACTGTAAACAAGAAATAGGGCTTTTTAAGGACCCTTATTTTTTTCAAAGCAAATAAGGCCTTTTTAAGGCCTTCTTAAAAAACTTGAGAACCCTGTTTTAGCAGTAATGCTGCTTGAAAAAATAGTTTGAAAGAAAGAATCATAATTTGGAGTGTATGAAATGTTTCACAGACTGGTAATACTGATTTAACTAAAAAAATCTTGCATCACACAACTGTGAGTTACTTTTATAAAACAAATAATATAATTTAAAACTTAAAAATGGAGATATATTATAACTATACTAACAAGTAGAAAAAATTTGTTTCTCAATACTGTATAAAAATAAGTATGCCAAATGAAGTGCAACGTTTTTTTTTTCGTGGAAATCATGAATTTCTTTTAAAGCATTTTACTTTCTAAACAACAACAATAAAGATTTTGAATAAAGTAGGTTTGTTGGGCATGAAATGCATTTCTCATTTTTTTCCTTTATTGTATGGTTTATTATTATTATTAATTTAAGGGAAGGGAAGTCCACGAGGGGGGACATAGAACAACAACTCTATCTTAAGTGTGGTTCCACAGTTATGTTATGGAAATTCTTCAAAATTCTGAAATTCTAGTACAGTTTTTGGCTCTTTTTAGTCATATTAAAGGGTAGGGGGAGCGGAAGTTATGGTCATAGTTGTAAACTTCAAAAATGAAGAGCTTTCTGTGACATCAAATATTGTTATTTACTTTATAACATAGTATGCTCTTGATGCACGTCGGACTTCCACTTGGAAGGTCGTGCGTTCGATACCCACTGAAGACAACCATGTATACTTGGGGATATGTGCATGTAAAATCCGTAGACCCCACTACCTCTCCCCGTGCGTAAGCAATCCTAAGGCCTCGGCTAACAGGTAGGGGTCAGGTGGAGAAAAGTATGCTTTTGATAAAAAATATTTCCCAGCAAAACCGAAGGGGAAAAAAATCATCAGAAGTTAATAATATGAAAAGCTACAGTCAAGCACATTACAATTTAAAAAAAACATGTTAATATCGTATATATATAGTATAACCTTGTGCATTAATCTCCTTTTTGACATTCTTTCCAATTAAAAAAAATTGCTGTGCTATCTGCAATGATTCTTGTGTTGTTTCATTTTAAAGTAGTTGGTTAATTAAGTTAATTAAGAGACACATATGTTTGAATTTTTGCTCAAATATTGTTGAAGTCATTGTCATTTTCACTTCTATTTATATCATTAGATTTTAGAGCATTTTTCAATTGTTAATTTCTTCCCTCTAAAGTTGAGCTAAAAGGAGGTCTTAACTTGACGATATTATTAAAAAAAATTTCCAATTACTCTTCTGCTCATTTTCTATTTTTTCAAAAAGTTTTACAGGTTTGCTACAGTATGAACTTGTGTTAACATTAAAACTAAGTTAAAATAGAAAAATAATGTTTAAACATCATATAAATTATCTTATTTTGAAAAAAAAAATTGAAAAATTAAAGAATTAAATGCACATTTGTTCAAAAGATATTTTCTTTTCAAAAATTAGCAACTATTTACAATTAAATAACAAAAATCAAACTAAAAAAAAGTAATATATATCAACTTAATGTAGCTTATATTAAATTAACTTTCAACTTACAAAATAATTGAAACAGATGCCAAAAGTGTTGAAATCTCATGAAAGCATGGCATGCAATTTTTGGCAAGGAACATGTTCAATCTGACATTTCCAAAAAATATGTCTTTATTGACATTTTGTAAAATTAAAGAAAATGTAGTTGAAGAACTAGAGAATATACATGTGCACTGATAGAAAAGAGCTTAACTAGATAACAAGAGCTTAACTAGATCACATTTGAGTGAGAGTGGTTGTAATACCTTCTCAATTCACAGCCCTAAAATTTGCATAAATGCATTAAAAAATTTGTTTTTTTTTCAATTTATTTTTTACCTTTTAAAACTTTTAGAATTTAAAATAGCAATTTTGGCGCAAAAATCGCGATTTCAGCCCTTTTAGTATCAGATGTATCAGGGATTGAAAATTGGCACAGATTTTCCACTCCTGGATGTGCAAGAGGGTACAGAAGCGATTATAATCTTAAATTATTTATAAACTGTATGCTCCTTTCAGGCAAGATAGAAAGCAGCAAACAGCAAATTTTGAAATTGAAAAAAAAGGTGGGGCTTAGAAGGCCTTAATTTGGTGCTTCTATCACCATCACTGTGAATCGAAATTAGCTCTGTGTAACCAGATTTGAGACACACTCAAACAGTCTAATTTTATCATTTTATCTGTCGTCTATGATCATAATCTTCATGAGGACAAACTCTATACATACATATAGAGGCACTTAATATATTTAAATTGAGAAATGCCTTGTTCTTATTTTAAAATGGTACAACCTACGAAAATGAAGTAAAACTAAGTCAAAATTTATTCTATAAATGTTCAGTAGAAAGTTGAAGCTTATAACCTGTTATTTTTGCTTGAAAAGCTGAAATTGATCAATGAAAGGAAACATCAAATGTTTTGTCATGCAAAATTTTGGCATAAAATTAGCTTTATTTGCGCTGAAAATTTTCTGGAAGGATATTAGGGAAAACTTCCCCGCAGAACATCTGCGGGCTATGAAAATCTTGAAAAACGCTTTAAATTCGGAAGGCCTAAGAAAAGATAGCTAGATGTAAACATGACAATCAAGAAATAGCTTGATATAAACAAATGTGTTGCCAATCCAAAGAATCGGAAATTAACCATTTTAAAATCGTATAAAAACCGCTTTAAATTCTAAAAGCTTAAGAAAAGATAACTCGAATTTTTTTTTAAATCTTTAAGTTACAATAATAAACGCAAATATTATGTTACTTTCACGTGCTAATCATTAAACAAATTTTTAAATATTGTTCCATCATAGTTTGTTTTCCGCAGTTTGTTTGATGACAGTATTGTATCGTACCGCAAAATTTAATCGTAACTGGTCCACGTTTAATGAAATATATATATGGATTTTTCTCCTGAAATTACTGCCGGATACTTGACCCGATAGCCTACCGGATATATTTCTTAACATGCTGGATATTTGTATATTTTATTGCTGGGCCAGATTGGTTACCTGTTAATTTAGACACTGGCCGGATCGGATAGTTTAAAATTAGCCGGATAGGCCAGATACAGGATATAAGTTTTCATACATACTTGTAAGCAAAGCAACATCACAACTACATCTCGAAAAGAAGCAAGCATTTGTACTTACGATATCCACACTTTTTACAGGCTGGTCTTATATTGTCAACAGTCTGGTTTGTCAACCTTGCCATTATGTCTGAAACACAATAGAAAACATAAGTAAAATTTTATAGACAACTTATTAGCTACAAAAACACAGGGTTCCCACCAAGAATATGATGCAAAAAAAAAGTGAAAAGTAACCATTTAAAAGAAAACAGTGACCAAATGAGAATAAGCTTTGTATTACCACTAAAACACAAGTAGTAAAAAGGTTTATTGGTTTTTAAGCATAAGCATTATTTTTTTTCTTCTTATGCAAAATATTAAAAATGAGAATCACTTTATTTTAAAGAAACACATTTTTCAATTAGTAACATAAGAAGAGTACAAACGACATTTTCTCCTATTGTTAAAAAATACTAGCAGTAGAAAGTTCAATCCTCAAAGGATCTTCCGTAAATAAACATCACTATCATCTCAAGTAAGAAATGATTTTTAAAAAGCCAATGGCTTTTCATTCAGACAAAGAACGAATGCACTTATGTATGTGCCACACACATAAATGCCAGGGGTGACCGATTATGCCAACAACTTAGCAAATCCAATCTATTATTTAATGTGTGAAATATAACATGTTTACACCAAGGAAAATTATTTAAGATGTTTGATCACAAAAAGAAAATTAATTATAGATAATAAAACAATTTAGAATATTGGAGGAGCATGTGCTAAATACTTAATAGATAAATTAAGGGTATGTATATACAAGGAATATTATAATCCTTTATTAAAAAAAGTAATTCAGAATATTCTTTGATGATAAATACACCAGAAATAAATACTTCAAATGAATGATTGTGCAAGGCTCAAAAGAGACAAAACATTTAAAATATCAAAATTTGCTTTACTACAGAAATAAAAGAAATTTGATCATTATTTATATTTATGTCAAATTACATATTTTAGAGCAAATAAAAAAATTTAAATCTTTTGATTGACAACTAAAGACGCAAATGAAATCAATTATAAGCATGAAAAACAAGAAAAGAGTCACTGCCCGCTTAAATCAAGCAAGGAAATTGCTAAATTAAATGCATACAGGGTTTGTACTCTTTTGGCAAAACAAAAAATAAGGACTTTATAAGGACCCACAAAATCTTTTAAGGACCTCAGATTTCTTTCAAAATATAAAAACTGTTTTAAGTTTGTATCTTTTCAAAGCTAGTTAATAAGCTAATCATAGCATAATAGCATAGGCTAATTATCATGTTAAAATGAAAAATTGTCAAAAATGGTTAGTGGTATATAATGCGAGTTGAATGGAAAAATACAGTAAATAAAGAAAATGCTACATGTTTTCTTGAGAATTTGTGCTTCATTTACCTTATTTATTTTCCTTTTACTCTACTCATGTTGCCAGTATCTCAATTTAGGCTTACTTAATAGTGCATAAAAGTACAGATACTAAAGCAAAATTTAATGCATGTTATTCTGTTCAATCCAATTACTAGTTTTAAACTCGCACACTTTACATCAAATATGTCACAGCACTGATATACATAGTTTTAAACGCATATGAAATTATGTACTTAAAGCAAAATAAGTAGAATCAAGTTCTTGAATCATCTTCTACTCGTTATTACCAAAAAAATGCAAAGACTAGGAGGGTTCAGATGGTGTTATATTTCTTTTGGTATTATATTCTGGCTATTGAAATATTTGTTCTAGATTATCTGCGTACAAATTAGTTGATAGTGTCCCTAAACCATCGGTGATACATTCTTAATTTGCCCCATTCAATAATTCTCATTCACACTTTCAATAAATTTTCTTATTTAGAAATCATGCATTGAGTTATATTTGTTTAAGAGGCTGTTAGTTTTCTAGCTGTTTTCCACTTCTTGTTTGCTCGTGCGTCCCGTGTAAGCATTACTATTTTACGGATTTTTACTATTTAGCAGTATTTTAGGATAGCCAATAATGTTTTGATTGTATTCCTACAATAAATTTTACATTTACTGTTGCTTGGTATTTAATATAAAGCGTGTGAGTTTGAAACTAGTAATTGGATTGAACAGAATAACATGCATTAAATCACAGTAGCTACGCTTTGTGCTAGGAGCTATTTACGTTCTAAGAAGGTTAAGTACAATTTATATGTAGTAATTGTGTAACAATACAGAAAATTTCTTAATAAATACTGATTAAATATTATATTAAAGTGATTAAATAAGAACGAGCTTGAATTTCTGGCTTTTTTGAGAAACGCACAAAAGGCCATTTTTGAAAAATCATATAAAATATCTGGGGCAAAAATACACAATATAATTGATAGCAGCTCATTAAGGACTTTAAGGGCAACAAATGAGCAGATTTTCAGATTTTTAAAAAATGGCTTTTCTGAGTAATCACACTTCAAAAATCGTAATTTTTGAAAATTTTCAAATTTCAAAATTTAAATTCTGAGAGGATATGCATCTCAGGCTTACAATAAAATTTGATGCAAAACTTCCATAACAGCACTTTAGATCGCCACCTCTGTTTTGTCAAAAATAAATTTCTTTCATAAGAAAAAAAAATCATGAAGTCGGAACAAACACTCTTTTTCCATTTCAGAAACACTTTTTTCTTTATCAATGAAGCCAACTAAATTTTTAAAATGAGTGTCTAAATAAAATACCATCCCTTCATTATTTATAGAAAAAAATCATTCGAATCGGTTAAAAACTTTTGAAACAGTGGCCATTTTAAAAGTGAGTGTTTTGCTGATTCTCTGAAAACGGCCAACCTTGTCTCAAATTTTAAACGTCTGTAACTAGAGAAATATATTTTTTTTTTTGCAAAATCCTTTTGGGATATTTTATATGTCCCTTATTTGTAACTACTGTAATTTTTTCAAAAAATCGGTGAGGGTCATGTGACACCCTCTGCCTGATCTGAAATGGAATGGCTCGGCAGAAAAAAAAAAAAATATTTGAAAGAAAAATTATACATCTTAAAAAATCTACAATCCACACATCATATGACCTAAAATATAAACTGGTATACATGAATTACTGTTTTAAAATAATATTTTTATTACTAATTTTCTCTTCTGGTACTTCCTTTCCAGTTTTCCCCAAACAATACATATATGTACCCCAATAGGATTTTCAGCAGACTTCAAAGTCAAGTTAAAACAAAAAACTCTTTCCAACTTGAAAAAATATTTCATTTTAAAAACAACATACAAATAAAAAATTGCACAGTTGTGAGCTCATTTGCTTAAACACAAAAGGTAACTAACTACCGACAATTTAACTAAAATAAAGCTTAAATAATTGAATAAATTTTTTAAATAAAAATAAAACATGCAGATTACAGGCTGCAGATGCTAAAATAACTGTCAGCTTTTAAAATTATTGATATATTTACTGGATGCAAAAAGATAGAAATCTCAAGTGTTGCACGCAATTTCCAGCGAAGGCTTTTTTTTACCTCCATGTGTAAAACGTTATGAAAATTCATGCAAACTAACACATATATTTTAAAAAGTTCTTGAAAATTTGTTCTTGTCTATGAAATGTATCTAAGTTTTGTAGTACAGTCCCTTCAGATGAAAAATACTCATACATCAGCATAAAAAATCGGATTTTCGGACTTAAAAATAAAAAAGAAAAAAACTAAAGAGAAACGGAGAGCTTGGCAGCATGGTGTAAAGGTTTCAAGAAGCTGTTGATTCCTTCAATTTAATTGCAAATTAAGGCATTTTGTGAGTACAAATTTTGATTAACACTGAAAATATATCATCTCTCAACACAACAAAACGCCGGAACTAACGATCGCGAAGCCAAATTAGTCGTTAAAAATTTACTAAATATTAAAATATAGCTTTAAAAAAATTAATTGATAAATTATTTTTTTCGAAAAGGAAATTTATTTAATGGGGTATTTATTCTAGTGTAGAATTTTGAAAAATCGAATTTTCTTTTTTTTTTTTTTTTTTTCATATTTCCAAAGTTTAGACATTCAAGAATATGCCATTAAAAGGATTTTTCAAAATTCCTATTACTTCATGAGTTATAGCCGTTTTAGTGATGTGACATCGGTTCCGGTCCGACCGCTACAAGTCAACAAAAGACGGTAGGCGTTCCCGAGTCCCATCCCTTATAAAATCTTTATTGTATAGTATCCGTTTTAAATCTATATTTAATTGAAGGACATAGAAACTTGTTTTGTTGGAATATTCTCCTTTTAGTTTTATTTTAAGTTAGTTTTGAGCCAACCTTCGTACCAACCTTCGCAGTTAGTATCTTTAATGAAGGTTTTATACCCATATTAAAATCTTAGATGTTATGGGAATCACGATTGGCCCAGAAGCTAATGCTTTTGCAGCGAGACGGGACGAAGCGCGTATCGAGCTCTCGGAACTCCGGACTTCAGAGGCGTCAAAGGAGGGTAAAACTGCTAGTCTTCACAAGAGAACATCAGAGAATGAGCATTTTGAAGTACAAGAAGGTTTCTTATATGAAGCAGCAACCGCCGATTAAAAATATGTAAGTGGCATAGTCCGTTTCAATTCAGGCAGGTAAAAACAAAATCTTACCTTCATAGTCTCAGAAGTTTTTGAATTTCACATATCTTAAAATTTAGAACTAAGTGAGTTATAGGTATGTTTTTGTTTTGCTCAAAAAAAATTCCTGGCTCAAGATACAGGCCGCCAAAGGTGGCGCCTCCGGCGCAATTTCTCACTTGGGATTTTCGACAAAAAGATAGAAATCTCAAGTGTTGCACGCAAATTCCAGCGAAGGCTTTTTTTTACCTCCATGTGTAAAACGTTATGAAAATGCAGGTATTTCAAGTGCTCTATTTCCTGAACGGTGCAAGATATTTTGATGCGGTTTTTTTTATTTGAAAGATAATTAGATTCTGTTTAAAATAAAAGACTAAATTTTAAAATATCTGTTAAACTTTTTTAAATCTTTATTTTTTTTCTCAAAAAAGCCAATCTCAAAATTTTATATTTTTTTACTGTTGGTTAATATCATTAAGTACTACATTCCCTGAAAAGGAGAGCTTTCACTTTTGCGTTTAACGGTTTTTAGAAACAATTAAAGATTTTGCCATATATTTTACCATTTTTGTTAATAACAGTCATATATTGGTCTCATTAAGTCAAAATTATATTAATTTAATTCTCTTAATAGATATTAGAAACATATCCACCCCTTCCCACAAAAGAAATTTACCAGTAGACAGACAGACACACATTGCCCAATCTTATTGCCCGCTACTTTAAAATATTTATTGATTTCCTTTATTTTTTTTAATGTCATTTTCCCGTTTTTTCATAGCTAGAGTTAAAATCTATTAGTTGTTAATTTTTTAAATATATGTGTTATTCAGTAAAACATAGCTTTTTATATTTGATTTTCATATCTTGCTATTGATGTTAAAAAAAAGGGGGGGGGGGACACTACTAGAGGGGGGGGGGGAACAATTTAGGATTCAATCACTTTGCATTTTCCTTCCTTTTCTTTCATAAGGAAATTAACAAAAACAAAGCACATGCACGAAACACCACTATTTGCTTTATCTATAACTTACGACATAATTTTGGGAAATGGTATGTTTTGAAACATGTCCATACAGTGTAAGCTTTAATATGTTTTTGGTTGTAATATTTTAGTGTTTTTTCTTTATTTTTCTTTCCCTTTTTTCATTTTTGAAAAGATATTTCTAATACTTATCAGGCTGTACATAATTTAAAGCAGATGACTTAAAAAAAAACTGTTAATTACTGATTTGAGTTAGCATTATGAGTTGTGCGGTATGGGGACAATAAACAGCTTCTCAATTCAAAACAATAAAAAATAATTTCAATAATTATGTTGTCCTGATAGTAACGAAATGGCATTCATCTTACCTTCAGAGGTACAATGGAAGTTAATATATTGTTCCATAAAAAGTTACATAAGCAATTAGCTAATTTTTATGCAGGTATTTAAAGAAGGAAGTAGAAATTTAATAGATAAATAAATATCAAAATATTTTCCATCGGGCAATAGAACAGCATGTTGAGTATCTGCCTAATCAATTAAAACCAATCTTAACTGCTTTAAATAATTTGAAGAAGATAATTAAATTGGCCGAAGCTGTTACAACTATTCAGAAAAAGCTCGACAATAACCTAAATCAGCAAGATAAAGTAACTTTACAATACCTTTTTTTAAAAAAAATATGAACATGCATCGACACCTATCGTTTTTTTTTTTTTTAGACATCTCTAACCCCCAAATTTAAAATAAGAGGTTTAAGAGCCAATTAAATTTCGTTACAGAAAACACTGAACTATGAAGTAATGGCGTGAAGTTCATAATTTGTGTACTTCCTTTTTGTGGAATTTACGTAATTTGAAAAAGAATTTGCCATCTATGTCAACATTTGAGTGTGGGAAACTGCAACTGCTGTAGAAGAATTCATGGGTAATAAACAGCCAAAAATTATTCATCTGCTCATTTCAGAAGCAATTGAACTAAAGTTTTCTACGATTGGATTTGTTCACAACAAACTTGTTTTCTTTTTCAAATTACTTAGTGGCAAAAAGAATCAAGAATAAAACCAAACTGTAAGTGTTATATAAAAATAAATTTAATTATTAATCAATTGATTATGATTAAATGATATACATAAATAATTTTAATGGTTGCTATACATATATTTACGTTACTTGCTAACAATCTGGCGAATGTGCAGTAATTAATTTTTCCTACACATGCGTATTGGGTTGAAAGCACAGTATATATTTTGGTTGAAAGCGCATTTATTTTTCTAAATTTTTAGCATAAATAAATATACACAATTTAATGTAAAATTCTTATTTTCACTTAAATAAATATCATATTCATTGCATTTAACTCAGAATGTCAATCTTAAGTTATGTTTACGGGTATGATAAGCAATCTCATTTTAAATTTAAAAAAAAAAAAAAAAAACTTTTTTTTTAATTTAAAAAAAAGTCATGATTTTTTAGCGCTAATATTTATAAAGAATTTAATGCCATGTCAAAGAAAATTAAATTAATATAATTTTGACTTAATGAGACCAATATATGACTATGTTATTAACAAAACTGATAAAATATATGGCAAAATCTTAAATTGTTTCTAAAAACCGTTAAACGCAAAAGTGGAAGCTCTCCTTTTCAGGGAATGTAGTACTAATGGTATTAAATAACATTAAAAAAATAAAAGAGATTGGCTTTTTTGAGAAAAAAATAAAAAAGATTTCAAAAAAAGAATTTCAGAAGACTACTTTAAATCTTTCTCTGCCTTCTTAAATGTTTTAGCATTATCTGTATAAATCTTCCGGCATAATCCTCTTCTCGCTACAAACTTCCGAAATGCCAATAAGAATTTATCAGTTGTTAAATTCGATACAGCTTCCAAATGAATCGCTCTAGTCACTGCACACGTAAACAGGACTATGTAGGCCTTCCCTTCTTCATCCTTAATGAACAGTGGCCCTGCAAAATCTATGCCACAGTGTTCGAACGGAAAGGTTTCTAGAATTCTATCAAGTGGTAAAGGTGCCATATCTTGCATCGCAGGCTTTATTTTAAATCTGTGGCAAGTCAGACATTCGTTTATGACGCCTTTAACACTTTGTCTTCCTCTGATAATCCAAAATTTATCTCTTAACTGTGTTAACGTTTCTGCCACTCCTGCATGTCCGATACATTTATGATTTTGCTTAATCAGTAATTTCACAAATCTGTTCTTATTCGGTAAAATGATGGGATGTTTTTCATTGAAACACATGTTAGAATTTTGCAGTCTTCCACCTATCCTCATTATTCCTTCTTCATCTAAGAAAGGATCAAATTTGTATATCTTCGAACTTGAAGGTAAAAGGACTTTATTCTTTAATGCATATAATTCTTCAGTAAAGTGCTCACTCTGAATTCTTTTGATCCAATAATTCTCTGCAGTTGTCAACTCTTCTGTTGTTACAGTAGTAAATTTCTTTGGATTCTTCTTCTGAGTATTGCAGATAAATCGGAAACACCAAGCAGTGATACGAAAGACTTTCAGAAGCTCACTATACTTATTAATATCAAAAATTGGTTCATCTGGCGTAGTCTGACAAAATAACTGGATTGAGTTTTCCGCGATTGATCTTTTTTCTTTGACTACTTCTTCTACAGTTGGAATAATTTTATTTTTCTTCTGCATTAACCACTTGGGTCCCTTCCACCACTTTCCTTCTTTCAGCAACTTTTCGGCACTGCATCCTCTTGTCAACAAATCTGCTGGATTTTCTTTTTGCTACAGTGGTTCCAGTCATGTGGATCAGTGAAATTTTGGATTTCTGCAACCCGATTCGAAACAAATGGTTTCCAATTGTTGGTGTGTGCTCGAATCCAGCTTAACGCAATATTGGAATCAGTGCAAATGAATATGCCTTGCGTTTCGATCTCAAAAATTGGCTGCATGTAACTGGCAAGTCTGGCTGCAATGACGCATCCCATTAGCTCCAATCTAGGAAGCGTCAAACGCTTAAGCGGAGCAACTCTAGCTTTAGAAGCAAGGAATGTGATGTAAAATTCTTCTTCTGACGAAAAACGTAAATATGCAACAGCTCCGTACGCAGACTCACTTGCGTCACAAAATATGTGCAGTTCAATATTTTCCTTGATAATCTGGAAGTTTTGAGGGAAATAGGGGCGTGCTATAGTCAAAGATTGCAATTGCGGTACTTCGTCCGTCCATTTATCCCATTCCTTTCGTAAATCTGAGGGTAATTCTTCATCCCATTTAATTCTGCGTTACCATAACTTTTGAAACAAAATTTTCATTCGTATCATAAACGGGGAAATAAAGCCGATTGGGTCAAATAATGTACAAGTAATTTGCAATAACTTACGTTTAGTATATGATTTCATTTCTAACGATTTTAAAGTAGTAGACAGTTCTAGCTGAAATTCATCTTTCTCACTGTTCCATTTAATTCCCAAAACTTTAAGTGTCGATGCGCAACCTTCATCATTACTCGTGGGAAAATTTTCCTTTCCCCAATATTCACTCAACTCCTTTGAATTTGTTTGCCATTTTCTCAACTCCATACTAGCCATTTCCATAATATCTTTCGCCTGTTGTGACAAATTGCATGCATCTTCTACATTTTCAGTTCCTGAAATAAAATCATCAACATACAAATCTTCATCAAGTTTTGAGACGGCTTCTGGAAAATTATCCTTGAATTTCTTTAAATGATGCTTGATCGTGGCAGCAAGAAGAAATGGGCTAGAACTCTGACCAAATGTAACTCTTGTCATTCTTAAAATTTTCAGTTTCATCGACTCACTAAACGGATCCTCTCCCCAAAGAAATCTTTGAACATCACGATCTTCCTGAGAAATTCCTACCATTAAAAAGGCCATTTTTATGTCTCCAATAAACGCTATCTTATGTATCCTAAATTTCAAAAGAATGGTCAATAAATTCGGATTAAGGTTTGGACCCGGTGCCAAACAATGGTTCAAAGATGAAAACCCATTTTGATGAGATGAACAGTCAAAAACAATTCTTAATTTTGTTGTAGTTTTATCCTGACGTCTTACCCCATGATGTGGCATAAAATAGACTCGATTAGTTAGTTCCTCATCCTCGGAAAAAACGGGAAATTCTTCAACAATACCTTCCGAAATTTGATTTCTGATAATTTGGTTATAATCTTCAAAATAAGAATGGTCTTGATTTGACTTAAATCGCGAAAATAAATTTATTAATCTTCGTTTAGCTATCGCGAAATTATTTGACAGTTCTTGTGAGTTGGAATTCCATGGCAGTTTAACTTCATACCTCGAATTTTCATATTTGATCCCTCTCTCAAATTCCTCTAATATTTCCGAGTCTATTTTAGACAATTCAACGGCATCATCTTTTATTCCCAAGCAATCTAATTCCCAAAATTTCTTTATTTGATCCGAGACAATTATGTCTTCTTTTATAAGTTTATCTTCTGTCATGACATGCAAAGTCACCGCATTATTTGCATAAAAATGTTGTGTCCCACTTAAACAATGTCCAAAAATTGTTTCAACTGCAACCAGATTTTTAGAAATTCCTTGGACTTTACCTGTATAAATTTCCCACAGATAATCGCTTCCAATTAACAAACAAATTTCTTTTGACAGAGATTCATCAAACCCTTCTGATAGTTTAATACCCATTTGTTTGCACAAATGTCTCATTTCTTTATCGGGAATAGGTACTTCAGCATTAGTTATAACATCGGTCAAAATAGCTTCCAGTGTAAGACATTTTTCATGATCAAATGGATTCTGAATTTTTATTTTTACTCTTTCTCTATTCTCAATACGCGCAGCCGTTTCACCAAAAGAAAAAACTTTCATAGGTTCGTCGGAAAGAATCGGTAATTCCAAAATGTTCGCGCATTTGTGGAGGCAAAAGGATCTGGTACTTCCAAGGTCAAACAAAATTCGAATGGGATATGCTCCATTTTTACTTATTGCTTCTACGGTGATGGTTTGAAGAAAAACAGATGGATTCAATTGATTCCCTTCGCAGTTAGTGGTGTACACGTTAGTTATGGTTTCACTGCTGTCTGCCGGTGGGGGAGGGGAAGGCGTAGGCGCTGAGCCCTTTTCATTCCGTCTGTTGTTAGGATGTTCCGATCGCCTCTCGTTGGGTTTTAAACATAAGCAATCGCATATTAAACTGTTATGTTTTTTGCCGGATACACATGTGGTTTTCTGAAGCAGTTAATCTGCCTGTGACCTCTGCGCAAGCACACGGAACACTTAGCTTGTTGTTTAAGCTTATTTCTTCTTTCCGATATACTAAGAGGGCAATTATCTGATTCATGACTTTCATCATTACAAAATGAACATTCTTTATGTGATTCAATCACATCTGTATGGAAAGTAGCTGCACTTGGGATTATGGAATTTGAATTGGAATCTTTCTTACTGTGCAGGGGTTTAGAATAATACTTGTTAGAAAATTTATTATCATGATGATTCCATTTATTTACATTTTTATTTACACATTCATTACTTTCTACTCCTTCAAAAAAGGGTCATTTCTTTCACGACACTCTATTTCAGATTTCAAAAATAGCAAAAGATCAGAAATTTTGCCTTCTGTTTTGTCATACATTGACCGGGTGAAATTCAAAGCATTCCCGCGGAATCGCTTTAATGAGTATTGGGTATAATAAGCGACTGTACTCATCGGAATCTATTCCAAGATTTTGTAACCCACGTATTTGTATTTCACATTCAGAATATAAACGGCGTAATGCAAAAATGTCACTTGATCTTCGTACTGGTGCTAAAGATAAAAGCTTGCTCATGTGAGCATCTATAACAATTTCTTTTCTCCAGAAACGTTCCTTCAAAATATTAATTGCTGTTCTATAATTATCGCCAGTGAGAGATAAACCGCGAATAGCTATTTCAGCCTCATGTGTTAAATATGACTTTAAATAGCTAAATTTTCCCACATCCGTTAAACTTTCGTTTTCATCGATCGCAACTTTAAATTGCTCAAAAAATTCTTGAAATTTTAAAATATTGCCATCAAACTTATTCAACTGAAGGCGCGGTAATTTGACAGTACACTGTACAGGACTTATGTTTTCTGAGCCAGAGGCCAAATCACTAGAAACAATGTTCTGAACTGCTGTTGTATTTGGTTGATTCAAAATTCGATTGGCCCGAATTTTCCACATTTGGATTTTCTCATTACAGGATTCTGTAGAAGAGACTTCTTCATCTAATTTATCAACCTCTGTTAATTTTTCTATGTCTGTATCAAGCTCATTTAATCTTGTTTCTTTGATACTTAATTGTGCGAGATACTCTTCAATAATGTCCGCAGACATTTCTGTTCCCTTTTCTATTTCTGCTTTTAAATTAGTCAGCAACTGAGTTGTTGCTTGCCTCACACCTTTTCTAGAGCTTTTGAGTCGACCTATCTCCATTTTCATAAATCTAATTATTTCTAGATTTTCAAATTTAAATTATATAAAATGAATCAAACTTGTGTATCATCTAAAGTCCTAGGAAATCTCCCGGGTTTCGGCACCAAAAAATTTGTTACACAAAATGCAATATTTCAGTCTAAATAATTTTAGAGTTGAGATGTACTAAATGAAAATACAAAGGTCCGACTCACCTTAGTTCTTCATCTGTTTTGATGCTAATTCAGTGAGGCAAGTACGATTCAATTATAACTACTCATGAGGAAAGAAATAATTAACATTTAATTAAAACTAACTATCTACATTGAATTATTTACATTGACTTAAAACTAAAGGGAACATTAGCACTATGCGAGTGCTTCAAATGCACATCCCGCTCCGGGAAGTTCTAATGAGCATCTGAATATGAAAGTTTATATTTCTTAATGCCCTGACGTCATGCCATCTGGTGAGGCAGTTGGCGCAATCTGCAACATCCTCATCACTTTGTCAATTTTAATTTTTTTTTTTTTTTGGTTAATTTTTGTATGTAATAATAAAACATCAATTAAAAAATGATAAAAAAATGGGTAATAAAAATATTTTTGTTTCCTTTGTACGGCGCTTTAAAAACCGGGCTAAATTCATGCCTCTACACTAAAATACCCCCTTAATAAAAGAAAAAAAAAACTGTTGTGTTTAGCAACAGATCGGCTGAAAAGCGATCGGGGGAGTTGAACACTCAGTACTTAATATATTGTAAGAGAAATGATTACTCATTAAAAATAAATCATTCTTGTTCCTTCAACAAGATAAAGCGATAATTACGCACACACAAGTCATGTTATTGGTCTAACGCAAAAAAAAAAAAAAAAAAAAAAAAAAAAAAAAAAAAAAAAAAGGTGGAAGCTTTTTGGCCTACATATTAGTTAAAGGTATTTTTGTTTTGTTGAACTAGACCTCAACGATATATTTCTTTAAAGCGTACATCAGTGCCCCCCCCCCACCCACCCCCCAAAAAAAAGTTTCAAAACCAATATTTTTTTTACTGATTACTTATTAAGAGCTGCTCCTACAGGGTGAGTAGCCACATTTTAGTTCAAAAAGTAAGCACTTATAAGCACTTTGTAAGCACATTTTCAGAAAAAAATAAGCACATGTTTAAGCACACATATACATTATTACTTGCATAATTAAGAGGAAAAACACGACTTGACAAAATTATATACTTTTAACAGAAATAGCTAACAAAAATGAGAAGAGAGGTTTTGCACTACATAAGTAAAACAAGTTTTATTTAACAGATGCATTGCTTATATAGCGTGTTTAATTGTAGTATTAACTAAAAAACACTAATAAAAAATATACAATAAAGTAACAAATTGCAGTTATTGCAGGTATTATTCTGATAATCTAACAAAAACATACAATAAAGTAATAAATTGCAGTTATTGAAAGTAATATTGTGATAATCTAACTTAATACAATGAATATATATATAGAATATATATAGTATATATATTTTCTTTATTGGGGGGGGGGGCATTTTATTTCACCTGAACTTTGTGCAATTCTTTTTTTTTTTGGGGGGGGGGGGGGGAGAAATAAAGTAATTTTCTGAGTAACATAATATGGCACTGCTGAGATTTTTTTAAATCTTAAGTTTTTTTTTTTTTTTTTTAATTTAGATCCTCCTGCCATCAATATTTGGTGATTTATTGATAAAAATATAACTTTATTTTCTCAAGATGCATATTGTGTTTGGTTGATAAAAATTATTAAAAAAAGCTCAAATCACTCGGGGGGGGGGGGGGAGGGGACATGGCCTACTATGACCCCCTTGTTGCGCCACTGCAATATCATGTACAGTATCATACTTGCCAACCTTGGAGGGGGAAAAAAACAAGAGATTTTTTTCAATGACCCCCCCTCCCCCACACACACAAAAAATGAACAATTAAACTAACTTACAAATAAAAAAAAATATTGTTCATTACAGCAGTATTTGATAAAATTTTATCAACAAATGTTTGATCGAAACATTTACCAGCAAAACTATTTTTAATGAGCAATAGGATGTTCTCTAGATTTTCATTTGACAGCATTGGACGAAACTTGGTTTCACTTTACAGAAAATGTATTACTGTGCGGAATGTACAAAATCCCAAAAATTACATTTAGTTAGATTATAAAAATCTAGTTCTCACATACTAGCATACATCTACACCACAACAATTCAAACAAAATATCACGACCACGTCTGGTGTGCACTTAAATAAATTATCCAAAAATATATATTTTTTAATTTAGCCGTTTTTTAGTTATATATTGAATAAAAATAGGAAGAAATGTTCTTTATCTATTTTGTAACAATAAATAATGTCTCAAAAAAAGGAAAAAACCCAAACCCTAATTTGAAGAGAAAAAAAAATTAATTCTATGCAAAAAAATATTTTTAAAACAAGATTATTACTAAGGATGCAATATTAATAATTATAACTAACTAATAGAATCACTAAAATTTTTTTAAAAGGCTAAAATTTTTCACTGAAATTTCGAGTGGGTGTGGCAAAAATGAGAAGTGCAAATCCTCTACTACAGAGGCTAAATCGTAAAAAATAATAAAAATAATGGTAAAGCAGAAGTTATTGATGTCCAAGAGATGGAATGAAATAGTACACAAGAACTAGGGACTTTTACCGAAGCGGATGCAATCGGATTTTTAACGAAAATCGGGACTGACCCTTGAAATCATATGAAAGACAAAATGCGGAAGTTTTACTGCTAATTTGAAAAAGTTTCGTAAAGCAAGTACCTACCCATGCTACTTCAATATTTTCTCATTTAAAGAAAAAAATTTCCAAAATTACGAATATTCGCGGAACCGAAATTTTGACTCTTCAAAAGTACCAAAAATACGGAATTTCGGCAAAATACGGGAAAATCACATGAAAACTACTCGGCGAATAACTACGGTTACGAGCGCCGTCTATTGAGCAAAAAAATGTTGAAGCTTCATTGATTTATTTTGAAACGAAAATTACATAAAACGGGAGAAAATTGTGTTAAACTCGAGATCAGGAGACAAACGCAAAAATCGGGAGTCTCCCGTTAAAAGCAGTGGACTTGGCAAGTATGCAGTACCGAACCTCAAATTTGGCAAGCTTAGCACCAACGCTATGCAGAATTTTGGAACACGACCAAACATGGCGGATTTACAGAACCAAAAATGGCGGATTCTCGGAAGCATCGGCGCTGACACACGTTTTTTTACGACAAATTTGTGATGTTTTTTTCCCTCATAGACAAATGTTTTTACATTTTGACTATGAGTGGCGATCTGCGCCAGCTGGTTCAGCAATCGGAACGCCATTTTATGCATCTGATGAGTAAACTAACGTTCGATTTCTGCTAGGGGGGAAACTAAACATTCGTAATTTTTTTTAGAAAATAAACCTTTTAAGGAAAAGTAAGCACTTATAAGGGCCCTTATATTTTATTTTCAAATATAAGCACTTATAAGCACTTGTAAGCACCGCTACGCACCCTGTCCTACTGCAATACTTGTTTAGAAAATAGATAATTTAGTAGCTTTAAGCTTGCTTTATATGTATTTTTTAAAGTTTATATTTTCAAAATACAATTTTCATGCAAAAAATAAAATTCTTTATTTACTTTGTAACTAAACTTAATAAATAGCATCGAACTCCAAATTCAAAATTCCACAATTCGGCCCTTTTTCCAAAATGCACGATTTTACCCCTTTTTGTAAAATCAGAAAAAACATTAATTAAAGAAACTGTTAAATCAATAAATAGCAGTAAATTTTGATTAAAAAAGAAGCAATCTTGATAGATATATTTTTGATTTACATGAGTTAAACGCAGAACTAGAAAACCTACTACAGTAGAGCCTCGATTATCCGAGGTAATGTGGACCGAGGGTACACTGTTAAAAAAAATCTACTTAAAAATGAGTACTTCCATGTACTTGTTTTTCTTTAAGTAAAATTAACTCAAAAACGAGAACATTAAGCGCTCAAATACAAGTGATGATTCTGATTTAAAAATGAGCTTCTGGATAGATATAAATATAATCACTTGTCATTCTGATCGCATATTAAAAATGGCAAAAGAAATCATTTAGTGAATGCGTGTACTATTATGAACCTTTTAACGTGCAGAACATACAAGTTTTCACTCTTCGAAATTACGAACTATATCTTGAGCAAATGTGTTACGTAGCGCGCAAGAATACGCCGGTGATTTTGAACACATGCGTACTCATTCAGCTCCATGTGCGTTCTCAACTGCCGGCTGGTGGAAAACAACAATGGAGTTCTTTAAGGAAAAGCTGGAAGAATTGAAAATGATGGAATTCTACGCTAACTTTGAAAGTAAGAAATATTATTTTACTTCTTATTATGCAAATAATCGTTATTTAATCAAATTCCATTGCCTAATTCTTAGCTAATGTCTTTTGCACGTGTTTTGTTCCTGAATTTCAGAAACAGTTTTTCATCATTTCTTCTATACTTTATAATTTTCTTTTTGTGTATAATGTAAGTAGGAGTGATTTGAAAAACTTGAATCCATTAACAATAACAAACTAACAAACTTTTTTGTTAAGTATTGTATTAAAAATGAGAAGTATTGACTATTATTGAGTATTAAATTTATCTTAACCCTAAGAACTGCCTTTAAGTTTCCTAACTCACTGATATCTCCATAGGTATAAATTGTTTCGTGTTAACTCCCATCCATTTATAATAATTAAAGGTATTTAATTACTTTTTTTACCCTGTACAATCAAAAGAAATATAATTTATTTACCCAACTAGTAATTTAATGCTTAAGAATTAACTTCAAAAAGTGCCCTTTTGCACGCTGCATTCAAAATCACTGTTTATTTTATGAAATTTTTATCATGACTACTTTTCGAACGATAAAATGTTATTTTATTTCACGCAATCTGCCAAGTTCACTTAAAATTACTGCAAATTCAGTGCAATTTCCAGTTTTTCTCTTAATTTTTGGCCCCCTTCCTCCCCTAGAGTCTATCTAAATTCTCGTCTTTTAGTGTACAGTTTTACTAATTATTAAATCTTCTTCAGTTATTCTATTAGCTATTCAAGCCCTGCACAACAATGAGTAGTTACTTAGCTCCAGAATTCCCATATTTTAATTCAGTTTCAGCCTTTTTCAACCTTCGTAAAATTTGTCTTTTATAGAGGTTCTTTAGCACTCAGAAGCCCCTTAACTAGGCCACAGGCACTCAAAAATGGATTTTAAGCCTTCATTAAGCAGTGCTCATCTCTCCTTCTTCTAATGAATATCATTTTAATCATTCTCTGAAAGATTATTAGTATCTTAGTCATATTATCTAACTTTGCCGCAGCTGTTCTAGCGTTGATGCAATTTTGCTTTTTCAAAATTTCTTAATTTCTGCTAAAATTTTTTATGTTCTTATGCTTCAGTCATGTTTAGTAAGTGTCAGGGTTCCTATTTATACCACGGTTTAAGTATTAATTTCACTAGTTAAGCTTTTGATGTCAGATTTTCAGATAGTCGGTTTTTCCATTCTCGAAGGCTTTTTTGAGCCCTTTTTTCAGTTTTCTCACTAATTTCTATAATGTCAAATAAATTTTTGCAATTCTGGAACTCCATCTGGGATACAGTTCCTCTCTAAATCAATAATTATATAGTTCTCCCATTAATTTACAAATATAAGCTGTTTTGATAGATTGCAATTCATTTACATTATCGACGGCACTTTTGGTACCCCTTTTGCACTTCTCTTAAGAATTCTAAGTTCATCATGAAATTTTTTGCTACAGTGGAATCCCATTTGTGCCAACACATGTAAACTTTCCAGCATTTGTGAAATTTTTTAACTATTTAACTTTTTGGAGTTGTTTTTTAAGATTGATTTAGGATGCGAATACCACAAACTAAGTAATTTTCCAGCTCTTCTTCAACATTGCAACTCTCAATTACAAATTTTAGTATTAAATGAAAGCTCTCTTTCACCACTACATTGTGGTAGTCCTAGGTTTTCATTTTTTACACTCAAATTTTAAAAATTTTATTTCCTGAAATATCCACGCTTTGCGACGGGAAAATTTTCAAAGCATGAAATAATGTTTACTAAATTCAGCGTCAACAAAATTCTCCTTTTACTATTTTTATTGCATTACTATTATTACTGCTTAGTTATTTACATGTATATTAATTGATCACAATCATTACCATTTTAATGTATTAAATGTGTTTGTGTGGGTTTGTTTACAATTGCAAACCAGACTTTTTTCGGTTGTAAATAGCACATTTCCCCCTTTCCAATGAATGAGAGAAAAAAAGATATTTCAAGTGAAAAAACAGATATTTTGGTTTAAACAGGCAGGTATACTTAAACAATTCATAAGAGCTAAGGTTTAATTTTAGATACTTCTGTAGTAGACATAAGCAGCTCAATATTTTCATGTGGTCAGGTGTGTTATGTTGCTTTTTATAGTTAAATGTTTAGATGGTTTACACATGATTAATTTAAATCCATGCAAAATTAAAGCTCAGAATAGTGCTATTTTAAAACAATGTTATTTATGACCAAAAAAAATCTGTTTTGCAAATATAAACAAACCAAATTTCATCATTTTTCTTTCCAGCGTGCGTCCAACTCTTAGTAGCAATTCTAAAAGGTTTCATTGATATAAGCAAAAGTTTTGCAATAAAATTATCTAAAATACACAAACATGTGGCTCAAGGTTGTAAACTGAAATTTTGAAAATTTGGTAGAGTTGGAAAGGGGAAAATGTGCTATTTAAAACCGAAAAAACACTTCAATATTTTAAAATCTTTTCGTATTAATAAAAAATATTTTGTCATGCTCAGAGCTCTTCCGCCCTGGGACATTTCAAAGTGCAGTCTGATTATCTTCTGTGCATGACCATTTTTCCATTATTATTATAGGAGTAGATCAACAGGTCATTGTGGTGGAAATAGCAAAGGAAAATTGTCAGTTCATATCTGCAAAATTTTTAAGTGAATTTGGAAAAAGTAAATTTGTTATGATTAGATTTAAGGGACTGTTTATAAATGATGTCACGCTTTTTTCATATATTTGACTCCCCCCCCCTTTCCTTTGTCACATGTCACGTTATGTTGCATAAGCATGATGTCACACTTGTTACCCCCTCCCCTTGTCACAATTGCACTAACACCCCCTCCCCCTCAAAGCGTGACATCATTTATGAATGATCCCTAATACTTTACTTTAAAATTATTCAGTTCTTGATCACTGGATTGTGAAGTACCCCTCAAAGCAAAAAGTTAACTTAGTAGAAAAATAATCTATTTGGGCGAGGACAAATGACCTGCTAATTACAGAATTTGTGTACTAATACATACTTAAAAGGTTGTATTTGTTTATTAGGACTGTTGATAAAATGTATTTTTGTGTATATTTAATATTAAAATGCTGTCAACATGATTTTTTCGCACTTAGAAAGACTAGAAATTGTTTAGAAGAGTAAACAAATTACGTACAAGTCCCGAATGTTAAAGCAAATTATATATCAATGATCAAGAAAAAAAAATATGTTGATGCTTTAAAACAAATCAATAGTCACGACTACTCTTCAACGGTGTAGAACTGCACTTTTTATTGTTAATTTTAAGTGAAATTTTAACGGTCCTTTTTTTATTAATCGTTAGGCGAGAAAGGACAGTAGTGGGAACTAAAATATTTATAACATAAGCATGATTTTCGATACTGCATCATTTGAAAGCAGAATATCTAGCAGTGTTGCTAGTTATAAATAAATTCAGTAGTTTTTGTTAAAATACTTATTTGAATGATTTTAAATGTTTGATTTGAGTTCCCACCTTAATTATTAAATATTGTTATTGCTGATATTAATCTAATTACTATTGGGAGGAAAATATAAATCAACACGTGCAGTAGTAACATTTTTTGAAAATGCTTTTTTTTTTAAACTTGTCTTTTAAAATCTGTTTAATTTCATCTACAAAGTGCAGAAAATCTTTTCCTTTGTTGCTTTCATCAATCAAAATAAATAACAGTAATACCCTATTATAATATATAAAGCTATATTTATATATATAGTTTGTAATTTTTTTTTCCTCATTTTCAGAGTGCGGTAACTGCTAAGGAGGTGGAAAACATGGCCATAATACCAATTACACCATGTTTGATTTTTTCTGATAAGTGATAAAGTTTTATGGCATGTTTTTATCTGACTTTAGTTAATTAAGATTAAAGTGTAAGCGTTCTTGCTTTAAATAAAACTAAGTGTTTTTTTGTATGGCAAATAGAATTTCCTCTCATAAATGACAAAATTTCGAATTTTTGTTTTTAATTTGGGTTTAGTTCCTTTTGGCAGCATATCCAAAATATATTGTTAATTTTCATATCTGGCTACATCTTAAAGCATACAATGTGCTTATTTTTTTTTAAATCTACATTTATTATTATTATTTTAATTTAAAATTAATCTTTTGTAGCACAAATTTAAAAAATGCAATATTTACTAACATGTGAGAAAAGTTAAATCTAAAGAACTAAAACTCTTTCTCCAGCTGCATTCAATTTTAGTAGCATTACAGAAAAAGGCTAGTTATAGTTTTATGGTCACAAAGCAGGACCCCGGTGCAGAATTTTCTGTATCAATCTGTAGCATGAGTTTCAGAAGTCGAAATTTATCTATTCACCAAATGAAGTGGAACCAAATTCACAATCATAAAAAATATCAAGCTATGCATTTTAAAATAGTCGACATATAACAATAATACATGCAGACAATAAATAAATGTTATAATTATTCAATTTATAAATAAATTAATAAAATTTAAAATTGAACATGCAATTAATGCAAGCTGAGAGAAAATGAAGTAAAGACAATACAACACAGTTTAATGTTTGAAAGGAAGGAAAAGTCTTTATCCTGGGGGGAAAATATAATCATTTAAAAAACGGAAACTTTTTTCCCTTCTCGCTTTTTTTTTTTTTTTAAATTTTTGTGAGATGGCTAATTAATCTGCAAGCTTCAAGATAAATCTGCAGTGCTCACTGCCTGCCATGCTGCAAGATTTCTGCTACTGGGGGCAGGACATTATGAATTTCTCACTGAGCACAGCTTAATTTTAATCTTTGCCTATTTTGGCCAACTTTCAGGTGAGGGACCGTTCATAAAAAATGTCACGCTTTTTTCCCACATATTTGACTCCCCTCTCCCCTTTGTTATATGTCATGCTATGTTGCATAAGCTGGATGTCACACTTCTTGTTACTCTCTCCCTTGTCACACTTTATCACAATTTCCTGAACCCCACTTTCCTCATAAAGTGTGATATCATTTATGAATGATCCCGACTCTGCTGTGACATCATACATAGTGGCCGTTGATAAAAAGTTATCAATGAAAGAGGTTAAAAGCTTTGATGCTGGGCTGTTCATGGTTTTTGTTACAAGGGGGGCGGGGGGCGGATTATACTACAGCTTAGCCAAAATAAAAAAATATATATATAAATTTTATCCTGTTTTAAACTTAATTTTCTGATGAGATGATAAAGTTGTAACCTTTTATTTTCCCCTCAAATTTTTGTATAAAGTTATAAAGCAATTTTTATTATTGAGTGATAGTACTCAACTTATAACACCGTTAGGATAAGAATTAACCCTTGAGTTGTCATCTGTCAAGACATCACATAAGTGGTCACGTTGTGTAATATAGACCCGAATTAAAAATTTAGTAAATTGGGTATAATAAAAGTAAAACATTGTGTCTTAATTTTAATATAATGTAAGAATATGCAACACATAAAAAGCATAGAAAAGTAAAGAAATTAAAATTGTACCTATGTCAATATGACTCGATGGGACAGCTAAAGGGTTAAAACAAACTTGAAAAAAAAACAAAGGGAAAATAAATAATAATAGCGTATTATCCTCTATTATATCCTAAATACTCAAATTGGTTTTTTCTGGATTTTTACTTTTTAATAAAGCCTAGAGAAATTTAAATTTTGTAAACTGCTGTTTGTCAAAAATTAAAAGCAATTTTTTTTTTTTGCTTAATGCACCAAAAAGTAATTTAAATATTTAGACTCATATTACCTTATTATACATTATTTCAGAACAATGAATAATTTTACTTATTGTTCTGAATCATTTTTGCCCTTTTTTTTCCTCAGTTTTGACAAAAATACAACTCTGGCATAGTGTTTGATTGTACATACATTTTATTTAAAATGAGCTATAAATATTGTTAAACTTTCAAAATATAAAAATCACTGTAGAAATCTCTGTCTAATCTTATTTTACAGGTGTTTTCTAAAGATGAACCCCGATAAAGACTTCAAAGCATCAAAGACCAAGAAAAAAAAAAAGACTGCCATGAACCCAAAGTTTTGACTTTGTTAAATAAATTATGGACTTTAAATGGTGTTAAACATGTTTTGTTTTTGAAAATTATATTATGAAAATAAACAACTTTATTTTTTTAATAGTGTCCTAGTTTTTCATTTGTTATTGCTTTGTAATCATGGTTTGATTTTTTTTTTTTTTTGCAGTAATTTGGATGATTCTAATTTTGTAAGTTCACAAAGTTTTAAAACTGCATATATTAAAGTAGAATAACTCTTCCTAAAACATTAAGATTTTTAATTTAGGAAATTTAATTTGAAAATATTATATACAAAATTTAATACTAATGTGAAAAGCAATTTTAATTAGTGAACTTTTTTACTTTTGAAAATATGAAATAAATGACATCATGCTGTGTATTATATCAACACTTGCTGAAACGAAGTGGGATTTAACATATTCTATATGATACAACAATAGCCAATATATATTATATAACTACTTTATTAAAATCATATGGATATTTTATCATTAAGAGTTGAAAAAATTTGTTTTCATTGTCTATGGGAAAAAATTCAAAATAAAGGATCAAATATAAGTATTGTTTATATGGGCAGTATTCAACTTTTATACTTAATTTAAATGATGGATAACATACTTGCAATGAATGTTGAAAGTATTGTATTTCTCACTCATGGAAGATAATCACAATTATTATATGCTATACATTTCACTGAAACTTAAAAATTTGTTATTAATAAAAGGTTAGTGCAGAAGTGCCAGCACTTTAACTTTGATAATGCTGATTTGAAAAAGAGGATGGAAATTAGGAATTTTGTTTTTCATTTGTTCATCATTAACTTTTGACTAAATGAGCTGGTTAACGATTTTTTAAAAATCTATAGAGGGTCGTCTAACTTAGGTATTGTACCTTTGTTTGACATGTGGTTAAAAAATTGATTTTTTTTTTAAAAACTTTATTGGAGAAAATTCGTTTATATATGGTAAATAAAATAACATTGACTACGGATTTAGTATGCAACTTTTATGGGGAAAACCTAATCTCATACGAAGAAAAAAAGCATGAAGATTTATTTCATAACTTTTACGGGGAGCACTTTTTCTTTTATGGAAAGAAAAGTCGTGATTTTCAATTTACTTTACCTTTTATGGGAAAATTTTTAACATGTATGGTAAAATTTCTTTCTGACTACGAATTTACTTTGTAATACTTTGTAATTTTTACGGGAAAAACTTCTATGGCAAAAAACTGTGACTACGTCTTTACCCCGTAACTTTTACGGGGGAAATTCTCCTGTGGAAAAAAAGCGTTGCAATTACGGATTTACACTGTAGCTTTAACGTGGAAAATATTTTAGTACAGTATAAAAACGTTACTACGGATTCACTCCGTAAATGTTACGGCAAAAAGATTCTTGGGTGGTCAAAATCCGTTATAACTACGGAGTTACTTTTACGGGAAAAAACCGTTATGATTACGGATTTACTCCGCAACTTTAACGGGAAAAAACTTCTCATACGGTAAAAAACCGTTATAATTACGGATTTACTCCGTAATTTTTACGGTTTTCCACAACCAACTCAGCTTCCGGTTTAAAACCGTAAATTTTACAGGATTTTTTTTTTAGTCTAAAGTTCATGCATTAAGAAATTGAAACTCAGTTTACTTAAATTTGAAAAGTTTATATACTAATATTTGAGTCTGGTATGTACTCAAAATTTGAGTATGTATGTTTTGATACATACTCCTATTCGAGTCCTGTATGTACTCAAAAATGAGTATGTGTGCTTTGATATATACTCCTATTCGAGTCCTGTATGTACTCAAAAATGAGTATGTGTTGTTTTGATACATACTCCTATTCGAGTCCTGTATGTACTCAAAAATGAGTGTGTTTTGATACATACTCCTATTCGAGTCCTGTATGTACTCAAAAATGAGTGTGTTTTGACACATACTCCTATTCGAGTCCTGTATGTACTCAAAAATGAGTATGTGTGTGTTGATACATACTCCTATTCGAGTCCTGTATGTACTCAAAAATGAGTATGTGTGTTTTGATACATACTCCTATTCGAGTCCTGTATGTACTCAAAAATGAGTATGTGTGTTTTGATACATACTCATATTCGAGCCCCTGAGCGTACTCAAAAAAATGAGAACGTGCATTTCTCAAATTTAAGAGTTAAGTACTCGGAGCTATTATAAGAACGCGAAGTACTCAAAAATGAGTACATTTTACTTATTTTTAAGTATCCATTTTTAACAGTGTACCCAATGCTAACTACGGCCATACTGTATGTACCTTTTCGGTTTCACAGACTACCCCAATACGAGGGGTGCGGCACGCAGCGCTGTCCTCCTCGAACTTCCCGGTTAACCGCGGCTCTGCTGTATGTTAAAAAATGAAAATCGGTTTCTTAGGTGCACCTTTCACTTTTTTTATTTTCCTCTGACACACTTGACAACCAGCACCGGCCATAAGGGCTGGGCTGGCCGACCTGCTGTACCGTCCCGGACGGTACCTCGGATAATCGAAAACTCGGATAACACGGACTGTCTAAATCGAGAGGGAAACGTGGGTAAATGGGTGAAATGAATGAAATGGTCGTCAAAGATGTAAAAAAACAAGGCATTTGCTGCACAATATTATGAAATGATTATTCTCCCACACCTAATCTAAAGCCACTTTCTTAATTGTCTCTACTTTATCGCGTCTGTTGATGGCTTGTAATTTACTCTCCAAAGCCACAGCAGTTCATTTGCGTTTAGCACTCATCACGTAACCAATACAGTACGGTACTAACAAAGATGAACAAACCGTAAACGAACTGTTCACTGGTAAAATGAAAAAGGAACTAACCTTAGACAGTGTCGGCGCCATCGTCAAAGGTGTCATTGACCCACCAAAAAAAAGGGAAAACAAAATGGCCCAATCTAAGGGCGTTTTTTTTAAAAAGATTAATATACCTCGGTTATTCGGGGCTCGGTTAACCGCGGCTCTGCTGTCTGCTGTATGTTAAAAAATGAAAATCGGTTTCTTAGGTGCACCTTTCACTTTCTTTTATTTTCTCAAGTCCTTAAAAGTCCGTTTTTCAAATTTTATTCCTTTTTTCCTTTAAAAAAAAGCAAAATGAAGGAACTTGTTCAATTTGTTTTTTGTGGTCTGAAATGGTGTCCATTAGCCTTGCATTTTGTCATTTAGTACAAATGCCTGGTGTTTTAATTTGACTTCTCAACTTGAGATTGAATAATTACTCTACTCGAATTTTTTTTTTTTTTTTTTTCAGATGTAGCTCTATATTTCTTTCCATGCAATTACAGGTGATAGCGAAATGGTGAACTATTATGTTGATGGGCAAAAGTTTATTTTAGCTTATATATAATTGTGAGCTGCAATTTGGAGCATTTAATCAAAATCTATGTTGTTTTTTTTTTTTTTTCGGAAAAAAATATTACATTAAGACAGGGGTCCCCAACGTTTCTGTACCTAAGAGCACATACCAGAACATCGGTCGAACGGCGGGCACCATTTATTTTTTCAAGATAAATTTATAGTTGGTGTGTGAACACACACTGTTAAAAATTTCCGTAAGAACATAGTAAAATAACCATTTATTTGATTATTTTACCATATTTAATTACAACAGATGAATAACCATTAAAAATATGGTACTCAAACCGCTGACTGTGAAAAAAAATCGTTTATTCTCTGTTTTTCCTAAAGAACGTTTAACTAACCGTAATTTTCAAGCGCTCAATAAGAATCGGGCGTCCATCTTGGTTGCGAAAAGTTACCGGTCGTACGTTGTTGTTAAAATATGAATAAAGATTTATCAGTTCAAATCTGCATGTGTATATAAAAAAAGAAGAAAAAAAGTGGCTTAAGCAGTGGTTACTAAATAGAAACACATACACACATAAATCAAAAATTGGGAGACATGGGATTCCGGAACTGTTTGCGAATGAGCGAACCCATAATTTGAGCTGCTGAAGCTTGTTTGTATTTTAATTTTTGAAGCAAATAAAATTATTTTCGTCAATATACAGTAAATTTAGACCGAAAATGACTTTGGATCCAATCAAAAACTGAAATCTCAATTTTAAGACAGTTTGCCTGTTGGAAAAGAAGATTTATTGATAAATAAACGGCCGCTTTACATGGTGTTGATGGCCGAATGACTGGAGCGCAAGTTGGTATACCATATAACCCGGGTTCGATTCCCGCCCGCTTTGTTTACGGTTTCTACGCCTCGAAGTTTCTATGGTTCAAAAACGGTAAAAGTTTATTTTTGAAACCATTTTTAAATGGTTATAAAACCGTAAACTTTTGTATTTATGGCTTTTTAACCAAGCTGATTGGAAATGGTTTAGGTTCCGTAAAGATAGAAAAATGTTCCAAACCGTAAATTTAACGGTGAATTAGATGGACAAACTGCTGCCGGTTATTTAACCATAATTTCATGATGAAATTTCTAACAGTGTGGTTAACAATACACACTACATGTAATTCCCCCCCCCAAAAAAATTACAAATTAATTTAACGAACGTATGACTATAATTAATATTAATATTCTTGTGTAAAATAAATGATTATTAAATTGCTTGCAAAACATATCAAGCATAAAAATTATTTATAAAATATATAAAATACAGTCACCGTGATCTTTGGCGATGCATTTCACTGGCCAGCGCTTCATAGTTGGGAGAATATGATGAAATTCCTGCTCGCAAGTCGTCGTCTAAGTGTTCATCTGTAAGTCGTGATCTATATTTCAATACTATGATATTTGTAGTCGAAAACAATGATTCACAAAAGTATGTGGAACCAAAAATGGACTATACTGCCCTTTTTAAGAATGGAAATGTATTTCTGTCAACTATATACCAGAATTTCGGATCTGAAATAATAGTTTTGAGGATAATGTCATTCTGAAGATCCAAAATTTCTATCTACACTCGCCTTACTTGAAGAAATTTTGAAATGCATGTTGCTATTTCGGTTACGTTAATTTGGTTAGTAGAATTACAGTCAAACCCCGTTAACGCGAAATCGCTTAACGCGAAATGAATGCCATTCCCCGTCAGATAATCTAAGAACTAGTGCTAAATTAATCGTTTAAGACGAAATTGATTTGAACAAAATTCCGCTTAAGGCGAAAAACAAAATTTTTCAGTTGACAAAAAAATTAAAGAAAAGAAAGGTGAAAAAACATTCTTTGACATGAAATTTCCTTGGAGCTTAGGAAGCTTGAAAATTCTGTTGCACTTATTAACTTCTAGGAATTTTAAGAAAATAGCGAAACAGGTAAAATGCCTGCATCTCACACGCTAATCCTTTTTCTGACAGACACTACAAGCGTGTTAGTGCGGGTCAGTGACGGGAATGAATTGACAAGGGACACCTCTATTAATGGGCATAGATAAGCAATGGACACTTCCATTAGGGGACAATGGGGTAGAGTTTAAAAAGTGTGTGGGTCAGGAAGACTTCCCAGCCACCTGGTTTTCAAGAGGGCACTTTATCCACGATCATTAAAAATTAAAATAAGATGAAGCAGCTTATGCTGTGAATCAGTTTGAGCCAGCAAGGAAGAGAATGAGAAGCGGGAAAAATGAAGACGTGGAAGTGGCCCTTTTACGCTGGATCAAAGAGGCCAGGAATCAAAACATCATTTTAACAGGGGTGATTTTGCAAGAAAAAGCCAAGTTCTTTGGAGAAGCTCTTGGTGTCAGCGATTCCGTTTTCTCAAATGGTTGACTCTCTAGATTTAAAGAGCGTCATGGGATTGTTTGCAAAAAAATCTGCGGTGAAGAAGCAGCTGTTGATCCAAAAACAGTAAATTCGTTTTTCGCTGAAAAATGGCCAGCCCTATAAGAAGAGTTTTACCCGCGAGTCATTTTTAATGCAGATGAAACGGGACTTTTTTTTCACGGCACATCCTTCCCGTACGTTGACCATGAAAGGGGAAAAGTGCTCCGGTGGAAAATGCAGTAAAGAAAGAATAACTGTTATGGTAGCCTGCAACATGGACAGCAGTGAAAAAATTAGACTCCTTGTCATAGGGAAATCGGCCTAGCCCCGATTTTAAATCCTGCAGCCATCGGTTAACGCGAAAAAATTTGGCTGCTCCCTCAACTTCGCGTTAACGAGGTTTGACTGTATTTACAAAAGGTGACCATGGGTTCGATGATGTTAAATTGTTGAAAGCGCTTTTCAAATTGGTCTTGAAGCAATTTAAAGTTGATGACAAATGTTGATAACTCAATTTCAATGTCGCCTATCTTTTTTTTTTTTCATGTTGAGAAAATGCACGAGAGTTCATTTTCAGATGTGATATCCACAAAACTAGCTTAGCTCTCAACGAGTTCATAACCCATGTCATTCTTGCTATATGTTTGTCCTTTCCCTGCAGCTCCAAGTGTAAATTATCCATTATGTCTGTTACGAAAGACAAATCTGTTAGCAAAAGAGGATCTGTCAGTTCTAAAAATGTTTGATTTTTGGCTGCAAGATAATTTTTTATTTCGTCAATCAAATGTATAAATCTATCAAGTACTTTGCCTTTACGAAACTAGCGTACTTCAGAACGTAAAATGAGGTCAGCATCATCATGATTTTGTAATAACAGGGCCAACGGGCGCACCTAGACCAATCGGCGGGCGCCATGGTGCCCGCAGGCATAAGACTGGGGACCCCTGCATCAAGAGACCGGTTTACTTGTAATACCTTTTCAAAAAAAAAAAAGTTATTTCCCTAGGCCCGTTATTTGGGCAAACAGGGGGGTCAATGACCACCCACGACACATTGAATTTATATATGTTTTTATGTATTTTGTTTATTTTTTACTTAAAATATGCATTGAAAATATACCATTGCCCCCCCCCCCCCGGAAAATTTTATATCTACCAGTTGAGAAAGCACAGCAAATTGAAGTAAAAATGCGTTGATGTTTACGTAAATCCGCCATTTTTGGTCGGGTTCCGAAATACGGCAAATTTCGAAATCAGGCACAGCGCCCGAGCAAACCAAATTTGGAGTTCAGTACTGTAGTTGAAATGAAAGAAATTTGGTTCTTGTGAGGGATGCAAAAATTGCAAAACAAATAGAGCGTATGGCTACTTTCTTATTCTAACAAAAAAAGGTATAAATAAATAAGCACCTGGAATAAAAAATAAGGACCTTTTAAGCACTTTCTAAGGCCTTAAAAATGAAAATGAACATTAAGGACTTATTAAGGACCGTACGAACCCTGGCATACTATGAAAGAAATTGTTTTGATTATAATCCTTTGTTCAAAGGTAATTTAGAACGCTAAGATACCAAAAGTATAATACTTGAAAAGTATACTTTAAGTCAGGGATGCACAAACTATGGCCCGCGGGCCAAAATTGGCCCGCCGAGGCTTTTGAATTGGCCCGCTAATATAGTTGATAAAAAAGAATAAATATAATAAAATTTTAAAAAATAATAATAATATTTGTAAAAAAAAACTTACGAAAAATCGTAGTAAAAAGATACGATCGCACAGCCGCTACTGAATTTTGGTCGCAATTTTCGGAACTAATCGCCATATTTAATTTTATTTTATTGGAAATACTTCAGAAACTAATCAAATCATGATAAAAGTGGTAGAATATTGCATTGTCATCTGGTGCTGAGCTACATGTAAAGTTTCATAACAATAGCTTATCGAGAAATGGTCGAAAATTCGATTGCTGGATTTTTCGAACAGCCATTATTTGCGTTATTTCGTCTACAAAAAAATTTTGTCCCAATCCTGCTATGATTTCTTTAGTTAATTCAAAGCAACGATCGTTAGACAGAGCAGGCAAAATGTCATTATTTTCGTCTTCATCGCTATCTTGCTCTTTGTCATCGTTCGGGTGTAGCACCATTTGGATGCTTTCCGAATCGGACATCTTGTTTATCAAATTATTACTTTCGTAAAATCTGATCATCAATCACTTTTACAGTAATAAATGATTTCAAAAAGTAGGAAAACGAAATGTAAGAAACATGTTTACATGCAGCAACGCGCAAATTTCATACTTGTGTAAAACGATTTCGCTTTTGCGAACTCGATTGTAATAAAGAATTCATTTTCACAGTTGCAATTTTTGTTGCCTTAATATCAATTTTAAATTCTTATTACCTTATTTCAGCTCTTAAATAAATAAAAAATATATAAAAAACAAAAATAAACGAGGTTTAATTTTCACACGATCAGCTATTGCGGAAAATTCGCGAATCTGCCGTATTAGAAATTTTCCGAACTTTCGTATATTCCGACTTTGGTTGCAATTCGTCATCAAAAATACTGACGAGACAATTAAATAAATGTATAAGAATGTAATCACTTATTTCTTCCATGTTTAATTATTGAAATAAAATAGAGAAAATGTCTGATTTTTCTCAAGTATCGTTGGATATTTTTTTTCTTCTAATTTTCATCTGAAAGTAAGTTGACGCCCCCCTCCCCTAAAAAAACATCGTTTTTAGACTAAATTGTTCGACTTATAAACACTGAATATGTTACTTGTAACGGAAAAATGCGTATTTTTAAAGGCATTTTAAAAAATTCGTATTTTTACTAAATGGGCGAAAAAACGCGAACTTTTCAAAAATGGCGGGAAATTCACGAAAAAATTCCCGGTTTTCTGGTTCCCGAGTAAGAGGTTCTGTACTGTATTATTACTACACTCTCAGAAACACATGCTCAAATCTCACGAAACTTTCGTCGTATTTGACGAAATGGCTTCGTGACAAATGCTCCGAGTAAACCTTTCGTCAAATTGCCGAAATTTCTATAGTAATTTTTTAAAGTCATGTGATCTCGCGAGGAAAGTTTCGTTATAAATGACGAAATTTTCTTGACGATAGAAAAGTCCTCAAAAGTGACGATTCTATTTCTGAGAGTGTATGCCAATGTTTAACTAATATGTACAATATTTAACTAATAAGATTTGTAAATGTTTAGTTAAAGAACAATTTCTACTAGCCAAATTGACTAGTAGTAATGAATGAATAAAAATTTACTAACTAAACATTAATTTTCAGAATTAATAATATCAATTTGAATAATTATTTTACTTTATAAAGTGTAATTTATCATCAAAACGTAAAAAAATTTTTGTTGATATATATTTAGGAAAATTTTATTGTTGATATGTATTTAGGAAATGAATAAATAAATAACGATTTTTTACATTAATTCACAAAGATCAATTTCTAATCTGCAGAAAAACTAGTGATTAACGGATTTAAATTTAATTATATGCCATGGAACAAAAATAATGATGTGTTGATTTTTGATAAAGGAATCAGTTTAACTTTTTTTTTTATTGTCCATGTAGCAATGTATGAACTTAATATTACTATGCTAATTTAACTAATAAGATTTTGTAAATGGTTAGTTAAAAAAACAATTCTGCCAGCCAAATTGACTAGTAGTAATTTTGAATCGCAAGGGTTTAACGTGATGTATAGACTCACGGCATTTATATTTTGCTATTTAATATATGTGTGTTTATTTCTTCTGTATTTGTATTCGCACCTTTAATTAATTTCTCATTTTAACTCTTAATATATATTTTAAATTTTACATTATAAAATGTCAAAGAAAAATTATCTAAATTATAAAGAAAGTTATTATAATTTAGAGAATAATGCTCTGTATTTCTAAGTTTAAATTACCTTTTCATTTTTCATTTGTTTCATTTTCATAATTTGCACACATTTTTGTAAAAATTTTTAGTATTCTTCTTTTTTGCCATTTGACCAATCACTTCATTGATATACATGAATGTTGTGCTATTAATTGTTTAGAAATATAATACCTTATTTTGTTTGAATTCATTTACATTACTTTTTTTAAACTTTTATTTAATAATCTTCCCGAGTACAGTAATTACATATACATGTAATTTGTACATATTACCTCTAAATAAAAACTGAAATACACCCTGTATTTTTATGAATAAAACATTACGTGACTTTGGCCCCCAACCTGATGCTTTCTAATTTTTTGGCCCTTCACCCAAAAAAGTTTGTGCATCCCTGCTTTAAGTGCTGTGTTTATCCTGTAGTAACAAGTTTTTAACTTGCAAATCATTCAAAGGCTGAAAACGATAAAATAGAATAGAGCTTAAAACAAAATCAGAAATGAAAAACAATACAGTAGGAACACTCAAAAATTTTAAATATTAATATAAAAAATAGCGATTTGGCCGAATACCGAATATTCGGCCATTTCTTCCAGGCCAAAGCCGAATAGGTATTTAGCCATTTCTTTTAGGCTGAAGCCGAATATTCGGCCAATGCACTAGGTCGAGGCCGAAAACCGAATATTCGGCGGCTGCATATTAAAATTTCGAGAGAATCGTTGTAATAGAAAATGTTTGTCAAATTTAAAATTATTCACAAAATCAAACACCAATTACACTATGACCAATTACATTATTATAATTAAAACTATGAATTTCACCCACAATAGAAATGACAGATTTTATGGTAGTAAGCATTAGCATTATTTAATTCAAATGAAAGAACTACTATTGCTTAGTGAACTTTTACCTTGCTCAAAACTTTTTTATAAAAATATTTTAAAAGTTATAAAAGTTAATATACTTATTTTATGGGGTTTTTTACATACCTATTTTTAAAGGATCTATTAAAATTTAATACACTTAACAGGAATTATTTTTATTTTCAAAAACCCCAATAACTTATGCTTTCTAAATATTCATGATATATTCTAGTCATTTCACATTTATCTCTTACCCGATATTCACAATAAATCAGTCTACCCAAACAAAGTCGGACTTCCACTTTGTTAATAATAATGAAATAAATTTCTCATATTCTTCATCCTAATTAGCCACTGCCAGCTTTTGGGAGCAAATGCTAAATATTAAATAGAATATTACAACTTTAAAATCGGTTTCTTTCTCACTTAAGCCTAAAACAAGGTTTAAAAAAAGTTTTTTTTTTTCTAAAATATTTTTGTTTATTAAAACTATACACTAATGTTTAATGTATTCTTTCACAATAATTATAATACAATTTTAAATGCTTAAAATTTACTAATTTCTTCATTTTTTTACATTTCTACTGCAGCAGAACTATTCGGCCAAATAGTCCATCAATATTCGGCTAGACGGAATTTCCAGTATTCGGCCAGGCCGAATATTCGGCTAGGTGATGAAGTGACTATTCGGAAAGGCCGAATACCGAATAGTGACTGAATATTTGTTACATCCCTAGTAAAAATCTCAGAAAAGAGGATGACCTCCAGGTGGAAGCAAAGGTTGTTCAAGAACTGGTTTTCCCCTTTCAATAACAGTTGATAAGATAGTCAAGTTTTGGTTTCCCCTTCGGGTAGGAGGAGTCCCCTGTAGACTGGGGCAGGATGGTTTATGTATGTACATTTCTTAAAAAATAGCAGAGGGGTACTACTGGTACAGACTTGGGAAATTAGGAAAAATTTCCGAAACCTTTATACTCGCTTTTGATTTACAGGTGTAAAATTCCATTAAGAACAGGAGATGACAAATTTTGGAATTGCTCTAGAAACTTAACTAAAAAAGAAGGAAGTTAGGAGAAAAAAAAGAAGGAAAGATGCTTTCAATGTAACGTTCATAATGGCTCAAGGATTAAGAAAACCCTGTAGCAAATGAAAGTCTAGATTCTGACCTGAATGTCAAAGTCGCTTCTTCAGAGAGCAGCAGCAATGATCAGAATGGAGTCAAAGAAAAAAATAGCCAATTTCAATTCATTTGTGTGTGCGAGTACTTTATTTTTATTATTAAGTGGCAGTGGTATGTAACCTAGTATACAACCTGTGGTCAGAAAGTTCGGTGAATGAGCCTGTAGAGATTGCTGCTGTACTAGTAGAATATCAACGCGCCGTACGTGGTGAAGGTTAATATCTGTTGGAACATGTTTGTAATTGGCAAGCTTCCAAGTGCGTTTATTCCCTGTTAGTTTAACGCCGAGCGCGAAAGGTTTATTGTGGATTGTCGCGGTGTACAAAATGGATCAGAGAATAAACATGTTTTGTTTCACGAATGGAGTTGTGACACTTAATCACCCCTCTTGACACTTGATCACCACCTGATTTGGCACCTGCAGACTTCTGCCTCTTCCCCAGTTTCAAGTCAGCCCTGAATGGAAAGAGATTTACGGACATCACCGACATTCAAAGCAAGATGACGGCCGAGCTGAAAGCCATGTCGAAAGAACTGTTTTACAGGAGTTTCCAGGGCTTATATACTCGTTCCCAACACTGCATTAACATCCATGAAGATTATACTGTATTTGAAATAAAAATTCATTCACTGAGCTTTCTGGACACAGGTTGTATGTTAGGGGTTAGTTGTTAGCCTATTTATAACGGAATATCAAAAACCAACCTATGATCAAAATCAAAATAGTTAATTTCCTGGAGGCAAATAAAGTGTTAAGTGGTTTTCAATATGGTTTTAGGAAGGGTAGGTCCTGTACAACTAATTTGTTGCAATTCTATGACAAGGTTACCAAGGCTTTAGATAACAAAAGTGCGTAGTTGTAGTTTATATTGACTTCCAGAAAGCGTTCGACAAAGTACTGCATGAAGCTCTTCTTAGCAAACTTGCTTATATTGGTATTGGTGGAAAAACCTTAAATTGGGTTAAAAATTGGCTGACTGGGAGGAAACAAATAGTAGTTAACGGCAATTATTCTCAGTGGATTGAGGTTTTAAGTGGTGTTCCACAAGGTTGTTTTAAGGCTGTTATTATTCATTATTTTTATTAATGATATTAGTGAGAGTATTTCTGGAAAGATCAATATTTTTGCTGATGATGTTAAAGTCATGGGAATTGCTGACACGGAAGAACAAGTCAATCAGCTTCAAGAGAATTTAAATTTAAATCAAATTTCTAGGTGGGCATTTTTTAAAATCTTATGCCCGTCCTTGACCTCTCGGTCATAAAACGACGAGCAGCCGAGTACAAAGAGGAACGATGTATAGACAAATTAAAATCCTCACTTGAATCACTGAAAACATTAAAAGTAAAACAATTAGACAGGGCCGGGCATATGCTGAGGTGATCACCAGTCATGGGTGTGTCATGATTGTCACTAAGTGGGCCAGGTGTTTGAGTCCGTCATTTTTAGTCTAACACAGCTAACTGGATGCTTGGGTTTATCAATAAGTCTATTTTGAACAGGTCTAAGGAAGTTATATTGCAATTATACAGAAGTTTGGTAAGACCTCATTTGGAGTATGCTGTTCAGTTTTGGTCTCCTTATCTAAAGAGGGATATTACCTTATTAGAAAGGGTTCAAAGGAGGGTTACTAGGTTATTAAGTGGTCTCTCAGACTTAGATTATGAAGTTAGGCTTAAAGGGCTCAATATGTATAGTCTAGAGCAAAAAGACGCAGGGTTCGTTGATTTAAATCAGCTAGTTTTAAACAAGTGATTTTTTTTTAAAAATCATTACTGTAAATAAAGTGATTTTTTTTTTAAAAAAATCATTGATTTTACAATGTTAGAAAGTGTTGTAAAAATGAAATATGTTGCAATTACAACCACTGTTTCAAAAAAAAACTTCCTAGGTCCATCTGTCTGTGTGCATAACATATTTCATAAGTTTAGAGCTAATTACTATTTTTATAAGTTTACAATATTACTCTTATTCTTCAAGCCTCTTAACAGCAAAGCATAATTAATTGAATCATTCAAATTAGAACTCATAATAATCATGAACCATTCTGTGTTTTTATTTTAAATATAGTATATTAGATCAATTTGATGAATACCATACAATAAATAATTCAGAATGATAGTGCCCAACAATTGTTAGAATTTAGAATATGTATCCTTAAAGTTTCATATATCATGTTCCCTAAATAGCTTAAAGTTTTTTTTCTTTCTGAAATATTTTTTTATCATAGAAGTTTTCAATAAAGATATTTGATTAAAACAAAAAGTTTCAGTTTTTAGTAATGGTGTGAGCATATGATGTTACTAAATGGGTAAAAATATTTCAGGCTTTTTCATTTATAAAATAGCAAAATGATTAAAGTACGTTCTGTACACACAATTGTTATTTTTTTTTTCAGCTTTCAACATCAAAATAATTCAGATTAAATTTGTTCATTTTCTTTATACTTATGAGTGTACTATTATTCCTGGTAGGGTTAAGTTTCATTTGAGTCATGCATTTGTATTAAAATTTGTTTATCATTATTATTAAAAAAATATTTATTGCTGTGAAAATAGATTAAAGTGTGTTTTTGCATATTGATTAACATGCCATATCGTTTCTATGAATGTAACATAATAAATATCCACATTTTTTAAGGCATTTTTAAAAAAATAAAAAAAATCATGAACCCTGAAAAGGGGCTAGTCTAGAGCAATGAGTGGGCCGTGGTAGCCTAGTGGTTAGCACGTCGGACTTCTACCTGGAAGGTCGCGCGTTCGATACCCACTGAAGACCACCATGTATACTTGGGGATATGTGCATGTAAAATCTGTAGACCTCACTACCTCTCCCCGTGCGTAAGCAATCCTAAGGCCTCCTCGGCTAACAGGTAGGGTTCTGGTAGAGAAAAGTCTAGAGCAATGAGGGGACATGGTTCAGTTGTTTAAATTCATTAAAACAGGAAATGTTGATGGGCTGCAGTAATGCGCTGAATAAACTGCACAACACTAGTCACCTACAAGTTCATGTGAGCCAGAGGTCATTGTTTTAAGCTTTTCAACTCTCAGGCTCATCTTGAAATTAGGAAAAATTACTACTTCAATAGGGTTGTAGGCAGTTGGAATAGTTTACTGGAAGCGACTGTTACTTGCAGTGGGGTAAAACTTTTTAAAAAGCTGTTGATGTTCATTGGGGATTGTTAAATTGACTAGGAAACAGCCTAGCTGAGCCCTGCGCTTGTTGCTGGTCGGCACTTTTGTACTTGTATAAATGTTACTCAAACTAAAATCATTTTACCCAAAACAAAAACATTTTATATCTGCAGATAACAGCTCTTAACTACTTCTAACAAATAAATTACAAAACATTACATTATATTTATCAGGTTTGAAGTATTTAAAATTGTTAATAAGAATTTGACTTTAACAATAATCAATCATTTTATAAAAATGTATAAATGCCCAGGCATTTATGGATTTTGGGCATTTGCCCCAACTTATAAATGCCCGGGCATTTTACAACACTAGTCTCCTGTTAGTTCACGTGCACTGCATAGCAAGTGCTACTTTTCCTGGTGTTTATAGAAAAAGTTTGATGGTCATTTATCACTTTATGAAATACCCCCTCTAAAAAAAAAAAGAGTGATTATTTTAACTGACAATTTCCCATAAAAAGTGACTAATGAAAAAAAAAAAAAGCAAACGAACAGAAAAATCGGAGCAGAAAGCAGTGTACTAATCAAGCACCACGGACAAGTACTTCTTTGTTCAATATCAGAAGAAAAAAAACAACAAAAAGTTTTATTTCACACAATAAGAGGGAGGACAGGACTCCTGTGTGAAAATAAAACAGTAGGGGGACGCTTTCCCCCCTTGACTACACCTTTGCATAGATTTGAAGGAAATTTATGCAATTAATAGGATTTTTTCAGACATCTTTTAAAAATATTTGTAAGAAGGGACAGATTTTAACAAAATACAAGTACAAGAGATAATTCAAATTTTTTGCTGCCTCTCTTGCCACGGCCAAAATTTCTATGAAACATTTAACATTCCCACTGATACAGTTACGCTAAATCAGGGGTAGGCAACGCGGCGCCCACAGGCGCCCCCGATCGATTTTTAATGCGCCCTCGCTGGACTAATGTAAATGTATGATAGCCAGAGCGATTTACTTACTCTTGTGAAACGGCGATATACAGCAAGTAGTCAGTTGAGTTTAGGATTGTGCATAGATTAGCAGTTTGCTAACCTTGAGCGTATCTAATAGCACGCACTCGTATGACTTCATTCCCAGTCCCAGAAATGGACTGCACTTGGAGCATGCGCGTTGTGCTCTCCCGTAGGATGCCGTGTCGAGATTGAAACGATAGTATAGCACGCACGTATTTTTTGTTAGTGTGTGATCGTATTTCGAATAGACCACGCGTAGACCGTGCATTTAAAACTACCAAGTAATCCGAAATAATTCTTTTCTTTCAAAACCCTTCATGGATAAATGTAAAAGAAAAAGAACATATTATTTTAACGATGAATGGGAACATCTATATTGTTTCGTTGATTACAAAGGGAAGTGTATTTGTTTGTTATGTAATAATAGTGCTGCGATTCCCAGGAAAAGTAATATTGAACGACATTTTAAGACGGTTCATACCAATTTTGATAGTGACTATCCAATGAACTGATATTAGAAGAAAAAAAATTATTTTTTTAAAATCTACAATAACTAACCAGCGAAGTTTCTTTTACTAAACCACTGCAACAACATAAAGCAGCAACGATCGCGTCATATAAAATACCACATTTGCTAGCTAAGAATAAAAAACCATTTACAGATGGAGAATTAGTGAAAGAAGCCATGTTAGAAGCTGCTGATTCACTTTTTGAAGAATTTAAAAATAAAAAGGAAATAGTTTCAGCTATAAACACGTTGCTGATTTAACGTTATACACGTTGGTATTTTCTGATTTTACAACAAAAGAAGAATTCCTTAAGGTTCTGCCATTAAAGGAAAGCACCAGAGGTGAAGATATCTTTTCTACTTTTAAAAAGTATATAACAGATGTAAAATTACCTGTAAAAAAGTTATCGTCAATTACAACAGACGGGGCACCAGCGATGACTGGTAAGAAAAAAGGATTTATTGCCTTATGGGGTAGACAGGATTCCTTATTCCCGAAATTTATTTCTTATTGTCTTATACATCAGGAAATGTTATGCGCAAAAACAATCGGTTTTCAACACGTATTTATGATAGTAACAAAAATTATTAATTCCATAAGATCGGGAGCTATGCAACACAGATTGTTTAAATTACTTTTAGAAGATGAGGACGTTCAGTTCACAGATCTTCTTTTACATACTGAAGTGAGGTGGCTGAGCAGAGGTAAAATACTTGAGCGGTTTATCATGCTTTTGCTACAAATAAAGGAATTTATTGCATCAAGAGGCGAATTTTACGAGCAATTAGAAAATAAGGATTGGCTAATCGACCTCGGATTTCTGACAGATATAACGGCAAAGGTGAATGAATTAAATTTAAAAATACAAGGGAAAAAATCAGCATATCGCTGACATGATTCGTGCAGTAAATGCATTCAAATGCAAGTTAGTGTTGTTGAAAGAAATCCCATCTATTGAAAAAATCATTATCCACATTTCCCAAATATAAAATATACTGTTGAGAGTTTAAATTTGAATAATGAAAACTTTACTGCTACATCATATTTAGAAATTATAGATAAGCTAATAGAAGAGTTTTCTTCTAGATTTGAAGATTTTGCAGCATTACAACTAGGGATGTAACGAATAGTGATTTGGCCGAATAGCCGAATACCGAAATATTCGGCCATTTATTCCAGGCCGAAGCCGAATATTTGGTCCTTTCTTCTAGGCCGAATAGGCAGAAGCCGAATATTCGGCTGGGCCGAACACCGAATATTCGGCGGCCGAACATTAAAATTTCTAGAAAATCGTTGTAATAGAAAGTACTTGTCGAATTTAAAATTACTCACAAAGTCAAACACCAGTTACACACAATCTATGATGTATGATTTAATTATATTTGTTAAGAATTTAGAACTATTTAAAATTAATCTATTTTCACTATTGTTTTGAATGTAATAAAACTAAGAATTTCACCCACAAGCAAAATAGAAATGACAGGTTTTACGGTAGTAAGCATTAGCATAATTTTACTAATTATTTAATTGCAATAAAAGAAATACTAGTGCTTAGTGAACTTTTACCTTGCTTAAAACTGTTTTATGAAGATATTTTAAAAGTTATAAAAGTTAATATTTTTATTTTATGGGGTTTTTTACATACCTATTTTCAAAAGATCTATTAAAACTTAATAAACTTAACTGGAATAAGTTTTTATTTTCAAAAACCCCAATAACTTTTGCTATCTAAATATTCATGACATACAATGGGCTTTTCACATTTCTTTCTTACCCGATATTCACAATAAATCAGTCTACCCAAACAAAGTCTGGCTTCCACTTTGTTAATAATAACAAAATGAATTTATCATATTCTCCATTATAATTAACTATTGGCAGCTTTTGGGAGCAAATGCTAAATATAAAATTTAATATTACAACTTTAAAATGTGTTTTTGCTCAGTCAAGCCTAAAACAAGATTTAAAAAAAAAGTAGTTTATTCAAAATTATTTTTATTTATTAAAACTACAGTGGACAAATATATTCTTTTGCAATAATTATAATACAATTTAAAATGTTTAAAATCTACTAATTTCTTTATTTTTTTACTTTTTTACTGCAGCAGAACTATTCGACCGAATAGTCCACCAATATTCGGCCAGGCCGAATTTGACCTTACCCAGTATTCGGCCTGGCCGAATATTCGGCTGGGTGATGAAATGACTATTCGGATAGGCCGAATATTCGGCCAAAGGGCCGAATACCGAATAGTGGCCGAATATTCGTTACACCCCTAATTAGAACCTGTTCTAAGATTTTTCATAAATCCATTCAATATTACTGAAGATGATGTTCTTGAAATAGTTTCAGTGTATTTCGAGCTTCATAATATCGAAGACTTAGAATTAGAAATAATAAACTTGCAAAGTGATATTATTTTAAAAGCGCATAGTAATGATAAAATGTTTTGGAACTTAGTCGATGAAAATAAGCATACTTGCCAACCTTGGAGAGGGAAAAAACAGGAGATTTTTTCAATGACCGACCCCCCCCCCCCCCCCGCACACGCACACAAAATGAACAATTAAACTGACTTACAAATAAAGATTTTTTAATTTTTCATTGCAGCAGTATTTGATAGAATTTTATCATCAAGTGTTTGATCGAAACATTTTCCAGCAAAACTATTGTTTAAGAGCAATAGGACGGACGTTCTCTAGATTTTCATTTGAGAGCATTGGGCAAAACTTGGTTTCACTTTACAGAAAATGCATTACTGTGCAGAATGCACAAAATCCCAAGAATTACATTTAGTTAGATTATAAAAAGCCAGTTCTCCCAAATAATTACTAGCTTACATCTACCCCACAACAATTCAAACAAAATATCACGACCACATCTGGTATGCACTTAACAAATAAATTATCCTAAAATATTTTTTTTTAATTTAGCCATTTTTTAATTATATATTGAATAAAAATAGGAAGAAATTTTCTTTATCTATTTCGTAACAATACATAATGACTACATATGACTAAGACATAGAAAAAAAAAGTTAATTCTATGCAAAAAATATTTTTAAAACAAGATTATTAATAAGGATGCAATATTAATAGTTATAACTAACTAATATAATCACCAAAATTTTAAAAAAGGCTAAAATTTTTCGCTGAAATTTCGAGTGGGTGTGGCAAATTGAGAAGTGCAAATTCTCTACTACAGAGGCTAAATCGTAAAAAATATTTAAAATAATGGTAAACCGGAAGTTATTGATGTCCAAAAGATGGAATGAGATAGTACACAAGAACTAGGGACTTTTACCGAAGCGGATGCAATCGGATTTCAAAAAAAAAAGCGGGACTGACCCTTGAAAGCATATGAAAGACAAAATGCGGAAGTTTTACTGCTAATTTGTAAAAGTTTCGTAAAGCAAGTATCTACGCATGCTTCTTCAAGATTTTCTCATTTAAAGATGAAAAAATTTCCAAAATTACGAATATTCGCGGAACCTAAATTTTGACTTTTCAAAAATACGGAATTTCGGCAAAATACGGGAAAATCACATGAAAACTACTCGGCGAGTAACTACGATTACGAGCGTCGTCTATTGAGGGAAAAATATTGAAGCTTCATTGATTTATTTTAAAGCGAAAATTACAAAAAAGGCAGAAAATTGTGTTAAACGGGAGATCGGGAGACAAACAGAAAAAACGGGAGTCTCCCGTAAAAAACAGGGGACTTGGCAAGTATGAAATAAGTATCCTATTTTAACAGGGTTCGTACTCTTTTGGCAAAACAAAAAATAAGGACTTTTTAAGGAGCTACAAAAAAATTTTAAGGACCTCGCAAATTTTTCGAAATATACAAACTGTTATGTTTATTTTAGAAGGAAGAACATCGTATTCTTATTAGGATCGCAACAAACAGTTTTATGGAGCTCTCTTTGACTTGTTGCTTTTCTAAAATGTTCAATACAATCAGGGAGTTAAATAATTATTGGAGCTAGTAATAAGAAGCACACAACACAAGCATTAATCATATGTAAGCAAATTATCATGATATGAAAAAATATCAAAAATAGTTAGGGCTATAAAATACAAGTTAAATGGAAAAAACAATTTTAAAAAAAAGTTGTTAAAGAAAACGCTGCACTTTATCTTGAGAATTTTTGTTTTTAGATTTTTTTTTTTTTTCATTTTACTTAGTTTAAGTTGCCAGCATCTCAATTTAGGTTTACTTAAATTTTTATCTCTGCCATAAATAATTTTTTAAAATTATTTAGAAGAGCTTACAAAAATCCAGAAAAGACTTCTACAACTTGAGAAAATATTTCATTTTGGAAACAACATACAAATAAAAAAATGGAGCTAATTCGCTTAAAACTTTGTACATTTGATACAACTTTGTAAAACATTTGAGGGTAACTCAAATGGTAACGATCAAAGTTTAACTAAAATAAAATTTCAAAAAATTGAACAAATTTTTTAAATAAAAAATAAAACAAGCAGACTACAAGCTGCAAATACTAAAACAACTGTCAACTTTTTAAATAACTGATATATTTACAGGATGCAAAAAGAAAGAAATCTCAAAATCTGCGTGCAATTTTCGGCGAAGCACGTGCTAGATGTTAGCAAAGTTTCCAAAAAATAGGTTTTTACACTTTCGCGTTATCAGTTATGAAAATTCCTGTAAATTAATAGATATCTTTTTAAAAAGTTCCTTAAAATATTTTCTTGTTTTGCAGTACAATTCCTTTAGATAAAAATACTTGTACATCAGCTTGAAAAATCTTTTTGCAAAAAATCGAATTTTCGAAGTTCACAAATAAAATCAGAAAAACTAGGAGAAAACGGAGCATTTGGCAACTGCGGTGTATAGATTTAAAAAGTGGTCGATTCCTTCAATTTACTGCAAATTAAGACATTTCACGAGACATAAATTATGATTAATGCAGTAAATATCATCATCTCCCACACAACAAAACCCCACAGCGAACGATCGCGAAGCCAAATTGGTCGCTAAAAATTACTAAATATTAAAACATTGCTTTAAAAAATTAATTAATTATTTTTTTCGATACGGGAATTTATTTGATCTAAAAAAAACAATGGGAGAACAAACTGTTTAGCACAAGATCAGTTGAAAAGCGATTGGGAGAGTTCGTAACTCGGCGCTTATTAGTGTAAGACGTAAGAAAAATAATAATAAAAGTTAAATCATTCTTTTACCTTTAACAGTATAAATATGCGATAATCATACAAGCAATGGGCCAAACGCAAAAAAAAAAAGAAAGTTTTTTTTTTGCCTAAATGTATTTTTTTTATTGAGCTAGATGTCAACGATATGCTTCCTTTGAAGTATTTTGCCCCCCTTAAATTAAAAAAAGTTTCAAAAACAATATTTATTTACTAATTACTTGTTAAGAGCTGCTCCTACTTGCTTCATTGATAATTGTTTAGAATGTATATAGATTTAGTAACAATTTTCATGAAAAAATGTTTACTTTGTAACTAAACTTAATAAATAGTATCGAATCCCAAATTTGAAATCCCAAAATTCGGCCCTTTTTCAAAAATATCCGATTTTTTTTTTTTTTTTGTTGCTGTTGTAAAATCAGGAAAAAATTTAATTTAAGAAACTGTTAAATCAATAAATACCAGTAAGTTTTGATTCAAATAGAAGTAATCTTGTAGATATATTTCTTACGAGAGCTAAACTTTAGGAAACCAAGATAGAATAAGAAAGCCCAACCATGTTAAAAATTAAATTGGTTCCTTAAGCTCACTGCGCATCTTTCCCTAATTCCCCCCCCCCCCCCCTTGAGTCCTTAAAAGTCCGTTTTTCAAATTTCATTCCTTTTTCTTTTATTTTTTTAAAGCAAAATGAGGGAACCTGTGTGATTTGTTTTTCTGTGGTCTTAAATGGTGCCCAGTTACTGAGCACCATTGCAATTTGCACAAATGCTTGGCTCTTTGATTCGACTTGTCTACTAATAGTTTTCTTTTTTTTTTTAAAGAATTTTTTTTTCATACAATTGCAGGAGATAGCAAATTGGGAGCTGCCATGTGGGTGGCTACAAGTTTATTTTAACTGATTTGGGTGTTGTAATTTGAAGCATTTTACCACAATCCATGATTTTTTTTTGTAAAAATATATAACACATCAATTTAGTTATAAAAATATATAACACATCAAGTTACTTATTTATCTACCAATTGAGAAAGCACTGCAATTTGAAGTAAAAATGCGTTGATGTTTATGTCAATCCGCCATTTTGGGTCTGTCCGAAAGCCGCGATAGTACCGGTCCCGAGCAAACCAAATTTGAGGTTCGATTAAGTAGTTGGAATGAAAGAAGTTTGATTCTTAAGAATAATACAAAAGATTGCAAAACAAATAAAGCACATGGGTACCTTCTTACAAAAAAAAAAATTAAGCACCTGGAATAAAAACAAGGACTATTTAAGAACTTTTTAAGGCCTTAAAAATGAAAATGAACATTAAGGACTTTCTAAGGACCTTTAAGGACCGTACGAACACTGTTTAAGGAAATGTGCGCTAAAAATTTATTCATATTGTGCAACAACATACAATTGCGAGTCTTTGTTCTCAAATATGAAATATTTGAAATCAAAATACCGAACAAAGCTTAATGACTCACATTTAGATAATTGTTTAAGGACCGGGAACTCTAAATATATCCCCAATTATAAGAAATTAGCTGAAAATATGGACACCCAAGTTTCACACTGAATTATATGTATCATTATGTATGACACCAACAAAATAAAGTTATAAAAAATCTGTTTTTTTTAAATGCTTATTTATACCTGTTGATTATCTGTAAAATATGCACCCTCGGTGATTTTCAAATTTAGTATTGCGCCCTTAAGGACAAACAGGTTGCCGATCTCTGCTCTAAATTATCTATTCTATATTCAGTTATGGAACAGATGTGATATCCTCCCTCTTGGCGACTGTTTTGTTGGTGCCAAGACACTATCGCGAACGAGATTTTAATGCCGCTAACTTCAATTAGAATACATCCCTCTTGGCGATGATTTTTATCTCCAACAATGTCACATCATACACATAACAAGAATGTCAAGAAAAATCATTAAAAACCACTACAATACCAAAAATTACAAATTATATCCTACTCAAAATATAACACTGTGAATCATGTATAGCCCTTTTCAACAGCAATTCAACAAATTGACCGATCGAAAATTACCGAAAATTAGAGGTATTTACATTACATACACTAAAACTAGAATAAAAACCCTTTCTTGAAAGAACACGCATTTTACGCACAATGACTATTGCCACTAATTATCGTTCAATAAAATTATATACATTATTTGACGAGAAACATAGTAAAAATACCTCATAATGCAACTCAAAACCAATGCTCAATGAAGCTATCCGAATTTTAAAACACCAGGCTCCATTACAAAACTTAGAACGTTCATCAATTCATGCATATTTTACATTAAACTAATGGATGCCTACTTTAACAACACTAGCTATACAACTAATTACAGCAAACATTTTAGAACAATTGAAAAGTCATTTTTTAAACCTTACGAACACATAAAATAATCAAATAATAATTTTAGAAAAATAAAGAACTCGGTTTAACCATGGGTGATGCTACGCGAAAAGAAAATTTCGGAAAAAGTATGCGCCATCAATTTAAAATAAAAAGTTATATACTTAGGTTAACAAGCCTCCCCCTCTCAACACACAATACACACGCACACACATACAGAATGGGACCTCAAATCCGGAACGTTCGGGGCCGCGATCTTTTCGGATTTCGGAATTTTCCTTCCAGATTTTGGGTCATCATTCAAAAAATTTTGTAAGCAGCATCAGAGCACATATAATTTGCTCTGGAAGTTTTTATTAGCATTTTGCTCCTGTATAGCCTTTGTATTATCGCATATACTCTCCTCTAAGTCGCGAAATTTAGCACAAAAAACGAAGTTGGAGTCTGCTTACATTTGCGAGGCAAAACATCGAAAAATCCAGACTTTTCCCGATATTATTTTAACCTCTGTGATTAAGCAATAAAAGAAAAGAATTCCGTCAAATTCTGATAGGATTTTATATTTTGTAGCCAGTTACTAAAGACTTTTAATTGCAGTAAAAAACAGGGTTCGTTGATTTAAATTGCGATTTAAATCAAGTGATTTTTTTTTTCAAAAAAATCACGGAAAAATCATGGATTTCACAATGTTAAGAAAGTGTTGTAAAATAAAACATGTTAATCTGTCTGTGCATAACATATTTCACAAGTTTAGAACTAATTACTATTTTTTTAATTTTACAATATTACTCTTATTCTTCAAGCATCTTAAAAGCAAAGCATAATTCATTCAATCATTCAACTTAGAATTCATAATAATCATGAACCATTCTGTGTGTTTTATCTTTAAAGTTGCATTTTAGGTCAATTTCATAAATACCACACAATAAATAATTCAGAATGATAGTGTATAAAACAACAATTGTTAGAATTTAGAATATGTCCCCTAATAGCTTAAGGTTTTTTCCTATAAAATATTTTTTATCATAGAAGTTTTCAATAAAAATATTTGTTAAAAACAAAAAGTTTATGTTTTTAATAATGGTGTGAGCATATGATTTTTCAATGCTAAATGGGTAAAAATATTTCAGGCTTTTTCATTTATAAAATGGAAAAAAGATTTAAGTACACTCAATTAAGTACACACAATAGTAAAAATTAAGTACACACAATAGTTACTTTTTTCAGTTTTCAAAAGCAAAATAATTCAGATTAAATTTGTTCATTTTTTCTGTACTTATGAGTGTACTATTATTCCTGGTAGGGTTAAGTTTCATTTGAGTCATGCATTTGTATTAAAATTTGTTTGTTTATTATGATTTAAAAATATTTATTGCTGTGAAAATAGCTTAAAATGTGTTTTTGCATATTGATTAACATGCCATATTGCTTCTATGAATGTAACATAATAAATATCCAAAATGTTTGAGGTATTTTTTAAAAAATTCGATTTAAATCAAAAAAGACTGATTTAAATTAAAAAAATCACGAACCCTGGTAAAAAATCAGCCTATCGGAAAATGCGAGAAACGCCGAATTTCAATATCGCGAACGTTCTGTATCGCCCGAAAATTAGAGTTCATTTTACAAAAATAAATATAATGAAACTACAAGAAAAAATAAAAAAGTTAATGATATTAACTCGGAATTAAAGCAACAATAAAAACTCTAATCGCAAAAACGAACTCTTTTCAGAAAGTCGCGAAATAACTTTTTTGGAAACTGCACATTTCCGCTCTTCAACATGTTCATTACATTTTATTTTCCTTCTTTTTCCAAAAAAAAAGGACTATTTCCAAAAAAAAAAGGTGTAAATTATTTCCCAATTTTTCTTCAAAAAACAAAAGCAGTTTTTTTCCAGCTGCCGATTTTTTAAAAACGATCCCGATTTCGGGTCTTCCGGATTTCGGGATTCCGAATTTGGGGTCCCATACTGTGTGTGTGTATATATATATATAAGCTCAAAAATAATCCTTTAAGCAATTAAATAAAAGTTCTAATATATTCATACCAGAAGTCTCCCCCCCCCCGAAAAAGTTATTGTATTGAAAGTTTTTTATAGTGCAAAATATTTTGCTTGTCTGAAGGAAGAAAGAAAAGGAGTTATTATTTGTCACAGAAATCTTAAAATTAATAAATTTAAAAAAATTCGAAAAACTGTTTTTTTTTTTTTTTAAATTTTCGGGACAGGTGCTCGAAAATTTTCTGAAATGTCGGAGAATTGCGGATCAGAATCAACCATATTTAACACTGATTTTGCTCTTCAGTATTAATCCCAAATCGCAGCAAACTTACAATCCTATGTGACGGACTGGTCCGAAAAAACTTGATTTTTCATTCCTTTTAAACACAATAAACCAAATTTATGCACTTCTCAACTTATAATATTACTCGCAACTTTTTTAGAATACACACTCATCACCTACTAGAACACCTCCCCTGTGGGTAATTTCTGGTGTCCCAGGTGTCTGTGGGAAATTCTCGGAAAATTTGAAAAAATTATGTTTCCGGAAACTATTTTATACTGGGAAAATGAAACTGCATTTATATATTAATTTTTTTTTAAATTGAGGTTTTGCTTGACTAATTGTTCATTAAAATGAAATTTTATGCTATTTTTACTATATCTCAATTAGATAGGAGAAGATACTATAATATTAAATTATAAAATGCAATGAGAAAGGATAAGAAAAAAAAGACTTGGGTTAAACAAAATTCATAGAAACTCTAAAGAGCTTATTGCAGCAAACTACACTGGAAACCTTTGAAAAATTACTTCATCTATAATTTGATCTTTTTGCCATCTGTGAAATGAGTCCATTCATGAATATCAGGTTGAACAAAAGATCTTCAGATTAAACATACCTGCCAACATTTCAAGGAAAAAATCCAGTACATTGCGACACACTGATATTTCGCATGTATTTTTCAGTTTTCTTGGGGGGAAATGAGGAGTTTTAGCGATCACTTAAATTACAACCACCCTCAAGTTCCTTATATGATATGTTTCTCAGAATAACTAACAAAATATTCAGTCCTCTATATTGTAGTAAATGACATTTGTAAACTGATAAACACACAGCCTTCTGGCAGACAAATTTTTTTTGTTTACTTTTAATGACAGCAGTTAACGGTAAATTTTCAGAAGTACTGTATTTTTTGTTACAAATGGACGAAAAAAAAAGTAAACAGAAAATGATAAAGTAATACTTAATATTTACCTATAACTTAGCTTACTGTTTTCAATTATGATATTTTGCAATGCTCTCGTGCAACATTTTAGAACTGGAGGATTTGCATCTGATATGACAATAGTTTCAATAATATTTATGGGCTTCATAAAATAATTTGAAAAATTCACACCAAAGTTGGCTAAAAAAATATATTCATAGAAAGAATCATCCTTGTCATATTTCACGCTGCTAAATTACATAAACATATGTACTTGCAGCTTGCAGTTCAGGAACAAAACACCATGACGGGTCCCATTTCCAATTTTATTTTAGAACTTTAACTATGCTTCAATGACATTTGTAAGTATAACAATTAAGGCTCGCCGATGCATCAGCGCCGATTGTTCGACAAAGTTGCCATCGGCATCGGCGGCTGATGTTAACTTTAGAAAAACATCGGCCCATCGGCCTGTAAAAACATCTAAAAGCCGATGCAAGGCAGATGTTTTTCGCAGGGACAATACTTTCCAGAAAACATTCTGTCTTTAACTTTCTTTTTTCTCCATAGCTAGAGATTTCTATTTCCATATACAATAACAGGCAGCATATGAGTTTAAAAAAGCACAAAAATAATGTCATTCTACAAAGTATTTGACAAAAAATTCGGAAAAATAGTTTAAGCGATCGCTGCCCGAAAACCCTCATTATTAAAATTATTTCTCTTCACTCGCGAAATAGAATATGTTGAAGTAAAAGCAATAGAGGCGTCTTATGAGTGCTATTTGTTTTTCGCACTAGGTTAATTGCCTCATTCTTGTCCGTTTTTCGTTTAATAATGACTTAGTACATTAGATGTCATTGTGCAATAATATTATTCCATCTGCTTTTAGTTTGTCATGTTTCTTATTATTCCGAAATTGTAAACAATACATAGTCAACTCAATCAAAGTACGATAATAATTTTAATTTTTTCCAGTGTAAACTTTTTTCTATTAGCGTTTTTTTTTTTTTTTTTGCTTCTTCGATCCTCCCGCGTGTTACACTTTTCTGCAATTGTGCAGCAATCTCGTTGCATCTGCTTTTAGTGTGCGGTTATTCTCATTATTTCACTTTTAGTTTATAACATAGAAAAGGCTGGTCAAAAATAAGAAACAATTTTCCAGTATAAATGTTTATTGATCGAAATTTATTGTGTCCAAGTTCGACTTACAATTTTTAAAAATTGATTTCTCAAAATTCGAGTTCGCGCGACAGGATTTCATAACATCTTAATAAAAATGCTAAAATTTCATTATTTTCAAAGATTCATCAATGCATATTTTTTTCAAAATACATCTTAACTTTTTTATACGATAAATATTTTAATCTTTAACCGTGTATACTTCGTTTTTTAGCGCATTTTTTTGGCTCCTTTGATGCTACGTGTTAGACAGTTGACAGTTTTTCTGCTATTATACAACAATCTCGTTGCATCTGCTTTCAGTTTAGAATATTTGTTCTTATTTTATTGCTAGTTTACAACATAGAACATATTGATAAAAAATATGAATACATTTTTCAGTATAAATGTTTATTGATCGAAATTTTATGTGTGCAAGTTCGACTTGCAATTTTCAAAAATTTAATTCTTAAAAAACGAGTTCGCGTCACAGAGTGAAATAATAATAAAAATGCTACAATTTCATTAATTTTAAAAATTGACAACGTATATATAAATATATATATATATTTTCAAAATACATCTTAATTTTTATAAACGATCACGTGTTTTTCAGAAGATATTTGTCAACAGAAAACTGCTGGTGCTCAAAAATATTGGTTTATTTCGGTGACCTTACATTGTGCTCATGAAAATATAAAGAACATGTCAAGTATTTTGGTGTAATTTTCAACTCACAAGAAAAAAAGCTAATAAGATTAGTTCTCAAGAACACCCCCCCCCCCCCAGCATTCATTTGTACCGACAAAAAAATCTCACGTCTATGTTTTTAAAGCAATACTCAGTATTTCTTGGTTATGAACAGGGGGGGGGGGTGGCGTTACTGCGAGCGAATTATTTTTATTTTAGAAAAAGAATTATTTTTAGTTAAAATAACTTTTATAATGAAAAATAAACATATAATCGTTCCCGCTTTTCTTTAAAAAGGGGGGGGGGGATTATGAAAAAATCTGAGAGGATTTCGTTAAAGATACAAACCCACATTATTTATTAGTCTGTATTATAACATCTGCATTCCTCTCCATGAAAAAAATAAGAAAATAAAGGCCGCCGCACTTGGCATTTGCGGTGCAGGTGTTATAAAGAGAAAATGTTGAAAAAAAGGGAATTAGACCCGAGCCAATCCAATAGTTGTTGAGTTTTTTTGCAAAGATAAGAAAAAATAATTAAAAATCCTCTGATATAGCAATTTTTAATTTTTTTTAACCTCCAAATAGTGTTTTTTTTAACCTCCAATAGTATATAATAAATATTTATTTTATTAGAATCGCGAGTGATTTTTTTAGTTTTAATAATTATGTAAACTTCCCCTAAACAGTTTTACAGCGTTTGAATAATGAATTTATGTTTTTACAAACATAAAAATAAATAAATGATTTAAATGACATTTTTGACAAGCATTCTACAAGTTTGTTTTAATGGTTTAAAGTTCAACGCGACTTTTTTTTCCATCGGCCGATGGAAGAGGAGAATAATCGGCAATCGGCATCGGCCAAAAAATGCCATCGGTCGAGCCCTAATAACAATAATAATAGATTTTTTGTTCCTAAAAATTGCCTGCAGAATCATCTGAAAGTTCTAAAACTTCAAATAGGAAAAAGTGACTTTAATTCATCCTGTTAGTTGCACAGATTCTGAGCGACACCCTCGGAACTGAAGACCTCAGCAATCGAAGCATGAGTCATTACGTGGAGGCTGGCCGGGTTGGATCTCTACAACGCAGAAGTCACTAGTTGAACAGCGTTATATTTGTTTAAAACCAAAAGTAAACAAATAAAAATATTTGCTGACATTTTAAAAGCATTATTAACTTCTAAAATTTCACGTGTGTTGAAATGAAACATTAAAAAAAATATTGATGAATGAAAATTATTATTTTTGAGTAACAGCAATATATTTTTTTAGAAACGCTAAAACATTAATAGTTTTAGCTATAATTTCAGCCTTTGATTTCAAGATGAGTTCTTTGTTTATGTTAGTTAATTACATCAATAAGCTCCTCAAAATAAAAAAAGGATACATATATAAATTAAAACATAACATTTAGCTAAATGTAAGTAAGGAAAATACTTTTTTGCGCTCCTGACTTATAATCAAGTTTTATATAAGTACATTTTTAGCAAATATTTTCAATACTTTGGAGATAAGAATTTTGTTTTCAAGAGAAAAAAATAACAATTTTTATTTAATATCATCAAAAATAAGAATTTTACTGCAGAAAATTTATTTTCAAAATATCTTTCTTAGATTTCATCTCATAATTATAATTAATAAAATCACGGAAACAGCAGTAGTACATAAAATCCTTTTGTTATTCAGTTAACAATTATACAAATAATAAACACAATTAATTGGTATACATATGCCATTATCATTTTTTCAATATTTCCAATTTTCTATTTTTTTTTTTTTTTTTTGATTGAATTTTTTTCTTTACTAAATCATCATTAACTTTTTGCCATAATCTTTCAGGAAAACATTTGTGCTAGTTACAATAATATGTTTCAGCAAATAATTTGCATCATGTTTTTTACAGTCTGATATTAGATATACTTCTAATAAACGCAGATTACTAAGAGTAATACTGACAGCAACTTGTCGTTGATTTTTACACTTAATGAACTCATTTTAAAATTCAGTTGACAGTAATTTTGTTACAACAGCATAATTGAACTTTACAATTTTTACAATATCATCACAGGGATAATTTAAACCTCCTCTGTCTAGATTTTGAATTAAAGAATAATTGTCATCATCACAAGAAGTAGTACTGTCTTTAATTAAATTGAAGTAACATATTTCACATTACTGGAATTTTCTTCCCTTTCTAAGTTAATTTGGGTTTTGCATATTATCGAGAAACGCGGAGATCATAAACTCGCTTGTTGCATTTTTAGTATTTCTTTTTATTTATCCTCTTGGTTAAATATGGCTATTTACAATGTTGCTATATACAAACTCCTTAAACATATCTTTTCCTGGGAGGTCTGGAGGATCGCGTCCTCTCCGCTTCCAAGTCCAGTCGAGAAGTGTCCAGGCACCGAATGCCCCTTTGTTCTCACCGTCCGCTCCCACGGTTGGTTTGATCGTTCCCTCTGGCGATCTTTTTCTGTGGGACGGTGGGACCCTCTCATCTCGCGGCTACCACATGTGCCCTTAGGCATTAGAGTTCAGCTCAGGAGCTGACATCTCCCCTCCGGTTTAAAAAGCTACATAGCGGTTCAAACCCAAAGAAATATTGTAGAGTTCACAGAATATATATAGTACATCTTTAGCATAGGTAGCCCGTTCATTCCCAGTCCGCACATATTAAAGTAGAGCTCTGAGAATACCCGAAAATTTTGATGTGTATTTTTGTTTGTGTCCCCACCCATCAAAATCTATGACACCTCATACAATAAGACTACCGTACTCACATGCAAGAGTTTATACCAATGTATATATTCTAAACTTTACTAATACACCAAAAAAAAACATATGGTTATAAATATATTTTCTCATGTTCTCTGAACACACAATTCAATTAACAACTAAATTTTTGTCTCACATAGACACATTATCATTTCTTTACTTTCATTACTAATACAATGAAGAGCATTTCATCAATTTTTCGACAGCTAATACATTATTTACACATAACCTAATACCTAAATATATAACTTAGGTACCTCTGTTTTTTTTTTTTTTTTACTTATTCTCCTCTTCTTCATAGATGCGTGATAAGGCATGTGCGTCACTATTACTGGTTCTCGATTTGTGTACTAGCCTTAAATCGAACCTGGATAATGCTAACGCCCACCTCTGCAGTCTAGCATTTTTCGGAATCCCTTCAGTTAGATATTTTAATGGATTGTGGTCCGTACATAGGGTAACTGTTTTCCCAAACGTCCATTGCTCAAATTTACCTAATGCCCATATGACTGCATACGCTTCCCTTTCTATCGTGCTAAATTTTCCTTGCGCTTCCGTCAGTTTTTGGCTAATAAACGTTATGGGTCTCTCTTTTCCCTCCTGATCTTTTTGCACTAAACAGGCGCCGATCCCAACTGACGATGCATCAGTATGATTTTCATATGGCTGAGACATATTCGGTGTATACAGCACTACTTTCTCGCAAAGTAATTCTTTTAGGGTGTTGAACGCTTTTTCCTCAGGTCCAATTTCATTTCGTACTCCCTTTCTTGTCAAGTCCGTGAGTGGTTTCGCAATCGTTGCATATCCCGGAACGTATTCTCGATAATAATTAAACAACCCTAAAACTGAGCGAAGGGTTTTCTTCGTCTTAGGCATCTGTAATTAGTTTATTACCGAGAGCTTTTCTGGATCTGGATTATGTTCTCCCGACCCCACTATATGACCTAGATATCTTACTTTCGGTTTGGCAAAAGTGCATTTGTTTAAATTTGCTGAAAAATTCAATTCTTTCAACGTTTTCAGAACTGCCCCTATATGTGTCAAATGACTCTCCCAACTATCCGAAAAGATAATTATATCGTCTATGAAACTTTCCGCATAATCGCTGTGCGGTCTCAAAAGCTTGGTTCATGGCCCGTTGGAAAGTGGCCGCTGATCCGGATAGTCCGAACGGCATAACTTTCCACTGATATTGCCCCTTAGGTGACACAAAGCTAGTTAATTCTCTACCTTCCTTTTGCAACGGTATCTCCCAATAACCCTTTAACAAATCTAAAGTAGTTAAATAGGTTGCTGCACCTGCTTTAAATCTCAAGTTCTCTGAATTTTGCATAGGAAAAGGCATTATCCGACTATCCGCATTTAACGCCCTATAGTCACAACACAAACGTATAGTGCCATCCTTTTTAGCAACAAATACAATCGGATATACTATTTCCGCTGACGAAGGTTTAATTAACCCTTTCTCCAACAATTCGGTTATTTGGTTTTCAACTTTGGGCTTTAATGACTCTGGTACTTTATAGATATGCGGCTGTTTTCGTTGCGCTCTTAATTTTAATTTAATTGAATGGGCTCCTACCTTAGCTCGTTTGATCTGTCCATCAAATACCTCTTTGTGCTCCCAAATTAATTTTAATAACTGCTTCTCCCTTTCTGCAGGAAGATTTTGCCCGCTTACAATTTTTTTAAATTCTCCATACTTTAATTCTTCTTTCCCCTTTATTGATATATGTTGTACCTCCCCAAATTCTTCGTCCGCTTCATATATTACCCCTATGGTGTTTATTGGTTGGATATATTTTCGCAACTTATTTTGATGCAAATGTCGAATCGGTCCATCAGGAAGTCTAACTAAATACGAGTGCTGAGATTTCCTCTCCACTATTTCCCCTGGCCCTTTCCATTGCGAACAAAGTCGATTGGTGGAATCCGGAACTAGTACTATTACTTCATCACCAGTGCAGAAAATGTGATCTTTCGATCTTAAATTATGGTAATGAACATATTTTTCCTGTTGTCCTTTCGCCATCTCATTCGCATATTGGACGGTTTCTTCTAACTGCGCCCGTAATTTTTGTAGGTGTTCTGCTACTGATTCCCCTACTCCTTGGGGTACAATAACTTCATCCTCCCAGCTTGATTTCAGAATTGCTAACGGCCCTACCGGTGGACGTCCGTGAACTAGTAGAAACGGTGCTACCCCCGTTGTTGAATTTGGAACTTCCCTATATGTCCATAATAAAAATGGCAACTGCTTGTCCCAATCTCTGCCCTGTGAATTAATAGCATGATGCAACATGGATTTCATCGTTCCTACCCACCGTTCCACTAAACCATTCGATTGAGGGTATACCGGAGTAGAAAATTTTGGAACACATCCTAATCTCTTAAGAAATTCCTGCGTCAGTTTCGCTGCGAAATTCGTCCCGTTATCCATCGCGACCATACGTGGAACTCCAGTCCTGACAAATACTTCCATAAATGCCTCACACGTACTTTTCGCCGTTAAAGATTGAATCGGTACTGCTTCCGGCCAACGACTGTGTTGGTCCATAATGCATAACACATACTGATGGCCCCGAGAAGATTTTGGTTCAATCGGGCCCAAAATATCCGCATTTACAACCTGAAACGGAAGTTCTGGCCTCCCTACTGCTTCTATGGGTGCCCTATCCTTGACTTTTTTTTTTCTACGCATTTGACAATCGTGACACGCTGCACACAACTATTTGACATCTCTGGGCATCCCTTCCCACCAAAAAGACATAGCGACTCTGTCTCGCGTTTTCCGGGCTGCTAAATGTCCCTCAGTCGGCATTTCGTGGGCCAATTTTAGAATTTCACTTCTCCGCCCTTTCGGCACCACTAATTGGACACATTTCTGTCCTCCAACCATACCCCAGTGATAAAGTAAATCTGATCTACCCAGAAGTTATTCTATTTCTTCTCTGCGTCTTTAAATGCCTTTACTAAAGTCGGACATTCTTTCTGCTCCTTTCGAAATTTTTGCGCATGAGAGAGCGGAATTTCCCCTTCCGCTAATTTTTCCGCCTCCCCCTTTGCCATGGACATTATTGAAAGAAACACATTTCCTTCCTCCCTACCTATCGATTCCCCTCGTTCTTCGTCGGCCTTCGCTACGATTTTCTTGTTTTCGACCCCCTCAGCCAATACGTATTCGTCGCCCGCTGACATTTCTCCATCTCCTCGTTGCTCCTCTAATCCTTTTGGGACTGGGTGTTTTTCTTTCTCCCGCTCTGTCGGAGAGCTTTGCCTTTCCTCACCACAATATTTTTCCCATTGCTCTTTTACTATTCTATATACCTCCGGTGTTATTAAAGCAACTTCATTTAAATTTTCCGCTATTGCTACATGAATATTTCCAAAAGGACTTATTGGCTCATTTGACCCTTTCCACAGGCTTATCGGCACGAACGTTAACTGTGCCTCTACTTGTGGTCCTATTGCAGGTCTAAGGAATATTTTTCCTGCTGATTCTAAATACTTAATTGGTATTACCGATTTCCTGATAACACAAATTTGTGCTCCTGTATCTACGATCGCTGGGAAATTCACTCCATCAATAGCCAGATCGATGATCGGTCTTTCCTCATCGAATTTCCCTTCTGCTACATCTCGTAATACTAACTCGGCATTGGTTATTGGTACGCATATTTCGTTCAGGCCCTTTTCTTCTAATGTCTTATAACTGGTTTTATTTTTATCTTTTAGTTTTGGGCAAGCCCGCTTGAAATGACCCGTTTCCTGACATAAAAAACATTGTACGGCATTTTCATTTTTCGTAATATTTGATCGTTCTATTTTCCTTTCGTTTTTGAAAATATTTTCCCTTCCACTTTCTTTATATCGCTCACTCCGATCATTAAAGCGTTTCCGCTGATAATTTTGTACGTTTTGTACTTGAAATTCCTTTGCGTACACTTTATTCCCTTTTTGATCTTCATATTGAAGTCTTGGCATAGCTGCAACAAAATTATCGATTTCGCTACTTAACTTCTCCACTTTTAACCAGTTTTCGGTTTCCTTTAGAGATATATGTGATTTTATTTGAGGCATTAAATTATCTTTTATTTTGTCCGCCATTAATAATTCTTTAAGGTTTTCCATTGTTGTAATTTCCCTGGATTTCAAATATAAATTTAATGCTGTATTTAAGCGATAGGAGAATTCCGTGTAGGATTCATGAGCTAGTTTTGTACAACTGTCGAAATTCTTTTTGTGTTGTATGGGAGTGATTTGGTACCTTTTTAACATAACCTCCTTTATTTTATGATAGCTGTTTAAATCTTCTTCTTTAACCCAGGTACTAATTCTCATCTCATCATTTAATTTGTACACTAACAACTTTCCCCATTGTTCCTCAGGAATATCATATAAACTGAACATTGTCTCTATTCTTTGGAAATAGAAAGGCCAATCTTCTACTCTAATTGGTGGGTCTAATGCATTTTTCATTTTAGTTAAATTGTTCATAAGATTGTCTGTTCCTTTCGCTGAGTATTTTAATGTTTCTGCTGACGTATTTCTCATTTGTAATTCCAACATCCTATACTCATGTTCCCTAGCCTTTTCCTCTTTTTCCCTAATCTTTTCCTCTTTCTCTCTCGATTCCTTTTCCACCCGTAGTTCTATAATATTGTTGAGAATGCCCTCTACTTCTTTTTCATTAAACTCTTTTGATTCAAGTATTAATTTCCTCAATTGTGCAATCGTGCATCTGGGAGGTACCTCTTCCCCTAACTCTTCAGCTAAAGAAATTAAATCAATTTTCTTATGGCTCGTTAAAGATTCTATTTTTTTTTTTTTTTAACCACAACAATAAATACTTTTCTCTGATAATTTACGGCAGTAGAATTTTTCTTATTTGAGTATACTTGCATATATTTATCTGCCTATGTTTACACATATATATTTTAATCTGCGCATGATAAATAACTTTTCATCATCATTGTAATACACCAGTTTCTTTTGTTCTTAATAGGTACACCACAAATATCACTTTACGATATGCAATTTTCTATATTTTTACAACATTAAAATGCATAATCATCCCGTATTTTTACAACAATAAAAATACCTTAACTTCCCGTACTTTTCAACAATAAAAATACCTAAACTTCCCGTATTTTTACAACAATAAAATTACATAAACTTCCCGTGCTTTTACAACAATAAAAATACATACATTTCCCGTACTTTTACTCTAATAGAAATACATACACTTCCCGTACTTTTACAACCATAAAAATACCTTTACCCACGCTGACCTGTTTTGCCCCCTGTATTTTTACACCAATAAAAATAACTCAGAGCTCTTAACTTAAACTAATTTAGATGCTGGGATTCTGGGAATATACGGCTTACCTTTCACATTCCTGCTCTGATCTCCTTTCATCCTCGATCGTTTGCCACTGGTATCCTTTGCGGCTGTTGCCCTGATTCGCTGCTCAGCTCGGCTGCTGCAATCATTCGCTGCTCAGCTCAGCTGCTCCGCTCGGCTGCTGCAATCATTCGTTGCTCAGCTCGGCTGCTGCAATCATTCTCTGCTCAGCTCAGCTGCTCCGCTCTACTGCTGCAATCATTCGCTGCTAACATTTGCAGTTTCTCACTTTTTCAGCTTTTCGACTCTTATCCTGTCGGTCTGCGCCATTTTGTAGGGTTTTGCATATTATCGAGGAACGCGGAGATCATAAACTCGCTTGTTGCATTTTTAGTATTTCTTTTTATTTATCCTCTTGGTTAAATATGGCTATTTACAATGTTGCATATACAAACTCCTTAAACATATCTTTTCCTGGGAGGTCTGGAGGATCGCGTCCTCTCCGTTTCCAAGTCTAGTCGAGAAGTGTCCAGGCACCGAATGCCCCTTTGTTCTCACCGTCCGCTCCCACGGTTGGTTTGATCGTTCCCTCCGGCGATCTTTTTCCGTGGGACGGTGGGACCCTCTCATCTCGCGGCTACCACATGTGCCCTTAGGCATTAGAGTTCAGCTCAGGAGCTGACAGGTAACAAACTTCTAACTCTCAGTTTCATTTCTGTTTCAAAAACCCGAGTTAAGAGAAACGTGATATTGCGCTCCTGCTAATTGCCTATAAAGGCCAAATCTGTCTTCCAAACAGTCGGTTTGTAATTTTCCTGGTAAAATATACATTAAATTGAATTCTGAAGTACAGTACTTAACAATATCAATTAGTGCATCTGTGGTTTAAATTAACGCTAAATGTGTTTCGTTGCTAAATTTTACTGAATCACTTTTGCATTGCTTCCATTTTTTTAGCCAATTAGAAAATAGAATTAAATAATTTAATCGAACATCTGATAATGAATTGTTTTGACATAAACTACTTCCCACCACTTTGTAATAAGTTTGATAAATGACACAGCTCCTTCATAATCAGGGTGTCTACCAAGTTTCATAAAGTCAATTTGGTGACTTTTATGGGACTTTGTAACCTTATTTAGTGACCTAGTATATTTTCATAAAACCAGTTTTGAAAACTATATTTTTAATAACGATTAAATTAAATGACAAATTGATGCTGAATTTCTTAGTATAAATTGTTTAATTTTAAGTTTTCACATTTTTTATTACTGGAGCTCAATGTCTAACAAAAAAAAAAGTGTGGCAAGTCCTACATTCTTCGGAACTTATATTAATACATAAAGTCTGAATTAAATCTATAAAAACTCATTGTATTTTTTAAAGAAATAAACATATTTTCGAGCATCAACTTTTAATACTTGTGCACACCATAGTAGATGCTTTACTAATGTAGATGTGTATTAATTTGAGCTACTTGAGTAATGAATTTCTAAGATTAAAAAGAAACAGAATTAAAAACATTAGGCTTAGTATTTTGTCGAATTTAATGATCACTTTATAGTATATGAAAAACAGTTGCTAAATTTTTTACATGTTTTTAAAATATATTAAGAGAAAATAGAAAGAAATGTTATTTATTTATTCTGTAACAATATATAATGAGCACTTGAAAGGGTAAAAACCTAATGTTAAAGACAATCTAACATTGAAAAACATTTTTAATTGCATGCAAAAAAATAAAGAGACATTTTTTTTCTAGCAAAAAATATTTTTTAAATTATATTCTTAATAAGGCTGCAATATTTAATAATTATAATCTACTGATATGATCACTAAAACCTTAAGCCTAAAAATAAATTTTAAAAACTCTTTAATTTGATTAAATTTCGAGGGGGCGCAGCAAAATGACGTCCGTGCAAGACCTTTACTACAGAAGTTGAAACTTGAGAAAGCTTAAAAATAATGGTAAACTCGAAGTTATTGATGTCCCAGAGGAAGAATCCGATAGCAAACGAGACTTACTGAGTTTTACCGAAGCCGATGCAACTGGATTTTGAAATGCGTAAAAAATCAGTATTGACACTTGAAAGCGCAAAAAACGGACTACTCGTGCAAATTTTACTCGTGATTTGTAACATTTGGCAGGCATGTACGTAGGCTACGTTAAAAAAAAATTCATAGAAAAGAAAAAATGAGAAAGAAAAACTTCCAAAATTACGAATTTTTAATTTCAATTTTCACCGAAAATACGGAAAAATCACACGTCTGATAATACGAAAGTGTGAAATGATTTAAAATTAATGTTATATCTACCATCTACCGCATTAATCAACCCTACTTTCAGTTCTAAAAATAGCTGCGCCGCGAATTACGGCGATCATGGCAGAGAAAAAAACATTCAGTGCCGACGAATATTTTCGTGACCGGTTATCCGATTTGGTGACTTTTCGGGGACTTCCGTGACTTCGGTGACCGGTAGACACCCTGATAATTTATTAAGTCATATATTGGCCCCGCAATATTTAACCCTTCTGAAACATGAGAATTGAATATTTGAAGCACTAATTTGACATTTTGTCTTTCTAAATTCCTAGGACACAAAGATATTGTAGATAAAGTATGGCAGTATTTAATTATGTTTGTGGATTCAATTTCATGTAATTTCCTTAAAGTATTAAAAGATGCAGTAACTAATTTCTCGTTAGAATCAGCGTTTTCAAAGCTAGGGTAAAAAAAAAGCTTTTTCCACATTTTTTTTTATTTATCCAATTGTTTCTTATGTTTTTTAGCAGATGTACGCTATCAATGACAAAATAGAGTGCTCTATTGTTATCAAAGGGGTGATTATATTTAATCTTTACTTCAGCTTCAGGAGGATCTGAAAATTGGGACATAGCCTTTCTATTGATTGCATTGTTGTCACTAATGACACAAAATACTTTGAATCCTATCTTTTCTAAACCAACGATTACTTTATGCACAAAATCGTGCAGTTTCTCGCCACATATTGGTTTTATAGGAAAAATATGAACTACATTCTTATAAGTAGAGCAAATGCTCTGAATCATAAAAACATATGCTGTGGTTGATGCTTCATTGGAATTAACTGAGAACAGGGCCGTATCCAGAGGGGGCCCGACTCCCCCCCCCCCCCGAAATCCCCAAAATTTTCGCAATGTAGCATGTATTCCTCCCTGAAACTTTCCTCTACACTAGTGTTTCAAAGTCAGCCCCCCCCCCCCCGAAAAAAATTTCTGGCTACGGCCTTGACTGAGAATCCAATGAGATTTCCAGCTTTGTAATCAATTGCTGCTTTGATGTGAATCTCATCCATAAGCAGCAATACTTTTTTATCACTCCCATTTAAATGAATAAATTTATCTTTAATATAAGATAGAAAATTGCTCTTATTTGGCTCATTTGAACGATTAGCGACATGATTATAAAATAAACGTTTTAAAGTGGCTGGATGAGGCAGAATAATAAAAGAGCTACTACGGAAAAATTTATAACAATGTGGGGAAATAGAATACATAATGGAACAAAAAATTAAAAATTCAGCAGTATATCTCCTGTACTGCTTTAACCACTGAACACGTGACATTTGCTCTTTAACAAATTCCAGTATTTTAATGGTGTCGGTGTCATCAGTGAAACATTGTTTTAATTCATAAATATTACTTTTGCATGCATTAAATAAATCATTTTTGTCAATTGTGACACAATTTTCTAAGCATGTTAAAACATCATTTATAACATTTACATTATTAATGTGCATGGGAAAAGAAAAATTTCCAATATTAGATATTTGGATACCTTTTACAGAACTTATCATTTGTAAATCCTTAGTGATTATGAGTTAAGCTGCTAAGGATGGCAAAGGTGAGGCTTTAATCAACAAAAACATAATACATTCGTCTTTTCTTGAAAAAATCCATTCCGAATTGAGGGTTATATTTTTTAAACGCACTGGAAGTTCGTTCAAATTTTTAAAGGAATACATTTTTTGATACTCAGCTTCAGTATCCATACTTTCAGCAATCGCAGATGCTAAAGTCTTATTCTCAATCCTTCGTCTCTTGCTTTCGGGTACTTCTCTATGTTTTGTAGTTTTCGACAAATATTGCGGGCAATTTGGGAATTGACTAGGGACTGCATCAGGTTTAAGTCGCGGGTAATGGAGAGGTACGCTTAATTTTTCACCTGTTTTTTCGCAGTAGAATTCATCCAATCTCTGTATGTCGCTTTCCAGAAAGTGGAATTGGCATACCTGCAATAAAACCAGTATTGCATTAATTTTCTTCATAGGCAACGTATTTTTTTAATATACTTAAAATTAAAATACGTGTACATAATATTCTGCATCAATGTATATATATATATCTGTTATAAAACAGCATAAAGAATAAAGTTGTGTTTGCTTTATTTTATTTTTATAATGATTTAGTATGAAAGGGATAAATGAATATTATTTTATGGAGATCTATGACTATTTATATAAATATATATAGACCCTTAAATAACAGCACCTTTATTCTAAATTAAATGTTATAACAAATTTTAATTTAGTTGTTCAATACGAACTAGTGTTCCTGTTACGCGTTTTTCAAAGGGCGCGGCGCCCTGCCCCTTTTTCAAAAAGTGCTGATGCGCCCTGCCCTGTTTTGAACAGAAAAATGCGCCCCATTTTTTTTTTTTTTTTTTTTTTAAGAGTTTGAAAAGAAAAATGGATTGGACGAAGATTTTAAGGCACGACCGATGCATCGGCGCCGATTGTTCAAAAAATTAGCCATCGACAGCGGATGTTAACTTTTAAAAAAAAAACGTCGGTCCATCGAGCCTTAAAAAACTTCCAAATGCCCTCATCCTTATACGTAAGATCGTTGAAATGCAAGTCATTAATCTTAAGTTCATCTACTAGATACTTTTTTTTACAATATTTTAAACGTTTATTTCTAGTTTTCGCGCTATTTTCAAGCAACGCATTTTCAAAATGGCACGAGAAAATTTGAGCGCTCAAGAATTTTACAAGTTCAAACAAAATACTCTATTTGATTTAAAATGAATGTGTTGTATAAAATAATATAAGTGTTGCAGTTTCCTTGCATCAAAATCAGAGGATTCCCGTAACCCATAAACAAGAAAACGAAGTTGAAACGATGAATCACAGGCCGTGCCTTACAAAGTCGCTTTAGCTGATGTTTTCCTTTCTTGTGATTGTTTGTTCTTTATTTATTTGGTTTTGTATTAACTAGTATTACCATTAGTATCTGAAAAGAAATGGGTGAAGAGAAAATCCGATCAAAAAATAATAGCCCGATCGGGAAATCGTTTTTTTTTTCTTTCTGCTAGATACACAAAAGCGATTTTCGGTACTTTTGTACTTTTAATTCCGAAGCAAAAAGAAATTAAAGTCAAAAAGATATTTTTCCACACGAGAAACATAGGCATTGCATCGGCATTTAGATGTATTTCAAGGTCGATGGGCCGATGTTTTTTTCGATGTTATAACATCGGCGGCCGATAGCGATGGCTAGTCTTTTGAACTATCGGCGCTGATGCATCGGGCGGGCCCTAATGCTTATTTATTTAGTGCTCAATTTAAAAGGTTTAACTATATTTCTCAAGAAATGTTAAAATTTTAAGCAAGTCTCTTTAAAAAAAAAATTAATTTAAATAGAAATCGGAAAAATGTCCGGATCTTCGAGGTTCCATCTGTATTAATGTTTTATAAATATATATAAAAGGAATGATTTAAATGATACATAACTTTTTTAATTGACATTCTGCATGTTTTAATGGTTTAAAGCGAATATTTGCCATCGGCCGATAGAAAAGGGAAAATAATCGGTAATCGGACATCTTTGAACAATCGGCATCGGCCCATTGGCAAAAAAAGGCTGTCGCTCAAGCCCTAGAAGATTTCCTTTGATACAAAGATTGATGAACATAGCTGTAACCTTGCCACGATCAACCGCTGAGGTGGAGAGAGTATTTTCTCAAGTAGCATTAACTGTGTCCACTCACAGACATAGACTTAAAGTAGAAAATACTAACAATTTATTAATGATAAAGATAAATGTCAGTATAAACTATGATTCAGCTGCTAAAAGTTGGCTCACTAAAAAAATTGTACATTTTTTTCTATAATAATGAATATTTTAAAACTACATTTCATAGTCATTTTTTCTATTTTAATTTATTTACTTATTCCACTGAAGTTTTTTCGGACTTGTTAAATTGTATTTAATTTACTAGAAGTTCTTTCTCAAATTAAGGATTTTTTTTTCTTGTATCAGCATGGTAAATAAGATAAAATTATAGTTTTAATTGTTACTGTTCACAGGTCTTTCAAAGTGCTTAATTTTACTTAAAATTCTTAACTATTTTTAGAGTGATTTATTTTCTGTCTTGTTCCAGACAGTTGTTGATCAAACTTGTTTCCTTTTTTTTGGTGGGGGGTCCATTATTTTTATTGCTTGTTTTAATTTAAATTTATATGGCTCTTTTGGATGAAATTTTTATCAATTGCTTAGTTAAATTTAATTAAGCATTATTTAAAAAATTTATCTTGATAAAAGCAACAATTTACCTTTATAATGAACGAATACAGGTGGGATTTTGGTCTAATTGTTTCAAAAATGTATCCTTTGTTTTGTTTTCATATTACCACTCCTTTTTTAAATTAATTTTATTATTAGCATTGCTATTATCTTTTTTTTGCAATAAAGCCCATTAGCAACAAGTTTATCCCTAAATGACCACATCATTTCTTTGAAAATGCTTAAAACATCCTTTGCAATGACGCATCCCTCGTCTAACAAACCTAAGCAACCCTCCAAAAATTGGCAGTCAATCAATGACGTAGTTTGCACAACCCCTCCTGGTAGTCACGCCTGAGACAGATGTCTCAATTCAGTCTCAATAGACTGAAAATTGTAGCTATCTTTTCGCTGGCATATAACTTTCTGAAGTTATTTAGTTATTTTGTAAGATACTTTCATTGTTATTTACCTGGTTCAAGAATTTCCAAAAAATAAGCATTTGAATACAGATATATACACACACATAAGTATTAGTGGTTCAAAATACAATATAATGCATTCCGGTAAGCAGTGCAAGTGATAGGTCTTAACATCTTTTAGCACTTAACATGTACCTTCGTGAGGCGATTAAGAAAGCGCCTTTTCACATAGCAAAAAGGTGCCCCTCCTTCCCAAAAAACATGCCCTTTTTAAGAAATGCACCCTGCCCTTTTTTGAAAAAAATGTGAACACTAATGCGAGCCATATGTAGTACTAATGAAATAGAAAATATTTTCTGAACTTTCTAAATAGGTAACTTTTAATATCGATAGTAAGAAAAAAAGTTTCGCATAAAAATTTTGTAAAATTATTTCAAGCATAATCAATAATCATTAGAACCTAGCTAAATATTTCAGTAAAACAGACTGTGAGAAACATTTTAATGGTTTTCGTTAGTAAAATTTTCTTTTTAATTTTAAAGCACTTATTGTTCTTAAAGTAAAATAATTGAATTGAAATTAAAAATAAATTCTTTACAATTTCGCTACATTGAACAATTAGACACGAAACTTACCCTGGAGTTCTTGGTGATTTGTAGATTTTCTTCAAGAATTGCAGCAATCCATTTCTTTCGCATACATTCTCTGGGAAAACGTAAAATAGTAACTTTTGGCGTTTTGTCGTAGTTGCTACGGCAATTAACTATTGAACACTTGTAAGGCATTGTTTTTTATATAAATTCATAAGGGATTAACGTGAACAAGAAAACACGTGCAACGCAATGGCGGAGCGGAACGAGAATGCCGAGACCCTAGCCGGGATCGCGGGTAGCTGGCGGTGTTCTTCAACTGGGCTACTGGGGAGGGGTTTTACCCCCAGCCTCCAATGCATGAGTCATAGCCAGAGAGAAAGTCACTGCTCAGGCCTCGAGTTCCGGGGGTGTCGTTCTGAGACAGTGCCAGAAATGATCTGATAGAGCATTTTTAGGCGGCCTGAACCCGACCGACATTTAGTGTTTTTGTAAGAAGAAAAAAAAAATAGGATTTTTTTTTTTTAAACTGCTAAACAAATTAATGAAATTTGGATCGTCTTTAACTTTTGTAACTTTATAAGTAACTTCTGATTGTAAGTAAGTAACTTCTGAAGATGAGAGAGGCATTGTTGTAAAACTTTATGTGCAGTAGAGATATTCGGCAACATCACGACAAGTCAGTAAGTTCTGTTAAATCATTTCTTCTGTTTTTGAAAAAATGTTATTCATAAAAGGATAATTCACAAAGTAATAATTTTACCTATCTTATAACTTTTTTAATTGCAGTTCATTTAAAATTATTTTGATCTTGATGACGACGGGCAATAAATTATGCAATTTGACCAGAGTGTTTAGTGTGTAATGTTTAATTTTTAATGCTTTTGTGTTTATTCTTCACTGCTTGTAATTTCACACCAGTGGTGTAACTAGCATTGCCTTGAGGGGGAGGGGGAGCTCAGGAGGTTAAGTGGCACTGGGTCAAATTTCAAGTATTTTGGGAGCGTGAATGCAATTTACGACTGTGTGAGTGCTTTTATGCTGCGAGGATCAAAGGGGAGGGGGCACAAGTTACACCCCTATTGGATTTCTCTATTTCATGTAGGGTCAGTTGGGGTAATTGTAAACAAGCTTCATAACTACACTTGTGGTGGTTTTCAAAACTTAACTGCTTGTGAGTGATAAACTGGCAGCATAGGGAAGATATTGAAACAGTTTCTTAAGTTTCGAAATAACTGTGGAGGAGATCACTATTGTTTGAAAATGGCACAGTGAAAAAAGTTGCTTAACAAAATTTAGTGATCTTACATTTTCCTCTCCAGCTCATCTACAAAAGCGATGTAAGCGGTTTCAACCATTTTTATTTGTCATATGGAATGCTGCTAAAAACATTTAGTTATGAATTTAATCCTCCCTGTTATTTTTCATGTGCAAGTTAGGTGTTTACAATTACCCCATGTATTTCGTACTCTGGGGTAATTGTAAACACTTAAATTTATCCTATTTTCAATATTTTGGGGGTACAATAAGCGTTATATTTTGATGTAAATTACACTTTTGTGTCTATTTTACATATCTGTTGTTGTTGTTGCCAATACCACTTGGAAACCAAAGCCCCCCTTGCAGGGCGACCATGAATTAAGGAAGCTCCTACTGATTATTAATGAGCCCCGCTAGAATGAAGTACACTTGGCTCAGAGGGGCTTAATGATTTTCAACCAGCTCCCAGATGAGAGATCGTCGACCAGGGTCGTGTTCCCCACACTTCGCCCTGGCCCCGGATTTTGATGGATTGGCTGCACGCCCACTTGTCAATCAAGCTCACAGGAGATTGCAAGACGGGGTGGTGAAGGGATTTTTTTCCACTGATCCCCACGGTCGATCCCATATTTTTCCCTTCCGTTGTTTGGCCCTCTCTGTCGTCATGAATGAAAGGACCTTGGGGGATTAAGAACGGACAATAGGGGTTGCAAGGGAGTACTGGACAGCAGACGTGCTCCTTAAATTTAGGGAAAACATACTTTCCTAGGGATGTTTGGTGAAATTTCACTTACTAGTTCACTTCTCTTTTTCTATTACCTTAATTCGTTGTTCGGCCATTATTAACTTCAGCATTTCTCATTTTTTCTAAACTATTATTTTTTTTGTTGTTGTTGTTGTTTAAATGTAGTATTAGGATTCCTTTTTTTGAAAAATTTTTATTGATTTATTTTCTTACAGTTACAAAAAACATAACTTTCGCAATTATGGAAGAGTATATGTTACACTATCTCACTAAAAAAACTTTTGAACCAGCATTAAAACTTTCCTTGTTTAAATCTTTGATAATGTTGAAACATCATTTACAATTTTAAAGGGAGTCCGCACCATGTGACCTTATTTGTTGCCTTAATAATGTATTTATTTATAATGTATGCGCTATGTCATTTACAGTAAAATTTGATCGTTAAAAACTAATTGTAAAAGAGAAATTTTGATATTTTAAGGTAAAAGAGCAAACAATTTTTTTAATAAATCTTTTTCTATTACTGCCGTACAATCCTCAATTTTTTTTTCTGGATTTAGTGCTACTTCAAATAGAAAACTTTGATGCATTCGAATTCTATATAAGTTTAAAAAGTACTGAGAAAAATAATAGAAACTGGGTTAACACAAAAAACACTACGAAAACAACTGTACCTTGCATGTAGTTCAGTGCATTTTTTCTTTTTTTAATTCTGAAATTAAACTTTTTAAGGTAATAAAGGGAATGTATAAATGTGGAGGGGGGAGGGGGGGGAGAGATTTTCCCTGTTTAAATCTTTGGTTACTGTTGAGACCAGGCTGGGAGTCGATTACAAAGAAACGTAATCGATTACGATTACGATTACAAAGGGAGAAATTGAGATTATGATTACGATTACGATTGTAATCCTTTGCCAAAAACTAATTACGATTACGGCAGCGATTACAGTCGTTGAAAAATGTAATCGATTACGATTATGACATCCGATTACGATTTTGATTACGATTAGATTAGCATAAAATTATCCAATAATATGCATACAACTCTCATTTTCACAATAGTGTCATAAATCAAAAAGTTATGATTTGTAATTAAATTTTTGATTTAATAAGAGATAACTGAAATGATGATGAATGCAATTATAATGAAATAATTTCAACATCACAGTTCTGGAATTATGACGTCGTTGGAGAAATGAAAAATTTGTAATATATATATATATATATATGTATATATATAATCAGGAAAGGCACATTCAGTATTTTTCGAATATTTGAAACTCATGTGAGGGATAACTACAGTGATCGTATTTTGTATATAAGCAAAGACTATGCACTAAATGTATATATAATGCATAAGTGATTTACCTGGTTCATTGTTATTTTGTGTGCATACAATCAAAATTTAGTTGGCTGCAATTTCTGAAAATGTACTATATTTCTCCATTGTATTTATTTTCTAGTTTAAATTGTGCAAATATTTACATAACACCAATTACCAGATGTGCATGAATTGCACGGGATAACAAAATATTCAGATAGTGTAAGAGATAAATAATCTTTTGAAAATAAATGCTGCATTTTAGAATAATTTCAAAAAATTTGAACATGAACATTCAAATAACTCTTAGCAAAATTAGTAATCGTTAAAAAGTAATATGAAGAATAATTATAATATGAATGACTATAATATTTTAATATGATTTTTGTGTTGTTTTTTTTTTTTTTAACATGCACAAGCATATAATTTTTTTCCATGTACTAACTGTTTTAATAAAAAAATAAAGTGTAAATAATTTTACAGCACAAATTTAATGTACAAGATGCAACTGAAATACAAAATTCTGTTGAGGTAATTCTAAGAAGAAAAAGATAATTAATTTTTAAAAATAATTCCTAAATATTAATTCATGCATATAAAAAACAATTGGTAGAATGTCTGAACATAAATCACTTTTTCTTTTACATACCTATTAATTGAAAAGAATATTAGCATTAAAATATAAATATATTTAAGATTTAAATGTATGTATTTTTTTAAATATTTGAAAAACATATTGAAAAGAAGTAATAATAATCACACGTACCAGGGTTAAGATTTCATATATCTTAAGCATAGAGCATCATGTAACGCCTGCTCCTAAATTGCTGAAGTGTAAATGTGCTATTTTTTAGAAAAATTCTTCACTTCTGCAGTTAAACAAAGAAGAAAAAAAAAACGCCAAAAGGTATTTCTTTTCTTTTCTTTTTTTTTTTTTTTTGTGTATGTGTGCGTCTCTTTATGTGTGTAGGTGACAGTACTCTTTCCACTAGATTTTCGGGGGGCAGTCTGCTTTGATTATTGAAAGGGAAAATGGTCCATTCTTATTATGCCGTCGCCAGACTCTCGCCTATTGCCCAACCGTTTGAATATGTTTTGAAGGGGTAATTAAGGAAGCAAAATGACCGATGCATTTGGTCAGACACCTTCCCCTTTCTTATCTACCCCGAAATCTTTGACTTGCGGACAGATTACCGCTCTTTTACCGAAACTGGACGACGAGAGGAGACCGGAGCCCGGAGTAAAAATAGTATTAAAATGGACATATTTAAAATTTTTAAACTGTTTTAATTGCACTTTACCTCATGAGTGTTACTTTGTTTCTTAAATGAAGCACATAACTTTCAATAAAAATGTATTTTATTAAAAATTAAATGTTTTCACTGCAGGTATAAGAAATAACTGGATAGACTTAACTAGAAAACCATTTTTTAATTATTAACTAACAAATACATTAATAAAATTCTAATTTTTAGCTACAGTAACACTCATGAGAGATGGTAACACTCATGAGACAAAAAAGCAATCCTCTTGCTATAAGGCACCAAAAATAATAATAGTAATAAAAACAACAATAGGGTCATTCCATATCAAATCATCCAGCCACAAAAGAAAATGAAACCCATGGTCTTAGATTCTTATGATTTTTTTTTAATTATTTGTTCATTTTACTATCACGATTACCCCTGTAAATTTTTCTGGTGCTATCTTTAATACTTTTCGAGATATCAATTTTCTAAAATGTGTTTAAAGGGACGTCTTCGCTTTGCGGACAAATTTTGTGCTAACGACATAGTTCAAGCAAAAAATTCATAACTTTGCCAATTTTCATAATATCACAAAACTTTTTTCACTAAAATGTTCAGAATAACTTACAGAATTATAAAAAAAAATGCATTTAAACAAATATATATTAAATGGTGCAGTCAGGATTGGCCCAAACTTGGATTTTCTAAATATTTTGAAGAAAAAACATGAAATTTTAAAACAGCAATAAAACTAAAAGGCGCTGCAGTAATCAAAATATTTTTTTTTAAATAATAATCCTCTGAGTATAAATAAAAAGGTTCTGAAATAAAATTGGTGGCTTTTTTACTGAAAATATATTTAATTTCACAGTAAACAATTAAAAAGTATGTACACAATAGCTTTCACAACATTACAAGTTTCGCTTCTTATTCTAAAATACTAATTGCTTTAAAATAATAAATTACAGACAATATAATGCAAAATAAGATTATTTTTACAAGAAATAAGTTCATAATTTAATGTTTATTAAGTTTAAAAAAAAGCATAAAATTGAGAAAGAAAAAAAGAGGTCATTGAATCATGATTTTTTACAAAGTATCTAAACATAATGCAGGCATTTCCTATTTACACCTGTGACATACCAAATGACCAAAAGTAATTTTTATTTTTTAACTATTTTAAATTAAATTTTGTGACAGTACCTTTGTGTGACAATACCTTTTTTATTGTCCCTGAGTCTGTTTTAAAATGTTTTTGCACTGGAGATTGATTGAAGTAATCTCCTTCTGCAGAAAATAATAAATTCTACCTGATGCTTTTGTAATTGGAGGATTGACACAAGAAATCACATTGCTTATGGGAATACAGCAAACATCTTCTTTTGTGGGCCAGTAAAAAGATGCAGCTGGTCCATGGGGATGCATGAATGAAACTTTAACGTCACCTGCATCTTCGTGTTTTGATATAACTAATCCAAAAAACCATTGGTTGTCATAAATGCAGGCAATGTAATTGTGTACACCAATATCAAACATCTTGACTGATGTATTTTGTTCTGAAAAATTAAAGACTGTGCAAAAGTGTTGGTCAAAACTTGCACGTTTTGTTGCAATTGAGTCTTCAGATATAGGCTGAAAATGGTGAAAACTACGTGTTCCAGGAACAGTTTTGGCTTTGGAGAAACGAGTCTGTAGTTCTTTAAGTGCTTCTATAAGTGTTTCTTTTTTTACCAGTGTGAAATTTATGTTTTCAATTTTTGTCGAGCAAAAATGGAAGAATTTTTGTGCATTGTTAATAGCATTACCAGGAGTCATTTGGAGACTAGCTTTTGTTACAGTACGTTTGACGGTGCTGCCAATACCATCACAAGGAGACTTCCCATGGCTGGTGGCAAAGAAACACCATTGAGCTTTTAGTTTAAAATCACTTTCATGAAGACACAAATTGAGAAAATTTTTGCAATTTTTGTACTGCGCAGCACACCCATCGCTATAGTACGTCACACTTCTCACAGCTGGAAAATTATTTTTTAAGTGCTCCACGAGAATTTTTTGTGTTTCATGAACAAATGCTACATCATGTTCCAAGTCATCAGACACTATACACAAACTAGAAACTATTAACTCATTATTGTTTCTTTTACGTGTATATATTATTACTGGATGAAGAGAGCAGCTATCATTTGTCCAATTGTATCCTTGGGCTTCATTTTGCAAGACAAAAGAGTAATTTTCACTGAAATCCATTATAACAATGGCTTCATCCAATTTGATATTACTTTTGATTTTTTTTAAATATCTAGCTTGAGATTTAGCTATAAAGGAGTGAGGCATTAGTTTTTCTAGACTTTCAATTAGAATTTCCAAATATTCTGCGAAGGTAACCGTGAACTGCACCTGTTGAGTTCTGTCAGTGGAAATCCAAGCAGAATAAGTTACTTCATCATCAGGATCCCACTGTTCAAATTTCTGCATGATAAAAGATTTAAGATTGTCACATGAAGGGCAGATTGAACATCGCCTTAACATACAATCTCTTGTTTCTTTTGAGCAAACTAACTTCTCCATGAGTTCACTGTAGTTTTCCTCAATTGAACAAGCATGCAACAACAGTGAAACATTTTCATGAATTGTACAAACACAAACAAAATGTGTCCCAGCTGTACCTGCTAATACACACCATTTAGGTCTAAGCATGCAGAACTTGGACAACCCAATTTTAATGCCCGGGTGATCTAACTTGAAAGCAGAATACAGCTCATTTAGATTTCCAAGCAGTAACACTTTTTGCATGTGTACATTTTTTGAAACACTTTATCTTTAGTACCTAGCATGACTCTAGAATATTCTTCATTTTGGTAAAAGTTTTTCACAAGCATAATTATGTTTTCAGAAAGTGGATGGCCTTTTCTTGGATCAGGCAGTGCAATTATGCCTTTATCTTTTAGGAGGTCTTTGGCTTTTCGGGCAGTGTATTCAGTGACATTGAATATTTCGCTTATTTTTTTTCTGCTCCATGAAGCAGGAGCTAAGGTTAAAATTTGTACTTTTTCTCTCTGTGAAGTTGTAACATCAAGCTTTTCTTTCATTCGTTCTATTAATCTGTCCAGATCATTTGCTTTGTTCAATATCTTTTGCCACTGTAAATGGAAGTTCATCATCTGTCGGAATTTCCTTTTCTAAAACTTTGCTTACTTTAAATTTTAGTGTATTAGTAATAGATTCAACTTTTCTCTTTGCATAACTTGATTTCCTGTGTGGTGCTATCCCATGAAGTTTCAATGGTGATTCTCCTAAATTTTCCAGAGATGAATTTAGTTCTTCTAATGGTTGTTGTTTGGAAGTAGATGCTTCTAAGATGTTCATTTCTTCACTGTCACTGATCATTTCTTCCTCTTGCAATAAAGTACTATGTTTGTTTACTTTATCTCTACAGACATTGCATATTTTCCGCCCAGGTACCGGTTTTACACAATTTTGTATGCTGTTAATTTTTTGGGAAAATTCCAAACTTATTACTCGTAAAGATTTTGATATTTTTTTCTTGTGAGATTTGAATGGGTCCACACAGAAATTTTGGTAGATTTCAAACTTTTTTTAAGAAAAATGCTTTATGATGCTCACAGACAGTAATTAATTCATTTAAACGCACTCCACTTCTCAGACTTAATAAATTAACTTCTGATTGGTCCAATGACATAGCACTAATCAGATTCATCTTTTGTGTGTAACTCAATGCATGACATTCAGTTTGGTTTCCTTTTACAATACTACACAGTTCAGAAAGAATTGCAGACATTTTCAAGATATAAACTGTTATGTTCTAAATTTTGAGAAGAAACTTTTCAGAATAACACCAACACAGAAACAACTCCCATATACTACAATAAAACGTCCTTTAGTTACCACTGCAAAGAACCAAAAATGAGGGTTCAGCACAATTGTAAAAAAGCATCACAAGTAGTCAAATGAAATGTAAAAAATAACTAAAGAATCTTCTGAGGCTCTTTTAAATACTGAATCATATTCTTCCTGATTGTCCTGGAACTTTCCAGAATTCTTTTTTGATTGGTTTGAAACCTTTCAAAACTCTATATTATGCCAGATGGTGTTTTTGTCTACACTACTATAAACAACTCTTAAAGAGCAAGTGTTTCTGTTTCCATATGGCTCTGTTTTCTTATTCATTCATTTGCAGGCTGTCTCTCCCCTTCCTCCACATCTTCATGGGAGCTTTTATTAAGATTCAAAAAAATTCTGCCGTTGCTTGTAATGTTGTGAAAGCTATTGTGTACATACTTTTTAATTGTTTACTGTGAAATTAAATATATTGGCAGTAAAAAAGCCAACAATTTTATTTCAGAACCTTTTAATTTATACTCAGAGGATTATTATTTTAAAAAAAACATTTGATTACTGCAGCGCCTTTTAGTTTTATTGCTGTTTTAAAATTTCATGTTTTTTCTTCAAAATATTTAGGAGATCCAAGTTTGGGCCAATACTAACTGCACCATTTAATAGATATTTGTTTAAAAGCATTTGTTTCTAATTCTGTAAGTTATTCTGAACATTTTAGTGAAAAAAGTTTTGTGATATCATGAAAATTGGCAAAGTTATGAATTTTTTGCTCGAACTACATCGCTAGCACAAAATTTGTCCTTAAAGCGAAGACGTCCCTTTGAACACATTTTAGGAAATTAATATCTCAAAAAGTATTAAAGTTAGCAACAAAAAAATTTACAGCCGTAATCGCAATAGTAAAATGAACAAATAAAAAAAAATCATAAAAATCTGAGAGAATGGGTTTCATACCCTGGATGAATTGGTATGGATTGACCCAATAATTATAAAATGAGAGACCAAATTGAAATTATTTTACCCCATTAATTGCTATGTTACATTGAAAATCTAATAAAACATCACTACTCTCATAATTCTGATCCAGAAATAGATGTTTTTAGACAGAACTAATAAAAAATTAATTTCAGTTTTAAAGTAGGCAGTAAAAATATCGAAATAAATAATTCTAATTCTGCAAACCATATCTTTAATTTAAGTAAAGTGAAGATAATCTTTTGCAACACATCACTTTCTTGTTTACATAAAGTAACAACTGGAATACCTGAACAAATGTTTATTTTTTTTACTCATTTCTTTCTTTCTTTCTTTTTTTTTTTTTTGGCAGAAGGGGGTTACAAGTACGGGAGTTTTACTTTATTTCCCCCTTAAGAATAAAACATATCTTTAAAAAAGCCCACACAAAAATCATATCCTGCCACCGCAAAAATTTTGTGTCAAGGTGTCTCTTTAAAAAAAAAATATATATATATAGAAATACAATATAATTTTGAATAAAAAACAAATAGTTTGAGTTAAAGCTCAACAAATATCTATATCTGCAGATTTATTTATTATTTGGTTGTTTTCAATCATGATTGTTACTTCCTTTTCTTAACAAGTAACACTCATGAGACTTATTAAATTCTTCACTAAAATAAATTCTGACTGTGTTTCTAAAAATTTAATTGCACCGATTGATTCCTCTACAAGAAATACACTATTGCTGAATTGCTTATTTTTGTGCTGTAAAAAATATTGGGAAATAAATGGGTAACACTCCTTGACCTTCTCAGGAGTGGTAATTCTCCCTTAAAAAATGTAATGACTGCATTTAATTAACTATGAAATGATGCTTCCCTACTGGTTTTTATAATAGCAGAATAATAGTTTTATCGACATGAAATTCAGATTTTATACTGTGGACAGCAAACCGTCAATCTTTTTGAAAATCACCCGCATATATTTTACACTACAAACAAAAACATCTTTTGCTCAAGGCAAGAAGCAAAAAAACAAAGTGATTTTCAAGTTTCTATTTTTGTATTTATATTACTATATTATTAATTTGTGTAAAATGAAGCTCAAATCTTTCTTTTAATGGAGTTTATCTAAAATTAGATTCAGAATTATTTTGTTACACGACCTGAATGTATTTTATACTAATATACATACTTCTCACTTAAAACTGATAGTTTAAAGTTAACAATTTAATTACTTTAAAATAATTCAGAATACTCAAACTTGCAATATAGAACTATGTTCATTCATTTTTTACTATCATATATTTTAAACTACAAACAAAAGTCTTTTGCTCCAGGCAAGAAGAGTAGAAAAACAGTGATTTGAAGTTTCCTTTAACAAAATACTTACATAATCCTAATTAACTAAACTAGAGTTTACCTACAGCACTACTCAAGGCAAATATTTAAAAGAAGTTACCTGTGGTGAGTCGTTAGCTCGCTTTTATTTAAGGAAATTTTTTTCTATACATAGCAATAAAATTTTTTAAGATCAATATCATTCTAGTACAATTTAACATTGACCAACTGGTCTGCTTCAAGATGTGCATCTTTTATTTTATGCAATTTATTTGGCAAATAGCTTCTATTTTTATTTGGATCAGAAAAGTACTAGTTAAGGTTCTGAAAAAGAAATAAAGGTGCTTTAAAATCAGGACTGCAAAAAAGCCGGCTTTTTTTAAAAAAAAGGCCAGACCGGCCGGATTTAATTAAAAAAGACCGGTCTTTTTTAAAAAGGGCCGGTCTTTATTGGCCTTTTTCAATTAAACACAATACTATTTACTATTTGCACCTATACTGTGTCAATTTATGTTGCTACTGTTAATTTGTGTTTTTTTTTTTTTTTTTTTTTTTTTTTTTTTTTTTTTTTTTTTTTTTTTTTTTTTTTTTTTTTTTTTTTTTTTTTTTTTTTTTTTTTTTTTTTTTTTTTTTTTTTTTTTTTTTTTTTTTTTTTTTTTTTTTTTTTTTTTTTTTTTTTTTTTTTTTTTTTTTTTTTTTTTTTTTTTTTTTTTTTTTTTTTTTTTTTTTTTTTTTTTTTTTTTTTTTTTTTTTTTTTTTTTTTTTTTTTTTTTTTTTTTTTTTTTTTTTTTTTTTTTTTTTTTTTTTTTTTTTTTTTTTTTTTTTTTTTTTTTTTTTTTTTTTTTTTTTTTTTTTTTTTTTTTTTTTTTTTTTTTTTTTTTTTTTTTTTTTTTTTTTTTTTTTTTTTTTTTTTTTTTTTTTTTTTTTTTTTTTTTTTTTGGAAACACAACATAAACCTCAAATTGTCCTAAAATGGTAACAAACTGACATCTAATATCTAAGGAAAATATGCAATTAGATCACAGTAAAACCTCACAAACTCACTCCTTTCAAAATAAATGATAGACAATTACATAGTACATAAAAAAATTTCATCTTTTAACATCATTCTGAAAAACCACACAAAGCTTTAGCTACTTTTCCAAAGATGTTAATGAATCTAAAAGGTTCTTACTGCTTAGGGAGCTCTGAAGGAAAGCTCTTGTTAGATAGCAAAGAGAAATGTTTAATTTTAACAATTTATTAACCCAATGTTCCTTATTTTTATTCAAAACAAAAATGTGTGTTTTATTGAAAAACACACATTTTTATTGAAAAAAAAAATACACAAAGTTTAAAAAATAATAATAACTGTAGTTCAAAAAAGTAAAAAAAAATTACACAAAGTTTTTGTTGAAAAAAAAATGATATTGCTTTAATAACAATAATAAATGAGAGCAAACTCCTCTTATCTGGAACGTTAATTTCCTTAGATCTGTTAGAATCAAAAACTATACTCTCACACACTCAACACAGAAAACGAAAACGGCCGCGCATGCGGTTTAAACAGAGTGACGTCAGAGCTCCACGCCTATTGGCGTGACGTCACACTTGGAGAGCGCTCGCACATGATGTGAACTAACGTCCACCTCTTGGCACTGGGGCGAAGTAGAACACGCGAATCTTCGCGGCGAGAAACACAATCGCCAAGCCGTTTTGTATGGTTGCTTTCGCTCTCAGATCGCCAAATCTTATCTAAGCGTCTCTCATTTTCATCGCAAATTTCCCGCGCTTTGTAACAATGATTATGTGCGTTTGTATTCCTATAATATTCCTATAATATAAAATTGTAGGTATTTTAAACAGCAATTATTTTGATTCAACATGTTATTCTTTTATTCCTATTTAAGTATGAAGTAATTTTAATGAATATTTCTGTTATTTGCAGATATTTATTGGGATTATGCTCTGGCGCTTAAAAAATGGTAACAAAAGTGTTAATTTTGTTCAATAGTTCTGTAATATCTTCGTAAAATATTAGTTGTTTGTATTTATGTATTGGGTTTACAGTTTTTATTCCAGAAAATGAAGATAGTTTACTCGGACGTTTGAATATAGCCTCCAAACAAAGGAAGTAGCAAAAGGTAATTAAAACTGATAAAAATTATTATTTTCATCTCTCAGTTAAAAATATTTTGTGGGTAATTTTAGTTTTACGTTTCACTTAAAAGAGTTATTGTTAAATTGAGAATTTTTACTAAATTGTAGTCCTGCAGATTCATTTTTTTATAATTACTAGTATAACGTGGGTAAATGTACCAATATGTGTAGTATTATGATAATGGTTTTCATGTTTATGAATGCTTATGTGTCTAAATAATTACAAAATAAGTAGAATAAATTTATATTCCTGCTTTTATTGTTTATTTGTACTTATTTTTCTTATCAAGCTTGTTTTTAGTTTTGAGCATAAATAGTAAGCATTTCTCACTCCTTTTCTAATTAAGCTAGTACTGGTAACTTTTTTTAAATTAAAGAAATTTCTTTGGTGTGTATACTGAAAATTCAAGAGCGTTCCTTGTGTGATTTGAATTATGATGGATTTAATGAAGATGAAAAAGTTTCTTTTAATTTGGGAAAGTTTTTGTTTTTTGGACGTTAAAAACTACAGCTGTGGCTAAAATAGAATGAATAAAGCATGAGCATGTATGTGATTTGCTTCAACTTGCTCTTGCTTTTTTTTTTTCTGTTGATAGTGAAGTGAGTTAATATGATAGTCAGTCAAAATAAAGCTTAAGAAGATGAGAAAAAAATACATCATTTCACTGAAGTTGGAATTATCTCAAGTAAGGAAAAGTTTCAAAAGGTGAAAGAAAGCTTGTTGTGCATTTCTTAAATTTCATTGCATGATATTGCTCTTATATTCAATCATACTACACTCAATCTTATATAGTCTAGAGTCTGTTGTAATTAATATTATGCTTTGTAAGTACATCATGTAGGGTAAACCGGACAGTTATTGACACTCAGTACAGTTATTCAAACTTTTACTTAAAGAAATAAGTACACAAGTCATTTTATTTTAAGATATACATGAAACTAATGTTTGAGGGTCCTCTAAGTTATTTATGATGTAAGTGTTTAAGAAGCTAACCACAGGATGTCTATAACTAGTTTTTGCACTTTTTACCTTAAATATTGCCATATGGTAAAGGAATTGAACTTCTGACCCAAAAAACCTCTTGAGTCTATATAAGGATAGATAAAGAGAAGCTATAGGAAGGTTCAATATGATCCTTTCATAAAAAGTTTTTTTTGTTTTTAATTTCACCTCAAAAATGTAGTCTTAAGGGTGTCAATACCTTTCCGGTTTACCCTACCTAAATTCTTATAAATGTCAACCATTCATGGAGAAAAAAAAATATATAAATAAAAAAAATTGTTTCTTTTATTGTTTCATTATAAATTCATTCATATTCAAGTAATTGTTAAAAATGAAACATTCAATAGTTTATGTAGCACCTGAAATCAAATGGTGACTTAAAGATACAAGAAACAAAAAAAAATAAAAAGAAATACAAATCGTAAGAAAGTTTATACAAAAACGTGTTCATAACACAATGCATCTAAGTGAATTTGCACTAATAAATTTAAAATATTGAGAAAAGAAATGAATAATAATAGTTCAGTAAAAAAAAACTTGTTTTGCCAAATATGTCATAAACATGAATAGTTTATAGAATGTCACAATTTTATATAATATTTCCTGTTGCCCACCCTCACAATGTAAGTTGCATATTAAAAATTAATAAAGTTTTGCCATATTAACAGTAATTAATATACAAGTGCAAAGTTTATCAAAGAATAAAGTAGGGGGAAATAAAACTAGTATGTACAGTTTTTTTTTTGAGGGGGGGACAGTAAACCAAGTAGAAATTCAAAGAAACATGAAATTTAGTTTTTACTAGTTTCAAATTAAAAAATGCATTATTTAATTAGGCAGACAAGTACAATATGTTTTTGTTATTTGAAGCAATAGGGATCTTATAAATTATTGAAATAAACTAATTTTATGTGAATAGTTGACTATGTTAAAATTGCCTTTTAACACCTCACTTCCTTTAAATTTACATTGATTTGAAAAAAAAAACTTTTGACATTAAAACAAGTAATTTTCATAGGGTTTAAGTACTGAAACTCAAATATCCGAGAACATAGAGTTTTGTAAGCTTCAGTTTTTTATAGGATGATTTTAAATATTTCGAGATTAATTCCTGAAGCACCATTTTAGTTGGTTATTTACTGATTAGGGATCATTCATAAATGATGTCACGCTTCAAGAGGGGAGGGGGGGTTTGTAAAATTGTGATGAGGGGAGGGGATGGTGTGACATCATGCATTATGCAACATAGGGTGACGTAACAAAGGGGGGCCAAATATATGTGAAAAAAGCGTGACATCATTTATGAACGGCTCTTATAGAGAATGGCATTGGAATGTTTTTGCTGCGACTTCATTTAGACTTAAAAGTATCATTTATTAGTTTCCACATTTTATCGCATCAGAAAAAAATATTCAGACAGTTATTTTGTTTCAAAACTAATATAAGTTACATTCTGAAGTTACTTTTTCATTCAAATTGAAGGGTGATTTTTGTTTTGCATTTTTAAAAAAATAAATCATGATTAAGCTCACTTACTGTGTTTTCAAATAAATTTGTTTCTACACATATCATTAGAAATCATTAAAAATATTGATCACATTGTCATTAAAAAAAAGTTCAGGGTCCTGAAAAACAAAGAAATTGAAGAGAAAATACTTTAAATACTTCAGATTGCAAACAATTTCATTGCGTACCTGAGACTAATTTTAAGAAAATAAAGTACAGCCCATTTTGCATGAAGACATTTTCTATAGACATCATAACATAATTGCACAGCATGTACTTTCATTATCATTTATAAATAAATTGCAGTTATTTAACATCAATCACTTCACTGCCAATACCAAAAAATCTCCCTCAGAGTCACACAGGATCAAAGGTGCCGGGAGCATTGAAAAACATGATTACCACGCCCGTCATTTCGAATTTTTCTGGGGGGGGGGGATTTAAAGGGCATATTCTCCTAACATAATGAACAACAAAATCATGCGTATTCATAAACATACATTATATTCTCATGACCAGGACGGCACACGGAGTAGCTCCTCGGTATATTGTAGCTGTCCGAAGATAAAAGAGAAGTGCTATAAACCGATGTCCTTAAACCTTACAACACAAAGGCGATAATTTACAAGTAAAAAATCAACATTTAATGTCGGTTTAGGAAAATAAATGTTGGTATACAGAATAACCTTAACGTATTATAATTGACTCTCCTTCTGTAAAAGTCATCTTTCCTTTGATGGAAAAACGTTCAAATTATGATTGCAATCTTTAAAACTAGTGTACCGCAACGCCGTAAGGGGGGGGGGGTTGCACGGGCCCTCCCCCCCCCCCCCCCGAAATCCCAAAAATTTTTCGCAATGTAGCATATATTACCCCAGATAGCAATTTTTATTTGCAACAAAATTGCAGCAACCTTGCTTTGCAAAATTGGAAACTTGCAGCAAGTTCATAATGCAAGCCTGAAAGTTCAAAGCAAGACTGTAGCAAGTTTACGCAAGTGCCGAAGTCACCACACTTCGCACTTGCAGTGAACTTGTCATGCAAGTCACGTCAAGTTCACTGCAAGTTGGAGACAAACTGGTACAAAAGCTAGCTTTGCTATATCAAATTTGCAGCAAGTTCCTCATGAATTTACCATTGACGTGAAAAATTTGCTGCAAACTCTTTGCTAGTTTACTAAGTTTGCTGCAAATTTGTAGCAAACTAGTTGGAACGCAAGCTTTGTAATATCAAATTGACCTTTCTTGTATCAAACTTGCTGCAAATCCCTTGCAAGTTCACTTTTGTCCTATCAAGTTTGATGCAAATTTGTGGCATTTAAGCTCATTTCACAGTATTTTGTCCAAACGTAGAGTCCGCAACATTACTTTTTTTGTTATAACTACGTAATTTACAGCTTAATTATCAATAAATTTTATTTTCAAATAACGTGTTGAGCACATTATTTGAAAATAAAATTTAGCGATAATTAAACTGGAAATTACATAGTCATAACAAAAAAAGTGTCATGTGGCGGACTCTACAATTTTAGAAAATACTGTGAAATGGCCCCTATCCCAATATATCCACATTTACCACTTTTAAGGAAAAGAAGCAGTTTGCATATGAATGTCTAGATTGTCAAATGCTGTTGTTGTCATTTTTAATCCTTAAGTAAGATTTTTTGCACTATATTAATTAGAAACATACAACTTTGATTCAGGTTTAGTTTATATAGATTAATACACTTTAATTTGCATATAGAGTTGAATTTTCTAGTTATTTTGGGCATATTATATACATTTTTAATGTATGATCATGCATTCAACAAATTTTATATAAATAGGATCATTCAACTAGGTACAAAACATAAATAAAACAAGACTAAAATTGTTTATTATCATACAAGCTTTATTTTTACTATTTTTAGAACATTTAATGTTACATGAACAAGAACACTTAATTTATATATACAATACAAAACCAAAATTAAGAAGCAGGAGCTTCCACTCTAGCATCAATATTATTAGCAATAAATTACCACTATTGCTTTCAGAAGATATAAAACTTGTATGTACACACAGTGTATGTGTACATATACATATATTCAGAGTCCGACAAAAATCCGAAAATCTTAGGAGCGAATGAAAAATTTTTAGGAGCCAGCTATAATATTTTCATTTGGCGCCACCTGAAAAAGTAATCGCCAATTCATTTTTTTTTAGTCGCCCGGGCGACCTGGCCCCGGGATTTTTCGGACGCTGCATATATTTAAATGATCAAACAAGATTTAGTTCATATATTCCAAATTTAAAAAAAAAAAAAAAAATCCTGTTTATGAATGAATAAATAAGAACAATAAAGTAATACTAAGACATACAGCAGTGCAACTACTGCAATCTCGCATTAAAAATGTAAGCAAATCCATTTTTATTTCCGAAACATCTTTGTTCTAATTGGATTAGAATCTTTGTTCTGACTGGTATTTATATACTTTACAGATTGATTTTTATTTATTTATGACTTTAAAAAAATGCACTAAACAGAAATTATAATTTAAAAATAAAAAGAGATGGCTTAACTTGCATCACTATTTTTAAAGCTAAATTCAAATTCCTTATTCATTACTAATAAATATCTCATCACTAAACCAATTTTTTTTATAAAAAATTTCCTTTTCTATAGTTTTTTTCAATTTTTATTTTAAAATTTTATTTCATATGTGTTTCACCTAAAAAATAAAATGAAAGATCAAGTAGGTAAGTAAATGCTTGTTACTTTAAGATTGGTAGTGACCCTTTACGAAGAAAAGAGAAATTATGAATTTTTAATTATTAAATTAAGTTCACAAGCAATAAATAAAGAAAGAAGAGGAAAAATGTAAACTATTAAAATAAAAATTTAAATAAGCCATTCTAAACCATCTTTTATTAAAATAACTTCCAAAATAATTGAATCATGTAAAAATTTTGAAATCTCCGTCACACAAGAAGCATCTTTCCATCCTACAACAGAAAAAACAAAAAAGCTTTTATTAATATTATAAGTTGCCAAAAAATTAAAATATAGATCAAATGTATTTGAGATAATCAAGGGTGTAGGTGAGGTTGGTATGCAGCTGTCATTTTCACAACATTAATTAGTTCTTGACAAATTTTTGAACATTTGGTTGTAGCTGTGACAAAGCATATCTCAGGTTATTACCACATCCACCTTTGCTAAATATTTGGTCATGTATGCCAGTGATTCCCAACCTTTTTTTTTTTTTTGTCGGGGCACACTATGGACGTTTTCAAAATTTGACAGCACACAAAGAAAACGATAAGTTAAAAAGTTGTTTACTTACCTATAAAACACTGTAAAATAATTAATTAATTTAAATTTAAAAACATGGTATTTAACTGTACAAACAAGTTTTCTTCTATAGTGTACTCTTCTTTTATTTAAACAAACTTTACTTGTAATAAGAAGCATTATAATTTTTATTACGTAGATTTCTAAAGTTTGACGGCACACTAAAGTGCCATGACACAGTGGTTGAGAATCACTGATGTATGGTATTGCTGAAATTCTGTATTCATAGATATGTGTATGAAAACTGCACTAAGAACACCAAAACTTCTGAAGAAACTTGTCTGCAAAAAAGGAATCATTTACAATAGTAGTAGATAGTCGAGTGTACAAATAGGTGCTGTATTGTTGAAAAAACATTATAGTTTATATTGTAACCACAAAATCGAGGAAACTGCAGTTACTTTTACTCTTTAAATTCTTCTACACCTTCTCAAGGGGTATGCCCTCATGTTGAGAACTGTTGTTATACGGCAATTCATTCACATGAAAACACCAGCTGGATAATGCTAATTTTTTAAGAAATCAATAAAAGAAACAAATCAATTTTTTCCTGCAATAAGCCATAGACAGCAAAATCAGACTTGAGGATTTCATTAACTATCACTATAAAAATATAATAAACTATGAGAAATGTTACAGAAGCTTGTAAGTTTAACAAGGGCTTGAAATAGAAAAATTAATCAGCCAGAACCTCTTTTGAAAGTCGGTTGAAAAATTGTTTTTTCAAAAGAAAAAATTACAACTAATGTAAGTTACAGTTAAGTTCTATATTTTTGTACATAGAATATATATATTCATATGTGTTTGCTTACAGTGTCAAGGTAAATTATTCACAATATTTTAAAAACTTTCAAGGTTCAATTAAACAGAATATTAGAGTTTTTTGCTGCATTAGTACAATTTTAAGCCCTAAGTTTAACAGTTCTTATTATTTATTAAAGTTTTCTTCTAGAAAAAATTGTTCTCTGTACATGACCTTAAAAAAGGCAACTGAAATGCTAAACCATTCTTACATAGTTTCTCAAGACAATTAATAATAATATACAAGTCAATGAGGATGAACAAATTTCAACAAGAAAATGCAAATATAAATTATGCTGCAAGAGAAACATATTTTAAAAAATGCATCAAATTGGTTCAGAGGTACTCGAAAATAGAAGAGAGAAAAACAAAGTAACATGCAAGATGACCCTCTCTTCTATGAATCCCTTAATCTTTTTAGACAGTTAAATAATATGCCAGACAAAATTCTTCAGGTTCTTTCTTGAATGAAGCGAGAAATTACACATCATTTACACTGCATTCCAACAGTTAAACCTGTCCATATTCCTATATTTATTTCATTTTTTAAAAAATGTTTTTACAAGGAAAAGCATACTTACAAAAAATCAATTTTGAAAGCTTCTGTTGCAAGGCAGGAATTTTTCAGTCTTTTTTGTTGGGCTCTTGCCACTTCAGGTGTAAAGCTCAGATAATCAAGGTCATCCCTTCAGCATTTCATTTGGTTCCATCTTGACAAGAAAACTTTAAAAAAGCTTTAAAAAAAAAAAAAAAAAATCAATGTACCCCTTAACATCAATTATATTAAAAAATGGATTATTATAACATAATGTTTTAACTTTTTTATTTAAAATTGAGCTTTTATTTATATTTGAGACTTTTATAGCTATCAATTTTAAAATAAAATTCATTAAATTATTAAAACTAACGGTTCAGGTAGTGGATAGTTCTAAATCTGCAAGGTGTTGCTGGTGAACCATATGGTTGCTAAAGCTTTTGATTTAGTTCCTTGGCAAGAAATCTACCCTCTCTCGGAGACAACTTTATCAACTGATAATTAAAATGGTTGATTAATTTTTTTTTCCAAATTCATAGCTCAATCCACAGGTGATATTAAATGTTTCAGTCGCACAATTAAATACACATAGCAAAAATGATAACCTGATCAGATAAAAAAGAAAATTTTGTTTTTACATTCTTACAGCTCTTTCGCCATCACAAAACAACTCTATTTTGCTTATTTTTTTAACAATCAGGTCAGAATTTTCAAAAAACATAATTAATTTTTCTTCTTCATTACAAATTGCACTTGTGTTTTCATGTAACTATAAAAACAATAACAATGTGAATCAAAGTGGTGAAAGTAAGGAATAGTCATCTTCAATAAAAAGAATTTAAAAACCGATTCACTTTTAGATATATCTATAATAACAATGAAAAAACAGATGAAGATATTTTATATTGATTAAGTATAGAATCCAGTTTGGTTTTGTGATCTACTGAACAACCTTTTCTTAAAGAAAGGTCTCTGTAATTTTATTTAACTAAAAACAAAATAGTTAATAGAGAAGTAAAATCTGCCTTAATATGTGACAAAGGGGGGAGGGGGGTCAAATATATGGGGAAAAGAGTGACGTCATTAATGAACAGCCCTCAAAATCAATGGGAATATCAATAGATAAAATTCAAGAAGTCCTAATAGCAAAAACAAAATTTAATGATAAAAAAGGAACCTTATTTCTTGAAAACATTAAACAGAAATCCCTAAATTAAGTACCCTAAAAACTAAACACATATCAATAGATAATATTCAAGAAAGTACCACAGCAACAAAATTAAATATGATACTATATATCAGATAAATGATAACGAATTTTTTAAAAAAACCCTAATTAAATTATAAAGCAAAATTAAAGATTTTTCTTGGAATCTTAAAAATTAAAATTGCATCTTAGTACGAGAAAAAGGAAATCTAAAAACATCAAATTAAAAAGAAGTAATTTTAACACTCAAATTAAATAAATACATATCAATATAAAAATAAAATTCAAGAATTGCAACAAAAAATGCATCTAAATTTCACAAAAGTGATACAATAGCAAAAATTAAAAAGCGAATTAAAAAAGAAAAAACAAATACAGAGTCAATCGATTCAGTTTCAAAATTAAATTAATAAACGAAATTAATATTCACGAGAAGATTTAAAAAAAAAAAGAAACATTAACAAACAGAAAATAAAAAATGCAACCTCTATAATTAGCTAAATCTTTTACAAAATAAAGAAATTCAATCTCGAAAAAATGGAAGTTTTTATTAAATAAATGCAACAGACAAAATTTGAAAACTAAAAAATAACGACACAAAGAGAAAATTAAAAATGCATCTATAAATACGAGGTAATGAAATCTAAAATCATCAGAATATTTTTTTAAATAAAAAATTCGTGTTTGAGGAAAAATCGAACATCTACTAGTGAAATAACACGATAGTAAATTACTTAAATGAATAAATAGCTATATCACTAATAATACAGTACATACTAGTCAACCCTTAAATCTTTCACTGCCAGCATTTTAGAAGTACAAAAATGAATCGTTCTTAAAATATTACCCCACGCTAAAATTAAATCTCAACAAATTAAGTACCCAACAAATAAGAAAACATACTCACATCTTAATCCGATCAGGAAATAAAACTCCGAAGAAGAATTGTTTAGATGCACGATCACGCCGTTTTCTTTCTTTTTAGCACATGGTTGATGGTTGTGGGTGGTGGGTGTTGCCAGATGCAACATTCGCATTCTTTACCGCCAAACTTCCACTCCATGGCCTGCGCATGCGTTGAATGACAGACTTGCCACACTTTTGCAGCAAAATTGTGTTGCAAGGAAGTGATTGCTCAAGTTGTCAACCTTGCAACAGCTTTGCTACACATTTGTTTCGTCTAATTTGTCGTAACAAAAGCATATCATGAAAAAATCAAACTTGTTGCAAGTAAGCATGCTATCTGGGACTTCTTGAAACTTTCCTCAACATAAATGTTTCAAAGTCAGCCCCCCCCCCCCCCTTCCCGAAAAAAATTTCTGGTTACGGCCTTGGCTGTACCGCATGCATACAGACATAAGTATATAATATAATATAGGTTATTCAGTTTCGGATTTTTTCGGGGAAGGGGGTATGTTAGGGATGCACCGATTAACCAGCAATAATCGGTCACTTTGCCGATTTTTCATAATCGGCCAATTTTTGGCGAACAATTTTGTTTTATTAAAATTACTTTTAGTATGCCAAAAACAAGAAACCTTGCTGAATGAATTTAGTAATTAACCATGGGTGCCCTTCCTAAAAGAGTGATGATACACCTTCCCCCTTCCAAAACATAACTAAGAGAAGTATCAGAGTAACATTTCTCAAAATATGATTACATAAAAAAATGTTTTGAAGGGAATGAAAATTTATAACAGCATCGGACGATTATCCAGCCTATTAATCAGTAATCGGTCAATTTGCTTATCGGTGCATCCCTAGTGTATATCTTGAGTTCCGTTTATTAATGCTTTTGTTTTTTTAATGGCCTCTCTTAAATATCGGAATTTCGAGGAGGAAGGTACATCCACAGATCACTGCCCAGGCGTGGATAAGGGAGCAATTGCCCTTCCTGAACGTCAAATACAAGCCTGTCATTTGGGGAATCAGGAGAGGGCAATTGTCCCCCGTGATTTTCAGAAGCACTATATATTGTGGGTGTACACAATGTACACGCGTATTTTCTTGTTTTTTCCCTATAATGTGCATTGGATATAACCTTACCTTTGCGCTTCCCCTGCTACCTCCACTCCTGAAAAACTGGACGGTGTGGTCAAATATTGTGAGAGATTATATGAACAATGAATGATAACTCAGTTTTTCTGCTTTGGAACAAATTTTCCAAAAAACAAGTAATTCCCCCCCCCCCCCCTCCGCCGCCGATAAGTCCAAGTATATAAGTATAGTTGGGCGCAGACAGCGTAATTGAAATTTTTAGGGGGTGTTTTCCGATGGTTTTGAGTGATTTAGGGGGCGGGGGGGGGGGGGGGAAACCCGCCCCGGGTGCGACCCGTACAGGGGTGACACCCAGCCACGAGGGGAAAAAATAAACCTTAAAAGCTCCATTGAACAAAGCAAATACCTCAAATTGGATAATTTCTTCAATCAATTTCTTTCTATTTTCAACTTGAACAGCGTTTCCTTTTAAAAATATAGTCAACGTGTTCTTTAACTGCTAAACACATCATTGCCGTCAACAAATACCTTAAATATTATGACGCCGATGATAAGAATGGCATTCCCCCCTTCCCCCTTTTTTTTCTGTTTCAAAGTTATGATGATTTTTTTTAATGTATTGCATCACAATGCACAATTCGCGCTTACATATTTTTTTTGTTTAATCTACTACATGGGACGACACCAACAATAACCGCCCCGGGTGTCACCCATGTTAGTACGCCACTGGGGCATCGTTTCTAAGGAGGCTCCATCGCTCTGAGGGGGTGAATGCTCCTAGTAATAGATTTTATACATGTTTCCATAAGAGCTTTAGAAACTTATCATTGGATCTATATACTTTATCCGTGGAATTAATTTATGGAACACAAACTGCTAACACACGAGTTGAGTAATTTTATAATCAGACGCCATGTAGACTAGCCACTCTACATTTTTTAACTTTTTTCATCTGAGTCTTCTAACGTATGCGCATTGCGTTAGCTCGTTAGCATTCTGTACTTCACAAAGAATAAGCCGAAACGCCTGAAACGTAAAATAATGCTGTTATAGAAATTAACGCAATATAAATGGTAATGGCGCCCCTTAAACATGATAGGCTCTGATACAATATAAGCCCCATCGTTGACACAGCAATAACTGCATTACTGTTCCTTTTCTTTTCATTTTTTCCATTCTCTTAAATGCTTACTACAGTTTCTACATTATATGGTTACAATGTGTATTATGCATTTTATAGAAATTGTTTGCAATGGCCATTGTTATATCGAAATAAATTATAGATTGGCCCGTCATTTAAATTTTTTTTCACGGGGACAGGCAGCGGGGCAAAGGGTTTCTTAACTTTCTAAGTACTAATTGTGCGTAAAATTACAACACAATACAGGAACCTACATGCACAGTATGTTTCTTAATTTTGACCTCCAGCTCCGTGCGCAAGCAATCCTAAGGCCTCGGCTAACAGGTAGGGGTCTGGTGGAGAAAAGTATGTTTCTTGAAGCCAGGAGGGGAAAAACTGTCATCCCTAAATGACATCCTTGCTTTAGTTTCGTTTAGACACATGGACTATGATGGAGTTTATCAAATTTGTTGGAAAATAAGGAGTTTATGTTATTCCTCCTTATTGGAGAGCACATCTATAGAAATGTGCTCTCTGATGTGACTGTGAGATCATATATATTCTATAGAAATTCATAGTTTACACATATAACGTCGAGACAGACTTAGTTTAATAAGTCAAAGTCTTCAGGTGGGGACTGACTGCCCTAATAGGGAGCCGATATTCAGGGGCGGACTGGGAAGAAAATTCGGCCCGGGCATATTTCAAGAAGACCGGCCCTGGGGGGGGGGGGGGGGGGAGACACTACCAAGGTTCGGAAAATGAACGCTAATCATATATTATGCATCCACCCTCCCCCGAAAATTTTTGAAATTTACTCAATGACAACAACGAGTTTTAATAGCATTTTAAAAATAATTTTGGCTTTCAAAATTGCAGTAATTTACATGAAAAGAGGTAGAGTTGAAAAATAAACATGAAAAATTATGCACCCATCGTATTCTTTGTGTATTGAGTGTGCTACAATCAGTATGTCAGCATAAAAAAAATTAGTTCTAGTTATGAAAAAGTTAAAAGAAATGTTTATTGTTCTGGTTTCCAGTACTATAACTGTAACACAAATAGTAACAGGTTTAAAAAAACTCACCCTCAATCAAATATACATTGCAATATTTGCTCAAAAATTATTTTCCTTTTGAAGGCCTTTTAGTATTTTAAAAGCGATTTTAAAAGGGGGACTCTTATTTGCTACATCATCAATTAGACTTTTCATGTCAAGCTGTACTAATATGTCCTTTTCACACGACATTTACATAAATGATTCCAATTTGTTCTGAGTTAAATTGCTTCTTAATCTGTTCTTAATATACTTCCAACCCTTAACACATTTGCCCATGTCTGACACGGCTCATAAGCCGATCTTGTATCTCGCGTTATTTTATTTCTAATGCCCGTTTGCACAACTTTTCTTGTATAATCATTTTTATATACCTTTTACCTCCTCCCCCGCTCTCTAGTCACCCCCTATAACTGCAATTGTCAAGAACAATTTATACTATACCTATATATTAATTTTCTGTCAAAAAAAAAAAAAAAAAAAACTCCATCATTTTTTACCAGTTTTCCGAAAAAAAACAAAAAAAAACACGTGCTTTAAGGGGTTAAAATAGAAAAACTTGGCAATGGACCGATACAACTGGCCGCGAGAAATTCTGTGGGCCGACCCTGAGAATTTGCATCAATTGGATTGAGAAATTCTCAGGGCCGTATTTTGCAGATTATAGGGATTAAAAATATTGTCAGTAAATTCGTAGATATGTATTTAAATATTAAATGTCTACAAGGCTGATTTTTTTCTTATTCATTATAGAAGGGCAATAATACGTAATATGTTCATTAGCTGCCGTCCTTTAGGGCGTTGTGCCGTGAGGCCGTCCCCTCGCCGCCTTAGCCTTCCCCGCTAGCGCTGCTCAAAATTAAAAAAAAAAAAATAAATAATAATAATAATTTTGCAGATCTCAAGAGTTGCTTGCATAAGGTTTTCTATATGGACGAGCTGGCCCTGAGAATTTCTCAAGCCGGCCCCGAGAGCTCGTCAAAATAGACAACTTAGATGGCAGTCTAAAGGGCAAAATGATGTATTTTATTTATTTTCAAAATTAAAATCATAAAATTTAATCAATTTTGCAACTCAGGCAGCCGTTTAGGTTGTCTATACGGACCAGCCGGCCCTGAAAAATTCTGCCCCATCCCTCTCATGTGGCCCCACACCTGGAGATTTTGCCCCGTTGCACTCTCTGAAGCCCGGATTACGGCAAAATTTTGGTCCCCGTTTTTTTCATTAACATTTTAAAAGCTGTATACTTTATATTAAAAAAAAAAATAGATATTTTGCGACTGGCCCAGGGAGGACCGGCCCACCGGGCATTTGCCCGAATGCCCGCATAGCCAGTCCGCCGCTGCCGATATTTACTTCCTGCACGGAGCACTAGAGGAGGGGGGGGGGGGGGTAAAGCACTTTCTGCCAAAAAAGGAGGAAATTCATATCCTCAGACGGGAAGCTTTTAAAAATTAATATTTGCGCACGCTTCTTTGCACTTAAGTTATAATTTTTACAGAACGTAAAAGTACGGGTTCTCCCATTGAAATATAGCGAGGCATTCCACAGAAGGCAGTGGGGCAAATGGGTTCGAGGGCGCACCGGCCCGAGTGCCAATGGGTCGTCGTCGAACCAGTCCGCCCCTGAAAGTCTGTATCTGTATATAGAGAGTATCTGCAAACAACGAATAATCTCTTTGACTGGGAGGCTTGGTATCAAAAAATTACGAAAATGGTTATGATTATGAAGCACACTGCCTTATATATATAGATTTAATTTAGGGAAGATATCTTCTGTCAAAGTTTAAGTTTTTAAAGTTTAAAACTTTCCATTGTGTTTTGTTTTGATAATAGTTCTAATTTTAATGAACTGTCAGTCATGTGGATTCAGCTGAGTCATAAGTGCGGTCCCTGTTCTGCTAGAATTAGAGCGATGAACTTGTGTGGCATCAGTTAGTACCAACTGGTATATTGCTATTCATAAAAAAATACTCTGTTCCTATTGTCAGAGCCCTTTTAGGGCCGTCGAAAGCCAAAGCGTGCCCGTGTCAGTTTTGGAGCCGCCCTCCCCGTCACGCCCCAGCCCTATTACGCTTGAATCTAGGCAATAGACACATTTTACCTTTTGCACAATTCCAATGCCGAACCTGGCGCTCTCAAAAACGCGGGCCCCATGAATCAGACATGACTGACACTCCCTCTCGACGGCCCTGTGTCCCTCTGGAAAGACTAGGAAGAAGGGATGGCGTCACCACCCTTTTAATGTGCACAACTGTTCGAGAGTTAGAGTGCTTTTAGGGTATGCTCCCATACAAAATCACTGTTAAAGAAACACATTTCCTAATTAAGGGTAGAAAGTGTATGGAGAACCATACTATATGGAGCAGATTTCATACAGGAGGACGAAGCAAGCGAAAACTGGGAAACTGCTCTAGAAAATCTAAAACCTCTCTTACCACCAGTGGTGTAGTCCTGGAAAAAAAGGTGGGGGGACGCTTTCAAATGCGAACATATATCTTTGTCACCCGAAGCAATTTGCTTTCAAAATGTTTCCAGAAGGGGGGGGGGGGGTCGACGGGCCCAGGCCCCCCCCAAATTCCCGGAAATTTTCACAATGTAGCATATATTCCTCCCTGAAACTTTCCTCAACGCTAGTGTTTCAAAGTCAGCCCCCCTCCCCCCGAAAAAAATTTCTGGCTACCGCCTTGGGGTAAGCTACATAGTTTTTTTTTCGTCTTGCTTTGTCTAATGGATGCTAATAAGCGCAAATCAAGACAAACAACCAAAAGTTGTAAAATCAGGCCAGCTGTGCCCCTCCCTCACTATTTCAGATGAATTTAATTCAATACTTTTTTCCCTTCATATCATTAATATATCATTAAAATATGTCTGAAAACAAAAAACAACAATTGAATTATTTGTAAACAATATTTTAAAATAGGGAGCTATGATATGACAAAAATGTGCATGTATTTGTTGCCCCCTTCCCCCCAAATAAATTTTGGGGGGGATAAATATAGATGTGTTTAGCAGACTAACTAAATCATCGCCTTTAAGGAACCATCGTCTTAAAATAGCTTGAATCACAAAAATGTTTATTTTTTGGTAAATTAAATTACATTCAAAAGGTTGAAAAAAATATGATCCCATTGAGATCCCAAATTGAAATTTTGCATAAACGATGATAAAATAGACAGAAATATGTGAGAATATTTTGAAAGTTTTCCATTATACGTTTTTCGAGAAATTTGAAATTTAAATTTTAAGGTTATTTTTTTAAATTTAAAATTTTAATAAAATTAGTCATGATGCATATCATTTGAAACGGCATTCATTATGCTTTTTATTATAACTTTTTATTTCTATTTGTTGACGAGCCAGTTTTGTGTTGAAGCATACCATGTAAAAATGTGAGTTTTTTACAAAATCAAAGTCTGAGAACTAAGAAACAAAACAGGATAAAAATCTAAAAATTTGGATTTTTAATTTTCTTGAGAGGTACAGCTGATAAGCCAAATTTGAAGAAAATAAAAAAAGGTGAGTAAAATTTTTTCTCAGATTTTGGATCACTTGAATGGAAGGACCCTTAAGTCACTTCCATTTTTTCCCTGTTATTTCTCCTATGCCGGTATTGCATTGGAGAAATAACGGAAAAAATGGAAGCTACTTATATGAGTTTTGGGAAGGGAAAAGTTAAAAGAAAAAAATGAGCGTCGTTTCCCGACATTCAACAGGCGCGGCAATTGATCAATCAGGAGTGGAGGTCAATGCCCCCTCCCCCCTTGACTTTTGGAAATGCATTGTATTTATACGTGTGATTATGTATTTTGTTGTTTTTTTCCTATAATATGCATTGAATATATACCCCCGGAAAATTTTGGAATGACTGGCCATTCAGTCTAGGTTTGTATTTTGGTGGCAAAAAGGGTGACAGTTCTTAGTAAAAACAACAATCCAGGCAGTGCTCCCCACTGAAGAATGAATTCTACATGTATCTTGTAAAAATAAAATACTTATATTTACAAAATTTCAATTTTTTTAGCTATTGAAGTGTTTAAAAACAATGTATTAAAACACCATATGTTATGATATTTCTTCCTTGATTAATTGAAATAATAATTTTTAAATAATAACAATATTAACTTAAAAACAATTTCACATTTCTTTTGTTTCACATATTCATAAATATGTAACTTTTTTTAACCCTTTAATAGGGCGTCGGTTAAAGTATACTTCACACATAATTCACCAACTTAAAAATTCATGGTAAACTATTTTAGCGGGTGGGGAGGTAAAACGCATTGTATTTTTTAATGACCAATATGAATTTTATTTTTTGATCTATATTTTAAAAAAATATATTGATCTACCATTACACTAAAAGGAAACCAGAAATTTTGGACCAGCCTTATAAAGAGTTAAGACGTGATTTTTAGGAATATAGCAAGTTATACATTACAACTCTAATAGTTATTAAGTGACTCATAATAAACTATTTTCTAAGTGTAATTAGTATTTCTATTCTTTTCATTATACAGGGTGATAAAAGTTACTGAGCACAAATCATGTTTGAAAAAAAAAAAAAAAAAAAAAAGGAGAGAGAGAGAGAGAGAGAGAGGAGACAACACAATGGAAAGTATCATGTTATCAAATAATTATGTTTCATTCGATTAACTTCCGCAGCACAATTCAAACATGAAAACTTTTCCTTATATTCTTTATTTTGCTCCTTTTTTTTCAAACATGTAATGTGCCCAATAATTTTGGACCACCCTTCACCCTGTACGTAAAAATACCGAAGCGCAAAATTACAAATATATATATATATATAATACGGTGTGAAAAAAAAGCATATAATATATATTTTGTTTTGAAAACAATAATTTAGCTTTAATCAAATGCTCAATTTCAGAGGTTAAAACTGTTAAATTGAAAAAAAACGTCAAAAACTTTAATTGTTCAAATTTGAAGAACTATACAGTTCGTCAACAAACAATGTTAATAATTAAAAACATAAAAGAAATCTTATACAAATTATTCTCAGTGGTTTTTACTATTTTCGGGTAACATAAGGATACTTGATGCATTGGGGAGAAAAAAATTGGTTTTGTTTTGAATTAAAATTAGAGATCAATTTGTGTATTTTATTTGCATAACATCATAGACATCAATAGGCGCCGAACCCACGAGGGCAACCAAATGCAGTGTCGTTGGATCTGTTCATTAATTAGAAATTTGCTAGGAGGCCAATAGGAGCTAACTTTTACCAAGGCCGTAGCCAGAAATTTTTTCGGGGGGGGGGGGGGAGAGGCGTGGGCCGTGCTCCCCCCCTCTGGATACGGCCTTGACTTTCACCATATTTCTAGGTGCACGTATTTATTTCATGCCGAGGAGAAAGAGTTTGAGAAATTTAAAAAACTTCATTTAATTAAAATACAAGATTTCAATGCAAAAACTTCAAAAAAATTAATTTATTTTTATTTTAACTAACTTCAAATTTATTTTTTCAGCTTCTCATGTTTCACTTATTTAAAGACTTTGCCAAGAAGAAGGAAAGAAACTTCAAATTGAAAAAAACACAAACCAAAATTCAAACTACTCAATCTTATTAAAATTCGGAGCGAGAAGAAAATGAATTATATTTCAGTTTAATTTTATAATCGAAAACTATTAAACATGAGTGCATAAATCATAAAAAAGTACTTACAATTCACTTTGATTGGATGCTTCATCTCTTATTGATACTCCGTACTAGTATTTCTGCGTTTGGCAAAAATGTTTCCAACAGATTTTGTTGCCTAAATCTTTTCCTTCTTTCTTTCCCCCCTGCTTTTTAAGAAATTGCTTGTTCGATCTATAGCGAGTGATCAATGGATAGAGTAGCGTACCACTACCAGGACAGACAGATTATATTTTTGTGCTTTATGTCAGTCACTTTTAGAATTTAGTTTGCATGTGATGTCGTTCAGCAGGTGTAGACGTATGAGCGTAAAAGCGGATAAGGGGCTGGGGATCAATTGTACCCCATCAAAAGCGTTTGCCCCCCACAGATAATTACTTGTGTCATCCATCCAGGAAGTATAATACCTCATGTGATGACACAGCAATAACCCTAAAGAGCCGACAGTCATTGTCGTCTTGACCCTTGTAGATTGGTTTCCGAGAGCAATTTAGACAGACCCACATCTCCAGACTTTTTCTACGAATCTGTTTTCTTTTTTTGGCTTGGGGGAGGGGGTTCGGTCGAAACCGACGATCACAATGAACGAAAATAATTATCTTGAAGGGACCGTAGGACAGCATGGTTTATTTGTCTCAAAGGGGTTTCTGGTCGGGTGATTGAAGCCTTGTAGCCCTGGGCAAGCAGCAATTTGGAAACAGCATAAAATACTCAACTGGGTATCGGCTACTTGATGAACTGCGGCAACATGTGGGGTCACGACAGAGAAAAGCTATTCGGCCGGTTCCCACTCATGTAGATGGTTTCAATAAGTAGGCAATAGCAAAGTTTGTTAACAATAGGAAATAAATGGAAAAGCGTGGGACTGAGAAAAATCAGTTTGCTTTTGCTTCATTCCAGTCTTATTGAGTTTTTTTCTGACTGAAAATATAGGCCTTTTATGTGGTTATATTTTTTTTTTTAGTTTTATATAAAATTGTCTTTGAAAAAAAAAACAAAATTTAAAAAAAACCCTGAAGTACTTTTTGGATTTTTCGGGTCTGATAATCACCGAAAACGAAAAAAAAAAAAAAGCTGAATAAATTGAAAGTAATAAAGGCATTTTAAAATGAATTTACACCGCAATTTTGTGCCGTGCCATAACAGGTTTTTGCACAGATAATCATTTGTAATACAAAAATTTTTTTCCATTTGGTTTTGAAATTGTTTAACAAAGAGCATAATGCATAAAGTTTGAATATGCAAAAGGCTTGAAGCGATGACGAGAAAACAAATGATTGTGAAAGAAAATGTTTAATATGCTTGTAGGTTTTTCGATATTGCATACCGAAAGGAAAGCTACTTTTTTTAAGGAGAAGTCTAGGGGGGACGAAAGAGGACGTTCATTCTCCCCCAACTTTTTTACTCTAATAATATCAACGTCTCACTGTTTTGTAAAAAAAAAAAAAAATCAGTACAAGCAGTGTAATATTTTGATTTAAAAACTTATGATACTTGAAACCTCTCCCCCCCCCCCTCGCACACCTATTTCCTAGGCAGGCCAGCACAGCTGAAACTAATTCTCTGAATTTATGCAGTTCCCGTTTACCCATATTTTAACGCACTTATTTTGACGAGTAATATTAACCTGCGATTGTTAATTGTTGTTTGAGAGAATCAGGGAATTTTTTTCCACGAATTTAAAGTAGAAGTAGCAAGCATCCTTTATGTATAGTTTTAAAAGCTTCTGTCTTATTTCATAAAGCTGTTAATTTACTAATGAGTGAATATTTTGAATATTAAATAAGCTAGGAAGCTCAGCGTCCCCTCGCGTCCTCATCGTCCGCCCTGGAAATTAAAGGTGAGGGGACGCTTGAGTGAAAATAAAGAGATGGGGGGACGCCGTCCCCCCACGTCCCCCTTCGACTACACCACTGCTTACCATGATCAGCCCTGGGTACGCAGGAGGCTACCCAACTCTCTCTCTCCCCCCCCCCCATTAACTGGCATCGGTCCCGCGACTCTACGTGACCCAGAGCGCTACACAGGTGTTCTGTTGGAGTTCACAAACAGCAGCGCAGAGGGATCCGTTTCCTGATTGACCAGTAATTGCATTGCAATATCATCGACGGCGACCTGTCTATCCTGAAGAATCATTTAGTACTCCGCTGCTGCAATCGCCCCAGCTGTCACAACACGATGTGCTTGCCCTGGCTTCGGCGCATCCACCAAAGTTTTTGTGCCGCTGCTGAATTTCTCACACCATTCGTACATCTGAGTCTGCGATAAACATTCAGTCCCTTGCTTTTCTCCTCCAACCTCCTTCCCTGTTAGCACCAGGCCATTCGGATGCCCTCCCCAGGCAAGAGGTAGTGGGAGGGATATTGGGGACCACGGATTTTACATGCACGTATCCCCAAGTGCACATGGTGGGTCTAGAGCGGGTCGGATATCGAACCGCTGAACCTTCCGGTTAGAAGTCCGACATCCTAACCACTAGGTTACCATGGCCATTGCAGCCTCATACTGGGCCAAAATTTGCCGAGAGATTTCTTTCAGTTTTTCGTGACTTCAATGTGTGGAAAACGGATGTGGTTCGCTCCATCAGAGGGGCCGCCATAATGGAAACTCCCGTGTCGCGCTTCTGAGTCACATGGGGTGACGGGACCAAAGCCAGTCGATGGCAGGAGAGTCCACGCGGATGCGTACCGGGTCTGATCGTCATGAGATAGGTTTTAGATTTTTTATAGCAGTTCTGGTTTGCTATATATATATATATATATATATATATATAATTAATACACAATATTGTAAATAAATATATATACTATATGTATATTTATTTGTAAAGTTAATATGACCCGTTCTTAAATCACTTTGACCCAGAGGCGTAGCTAGGGTTTTCAACGCCCGGGGAAACTGAAGATTCCCCCCCCCCCCTGTGTCCCTGGAGGCCTGGGGGAGCCCCTAAATGGAATTGAAAAAACTTTTATGCTTCCTAAATGATAAATAGCTCTAAAAAGCAGCCCTTTTATCTTTCATTTTTATTCCTCGACCATTCACTTCTAAGGGAAAAATGGGACACTGGCTTCGTAAAATTATTTGTGTGATTTCCCCCGCACTCCTGTTCTACATTGGTCATTCCCGATATGGTTTGCGGTTCTCCACGTTTTTGTCGAACATATTCACACTTCTTCAGTTCAAATAATTTTCTTTTCGCATTTAAAAATAAAATAAATTAACATTCATTTGGCGCCCCTTGACGCAGCGCCCGGGGACAGCTGTCCCTCCTTGCCCCCACCTAGCTACGCCTCTGTATTTGACCTTGTTACTGCAGTACCCTCTGTTACAGTGGCGTAGCTAGACCCGGATTTTTTTGGGGGGAGAGGGGGGGGGGGTGGTTCTGAGAAGCGAGCTAATTTCATGCTTTTGCAGGAAAAATTGGTCAAATTCTAGAAAATCTTCACCATTTCATTGGGGTTTCTTCTTAAGAAGTGAGCTAACTTTATTGTTTTACAGGAAAAATTGGTCAAATTCTAGAAAATCTTCACCATTTCATAGGGGTTTCTTCTTAAGAAGTGAGCTAATTTTATTGTTTTACAGGAAAAATTTGTCAAATTCTAGACAATCTTCAGCATTTCAGGGGGGGTTATCCCTCCCTCCCTTATTTACGCCAGTGCGCTGTTACATGTTTCATGTAATGAGTAATGAATGTCAGAATGCATCGCAACTTTTGATTCATTGTTCTCAACTAATATTTTCCAGAAGTGGGAGCAAGGATTTTTAGTTTCAGTTTTGGTAATTCTAGTTGTTTAATTTACAAACCAATTAATTGAAAGTTCTTAATGAAAAATAAATTTAATGAATCATTTTTTTATAATCATAAATCTTGTTCTTCAATTTACAAGCGCATAAATTATTAAGTTATTAATGAAAAATAAATTTACGCAATTATATGTTCTTTTTCATGCTTTTTTCATTTTTTCCGCATTTTTATAATTTTTACAAAATAGAATTATACTGCAGAATATTCTGAGGCTGGGAGTGGGGAGAAAAGGCTTCTATCAGTTTTTGTGTGAGCCCCCATATTTCGAATAAGTTAATTTGGATTTGAGTTAATTTAAACAACATAGTTTTGTTCTTTTTGTGTTACTTTATTTAAACATTAATGCTAAATTGAGTTATTTCCCTGCGCGAAACATGTTAAATTCCAAAGAACATTCTCTTTTACAGATTAAACAATAATATAGCATATAAGAAAATGCTTTCAAATTTTTTGCGAAATTTATTTTCAAATCTTTCCAAGGATTTTATTAAATATTTTTAGTACCAATAACAACCCAGAGATTCTGGAAGATTTCAAGTGTAAAACTGATTAATACAGATTTTATATTTTGGATTTTTCTGCAGGGTATTTAAAACCTGCATAAATGTATAATTTAATATTAGTATTAATTTATTGCTAAATTTTAGACCTGAGGCTGTGGGGTATTCTGAAGTAAATAACAATTTCCCAGAAGTTTCAAATTAGTAACAAAGAAGTTTTTGAAAAACAATATCAAAGAAACAGAAACTTTATTTAAAATCATTCTTTAATCACTAAGAATTTAATAAAAAAAATCAAATAATATTAATATCAAAATAAATGAATAAAAGAATAAATAAAAATTGGAATTCGTGAACGCGATTTTTTCTAGAAATTTTATATTTTGTCCTTTCTCTCTATGAAAGTTAACTTCGTTAAAAAGTTGATAAAAATTTTGAATTATTCATAGTTTTTTATAGTTCCTTACATATTTTACAACACTAGAGCCGAAAGGTGATTATAAATAGCATGTTTATCGTTTATAAACATCAAGAGAGTTAAATAATATTAATTTTTACACCGCTTAATTTCACCAAGAATTTCTAGCATAGAGGAAAAAAACATAAAATAATTTTCATCATGGTGCTTTATAAAAAATAAATATGTCCGAATTCTGGCCTGTTTCGCTTATCACTGCTGTGGGAGGGAGAATGAATATTAACAAAGGTCGCAAATCGCACAGAGAAAAATGAAGATTCGCAGTCTGAAAAAGAAGATTTTCCGGTTTCCGATTAGGATTCGCGCACTGAGCAGCAATATTTGTTTAATGCATAAAGCGCCAAATCTTGCAACCACGCCAATACCTCACGGCTAGTCATTGCCTTTTGGCATACCTTGCGGGGTGAAGATTCGCGTGTTCTATGGACATGCCTTGGCACTTGGCACCAGGGTTGCCAGATCTTACGGACATGTAATCGCCCAAAATCTTTCAAAAAGTAGCCACAGACCAGAAAGTCGCCCAAAATGTTTTCACTTCAGTTTGCAAATTTGTTATTATTATTATTTTTTAAATAAACTATACAACTTTAATGTGTCGCAAGAATTATTTTACATATGATTCGTTTTTTTGTTGAAGAATTTCTTTGCCAGTATTTATTAATATACAAAGCATAATGAGAACAATGTTCTAGTTTTAAAATTTTCTTTCTAAGTCTTGCGGTCTGGAAAGAAAAACGTTTTAGCACTTCAAAACTTTGTAATTAGTGTTAAATACCATAATCTGTTTACTTCATAAAAACCCAACAGCATATTAGACGGACGATTGCATTTCGTACAATTTCTAGCATCACTTTCTTCGCGTTTCTTATATTTTTCATTTATGCATATGTACTAAAGCACAGACGAAAAATTCTTTGAATTGCTTATAAGCCAAATTGAGAATAAATAGCGTGTTTCAATCAATTAATTGATTAATTATTTTCTTATACTTCTTACTTGGTTCTAGCATGATGAGTTTCTTCATTTTTCTGTTATATGATTATTCATCATAACATTAAGTAGGATCATATTTTACGTGGTATTTATTCACTTCACATTGCAATATGTAACGTTTATGTTGCAAATATAAGTTTTTTCATAATATAAATCAAAATTTAAGTTAATGAATATTTCTTTTATTTCTTTCCTTCTTTCTTTTTTTTTCTTTTTTAAATATTTGTAATTCAGATTGTGGTGTATTCGCTAAGGCAGCTTAACTGTAACCGGATGTCAAGACAGAACGTCAATGTTTTTGTACGAATGCTCAATGCATCTATCTATCAATTAATGTCTTATTTACTGTGTTTTAATGTGTGTAATGTTAATAAATAGTGTTATTGGATTATTCTCAATGGATATCTAAAATACAGGACATTGGCGACGAGGAATACTTCACGGCAAAGAACTCACGTTTTTTTAATGCTATCGCTACAGTTCGCACATTAGACAGTAAAGGTAGGACTTGTAACTTTTACTATACCTCTTGAATTGTTGAAATAATTCAATATTAATCAGCAAAATGGCAGAGGGAAGTCAGCAAGACATTATTGAGAAGTTGATAGAACAAAATAATGCATTAATGGAAATGCTAAAAGATCGCAGCAAAAACGAAACTGTTCCGAATCATCCAAGTAAGAGCGTGAACGTTCAATTTGATAAATGTGATGAATCTGCTGAGTCATGGGATTCTTACATTGACAGATTTACGGCTTTTTTAGACGTTCAAAACATTCCCGAGGAGAGGAGAGGGAAAGCATTCATCTCGTGTTTGTCGCCGAAGCTGTTTACATTGCTGAAAAGTCTCATTGCGCCAACTAAGCCTGCCGATAAGAGTTTCGACGAACTACGGATTATTTTAAGTAAACATCTGAACCCAAAGCCATTGATTATTCCTGCAAGGCATGCTTTTCTCAATCGAAAACAACAGGATCATGAATCAATTTCGTGTTTTATGGCTGAGTTACGCACACTCGCTGTGCCATGTTCGTATCCAGATGATGTTCTTAATGTAATGCTTCGCGATGTGTTCGTCAGTGGATTAAGAAATGGTCAAATTCTAAATCGAATTTTTGAAGAAAAAGATGACATTGACTTAGAGCGTACCTTAAATATCGCTCTTGCGATGGAAAAAGCTTTCCAAGGTGCTAAAGATTTAATTGGAAATGAGAAAATAATTTCAGTTAATGCACTAAAAAGTTCTAAATCATCAAAAGAATTTCAAAATAAAGCCAAAGTTGTTAAAAAACAAGAATGCTACCGCTGTGGAAAAGACAACCACACAAGTTCTAATTGTAAATTTAAGGACAGTATATGCAATTATTGCAAAAAGAAGGGACATTTACAGCGCATTTGCTTTAAATTTAAGCATGACAGTAAAAAGAAGAACCCTAAACAAAATAAGCAAATTATTGTCACTGATGAAGAACCTCATGGTGAGTCAGAACAACTTCCTTTTTATAATGTGCAATTAAAGGGCAAGGCTAATGATAATAGATTGCCAATTCTTTTGAATGTTAAAATTGACGGTCACCCAATTAAAATGGAGTTGGATACCGGAGCTGCTATCTCTACAATGAGTATTCAAAATTTCCGGAAGATATAAAAAAAATCACTTACACCATGTAAAGTTATTCTTAAATCCTATCCAGGGGACACCATTACTCCTTCGGGACAAGTAGAAATTGAGGCACAATATCAGAACCAGAAAAGGAAGGTTAAACTTTTCATACTTAAGGAAAATCTAGACACTATTTTTGGCCCAGAATGGCTATATTCTTTCAAAATTGATTGGAATTTTGTGAAATCAATTAAATCGGAAAATGTGAGTACAAAACGTGATAACCGATTAACTTTGTTGCTGGAAAAATATAAAGAAATATTTAATGAAGAATTTGGTGAAATTAAAAATTTTGAATGTAAATTAGAACTCAAACCGAACGTTAAGCCTGTTTTCATCAAATCCCGAAGTGTTCCTTTTTCATTGAAAAGCAAGGTGGAAGATGAAATAGATCGATTTGAAAAACAAGGCATCATCGAAAAAATCGATTGTGCAGATTATTCGGTTACATTATATCCAAATTTGATACTTCAGCAACATCCCTTACCACGATTGGAGGAAGTTTTTTTTTCTCTGAGTGGAGGTGCACAATTTTCCAAAATTGATTTCAGCCGTGCCTATCTCCAAATGAAGGTACATGAAGATAGTAAGAAATTATTGACTATCAATACTCACAAAGGTTTGTACGCCTGCAAACGCCTCATGTATGGATTGAACTGTGCCCCAGCAATTTGGCAGAAGTATGTCGACAGTTTGTTTTCTGGATTAGAAGGAATCAAGGCCTTTATGGATGATGTTAGAGTGACTGGACTTGATGACGAATCTCATTTTTCCAGGTTAGAAACATTTTTTCAAATTTGTAAGGATAACGGATTAAAAATCAATTTGAAAAAGAGTGAATTCTTCAAGGATGAAATCAATTTTCTAGGTCACAAAATAAACTCCTCTGGCATTCAGAAAACAGATGAGAAAGTGAAAGCTATTGTGAATGCTCCCGTCCCAAAAAACGTGCAAGATGTTAAAAGTTTTCTAGGTCTCGTAAATTTTTATGGAAAATTTTGCGAGAAACTTTCTACTTTAGCCTACCCGCTGTACAACTTGACAAAAAAGGAGGTGCAATGGAATTGGTCGAAAAAGTGCCAATCAACTTTTGATGCAATCAAAAATGAAATTTGTTCAGATAGGGTACTGATGCATTATGATCCAAACTTGCCTTTAGTGTTAGCAACAGATGCATCACCTGTTGGTTTAGGTGCTGTTTTGTCACATAGATTACCAGATGGAACCGAAAGACCTATTTCTTTTGCTTCGAAGACTCTTACGCAAACTGAATTTAGGTATTCACAGATTGATAAGGAGGCTCTAGGTATATCCTGGGGTGTGAAAAAGTTCTATCTATACCTCACGGGTCGAAGATTCATCTTAGTGACGGATCACCAACCTCTCACACAGATTTTTGGATCAAAGAAAGGCTTACCTGTCATGTCAGCAACAAGACTTTTACACTATGCTCTCCATCTGCAAACTTTTCAATTTGATATAGAATATCGAAAGAGTACAGAAAATAGCAATGCTGACTGTTTGTCAAGATTAGCTCTTAACTCTTTATGTACGGGAAGGAAGGAAATTTTTACTACAGTTAAATCCTGACTTTTTCTACTAGGCGATTACCGAAGTGAACTCGCCCATTCTGAGCACCCTTCAGCCCCCCACGGTCATCTCCTCGTTCCTAATTGCAGAGGCATGGTAGACTGTCATTGTAACGCTTCGGGGCCGCTTCAAAAGTGGGCAACTCGTTTCGCTGATTGATTCTTTAATACTTTCCGGAAATAGTTAAATGAGTTCCCAAACGATTTTTTTCTGGAGAATGTAAAGTAAATAATTATAATGATAAATTATAATGTGCCTATTTATATTCATGCTCAAAAGTTGTCAAACAGTAATTTAATCAAGAAAGTAAATAATATATTTATTGTTACTTTCCTTTATTTTTCAATTGCAATCGTATTCCAAATTGTATCTCAGTTGGAAGTATTATTATCTGGAAGTATTATTATCCATATAGAATTATCTATACGGATAATTTGATGTTAATAATTTTAGCAAACTGTTCGTGGTTGAAACTTATAACTTATTCATTCACATACTGCAGAAAATAGGAGGCCTGTATTTCTCATTTTATTCCTTATGTCTTTCCGTAATTTGAAGCAGTGTTGTTGTTTCTTAAGAAATTTGTATGTGTATATATACTGTAACCAGATTGAGATTTATTAGGTAATGAGTTTTCTGATACTGAAACTTTACGAATCATAAAAACATCAACACACTGAATTTATGTACGAGAAGGCATTAAAGTTACGGAAGTAATTAATCTTCTCAGCATTGGGAAAAGAAAAAGAAGAGCTAATTATTGATGTATCATATAAAATATGTTCTCTTTTGCAGTGGCGCATTTGGAAGGGGGGCTTGACTTGCTTGTTTCGCCCCTCCCCCTCGTTCCTCGCAGCATGAAAGCGCCCCCAAATCTTAATCACGCCCCCAGAATAATATAACATACTAAAAATTTGAAGGAGCGCCGCCCCTTAACTTTCTGCTGAAAGGGGGCAGACCTAGGGCCCTCTTTCCTATGCCACTGCTCTTCCGATGTTATAATAATTTGATCTGTAGATGTAGAAAAGCTACATAAGAGAAACTGGTTTAGTAATATCTCTCAATTGCATGTATCAGTTCAACATTTTCAAAATTCTGCCAACTGTATACCGCTAATTACATGTACTCACAAATATTCTAGAGTAATTATTTTTAATTAATACGATTAACTTGAGAAAAGATGGAACTAACACCGAATGTGCAATGCTTCCTGTTTTTAGGACAGAAATGCAAGCTACATAAATGATTGAAACTTTCCTCAAAACGTAAAGTAACAAAAAAAAAAATTTAAAGTGAAATTTTTCATGTTACATGATTTATAGTTTCTATCTTTTAACTGATACAATGCTGTCCTAAATGCAAAACATTTCTGTAAATATATAGAACGGAAATTGAAAAAATGTAATTTACGAAGAACTCGCTTCAAATAATCATGTTTTTTGATAGCAGTTTCTCAATAAAATTCGTGCTTTTCCGCAATCTGTGCAACTACAGAGAAAGATGCAGTGGTGTAGTCGATCGGGGACGGCGTCCCCCAACCTTTTTATTTTAATACAAGCGTCCCCCCCCCAAGTTTTTTACATTTTAACATAAGCGTCTCCCCACTTTTGATTTCAATTGCTTATCTTTCTATGTCCCCAACTTTTTTCCAGGACTACACCACTGGAAGGATGTAAGATTACTCAAAACTGAACACTTGAGAACTGTGACTACTAGTTTAAAAATTGTAAACGTATGCATGATAAGCACTTGAGCTCTGTGACTTCCAGTTTTAAAATTGTAAAAAAATACGTAATAGTTTATTCCAGCTATAGATAGCAAGCTAGCCTCTGTCGGCTAAACTTCTGAAAGCATCTTTGGCCAAATAACCTATAGCACATGGGTGATTCTGATTCGAAATTCTCCAACATTTCTGAAAATTTTCGAGACCCTGTTCCGAAAATTAAAAAAAAAAAAAAATGGTCTTCCCAAGTTTTTAAAATTTATTAATCTTAAGACTTGACGAATAATGCTAGCAGTCAAACAAGTCGCACGAATGAAAAAACTAGACTGAAAAACAAATTTTGTCATTTTCTTTCTTCCGGACATCGCGCATCTCCACGTTGATAACAGCCATCAATCACAGTAATTATGTTGTCATTAGGGCACCTGCCATTATGGCAAATGTAAATCACCGTCACTCGATGAAAGCGTTTCGTCAGAAGAAAGGTGTTTGTTTGGTTTTTTTTTTTTTTTTGTTTTGTTTTGAGGGGTGATCTTTCAGCACCAAGTACCCTACCCGCGAAATATTAGTAATGACGTCCACTTCAGTCAGCGAGAGAGAAAACTAAATTTTGAAAGATTTGTAATAATTTGAGTGTGTGTGTGAGTTTTTTTCTTTCTTTTTTCCCTTATGAACTTGTTTTCCACATTTTTCATAGGTGAAATAAATTGCTCATAGCCTAGAAATGTAATCATTCAATAGATTGAAAGAAATTGCATATAATAATTATAATACCGAAAAATTCCGTAAGAAATCTTAAGTTGAAAATTTGAGTAAGCTGGAAATATTTATTCAATGAGAAGGAAGGAAAAAATATCCTTTTTTTAAAAAAATCTATTTTTGAGACATTAACTCAACCCCAATTTTATTTTGTCGATATAATTTGCCAGAAAAAGAATTCCAGAAAAGTAGCTTATATTTAAAAATTGTGCGTATACTGTAGCTGGGATATATAAACAATTAATAACTGGCAATGATGTTCATAAATCTTAACCCACAGCTTTTCGTGGGAACCCGTTTATAGTTTATCTTAAAGAAACATCCTTTGGAAAACAGCATCAGTAACTAATTAGGAGCATATTTTCAGTTTTTTAACTTCCAGATAATTAATAAATGATTAAAATCATTCCGAGTTCATAATATGATAGCATATGTTGGTAGCATATGGTTGCACAGTTTTGAGGTAGCTTAGATTCACTTAACTTTCTTCTATATCTTTCGTATGAATGTTCTTTCCTTTTTTTTACATTGTAAAATAATTCTGCAAAGGTACAGAACGGAATCTTAGTATCTCTGTAAATTTACAAAGAACTTGTATCAAGTCAAATAATCAAGTTTTTTTTATAACAGTTTTTCAATAAAATACTTGTTTTTCTGTGTACACTCTGTACAACTACAGAGAAAGATTTGTTAAATTGCATAAAACTGAGAGCTCGAGATCTGTGATTACCAGTTTAAAAATTGTTCAGAAATGCATTGTATATTGCTGGCGAGCATTTTAATTTTAGCACTGGTAGGCAAGCCCAGCCGTTATAATCTTTACAACACCGGAGGCAAGACCGTATCCAGAAGGTGTCTATGGGCTCCCTCCGAAATCCTGAAATTTTTCGCAATGAAGAAAACGACCCTCCCTGAAACTTTCCTTAACATAAGTGTGTCAAACTCAGCCCCTCCCCCCGAAAAAAGTTTATGAATACGGCCTTGTTCAGAGGGAGCCACTATTGCGGCTCATTATCTGTTGCTATCAATTTACAGAATATTCTCTTTTCTATTATCTGTAATTTTCTTTCAAATACTTTGTAGTTTCCTCTTTTTGGCTCATTGCAGACTGTCAGATTCCGCACAAATGATTTTCAAGAGATTTCTCATACATTTTCGAGCAAAAAATTTTGCAGGAGGGAGAGGGGAGGCGGCTTTTTGAATTTTTACTATCTGCTAGTTTTTTTTTTAATGTCCTTTATTGTTTGAACAAGAGACATACGTGACAACATGATTTGCATATCCTTTCAACGAGATAAACAAATCACGCTGAAAACAGTAATTTTTCAATTGCACCTCCCCAAATGAACGATTGCATCTATCACCATTCATTTTTATTTTTCATCACCAATTTTCATCGGGATCGCTCATATGTGTACTGAATTTCGTTCATTTTTTTTTAAATTACAGTGCTTACCATAAGGTGGTTACCACATCAGACACACAAGCACTTATACATATATTTTTCAAATATGTCCATAAGTGTTCAGCGTAACTTAAAATGTATAAACTACCACATTCGAAAACTCTAGCAAATCTAATGTAAATTTTGTACGTAGAAAAAAAAACCAGTTTGCCATATGGCCGACTAGAAAGATGGAAGTTAAACAGATTTTATGTAAAAAAAAGCAGTATGAAGGTGCTTTATAAAATATAATAATAATTATAAAATAGATATAAAAAAAGAAATTAACATTAAGAAAAAATTAATTTAGTTATAATAATAATAGTAATAAAGTAAACTAACAAGCGGTACCAGCACGGCGATGCCTGTGGGAATAGCTTAAAAATCATCGCCTGTGTCGACGTTCAAGAAGGGCGCCGCCCTCTCCTCCTGATGCTGCCCTTATTACGTGCGCAGAAAATATATTCCCGCAACCCACTCCCGATCTTTCTCTCCCCCCCCCCCCTGCAAAAAATCCTTGCTAACAACTTAAGGAACCCCCTACCCCGAAAAGCAGCGTGTTTCATTGATTTAACTATAACGACTTATTCGCATACGTAATTAAACGTCTATGTACACAGAACACGTTTTACCGCAACTCCCCCTCCACAAGAACGGTGTCAAACGCATAGAAAAGCAAGGCACCCCCTCCCGAAACGCGCTCTTAAAAAATACTTTTTTAAGTTGGACATTTTGTTAAAAACCAGTTACTGCAGGTGTTACTGACTATCACATAGGATTTTTCAATAAATTGTGCGTTTTTCCTTCGCATAATGGATAACCAAATCCTACGGCAAACCAAAAAACCATAAAATTTCTATGAAATAAAATGTATTTTTACGAAGTTCGATGAGATTTGTTGTTATTGTATAGCGAGCAGCTATTTTCAAATAGGATCGGTATGGAGCTCCCCTCCCCCCGAAAAAAGCCATAATTTAGAAGGCTAATTATTCTCTTCGGATGCATTAAAAAAAAGCAATTCGTTATTATACAGCATTTCAATAGATGTCTTTGCCCTTTAGGATGCCTCTTTGAGATGGTCAGAATTAGACCGATGTATCACACATAAAATAATAATAATCAAGAATGGACATTTGTTACACATTCCTTTTCATTTATTTATTTTACAGAATAAGGAAAGGAAAGTTGCTCGTATTTCAAAGTTGGAATGATGAGATACTTATTTCATTTCCTGCGTCTTGCCTTTCTTGCAGAAATAGCTAATTCTCAAGTAGTTCAGCCATCAATCCATGTTTGCGCATCATTGTCACTTTCTAATGACTATCCCCAAGAGAAAAAGTGCGGAGGAGGCCTCCGATACCACAGGGGTACCCCTTCCTCGCAACAGGAGTTCTATTTTCTGCCTTTCACCCCTGTCTTCCTGTCTGACGGCCCATACCGGCCCACCTCGGTCTTAATTGACAAAGCCGTTTTCGGCCGTCTTCGGACTTATAGAGTTAAATCAGAAGAACTAGATGTTCAAGATGACATTTCCATGTTTCAGATCTCTCAGATAGAGACGCTTCCAGTAACAGTCAAGAGTTTGGCTAAAGCAACTATGACTGATGAAAAATTAGGTCCACTGTTGCAAGATTTAAAGTTGGGAGCAAATGTGAAGGGGAAGGAGAATTATACCTTGGAGTCTGGATGTATTCTATACGGACAAAGGGTCTGTATTCCGAAGATCTTACAAAGACAGATCTTAGAAGAGTTGCATTCCGGTCACATTGGAATGGTGAAAATGAAGGCCATAGCCAGGTCGTTCGTGTTTTGGGAACATATCGACCAAGATATTGAAAGGATGGCAAGAGACTGTCTCGAATGCGCAAAATACAAAACTAATCCCAATAAATCAAAAGTCCACTATTGGGAATACCCCACCAAACCATGGGAGCGGGTACATGTTGATTTTGCAGGACCGTTTCTGTATTCGATGTTTCTCGTCATAGTGGATGCTCATTCGAAATGGATGGAAGTGTACCCTATGAGGTCGACAACATCCTTCAACACCATCGAAGTTTTGAGAGGCTGTTTCTCACGCTACGGACTCCCCATAACATTAGTCAGCGACAACGGCTCTCAATTTACCGCAAAGGAGTTCCAGAACTTCGTAAATAGTTGCGGTATAAGGCACAAAACCTGTGCCCCCTTCAATCCTTCTAGTAATGGTCAGGCTGAGAGATATGTGTTTGCATTGAAACAGTCCTTGCGAGCACTAAAGAATTTTCCAGGATCATTGAGACAAAAACTAGCGATATTTCTCACTCAGTATAGAAAGGCACCGAATGGTACAACTGGTCAGAGTCCCTCAATGCTTTTTCTCAAGCGTGAAATACGTACAAGAATTGATCTTGTGAAGCCGGAGCTAAAGAAGGAAATTGAAGACAAACAAAGGAAAAATAACATCTATTTTCGAGATCGAGTTTTTGAAAATGGAGATAAAGTTGCTATCAGGAACTACAATGCTCCAAATAATAAATGGATTTTCGGAAACGTCGTATCACGAGATGGACAGCTGTATTACACTATATTGGTTGATGGAGTTTTGATAAGACGCCATATAGATCAAATTCGTCCAGCCGACGACTTTCCAATGGAAAATCAACACTACGACCCTTATCAATTTTACCTACCCAGGAGTACAGAAAGGGATAAGGACTCATCACCTCCAGCTACATTAGCTGATACATCACCGAAGTCGTCTACCCAGGAGGCATCAAATGGAGACTCAGCAGATGTTATTCCGTCTTCTCCATCCTCTCTTGCTCAGCGTAGTGCAGTAGCTTCTTCACCTGTGCAGATCCCTGTGACTACACCTACACCGCAGCCAGCACCACTCCGAAGGTCTTCCAGAATCCGCCGAGTGCCAAACAGGTTGGACTTGTAGACTTACCTTACTAAATTCCAGATTCTGTCACTTCTCAAATAAGGGTGAGGAAACTGTGGTGTATTCGCTAAGGCAGCTTAACTGTAACCGGATGTCAAGACAGAACGTCAATGTTTTTGTACGAATGCTCAATGCATCTGTCTATCAATTAATGTCTTATTTACTGTGTTTTAATGTGTGTAATGTTAATAAATAGTGTTATTGGATTATTCTCAATGGATATCTAAAATACAGGACACAGATCAAGTAATATGCTAAAATTAATAGTTCCCTTATTAATTAAGTAATTAGCCTTTTAAATATATTTTTTAATATTTTATGTTTATATTTCAAAGCTATTTAGTAAATACGTGTTAGTTATATTTATCCAGAAAATTATTTCATCTAAATGTATTGCTGCATATTGACTGCAATGAATTTTAATTTTTCCAATGAAATATTTTTATAAGAATACTGTTTGACTGATTTTCCTAAATTCAGTATTTGAACCTTTCACTGATTAATTTTTAATAAATCAATTTTAAAAATGATGAGTTTCTAAATTGTACTGAAACTGATTTTCGTCAAACAGCAAGTACCTCTTAGTCCACTCAATATATGAAATATAAACACTGCTTTTAATATAACGTGTCCGTATACTTTTCTACTTCACTCCTTTACCCTGTTAGCACGTGGCCTTAGGGCTGCCCTCCCCCGGGCACACGTGTCCGTATACTAGTCCCCGCTCTCGTCCTCATAAAAAATATTTTAACAACAAACACAATGGTACAATGTTAATCACATGTTAAATGTTTTAATGATATCGAATTATTTTTTTACATTTTCATCACGGAATTAAATTTAAACTTTAAAACTAAGACAATGTATCTACTTCTGCTTCTAAATAGGGATTATTGTCTGAACCAAAGGTATGCCTACTTGAAACTTTAGAGAAACTGAAATAATAATAATATTAATAATAGGGTAATATGATGTGAGATGCCTGAGGTTTATGGATAAATGTCAGAATATAAAACAAGATAACATACATTATACGGATCGTTTACTTATAAATTAAATGCTGCACTGCAAAAGATGTGAGTGTGTGTTTTCCCAGGATCTTCAAATATTTTGTTGATATTTTTGTTTATTGAAATATATGAAGGGTCCACTGGAAAAAAGACCTAAATCACATATACTACCCCAGACAACCACAGATATCTCTCAGACATCCAAATAGATCCACAATACATCCTGATATCTTCTGGATTTTCTGGATAGCTCACGGATATCCACACATATCTAAATCCTGGACTTGGATTTAGGGATATCCCTGAGCTATCCAGGTAGTAACATGTTTCGGATATGGATCTTTGGACAACCTCTGGATATCCCAGGGATATCCAAGTCATGGATTTGGATTTCTTCATATCCCTGAGACATCCAGATAGTAACAGGTTTTGGATATCTTTGGGAAGACCTTAAGACAGCTTATGGATATACATGGATATCCAAATCATATCCCCGTGAGGGCCAGAATGCCTTATCCCTGAGATGTACAGTCATCGCTAAAATGTTTGACTTGTAGATATTGATGTATTTGTCTATATTTAGGCTTCAGCTCAAAAATTCTAAACTTAAATATGTTGTAGCTATTACATCATTAATAATACATACCTAATGTGTGTTTTCATTTTGTATGAAACTGTGAATTCAAGAACTGACTGCAACTTTAACGGACTTTGCTTGATCTTTCCCACTCAGCAAAGTCGGACCGAAGGACGTTCTGTAATGGTCGCCGTGTAACGTCCTGAGGGCGGTTGTATGTGACGTCCTCCTGACGTTTTTTTTCTAAATTTGCAGTAAAATATTAAGAAATAAATGAGTCAAAATATGACAGAATTGTTGAAAGCAAACGAAAAACACATTTTTTGCTTTTAGATAGCTTTCTTTTCAATTAAAATCTCATTTTTGCCATTCGTTAGCAGCCTCGGTCTCCACGACGTCATCAAGTTTCGCTTACAAGACGCTACTTGCAGCCTTTTTACGCATGAAAAAGGATATTTCCGTCTAAAGATATATCCCCTAGAATAAAGGGAAAAAAGAGATTGTTGATCGATTTAAAACCTAATTCCTATTTTTTAAACACTAGTATTAGTTAATGTAATATTAGTTAATGCGGTAGCAATTAAAAAGTAAATCATCGATGATTTTGTTTGCATTTCGATTTCGTGATATTCATCCGCCATGGTCACATGGTCAACTTTTTAGCTCCGCTTCGCCTTGCTTATGCGTTAGGCGTATGGTGTAAGGTATTATTTTTCTTTTACATCATACGTAGAAATGTTTGATTAATCTTACATGTTTCTTATTTGTAGTCTACATACAAGAGGCCTATTGATGTATTAGCTTCAGCTGAAACGTATAACTTCTTTTTAGCAAATTCTTCACATGCGTGCGATGGATGCTTATTTGCGATATTTGTACAATAATTGTTTCGTGGTGCTTTTGTTTTAAATGTTATTATCTTCTGTGAATCTAAAAAGTAATACACGCGTAGAAGAAATTTATTATGTAAGTTTCTATTTATACTTCCTTGTACGAAAGTTTTTCGGTAATTTGTTCCTTTTGTGTGTAAATAATGAATAAACGTGTGACTGTTGTGTACGATTATTAAGTGTAAACCAGTGGCGTACGCAAGGGGGGAGGTTTAGGAGTTTAACCCCCCCTTGAGGCCTAAATAATAGTGCTTTATTACATACTCGAATTTTTTTTAGTAGTTTCAGAAAATTATGACCCTCCCCCCCCTTGAAAAAGTTCTGCGTACGCCACTGGAAAGTACCATACTCTGTCCATCATAGGGGGCATTTTCTCTTAAAAGTAAGCAGTATTCATAAAAAAGCACATAATGTAATTTTGCTAGAAAAACCAATGTTTTTACACCACATGTTCCATTTATATTACTATGCATAATATAACAATTATAATAGTTGCCCCCCTTGAAAAAATTCTGCGTACGCCACTGGTGTAAACTGTTTACTTGGCGTTTCTCGAGTGCAATTCATCAATGCTACATTTAACGGTAATTAAAAGTTTGTTTTTCTGTTGAAATAAAGTGAAGCGTTTATTGCTAAATACAAATGGATGTGTTGTTGAACAAAATATCTTTTGCATTAATGGTCTCGCAGTTTTTGCGAAGAAACACTTATGGTATAAAAGCTGTATTTTTGAATAAACACACTTTTGAATACTACAATAAATAGCAAAATTAAACATTCCATTTCTGATCTTCAGTAAAATGCATTTAAAAAAATCCCCGCTTTATTTTTTGAATGCAAAATTTTTTGAATAGAGGTTTGCTGCTGATCTGTCAAGCGGATATTTTTTTATTCTTGTGCAAGTCATCTTTTTCTTACAATATTTTTATTTTTACAAATTGAAATTTTATTATGAATAAATTTTTGTTCATTATTCTGTTTAAATTTTTCAAGAAGTTCCATTATCATTTCATTTGTTGTATATTGCAGGGGTATTGAACCAAAGCTATAGGTACTATATAATATACATTGATATATGTTATCAATCTTTTAACATTACCTAAATCAACTTGTCTCATTAGTTTGTACATATAAACACGTTATGAAATAATTTATTTCATTAATTATAATTTATGTAGACTGTGTGTGTGTTCAAAATTTTGCTTATTGGTAGCAATTTACAAAAATTATTTTGCTTAAATCTGAAAAAAATATATATATTTAAACGGGTTGCAAATTGTTTTCTGAAATCTGTTCCGAGAGGTTTCATGCCGTCACATGAGAGAAGCACTTCTTATATATCCAAATGTGCAGTAAGAAATGAATGCCAGTTTCAGAAGCAATATTATTATTATGAACATTATATGAATAACTTGCTTGGTAAAAACGCAGATAATCAATAATTGATAAAATTTCATATTCTTACTACATTTTCTCATTATTATTATTTTTATTTTCTTTCCCCATAGGTATATTCATTTTATTTCTGTAACATATAAGTTAAGATTGTGTGCTGATATCAATATTAATTGACAACATTGTATCCGCAAGAGTATATACAGTGAAATCTCCCTATATTTATCTAAGCCAATATTTCCGAAAGTGTAGTGCGCATATCCCCCCCCCCTCCCCAGTGGTACACAAAGAGCTTAGAGGGAAGATTATGCGGTGCACCTCAGAACATCGGTTAAACATCTGTTTTAAACTGAACTTATTGTTTAATGCAAAGAAACTCAATTGTTTTACTTAAAGAGCACGCAACTTTGACAAAATTAAATTTGTAGCAAAAGATAGTTGGTAATGGAGTTGTTGATTCCTCTCCCTCAGTGTAGTTGCAGTGGGACGGCGTCCCTCTACCATTTTATTTTAACACAAGCGTACCCCCACTTGTTTTGAATTTTAGCATAAGCGTTCCCCCACTTTTTGATGCTAGTATATGTAAGCATCCCCCACCATTTTTTCCAGGACTACACCACTGCTCTCCCTCCCTGCTGATTATACAGTGGAACCCCGCTATTCGTCTGCCTCTCTACTCGTACAACTTGTTCAAGTAAAACTCAACTCGTTCTGCGTTTGCTTGTTCTGCGATTCGAATGGCGCCAGGGACTAGGGCTGCTAATTTGGCTAATTTTTAAGAAAAAAAATCGAAAAATTATGCTCTTTTTGAACTCGTCTGGAAGTAATTTGTTTGGCTGGCAAAGAAGAGTTGGAATTAGTTTCAGGCGAATTCTTGAAAAATCAGCATAATCTGTGTAACTTTAATATAATTCCGGTTTTCAATTGAGCATGAGTATCTAACAAAGAAGTCTTGTTGCAATTATATGTTATAATGATATTTTTATGACCATACATAATACTTCTCATTAATTACTTATTGCAGTAAATGTTATGCGTTATTCATTTTACTTATTTTATTATGAAATACTTTTTTTTTTATATTATGTTTGTGATTTGTGCACTAAAAATGAAAAAATGCCTTTTGACTATTATAAAACTATTTATATATATGTATGTAGGTATAAATATTTACTTTTTTTTCTTGAGGGGTATTCAGCATTACAAAAATAATAATACAGTTACACGATGTTGAAAGTTGGGGAAATACTGATCTTAGCTATTAAACTATTGTCTCTTTAAAAAATACTGTTATTAATGAGAATGAAACAGACAGCTCATTGCTCAAAAAGAAAGTTATGAGCAATATGATAAAGCATGATTTATCAATCAATTGAAAATTTATACTTTGAGAAATTATTAACGTATCAAAACATAAATTTTTCTAGTATTAATCTTTTATCATTTATTATATTCCCTCGGATGTTGTTACAGTAGAGCGCTGATTATCCGAACACGTCGCGACAGACCCTAGTTCGGATAAGCAAAAGTTCGGATAATTGGACAGACAATTTAAGGGATATTGTGACAATAGAAAAACCTTCACACTTCAAGGCATACGGCTATACAGGGCTATTGCGGTGTAGAAAGAACTACAATGAAATGGTCACTGCGAATGGGATGTGATATGAACAGGAATTTTGTGCTTTGATTTTGATTATACCCCCTTCCACCAAGCCTTTTATTCTCTTGTTACTGCTCCCAACGAAACACTTATCTGGGATTCGATTTCACACAATAAATCTGAACAGGGGGAAGGGGGAGTGAAAAAATAGGGTGTTTGGATAATTAGAAGTTCGGATAGGAATTTTTTTTTCCTTAGGTGGGGAGAAATAGGCTGTTCGGATAATTGGAAGTTCGGATATAGAAAAATAACTAGAGAAATAAGCTGTTCGGATAATTGGAGTTCGGATAATCGGCGCTCTACTGTATATAGATTCTATTTCATTCAGGTGTGACCACATTAACTGATGTCCACTGTAGTTCTTAAATTTGTTATTAGTGTGTGTTCATATGCAATATTCCAATATTTTAAGAATTTATATGTATTTTTTCACTTTTTGTTAAGGAAGAAAAGGTAAAACATAACAGAGGGAGCCGAACGGTACACACTTAACTGTCCAACTGTGAAAAAGGTAAGTTTTCTTTGTGTATAAAATTTTATATTTTTTCCCCCAAATGTAAATATTTATGTAGTCAAAGGCAAATTAAGACTTCTGGTTTTGCCTGTCATTTCAAAAGATTCCAGAAGGTGTGGGGCAAAGGGTATAACCTCAATAGATATTGGGAACACACATAAAAATGCATTATATTTCTCAAGTTGGGGGGACAATTGACCTTCTGCACTGCATTGGCATCACTATCTGGTGCAGTTCGCCCCAGGTCATGCCCTTTTGGGATTCACACTCAAAATGGATTAAAAACTTATTAGCTTTTAATGCTTGTATATCAATTGTGCAATTTTTTGTATTGTGTTTTCAAGTACAGTACATGAAATCTATTAGTACGTTCATCGAATTTCTGCTTAAAAAATCAATTTTGCATTTATTTTTGTGATTACAATTATCATTCGGAATAAACAAATACCAAAAATCAGCGTCTCGCACTTGCATGATTTTTTTTCTGTTAATTTGTGGAGCCTTTTCCCTTTTGTACCAAACTTTTCTTTTATTTCATTTGAAGCGGGTAAAGGGTTACAAAATGTCCAGCATAACGTAATCTATATTAAATTAAAAACCTACGCTTAAGATCAATCAAAACTTCTAGCTGTACTCAGGGCTGGGTTTTTGCCGGCAGAAATTGGTTTTTGCCCTGACAGTGGCAGAAAGTGGTTATAACCGGTTTTAACCGGCAGAAACGGGCAGTAACTGGCACGAACACATTTTGTGACATTATCTGAGAATTTTTTAGTAATATTAAATTCCCAAAGTACATTTTATTCAGAATAAATAACAAATAAAAAATATTGTGTATAGTTTTAATAAAAAAATATATTTGTATTAGAAAAGTGAGTAATGTCGTCTTTAAAAACAAATACCGGTTAAAATGAAGATTTTTTTCATTTAGTAACTTCTGCATCCACAATAACGACATTGCCAGCAAAGAAATGCTGGTCTTGAAAGATTATTTTAAAGCTTTTCTTTCATTCAGAACAAATTAAGAAACAGTCTGGGTTCAGAAAGGTTAGCAAAATTAGCCGTATGCTATGAAATGCTCCATGTAAAAAGTGATAGTATATTTAAATTCGAGTGGTAATTTTGTATAATAATAATTGTAAGAGATATTTCATTTAAAAACTTTCTCTGATATTTTATGTGCTTCAATTATTTACCGATATATTTTTCTCAAGAACCATTTCTATTTGTACATAATAGATAATCTTAAAGTTATTGCCATTGCATTGTAATATTTATTTAAAAATACTCTGAAAAGTGATTTGTTAAAATATCATAGAAATTTTTGTAATTTTTCTACCTTTAAATAGAAATTCAACTGTAAACCATGATATTAATAGTTAAACTTGTACAACATCAGATTACCATTTTGATTTTTTTTTCAAGTGAAAGAAAATTAGTATTATATAAACAAAGTATATTTATATGATCATTTTGAAACTTTTTGCTACTTTGAATAACATTCATTATCTTTAGTTTAAATTTTAAACCTAACTGTTTACATATCAAATACATGTGTGAATTATGAATCGCGGATTAGAGTTCTTATTAGTATTATTTCTTAGTTTCTGCCAGTTTTTGCCATGCCGGTTTAAACCGGTTATAGCCACTGGTTTTAACTAGAGTTCCTTTATAAGACGTAGCCTTTAGAGTAACGACAGGTCGGGGGAAAACTGCCTCCGGACGAAAAACAGGGTTGCCGCCGAGTGCAAGGCTGGCTTCATACTCGCTCAAGGATTTCCGCTAAACGATAATCGTAAACGGGAAATTTTGTCCACTTAAAAGCAAAATTTCTGTTTGAATTAAAAGCTACTTTTTGCGTAAGCCACAAACGTTTTTTAAAAATATCTTTGGTCTCAACAAGTCCAGGATAGTTTAATCATTCACAGCTTTAAATTACGTTATGTTAAATATGAGAACATGGAAATTGTTACTCTTTAATCGATTCAAAAATAAATAATGATATTTATAAATTTATTATTTTCAATATAATTTCTTGGATTTTTAATCCTGAAAGTTTTTTTTTTGTGTGTGTTTTGATAATATTGCATTAATAAATCATTAAAAGATTACTCGTTTTTTCCATTTCTTAGGGAAACTAAAGGAAAATTTAAAGCAGAGGGCAGCCCTAAGGCCACGTGCTAACAGGGTAAAGGAGTGAAGTAGAAAAGTAATGCTAGAAATATATGAATGGTAAAATAATGAATTGGTAAAAAAAATTGGAATTATTATTTAATCAGTGATATTTTTATATAAAACTCGTTATGTAAAAGTTATGTTAAAAAATGTTCTAAGAAGAAAAAATGTACTCGCGATTTTTTTTTTTGATATATTTGACCCCCTCCCCCCTTTGTCCCGCTATGTTGTATAAGCCTGATGTCACACTTCTTGCTACCCACCCCCCTCGAAGCGTGACATCATTTATGAATGATCTCCTATGTGAAAAAATACATTTCCCCATGAAGGTATTCATTAAATTAAGAGCAAATACGGAAAACTTTCTCCGAGGCCGAATTCAGCTCCGCATATGCGCCCTCCCCCCTCGTAACTCCCTAACTTCAAGTAATTTAGTAGGAAAATGAAGATGACATTATAGAACATTTTTGAAATTGATAATTGGTTTTGAAAGGCAGTAAAACTTGGACTCCTACACAGCTATCTACCCTGTCTATTTTAAAATTCGGCAGAATAAGCCGCTTATATATAAGAAAATCCATTCGTAACTGACTGACAAGAATGCGTGGAAGCGGCCGATATGTTTACATTCCACTAGTCGCCAAGCATAAGCAAATCACGCCAAGTCGAAGATACAAAGTATTCGTTAAAATAACTTAATTTTACTAAATTTAAACACTTTCTTAATCTTGAAGCGATGTTTTTTAATTACTTTAGGATACTGGCTATTTATTTATTAGGGAAAATGACAATTAGGGCCAAAAATAGCGGGTCAACATGGAATATTAGGATTAAGAAAGCGTGCACTTATTTTAACAAAGAAATAATTAAATAAATAGGAGCATATGGCCCAAAATAAAGCTACATTCCTATATTTTAAACATTTCAGAACAATAATAAAAGAATTTCAAAATGTATTTGCCTTTAATTTTACGGATTCCCGTGTTTTTTTCATGGCATTTAATCGTCTCCACGTTAAAGCTATGGGACGAAAGAAGGCACTGCCCGTGGCCACCGAGAATCTGGGAGGCCTGCCGGCTTCACTCTCCCCTACTGCATGAGTCATAGCAAGTAGTTGGAAGTTCGAAGCGACGAGAGACGAGCTATAGCGTCGGAGTTCTGTGGAAAGCGTGCTGTGTAAACGTGTTGACCTTCCTCGAAATATCTCACATGTGCGATAGAATATATTAATAATTATGAGTGCAAATACGATGTGGGAATCATAAATCGTAGAATGAAAGAGAAGACACAAGCTTATTATACTTGAAAGGTAAGTTTATTTACGTATATTTCATTAAAATATGGAATTTTTGTTAGTGTTAGGCCTATGTATATATGTGTTAAGCAATGATCGCTATTCTCAAAAGTATTTTTAAAAGCATTGAATGACGAATGCAAAACTGATTTAAGAAACTACACATGTTTATTTTTTTATACAGTTTTGTTTTACATGTGCGATTGCGATAAATTATTTATTAACAATATTATTATTTTTCTGTTTTGCCTTGCTGTTGTTAATTTTCAATGTGCTTGAAAGCAGTATGATCTGTACGTAAATTGCAGTTTTTAGTAAGAAAATTCTTTTTCTTTTTTTTTTGCTATAAGTAAGTGATTTTAATGTATCATATACGTGGTACAATTTTCTTCATGAATAGTTATCATAGGTTTTTTCGTTTTTTATTCATTTGTTTTATAATCTAATTAACCTCTATAATTTTTTCCTAAAGTTGAGAACTGACACTGTTAAATATATTTTCATTTTTAATGATACAATTAATGTTATGTTTAACTTTATGATTAAATTACCTAAAACACTGCTTATATCCCAAGTTCAAAGGAGCAAAGTTTTGAAAACTAAAAATTCATTCAGTTCTTCAATTGCTAAAATATGACTTTTTTCATACAGATGCCATTTACTTGCTCAGTTCCTGCTTGCCGAAGGAATTATGATGCCGCGAACAAAGTTCACGTATTTAGTTTTTTTTCTGATAAAGAGCTAAGAGAAAAATGGTTGCACGCAATACCCAGAAAAGATTTTGTCATCACAAAGAACTCTAAGGTAAGTACGAACATTTTTACAATAAAAGATTATATTTGGAAATAAGCAATATATCCTAATCATCATTGACGATTTTAATTCTTGGTTCTAACACTGGCTCATACTACATCTTTAAAGAATTTACTTGCATGCGGAGTGTTGTTTTGCTACCTGTTTATAATTTTATGTTGTTGAAAGCAATGAAAACAAAATAATTTTATACTATGTCTATAGTTAAATTAATAATGAGCCCCTAGCAAGGTTTACAATCATTTGCGGATACTAATTCGTCGTCTTAAAATGTCAATTTATTTACAGCAACATAAAGATGTTTTAATTTTATTTAATATCTTTGCTTGTCTTTTAGGTTTGTGAAAGACACTTCAAAGAGGGAGAAATACTAACTCGAGCAACCTTATACATCGAAAAAACTGGAGAGACTATCAGCTCCAATAAAGCGACCCAAGTTGAGAGAAAAGGCCATTCCAAGTATTTTTCCTGGCTGTCCAGAGTATCTGTCGTCGCAGTCAACGGCCATACGGGAAAGTCCAGAGAAAAAGCGACAAAGGTTGGAAAAGGAACAACTCAGGCTGGCTTTGGCTGAAAGCTTAAGCTCAAAAAGTGAGCAAGACCAGCGGAATAAATTTGAGAACTTTGAGCAATTACAAAATCTTCTCCAGGTATATGATATTCATAAAAACTGGTCTGTTATTGTAAAAAATGAAACTGTGTTATTTCTTAATATTGCTTTATTAGATGACATTCCTCATCTAAAATATGCAGTTACTGTAAATAATGAATTAAAGCTAAATGTAACTTTCGAAGGGGTAAAAATTTTAAAGCACAAGAATATTAATTTGCCCATAAAGTTAATAACATTAATGAAATTTTGGAAATTCTTAATTTTTACGAAGGAAACCATTGCACGGGCTCGGATAATCCCTTAAATGAAAAATTAAGTATTATTGAGTATATTTTTAAAAATTCTGAGCATTTGTTTATTGACAAAAGTAAATTTTTTTAAAATTTTTTCCTGGAACAAATCAAGCTTGTGAAATGTAAACCAGAAAGATATAGGTATTCTCCAGACATTCTTATTTTTGCTTCTCTTTTGTTTTACATTTCACCTCAAGCTTATAAATTCATTCGGAATTCCAATTATTTTATTCTACCTGGCCCAAGTACCATTAGAAAACTCTGTTCGACGCTAAGAAATTCCCCACAGAATGAGGAAAACGACAATTTTCTTGCTTATGCCAAGCATGCATTTTTGAAATTAAAGGAAAATGATCGTGATGTTTTCCTCCAGGTCGATGAAATTCACATCAAGCCATTTCTCGACTATAAAGGAGGAAACATAGTTGGAACAGCTTACAATAGCCCTAATTTAGCAACAAGTGTGCATGTATTTATGCTTGAAGGTCAGTTTTCCCTATACAAAGATGTTATTCACATAGTTCCTGTTGATTCATTTGATGCAATTAAACTTTTTCAATTATTAAATAAAGTTGTAATGGGTTTGGAAGCAATAAGTTATAAAGTAAACGGAATAGTAACCGATAATAATTCAATCAATCGCAAAGCAATAAGTAACTTTTCAAACCCCCCTAAATTGCAAGTTAAATATATCCATCCTGCAGATAATTCACGTCCCCTTTTCTATGTTATTGACTCTGTTCACATTTTTAAATGCTATAGAAACAACTGGATGAATCAGAAAAATGGTTATTATTTTTATTTTCCATCTTTTATTCACTCCAGTGCTGAGGAAGTTATAATGACAGCTTTTCTAAGTACCGTTCGACAACTATACGACTTAGAGTGCTCGAGTTTGATGAAAGTGGGCTATGGATTGACTCGTAAAGCCTTATGGCCCACAAATTTAGAGAGACAAAACGTCAAGTTAGCTCTAAAGCTTTTCAGCATAAATGTTGTGCATGCTCTGCAAGAGCTTGGGCCTAAACATAAGTTAGAACATTTTGGTGAAACTGCCAACTTTATTAATTTACTGTGTTGTAAATGTTAAAACACCAAATAAGGGGAAAATCAAACGCAACCCTATGTGTGAGCCTATTACTGCAAATCCTTCAGATGAAAGGTTAATTTTTTTAAAGCAATTTGCTTCCTGGTTAACAAGATGGGAGAATTTTGAGTCAAACAATGGCCGGTTGTCAAAGGAAACCTTTCTTGCTGCCCGGCACACTACCGAGGCATTTATTGAAATTGTGAAGTACTGTACCGATTCATTAAAAAAGTCTTATGTTTTGTTGGGGAAAATCCAAACAGACAAGTTAGAGTCTAGGTTTGGGCAATACAGAAGTATGGCTGGAGACCTGGATCTCCTACTACACCCCGGCCAAGTGAAGCCTCTTTTCGGGTGTAGTTCCAGCTCCTAGTTTGGCTACTTTATCGTTAACTTGGCAGAAATTTGGCGTAGGTGCCTGGTTGCGCTAAAAAAACCCCGTTGAGCGTGCGCGTTATTTAAGGCTCTTCGCTACCAAATCGGAAACTCGGAGCTGACAAAATCTCTGAAATAGTGGCAACACTGTGGGAGTGTCTTCTTCGGGCTCTTTGCACTGGTAATTGGTCTATTCTTTTGATGGACAGCGTCAATCACTATGCCTCTCAATGGGCAGCTATAAATCTTTTGAAGGGGAATCTCGCGACACCCCCTGCTGGTACTTGCTGTCTGCGGTCGGACCTTTTGGCACAAGAGAGGAGTCCAAAACACCTACCCTTTTCCTCGAAAAAGAGACTGTTCCTGATGACCCCCTCAGTGGATAACCCTCAGGGCTTCGCTGATGCATACGTACTAACATCTGGAAGTGGGATTTCATTCTACGTTCTCTTTTTTTTTTTCAATCTCGGAAAAATCTGGACTCTCCTTTGGAGCGAACAAATTCTTTCTTGAAGCTTGCACTGTTGAAGCCGACTTCTTTCTTTCTTCCTTTTTTAAATTCAGTTCACATGATCACATGACTTATCGTAAAATACAACGTTTATTATTTTTCCGACGTACTTTTTATTTCTTTCAATCTACTGCTAGAATTAGTAACTGTTAGCGGTTTTAGAATATGATTTTATCTTGTAATACATAGGAAGCTTAATGACGCTTATATATCTTTGAATATTTTATATATTTTAAACAAACCAAAAAAAAACAGGCATTCAGAAATAAAAACAATTATTTTTTAAATTTGATTAAAATTAATAGAAAATGCAAGAGGATATATGGGTAATTCTACAAAAGAGGGAAAGTCTGTTCCATATAGATGTTTTAGTTGCGTTTCATTTTTAAAAAAATATCTAAACACGGCAGTGCGTCCGCCAAGTTCAAAGACGGCGACACTAGCCAATATGTATTTTTACCCGAACCATTTCCACCCCATCATTACTCAAAAACTATTAGGCCTACATACTTGAAATTTAGCACGACCAATAGGAGCCCCTTCAACCCCCAGAGTATTAAATTTCATTTATGTAACTCTTATAGCGTAATTATCGGTAAATAGCCCGCATCGTTGTATAGTCCGCATGAGGAAAAATTCATTCTAAAAAAATTAAGTTCGGTGTATAACCCGCACCCCAGAAAAAAACATGGGATACAACCCTAGAAAACAATGCATTCGCCTGTAGCGCCCGAGCCCCAATCTGCTTTGGACCATTGTTTCGAAAGCTAAGATTTATTTCTCTGCATTTTGTTTTGCAGGAAAACAGATTTCGATTATTTGAACGGTAGGTGTCCTTTTTAATAATACTTTTTTTAAAAATTTCATGTATTGCCCGCATCGTTATATTGCCCGCAGATAGTAAAAAAAGAAGTTTTTTCGTAGATCGCCCGCAGGCTATACACAGATAATTACGGTAGTTAGAAAATTATTAAGGTCTGAAAAGAGTAATTTTTATCACTGACTGACTGACTCATTCATCAAAAACTTCTGCTTCTAAGTGACTTAGAAACTTGAAACTTGGCATCATGGTAGACAAAAGCTTATATAAAGGGAGAAATCCAAGACTTGAAAAAGATACATTATCTTGTATTTCTTGTAACGGAACAACAGTGCGCTAAATTGGAATCATGTACGTCCAAAGATGGCATAAAATTGTTTTCTTTTGTCCCTCTTTGTTTCTCTTATAGCAAAACAAAATAAGTTCAAAATTTGACTCCAAACGAAGAGCACTTTCAATTTTACTACCCTGGCTAATAATACAAAAAATAAGTAGCTCATTAAGATAAGTTACGTGCAAGGACAGGATAAGAAGACAATTAAAAATGAACTATTATAAGCTTGCCACATGATTTTACTAACTACCTGTTAGAAATGTTTCTATTTGGGCGAGTTTTTTGATTATAACGTATTGACATTTAAAACGTGCCAAGTTATAAATCCTATAACAGAGAAAGTAACAACTTGTTTTGGAAAGAATTGAAGAACACTTGAACACTCTTACAGCTATGATTAAAACATCTGCTATGGAACTTGGCACCTCTCATATTTCAACTCTTTTATCGGTGACACCGACTATTCCGAAGATTGTTTGTTCTACCGAACCTTTTTCACATTTATGTTTTTGTTCATATATATATATATATATATTGCATAATTTTAAACTTGTTTATTACAGTAATTCTCATATTTAACTATGCCAAAATTAAACTTTTTACTCCGCTAAAAATAATTTTTTTCAGTGAAATATCATCCACGTGCCCTATCCCGCAGCTATATTTTTTCTATTCTAAAAACTCTGGATATGAAATGGTTAGTGATTGCAGCTGGCATTTTTTTTTTCTATAATTAAATATATGTATGTTACGAAAATTAATCGTGAAAAACCCAAAACAGTGTGAAAATTCATCTCAAAAACTAAATGTAAACGTTGGCCCAAGACCCCCTTTCCAGTCATTCAAATGGCCGAAAACTAAATACTTCTTTTTGTCTCATAAAATAAGTTTCCAAAAACGGCAACAAAGCAGGCAAAGATGCATTTTCGTTTGCTCATTCAGACTGAAGTTGCAGGTTTCAATTTTTCAAGCATTTTTGATTTGTAAAAATTTTAACTTCATTTTCAAGGTTCATTCAAGTTTTCATTGGTTCTCCCTCGTAAATATTTCATATAAAAGTTGCCATCAGAGGTTTTTATGTTCTTTTAGTATCCTTTAAAACTAATTACAGTAAAACCTGTAAAGTTCACCACCTTTGTAAGCTGACCACCTGTCTAAGTTCACCGAAAGAAACTGGCAGGTGCGGGGGGTTTCTGGGCACACTTGTCTAAGTTCACCACTTTTGTCAGGAACGGAATTAGCCCAATAATATATAATGTAGAGAAACCTTGGTAACTTGAGAAGTTAATTTGACCACCTGTTTATATTGACCACTTGTGTGCGCCAAATTTAGGAAGGAGTATTGTAAAAAACCCTCTGTAAGTTGATCGCCTAATTTTTACTGTACTTTAATTTTTACTTACTTGTTCCAATAATCCAATTTTCAAAGTTTGACAAAACATATTCTTACACATTTGGAAAAGTTAGAGTTTGAGTTGAAGTAGCTTAGTTCTCTAGTTTACAACTTTGTGACAATGGAGCCAGCACGAAAAAAGTAATAAAGCTTGTGCAAAATAAAATATAGTTGAAAGGCATTTCAGTAACCCGCGACCGGGCATGTCATTTTATAAACTTAACTTAGTAGTAAATGATGCAGCGTCTTTTAATGCAAAAACAAGTATTTTTCCTTCTATTATACAAGACCTTTCTCCTTTATTTTTCTGGTTCTTGGTTCTACAAACCACTAGAAACTGTGAAGTTTCACACTTAATTCTAAATCCAGTTAGTATTGCTATAATTAAAATCTTGAAGTCATACCGAGTTGATTCGTTAAAACTTCTACGATTGCGTAGTGAAAGATATGATCTGTTATTCCAAATAACAGAAAATGTAAACGCAGTTAAACTAAAGTTCAAGCAATAAGATTAGCAAAAACAAATTTACAAAAGAAATTTAGAAAGTTAATGCAATCCTAACATTTTTTCAGATTATGTAAGAACATTATCATAAACTATAAAACAAAAAACTTTAACAGATGAGAAAAATGTTAAATATTTTATTTTTCAGTTATATTTTGGACATATTCTTTGGACACTGGTTATTCTTTCTTTTTTTGGCAGGGGTGCCCACCAGGGGGGGATCATGGTGTGGACTGCGCCATTGAAATTTTTAGGGGGGCGTTACCAAGGCTGGATTAAGACCTTTAGAGGCCCTAAACACTAGAAATGATTTGCCCACGAAAATTGCAGATTCAAAATGCAGGTAAATAAATACATAAAACGTTTTCAAACTGGTAGAAAAATCTTATAATAAATTGATCAAAGTTTGAACAAACAAACATTTATTTTTTTAGCTTAATTGTTACTTGGTTGAATAACTCTTGGGATCATTCATAAAAGATGTCACGCTTCGAGGGAGGGAGGGGGGGGGGGGTTTCGTGAAATTGGGACAAATTATGACAAGGGGAGGGGGTAGCAAGAAGTGTGACATCATGCTTATGCAACATAGCGTAACATGTGATAAAGGGGGAGGGAGGTCAAATAAATGGGAAAAACGCAAGACATCATTTATCGACGGTACTAATTCGACCCTTGTGCTAACTTTACCTGCAAAGGTCTGTGATTAAATCTCCCTAATCAATTCTGGCTGGAGATATTCAAGAATTTGTGTACGCTTGTAATGTTATTTAAGAATTATTTCGCTCATTTTCGCTGTTTCAAACATGCAAATAAAAACGAAATAGACATGTACTACTTTATAACTTTATTTTTCAGGATTGAGATAAGACAGAAAAATTTAATGTTTTATATAAAGAGCTTATTCATTTTACCCTAAAATTTAAAAATTCCTACGAATTAAATTAATTTATGAATTATTTAATTGACAATAAAATTTTTCTGAGGTTCCCCTCATTTTCTTGGTGCCCTAAGAACGTGATAATTTTGCGTACGGGTTACTACAGCACTCGACATTGCTCAGAGGGGGGTGGGCATCCGGCAACCCTCTCTTTGGTAATATACAAAGACCAAAATCTGTAAATTATTCTCTCGGTCTCGGTTTGATGTATAGCGTATGGATTAGGGGGCACTTGCATGTAATGCCATACATCTCTACTAATAATAAAACAGCAAGTATGTATGTGTGTGTGTTGATTCCATTGCCTTTTAATCATGCTCTTTGTGTGGGTACCTGAATCACAAAACATTACGCGTTTTTTAAAAGTTTTTTTTTTGCTTTTTTTATGTTTGCGTCTTTGTCACAAGAAAATAAAGTTGCTTAAATATGTAGGATCGCCGGTTGATTGTCGTGGGAGGCTAATTTTTAATTATGTGGAATGCTATACATCTTAATAGAATAACATAATATATACACATTTCAAAAAATACCAGTGTATATATATAATGGTGAACCAACTGGTCTTTTCACTTCTTAAACGCGGGCAGGGCCGTGCGGGTACCGCTAGTATTATATATTGTTCTATAGATATTTCGCTGGTTCTTTTTTTTTTAATATGTTCATTCATAGAAGAAAATATTTTTTCTATTATTTAATACTTAATAGCCATTATGCTGTTAAATTACAATTTTATAATCACTAAATGAAATGAATTTTTTAACCTTTTTGATTTTTGTAAGTAATTATATTACTTTAACACCCCAAATTACTTTTTGAACACAAATAAATACATAAATGAAAATATTTTTTCATCTGCACTTAAAATATATCGATATTTCTTTAATATACTCTTCAGCATTTAATTTTCAAGTTGAAAATAAAAATATTAACGAGCATAAAATTTTGATTCATAGTAGTGTAATGTAAAAGTGGAACAGCTTTATTGATCAAACTGCATTTTTAGTTTACTTTTTACTACACTACGGTTTCTGCTATAGTAAAGACGCAGTATTCGCTTTATCATAGAACGATTTTCTTCATCAAGCATCAAGGAAATAGAATGTAATGCAAAAACTTCTTTTCCGCTTGAACTCGGAACCGAAAACCAAACGGGTATCACAAAACATACAAAGCGATCGGTAAAGAATGGATGGACCTCTTGGCAACTTCTGAACAAAGGAGACTGATTGCTTGTCACTTTAAAGGAAGAGGGGAAAAGGTCCCTCGAATGGGCGGGCCAAGGTGTGGTTCGTTACGGGGCGTGAATTTTCGTAGTTTTTCAAACTTTTTCAAAAACAACACTTTTACTCCTACTAATAACTCATGAACAAATTGTCTCAAATATAAACTTAAAATATGGTTGTAAAGAGAAATATTCAAGCTTGGTTTGCTACTTTTCCGTTTCTCCGTATCTTTTTTCAAAGTTTTAAAAATTATGAGTTGAAATTAAAAAATGTTATAAAAAAGTTTTGAAGTTCACCACAGAAAAAATGAAAAATAGCAAACCGTTAACTAGGTCCACTCTATTGTTTAAAAGAAACCGCATGAAAATATTCAAATAACTTCTCGAGTTATGAGTAGGACTTTTTGCAGATTTTCCCGTAGAGATAGCATTAGCGCCGAAAAGCAAGATGGACGGTAGCGAAGAGAACGAAGACTTGTAGCGCGAATAATAGTTTATTATTACTATTTTTTAAAGCATAAGTACTTTCATCATTACTTTTTTAAATCATAAGTACATCCTGCTTTAAGACACTTTACTTTCAGAAACACTTTCAGGGAAAGGAACACTATCAAGAGCGACACCAAAAGTAACTTAAAAGATATAAGACTATATTTTGAAAAAAATTGCTGGGGGAGAGTAACCGTACTCCCTTTCTGTTTCCTCTAACATTACCAAATTATCCCGAAATTGCATTGCTGGAAAGATTTCAAAAAGTTTCCTAGGGAGAGCCCTCGAACCCTTGCCTCCAGAGTTAGCCTAAGCATTATAGATATAAGACCAGTTAAAAAAAATTTAAGTTGTAGAAGCCCCAAATACCCACTCAACCAACTTTACCAAAAATCTAAACATACATCTACTATATATACATCAAAAAGCTATCATATATGTAAAAAAATTCATATTAACATCATTTCTAGTCATATATATCTATATATATATGTATATATAAAGGGTATGATTTTGAAGCATACACTGCCCTTCCTAATTCTTAACATGCTCCCCCTGCTCCGGAGCCAAGGCAGTATCCAGAATATTTTTTCGGGGGCCCAGACTTCGAAACACTTATGTTAAGCAAAGTTTCAAGGAGGAATATATGATACATTTGAAAAGATTCCCGTGGGACCCTCATCCCCTGTGGATACGGCCTTGATTCACAAAAACATTAAACATTCATTACTAGATCTATTAGTTTATTTTTTAAATCAAACGCAATAGAAAATTCAATATTTAGTGCTAAGCAATCTTCTATGTCCAAGCATTCATAATATTAAAACTGGAAAATAGTGGAATTTTAGAGAAAAAATCCAAATTCCCCTACAAAAATGCTCATCCCCACAATAAATGTCTAAAAATTGTGTTAAACTTGTAGCAAAACATACCTCAGAAGTGGAAGCGTCTGAATCAAATTTTCTTTTCTTTTTGGGTGTCGAACGACACGTTCGTCATCCCACGTTCGTCGTAATGTGTGCACTCCATCGCTGGAGTGTAAACATTATTATGTATCGAAAATAATTAAAAATTTAGCTAAAATATGAATAATACTTTATTGTAAATTAAAATGCAGCATTAAACCGTAGAATTGAGATTGGAAACGTTGAACGGATGATTTCCAGAGTCGTAATGCAATCAATCAGTGATAGACCATAATAAGTAAAAAAAAAAAACATTTAAAATATAAGAGATAAGAGAACATCTGTAAATGAGAATGCAATGTAAATACAGTTCATCAGTTTTCCAATCGGCTCATCTACAAAAAAGATTTTACCAAAATGGGTGTTTGGACAGGAAGTCATAAATAAATACAAACTGCTTGTAACAAAAGATCAATTAATTCTCTTTTGATACATTTAATTATCAAAATAATAATTTCTCATTTATTCAAGGTTTACTTTATTCAAGCCTCGAATAATATTTATTTTTTAAACGCTTAACTGTCGCTTGACTGTTACTCCGTGACGGAAACTTGTCACGCACTTTTAATGTAGGTTTGCGCAGCATGCCATTTTTTTCACAGATATTTAGAATTATAATTTCCATTAAATTCCGCGATTAATTTTTGCATGAGCTATACTTTAAAACACCTACAATTTTTATTTACACATTTTTCTAAATCCTTTGGCCAGAAAAATTCAAATCATAACCATTTTTACTTATGCACTATATCCTGTGGCGTAAGCTTCCTTTTCCGGTGCCTCGCCATGTGCATTTTTTTTCGTCAGTTGGAAATTCGATATCATACTCGAGTGACGCTTTTTTCGCTCGCTCCCCAGCAGAGGAATTCCTTTGTGTTTCCCTCTGACTGGGGATGCCATATATAACTGCTTTTTTAAAAAATATTACTTGAAGTGAAAATTTAAAATTACCTTGAAGAAATGTATTTATAGAATTACTCAAGGTGCTGTAGATTTTATGACAGCATAGTGAATGCGTTCATCGATCGATCCAAAAAAAAAAAGTATTTATTTACTCCAGTATTGTATGCTGTAATTCACGATTAATGAACTGAACATGAAGAATTGGAAATGACTTCATCTACGTTGAAGGACATTCATTAATAGAGGACGATTCGGCATAACGATATATGCTATTCCAATAAATGACTGCATCACGGACCTTCTATGTTGTGAAATGAATATGGAAGTATAGTTTAAGACCGTTGAATCGCCAATGGACGGCACTATACGGCAAAGGCGATCTTTCTAGTGATAAAGTTTGATTCAAGCAACAATTAGCGAAGGTGTCGACGTTAGTACTAATTCAAGTCGTGGATCCACAGGTCGTAAACATTTTTTTATGATTGATCAATCATTGCTTTATATGTTCTCTGGCCAATTCAGTTTTTTTTATATTAATGCCTAAGATGTGAAAATTTAAATTTTTAAGGCATTTAAATATAGTCAAGAAATTTTTATGAAGTTAATGAAGTAACTATTATGAATAAATAATTGATTTTTTGAATTCTGAATATATATTTTTTCACAATAATAATTGATCTTCTATTTCAGCTTATGAATAGTTATATATTTAATTCATTTTTATAACACAATGCAATCTACTTAGAATTAAGTATTTAAATCTAAGGTATTTATTAATTAATGTCTTTTAATATGTTTTATACACGATACATGGTATTTAATATTAATAATTAAACCACACATTGTAACATAATTGGCGCCGCGACGAAAAACGTTTAGTTTTTAAAGAAAGGTTTTTTGGGTTATTGCATTATTTTTATTATCAACCTGAGTTTCAGTCCATTTACCGATCTAGTGTCATGTTATTTTGATGATTTTCATAAATATTTTTGAGGCGATTATCTGTGATGACTGTGATATTTATAATTACAATTACAGTATGCATGAATTCTTGAGGATTTGATTTTGAAAATACTATAATTCAATTTTGGAATGCATTTCATGTTTTACAGGATAATTTAATATATTTTCCACACATGAACTATTTTTATTATATTTTTTCATTTGTTTAAATGCATTTTGGGGGATTGCTAGGTATCTGAATTTTTAATTGCATATTTATGTGATATTTTTTTGCCTTAACTAAACATGGCAGACAGTTCTTTACTTCCCTTAATACCCACTTTTTCTGGATTAAAATCCGAGAACGTTAAAAATTTCATTCAGAGTTTAACAGATATTGCATCATTAGAAAAATGGTCCGCACAAAAGAAACGTATTGTTTTGAAACTCCAATTAAGGGACAAAGCGTTCGACCATGTAACAAAATGTTTAGATAGAAATCATAATGCAAAGTATGACAAAGTATGCGATGAATTGACTAAAAAATTCACTCAAACACCAAATTTTGAAACAACTCAGAGGGAATTTTGGGACATTTCCCAAAAACCTAATCAATCTGTACAAGAAGTAAGCGAATTAATTGCAGCATCCGCTGATAAGTATTTGAACCCTCAAAATAACAACTCAAAAGAAATCGCTGACCTTCTGGAACAAACAAAACTTTCAAAATTTTTAAATTCATTACGCCCAGAAATACGTCTAGAAACCATGAAACAGGGTCCTCCAACTTTTTTTAAGGCAATAAAAATTGCAAAAAATATTGAATCAGCGTTGAACAACCCAAGCAGTTTTGCTTGTAATTCCCAGGTAGAGATAAATGTTCTTCTACAAAGTCAGGGTGAAACAAATAATAAAATTCAAAAGTTAACAGAATGCGACGAAAAACTGAAACAACCACAAAATTTAAATCCCGCTGCACCATCTTTTCAATATGAGATCAATGCAATGCAGGGTAATCAGTTTTCCAATTTTCATCCTTCAAGTTCTCAACCTGGTAATATGTATAATAATGCAGCAACTGCAATTTCTTGCCATATTTGTCAGAAAAGCCACTTGACAACAAAATGCTGGTATTACCCAAGTAATTCAAGGGGTCATCAAAATTCGAACTATTTTCAAAACAGGGGCAGATCCAACTTTAGCAATTTCAATCTAAGACAGCGAGGCAGGGGTTTCAAACCATATTACAATAAAAACCAGTACAAAAAACATTTAAACTAATAGGGGGTTTTCGACACACAAATTTCAGCCATCTACAAAATTCGGAGACCCACAATTCTGTTGTAAACACTCAAAGGTGGCATAATCCTGAAATCAAGGGCGGTAAAAAGCAATCAAACACATCCAATAAACAGGGCAAAAATAAAAAATACCAAAACAATGACAAAATACCAATAAAATCTTACATAGGTGAGGAATTGACAAAAACTGTACAGCTGAATGATACTCAAAATGATATTTATCAGCACAATCAAGCAATTGATAATGTTGTAAATCATCAGGAATTCAGAGTTCTCATGTCATGTACTGATTCAGATAATTCCTTACCAATAATAGAGATCCAATTTGGGAAATTTAAATTTTTTGCTCTCCTTGACAGTGGCGCGAATGTGTCAATTTGTCAAACTGATGTTTTAGATAAAATCAAGGGTGAGGTTAAAATTAATTATGTGTCTCGTTCTGTAAAAATCAGAACTATCAACAACGAGCAGATTCCATATTTATCTGCAATTGATATGAAATTTAAAATCCAGGGAAATGGTTTTCCAATTTATTTTTCACAACTAATTTCAATTGGAAGGCCAATTGTCAACTAATTTTGGGGTATGATTTTTTCCACAGAAACAAAATAATTCTTGATTCTGTAAACAAACGACTAATTTCCGACAAAACTCAATTGGATTTTATAACCACTACTTCTTGTAAAAACCAAACAAAAATTAATACAAATCAATTACAAAATCAACCAATCTCTAGTAACGCAAATTCAACTACAATGCAAATTAAAGTCAAATCAGCTCTCAATATTTCAATTAAACCCAATTCTTTCGAAATAATCAAAATTAAAATTCCTATTGAGGAAAAACCATTTCAATTAATTTTATTTACTCCAGGAAAAATAAAAAATTTATGTAATATCAGTGAATCCATACATTCTGCCAAAGAAGTTGATTCTATTTACTTGATCATTGAAAACAAATCCAACTAAAACTTAATGATTCAAAAGGATCAAAATTTAGGATCAATTCAAGAAATTTTTGAAAATGACATTAAGAAACCATGTGAATCTCAAATGCTGCAAATCAATAATTTGAATCTGGAAGAAGTATTACAATTAAGAAAGGAAGAATTATCTCCTAATGATTTTGATTTAAAACACTTAAATGAAGTCGACAAAAATAAAATGATCAAATTACTTATGAATAACTATCCCATTTTTTACAAAAATTATATTACTTTAGGCTCTACTGATTTAGTTACTCCTGAATTCAAACTTTTGCATAACTTTCCTATTCAGACAAAACCCTATCCTATCCCAAAAATTGCTAAAAAATTCGCCGAACAGGAGCTAAAAAAATTACTTGAGGCCGACATTTTAGAAACTTCCAATTCGAGCTACTGTTTTCCAGTCATTTTTGTAAAAAAGAAACCCAACCCTTCTGATCCTGATCAAGAACTGAAATTTAGAATGGTAGTTGATTTCAGACTTTTAAATTCCATCACTGAACCATTTAAAGTTTGTCTGCCAAAGATTTCTGACATAGTACAAAATATAGCTGGTAGAAATATTTACTGTGTTTTGGATTTAAAATCTGCATTTTTTCAAATCAAAATAAAGCCCAAAGATAGGGAAAAATTGGCATTTTGTTCTGAACTAGGTTCTTACCAGTTTAAACGTCTTCCTTTTGGTGCTCGCAACAGTGGATCATACTTTGTATCCTTGTTAGCATCTTGTTTAAATGAACTAAAAGGTCCTAATATACAATTTTTTCTCGACGACATTGTTATCGCCGCCGATTCAATCGACGAGCTAATTAGCACCTTGCAACAAGATTTTGACAGGCTTAAACTTTTTAACTTAACTTTGGATCCTGCAAAATTGCAATTGTGTAAATCTTCCATAACTTATTTAGGTTTTAACATTGATAGCAAAGGTTTTTCTCCTTCAGAAAATAACATCAATAAAGTTTCTAAATTTCCTATTCCAAAAAATGTCAAACAAGTTCAAACTTTTTTAGGGATGACTAATTATTTTCGCCATCTAATATTGGGCTATGCAGAAATTATTTCTCCTATCGTCAACTTAACTAGGAAAAACACTCCATTTTTTTGGTCATCTGAGTGTCAGGATGCCTTTGACAAGTTGCAAAGCATAATTTTAAATAAACCCATTTTTAAAAAAATTTTGTTAAGGATGCTGCATTATTTTTAGTTACTGATGCTAGTAGAGAAGCAATATCTTCGATACTAATGCAAAAAGTAAACAACCAGTTTTATCCCATTGAATTCTATTCCAAAAAACTAACACCTGCTGAATCCAAATATCCATCTGTAAGGCGTGAATTATTTGCAATATATGCTTCTGTTAAACATTTTAGGGAAATTCTGTATGGTACTACTTTTCAAATTTTAACTGATGCAAAAAGTCTGACAAATTTCATTCATATTGATAAACAACCTGATATTGTCAGCAGATGGTTATTATTTTTACAGGATTTTTCATATCAAATGGTTTATTTACCAGGTATCAACAACCCTGCTGATTTTCTCAGCAGAGTCTATGATGATGAACAATTATCTATTAACAACATTAATATTTTTCAACCAAAACATGACTTATCTAATAAAGTCATTATCAAAGAACAGCAAAAAGACAGGGAAATTTTAGATATTGTTAAAAAATTAAAGAACAATGATATAAAAACTTCAGAAAATTTTTGTGTAAATAATGAGGGATTATTGTTAAAAATTGTAACAGTCACAAGAAGGGGTAAAAGTCACAATATTAAAAGAATTTATGTACCAATTAGTTTAAGGGAGGCATGCATTGAAAATGCACACTTACCACATTTTGCTACCCAGAAAACGTTTAATTTCCTTCAAAGAATGTATTTTTTTCCTTCCATGTTTACTGCTGTAAAAAAGTTTTGTCGTGCTTGTCCACAATGTTTAGCAAATAAACCTAAACCTGCTAAAACCATTCCAAGATTAATTTCAAAAAAGAATCTTGCTCCCGGGGAATTTTTGGCTTGTGACATTATTGGTAAATTATGTAGAAGTATTGATAACAATTTTTTCATTTTAACTATTTTAGATCACTATTCACGATACTTAGAGACATTTTCATTGGCAAATATTTCTTCATCATCTATTATAAAATGTTTAAACACTTATTTTTCTCGTTTTGGAATTCCTAAGATCATTCTAACTGATAATGGGACAAACTTTGTTTCCAAAGAAATTGAGGAATTTTTTTAACAGTTTAAATATTGAGCATAGGAAAGCTTCAATTTACTATCCTGCTTCCAATGGGGCAATTGAACGTACCCACAGAATACTCAAAGAAAGTATTGCTGCTTTATGTGAAAAAACTTATGAATGGTCACAAAAAATCATGTTATTTAAACTCCATTATAATGCTAGTACTCATGGTGTCACAGGTTTTTCTCCTGCAGAATTATTTTATGGTAGATCTATCAATGTACCAATGGAAAAATTTTCAGATCCTATTTTAGTAGATCATTATAACAAATATGTTCTCAAAACAAAAAAATGTGCTGAGGAGAACAGGAGTATAGTTGCTACAAATGAGGATAAATACTTCGAACAACATAAAAAGCAATTAAAGGGTAGATCTATCACAAAATTTGAGATAAATGACAGGGTCTACATAAAAAATTTGAACAATCCTGGTGTTTTGTTACCCAAATACAAAGGTCCCTATGTCATTGAGAGAATTTTTAGGAATGATAATTATTTAGTAATAAATGAAAATACAAATGACAAACCAATTAAATTGCATATAAGTAAAATATTCCCTGCCAAATGATTAATTTAAATAATGAATATAATATTTCTCTTTGTATCATGTACTAATATTCAATGACTCTGAGAAATGTGTAATTCACATTGTTTTTATACAAGAATAGCTACCTTGTATATTTTGTGTGCATTACTTGTTTGTTTCTTCCTCAAGCCTAGTTAACTTGGGGAAAATTTAGACTAGCAATGTATTAAAAATAATTTAACTTTGTGCAAGTACACAATAATAATAAAATTACACGTTAATTTAAAGCACAAATGAGCAATAAAATGCAGACATATGTTTCGGGATTGCTTGGAATCCCTTTTTCAATGCGACAATGAGCTTCTAGATGCAAAACATCCAAATGAAGCAGACAGAACAACAAAAACAAAGCTTATATAGCCTAAGAATTATCTGTAAACCAATGAGAATAAAGGCAGCGTGAAGTGGAAGTAGAAGTAGCAGGAAGACACCAATAAGAGAGCAACAAACGAATCCAGTTGAAAGTACAGGAAGTATAAAGGAATATCAATAAAAATAAAGCAAAAAAGACGACAGCATGCATAAAAATTGCAAAAATAATAAAATAAAATACAAAGAATAAAATTGAAATAAAAATAAGTACAGAAACTACCAAAACAAAATGCAAAAACAAAGTGCACATGTAAAGGAGGGGGAGGGGAGGGAGGGGGAAGGAGAAAAATAGACACAAAAAAGGAAAACAACAAGAAAACCTAGAAAGAACAACAAATTAAAGAAATTTATGCCAGACCTGTGAAAAATAAGGAGTTGAGGAAGAATCATTAACCAAATTAGAACTATTCCTGTTAATATGATAAGCTTCCCAAAAGTCAAGCTCTAAAGGGGAAGAACATTTTTGAATAATTTTACCAGAATTGAAATCAAAGGAGTGGTTGGAATTCCAACAATGTTGAGCAATGCTAGACTTATTTAACTCTTGCTTTCGTACATAACCTTTATGCTCATTTAAGCGAATTTTCAAAGCACGTTTTGTCTGCCCAATGTAAGAAAGGCCGCAACGGCAACTAATTTGGTAAATACCCCAAGTGTTAAGTTGATCGACGGGATCCTTAAGAGAAGAGAAGGAAAGTTTGTTACTAGGAGCAAAAACGACTTGAAATTGAAACCTTTTTAGGATTTTAGCAATACGGAAACTGACAGAATGAAAGAATGGTAACACAACCAAATTCTTTCTAGAAACCACATTATTGGGACCAGAAGTTTTCTTAGAAAGGTTGTTATGAATAGAATCAATTAAAGAGTGAGAAAATCCTCTATCAACAGCTACAGCTTTCAGATAGTTGAGTTCAATCTTGAGAAGCTCAGGAGAAGAGCAAATATTAATAGCACGATGGACCAGAGCATTAAAAGCCGAATATTTTTGGTTGGGAGGATGAGACGACAGTCTGTGAGGAGATAAAGAAACAGCGAAAGGTTTACGATAAACAGAATTAGTGAAACCAGACTCACTCTTAGAAATAAAGACATCAAGAAACGCGAGGCTACTATTTAGTTCTTTCTCACAAGAAAACTGGATATTAGGATCAATGGAGTTCATAATAGAAAGAGCATCATCAATACCTAACAAGTTACTGTCCGTTAGGACAAAACAATCATCCACATAACGAACATAAAATTGAAATTGCAATTTCTGGAACAGTTTTTCCTCAAAATAATGCATATAGAAATCACTTAAAGTTCCTGTTGATGGCGCTTTGACTTGCCTCAGGAAAAGGCTTTCTGAATTCAATTTTACTTCTGTGGAAATTGAGGAATGAGTTTTCCTTACTCGTGTGTGCTTGCAACAGAGCACTTTTGTATTTAATGGTAAATTCTATGCTATGGTAGATGGCCTGGCTATGGGAAGTCCTCTTAGTCCTTTTTTAAGTGATTTCTATATGCATTATTTTGAGGAAAAACTGTTCCAGAAATAGCAATTTCAATTTTATGTTCGTTATGTGGATGATTGTTTTGTCCTAACGGACAGTAACTTGTTAGGTATTGATGATGCTCTTTCTATTATGAACTCCATTGATCCTAATATCCAGTTTTCTTGTGAGAAAGAACTTAATAGTAGCCTTGCGTTGCTTGATGTCTTTATTTCTAAGAGTGAGTCTGGTTTCACTACTTCTGTCTATCGTAAACCTTTCGCTGTTTCTTTACCTCCTCACAGACTGTCGTCTCATTCTCCCAACCAAAAATATTCGGCTTTTAATGCTCTGGTCCATCGTGCTATTAATATTTGCTCTTCTCCTGAGCTTCTCAAGATTAAACTCAACTATCTGAAAGCTGTAGCTGTTGATAGAGGATTTTCTCACTCTTTAATTGATTCTATTCATAACAAACTTTCTAAGAAAACTTCTGGTCCCAATAATGTGGTTTCTAGAAAGAATTTGGTTGTGTTACCATTCTTTCATTCTGTCAGTTTCCGTATTGCTAAAATCCTAAAAAGGTTTCAATTTCAAGTCGTTTTTGCTCCTAGTAACAAACTTTCCTTCTCTTCTCTTAAGGATCCTGTCGATCAACACTGGATTCGTTTGTTGTTCTCTTATTGGTGTCTTCCTGCTACTTCTACTTCCACTTCACGCTGCCTTTATTCTCATTGGTTTACAGATAATTCTTAGGCTATATAAGCTTTGTTTTTGTTGTTCTGTCTGCTTCATTTGGATGTTTTGCATCTAGAAGCTCCCTGTCGCATTGAAAAAGGGATTCCAAGCAATCCCGAAACATATGTCTGCATTTTATTGCTCATTTGTGCTTTAAATTAACGTGTAATTTTATTATTATAGCAATGCATTACTGTGTCAACGTGAAATTGCATAAATTTGATCGATCTGAATAATTTGGTAAAATGATAACATCCAGATAATTGTTTTATTTGTTGTTGTTTACATTATCATGGCAGTTTGTTTACAAACATTGTTGACTGAAATGCAAAACAATGTTGATTTTTTCATACTTTGAAATGAACCGGTATATGGAGTGAGATTCTGGGTGATTCAAAAATTTTAATTATTCAATTGCTGAAATATTTTTTTATATATTAATTTATCATGACTGCATCAAGTATTGATATTCCTGTTGATGACACGAAATTACAGATGCATAATTGTCATCATATTTTAATGAAGTTATATGCATACAGTGTATTGCATTTTTTTGGCCAAAAAATTTTTTTTATATATACTAGAATATTTTCGGGGTACTTAAATTTTTTCCTTCGAGGGGGGGATAATGTAACAAAAGATCAATTAATTCTCTTTTGATACATTTAATTATCAAAATAATAATTTCTCATTTATTCAAGGTTTACTTTATTCAAGCCTCGAATAATATTTATTTTTTAAACGCTTAACTGTCGCTTGACTGTTACTCCGTGACGGAAACTTGTCACGCACTTTTAATGTAGGTTTGCGCAGCATGCCATTTTTTTTCACAGATATTTAGAATTATAATTTCCATTAAATTCCGCGATTAATTTTTGCATGAACTATACTTTAAAACACCTACAATTTTTATTTACACTTTTTTCTAAATCCTTTGGCCAGATAAATTCAAATCATAACCATTTTTACTTATGCACTATATCCTGTGGCGTAAGCTTCCTTTTCCGGTGCCTCGCCATGTGCATTTTTTTTCGTCAGTTGGAAATTCGATATCATACTCTAGTGACGCTTTTTTCGCTCGCTCCCCAGCAGAGGAATTCCTTTGTGTTTCACCTCTGACTGGGGATGCCATATATAACTGCTTTTTTTAAAAAATATTACTTGAAGTGAAAATTTAAAATTACCTTGAAGAAATGTATTTATAGAATTACTCAAGGTGCTGCAGATTTTATGACAGCATAGTGAATGCGTTCATCGATCGATCAAAAAAAAAAAAAAAACAAGTATTTATTTACTCCAGTATTGTATGCTGTAATTCACGATTAATGAGCTGAACATGAAGAATTGGAAATGACTTCATCTACGTTGAAGGACATTCATTAATAGAGGACGATTCGGCATAACGATATATGCTATTCCAATAAATGACTGCATCACGGACCTTCTATGTTGTGAAATGAATATGGAAGTATAGTTTAAGACCGTTGAATCGCCAATGGACGGCACTATACGGCAAAGACGATCTTTCTAGTGATAAAGTTTGATTCAAGCAACAATTAGCGAAGGTGTCGACGTTAGTGCTAATTCAAGTCGTGGATCCACAGGTCGTAAACATTTTTTTATGATTGATCAATCATTGCTTTATATGTTCTCTGACCAATTCAGTTTTTTTTATATTAATGCCTAAGATGTGAAAATTTAAATTTTTAAGGTATTTAAATATAGTCAAGAAATTTTTATGAAGTTAATGAAGTAACTATTATGAATAAATAATTGATTTTTTGAATTCTGAATATATATTTTTTCACAATAATAATTGATCTTCTATTTCAGCTTATGAATAGTTATATAGTTAATTCATTTTTATAAGACAACGCAATCTACTTAGAATTAAGTATTTAAATCTAAGGTATTTATTAATCAATGTCTTTTAATATGTTTTATACACGATACATGGTATTTAATATTAATAATTAAACCACACATTGTAACACTGCTCCTTAAGTTTCTTGATGAGCATCCCTTCCTGGCTTGAGGGTTTAACCCATTAGGACAATTGTTGGCTAGGGGGTCCCTCATTTTCAGACCCTAGCGCCTACAACACCAGTTTATCAGAAAACAAAACTCCATCACAGTAGAGAATATTTTCCACGAAACTTATTACGTGTGCGATTGTACTCCCAAATTGCTGCATTTGGGTAAAAAAGGCATCAAGAAGGAAAGAAAACCCTTTGGAGTGATTGAAAGGATCTCTGTTTGTCTGTGTGTGATACGGTGATTAAAGTCACCTTTCGCTGTAACCCCCCCCCCCAAGGTGATAAAGGGGTTGCTTATAACCAGATTAAAAGTCCTCTTTATTATGAGCTGCATACTTTGGTCATTATCACAACCCTTCAGAGAAAGAAGAAATAAAATCATATGCATATGTGTTTAATTTTCTTAGGAAAAAAAATATGTGCTTTGTAAGGCCGTAGCCAGAAATTTTTTTGAGGGCCTAAATGTACCTAAATAAGTAAATACCCAATGGGGGGGGGAGTGTTTGAACCCCCAAACCCCCCTTGGTTACGCCTATGTTTAAATGTGAATAATAAGTGAAATAATCCTTTTTAGCATTCTTACGTTACTATGGTAGGCTCGGCTTATATTTGAATGTGCATTTGTCTCTAAATGGAGGTTTGTCGCACAAGGTCTTGCGTTTTTTTATTGAAATATATCCAATGATGTTTTTTTTAGCATTATTAAGCTTTAACACTCCGTCGGTCGCGCTGTATCTCACAGATACAAAGCTTTGAAATTACTTTCTTTTAAATTGAAGGAGGAATGTCACGACCTTGACCAGAGCAATATCTGCCCTTCTGCCCCCCACTAGGTCTCCTAGAATGTTGTGGGAGTAGGTGTCGGGGGATTTTTACCCACAACTTTTGGGGGTTCATTTGCGGTTTGTATCTGTTTGATACAACGCGACCGATGACGTTTTCCGTTTGTTATACTAATTTTATTAATTTTTGCGTTTATTTTGCTTTGAAAATGAATAAAAAACGCTTTCTAGATTTAAATGATCAGAAAGATCTTGAAACATTCATAATTTTTTTTTTTTTGATGAAAATTAAGATTTAGATGTAGAAATTTTCGATGAAAGTGATAAGGACAAAGGAGATTTCATGGAATGTCATTCTGGTTGTGGAATGTCATTCAACAAAAAGACTAGGTAAATGCAATATAAGTACCTAAAATGCAGCGAAGGTTTTTGCTTAGAACATACCGTGATGTTTTTTTAAAAAAAGTGCAATTGATGAAGCAAATGTATCGGAGTAAATTATTTTTTTTCATTTCCTAAAATTATTTGAATAGTTAATATTTCAATTAAGAATATTTTCACAATATAATTATATATAAGCATCTATTGTGTACGCATATATTTTACTAATTTACATTTCTTTTTGCTAGTAAGTATTTGCGTTGTAATTTAATATTTTCATTGTATTTTGTATTGAAATAAAGGAGAGATAAGGGTCCGAGTGTAAGGGAAGTGAAGCCTGGTACCAAAAACAAAAAAATTTTTTTAAAAACTTTCATAATTAAATTTACGCATTGCTATTACGAAATGTATCTGTGAGATACAGCGCGCCCTATGTTGCAAAATTCGGAGCGCGCCCGACGGAGTGTTAAATGTTGATGCATTTGAAGAAAAGATGTTAGTAAATCAGTTATGATGTAGCTCATTGAATTAAATCCGTGTTCACGTTCCATGGAAAAGTTGATATCCTCTTGAGGTTTTATCCGGCCTTGATTCTAAATTTGCGGTAAAACCTCATAAACAAAGGGAAACACTTTTTCGAATAAAATAGGGATAAACTCTGCTCTCAAATACATCATTTAATGCAGTTAATTTGCAGTATTTTAATACAAGTTTTCAGTTTAAAATGCAAATTTTGTTGCACCAGTTATCCAGCTTAATTAGGAAATTTTTTGTGCTTCAACTATAAAATATAAGATAATAGTACGTACAGCAAATAACGATCTGCAATAAGTTTCTAGAAGCCTTCATCAATAATATTTAAATTTGGAAAGGTACAATCCTGACAATTAGTTGAAAGACTACCCTATGTTTTGACGAGGAATAACATCCCTCTGATACTTGCCCACTAAACCAAGTATTCTTCCTCCTAGTGTCTCAAGAGATAGTGTCAGACATGGCCGATTCATGGGGCTCAGTCTTTGAAAGGCCCGTTTTTGCATTGTAGTAGTGATGAGGGTAAAATGTTTCAGGCTATAATGCAAGTGTGAAGGGAGGGGGAGAATTAGCACTGGGCCTGCCTTGGCTATCGACGGTCCTGACCTCATTTGAAGTTTCCCTAGAGCTAAGTCATTAAAAGTATGGAATCATTACTTTTAAATTGATATGATTGTTTCAGGCTTCATTCATTACTTTTTATTATGTTTTCTTATTGACATTTTTGAAAACAGTATTTGCAGGAACAATCTTTGCTCAATGCAATGGTGAAGTCAAGAGGCCATGGTGTGCCCCTCCTCTACTTTATATTTCATAGACTTAATTTATATCTGTAAGTATTCCTCTATCTTTTATTTTCCAGGACTATGTGACTGGCTGAGTGATAACCAGTAGTATGTATAGAATATTGTTTTTAGGAAGGGTCGTGGCCCAGAGGGAGTATTTTAAGGGTTAAACCCCTCCCATTGGTAGAAATGAAGAAAATATACATTTTAAAATTTCCTTTAATGTTAATTTGCAATTGCCCTCTCTTTGAGAACTGTAGTCATATTTCAGAGGCTGCAGAGCCGTCTAAAGCATCCACTTCAAAAACTTCCTTATAGGAGGTTTATGATAAAATTGTCATTTCGCAAAATAGAAGAATGTTGTTACAATGAAGTAACAATATTTGGTTGGCTGTTTAACTTGCATGTTCAATAAGTTTTTGCAAAGTTTATCGAGCATTTCTGAGCTGTATAGAACCTGATAGATGGAAGATGTTATAATATACAGTGTCAAAGAATTTTTAAGACTGTTTATGAAATAAAAACTAGTAATTATATATTTTTATTCAAAATGAGCTCCTTCATCTTCATTACATTTGTTTCAGCGGTTTAACAACGATTCGAGCACGTTCCAGCTCACATTGTGGGACTGCCTCCAAAGCTTGCCTCACAGCTGTTTGTACACAATGTGTCGAAGAATTTTTAAGCCTACAGCTGGAACTAAGCTTACAGGCGCTATCTGTTATCGAACATTCTTGAAACTCCTTAACTATCAGCTGATTCACTGCCAAAACCTCAGTTCATTTGTTTATTATTTTCTTTTGCTTTGATGACGATATACAAACTGGCTGGACGTGAGCTTCGGAGGCAGTGAGTCGGAACAAGCAGTTGAATCGTTGTCAAACCACTATTGAATGAATTGAGCTTATTTTTAATGGAAACACATACAAATATATAATTACTAGTCTTAAAAATTCTTTGACATACTGTGTAGAACTGTAAATTAACAATCTTCGGCATCTTGAATAGATGAAAAAGTATTGTTCTAAAGAAGTAAATGAACACCGAAAACAAAATGATTTTTGTTGGGACAGTAGTATGTTTCTTTAGCAGTTTGGGGGAAAAGTTGAAAGCCCTCCTTTTATGAAATCCTGGCTAAGGCCAAGGATTAAAATAACTTTCCAATTTGAAATTTAAAAGTATTAAAACCTTAACGTTTAAATTTATTTCGGAAGTGGTTTAAACCTCCTCGGCAGAGGCATATGTTATTCTGGATATTCAACTCTGATGTTTGAAACCTGAAAATTGTAGGCAAATTTTAAAACACCCCATAGCTTTCAAATACGCAGTAAGTTTGTAGTTTACACAGATTTTCAAAACACGCTAGTTGGTGGCAACTCATCATTTTGGCAAGAAAATATTAAATTCTAGTACTTAATGTGATGGTTGAAGCATCGATTGTTCCTTCTAACCATTATCAGCAGGGACGTAACTAGGTCATTTTCCGACTGGGGCAAGACCAGGCTTTAGTGCTCCCCCCCCCCCACCCACCCACCCACACACACACAAAATTATACAAAAAAAAATGTATAAATTTCTATATACATACACACACACACTTGTTAGTTTAGCGCCCCTGAAATCTGGCGCCTTGGGCACAGGCTCCGTCTCCCCCCCCCCCCCTTTTGTTACATCCCTGATTAGCCTCAAGTAAAAGCAAGCATGGGTGCAAATATTTCAGTAAAGAAGTTTTTAGTTTCTCGATGAAATTCAATCTCAATTAAAACAATATGTAAACATGTGGTTGCCATAAAGTGTTTTTGTATTCTACATGCTTACTCCTGTTAGTTTTTTTCTTTTCTTTTTTTTTTTTTTTTTTTTAATGTTCCAGCTATGGAAGTCTTTTTTTTTTCTGTACCACTAGTGAAATTTGATTTGTGTACATGAGTTTTGAGGTGAGTAACTAAGTAATTATGCTTTATTTTTAGTAAGGTAGGGTTTCACTCCTTCCAACATAAGTAAAACAAAGATTTTTTCCTCTTTTGTCTTGTACCAATTGCACATGCATTAAATTAAACCATATTAAAAAACAATTTTAATATGAAATTCAAATTTGAAATTCATTATAAATTTATAATTGGCTTATTCTCCCTTTAGAGCTCTAAAGGGAAAATAAAAGGGCATAGAATGCATCGCAACGAAATTATTACAGGGGACGGGGCTGCGTTCAGGGGAGCTTAGCTGACCTTTTGGGGGGGGGGGGGGGCGGTTGACTGCACAATCGCGATTAGGGGTGATAATATGTAATCCTGTTTAATATGTGTGTTTTACGAGATGTATTGTCAATATTCATCTCCGACTGAAGATTAAACTCTAATGTTGTAGTATAGCAAGAAAAAGACCATCGTTCAAAATTTGCAGTCGTTCAACAGAAAAACTATTTTTAACACAGCTAAATGCATTGAAATATTTAATTTACAACCTACTGTACAAACTGCATGTTTTTTGCACTTTTGAATCCCGCTTTGCCTTTGTGTACGAGTTTCCTTTCATATTTTCCTTATTTGAAAATAAGTTGGCAACAGCAGTCCGAAAAAAAAACCGCATTTTTTAAAAGAAGAAATATAGTTGCCAAAAGCGCGATAAAGTGCGCCAATCTGGGAGACGATTTCTTTTGTTGTAGAAGGCAACATAGATACGTCCTTTAAATAAATTAAATTAATTCTAATAAAATAAATAATAAATATTAAATGTATTACATATTAAAGTACTTAATTATTGTTAATTTTTAAAGTGATTTTCGTAATTTATATTTTAGTTTTATGTAGTTTTAACATATACCTTTTACGAATTGGTAAAGGTTGACTGTAACCAAAACTGTGATTATTGAAAAACATGTCGTTTTAAAAACATGGGGTTCGATTCCCACCTTGCCCTGGGTGTATTTCCTTCTTTGTATATTAAAATCTGTTGGGCTGTCTTGTTCTATCTGTCATATCAGACGAGAGTTAAGCATATCCTTGAGAATAGCAAATAAACTCGAATATTTATGTGACCTGAAATGGTCGTAAAACAAAACAAAACAAAACATGGGGCTATTATCTACTAACTCCATGTTTAAAAAGAAACAGTATTCATTGCTGCTTTGTGGAAAATGTATGTTGTATTTCTGAGAACGTCGCTCTAATGAAATCCAGTGATGCTGAAATCTAGTTTTATTAAAATGAACACGCTAGACGTGTAAATTTATAGTTTAAGCCATGAAAAATATTTCTACCTCTTCTGTAAGTATCATTTAATATGCAAGAATTCTTATTAAATACATTTTGTAGCTAACAATCATTGCAATTAATTTAATTAAATAAAACAAAGGGTTTAATTTTGAAAAGGTACATTTACTTTGCGCGATGAACAAAATGCAGAAAAACAACGTTTGTACCTGACCTTCACTCATTTCATTTACAAAGAACACAATTTTAATAAACACACACAACGATACACTACGAGAACATGGACACACACAGAGAACAACAACACTCATTGGAGTCGTTCATAAATAATGTCGCACTTTTTTTCACTATATTTGTCACAAAGTGTCACACTTCAGCATACCCCCCTCCCCCCCTTTTGTCACATGTCACGCTATATTACATAAGCATAAATACTTGTAGTTCAGAAACAAAGCACTACGTTACAGATCACATTTACAATTTTATTTTTGAACTTTTATGACATTTATGAGCATAACAATAATAATTATATGTATATTTAATTTGTGTAAAATAAAATTAAGGTTTACAATAAAAACAATTAGCATATGATATGATAGTAAAAAATATTAATATAAAAGAACAATTGAAAACAATGGAATTTTAAAGCTTGATATAGTTTGCTCGAAAAATGCTATCCTTATTTTATGTACACAAAGTACTCTTAAGAGATTAAATTTCAAAATAACAAAACCCCGCCTCAAAATGAATTTACATAATTGAACTGCCTTCTCATTTTATTCTTCACACGAATTTATTAGTAATATATATGTAATTCAATAAATGTGTATATATAATTTTATGTATTGTATATAATTTAATAAATTTTACATGAAGTTATAAATGTAAAATTTATTACATTTATAAAATTTATACACAATTATAAAACAGAAAATTATTTGGAATCATTATTCTTATACTTGATCTCCCTCCCAAGGTGAATATAAGTGCTCGTTCAAAGAGCACACGGGCATTTTGAAATTCTGTTGGGGGGTCAAATATATTGAAAAAAAAGTGGTGACATCATTTATGAACGACCCCTAAGCAACGATTGAAGGTACAAAATGTTAGACTAGCAATTAGCTCTCGAAAGAATAGTCTCTGCTCGTGCAAGTGCCAACTCACATACAGGCCCGCCCCTTCATGTATTTCAAAAGCCATTAGACAAACACCAGACTATCTTTGGGAATCAAATTCAACAATAAAACTTATTTCTAGACTAAACAAAAAGCAAGATTCTTGAAATCCACATGATCTCAAAAGTTGACAAATTCTCTAAAAATCTAAGCGAGAGGCAAAAGAGTAAGGAGCCAGCTCCCATGTGAGTATTGAGAAGGGGGAGGGAGGAGACAACAGAATATACCCCTCCCCCTTGCACATTTTGATATCTAAATGAACGCATTTAGAAAACAGCTTCCACGTGATACCCCCAACTAACCAAGTATATCATCCAAGTGATGACAGCTGATTTAAAAGAATTGCAGAATAATTCTCGTGTTTTTGGCGCTAGCACTGAATATCTAGTTGGGGCTCAGTATTTATCGAGCCCTGCTTTAACTGCTACGCAACCTCGTCGAGTGTGGCAGTTGTAATGCACAAGGAAAAAAAGCAAGGATGTCTACTACGCCATAAATATTTTTTTTATCTTAGAATTTAGGCAAAAGAAAAGTTTGAAATTGAATTCGACCGCTTGTGTTATATCAAAATGACTTGCTTAAAAAAATAATGACATAATACTATTTATTTTAAATTGGTTTTGAGTCAGTTCATGTAAAAATGTTAGTGCAAAAACAGAATTAGGTGGTATCGTACTGTCTCGATACTTTTGCTCATACGTGTGGATTTTATCAAAATAGCTATGAAAGGAAACCAAAGATGAGATGATGCTTATTTTGGGTTCAGCTGCTTTATTTTGATATTTTTTCTCTTAAGATTGCTCGAAGCCAGTAAAAATGACCCGCTCTACTTTGTCTTCAAAATCTAAACACCCAAGATTTCCTTTTAACCTTTATCTAGAAGATAATTTCAACCTTTCATCCCTGCAGTGGGGTCGATAAAATGAGAACCAAGCATGCTTGGGAACTAAACACTGGGGGTTCCGCGTCAGGTCGACCACTTGACCGGAACTTCTGCCTCTGCACCCCAGGGCCCTTGGTCTCGAAAATTGAGTTGGGCACAGTAGGCCATGGCCCCCAAAAAAGGGCTGGCGCGTCACTGAGTTTAGTTTTAGTTTCTAAAAGTTAATTTAAACCTTAATCAGCATCGATGTTATCGATATAAAATCAATACGAATACAAAACAAATTTTAAAATAAAAAAAACAAAAATGTTAATTTGCTTGATGCTAAATACTGTTACTTTAACCAAAATGGGAGATGTCACACTTCTTGATACCCCCTCCCCCCTCTTGTCACAAGTTCTAGAACCCCCTTCCCCGATCGAAGCGTGACATCATTTATGAATGACCCCCTTCTACACTTTCTATATCTCAGAGAGAGTCCTCGTCAAGGTTATCCATAGCGCCACCTATCATTTACCATAGGCGCCATCTATTATTTATTAGTCTTTCTATTTGTTACACGTTTAAAAAGGCGCAAATAAAGGGATAAAAGATCGCAGAGCGGTTTTGAAGGCAATGAGCCCCCTTTCGTCAGTAAAAATGAAAAACCAGTGTGGAAAAGAAGTTTATTATATGCAAGACCAGAATCCCGAACCAATCAAGTTACTAAAACACGATTGACCGGGGAAATATCGGAAAAGACAAATTCGGAGCCTGTTTATCAAAATGGAAGAAATTTGAGGAACAGCAAAAGACTCATTATAAGTGTTGTTTAAGTTTTTATGAAAAAGGTAAGCTTCCAAGAATTCACACTGACCGACAGAAGAAGGTCTGAAAATAATTTTAGCTTCAGAAAAGTTAAATTTGGGACTAGTGTCCCAACGATGTTTTGCTATTCTTCAATAGCAAAACAGAAGAGAAAATTACTTAAAATAATATACAGAATATACAGAAGAGAAAGAAACTTAAGAAAAATTACCGATTTTTCAACTGACTTTATTTTTGAATTTCTGACGTCTTATTTCGTTCTCTGCTTTATGGGGGAATAATACAGCTTTTATCACGATGATTCAGCAGAGGAAGAAACATGAAACTTAGACTTGATTTTGTGTTTGTGGTTGGGATACCTGGCTTTGGATAGGAGGCTCGGATTCGATTCCCGGCGTGAGAAGTCTTTGGTAGCCATGGTAGCCTAGAAGCCTAGTGATTAGGATGTCGGACTTCCAAGCGGAAGGTCGCTGATTCGATAACCAACCCGCTGAAGACCCACCATGTATACTTGGGGATAAGTGCATGTAAAATCCGTGGAGACCACTACGTGCCCGGGGGAGAGCATCAGTAAGACCTAGTGCTAACAGGGAAGGAAAGTGGAGGATTCTTCATCTGTCCATTAGCGACGTTACTCTAAACATTTTGGTTAGCTGGAAAATGTGCACGCATGCTGGTGTCGCATGGCAGGAAACAGTCCTGTCCTGCTACAGCTGCGGTCAAAAACGAATGTTGAGACCATATAGCACAGAAACGTTCTCGGAGCTTTTGATTACAATCAGTGCGTAAGTTTATTTTTGTATTAGAAATTCGAAAAGGATTGAGTACACAGGAGTGCCTTGCCTTGCTAAATTAGTTAGACTAGGAGACTAGGCTATAAGGGGGGGGGGGGGGGTTGTTGCTTTGTGCGATGTATGTCCTTCAATTGTTTGTGTACGGAACCGGAAAAGGGAAGGATGTTCTTTTCAGAGTTGCAAGGGAGAGAATAAAACTTTTATCACCTGTGAGGAATGCCAGAATTCAATTTGTGGGAAATGTGTTACTGTTGCTGTGACAGCCAAAAGCGTGTGTAGTGTTGCATTTGTGCTAATGTCTAACAAACTTAACACTTTTTGCGTCTATTCATGGTATGTGTTTTGTTGTTTTGAATCATCTTGAAACACATGTTCTAGTTTGCATTGTTTTCAATTGCACGTTTTATTTACTGTTCCAGTTGCTATGTTTTTAAAATCTAATTTTCATTATCAGTATTTGTACCCTTTGTCTGTGTTCTGATCGCATATGCTACTTTGAAATAACATAATGTAATAAAATATATTGCATCATATGGCTTTTTTTCGAATTAAAAAAAAAATCGTGTGTAATCATAAAAAAATAATAAAGTCGAGAAAAGTTGTTACAAAAAAAGAAAAAAGAAAAACTGAGCAAAAAGCTCTAAAAACTGAAAAATAATAGCAATGATAATAGTAAATCTCTAGAAACAGTTCCTTATTGTCATTTTAACCTCATTTATATCCAATAAAAAAGAATATACTTTGCAACTTTACTTGCATTTCTAACGTGGGTCAAATTGACCTCAAACGGTGGTTTTCGGTAAGTTCAAATTTCGACTGTTCTATTGTTAAATATTCCCCGTTCAAGCCCATTTTGATAAACAGGCTCGAATTTGCATTTTCCGATATCGCCTCTGCCAATCGTGTTATAGCAAATACTACAACCCGATTGGTTCGGGATTCGTAACATGGATTTCATTTTTACTCTTGGTACTGACCGAAGGGGGCTGATTGCCATCGAAACTGGTCAGCCATCCTTTATCCCTTCATTTGCGCCTTTTCAAACTTTCTTTTTCTGCATTTTGCTCATCATGCAAAAGGGAATGTATCCTTTTAATATTTCATCGGGCTTTCGGTCATTTTACTGTCTGTTTTTAGAGGCTTTTAAAATTATTTTTAAAAGCTTGTGAATCCTTTTACTGAGCAACCCTGTTAGAGTCTCAAACCTTTTGGGGAGGAGACAGGGTCAGCAAAGGTTTTTCAAATTTTCTTCTTTTTTTGGTCACTGAGAAACCCTTTCGATGTTCGAAAGTCCTTGTTCTGAGCGGGAGATTGATTGGGTCAGTAATTCATTCAAATATGGCGTCAATTTTTAATCGTTTTTCTAGACTCTGTATCAAGAAACAAAAGTTTTTAAACCTTTTGTACTATCCTACCTCATGCAAAGCACTCAAAATTATTCTCAATTTTATTGATTTGAAATGTAATCTCCCGACTTCACGAAATGTTTCAAAGGCTTTAAACAGATCTCATTTCACCCTTCCCACAGCGGTTATCAAAGCTTTTCGTTCTGAATTTTTTTCCTGTCCGTCCCGATCAAGTAAATATTTTAAAATTGAATTCAAAATTTTCCTTGGACCCCATATTTTCGCTCCCATTGAAAGTGCCTTTAAAAATAGTTGTATTTCTTCTACTCAAAATAAAGAGTCCATTCGCCACCTTATTCTCAACAATGTTGCTTTCAATCAAAACCTCAGGAACAGTAACCTTTCGTATAGTGGAAAAATGCTGTCTTCACTAAAGCAGATAAAGGCTGGCAGATTATTATTATTATGGACAAAAAGAAAATATATATTTCCGAGGTTCTGACGACCTTCTTCATGAGGGCCCTTATGCTCGACCGATGCAGGCCGATGCATCGGCGCCGATTGTTCAACGATGTTGCCATCGGCCATCGGCATCGGCTGCCGATATTAACTTCAGAAAAACATTGGCCCATCGGCCTTGAAAAACATCTAAAAGCCGATGCAAGGCCGATGTTCTTCGCAGGGTCAACTTTCCAGAAAACATTCTGTCTTTAAACTTCTTTTTCCTCCTCAGCTAGATTTCTATTTAAATACAATAACAGGTAACACATCAGTTAAAAAGCACAAAATCAATGTCATTCTACAAAGTATTTGATTAAAAAATCGGAAAAATAGTTTAAGCGATCGCTGCCCGAAAACCTTCATTATTAAAATTATTTCTCTTTGAACAGACTGCTCCCGAAATAAAATATGTTAAAGTAAAAGTAATAGAGGCGTCTTATCAGTGTTATTTGTCTTTCGCAGTTAGTTGACTCATTTTTGTCCGTCTTTCGTTTAATAATGACTTAGCGCATTAGATGTCATTGTGCAATAATCCTATAGGGCCATTCCATCGTCACGTGCGGGACAAATGAACTCAATAGTTTCACCAAAATTTTGTCATAGAGCAGAAGATTTTAAATAAGTGGAAGCAATTGCATTTTTTAAACTTTACTTATGGTACAAACATGCTTTTGACACATACTTACCTTTCAGAAATAAATCTATTTTATAGTTTTAAATAAAATTAATCTTCATGTGTCACGTGCGAGACACTTCAAGTCAACCCTCTCTTAATTTTCTTTATGAATCAGCTAGAATGTCTGCTCTATTAATCATGCAGTGACAAAACAAAATATAGGAATTGAAAGCCAAGGCTCCAATGTAAATAAAACATATCTAAAGTTTTGTGAAGTAATAATTTTAATAGTTGAGAAAAATTTTAATGTATCGTGTAACGTGCGGAACATAGCTGTCACGTGCGGGACACAGTTGTCACGTGCGGGACATTTGGCAAATGCTCATGTAATACATGTTTTCAGAATGTTGGAAATTGAATGAAAACACCAAACAATGTATTGGTTATACACTTTAAAACACAAAGCATTTATTTTAATAGAATATATGCGCAAATTAATCATTCCGAGAAATATATAAAATTTTAATTAGAATTAGACTAAATGAAAAAAAAAGTTTTAATATTTTTTCAAAATTTTAAACAATTTCTGTTGCTAGATAAAGCGGGAGCTGATATCTTTCTTAAAACATCTTTAAAGAGTCAATTCTATCAGTGTGCTGTGGCCACTTGTAGTATTAGAGCTTTTGCTTCTCTTTTTCAGTTTTAGTTATATAGTCTTTCCTCCTTTATTCAGTCCATTTGTCCTTTTATTTTCTTCCTTCTGGAAATGTGGACCTTTTTATCTCTCCTCTTTTTCATCATTTCAGCACTTAATTTAGATCCTTCCATTATCCATTTCTGTTCAATAAAAACTAATTTTATTAATGTTAAGAAGTTAAAATGTTATGGAAAGTTGTTGTGCAAAATGTCATAAAAGGGAAATACAATTCAGCTCTAATTTCTAAATAGACTTTGTAAAATAAATCTCATAATGTTTAAGCTATGTTGTTTCAATGTTGCGTCAAATATTGAAAAAAATAAAAAATAATGCTCTTCAACCAACTCATCGATAAAAAATGTAGTTGCTTTATTATTAATTTTTTAAACGAGCTTATCCTTATTTGTCTTTGTATATGATTTGAGTAATCTGTTCTGAAACATAAATGATAGGGTATTCTGTAATAAAAATGTAAAATTTTAGAAATGTATGCTCTATTAAATTTGACATAATTTAGCAAAAGCTATCATAAATATGAGAAAATGTATAATTTATTTCCCCTTTAGAGTAACAAAATTTTAAAACAAAATACCATTAAAGAATTCAAGCTATGTTGAAATAAAATTTCTTATCAACATTTAGAAATTGGATTTGTGTTTCCTACATGTAGTGCGTCACGTGCGGGACAGTTTTGTTTTTGGATTTTTTTACAAGTAAAAGTAACTTTAAAAGCTAGAACTAGCATAGGATATGTGTACTACATTAAACTGCTTTAGAAATGACATTTACATAAAATAAATGCGTTCCATTTTTAACCTAAATGAAAATATTCATCTTTTTCGTCACGTGCGGAGCACGAAAAATAAGCTCTTTGGGGATGCTAGTACAGCTATTGTGATATCTCCTAGATCTTAAAGCTTAATAAAATAAAATAATTAACTTTTAGACTTACCTATAAAGTTGAAATCAGGAGTTTCAGTTGATTTTCTTATCCAAAACAATCATGCAAAATTCGTTCGAGAAGTCAATGAACTTGCTTGCACAAATCAACTATCTTTAGAATATTGTGTTGCCAATCCAGAGATGATAAACTTTGATTTCTTACTCAAAACATAAAATTTGACATTTTATCTTTTAATACATACCAAAATTATCCATATAAATATGATTTTAAAATTGACCACCCATGTACCTGTTTTCATGGAATAGCCCTATACCATCTGCTTTTAGTGTGTCATGATACTAACTTATTATTCCGAAATTGTAAACAATGCGAAGTCAACTCAATCTAAGTACGATAATAATTTTAATTTTTACCCACGTAAACTTTTTTTCTTTTACAGTTTTTCTGCCAATCTCGTTGCATCTGCTTTTAGTGTGCGGTTATTCTCATTATTTTATTTTGAGTTTACAACATAGAACAGATTGGTCAAAAATAAGAAACAATTTTCCTGTATAAATGTTTATTGATCGAAATTTTATGTGTCCGTTGACCGTTTTTCTGCTATTGTACAACAATCTCGCTGCATCTGCTTTCAGTTTATAATATTTCTTGTTATTTTAATTTTAGTTTACAACATAGAACATATTGATAAAAATATGAATCAATTTTTCATTGATCAAAATTTTATGTGTCAAAGTTCGACTTGAAATCTTCAAAAATTGAATCCTCAAAAGGAGAGTTCGCGCGACAATATGGACTAACATCTTAATAAAAATGCTAAAATTTCTTTATTTTCAAAGATTGATCAATGCATTTTTTATTTTTTCTCTTCAAAATACATCTTAATTTTTTTATATGATAACTATTTTAATTTTCCCCCGTGTAAACTTCGTTCTTTTAGCGTATTTTTTTTTTTTTTTGGCTTCTTCGATGCCACCTGTTAGACAGTTGACAGTTTTTCTGCTATTGTACAACAATCTCGTTGCATCTGCTTTCAGTTTAGAATATTTCTTGTTATTTTATTATTAGTTTACAATAGGAGTCTTCAACCCGTGGCTCGCCGAAGGTATTTTAGTGGCCCGCCAAAACTTTTGGATGAAATGGAAATGAAACTTTCAAAAAAAAAAAATAAATAAAAATAATAAAGGAGGAAAAAAAAAGGCCGAAAACGATTCAAAAATTAACTTTCAAAGAGAATAGGACGCTGTATGAGAGCATGAACTTCGCTCGTCTACTTGTAGATATAATCTACAAGCAATTGCTATCTTTCGTGAGGATAAAAATTTCATGGAAATTTTCTGCTCGCCATACTCATTGGATTCAATCTGAACTAAAATTAGAAGTAGAAGATTTTCAGAGTGACTATGCAAAATATAAGTTTTTTAATTGACTTTTATTTGAGTTACGTGTCCGGAACGAGTATCCAGGAATAGGAATACGTAAACATATACTATTCATGCCTTCTATCTTTAGTAGCACCTACGTGAGGGCAGTGCTGGATCTAGGGCGGGGGGGAGGGGCAAGCCGGGGTCCTGAGCGGCGCTTCTGGGAGCGGGAAATTCAACTGTGATGCACAAAATAAAAATATATAAAGAAGAAAAGAAGAAAGAAAAAAAGAAAAGAAAATTTAAAGAAGAAAAATGTAGAAATGTCATGAGTTTGTTACTATTATTTTTTTAATTGTCAAATGAGTTTTTAGCACTTTCATGTACCATGTCACTTCATTATTAAAAAAAGTACAAGGTAATATTTATTCGGCTTTTCATTGAACCTTACTTATTTTTAACAAAATCCACTCTTAAATTTTTTGTCTGACGCTACTTTTTTCGACAATTTGTGGCACGCCGATCTTTATGAGCCTTTTGATGAGGTCCTCGGACTTAAAAGGTTGAAGACCCCTAGTTTACAACATAGAGCCATTGATAAAAATAACTCTAGGTTTTTAAAGCAATATTCAGTATTTCTTGGTTATAAACAGGGCGTTACTGCTTAAATTAAAAACTAATTTGGCGTTACTGCGAGCGAAACTTTTTAATATTTTATTTTGATTTTATAAAAAGAGCTATTTTTAGTTAAACTAACTTTTATAAATAAAAATAAACATTGAATCGTTAGCGCTTTTCCTTTAAAAACGGGGAAAAAATTATGAAAAAAATCCGAGGGGGGTTGACAATTTTGTTAAAAATACAAACCCACATTATTTGTCAAGTCTGTATTATAACATCTGCTTTCCTCCCTTGAAAAAAAAAAGAAAGAAAATAAAGGCAGCTGCATTTGGCATTTTCAGTACAGGTGTTATAAAAAGAAAATGTTAGAGGAAAGAGAAGTTAGACCCAGTCCGATCCAATAATTGTTGAGTTTTTTTTCTTTCTTTTTTTTGTACAGATAAGAAAAAATAATTAAAAATCCTCTGATATAGCAATTTTAATTTTTTTTTATCGCCAAATAGTTTAATTACTTTACTAGAATCGCGAGTGATTCTTTTAGTTTTAATTATTTTGTAAACTTCCCCCAAACAGTCTTTAGTTGTGCTTGAATAATACATTTATGTTTTTATAAACATAAAAATAAATAAATGACTTTTATGACAAGCATTCTACGTGTTTAATGGTTTAAAGCGAATTTTTCCATCGGCCATCGGCCGTTTTCGGAACAATCGGCCAGCAATCGGCATCGGCTCATCGGCCAAAAAATGCCATCGGTCGAGCCCTAATGCTATCAAAACCAGCAAACTTCTCAAGAACTGTTTTTATCCTCCCCGTAGGTTTCACACTGCTAGATTTTATGCCTTACCGAAAGTACACAAGATCTGTCTCTTTGAGACCTAAATTCTCTAACATTGGCACGCTTCCTACTGGCTTGCTAAACACCTTACGCCCCGTTTCACACCACTTCTAGCGTCTTCCACTTCTTCACTCATTCTGTTAAAAATTCCATTGAACTAGTAAATATTTAGCGTAAATTCAAGCCAAATAATTCTCTGATGGTATCATTTGAGGTCAAATTCCTATTCACTAATGTACCTGTAAGAGGTGCTTTAAGCTGTCTGGAAAAAAAAAAAAAAAAGACTCCGTGAATTTTACCACACTGAATTTGAAATAAATGAACTAATAAATCTTAACGAATTATGTCTCAAATACGCAACTTTTTGTCTTTGAAGGTAATTTTTACAAACAAAACTGAAGGTCTAACAATGGAAAAGTAACCCATTATAGTCCTGGCCCCACCATTTGGTTCCTTTGATCATTTGGCATTCAGCAACCCAACAACATATAAACTAAATTTTGGTTTTAAACCTTAGTTTTTGGGGTTCTAAGAACTCAAATAACATATTGTTTAAGTCCTTAAAACCATCTCACTATCTTTTTTAGTAGTTTGCGTCAGGGCTATAGAGAGAGAGAAGGGCTAGTTCATTCGCTTCTCTCCCGTGGAACCGGAAGGAAACAAGTGATGACGTAGGCATGCTGACAAGACAGAGATCGCAGGAGAAAAAACGCGTACTGCTAAGAACAAAATTGATAAAAAAAAGAGTTTTTTTTTTTTCAAACGCAAACAGATTTTGGAGTTATGAGGTGGTTGTAATATACTTAAGAGCAATAAAGAGTAGTTGATTCAATTTTGATACAGACAAAAATGAAGTTCTAAGAAGTTGAAAAAAAAAAGAACATTTCTTTTAGTACAATGCAAATTAAAATACAAATTAAAAAGGGGATAATGACTTAGATTCTTTGTTTCTAAAATTTTGTGTACCAACATAATATCATTAAGGACACTAAATTTGGAATTTAAAAAAAAAAAGGAGCTTACTTGATTCAAGTTTTTATCTTTTTCGATTACACCCATTTTTGAACTTTCTGCATTTCTTTTCGCTTGGATGAAACTGAGTTTTTTCTGTTGATTTGCCGGATCCTTATAAATGTTCTCAAACGGCAGAACAGCCGAATTGCGCTTTTTTAAACTGTCGGAAAACGTTCTTGAAGTTCATTAATAAGTTCCTGAATGACTCCTTTACCCTTTCGGAAAGAGGATCCATGAACACACCGAAATATGCTGTCCATCTCGTAAACGGTGTTCATCCAAGAAGATGATGGAAGAGTAAGTCCGCCCAAAGACAACATTTTAGTCCACTTCAAATGATCATCCTCTTGTTGAGATTTGGCCGATATTGTTCCTAAGGAGCTATCTATTGCTGGGGTAACTTTTTGGCGATCATTGCCTTTAACATGTAAATAGGCTGGTTTCAGTTTGTGGCATAGCTGAACTTCGCCATTGTCTTTGTTCAGTAGTTCTTCAATAATTGCAGTTGTTATTTTTGTCCCATCTTTTAAAAGCAAACCACTATTTAAAAAGTGATTTCTGAGTAATTTTATGTAGTGGGGCATATCTGCGAACACATGAATTTTTGAAGAGCTTTTTACAGGATTGAAAAAGAAGCTTTGCTGCAGTGTTATATTTAATTCCTTCCAAAGCGTTCCGCAACCTGCTAAATCGGAGACTATTGCTTTGACGCTTACATTAATGTTTTCTAATTGTGTTATGATTCTAAAAAGTAACTCTTTGTCCATTTTCACTTCGAAATCATAATACACTGGCTGCTTCCAGTTCGAGAACAATCTCCTTAAAAGGACAAATTGCACTTTTCTAAACGGACAGAAAATCTCGTCCATTCCAGTGTCGTAACATAAATTTGATGACACATGCATCTCATCAAAACTCAGAACACACATTCTTTCTAAATTAGTTGCATTCTCCGAATTCATCTTCATCAGCAACAAAACATTTTTTTGTAAACCAGGTTCACAAGAAAATTTTGTGCACCAACGTTTCAAAATGCTTGCGCTAGGCAGTGGAATCTGCATCTTAAATTTCCAAAAATCATAAGCTTTCGCAGACACAGCGCGAATATTTATGCAACGAGAAATGTCTTCCACAGTCCATCTTATTTTTTGTGATTCTCTCTTTAATGCCTGTATTTGCGTTTTAGAGAACATACGACTAAGTTTTGTTTCTAAATTATGTTGCTTTTTAGTTTTAAACGCATTTTTCGTATTTCACTCTTTTGCTCTTGAATCTTATTTAAGAAAGACTTTCGTGATTTATTCCACCGCTTCATTCGCCGAAGAGATTCTTTTCTATATCTATTTCTGTCATTTTTTGTAAGTTTTAACTCATGTTCTAGAGCTTCTATTTTATTTTTTAAGATCAAAATTTCAAGATTGTCATGGTCAAGAAAATCTATATTTTCTTCAGCTTTGAACTCTGATGATGATAACTTTTTTGGGCTCACCTTGTTTAATTTCTCTAAAGCTGTGCTTAACGTACTTCGTTTTTTCAGCCTTTGCATTCGAAGGGAGTTACTCTCAGAGGTAGCAGAAGAAATATCAATCTTCGGCACAGCATCAGATTTTAGAATTTTCCGCATCGGGAGTCCCAGCAAGCGATTTTTCATATCATCTTCATAATCAGCCTCTGTAAAATGATTGCTGCATATTCTGGCACACTGAATGTTCACAGAATCTTGGCGGCGGCATTTATTGAGCCATTCTTTGCACAGTAAACAATTTTTTTTTGGAAATGAATGAAACGTTATACCTTTACCTTTTGTATTTTTATGAGTATTCCGGCATGTTGCTACCGCACAGGATGACATGTTAATGTATAACTGCAATGAGCTTAGAGCATCTGCTTTCTAAAAAAAATACGAGAAGGCCAAAAAACTGCTGAAATGTAATTTTTTTTGAGCTGGCGAACTGAGCCTCGTGCTGACGCGATTTAGTGTTTTTTTATAACTCCATCTCTCTTCTTATTTCTTGAAAGATAAAAAAAAACACACATCCGAGGGAAACTCTGATTTTGGGCGTGGTATAAAAATCCCTCCCCACAAAAATTACTGGTTCAAGGGAAATTTTAAAAATATTATTTGCTAACTACATTTTTGGGCGTGAGTAAAAATAATTCCCACGGAATCTAATTCGTTAAATCAGTTGAACATTATACTGAGAACATTCGAGAACATTCAACCCTTTTTTTGTAAACAAGGTCGAAAAAACAGGAAGTTTCCACAACAAACAGGAACACCCCTGTTGCGCCTGAGAGTGGTTGCTAATTACAACCAGCAATACTCCAGGCAAGAGAGCAACCAGATGCCAACAAACTGCATTCTCACGAAACCCAAACATTTTAAAATTTAACTTCAGAAAATTATTGATATGGACGCAAGGAAAAATATTTCTAATTATATTTTTCTCAGCGTCCAAGCACCCGGGCACCTTCTAGCCACCTCCTAGGTTCTCCAAGGTGGTCAGTCAGCACAGTGACGTCACAGGGAGAAACCGGAGGGACCACATCGGTGAAGAAATGAACTAGCCCTTCTCCTTATCTTTATAGCCCTGAGTTTGCGTGGAAATGTATCCAATAACTGTTGTTAAATATCCTGGTTGCAAAAATTAAAACTAGAATAAAAGGATACTGAATAATATTAATTTTCAACTCGTGTTTACTAGAATTATATGTTCCTTTTATTGGTAGAATTATATAATGAAAGCAAAATGTCAAATTAAGTGATAAAAAATGAATGAATAAAAGCATGCTATTTGATTTTGCATTCCTTGTTGGTACATTTGACAAAGTAGTGCACTTTACAGCAGCAGATTTGCAAACACATCTTTTATAGGCAGAAACCTAACATTTGCTCACACACAGGAGTTCCAGTGGCAGGAAATTCAAGAATTTTTTGGGTTTCAACACCCCGTTAATTTTTCCCAATAAAAATGACATGAATCATTTATTAATTGTTTATTTTCAAGAAGACGAATATTCTGTCTTGTATGCTAAAAAGCGCTTAGGACGTGCCTTTTAACTGAAAGTGATGTCGGTGGAAGTCCACTCAGTGGCACTGACTTCTGGTATTCATTAAATCGTAGATCATCAAATGTTTCACGCGTTGAATGAGCTTTCCAAACTCGCCCTAGGTATTCTCCACGTTGTCATAATCGCACTCGTCTTCTGTCTCTGCAAAATCTGACAAATATGAAATAAGATTTGAATTTATAGCTGAAATTTTTGTCCCAATTTTGCTAATTTCGTCATTACCTTTAAGAATGTGAGTTTTCGAGTATACTTTGGCTAGCAATTGATTTAGTTTTCTGATAAGAATGTTTGTTCGGAATGAAACGTCTATTTTCTCCTATTTTGAAAAGTATATAGAACTCAGATATTCCTTAGCACATTCATGTTAATGCAAATCGAATTAACAATACTACACGAAAGCACAACCACTCATTTTGCACCATGTTATACAGCCCAGAGTATGTGTAGAGCAATTCATAAACTGCCTCCTCTAACGTGTTATTAAGCTCTTTAATGTCCGGTCTTACTTCTGCGAAGAATATAATTGCAGATTGCAACTCATTATGAACTAACAAAGGACTAGAAACTAAGGTAAATATAGCATACAACTTTCGAACACAACATGAAGTTCCTGCAAAGAGCAGACCACATCGATCCATGCACAACAGTTGACGACTTCTCCAAAATTTTTCACTTTCTTTAACTTTATTAATCTAACTTGTGTCATGAAATCAATAACAATTGCAGTTTTCAATGAGGTTATTTTGTTGAATAAAAAATTTCTGGAAAACAGATATTTCTCCAGCTAACAACAGGGTTGGCCGGGTTTTTTTTTTTTTTTTTTGCCCCGGAAAAAACCGGCCCTTGGTATACTTGTTTTATAAACAACTTTCCTTGAAAAAGCTTCTAGAGGAACTGAACTCTTTAATTTTTATTATTAAAGTAGTAATAAAAATTATTACTACTTTAAAATATTTTCCTCCATAAAATATTTCATGTCTGTTATTATAGCATAGAATTTATTCCTTGAATAGCAATGCTCATGATATTTATTTTAGATGAATTCAGCTTTTTTAATTTTTAATTTCGAGTTTACTGAAAAAAATGGACGAGATGGACAAAATGATATTTAGTCCGGGTCGGTTTTTTCCGGGGCGAAAAAATTCGGCCAACCCTGTTGTTGGCTGGAGAAATATCTGTTGTTCAGAAATTTTGTATTCAGAAAAATAACCTCATTGAAAACTGCCCTTGTTGCTGATTTATGACACAAGTTCGATTGATAAAGTTAAAGAAAGTGAAAAATTTTGGAGAAGTCATCCACTGTTCTGCACAGATCGATGTCGGTCTGCTCTCTGCAGGAACTTCATGTTGTGTTCGAAAGTTGCGTATAAAATGCTATATTTTTCTTAGTTTCTAGTCCTTTGTTAGTTCATAATGAGTTGCAATCTGCAATTATATTCTTCGCAGAAGTAAGACAGGACATTAAAGAGCTTAATAACACGTTAGAGGAGAAAGTTTACGAATTGTTCCACACATACTCTGGGCTGTATAACATGGTGCAAAATGAGTGGTTGTGCTTTCGAATGATACAGAAGTGTAGTATTGTTAATTCGATTTGCATTAACATGAATGTGCCAAGGAATATCTGAGTTCTATATACTTTTCAAAATAGGAGAAAATAGACGTTTCATTCCGAACAAACATTCTTATCAGAAAACTAAATCAATTGCTAGCCAAAGTATACTCGAAAACTCACATTCTTAAAGGTAATGACGAAATTAGCAAAATTGGGACAAAAATTTCAGCTATAAATTCAAATCTTATTTCATATTTGTCAGATTTTGCAGAGACAGAAGACGAGTGCGATTATGACAACGTGGAGAATACCTAGGGCGAGTTTGGAAAGCTCATTCAACACGTGAAACATTTGATGATCTACGATTTAATGAATACCAGAAGTCAGTGCCACTGAGTGGACTTCCACCGACATCACTTTCATTTAAAAGGCACGTCCTAAGTGCTTTTTAGGATACAAGACAGAATATTCGTCTTCTTGAAAATAAACAATTAATAAATGATTCATGTCATTTTTGTTGGGAAAAATTAACGGGGTGTTGAAACCCAAAAAATTCTTGAATTTCCTGCCACTGGAACTCCTGTGTGTGAGCAAATGTTAGGTTTCTGCCTCCAAAAGATGTGCTTGCAAAGCTGCTGTTGTAAAGTGCACTATTTTGTCAAATGTACCAACAAGGAATGCAAAATCAAATAGCATGCTTTTATTCATTCATTTATTTATCACTTAATTTGACATTTCGCTTTCATTATATAATTCTACCAATAAAAGGAACATATAATTCTAATAAACACGAGCTGAAAATTAATATTATTCAAAATTCTTTTATTCTATTTTCAATTTTTGTAACCAGAATATTAAACAAGAGTTATTGGATACATTTCCACTGAAAAAGATAAACTACTGAAGAAGATAGTGAGATGGTTTTAATAACTTAAATAATATGTTATTTGAATTCTTAGACCCCAAAAACCAAGGTTTCAAACCAAAATTTAGTTTATATGTTGATTGGTTGCAGAATGCCAAATGAGAAATGAACCAAAATGGCCGCCATATTTGATGGCCTGTAAAATTATTTCGCCAAGGAATCAACATGTCTACCCAAGATAGTTTCGTATTAGAACCTGTACAGATCCCGATTCTAAAGAGAAAATCTCTAGACGTAGAAATTTTTACGGGTCTACATTGTGGGGACTGGAATAGTAAGCCCCGTTCTCAGTGAAATAGATATAGAGATTACTTTCAACAAAAATTTTTTAAATTACTTTGGACCACATACGTGGACGACACTTTAACCCCTTTGGATTGCACTGTCCGGAATGTTACTGCTATAATCAACTCGATTGATACTGTTATTGATTTTACTGCTGAAATTGAAAATGTCTTTTCTTCTCATTTTTAAAACCAATGAAGAATTTTCCACCACTGTTTATCGTAAACCTTTCGCTATTTGTCTTCCCCCTCATTCATGCTCATGCCATTCCATAAAACAAAAAATGGCCTCTTTTTATATTTTTGTCAATCCTGCACTTAGCCTTTGTTCAACACACCGGTTTTTCTCAATGATGAACACTCAACCTTTTGAAAAGTGTAGTGATTGACAGAGGCTAATTCCCCGTTATTATCGGCTCGGCTTTCCATAAATTTAAAAATCGCAACACAACAGACACTAATTCCAGTTTTTCAAGGAATTGGTCTTTACTTTTTTATCCCAAGATCTCCGCCAGAATTGCTTGTATGCTCATGGCTTCAATTTCCGTGTCATTTTCAAGTCTCTCAACAAACTCAGTTTTTCTAAACTTAAGGATCCTGTTGCACGGATTTGATCGTTGGGACATTTATTACATCAACTGTGAATGCAGTACATCAGGCAAACAAGACACGTGCTTTAAAATTCACACTCAAGGAACGCGAAAAGCACGTAAAGAAGCAAGAACAACCAAATCTTCATTAGCCAAACATTATTGGGTTAATTTTTCTGAAGCTAAAATTATTTTCAGACCTTCTTTTGTCGGTCAGTTGGATTTCTTGGAGGCTTACCTTTTTCATAAAAACACTTATAATGAGTCTTTTGCTGTTCCTCAAATTTCTTCCATTTCGATAAACAGTCTCTACTGTTACAAAAATTTATTAAAGTACAAATAAAAAAAGTCTCTCAGTAGTTACAGTGACAAGCATCTTTCTCGATGGACGTCACGTAAAATTTAAAATAACAATAAAATTACTTTCTAAATATGCTAAGAGATGGCGCCATAAACGATTACCAGTCTGGAAATTCTCTCGATTTCTGGAAAACAAAAATAAACAGAAAGGAGCTAAAAGCACCGTCGTTTTTATTATTGGGGGTTTTTCTAATCAAGACACTTGTTTTTAATTATATTTTATGTGCGTGCTTTGCTTTCTCTCTTGCCATATGTCCGAATTTATACCGATATATCCCTTTTTTAACGGTGGCTCCACGTACATTTTTAATATTAACAGCATGAAAAGTAAAATACAAAGTGGTTCATTTATTTTAAATTTAACATTTTGATTCGAAGCACAAAGGTATACTATTTATCTCTGAGTGAATTTTTTTTATAGATTACATGGGTAATACTTAGAACATTATTTTAAATTGGCACACTGTTAAAACTGGATACTTAAAAATAAGAAAAGTGTACTCATTTTTGAGTACTTCATGTTCTTATAATAGCTCCGAGTACTTAACTCTTAAATTTGAGAAATCCACGTTCTCATTTTTTTGAGTACACTCAGGGGCTCGAATATGAGTATGTATCAAAACACATACTCATATTTTTGAGTGCATACCTGACTCGAATATGAGTATGTATCAAAACACACATACTCATATTTTTGAGTACATACCGGCTTTACACCGCAATGCAAAACTATACTTACGTTTCTGTCTTATTTTTTTAGGAATTCCTAAAAGTCAACATTAACGGTGCCGCAAATTAAATTTACGGTCACTCGCTAACTGCTGACCATCGGGATTACTCTCTTTATTTTCATCATGGTAATAACATAGCACTTTGTATAACATATTGAATAACATAGGAATAATAACATAATTCAGTAACATATAGTATCATCATAATAATAACAATATACAAAAATCTGTACAAAAATATTGAACATCAAGATTTATATCAATTAAGCTATAAATCTCATGTTCAATTATAGATTGGCTTTGCATACACATGTGAAACAATATGTCATTTAAGATATACTGCTCACATGCATACGCAAAGTTACAAAAAAAATACGCATTGAAGCATAATAATAAATATAACGTTTCAATGCATATTAAAAACACCCCGTCGGATAGGATTATCCCCGAAATCTCTAATACCCTAACAAATAATTACCCTAACATGGAAAAACCTAACATAAAAAACCTACCTAGTAAAATATCCTAACATGTAAAAACCTAAATTGTAAAATACCCTAACAATATAAAAAAAAAAAGTGAAAAAGTGGGCGAAAATGCAAAAAACGTAAAAGTTCAGGTAATTAGCTCCGTGTCTTCTTCTTGATCATCATTGAGTTTCTAACAAAAAGTACAAATAAACAATATCGAAATAATAGGCTTCTTAAAGGCAGTTCTTAGGGTTAAGATAAAATTAATACTCAATAATAGTCAATACTTCGCATTTTTAATACAATACTTTATAAAAAAAAAATAGTAATAACTGAATAAATCATTTAATATATTAAAAATTAAATTTAGAATGCCTGAAATATAAGCTCACAAATTTAGCATTCAAATATCTGAATAATGTTGAAATACAAAAATTTTAATAACAGATTTTGGGGCAAGTTATATCAGTCAGTAAGCATACATATTACTTATACATGAGCACTTAGAGAAATAGTCGTATATTTGCATTCAAAGGAAATTAACACAATAAAACAGATTACACAAGTGCAAATAGTTCATTTTTCATTTTAAAACTTCTTTAATGTAAAAATTATTTTCCGGATATGCAAGGGAAGAAAAAAAAGGAATGGTTGGCACTTACGTTATATGCTGCTCAGCAAATGCAAAGTTTTTAAAATATCGAAGTATCAATTACAACCTTGCATGTTCCGTAAAGTGCAAAAGATATTGCAAATATGCAAATTATGCTAATTTTAGATTATAATAATTTTTCACATAATTTAAAAAATTATTGGAATAATATTTCTGTTTTGAACAACTGATTTAATAAATTATTATTTAATAGCGTAAAATGCTTTATACCATAAAATTCATCTAGTTATGCCCGAAAAGATTGAAATTTTATAGCTAATTTAATTTAAGAAAACTTATGTTTTTATATTTAACGACGGAATTCAATATTCAATTTCATATTGCATATTGCATGTTCGGTTTACTTGAAAAAAAAAATAAATAAAAGATTATTTGAATGTATTCTTAATTAATAACGAAAACAAATATTACTACATATTGCTTAGTCCACAGACAAGAAAAGTTTGTTAATTTATTATTGTTAATGGATTCAAGTTTTTCCAGTCAATTCTACTTACATGAAACACAAAAAAAAAAAAATTATAAATATAGAAGAAATGATGAGAAACTGTTTCTGAAATTCACAAGCAAAACACGTGCAAAAGATATTAGCTAAGAATTAGGCAATGGAATTTGATTAAATAACGATTATTTGCATAAAAAGTAAAATAATATTTCTTACTTTCAAAGTTACTGTAGAATTCCTTCATTTTCAATTCTTCCAGCTTTTTCTTGACCGAACTCCAGTATTTTCAACCAAAACAAAACTTCCACCAGCCGCGGAACAAGAATGAGACGTTTAGGTTAGTTAGTACACATTTCTTCAAAATCACCGGCGTATTCTTGCGCGCGACTTAACACATTTGCTCAAGATATAGTTCGTAATTTCGAAGAGTGAAAACTTGTATGTTTCGCACGTTAAAAGGTTCATAATAGTATAACCATTCACTAAATAATTTCTTTTGCTATTTTTAATATGCGATTAGAATAACAAGTGATTATATTTATATCTAACCACAAGCTCATTCTTAAATCAGAATCATCACTTCTATTTGAACGCTTAATGTTCTCGTTTTTGAGTTTATTTTACTTAGAAAAAAACAAGTACATGGAAGTACTTATTTTTAAGTAGATTTTTTTTAACAGTGCAATGTCCGAATTCTAACATTTTGGACTATGCAAACCGTAGTTTTTTTATATCCATTTATCCATGATATTTTTAAAAATAAATAAATATGGCGGATAGAAAGAAACAAATAAATATTAACTTTTACATTCCAAACATGTTTGTGGTACAGTGTATCAAAAAGTCAGTCACACAATCTCTTCTGCTTTTTTCCCCATGCAACACGTATTCAAGTAAAGCGTTTTGTGTTCATGTAATTAAGTTATTTGTAGATTGAGCATTTTTTTTTTTTTTTTGTTTTAAAACACATACATTCTCTTGGAAAAAATTTACTGAAACTGTAAAAATGAATCACACCCAAGTCATCTGAAATCGGGCACGAACACTTTTTAATGCACAAGGGGGAAAACATGAAAATAAGAATGAATGTTAAGATGTTTCTATGCACAAACCTCAGTATTATTTTATTGTTTGAAGTTAGAACGCCATTACAAACCACAATTTTAAGCACATTCGGTTTCGCTTTCCAGTTACTATACTTATTTTGATGCTTTTCAAGGGTATTTTCTATTTTATGTGACTAGTTTCGACCTATTAAAGATTCTTATTTTGACTGGGCGAAGACAATAAAAAAACTTTCAAATTCAGACTCAAAAAATCAATTATTGATTTTCAGCTATATTTTAAAAATTACCCGCGCTCTTTAGGTTTCACTGCAGACTCTATGTTGCTCTCAACTAGCTAGTAGGCTTTCTTCTCGTAAGTATTTTATTGTTACATTGAAAATATTACTTCCTTATGGAGTCTGTATTTGTAATAGGTGAATCAAACAACGTGCCAAAATTAAGAACAATGCTGTTATTTCATTTTATACAATTTTCTGCAGGGAAATTTCTCACTTGGCGACTGTTATCGCTTGCGAACGTTTTAAAGGCAAACTTGATGCAGTTGAAACTTGTTCTAAGAGTCCTCTTTGGCGGACATCCCGAGTTCTTGTCTTACCAGAGAGTATCCCCCTAAAGTATGCGCATAAAATTGTTTTTGCGTCGCTTATTGATGTTGAACTTGGAATATTATTTTAAAAATAAATACTCATCGCAGAACAACCTTTTTTGAGAGATGATGTTTATAGACGTTATTCCATCAAATAGAAATTGAAAACTTCCCTGTCGTAGGGAGTGGGACGTTAAACGGTTCAATATACGATTAAAAGAAAAAGTCTCAAAATTAGTAGCAGAAAATAGCGCTACATTTGCTTAATGGAACAAATGTTTGTTTACGTACCGACCAGTTTGCTGTTCGATTATAGCCGGAGAAATGTTGAACCTCGAGATGGTGTTTACTTTCAAGTAAAATACTTTTGCTAGGGATGTTTTTAGTAATAATTGCTCGAAATATAATGCAGTAATGTAAAAATGCCAAATAATATTCTAGTGTTTACAATTTTGTACTTGCATTGACTAAGAACATCCTCAACCCCCCAAAAATTCTATCGAGCCGCGTTAAAGTCGAGCCACAGTTTTAACATATTTTCGATTTCTTAGTAATCGACATGTTGAACAAACATATCTACTAAATGCTTTTAAGAGGCTTCTTTGGTAGAGAGTCAGTGGGAGAGGAAGAAGCGAGACTAAAAAGGATGTTGTTGGCGCATTTAAGTTGTATCTCATAAAATGGGTGAGGTGGGCATTAAAATAGCATTAATGGAGCGTTTAAATCGATCGTGAAATGACAAAGAAAATGAAATATTCATCGCAATTATTACATGTGGGGTGCATTCAGCAATCAAGAACTAGGTGAGGAAAGAACGGAAGTTCTTTTAATTCACTTCTTTCCCAAGCCGTTCGGAAAAGTGGAAAGGAGTTATCCTTTCAGCGAATGACAACCCAAACAGTGGCGGCGGAAGGAATCGACGAGGGGGGGGGGGGAGGGGGGGAGGTGATTGTTCGGAATAAAGAGAGCGGCGTACGAGAGTAATTATCCGAACAAGGGGCCTTCGGAGGGGGAGGGGGCGGAAAAACACGCGCCTTAATTGTTTAAGTCGAGATTAAACGTGAGCCGTGAGGGCTGTTCGCCTTGTAGCGGTTGGGCCATCAAATATTCATCAGCTGCTATCTCCCGCTGCGCATGCGTCTCGGCTCCGCATCTTGTCGCCATGACTACGTCGTCTCATCTGGGGATTCTTTTCAATATTCACTTCTCTTTTGAAGCTGATTGGCCGAGTGTGATAAGTGCACGTGATGGATAATAGCGAATATTGAAGAAGCAATTCGCATTAACTGATATGCGCCGGCTGTCAGATAACGGAGTGATTAAGTTCTCTTTTCACTCCAAGATCTGACAACTAATACTCGCCTCAGTTATTAGACTTTTTATCCATTTGCCGGTTGATTATTTATTTGGAAAAGACCACCGCTTGACATTACGATCGGCCGTTATTTTTATTTCTCTTTCACCTCTTAACTGCTGGCCTTCGATGACGGCAAATTAAGATTGACAAAGAATCTGTCTTCAGAAATAGAAACGATCACGCATTCCACATTTATTTAGCACTTTCGAAAAACATTTCTCTCATGCAGAGATGTGTTGAGTAGACAAACAGATTTTCTATTGGGGTTTGGGGATCGTAACTGTCCTGAATACATCAGCATACTGGTATGGGCGATATGACTTTAAACCAAGGGTTCTTAGAGCATCCCCATGGAACAAGAAACATTGCCAGCTCCTTCCGTTTTAATGCTAGTATTGGATTTTCAATAGTAATAATACAAGATCGAAATTTTAGACACTTCCTTCGCGATTTTGACCCACCCCGCGATTTCCACGGGCAACGTGTAGCAACCCACGATTTCCGCGGGGAAGCATTTCTCCCCGTTTCATGGTGAAAGAAACTCAAACTGGAAGGGAAAAGAGCAGGTAATTAACTGTGCAACCTGCTTTTTTCCTGTTCATGGTGAAAGAAACTCAAACTAGCAAAAAAAGAAAAAAAAATCGCAATTAAACGCGACTGTAGATCAATGATTTTCGAGGTACGACTTGGACTAAATCTTCTTTCGAACTTTATCATCCTATACTAACTTTTTAATAATGTTTTGTAACTATTTTGCATACTGTTATTAGTTTATCCGTTTTAACTATTTCCAAAATTTTGGTTTCATATGATTATTCTTCAGTTTCAAATTTCAGACAATTTTTTTTATGATGTAATTCTATATGAGAAAAAAGTTGTATATTTTTGCTATAACATACGGGTAGATTTGAAGTGTGCAATTAAAATCATACGCAATTTTTGAACGTATTTTGATAAGAAAATGACGCAGTGAGAGGGTTAAGCAGAACAACGAATCCAGGTTTCCATTTTCAAAAGAAAATATTCTAGTTTGACATGATGACGTGAACGAAAATAAGAAAAGGAGTTTCGTATTCGAAATGCTCAAGTTGTTGCTCATTTTAATGTGAAACATCCTCTTAAAATGTTTTATAATGTGTATCATTCTGAAAAGTTGGATAAATAGTATTCAAATAAGAAGAAGTGGTTTGGTTCTTTTTAAAGGATTGCACCATTTCTTTTGAGAGTTGATAAACCAATAAACCTTAAGCTGACAGGCGCGTATTTCAAAGACAAGAAGAGTGGGGAATTCACTTTAGATGGAAGACGTGTCCCTCAAAAAATCTCCTTCCTTGTCCTCATGATTTTGAGGGGAGGGTCAGGTGGGGTAAAGTGATCCTAAAATCCACGTTTTTCAAATTTCGTCGACAATTTCTTAAGAACTTGTTCAAACCTTCAGATTTTTTACTTTATATTTTACATTACATTATCACAATGCATTAACTTTTGGGCAGAAAAAAATAGAGTAAAATAATTCTGTGACGCCTTTTTGGGATGTATTTATGCCCACTTGGTGGGGTCAAGTGGTTATAACTGAAGAAAAAAGACAGATAAAGGTATTAATAATAACGATAATTCTTCAAAATACTCAACAGAGCTCATTTAGAAAGAAAACATTTCACTCAATCAAATTTATTAATGCCCTCTGTAGTCAAAAGTTGGCCTCATCTTCATGTTGTAAAGGTACTCCAGTATTAAAGGTAATATTAAAGTAAAGGTACTCTCTCGTAAGGTACTTCAGTATCTTCAGCCCCTGCATAGATGGTCTTAAGACAAAAACATGATGAATTATATGTATAGATGATGATGAAGATGAGCCTCTATTATGAACTTGTGCAACATTTGCGGAATCATGGATGGATGTGCGCATGATACCTGACGAAGTGGCATGCGTAGTTATTGAGGTGTCTCCCCGGTTTCGCCGACAAAAAATTTCCTTCCCCCCTTTTACCCTGTTCAAATTTCCCTTTTGAAATGTTTCAGGATTTCTAGGGATTTCAAGTCGGAAGCGGTGGGGACTGGTTCTCTGGGCCACTGTCCACTCTTTTCTTAATCCTTTTGTCCACCCCTTCTTATCAGTATGACTCACCGCAGGTGCAGAAGCACGTGGTGATTTGGATTTTATTTTGCATTGATTTGTTCGGTTTTGCGACGAACTTATTTGATTTCTCTTTGAATTTATAGCATTTTAAGTTAAAATGAGCGAAATGATTGCTTTCATTAAATCAAAACGAGGCGGAAAGTTATTACGGTACCAGAATTTTCTGTACCGTATTGAGCGAAAAAGAGAAAATTTAACTTACTGGAAGTGTTCGTCTGTTTCTAAGTGCAAAGCTCGGATAATTTTGGATAATGATATTTTTAAGATTTCCTCGGGATTTCATACTCACGAATCCGCAGTTAAGGAAATCTCTCGGAGAAGCTTCAATTCGAAACTAAAAGAAAGAGCCATCACCGAAATGACAGTCCCAGTTCCGAGAATATATAAGTAAGTACATTATTTATACGTAAGCTAAACCGTATTTATTGTGTCTGCATTGTGAACTAAGCAATATTCAACTCGCTTTTTTTTTATTATTATTTAGCGAAGAAGTATCTCAAGCTGCCACAACAAATGAAGCTGCTTCATACTTGCCAAGTTTCAAGACTGCGCAAAAAATTATGTATGAAGCAAGATCTTCGGTGAGACCTCCATTGCCCGTTTCAAAAAAAGAAATCAATTTTCCTGAGTCTTGGAAAAAAACAAGAAATGGAGAAGATTTTCTTTTGGCAGTGAAGAAAACAGAATGTTGGTACGTGAATGTAGTTCTCTGAATGCTTTTTGTTTAATAATAACTTTACATCAAATTACTCCCAAAGTTATCAGTGAGAGTTTGTTTAACTTGTCCCTGTTTATCAGATATTTGGAACGAGAGAAAATTTGAGCAAGCTTTGCCTTTCAGAGAGAATTTTTTTGGACAGAACTTTTAAAGTTGTCCCGAAATTATTTCACCAATTATACACCGTACATGGGACAGGTCTTTCCACTAATTTTCGCACTTTTACCAAACAAACTTCAGGATACTTATAAAAGATTGCTATTGAATATAAAGATGAAAGCTGCAAGTTATGACCTGGAATTCAAGCCAAAATTTTGCTTAACGGATTTTGAATCAGCTGCAATGAACGCTTTGGTCTTTCTTTTCCCAGATGCTACAATCAAAGGCTGTTTTTTTCATTATACACACTGTATATGGAGAAAGGTAGGTACATTTTACAATTGCAATTTATATCTTTTATAATGTAATAACAGAATTGGTGCTCTTTTTAAAATGCATACGACTGACAGACAACATAATGATTTCTATTACATCATAGGAATACAAACATAAATCGATGGATTTTCATTTTGTCCACTTCATCTAATTTTTTCCCGCATCCCAGACATTTTGCAGAGAAGTGGAAGAAAAAACCTGTAGCGAAAAAAAAAATTGTTCGGCTTAGAATGCAGACAAACTAATTATTCTATGAGTAATTTTATTTTACATCTCAATCTAATAGTAAACTTCCAAACTTTAAAATATAAATACTTCCGGAATCTTTAAATGCCAAAAGCATAATTCCACATGTAAATCTGAAATAGAGCCTACTAAATGACACATTGTATTTATTGAAACACTTTCATTTGTTGTGAGAGTACACGCTTTAGACAATACTAATGTTTTCGTACACTTATGGGCGAATAGGTTCAACAACTTGGATTAGTTTCCAGCTAAAAGACTAATGAACAAGTGCGGAAATGGTTACGGAGGATCGCTGGCTCTTCCGCTGGTTCCAGAAAATGAAGTTTCAGAAGCATTCCTCTGTCTTCAAGAAGAGGAACCTGATGTGCCACAGACAACTGAAATGTACAGTTATTTGGCCGAGACATGGTTAGATGAATGCATATGCAAATTTCCAATGTAATTTCCTTTTCTGTACTTGTTTTTTAAACTATTAATTTAATAAATTTATTACAAATTGCATAATAAATTGTTTTATTGTCTACAATCGAGATCTCCGTTAAAATACAGACCAATCCATTTAACTACTTTCCTACAAAATAATTGTCCGCAATTTTTGCTCGACGTTTATAGTACCATCTGTTATTGAAAATTATATTTTTTCTTCCAACACTTTCTATTTATTTATGATTTCGAATCAAAACTACTGCTGAAATAAATTTTGCAAATCTCGCAATTTTCTTAAATTAATTAGGAGCTTAATTTGAAAGCAATACTTAAAAAAATTAAGTAAATTATTTTCCTACATTTAGCTTTTCTTAAACTTGTCAAATGATTATCTCGGATAAAAATGAAATTTTCACTGACTAAGCAGTCATTCTTATTACTATCCTTTAGCTAAAATTGAAAATCGTAGAAAATGGAATATAAATAGAACAGCACACTTTGAGGCACAATATATGTAGCGACCTTTAGTGATTACAAGCAATATTATCAAATGGACAGGTCTTTATTACAGCGGAGGTCTCGGTCTACATCACATGTTATAACTCGTTTTTATCTCTTTTTATTTTCTTTTCTTACACCAAATGTTTTAAGTACTTGTAATTGTGAGATCTGGAATCACTTCGACAACGAGCAGGCAAGAACGAACAACAACGTCGAAGGATTCCATTCAAAGCTTAACAAACGAGCTTGTCACCCGCATCAGAACATATACAATTTCATCAGTTTAATCAGAACAATTCAATCAGAAAACGAAGGAATTATGAAAATGTTGATGTCTGGATCAGCTACAGCGCCCAAAACAAAAACGAAATACCGCGTAGTCAACGCCTTGAAAAACAAGTTACGTGCGAATGATATGAAAATAATGTCATATATAGATCCTGTTGGGCATTTGCTGCATTTAGAGAACTGAGAGCTCAGAAGCAAAACAAAACTGTAATATTTGTAAATAATAAAAATGTTTGATCAATAACCATTCATTCGATGTCTCATTTTTATTCAGTGGCGTAGGAAAGGGGTGTTAAAAGTTCAGGTATACTTCTTTTTAAAAGTTACAGAATTTCAAAACCGTAAAATTTCAAAAAGAAAAAAAAAACCTAATATGTGCTAAACTTTTAACATTTGTCCTAATTTTTCTAAACTTTTCAGTGTTTTACTTCGAAATTTCGTAAGAAACTAGGATCATAAAATTAATATTTACTCTTTTAAACAATAGCTTTGCAATTTTGTAATACATTTTACTTTGTACTTTTGAGAAAATAATGAAGAATATCATAAAATTAACGCTAATGCTAAATGATTGCTGCACAATTACAGTAAAACACTGTTTTTTGCAAGGCACGTGGAGGAAGAAACACAAAATAAACTAAAAGTGCAGCGTTAAAAGCTGAGTGTAAGTCATTTTGAACATTGGTATTAAAATTTGGAATGGAAAATTTAGGAAATTTGTGATTTTTGGAAAAGGACGCTGCTTATTGCTTTGCACAACATGACAGGGATCGGGGATTCATTTTTGAAATCTTATTAGAATCACGCATAAAGAGTTAAGAGCTTCAATTTTAATCAAACAATATTTTCAAAAAAAACCTTTCTCGTTCAATATTTAATTAAATATTTCCTCGTTTCCATGAAAAGGTTTTGTGCATTTTGAAGAAATTATTTTTCCTCCATATAGTAGAGTACTTTAAAATATAAAGTTTTATTAATTTTTTTTATTATTAAAAACGAGTATTTTAAGCATCGACTATGTCCTCAACCGATATTTTTAAAAAACCTGTGTTTCAAATAATTTTACTACAAAACATTTTGGCAGCATGATACACACTGCAAAAAGGCTGCTGGGAAGAGCATGATACACACTGCAAAAAAATTTAGAAATTTTAAAATGATTAACTGTGGATTATGATCCACAAAAAATCCGGCGGTACGTTAATGTTTTTTAAAACTAATATTAATTATGTTTGTTTAAAATATAAAGTTGAAGTACAGATTTGAATTAAAACAACTTTCTTTTGTTTAGTCCCCTAGTTAAATTATATGTGTGAAGAAGGTGTTAAATGTAAACATTTGGGAAATGGGGGTAATATTCATGCAATGAAAAGATTTTAAGGAAGCATTCAGATTTATAAATAATTTTATTTTGGACATTCAACGCTTGTTATTTTAAAATTAACTAGGCGTTGCACGGGCTAAAACAAATAAAGAGAAAAATTCAGAAATAACGCTAATAGTCCATGTAGAATTTCTAAGAAGTACATATAAGGTCAAAAGTTCCTTGAATCCTAAGGATAATACTCCCAAAAAGTCGTCTTTTTTTTTTTTTTTTTTTTTTCTCTTTTTTTTTTTTTTTTTGCGTTCGATTTTTGCTACGAAACAGTTGTACGCCCGGCACTGCACGAGCTTAAATACAACACGACATTGAAATTCCTTATTATCTATCCATTCACAGACATACAGACACGGACCGATATTAATAATAGAGAAATTCAAAAAATTCACATCAGAATAAAGACAAGTAATTATCCCATTCCATCCTTTTTCGATTTTACGCCATTTTCGTTTTATGCATTCAGAATAATTAACAATCTTTAAATGTCCTCGTTAAAATACGAATAATCCGCTTTTAACAAGTCGAGAATTTGCAGAAGAGTTTGGCATTCATCATACAACTGCTGGATATCACATTAAATCTCTTGGGTTTGTGTTAAAGCAAAGTGTTTGGGTTCCACATGAGTTATATTTTCTTTAAAATACGACAGAACTTTCCCTCCAACTTAATAGTTATCAAACATTAGCTGTAATAAAATATTCTTGTTGAAAGTGCAGCATTTAATGTCCTAAAAACCGGTCCCAATTTTTGAATGAATTACGTTCTTAGTTAATTTCCATTTCTTTTTTCCAACCTACTCCTAGCCTTGAAATAAGCATATTGCTGGGTATTTAGTAAGAATAGTAAATTATTTGTTTTAGCACGGTAAAAGTATTTTAATTATTTGAAAATTTAAAAAGAGAAAGATTAGGCAATTAATTTATGTCAAAATTATCTGTTTGAACTATTTATAGTCAAAAATTTTATTTTATTGCGTTTTATTTGTTTATATTTTTGAAATTGATTCTGCTGCATACTATAATTGTTTGAGGTGTGCTAGAAACCCAATTGAAATAACGAAAATTGAGTTTTTTGTGAAATTAGGCTTTCTACCTATTTGGTAATGTTTTTCAAAACCCTTACAAACGCAAAAAGCATCATATTTTGGTAAACAAATATGGCTGCTAACAGAATTCTGGAAATGACAAACATTTAAAATAGTGTTTTTGGACTCAACAGCATTCAGGAATAAACGGTGTATCTCCCGGCGAAACCGGTGATTAACCGACGATGTTCGAGGGAATTTGTGGGGGAAGGAAATTTTAGTGTCGGCGAAACCGGGGATGAACCGTTATTGATAATAGTGTGGACTGCTTCGGGAGCTTCCGTTACTGATATTGTTTCGAAAATGTCGAATTCAAATGCTGCCGGAAGCAACGACGAAGAGAGTGATGATGAATTGGAAATTCAGCCGATAACTCAAGCAGACGCCCTCAAATTCCAAAATAAGTTTCAAAGTTTTCTTTCATTATCTATTGTAACGTAAAAGACAACAAATTCTACAAATATTTCCTAAAGATCCAGTCGTTATTTGGTATTAAAGCACTAAAAATGTTGTAAGAATTGTTTTGCGCGCATGCATCAGATTAACATTTCAAAACTAAATAATCTAAAAAGAGTAGCGTTGACGTCAGTTGAACCGAGGGAAAGACACTCGTGCAACTGTGTAAATGTATAGTTTAAGTCATGAAAAATACTTCTACCTCTTCTGTAAGTATCATTTAATATGCTAGAATTCTTATTAAATATATTTCATAGCTATCAATCATTGCAATTGATTTAATTAAATAAAATAAAAGGTTTAATTTTGATGACTCATCTTCATGTAAGGTACTTCAGTATCTTCAGCCCCTGCATAGATAGTCTTAAGACAAAAACATGCACTTAAATATTTTACCATTAATGATAGGTATGCTTAGGTTTTAATCCTTAATTATCAGTCTGACCTTTAATTTATCTAACAAGACATAACTATGAAATTCAAAATTTTCCGCTCCGAAATTAAAATAGTCTTTAATGAATGACTAAATTTCATATCAAAAGAGTTCTGAGGAAATTATAGTTTATTAAAAAGCAAAATGAGAAGAATAAATATTTTTAATTCTTTCTCTCTCTCTCTCTATTTCATATATTGTTCTTGTTCTAAGTATTCTCAATATTTATGGTTTAATAATATTTACAATATGTCTGTATAGAAACGAATTATTTCACTAAAATAAATTGAAAAGGGCTTCATTAAAGGTTCTTCTAAAAATTTATCAATGCTAAACACACCATTGAATGAAGACTGTCTTATAGTAATTTCAATCTTTACTGCATTTGAGCTCAGTTGTGTTTAATACAGTTTACTAAAAAGATATTTGAAAGTCTTTTAAAAACATAATACAGTATTAGTGAAATTTAAATTGGGCTAACATCTGCCACGTGTCTTAATTTCTAACAAAAATAAGTCCTGAGCTCTGTAGTCATCAAAACCTATTTTCATGCGTAAATAACTTAAATTGCATCTAACTATTAAAAATTCCAATGAAATTGAAAAGAAATAAGCAAGCTGAGTTCCCCCTAAGTTCCTATGCAAGTTTCGTCCTGGTCTACCTCATAACTTAAACTTAAGTAATTTTAGAACAACGGTGCATGTCAAGCCTAATCCTGTGACCATTTATACCCATCTTACTTAAACTACTGTAGACTAAAATAGCTTCACTGTTAGTGAGGAAAAATTTTTGAGATCTGTCTAAAGCTTTCTGCATTCCTAAATTCTTTAAAACAAAATCTCAGAGAGAAGTTAAAAGAGCTTTTTCAATTTCAAACTGTTTTCTTCACCTAAAAAGTTGCCATTGAAGTAACTGTGAATGGAAACTTTAATTCTTAATTATTAATAGCTAAAATAAAAAAAGATACAGGAATTCCTTAATTTATTTCTATGCTATAGCTTTTTATTTGATGTATGACCCTATTATATGTCAAATGACATTTTCGGAACAATACTTTACCATCAGCATCATTACTCGAAAATTAATTCAGTTTGTTAATTGCTGAATACTTTTAAGATTAATAAATAAATTCATATTATTAATAATAAGTTGATTCATATCATTTATAAATAATAACAATAAATAAATTCAGTTGGGTGGTTGGTCTTTTAAAAGGGGAATATTCTCTAAATTTTTCTTTAGTGAAATAGTTATCAATGACGGGAAAAATGTTAAAGCCTTTGAAGGGCGCTTGAACATTTCTAGCGGAACTGCATTCTTGAGCAAACTAGGCTGACCAATTGAATTTTATTAAACGAATTTTCAAGCAATACTAATGCAAAGCAATTTTACCCGAAATAGATTCACCGGTTTATGCTTCAACACTTAGCATCAATATTTCAAACTTTAAAGCAGCGTTTCCCAACCGGTGGTTCGCGAACCACCATTGCATGATATTTCAATGCAACCATTGCCTACCATTGCATAATATTGCAATGGCGGAATATTTAGTTGCAAACGTAAAAGCAAAACGAAATAACAAATTTACTTACGTATTGGGATGGAGGGGGAAAATAATCTTTTTTAATAAATTGTTTTTCCGATAAACGCGTAAAAGCTGTGGACCGGCATACGTATACAAAATTTGAAGTGCACATATTTTTACTCTTACCTGATTTCGAAAATTTAAATCTCAATGTGGAATCTCAAGATATTCATTGATTTATTTCAAATTTTGAACGACGTTTCTCGCTTTTTTTTTGCAACGCAAAGAAAGACTCGGAAATATGAAAATTTATTAAAATGTAAAATTTTGCATTATTTTCAGCTAATTTATATACAGACCCCAAAGTGGAACCGGAAGATATTTATTCTTTAACTTTAAATTTTAGACTTACATTCCTCGCATTTTTATTCCAACTTTTGAAAATTTTGTATATTTCAGCCCGAAAGTAAAACCGAACGATATTTATTGATTCAAAGTTTTGTACGTATGCCATTCCATAACGTTTTCGCACTATCAGGAAATAATTCTGAAAGATATTTTGCGAATACATATGTTTACTGCCAAATTCAAAAAGAACACAATATAAAAAAAAGTAATTTTAGTTTTTATTTAAATTTAGTTCTTTTGCAGTAATATTTAAATTTTTGTTATGAACTATTGTACAACATGGAAAATAAATGAGCACGTAAAATTTAGTTTTGTTACCTGTTATTAACGACTACAAAAGGGGGTTCGCAAGGAAAAAAAGGTTGGGAACCACTGCTTTAAAGAAATGTATATGATAGAGTTTTGTTCAACTATCTTTATACTTTAAAATTTAATCCCTTTATTTGTAAAATATTTACAAATAAAGCCTCCTTAATAACTGCTGCAGACTCTTAAATATATCATTTACCATATTACACGTTTCACCAAAGTTCGTACAAGGAAAAATGTCTTCTTTCAAATAGTGCAGCTAACTCAATCTTAAAGATTGCCTCCCCCCCCCCCCAACCACCACCAACTCTTATGTACAAGTAATGAAACTTTTACTGCATTCGAAATTCGTAAAGATATTTAAACAGTTTTACGTCAAAAACTACTTCAAATGTTTATTTTGATATTAAGAATACTTTTACAACTTCCACCTTTCCGGACCTTAAGCAAAATTGACCTAAGAGGCCAATTGTCATATTTGAACCATGACTAGGCTGTTCTTCCACGTCAACAAATTGTTCATCTTAACTGATATTTATATAGTTCTTAAGTTTCACTTTAATGATTTTTATGTTGATAATTTTTCCTCTCAAATAAGATCATTTTCATGTTCTGTGTAGTTCAAACTGTAACGAATTTCAGAAGCGAAAGTTTTACTTCCCAAAATGACTAGATGCGAATATCATAGATATGAATTCGCTTCTAGTGCGTTCCATCATTTTATTGCATCTCTATTTTTGTCACCCCCTTTTCAAAATTCGCTCTGTCGTTGAATGAGGTCTTAGTGTATGGGATCGTGTCTTCGATATTTAGAACTCTCGTAAAAGTGCAAGCAATAACTATTCTGAAAAGATCGCAATTTCGCTCTCCGCTGAGTGCATATTTTTAATTTGCAATTATTAGCTCGTACTCAAGGCTAAATATTAATCAAAGTTTTTGTTTCAAGTGAAATAAACAGTAACTATTTATGGGGCATTCGATGGGAAATGTTACCTCTTATCACAAACAAACTTGTCCAATATCTAAAATGATGTATCAGAGTTGATAGATCATTTTCTTCAGCAAAACGTATAACTTCGAAATCTGGAAACAGTTTTTAAATTGGTTTGAATTTTATGATGAAAGAAACCCATGATTAAATGTTAAATCTTTTAAGTCTATTTTTTGCCTTCAAATTAAAATTTTTTTCGTCTAAGTGTCTTCTTTTCTCATGTTCACTGAGTGCATTTTTTGGAGGGTTGTTGACACCTTACATTTTTTGAATATCTCAGAAGGTTAAAATTAAACTGTTGTAGCCGACACGGTGGCGTCGTGTCGTGGTACTCGTACGTCCCAGTTCATAGGATCAAGGATGGTGGAATTTCAAGATGCAGTAAATAGTCTTCGCCCATGTCGTGTGATTGCACGGTATGTAAAAGATCCTTTGGAGAGCACATTTGCTGTTGGGTACTCTCGGCTAAATTAAATTCTCAGTACCATTTCGCAACATGAGAGCCCAGGTACTGCCATCGAGAGGGAAGCTGGGCATCCAAATTCACTTGTGGCGATGGTACCACACCCATTGTGGTGCTGCTGAAAGAGGTGGTACCAATTCCAGGGGGACGCAGTAGGTCAGAAACTGGCAGAAGCCAACATTAGAGAGAAAAATATGTATAAATAAATAAACTGTGGTGCAGCTCTTTGTTGCGTTAGTCACAAAAAAAGAAGTTTTCTTTCTCAAACTTCTAAAATTGCTTTTAGAATTTTAATGTTTAAAATTTTCTTTACTCTTTGCCCGAGTTAAGTAACAAACTAAACATTTTTAGTATAGCATTTTTTATTTGCTGATTAGAATTGTGACTATCGTAACATATCAGGAGTGACAAACTTAACAAATTTTACTTTTACGTTAATCGCACTATTATTATGCTTAAATTAAATTCATTAATACTACATACTTCATACTTAAGACCTAATGTAAGTATGTTGAAAAGCATAAATTATTCACTGATTTTTTGGTTCAAAATTAAAATAGCAAGAACAAATGCAGTCGAAAAAAAGAAAGAAAAAATAAACATGTGATAATCAAAAAACCTGGTGAAATTGATGTGACAGTTTTAAGACTGAAAAGGAAAAATTAAAATAAACTTAAAAAAAAGAAAGAAGAAGAAGAAAGAAAGAAAAAAGATGCTGAATGAGAAGGATGAGAGAAATGAAAAGTGGGAATCTTCCACGAGTCAGATAGACAGTGCCAGCACAATTTTTTATTCATTACCTAAAACATTGGGAAAAGTAGTAAGAAAAATGAAGAAGTCTTTTCAAAGAAAAAAACCAACAGTTGTTAAGAAAAGAGTTTCTTTCATAGGATTCGATATTGCATTCAAGTCTTCTAAAATGGAGCGATACTATTAAAAATGTCTGCGGCAAAAATAATGTAAATTGTACTGCCAAGAAATGCTCTCAAGTAAATAAGTTGATTGAAAAAGAAATTTAGATGAAAAGCAAAATTGTTCCAATCTGTGATTGCAAGAGAAAAAATACTTAGCACTAAAAATTTAATAAAATTGATAATGAAATTATGTCACATGCTCATACATTTATGCTCAATTATTTCAAACTACAAAAGATTTGATGTATAGATGTGTATTACATAATACCCATCTGTATAAATGTGTTATTACATAATACCTAAATGTATAACGCTTTACAAGAGTAGTAAAAAAAACCCTCTCTAAATATTATGTTGGTCCCAATGGAATGCAGTTTAGCTTAATACTCTAATATTTTATGCATTCAGTAAGATTTTATCTTATCGGATTTAGGATATTTCCCTTGTCTGACTTATATGTACTGGACATTTGAAATCTGTAATCACATTCCCAAACATGGAAAATTTACATATATTTTACAAACATGCTGATTAATTCAATTTTAAAAATCAATCGGAATGCAGTTTAGCTTAATACTCTAATATTTTATGCATTCAGTAGGATTTTATCTTATCGGATTTAGGATATTTCCCTTGTCTGACTTATATGTACTGGACATTTGAAATCTGTAAACATGGAAAATTTACATATATTTTCCAAACATGCTGATTAATTCAATTTTAAAAATCAATCAGATCGGATCGGAGTCTGGATACCGGATACCCGATACCTTCCGGGGTATCGGGTTCCGTTAGTTACTCCCCGTCGGTGCATGCAATTATTTTGTATAAGTATTATGGAAGACAATTTCTTTACAGATCAAAGGAACTTTATTAAAGGAACATTTTATCAGGCATTTCATGAAACGCGGCACGTTCATTTTTTCACTTTCAAGTCGAATAAATATTTGCACTGATTCTTCCTGTTTAATAAGTGTGATCATTTTTGTCAGTCATCATTTTGAAACACCGGCAGCAATAGTTGCACAGCTGATTTTTTTAAATTTCATAATTATGTATTCGAAATCTGTATTTAACACTTTGACGGACACTTGCGCCTATAGCCGTCAAAGTCAAGCCCACTATGTGGCATGTCCAAAACGAAACTGTCGTTTTTAGACACAACGGCTATAGCGGCACAAATGTCGTACAAGTAGAAAGAAGCCTAGTGTCATGTTTGGGAAACATTTTTTTAGTTTGAATTTCGTTTCCCACCTGTTACACGTCTTCCAGTTTCAGTATACACGTGGTTGTGAAGTGAGATCGTGTTTTCTCTTGAATTTATAGTTGTTATTGATACATTTAACTCCCATTACTTAGTCTAGAGTCCGCTGGCGCCATGACGGTTACTAATTAAAGGTGCTGAATTAATCAGAATTGAAGCAGAAAGAGTAAAACTATACTTCTAACATTCTAAAAATTACAAAAACATACATTTTCTAACTTCACTTGTTCCTACTGTCCGTCAATGTGTTAATATTCTTTCTTGTCAGAATACTAGGGTAAACGTATTAGAAGTGGGTAACTTGAGTTTTTAAGTTGAAATTTGAACATTCCAACGATATAAGAAATTTGCGTAGGATTGGCTGAAGCCCTTATCAACGAAACATCCTATTTAGTTAGAAGCAAGAGTTTTTATTCTGTATGCTGATCGTCTACGACACAATAGGGAAGTTTTCGATTTTCTAATTTTATTTTTAATTTACAGAATAACATATTTTAACATCATCTGTGAAGAAAAATGCGTCGTGCGATTAGAGTTTATTATTTAAATTCATGCGCAGTCAGGGAGCGCGAATCGTATCGTCCAGTCGACGCAACTAGTAGACCGATAGGTGGCGCTATCATCGAAAGGGAGCAATTTTTCGCCTTTTCCCCTGTCGACTCGATTTCCGGTGTGCAGGGTCTAGTCGTAGTTACGTCACGTTTTTGTAGACCATTTCGTCAACCGCTATGTACCAGTCGAAAGCAAGATGGCTTACGCCATTCTAGTGCAATATTTGCGATTCATTTTGCAAATACAATCGCTTGAAAGGCAAAGGGTCTTCCTCAATGCGCAAGTAGCCTCTTTTGATCTTAATTACCGGGTTAAGGAATCCGGTAAATCCGGAATTGACCGGATTAAAAATTTGGTAGCCCAGGCGACAGAAGTGATGGAGCCCCCCTCCCCTCCCATTTGATTTTATAATAATTCTAATAATTAAAATATGATGTGTAATTATTTCAGGACTATAATAGCTGATCAAATACAATGCTAGTTAATTTCAATGATAAGGCAGACATTTGATGAAAGTTTGAAATTACGCGCGTTCACTAAGTTTTAGTATATGTTACATCAAATAATGTTGTACTTAATCTGCTTGGGGAGCCTTTATAATAGGGTTTCACCGATAAATTAAGTCTAATTTTAATTTATTGAAATTCGCTATCATTAACACAGATATTTAAAAATTAAGCACATAATACTAAAATATGATAAATATTTAATTAAACTTAAAATTTTAAAATATTTCACTAAAAATGAACGTAAAAAATTCTGTTCAAAAGAGTATAAAGTTATACTTAATAAAATGCCATAAGAGCATTTATAGCTAATTTTTGAAACAATTTAAACATTGACTTTCCTCAAAAGTGTTTAAAACATCTTCAAAGTTTAACCGTTTAAAAATGTCATTCACTGTAAAAATTGTTTGCCCGAAAATACATAAGAATCTTCTGAAAATCATTTATCCGGAGTCTGACGGCAAAATTATAGAGAACTATAAACAGGAAACTCCGAAGTCTTTAAAAAATGTAATTACAGAGTAAAAAACAAAGAACATTCTGTAAATTGATAATGTGCCGCGGTCACTATATGTGAGTACGCTGAATTACTATTCCTGGTACACAACAGTTCAGTTGAGCTCGTGCTGTTGTGACTTACCCCCCACCGCCATCCATTTATTGTTGATATTTTATAAACTTGCATGCGCTGGGAATTTTTTCATTAATGTACCCTCGGCATGATCCTTTTAGCTCAACATAAGGGGGGTAGAGCCATATGGATGGATCCCTCCTTAACTGGGGATATGAAATTCTAACAGTGAAGGGGAGTTCGGGGGAGCTTCCCCCGCGAAAATTTTGAAAACTATATGCAAACATGTGCATTTTGAGGCCTTTGGAGACGCATTTAAAACTGCAAAAATTTTAAGAAAAAAAAAAAGCAAAAAAAAAAAATTTTTAAACGTTTTTACTCATAAAAATGCAGAATTATTTTTTTTTTTTAATGCAGGGAACAGGTCCCCCCCCCCCCCACCTTCCTACTAACGCCCATATGGAAGAGACACTTGTCGGCCTTCTCAAATGATGCTTACAAGCTTCCCCCCCCTCCGCCCCCTGCCTCTTCCCAAAAGGATCCTTTGAAAATTTGTAAAAGAAAAACTATTGTATTGTCTGAACATGGCACGAATTATGTTCCACTATCGCCCCCTCCCTTTCCCTTCCCAAAAGGATCAGTTGAAAATTTGTAAAAGAAAAACTATTGTATTGTTTTTTAGCATAGCATCATTTATATTTCACTTTTTTACAAGGGGAAAAAACTTCACGTTTTTTAAATTTCAATTTTTAAATTTTGTAAAATTTGCTGCCCCCTAGACTGCTTTCCTAGGAGTCCTTGTATGCCACAGGAGCCGGCGACTGATCAACGCCGCTACATATTTAGTATACGATATACTGAATATGTTGCGTCGTTGTATACTGCACTCTCAGAAACGCATGCTCAAATTTCACGAAACTTTCGTCATACATTTGACGAAATGAATTTCGTGAAAAAGTAAAAAATATTTCTTCATATACGTTTCGTCAAAAACAACGAAATTTTAGTCACTTGTTTCGTCATCTATTTAATGAAACACATTTCGTCAAAAACAACGAAATTTTAGTCGCTTGTTTCGTTGGGTCATTTGATGAAATACATTTCGTCAAAATGACTAAATTTTCGTCATTTTGATTCCGTATTAACGAGTCTTTGAATTTGGTTACTTTTTATTTCAATTTCATCAAAAATGAAAAAAATTTCGTCATTTTGATTTGTTAATCATCATAATAAATTTCGTTGTATTAACATACTTAATACAACGAAATAAAACTTAATATTAAATTTCGTCATTTTAAGCACGTCATGGAAACTTAAATAAAATCTTAAAATTTATTTTTTTAAGAGGGCAATTTGATATTTCTAGTAAGTTGAAGCTTCAAATAATTACACTGAAAATTTTTTTGAGTTGCGGTATTAATTGTTGAAATATGTATCATTCATTTTAAATAAATGTTCTAAAGGTGACTTAAACAAAAAAAAAGAAAAAAATACTGAAAAATATTTACTATCAGTAATTGTAATTCTTTGTACACAAGAACTTTCAAAAATTTTCTATCATACAAGCGTATTATATCATATACGTTTAATTTTTTTTTACTTTAGGTTAATTGTAACAGAAATTTCTTACACAATTTTATTTAAACCATTCCTACTTTACAAACACTCTAAAAAGTTAACATTACTTCCAAATTAAGCATTTTGTTTACAGATAAAAGGAGATAAAATTCATAAAATTGCTCAATTAATTTTAATAACTTAGTTTCACTGAGTTGGTTATATGTATGTATAAATTTTTCACACAAATAATTGTTTTTTAAGGGTTTTGAAACATAAAAAAAAAGTATCTTCACATTTAAAAGAAAAAAAAACACCAGCAATAATAATAAAATTTGACTTTTATTACGTTGGTAAACATTTTTCTTGCTCATATGGAGCATTACAGCGAAACTGAAACTATAGTATAAGCATATAAATTGATAAGAACATGTGTAGAGCACAAAAAATACGTTAGAAACTTAAAGGGGGTATTCTAGTCTAAAATTTTCAAATATCGAAACAATTTTTTTTTTTTTTTTTGCATATTTTCAAAGTTGAGACCTTCAAAAATATGCCTGTAAAAGGATTTTTTAAAAAAATAATTTTTTAAAAAGTTACAGCCGTATTAGTGACGTGACAGCTAAACCGGCTCGACCGTAGCGAATGAATAGCCAGCCGTAGGCAACTTCTAGCTACCTGAATGCTCCCTCTGTCGTAAAAAATCTTTTATTTTCAATATAAACTTTTAAAACGTGTAGAATGCTTCACTGCTAAAAATTTCCGTAGAAAAATAGTAAAATAACCATTTATTTTATTGTTATTTTACCATATTTGATTGCAACAGTTGAATAACCATTAACAAGATGGTACTCAAACCGCTGATTGCGAAATAAGCGTTTATTCTATGTTTATCCCAAAGAACGTTTAACTAACCGTAATTTTCAAGCGCTCAATAAAAATCGGGCGTCCATCTTGGTTGCGAAACCTTACCGGTCGTACGTTGCTTTAAAATAGGAATACGGATTTATCAGTTAAAATCTGCATGTGTATATAAAAAAAGAAGAAGAAAAAAGTGACTTAAGCAGTGGATACTAAATAGAAACACATACACACGTAAATCAAAAATTAGAGACATCGGATTCCCAAACTGTTTGCGAATGAGCGAACCCATAATTTGAGCTGCTGAAGCTTGTTTGAAGCCTGTTTGTATTTTAATTTTTGCAGCAAAGAAAATGATTTTCGTCAATATACAGTAAATTTAGACCAAAAATAAATTTGGATCCAATCAAAACTGAAATCTCAATTTTAAGGCTGTTTGCCTGTTGGAAAAGAAGATTTATTGATAAATAAACGTCCGCTTTACGTGATCACGGTGGTCGAGTGGATAGAGAGCAAGACTTATACACCACGCATTCGGGGTTCGAGTCCTGCAAGCTTCGTTTACGGTTTCTACTCCTCGAAGTGGTTCAAAAACGGTGAAAATTTTGTTTTGAAACCATTTTTAAATGGTTATAAAACCGTAAACTTTTGTATTTACGGCTTTTTAACCAAGTTAATTTGAAATGGTTAGGTCCCGTAAAGATAAAAAAATGTTCCAAACCGTAAATTTAACGGTGAATTAGATGGACAGACTGCTGCCGGTCACTGAACCGTAATTTCATGATGAAATTTCTAACTGTTTCCTAAAGCTGCACTAAAAAGAACAAGATTCGAGTCCGCTGAAGCTGTGAAGGAGAAAGCGGCACGTGTCCTGGAGGACCTGACACAAAAAGACTTCCAGCACTGTTTCGAACAATGGAAGGTTCGCATGGAGCGATGTAGGGATAGAGGAGGGGTGTATATTGAAGGTGATAACTAGTAAAAATATATGAAATGAAAAGAAAATATTTTACAGCATCAGTCTCGTTATTTAATAGCCACACCTTGTATACATATAAGAGATTTTCTTCCCATATCACATGATTTATACATTACAAATAAATAAATAAAACTTTTACACACATTATAATTACAGCAGTTTATTTTGAATATATCACTGTTACTAGATTAATTATGCAGAAGACATATTTTAAAAATACTTTTATAATTAAACCCCTATTACTTTCCAATTTACTTTAAAAATTTAGTATTTCTTAATCACTTTAAAGCTACACATTTTCATGTAAGATAACATTGACAAGTGTTTCTTTTCATTCTCAAAATCCTGTATGCAATAAGATATCAACTCAAAAATCTGTTTAATTTCTGTTTCTTTATAATTTAAGAAATTATTTAAATTCAAACAAAAAATGAGAACAAGAAACACCAAAAGTGAAGCAACATTGACCAAGTTTGTGTTTGGGAGGGGGAACCTCTCGCAGCTGGTTGCTCTGGGACTGTGTACACTCAAGTGAACCGATACTTCTTGAGGTGCCAACCCCCACGTGACAGTCTCTCATCTGGGAGCTGGTTCATAAAGTTTAGGGCGGAAGTCGGACTACTTCCAATAAGGGCCCCGTTAAACTCAGAAGCAGTGTACCCTCTCTTCCTCACTTCATGCGAGAACTCGCCAACAACTACAAATGCAGAAATGCCTTTATGCGTATTTTATTATTTAGTTTGCTTGGAAACCACTTTCTCACTATTTCGTAAATTCTTGACACATTTTCTATGCAATTTTTGGGCGGTCCGCCTCCAGTGCCAAAAGTTTTTAAAAAATATGTTATAAAAAAATATCTTTCAAGTTTCCGATCAGTTTTTGTTTTTTGAACTATTTCTTTTATGCGGTCCTTACCTACCACTCAAAATTAGGTTTATCTTCTTTTTTGTTATGCTTTATGTTATCCCCATTGGGAGGGGGGGGGGGAGCTATCTAAAGCCAACACAAGTTTATAATTGTTAACTGTTAAATTCAAATACTAGTAGTAACATAATATGGTAAAGTTAAGAAATAAAAAGTAAATCACAAAATATGGTAAAGTTAAGTATTAGCAAAAAGTAAACAACACAAAATATGATAAAGTTAGAAAACATGAAGCTTCAACATTACATTACACATTGAATTTCAACTACAAATATTATTTATGACGGGCAGATTTTTAATGCTACCAGAAAGAGTTTGTTTTACTAATTGATAAACGGTAGTCAGTTACTTAGCCAAAGTGCAACTCGGTATGGTGCTAATTTCAGTAGTAGTATTCTTTATGGTAGCATTAACAATGCTTAAGAAATTAATTAAAATGCTTAAGAAATATAAATTAAATGGTAAGACAATAAAAGTATGAAATGCAATTGATAAAATGTGAAATGATCCACTCTGAAATATGTAACTACAAAAGGCTAAATTCACTTGCACCGATTGGATATATTATTTTCTGAAACTGACACATATTTTTTTTAATTTGGGATTCAAATCCTTATTATTTTAATATCCATTTTTTGATAATAGTTGACTGGGTGGCGTAGTGGTAAGGCGCAGGCCTCGTACATCCATGATCGTAGGTTCAAACCTGGCCCAGTGAAAGACGAAACAATTGCATATTAGTCTGCCGTGGGTGTACAGGAGTGAAAGATGAAGCCCAGCCATGTCAAGGCGGTGGATTTTCAAGATGCAGAAAATCGTCTGCGCCCATGTCGTATGATTATGCAGTATGTGTAAAAGATCCATTTGGCTTGGATGGCTCTCTGCTAAATTAAATTCCTAGTGCAATCTGCATTAATGAGAGTTCTAGGGGAAACTGAGCGTCCAAATTTTCAGAGTATTAATGGCATCAACCGATAGTGGTGCTACTTGAAAGAATGGATGCCGATCACTGGGGAATGCACTAGGTCTGCAAAATGGTTAGTTCCATATGCAGCCCCATCTGAAACAATATTTTTAGATAATAAAGCTCCGTACGAAAATTCACGAACCAACCTGCATGAGAAAAGAAACATTTCAAAATAAACATATTGCAATAGAAAATTGAACAAGTGATAAATAATGGGGACAGAATAGTTAGGGGAAAAATCCTTGGATATTCAAAATTTATAGTAAATTATTTTTTTCCATTAAGGCAGAAAATAGATTCAAAGAATAAACACCTACTTTATAAAAATTTTTACAAAAACAATTAAGATAAATTATGCAAATGCACTACAGTCAATCAGGGTAACTTTGAAGCACAAATACTCGATTTTCATTCGTCCCACTAATATTTTATTGTCATTACTTATTAATGTTATTGTTATTATTCACATAAAATTGAAAGAACAATTCCCAAAGTATTGTGTAGTTATTAAAAACTAAGAAATAATAATTACAAAAACCATCTGAAATGAATCCTGGTTCAAAGTTACCATGACACTTAAAGTAACTTTGAACCACATCGGAAAAAATTATATGAAATACACTGTTTTAATAAAAGTATTATACTTATGCAACATTGAACTAGAAAAATAAAATTTTTAAATACTTAAAAACTCACCATTTTTGTTCCACAATGTCGCAACTTTTCTATAATGTATGATATTTGCATGAAATGTTACATGAAAAAAGAGTAGAAGAAGGAAAGTATCAATATTTAGGAAAAAATCCCCATTTTTAATTTATGGGGGTTTTTCCTAAATATTGATACTACTATTTCTGCAACATTTCTTAGGAAAGAAATGTTGCAGAAAATAATTTTCAATTATTTAAATAAATATTGTCACACAAGTATATTAATTGAAACAACCATTTAAAAAATCACATTAAGAGTTGGAGATCATAAAAACCCTTCTATTACCTGCTGGAGTAATATCTCTTGGAGACAATATTGTAAAGCCATCTTCTTGTTCGTGCGTCAAATCATCATTGGTGATCATCAAAACTTAAAAATGAGACCTTGAAAAAATGAATACCATAATCAATTCACACATTTTTTAAAAATATCACTTGAAAAATCCCTTTCTTATTCATGTACATACTAATCAGCAATTTAATGATAGTAATTTGTAAGCAAAAATTATACGAAAACAAGAGTAATAGTATGCACTTTGGGAAGAGCCTCCTATATTACATTCTATTCTATACGTTTAATTTAAATATCACTCAAGTATTCATTCATATGCACACTACATACTAACAAAATATTTTCACATGTTTTCAGTGTACATTTTGTGAAAAAAGGGTATTCATTTCAATTCTTGACTCGAGAACAAATAGTATCGGTGTAGTGATGCCAAGTCAAAGATGAAAGTACCAAAATTCATCACCACAACCTACTATCCCGGGTTTCGGCATCATATGAAAAAATGGTATTCATTTCTATTCTTGACTCGAGAACAAATAGTATCGGTGTAGTGATGGATAGCCAAGGGTGAAAGTACCAAATTAAGTCCTTATTTGTCTTTTAATTAATTTTATTTAACAATTAAACACAGAACAACAACTAAATTAAAAATTAGACTGAAAAATATTATTTCGGGTATTTTTGAAGGAGCGTGTCTGGAAAAGGCTCCAACCTCGTTGCATGAAATCCCAGTTTCAAGTGATTGTCAGACCAAGGTTGACTGGTTGCATCAGACACGATTTATGGCATGACTCAAGTAAATCACGTGAACAGATTCTCAACACATTTCAGTGTCACAAATCCTATTATTTAAATTTAATGGAATGTCTAGCTATGTATATGCTTTTTTACAATATAATTATATATTTTTATAATCAAACTAGCTAAATACATTATATATATTCCAATAATGCTACTTGCAAACTTTTGTTATATTCATAAAAAGTAGAAATAAACATTTAGTTTGTATGTAGAATATATATATATAATCAGTAAATGAATCTATACTAACTTTCCGCCGGCTCAAAGTTACCCTGAGAATGGAATAAAATTGCAATGTCTTAATTGTTCGACATTTTACCACTGAGAAATCTGGAGCGGAGGACTCCCCATGCTTCAACAAGGCAGCTTGCGAGCCGACGCGCATGAATACAGTGCTCGAGCCATCAAGGCAAAACATCGCTGACTTCCCATTGTGGAAGCATTGGCTCGTATGGTGTATTGTTACAAATTTCGGTTTAATTTATCATAGTTTATCAAAAAAATTTATTTTCGTCATTTAGCAATATATTTGCATCCTGTTGTGCAAAGGGATGTAAAAATAAATTCGTGAAACTTAAAAAAAAACGGTGTTAAAGCTCATTTTGATGGCGAATTGGCTATTTAAACTTTAAATGCCTTGTTCTCGTATTCTATCTTTGAATGGCCTTTTTCACAGAAATTTAATTACTATGCCCATAATGTACACAAAATTGTTTTTTGGATGAATAAAGTTTACCTTAAATCATAATATTACAACTCAATTACATTGCTGAAAAACTTTTTCTTTTAGCATTATAGCCTAAATATTTCTCTTGTTTTCTCGATAGTCAAACCTTATTACGTAATATTTTATTATAAGTGAAAATATCAGTTTCACAAATAGTTAAATCATGTACCTTTTTTGCTTTTATCTTAATTTGCTAGTTAATGGAAATTTCAATAATAGTTTTGATGTTTTTGAATTAACTTTTCATTTGAGTAAAATTTTGATTTTGCGTGTGTTAATTTTTATTTTGTCAAAATGTGGCTGTTTTTTAAAAACATTTATTTTATTATTATTTATTATTTTATTACTAATTTAACATCTACACTCAAAGATTTTTAATGAGTTCATAAAGCTTTGAATTGCAGCACTTTTCCCCTGTAAATATACTGATCAGCTGAAATTTTTATTTGTGCATGATTTAAAAAATCATGATAAATATTATTATGATCATGTTTTTTTGTTACTAAATTAACATCTGCACTCAAAGAGTTTTAATGTGCTTATAAAACTTTGAATTACAGCACACACTTTTTCCCAGCAGATGCACTGATCAGCTATATTTTTAATTTGTGCATGGTTAAAAAAATTAGTAGTATTTCTTTATTAGGGGCCGTTCATAAATGACGTCACGCTTTTTCCCCATATATTTGAACCCCCTCCCCCCTTTGTCACAATATGTCACACTTCCTCGGACCCCCTCCCCCCCTTTGTCACGCGTCACGCTATGTTGCATAATGCATGGTGTCACACTTCTTGTTACCCCCTCCCCTCCCCTTGTCCCACTTTGTCACAATTTCACGAACCCCCCCTACCCCCCTCGAAGCGTGACATCATTTATGAATGATCCCTTATTCTTATTTACATTTAATATCCATAAATGAAATGTTCTATTAGTGAGAAACATTTAACTTGGTCATAGGCAAGCAAACTTGTAAAATATAAAATTTGTAAATGCTTATACATTTCAGATTCATCTCAAAATGACATGCTCCATTCCAGTTATTTGCAAACTTTTTTTAATAAAAATGTTATCCTATAATATCTCCAAAAAATGACTTCTTTCTTCTTATTTTAAGTGCTTCTTCTTTTTAAATTGTATTATGTTTAAGTGCAATATCGAAGTGTAAGAACTCTAAAAACGCATTTATCGTTTTTGGAATAAAAGTCGCTATATTGATGCTGTTCAAAGCTGCTCACTGAAACTTCTTATGAGATTTATAATTTAACTGTGTAAAGTATTTATTCATTAGTAGTCAAGGAGAGTAAACCAATTAATCAGGGTGTCTTCCTGTCTAAATAAACATTTTTTAAACCTGCGATAGTCGCACACTCCCATATAGCATTCAAAGATAATAAAAAGTGTCGCATAATGTTTTTTATCGTGATTTAAAATGTATGAATAATTGTTCTAAAATGCTATGAGACATTTTAAATTATTATATGTCAGGCATTAGAATAGAATTTTTTTAAAAAATCGGAAAAGAATTAAGAGCTCGAGAGCTCTTTAAAGTTAGCCGTTTTATCATTGCGCGAATTGGTAGTATGCGCGTTTTGCCTTGATGGCTGAAAAGGGTGTGAAGCGGTTCGACCGCCCAGTCCTCGCTCCAGGTTTCTCTTATTTCGCTCAGTGCATTTTACTAAATATTACTGAATAAAGAATCACAGATACTAAAATATTCACTATATTTAGAAGATAAAATGCTTGGTGAATTAGTAAAATGTCACTTACTTTAAAAGAATAAGTTTTAACAACTTTTAACCAGAAGAATAGCACTGAGAGAGTGTTCACAGTTTCATTTCAAGTCAAATTCTAAAAAATATGAAGTGCTGCAAAGTTACCCTGCTTGACTGTGTATAAGTTGATTGAAGGTTAGACATGTTTAACCTTATGTTAATTTGAATAACATAATATGCATTATTTTTAAAAGGTTTAAAATATTAGCACAACATTGCAGTGGGCAGTTTTAAATTATTAGTGTTGTTTTATTTTTTACGAGTAAGATACTATTTATATGATTCCACATTTCCCCACTTGGCCATATAGTAAACCTATACGGCAAGCATAGTCGTTAGGCCTAAGAGAACATTGATAAATATTAATTCAATAATATGTGGTTATTAAACTACAAGTATACAATCATAGATTTTGACAATTCTAAAGTACTAACCTTATAGCTCTTTTTCGCCCACATCTGATGTAATTTGTCACTTGAACTAGAGCTTCGGCAGCACAGCTACGCAGAAATCTTAAGAAAGGAAAACGTCATTTTCTTTAGATTGGGTGCGCGTTGAGCGAGTAAACATTTCGTCAAATTTCCGAGCGTTCGCATGTCGTCAAAAGTCAGGTGATCACAGGAGGAAAGAATCGTTGTAAATGACGAAATTTGTCTTAACGATATAAGAATCGTCAAAAATGAGCGTTCTATTTCTGAGGGTATGAATACCTCAATTTTAGTGTTTCCGACAGTTTATATAAATAATTAATTCTATTAATCGGTTAGCAAAATAGCCAATCAATGATTAAATCGTACATACATATATATATATATATAATTTAAAAGAAAATAGCAAACTCACAAATTAATATTAATGAAATCAAAATAAACAAATAGTAACCAAATTTACACCAAGCAAAAAATATTCAAATAAATATTAAAATAAAAAAAAGTGATACGAGAATAAAGTAAAAAATGTCACACATTGTACTTTGCTTTTAATATCAAAATTCCTACAGAACTGAAGGCCTTAGAAAAAAAATCACTTATTAGACTATCCATAAAATAAAAATAGTTACCAAAAAAAAAAAAAAATATTAATTTTCTTGGTAATAATGTTCGAGCTCTTGACTCCAGAAAAGCAAATTAATTTTAAAATAATGATTTTTTTAACTGTTGATTCTTTAACTGAACCTAGTTATTGAATAATGTGTATAATAGTATTTTTATAGCCATTATAGCTAACATATTGAAATTTTTATAATTATATTTACAGTTAATAAAAAATTAAAACAACACAGTGGAGTAAAAAGTGGTTCTCCCTCATAAAATTATTCATGATAAAGTTGTCAGAAGAGTATTTTTGGAGTTATTTAAAACCGAATTATTCCGCTAAGTACAGGAAAAATATGTACTACTAATTTACTTAGAATGAAAACGTAAGCTATTCATATTTTGAAGATATCAAAGGCGCAAAATTGAATCCAAAGAAATCAAATCGAAAAATGTATCTAAAGAAACTAAAATCACGATCGATGTTTGCGCGCCGTCGTCGATTGCTGATGGCAACGCGTACAGCGTATGTCATTGGTCAGAGTCAGTCATTCCCACACCCCCTCCGATGTAAGAAAATGAGCTCGGCTGAAACTTGCGCGGCTACTGTACGTGCAGACCAGCACCAGGGTTGCCAGGTTGGCTTTTTTTAAGCCAAATACGAAAAATTTGGCTTTTTTAGAACGCGTTTGGCTTGGAATAATTTGTTTGGCTTCTTGGCTTTTTTTTGGCTTTTTGCTCATTTTTGAGAGATTTTATAAATATTTTAGTTTTTTACAGCAGAAGTTTTAAAGATTTTTAAAAAAATTGTTATTTTTTATTTTAGAACCATGCCAAATTTTGTTTTACACCGTTTAAGAAATGGGTGTCACTTATTTTCAACTACCTATCAGCCAATGAGCAGGATCTTATTAGCCGGTTGCCTATTTATGCCTAACATCAACAATTTTCGCGTGCCAAGGTCGCGTGTTCGGTACCCCTTGAAGACCCACCATGTACACTTAGGGATACGTGCATGTAAAATTCGTGGACCCTATAATACCTCCACTCCCTCGTGCCCCGGGGAGGGCAGGCTTAGTGCTAACAGGAAAGGAGGTTGGAGGAGGAAAAAAGCAAAAGAAGAACAGAAAAGGGGCGAAAAAATATTGAAGTTTCTTCAGCAAGAAAAACATCTGCAGCGCTTCCAAGTGCTGCTACAAAATGCCTTTTTTTCTGAAAATTTGAGATAAAGCGCGATTTTCGGGGAAAAAATCAAAATTTTTTTAGATTTTACTTTTTTTTCATTTCAAAACCAACATCATTTGTTAAATTTTTCCATTAATCAGCCAATTTTTGACCTTTGAAGTAGTTTATCAATGGATATTAGCTCTGCCCTCCCTTAAGAACATCAAATATGGATGAGAAAATTGAGCAGAATGAGTGATCTTCAAATTTTCACTGCTTGCTTCTTTAGATATGCGGATGCAATCGCATTTTGAGTCTCATTTCTAGATTTTTTTTTTCTGATTTTTTTAAAAATTAAAAAGGGGAACATAATTAACATTTTAATTTAATAAGGGCAATATAAAATGGTTCAAAATCTTCACCAAAAAAAAGGAAACCTGGCCTCACCGTAGGCAAAGTCGATTGTCTGGCTTTTTCTTGGCTCTTTTTCAGAATGATTTGGCTTTGAGTGATCATTGTCATCTGGCAACCCTGACCAGCACACCAGTAGACAAAAAACCGGTTCGTCGAGGGCTTGCTGAGGGGAGAGAAGGGGAACGACTTCGACAGTCGACAGAGACCAGCACAGCCTACCAGGTTGGATGACGTGATTGGCTTGGCGAGCTTGAAGTCGGCCATTCACAAGCGAGCCATGTGGAGCGCAGCCGTTTGGAGCTCATCTATGCAATCTTAAGCCTTATCGTCGTTCGATGTTGTTAAAATATGAAAAGATTTACCAGTTCAAATCTGCATGTATATAAAAAAAAAAGAATTAAAAAAAGTGGCCAAAGCAGTGGTTACTAAATAGAAACACATACCCAAGTAAATCAAAAATTGGATATATATCGGATTACCGAACTGTTTGCGAATGAGCGAACCCATAAATGGAGCTTCTGAAGCTTGTTTGTATTTTAATTTTTGCAGCAAATAAAATGATCTTCGCCAAAATACAATAAATTTAGGCCAAAAGTGAGTTTGGATCCAATTAAAAACTAAAATCTCAATTTTAATGCACATTATTTGTGGGAAAATAACATTTATTGATACATAAACGCCATCTCTGCGTGGTGAAGATAGCCGAGTAGATAGAGAGCAAGGCTTGTACCCCACGCACCCAGGGTTCGAGTCCCAAGCGCTTCGTTTGCGTTTTCTTCAAGTAAAGGTTTTGCTGGACTGTTGATTTTTGATAAACTAAGTATAAAAAGGGCTCTTTTATATTTTATTTGGTGTTGTTTTTCCTCGTGCAGTAAATTAAAAAATACGCTATTAAAATTATTTATCAAATTAAATATTAATTGCATAAAGGAATTCATCGAACATACTCTATTATTAATTTATTAGTTGCTAAATTGAAACATTTTATGTGAATACAAGATATTCTTTCTGAATATATATACCTGGCTGGCATTCCTGCGCCATCAGTGCACTCCTAGATAGATATATATATACATATGCAGGGCTCAAAATTGATAGTGGTCCGTTGATCTGGGACCATAGAAACGTCAAACAAACCAAAAGAATACAAATAACATAGTGATCCACAAAAATAAAATTATAGTTCAGAAAAACCAGGAAAAATAAGTTTATGAAACAATATGAACAGAAGAGGTAAAAATAATCTTTGAATTATAAAGATACACATTCAGTAGCGATGGGATGTCCCACAAATAAGCATAACTTACTTTTTTCGAATGAACTTCAAACAACCAGAGTAAAATCCTAAGTTATAAGTTTTAATATTTAAAAAAGGGGGCTAGGGTGCTTAATAGTAGTTTTAAAACTTCTAACGGCTATACTTAATATAGAATCATTAACAAATGTAAATGCACAAGCAATATTAAAATTAATAGTTTGATTAAGAATTTTACTCCAATTACTTTAAATTAATTCAAAAAATTACTTAGTTGTTATACTTAGATATGGGACATACCATCGCTATTGAACATATTTTTACATTCAAAGACATACATCCAGGTGTTTTTTCACATGAAAAGGAAACACATGATCAATTCAAAAATCTCACCAATGTCTTTTTGAGTTCCACACTCGAACCGCGAATAAAAAAACGTTATTTTCTTTAAGTAAAAAATTAAAACATCAGAAATCATTTGTAGCATAATAATATTCTGCATTTCAAAAATATAAGATTGATTGCCAAGAAAGCAATACGCACTACACAAAATAGTATGACGAACTTCATTAGGGTTACCAAAAAATTGCCAAAAAGGCGCCAAGCAACAAACTATCGTTTAACACTAAAATAAAACACAACACAACAAAAATACACGTAACTGAATAAATAAAACGAATTTTGACTTGGAAATGGGAAATCAAAAACTTGTTGCCTAAAAGTGATCCTACCGTCCATAATGAATAAGAAAGATATAAAAAATAGACAGTAGTTTAATTAAATGGACGCACGTTTAGTTAAGTGAATGCTGCAAAAAACGAGGAGTTCGAAGAGCGAGGACGTCAGACAGTGATGTAAGTAGGGGAATAATGGGTGTTCTGCGCCAGCAGGCGGATCGCGGATCAGGGGGCGTGGCCGTTGCGCCTCCCAATACCCCCAGGCGTGCCCTCAGGCGTTAGTCGAGTGGAGTTGAGTTGTATGCCCTCAGGCATTTTTCGAGTTAAGTTGAGTTGTTTTCGCCCTCAGGCGTTAGTCGAGTGGAGTTGAGTTGTATGCCCTCAGGTATTTTTCGAGTGGAGTTGAGTTGTATGCCCTCAGGCGTTTTTCAAGTAGAGTTGAGTTGTATGCCCTCAGGCATTTTTCACGAGTAGAGTTGAGTTGTTTTTCAAAAATTTATAGTTTTGGAATGGCAACACTTTTTAGTTTCAGTTTAAGAATTAATGTAAAACCGATTGTGGCGCCATCTACGAGGAAGAAAAGGGAACTATTTTGGAACTTAGAATAATTTTCAATGTTTTAGAATTCAAGCATTAAATATTAACAAAAAATAATTATAATGTATAATGAATTAAATTTATTGTCGCTATTTACATCCTATTATGAATTTATTTCTTTTTTCGACTTAGAAAGATTTTCTTTTTCGATCTTTTTAATGTTTTCACTTAGCATTCACGCAGGAACAATTTCATATTAACAAAAAAATTAATTATAAAATGATAGCGCTAAAAAGTTAATGCTTAAAAAGGGATTACTTTAAATGCAAAGGGAATTATTAAAGTATTACATTTAAATGATATTAAAAAATAATAATAATATTTTTAATACAAATTAGTGATGATAAAAGCTATATTCAACTTACCCTAGCAGGAGATTCAGTAGATTAATAATTGATTCTTGAAAAATCCATGGTTGAGCGTATAAGGAACTGAGAAACGCTTTTATAAAAGAGCAGAGCAAAAATTCATCTTTACTAAGCAAGTGTAGAAAGCGAAGTGACTTTTCACTTTCCAGTCCTTGTAGCATTTTCTTTCAAGAAATATAGAAGCTAAAAGTTAACCAATTAGAACATCGCAGTGGAAGAGAATGTATACATTCAGGGTACATTTGCCGAAAGTTATAATTCCTGCAGCATTGCAAGACATGAACAAACTTGTATTGCGCTAAAAGATTGAAATCATAGTGCAGGTGTTTTTTTATGGCTTTAGGTCCTTTGTGACGATCGGACAGAAAAGAAAAGGTCCCCTATAGGCATACTTTCTCTTTCTACATTGAATGAAGTGATTGACAAAGATCGCTTTCCTTTTCACATACAGAGCATCTCCATTGTACTTAATTTTTAACTGTAGATAATGGATACATTACTTGATGGTGGTGAATATCAGCTTAATGAAAACAAAAATACGTTAATGAGAGATGATTTTTGCTCGCAAGAAAACATGTTTGATAGTGTTTTCTTCTATTAGCAACCTTTTTTTCATTGGTGCAGAAGCTACTAGTAGGATTCATTCCGTAAAACAATAGAGAATGTAAGATTTTACTAAATAAAAATGTTTGAACTTGCAAAACAAAATTATTTTCTACTTGCAAAATTTTAGAACTTCGCATGAAAATTTAAAAAAAAGTACTTATTCAAACGGTTGAAACTTGGAACTAAAATTTCAACACTGAATCAACAAAAATCCGAAACAATTTCAGCTGTGGAATAAAGATTCGAGACTTAAAAAGTAAATGTAAACTCACTAAAAGAGATTTGAAAATCTGAAAAGAGAAATAGAATAATAACTTCACTAGAAACACTGAAATAGTATCGTAAAACTTGAAAAATTTAAATCGCAAAACTTAAATCTATTGCAAAGAGCTTTATGTGAAACGTAAAAGTGCTAAGAGCAAATGCTAAAACTGAGGAAACTTAGAAATACGTGGAACAAATCATTTAAAACTATAAACTTTAAAAACTTAAACTCATTCAGAAAAGAACGGAAATGCAAAATTTCAAAACAAAAGTGTTACGCTTTTGCAAAATATTAAAACTTAACGCAAAAAAAAAAAAATGTAAGAAAGTACAAAACACCAAAAGTTAAGAGTAGTATAAAAAACTGTTACTTAGATTCCTCTAAAACATAACTCGGAAAAAGTAAAAGTAATATATACAAATTGAAAAAACTTATATTCACCTAATTAACATATCAAAATAGCAAGTACAAGACGTTAAAACAGAACGAAAAATGTTAAAAGTATGAAACGTAAAATTACAAAACCTAAATTCATCTGGTAAAAGTTAAGTAAAAAATGTAAAAGCACTAAGAGTGAAAACTACAAAACAGCATGAAAGCTAGAAATAAAAAATATACAACATCAGAACTTAAATTCATCCAGAAAAACTTAGAAGAAAAAATGTAAAAGTTCGGAAATTTTCAAAACAAAAGTATGATGCACTTGCAAAATATTAAAACTTAGTGAAAAAACGTAAAAAGTACTATGTACAAAATGTTAAAATTTAAATTTATCTACTAAAACAGTGAATGAAGATGTAAAATTACTAAGAGTAATATATTAAAACAACACGAAAACGTAAAAGTACTAAGTACAAAACGTAAAAAAAGAAATTATTTATCTGATATAACTTAGACTGAAGTCGTAAAATTACTAAGTACAAAGTGTTAAAACATCATAAAAATGTAAAAATATCAAGTATAAAGCAGCAAAACATAGATTTGTCTATAGAAATCTTGATCAAAAAATGTAAAAGTTCAAACAACAAAATCCTAAAACTCTGAAAAATTGAAAACACGCAGTACAAAAACAGCAAAACCTGTAAAATTGCTAAGTATATAAGGATGCAAAACTTAAATTTTTCCAGAAAAATTTAGAACGAAGTTGTAAAAGTACGGAACTTTTCAAAGTAAAAGTGTTATGCACTTACAAAATGTTAAAACTTAATGTAAAAATGTAAAAAATTCTTCGTCAAAAATATTAAAACTCTGATTTATCTACTAAAACTTAGAATGAAAATGTAATTGAATCAAATGTACTAAGTGTGAAATAGTAAAGTAACATGAAAATGTAAAAGTACTAAGTATATAGCGTAGTCATCAAGTGAAACTTTGTACAAAAATGTCAAACTTAAGTACGAAACTTAAAAGACTTAGATCTGTCTGCAGAAATCTTGATCAAAAAATGCAAAAATTCGAACAACAAAATCCTAAAACTCCGAAAAATGTAAAAACACGCAGCACAAAAACAGCAAAACATAGATTTGTCTACTGAAATCTTGATCAAAAATGTAAAAGTTCAAACAGCAAAATCCTAAAACTCTGAAAAATTGAAAACACGCAGTACAAAAACAGCAAAACCTGTAAAATTGCTAAGTATAAGGCTGGAAAACTTAAATTTTTCCAGAAAAACTTAGAACGAAGTTGTAAAAGTACGGAATTTTTCAAAGTAAAAGTGTTATGCACGTACAACATGTTAAAACTTAAAATGAAAATGTAATTGAATCAAATGTACTAAGTATAAAATAGTAAAGTAGCATGAAATGTAAAAGTACTAAGTATATAGCGTAGTCATCAAGTGAAGCTTTGTATAAAAATGTCAAACTTAAGTATGAAACTTAAAAGACTTAGATCTGTCTGCAGAAATCTTGATCAAAAAAACATAAAAATTCAAACAACAAAATCCTAAAACTCTGAAAAAAGTAAAAACACGCAGTACAAAAACAGCAAAACATAGATTTGTCTATTGAAATCTTGATCAAAAAATGTAAAAGTTCCAACAACAAAATCTTAAAACTCTGAAAAATTAAAACATGCAGTGCAAAACAACAAAACATGTACAGATGCTAAGTATAAAGCTGCGATACAAATGCTCAGTATGAAACTTAAATTGATCCAGAAAAACTTGGAACGAAAAATGTAAAAGTACGAAACTTTTCAAAACAAAAGTGTGATGCACTTGAAAAACATTAAAACTTAATGCGAAAATGTAAAAAGTACTACGCACAAAATGCTAAAATTTAGACTTATGTACTAAAACATTGGATGAAGATGTAAAATTACTAAGTAAAATATATTAATACGTAATAAAATACGTAGTACAACACAATAAAGCAGGTAAAAAAAAAGCTTAAATCAAAACTGCTTTAATATTAAAGTCACAATTGGACTCATTCTGCTCGAGAACAGAGAAGTGACTGTTAACCGACAATGAAGAGAGCCCTAACCAAGCACTGGTTCCCCAATTACATATTTTCCCGACTGTGAACACTTTTCTGTCGAGGAAAATTTATAGTTTTGGTAGTCAGTGCTTGGTTAGGGCTCTCTTCATTGTCGGTTAACAGCCACTTTTCTGCTCGCGAGAAGAATGAATCCAATTGTGACTTTAAAATTAAAGTTGTTTTCCTTTAAGCATAAAGTAGTTTTTTTTACATGTTTTGTTGTGTTGTACTACGTATTTTCAATTTTTCCCAGATTTAATAATTTTGTTTTTGATCAAGATTTCAGTAGATAAATTTATGTTTTGAAACTTTATACATGTTATTTATAAATTTTCATGGTGTTTTAACATTTCGTACTCAGTAGTTTTGTGGGATCAGTCTAAGTTTTAGTAGATAAATCTTCATTTTTTACGTTTTGTATTTAGTACTTTTACATTTTTGTGTGGCTTTAATATATTATACTTAGTATTTTTACATCTTCATTCTACACATTTTTGCCTTACGTTTCAGCGCTTTGCTAATGCATAATACTCTTATTTTTAAAATAACTGTACAATTACGTTTTTATTCTAAGTTTTTCGGGATCAATTTAAGTTTTGATGTTTTGTACTTAGTACTTTTAGATTTTCATGCTGTTTTTAGTTTTTTATTCTTAGTAGTACTTTTACTTTTTTAACCAAATTTTTAGTAGATGAATTTAAGTTTTGCAAGTGCATAAAACTTTTATTTTGAAAATTTCCGTAGATTTACATTTTTGTTCTAAATTTTTCTGGTGTTTTTAGTTGATGCACGTAGTACTTTTACTTTTCAAACCATTTTTTTAGTAGAGGGACTTAACTTTTTGGAGTTTTACATTTCGTACCTTTACATTTTTGTTCTGTTTTAACATCGTGTACTTAATATTTTTACATTTTAAAAGGTGAATATCAGTTTTCACATTTCTTTCACAATTTTAGAGTTAAGTCCTATTTGATGAATCGAAGTTGCAGTTTTGTTATTATACTACTCCAAGTTTTGATGTTTCGTACTTTTTGTATCTAGTACTTTTTACGTTTTTGCTTTTAACAATTTGCAAATGCCTATCACTTTTGTTTTGTAAACTTCAGTAATTTTACATTTCCGTTCTAAGTTTCTACATTTTTAAATTTTAGTTCTAAGAGTTTTTGCAGTTTGTATGTAGTGCTTTTATACTGTTTTAATAGATTAATCCTTGTTTGATGCGTTGGCTTTAGTACTTTAACAGTTTCGTTCTGTTTTTTACTAAATAAATGTATATTTGAGGTTCTATGCTTAGTACTTTTACATTTTTGTACCAAGTTTTACTAGATGAATCTAAGTTTTGATGCTTTGTACATAGTGCTTTTACATTTTAGTGTTGCTTAAATATATTATACTTAATATTTTTACATCTTCATCCCGTGTTTTCGTTGATAAATCTAAGTTTTAAGATTCATACACAGTACTTTTTATATTTTTGCATTAAGTTTTAACACTTTGCAAGTGGATAACAGTTTTATTTCTGAAAATTTTTGTTTGGATTTACATATTTTTTTTCCTAAGTTTTTTTTTTCCTTGGATGAATTCAAGATTAGAAGTTTTATAGTTAGTACATGCTTTGTTGTGTGGCACTGCGTATTCTTCATTTTTTCACTTCTTTAGCATTTTTGTCCTTAGAACTTTTACATTTTTTTAATAAGATTTCAATGGAGAAATCTATGTTTTTGATACATTATACTTGTTATTTAGTCATTTTTATGATTCTTGAACATTTCGTACTTGGTAATTTTACGACTTCAGTCTAAGTTTTAGTTAGATAACTCTAACTTTTCTTACGTTTTGTATTTAGTACTCTTAAATTTTTGTGTTGCTACAATGTATTATACTTAGTATTTTTACATCTTTGTTCCGATTTTTAGTAGATAAATTTAAGTTTTAACATTTTGCAAGTGCATAACACGTTTATTTTGAAAATTTTCTGTTACCTTTTCGTTCTAAGTTTTTCTGTGTTTTAGTAGATGAATATTATTTTTTTTTTTGTTTTTTACTTAGTACTTTTATTAAGTTTGACACTTTTACTCGTTCTAAATTTTATTAGATACATCTAAGTTGTTTTGATGTTTGCATTTTTGGAAAGTTTACATCTTCATGATGTTTAACATTTCATACTTTTTACGACTTTAGTTGGGATTTTTTTTTTTAGATAAATCTAAGTTTTTTAAGTTTCGTACATAAACGATTACATTTTCGTACAAAATTTCACTTGATGAATACGTTATATACTTAGTACTTTTACATTTTCGCGTTGCTTTAGTAGATAAATCAGAGTTTTAACATTTTGTACGTAATAATTCTTAAGATTTTTGCAGTACGTTTTAACATTTTGCAAGTGTATAACACTTTTATTTTGAAAAGTTTCGAGCTTTTACATCATCATTCTAAGTTTTTCTGATTGAGTTTAAGTTTTGCAGCTTTATACTTACCATTTTTACTTGTTTTGTTGTTTTGTACTGAGTGTTTTTAATTTATCAGTTTTAGGATTTTGTTGTTAGAACTTTTACATTTTTCATCAAGATTTCAGTGGACAGATCTATGTTTTATTGGTTTATACTTGCTATTTTCAAATTTTATGATATTTTAACAGTTTGTACTTAGTAATTTTACAACTTCAGTCTATGTTTTAGTAGATAAATCAATTTATTTACGTTTTTGTACTTAGTACTTTAACATTTTCTTGCTGCTTTAATATATTTTACTTAGTAATTTTACATCTTCATCCAATGTTTTAGTACATAAGTCTAAATTTTAGCATTTTGTGCGTAGTACTTTTTACATTTTCGCATTAAGTTTTAATGTTTTTCAAGTGCATCACACTTTTGTTTTGAAAAGTTTCGTACTTTTACATTTTTTGTTCCAAGTTTTTCTGGATGAATTTAAGTTTTATACTGAGCATTTGTATCGCAGCTTTATACTTAGCATTTGTACATGTTTTGTTGTTTTGCACTGCATGTTTTTAATTTTTCAGAGTTTTAGGATTTTGCTGTTTGAACTTTTACATTTTTGATCAAGATTTCAGTAGACAAATCTATGTTTTGCTGTTTTTGTGCTGCGTGTTTTTACATTTTTCGGAGTTTTAGGATTTTGTTGTTCGAATTTTTGCGTTTTTTGATCAAGATTTCTGCAGACAGATCTAAGTCTTTTAAGTTTCGTACTTAAGTTTGACATTTTTGTACAAAGTTTCACTTGATGACTACGCTATATACTTAGTACTTTTACATTTTCATGTTACTTTACTATTTCACACTTAGTACATTTGATTCAATTACATTTTCATTCTAAGTTTTAGTAGATAAATCAGAGTTTTAATATTTTTGACGAAGAATTTTTTACATTTTTACATTAAGTTTTAACATTTTGTAAGTGCATAACACTTTTACTTTGAAAAGTTCCGTACTTTTACAACTTCGTTCTAAATTTTTCTGGAAAAATTTAAGTTTTGCATCCTTATATACTTAGCAATTTTACAGGTTTTGCTGTTTTTGTACTGCGTGTTTTCAATTTTTCAGAGTTTTAGGATTTTGTTGTTTGAACTTTTACATTTTTTGATCAAGATTTCTATAGACAAATCTATGTTTTGCTGCTTTATACTTGATATTTTTACATTTTTATGATGTTTTAACACTTTGTACTTAGTAATTTTACGACTTCAGTCTAAGTTATATCAGATAAATAATTTCTTTTTTTACGTTTTGTACTTAGTACTTTTACGTTTTCGTGTTGTTTTAATATATTACTCTTAGTAATTTTACATCTTCATTCACTGTTTTAGTAGATAAATTTAAATTTTAACATTTTGTACATAGTACTTTTTACGTTTTTTCACTAAGTTTTAATATTTTGCAAGTGCATCATACTTTTGTTTTGAAAATTTCCGAACTTTTACATTTTTTCTTCTAAGTTTTTCTGGATGAATTTAAGTTCTGATGTTGTATATTTTTTATTTCTAGCTTTCATGCTGTTTTGTAGTTTTCACTCTTAGTGCTTTTACATTTTTTACTTAACTTTTACCAGATGAATTTAGGTTTTGTAATTTTACGTTTCATACTTTTAACATTTTTCGTTCTGTTTTAACGTCTTGTACTTGCTATTTTGATATGTTAATTAGGTGAATATAAGTTTTTTCAATTTGTATATATTACTTTTACTTTTTCCGAGTTATGTTTTAGAGGAATCTAAGTAACAGTTTTTTATACTACTCTTAACTTTTGGTGTTTTGTACTTTCTTACATTTTTTTTTTTTTTGCGTTAAGTTTTAATATTTTGCAAAAGCGTAACACTTTTGTTTTGAAATTTTGCATTTCCGTTCTTTTCTGAATGAGTTTAAGTTTTTAAAGTTTATAGTTTTAAATGATTTGTTCCACGTATTTCTAAGTTTCCTCAGTTTTAGCATTTGCTCTTAGCACTTTTACGTTTCACATAAAGCTCTTTGCAATAGATTTAAGTTTTGCGATTTAAATTTTTCAAGTTTTACGATACTATTTCAGTGTTTCTAGTGAAGTTATTATTCTATTTCTCTTTTCAGATTTTCAAATCTCTTTTAGTGAGTTTACATTTACTTTTTAAGTCTCGAATCTTTATTCCACAGCTGAAATTGTTTCGGATTTTTGTTGATTCAGTGTTGAAATTTTAGTTCCAAGTTTGAACCGTTTGAATAAGTACTTTTTTTTAAATTTTCATGCGAAGTTCTAAAATTTTGCAAGTAGAAAATAATTTTGTTTTGCAAGTTCAAACATTTTTATTTAGTAAAATCTTACATTCTCTATTGTTTTACGGAATGAATCCTACTAGTAGCTTCTGCACCAATGAAAAAAAGGTTGCTAATAGAAGAAAACACTATCAAACATGTTTTCTTGCGAGTAAAAATCATCCCTCATTAACGTATTTTTGTTTTCATTAAGCTGATATTCACCACCATTAAGTAATGTATCCATTATCTACAGTTAAAAATTAAGTACAATGGAGATGCTCTGTATGTGAAAAGGAAAGCGATCTTTGTCAATCACTTCATTCAATGTAGAAAGAGAAAGTATGCCTATAGGGGTGGAGAGGGGACCTTTTCTTTTCTGTCCGATCGTCACAAAGGACCTAAAGCCATAAAAAAACACCTGCACTATGATTTCAATCTTTTAGCGCAATACAAGTTTGTTCATGTCTTGCAATGCTGCAGGAATTATAACTTTCGGCAAATGTACCCTGAATGTATACATTCTCTTTCACTGCGATGTTCTAATTGGTTAACTTTTAGCTTCTATATTTCTTGAAAGAAAATGCTACAAGGACTGGAAAGTGAAAAGTCACTTCGCTTTCTACACTTGCTTAGTAAAGATGAATTTTTGCTCTGCTCTTTTATAAAAGCGTTTCTCAGTTCCTTATACGCTCAACCATGGATTTTTCAAGAATCAATTATCAATCTACTGAATCTCCTGCTAGGGTAAGTTGAATATAGCTTTTATCATCACTAATTTGTATTAAAAATATTATTATTATTTTTTAATATCATTTAAATGTAATACTTTAATAATTCCCTTTGCATTTAAAGTAATCCCTTTTTAAGCATTAACTTTTTAGCGCTATCATTTTATAATTAATTTTTTTGTTAATATGAAATTGTTCCTGCGTGAATGCTAAGTGAAAACATTAAAAAGATCGAAAAAGAAAATCTTTCTAAGTCGAAAAAAGAAATAAATTCATAATAGGATGTAAATAGCGACAATAAATTTAATTCATTATACATTATAATTATTTTTTGTTAATATTTAATGCTTGAATTCTAAAACATTGAAAATTATTCTAAGTTCCAAAATAGTTCCCTTTTCTTCCTCGTAGATGGCGCCACAATCGGTTTTACATTAAGTCTTAAACTGAAACTAAAAAGTGTTGCCATTCCAAAACTATAAATTTTTGAAAAACAACTCAACTCTACTCGTGAAAAATGCCTGAGGGCATACAACTCAACTCTACTTGAAAAACGCCTGAGGGCATACAACTCAACTCCACTCGAAAAATACCTGAGGGCATACAACTCAACTCCACTCGACTAACGCCTGAGGGCGAAAACAACTCAACTCCACTCGAAAAATGCCTGAGGGCATACAACTCAACTCCACTCGACTAACGCCTGAGGGCGAAAACAACTCAACTCCACTCGAAAAATGCCTGAGGGCATACAACTCAACTCCACTCGACTAACGCCTGAGGGCACGCCTGGGGGTATTGGGAGGCGCAACGGCCACGCCCCCTGATCCGCGATCCGCCTGCTGGCGCAGAACACCCATTATTCCCCTACTGATGTATTAAGTTCCGCCTCGTTTTTCGTGGATTAGTTTTTTAAAAATTAATATTCAATTTTCTTTGTTGGGCATAGGTGAATTCTCGAGTTATATAAGCATCAAAATAGGAAGATTTTGTAGGTGGAAACTTCCCTATTGTGAAGTGATTCTTATTGGCCACTTCCTTAACACTAGATTGCCCAGGCCGTTTTGTAAACTTTCATTTTACACCAAGTCCGGTAATAATTACAGTAAAACTTTCAGTCACATTAACTTGTCCTGCACACCTTCAGTCACATTAACTTGTTGTGTGTTAGGAATTGAAAGTTGGACTAGAATTAGTAACAAATGATGCAAAATCGAAACAGTCAAAATGACTGGTCTGGGCAATCTAGTGTTAAGAGGTAAGTTTTCAGTCACGTATTTTTTTTAGCATGCATTCCATTGATTTTTAAAACAAATTGCTATTGATATTATTTGATTACATACTGAATATATTATAAACTGTCATTAATGAAAGTGTTATTAAATTACTGATAAGCTCCTTCTGGATCCATGTTCAAAAAATTGCACCAGAAGTGGTCATGGGGATCCCACTATTGAGACACAGGGTTTTTCAGACATACTGTTTCATGATGCTTAATAAAAAGACTATGTCTTAAAAAGTAGTTTTATGTGACTATTTTTATCAAAACCAGTAGTGGGCCACCCAGCCCACTTCTAAAGCATTAATGGCCCACTTTTGCTGCACAAATAGAACATACTGACAAACTGCACAAGCCTGAAATGTTTGTGTGCTGTAGGTTTTGCTAATGTGTATTTTTTACGTTGAGTAAAAACAATTAGCGCTGAATAAGAGTAATTTCTTTTTGTGATCACGTCAGAAATTTTTAAAAATTTGAAATTTCAAAATTCGTAGCACAAAGTCAGTTTACATAACTAGCACGTGGTTGCGTATAAAGAGGTAATCAATAATGATACATTCTCAAAATTTAGATGAAACATTTTCACATTCTAATGATGCACTATTCATTTAAGCTAAAACCACCAGCCAGTCGTCAAAATATATCATAAATGTCTAAACAGTATAAATGAGTCCAACTTAAAACCTCGGTTTCGTTTTAAGACATTGTCGGCGAGCAATATTTGGGCTTCATTCAATAATCTTTTTGAATGCAATCCCAAAAAGCTTCAAATCTAGTTTTCTTTATATGAAAAGTGTCCACCACAAAATGAACTTCTCAGATTTCCGTTCCTAAAATAAAGTTTGCTCGTTCTTCGATAGAAGAAAAACAATACAAGTTCCCCTTTTAATGTATGAATGTGTGATTATGATTTGAGAGAAAATATCTCATCAGCCCACGATGTCTGAGGTTGAACGAGGGAGGAACGGAAAGCGGGCGAGATGCTGCTCCGGGCTTTCTCTAATGAAATTATCGGGACCCTACTTTCTGAGAAACGTCTGCTCTTCCCGCCCATCACAAAAGCAAACATACGCAACGGTAGCTGCATTCACATGTACACAATAAAAGGGGGTGGGGGGACTTCAAACGTCATATTATGTTTCAACTGTCTTGCAGTTTACACTGTCGCTAAAAGGGGACTCAAGACGAGCAGTTTAAAAATATAGAGTGAAAAATTATTTTACCACTTTCCAGACCCCCACCCCTCCCTCCTTTCTAACTACCCCCGCGTTGGATGCGGAGAGAAGTTCGGTACATTTTCGGTTTCGGTATTTATTGCGCACAAAATTCCTCAAGAGCATAAAATGTTCAGAAGCGCTGAAAAGCAAACTTCTTTCTTTATATGGGCGAAACATTTTGAAACACTCACCATTTCTAATGAACTTAACGTTAAAAGCACAAAATCGTGAGAAAAGTTTTAGACACGTTTAGTTTCTGCAATGCAAAAAGATGCGAGTATAGCATATGGATGCAAACACGTCTTACAAAATATTATTATTATTTTTCCCATTTGGATTATGATTTTTCCCATTCCAGTTACCGTAGATGGGTAAATTATTAGGAGCATGCTATTGCATTTCGCAATATAATTTGATCAATTTACTCGTCGTAGCTACCACCATGTGACTGATTTAATAATTTGCATAAAAAATAAAAGCAACATACGAGTATTACTTGATATGAAACAATAATTTTCTTCTAAGAAAAAAACGCGCTCAGATGAGGCAATTTTATTAACATAATCCAAAAAATTACATTTCATCAATCTTGAACTGAAAAAATTTATAATTTTTTTACTAACAAGTCTTCAACCAAAGGATATATATATATATATCAGTGGCGCTCCTAGCCTGGGTGTCATACGGGATGGTAATTTGTGGGGAAATCCCCCTCCTCACTGGAGCAGAAGAAAACTTTGTTGTATTTTATATATTTATAATTTTGTAGTTTATATTTTTTTTGCTTGACAAAGAAAAAAAAGAATCTTGAGAACTTTTTATATTTATTTGTATAACTTGCATTAAACCACATTTTTATACAGTTATGAGTAGAGCCCACACAATACTTTTGCCATGGCAAAGAGGGTCCCGTAGATCAAAGGGCCTGTGTGGCTAACTGAAAAAAATTTCAATTAGCATCAACAAAGTAGCATTATTAAATATGATTCATTTTCTAGACGTACAAGAGCATTGTACGTCTAGAAAATGAATCATATCTAAAAAAAGAAAAAAACGCAACTAAATGAGAACATTACCGAACAAAATTTTAAATTACCCATGTTTTTTAATTTTTTTCCCTTTTTTTTTATAATAATGTTACTTTTAAGTAATTTAGTTCTGTGTATTTCGAAAGATTTTAAGAAAGTTCTTTTTCCCCTTTTAAGTTAACGACAGTGATGATTTTTCTTTTTTTTTTTTTTTTTGTGATGGAAATAATTTAGTACTTTTTGCTTAAACATCTTCCTCTATGTAAAAATAATTCAATTTTTTAGGCAAGTACAGAGAATATAATTTAGAATTAAACTAAAAGTGGGAGGAAAAGTGAACAAAAAGCCCGTTATAATATGTGGCAACAGGCCCCTTAGAATGATGTGGGGGCCCTTGATATGATACGTTGGAATGCCAGTGGTATAACCACATGAGACTTGAAACCAGTAAGATAAGTGTATTCCTTCGATTAGTTCTTATGAACAAATGGTCATTAAAAAAAATGCTTTGTCAAAAAGTAATACATTTTATATTTTTGCAGGGGAGAACATCTATTTAAATGGATGTTGAGGTCATAAGCTCAACGTAATAATGCTACAAGCATCTATTTCGAAAATTTTTGTTTTCCTTTCTTTTTGCTTTTTAAGTATCTTTTTCATTGGAGATGAATCCCTTTAATTGTTATATTACGAAGGGTGGTTCAATTCGAGATGGATCTAATTTTACAAAGAATTTTAAATCAATTTTAAGATTTGGCTTGCATGTAACATAATGCTCTAAAGGTTTTGGGCCAACAGGCAAAGCTCCAGATGTTTCGACATTCTCTTCTAACAATCAATTATCGATTTCCATAGCTTATTTTTTCTCTCCCCTTCTCAAACATCATTGTTAACAACTTTTCAGAGAAAAAAAAATACATGTTCCTCTTCATTGCATAAGAAATTACTGTCCCACAAGTATTCATTTTCCAAAACGACAGTATTTGAGGAGAACACAGTGCACCTGATGAACAAAGCTATTCCAACAAAAGTTTTCACTTCAGAAGGAAAAAAAAATGAAACGATTGAAAGAAAATGAATTTTTAAATAAATGTATGATGAACGTACTTTAAGAATGAAATAAATAATATTGTGAATGGTTAAATTAATTTTAAAAAACGTAGGAAGATACTGTGTGGTTCAAGTGTATGTATTTTTAAAACATTCTCATTTTGGGTGTCACCCCTCCCCCCAACACCCCCAAAGGTGTGTCACCCGTGCGCTCGTAGTGACGCTACTGTGTATACACATACATATGTATGTGTGTATACATGGAAATGAAAAATCTCTCTTTATATTTTTCTTTAATTTTCACTGTTCTTACGATTTCCGAACTTCTACAGTTAAACATAATATACAAAAAGAATTTAAAATTATTGTGACACTCCATTAAGTAAGCCGCGTAAGATTTGTAGATACCTGTATTTTTTTATAGTAGGGATTCTGATAAAAACTAAAACATTGCTCAAAATGCCAGTTCTTAAAAATACGTTTCTCATCAACAAACAAAAAAAAAACTCGGTATTTGTTTCTATTCTGGATTCTAACAATTTAAAATTTGAAAAATTTACAAATCAGCATTTTTTAGGGCTTGTGACGGTGGTAAAAATGAAAAGTGGTATCTACATGAAATTCGGTCCGGAAAGATTTCTCTCTACACAATTTGTCAATCTCATTCAAATTGGTGGCGAGATAGGTCCCGCAATGGTTCAAATGACTGTTTTTTTTAAACTAATCTACCAGTGGACAAATATTTGAAAACAAAACACTATTTGCATTTTCAACTTTAATGTTTTTTTTTTATGTTTTATACCAGTGGTCTCCAAACGAACTACTCGTAGCTGTAGCCCACGGGGAAATTTTCGGTAGATCGCGGTCGCGCTCATATGACATTTTCAAACTGGAACGCATTTTTGTCACTTACTCCTACTCTTAATGCGTTTTCTAAACCTGTTTGCGCACATACATATAAGTGCAACATTACTTACATGTCATTTATTAAGATTTTTGAAGAAGAATTCATTTTGCAATCTTTCCTTTATTCCCTAATGGCGAATATAGGGTCGGGTGGGGTGAAATGGGAGTAGGGGAATAAGGCCGTTTCACCAACAAGAGGCGGTGGCGGTGGAAGGGGGCGTGGTCCCACCGCCTCCCAATACCCCCAGGCGTCCCCTCAGGCGTTAGTCGAGTGGAGTTGAGTTGTATGGCCCCAGGCGTTTTTCGAGTGGAGTTGAGTTGTATGCCCGCAGGCATTTTTCGAGTGGAGTTGAGTTGTTTTTGCCCTCAGGCATTTTTCGAGTAGAGTTGAGTTGTATGCCCCCAGGCATTTTTCGAGTAGAGTTGAGTTGTATGCCCTCAGGCGTTTTTCGAGTAAAGTTGAAATGTTTTTCAAAAATTTATAGTTTTGGAATGACAACACCTTTTGCTTCAGTTTAGGACTTGATGTAATGTAAAACCGATTGTAGCGCCATCTATGAGAAGAAAATGGAACTATTTTGGAACTTAGAATTTTTTTTCTAATGTTTTCTCTCAGAATTCAAGCAGGAACTATTTTATATTACAAAAAATAATTATAATGTATAATGAATTAAATTTATTGTCGCTATTTACATCCTATTATGTATTTATTTCTTTTTTCGACTTAGAAAGATTTTCTTTTTCAACCTTTTTAATGTTTCCACTTAGCATCCGCACAGGAACTATTTTATAAGTTAATTATTTTTACACTGTGATTAGAAAATTCTCGTCATTTTTACTTAGAAAAGACTTATATATATTTTTTAGTTTTTATTTATTTATTTATTTATTTATTTTCAGACTTAGAAAATTTTTCAGTTGCAAGTGATTTTTTTTTCTAAGTATGTAAAACATAGTACAGTATCATTTTTCTGATCCGTTTTGCAAATTTTTTCTTAAATCATAATTTTAACTGCTTGACACATTTCATTCTAAATTTTTTTCTACTTTATATTATTATCACACTTGCAGTCTCCTTCAAAGAATATTTTATAAAACTCTATTATTTCACACTAAAGCGCAAAAAAACTAGATTTAACGCGTAAAACTTAGAACAAGAATGTAAAAATACTAAGTACAAAGCATAATCATCCAGTAAAACTCAGTACAGAAATGTAAAATTGCTAAATACAAAAGGTTTAAACAGCATAAAAATATAAAAGTACTAGATACGAAATGTCACAACAGCATGAAAATATAAAAATACCAAGTATTAAATTTTAAAACAGAACGAAACGAGTGTTAGTACTACTAGTGCTTGTTCCAAACTTAGTTTCATCCAGCCAAATTTAGTACGAAAAGCAAAAGTACTATGTCCAAAATGTTAAAACTTTGATTCACTCCGTAAAACAGTAGAGAATCTAAGAAATTACTAAATAAAAACGTTTGAACTTGCAAAACAAAATGATTTTCTACTTTCAAAATTTTAGAACTTCGCATGAAAATGTAACGTTTGAAACTTTGAACTAAAATTTCAACACTGAATCATAAAAAATCCGAAACAATTTAAACTGTGGAATAAAGATTTGAGACTTAAAAAGTAAATGTAAAAACACTAAAATAGATTTGAGAATCTTAAAAGTGAAATGGAATAATAACTTCACTAGAAACGTGAAACTTGAAAAATTTAAATCACAAAACTCAAAACTATTACAAGGTGCTTTAAATGAAACGTAAAAGTGCTAAGAGCAAAATGCTAAAACTGAGGAAACTTAGAAATACGTGAAACAAATCATTTAGAACTATAAACTTTAAAAACTTAAACTCATTCAGAAAAGAACGGAAATGCAAAATTACAAAACAAAAGTGTTCCGCTCATGCAAAATATTAAAACTTAACGCAAAAAAATGTAAGAAAGTACAAAACACCAAAAGTTAAGAGTAGTATAAAAAAATTGTTACTTAGATTCATCTAAAACATGACTCGGAAAGAGTAAAAGTAATATACGCAAATTGAAAAAAAACTTATGTTCACCTACTAAAATATAAACATAGCAAGCACAAGACGTTAGAACAGGACGAAAATGTAAAAGTATGAAACGTAAAATTACAAAACCTAAATTCATCTACTAAATGTTTGGTAAAAAAATGTAAAAGTACTAAGAGTGAAAACTAAAAAAACAGCATGAAAGCTAGAAATAAAAAATACAAAACATCAGAACTTAAATTCATCCAGAAAAACTTAGAACAAAAAATGTAAAAGTTCGGAAATTTTCAAAACAAAAGTATGATGCACTTGCAAAATGTTAAAACTTAGTGCAAAAAACGTAAAAAGTACTATGTACAAAATGTTAAAATTTAGATTTATCTACTAAAACAGTGAATGAAGATGTAAAATTACTAAGAGTAATATATTAAAACAACACGAAAACGTAAAAGTACTAAGTACAAAACGTAAAAAAAAACTATTTATCTGCTATAACTTAGACTGAAGTTGTAAAATTACTAAGTATAAAGTGTTAAAACATCATAAAAATGTAAAAATATCAAGTATAAAGCAGCAAAACATAGATTTGTCTATAGAAATCTTCATCAAAAAAATGTAAAAGTTCAAAAAATAAAATCCTAAAACTCTGAAAAATTGAAAACACGCAGTACAAAAACACCAAAACCTGTAAAATTGCTAAGTATAAGGATGCAAAACTTAAATTTTTCCAGAAAAACTTAGAACGAAGTTGTAAAAGTACGGAACTTTTCAAAGTAAAAGTGTTATGCACTTACAAAATGTTAAAACTTAATGTAAAAATGTAAAAAAATTCTTCGTCAAAAATATTAAAACTCTGATTTATCTACTAAAACTTAGAATGAAAATGTAATTGAATCAAATGTACTAAGTGTGAAATAGTAAAGTAACATGAAAATGTAAAAGTACTAAGTATGTAGCGTAGTCATCAAGTGAAACTTTGTAGAAAAATGTCAAACTTAAGTATGAAACTTAAAAGACACAGATCTGTCTGCAGAAATCTTGATCAAAAAACGTAAAAATTCGAACAACAAAATCCTAAAACTCCGAAAAATGCAAAAACACGCAGCACAAAAACAGCAAAACATAGATTTGTCTACTGAAATCTTGATCAAAAATGTAAAAGTTCAAACAACAAAATCCTAAAACTCTGAAAAATTGAAAACACGCAGTACAAAAACAGCAAAACATGTACAAATGCTAAGTATAAAGCTGCAATACAAATGCTAAGTATAAAACTTAAATTCATCCAGAAAAACTTAGAACGAAAAATGTAAAAGTACGAAACTTTTTAAAACAAAAGTGTCATGCACTTGAAAAACATTAAAACTTAATGCGAAAATGTAAAAAGTACTACGCACAAAATGCTAAAATTTAGACTTATCTACTAAAACATTGGATGAAGATGTAAAATTACTAAGTAAAATATATTAAAGCAGCAAGAAAATGTTTAAGTACTAAGTACAAAAACGTAAATAAATTGATTTATCTACTAAAACATAGACTGAAGTTGTAAAATTACTAAGTACAAACTGTTAAAACATCATAAAATTTGAAAATAGCAAGCATAAACCAACAAAACATAGATCTGTCCACTGAAATCTTGATCGAAAATGTAAAAGTTCTAACAACAAAATCCTAAAACTGATAAATTAAAAACACTCAGTACAAAACAACAAAACATGTAAAAATGCTAAGTATAAAGCTGCAAAACTTAAACTCAATCAGAAAAACGTAGAACGATGATGTAAAAGCGCGAAACTTTTCAAAATAAAAGTGTTATACACTTTCAAAATGTTAAAACGTACTGCAAAAATCTTAAGAATTACTACGTACAAAATGTTAAAACTCTGATTTATCTACTAAAGCAACGCGAAAATGTAAAAGTACTAAGTATATAACGTATTCATCAAGTGAAATTTTGTACGAAAATGTAATCGTTTATGTACGAAACTTAAAAAGCTTAGATTTATCTAAAAAAAAAAATCCCAACTAAAGTCGTAAAAAGTATGAAATGTTAAACATCATGAAAATGTAAACTTTCCAAAAATGCAAATATCAAAACAACTTAGATGTATCTAATAAAATTTAGAACGAGTAAAAGTGTCAAACTTAATAAAAGTACTAAGTAAAAAACAAAAAAAAAAAAAATAATATTCATCTACTAAAACACAGAAAAACTTAGAACGAAAAGGTAACAGAAAATTTTCAAAATAAACGTGTTATGCACTTGCAAAATGTTAAAACTTAAATTTATCTACTAAAAATCGGAACAAAGATGTAAAAATACTAAGTATAATACATTGTAGCAACACAAAAATTTAAGAGTACTAAATACAAAACGTAAAAAAAGTTAGAGTTATCTAACTAAATTTTAGACTGAAGTCGTAAAATTACCAAGTACGAAATGTTCAAGCATCATAAAAATGACTAAATAACAAGTATAATGTATCAAAAACATAGATTTCTCCATTGAAATCTTATAAAAAAATGTAAAAGTTCTAAAGACAAAAATGCTAAAGAAGTGAAAAAAATGGAGAATGCGCAGTGCCACACAACAAAGCATGTACTAACTATAAAACTTCTAATCTTGAATTCATCCAAGGAAAAAAAAACTTAGAAAAAAAAATGTGTAAATCCAAACGAAAATTTTCAGAAATAAAACTTATCCACTTGCAAAGTGTTAAAACTTAATACAAAAATATAAAAAGTACTGTGTATGAATCTTAAAACTTAGATTTATCAACGAAAACACGGAATGAAGATGTAAAAATATGAAGTATAATGTATTATAGCAACACTAAAATGTAAAGGCACTATGTACAAAGCATCAAAACTTAGATTCATCTAGTAAAACTTGGTACAAAAATGTAAAAGTACTAAGCATAGAACCTCAAATATACATTTATTTAGTAAAAAACAGAACGAAACTGTTAAAGTACTAAAGCCAACGCATCAAACAAGGATTAATATATTAAAACAGTATAAAAGCACTACATACAAACTGCAAAAACTCTTAGAACTAAAATTTAAAAATGTAACAAATCATAAAATTTTAAAACTTAACTTCATCCAGAAAAACTTAGAACGGAAATGTAAAATTACTGAAGTTTACAAAACAAAAGTGATAGGCATTTGCAAATTGTTAAAAGCAAAAACGTAAAAAGTACTAGATACAAAAAGTACGAAACATCAAAACTTGGAGTAGTAAGTGGCTGTTAACCGACAATGAAGAGAGCCCTAACCAAGCACTGACTACCCCAACTATAAATTTTCCTCGACAGAAAAGTGTTCACAGTCGGGAAAATATGTAGTTGGGGAGCCAGTGTTCGGTTAGGATTCCCTTCATTGTCGGTTAACAGTCACTTCTCTGTTCTCGAGAAGAATGAGTCCAATTGTAACTTTAAGATTAAAGCAGTTTTCCTTTAAGCGTAAAGTAGTTTTTTTTACATGTTTTGTTGTGTTGTACTACGTATTTTCAATTTTTCCCAGATTTAATAATTTTGTTCTCAGAACATTATCATTTTTGATCAAGATTTCAGTAGATAAATTTATGTTTTGAAACTTTATACATGCTATTTATAAATTTTCATGGTGTTTTAACATTTTGTATTCAGTAGTTTTGTGGGATCAGTCTAAGTTTTAGTAGATAAATCTTCATTTTTTACGTTTTGTATTTAGTACTTTTACATTTTTGTGTGGCTTTAATATATTATACTTAGTATTTTTACATCTTCATTCTACACATTCTACAATTACGTTTTTATTCTAAGTTTTTCTGGATCAATTTAAGTTTTGATGTTTTGTACTTAGTACTTTTAGATTTTCATGCTGTTTTTATTTTTTTGTTCTTAGTAGTACTTTTACTTTTTTAACCGAATTTTTAGTAGATGAATTTAAGTTTTGCAAGTGCATAAAACTTTTATTTTGAAAATTTCCGTAGCTTTACATTTTTGTTCTAAATTTTTCTGGATGAAATTAGGTTTTGAAGCTTTATAGTTGGTACTCTTTCATTCTTTATTGTTTTGTACTGCGTTTCTTTACTTTTTTAAGTTTTAGCACTTTGTTCTTCGAACTCTTACATTTCTGATTAAGATTTTTGTGAACAGATTATATATTTTGATGCTGAATCTATGTTTTGAAGTTTTAATAGATAGTTCTAGTATTTTGCACTTTTATAATTTTGTGTTTCTTTAGTATATTATACTTAGAATTTTGATATCTTCATTCTAGGTTTTAGTAGATAAATCTGTTAACATTTTGTATATGGTACTTTTTACGTTTTTACATTAAGTTTTAACATTTTGCAAATGCATATCACCTTTATTTTGAAAATGTCCGTACTTTTACATCTTTTGTTCCAAGCTTTTCTGGATCAACGTAAGTTTTGATGCTTTGTACTTAGTACTTTTAGATTTTCGTGCTGTTTTAACGTGTTGTACTTGCTATTTTTAAATTTTCATGCTGTTTTTAGTTGATGTACGTAGTACTTTTACTTTTCAAACCATTTTTTTAGTAGAGGGATTTAACTTTTTGGAGTTTTACATTTCGTACCTTTACATTTTTGTTCTGTTTTAACATCGTGTACTTAATATTTTTACATTTTAAAAGGTGAATATCAGTTTTCACATTTCTTTCACAATTTTAGAGTTAAGTCCTATTTGATGAATCGAAGTTGCAGTTTTGTTATTATACTACTCCAAGTTTTGATGTTTCGTACTTTTTGTATCTAGTACTTTTTACGTTTTTGCTTTTAACAATTTGCAAATGCCTATCACTTTTGTTTTGTAAACTTCAGTAATTTTACATTTCCGTTCTAAGTTTTTCTGGATGAAGTTAAGTTTTAAAATTTTATGATTTGTTACATTTTTAAATTTTAGTTCTAAGAGTTTTTGCAGTTTGTATGTAGTGCTTTTATACTGTTTTAATATATTAATCCTTGTTTGATGCGTTGGCTTTAGTACTTTAACAGTTTCGTTCTGTTTTTTACTAAATAAATGTATATTTGAGGTTCTATGCTTAGTACTTTTACATTTTTGTACCAAGTTTTACTAGATGAATCTAAGTTTTGATGCTTTGTACATAGTGCCTTTACATTTTAGTGTTGCTATAATACATTATACTTCATATTTTTACATCTTCATTCCGTGTTTTCGTTGATAAATCTAAGTTTTAAGATTCATACACAGTACTTTTTATATCTTTGTATTAAGTTTTAACACTTTGCAAGTGGATAAGTTTTATTTCTGAAAATTTTCGTTTGGATTTACACATTTTTTTTTCTAAGTTTTTTTTTCCTTGGATGAATTCAAGATTAGAAGTTTTATAGTTAGTACATGCTTTGTTGTGTGGCACTGCGCATTCTCCATTTTTTTCACTTCTTTAGCATTTTTGTCTTTAGAACTTTTACATTTTTTTATAAGATTTCAATGGAGAAATCTATGTTTTTGATACATTATACTTGTTATTTAGTCATTTTTATGATGCTTGAACATTTCGTACTTGGTAATTTTACGACTTCAGTCTAAAATTTAGTTAGATAACTCTAACTTTTTTTACGTTTTGTATTTAGTACTCTTAAATTTTTGTGTTGCTACAATGTATTATACTTAGTATTTTTACATCTTTGTTCCGATTTTTAGTAGATAAATTTAAGTTTTAACATTTTGCAAGTGCATAACACGTTTATTTTGAAAATTTTCTGTTACCTTTTCGTTCTAAGTTTTTCTGTGTTTTAGTAGATGAATATTATTTTTTTTTTTTTTGTTTTTTACTTAGTACTTTTATTAAGTTTGACACTTTTACTCGTTCTAAATTTTATTAGATACATCTAAGTTGTTTTGATATTTGCATTTTTTGGAAAGTTTACATTTTCATGATGTTTAACATTTCATACTTTTTACGACTTTAGTTGGGATTTTTTTTTTTTTAGATAAATCTAAGCTTTTTAAGTTTCGTACATAAACGATTACATTTTCGTACAAAATTTCACTTGATGAATACGTTATATACTTAGTACTTTTACATTTTCGCGTTGCTTTAGTAGATAAATCAGAGTTTTAACATTTTGTACGTAGTAATTCTTAAGATTTTTGCAGTACGTTTTAACATTTTGAAAGTGTATAACACTTTTATTTTGAAAAGTTTCGCGCTTTTACATCATCGTTCTACGTTTTTCTGATTGAGTTTAAGTTTTGCAGCTTTATACTTAGCATTTTTACATGTTTTGTTGTTTTGTACTGAGTGTTTTTAATTTATCAGTTTTAGGATTTTGTTGTTAGAACTTTTACATTTTCGATCAAGATTTCAGTGGACAGATCTATGTTTTGTTGGTTTATGCTTGCTATTTTCAAATTTTATGATGTTTTAACAGTTTGTACTTAGTAATTTTACAACTTCAGTCTATGTTTTAGTAGATAAATCAATTTATTTACGTTTTTGTACTTAGTACTTAAACATTTTCTTGCTGCTTTAATATATTTTACTTAGTAATTTTACATCTTCATCCAATGTTTTAGTAGATAAGTCTAAATTTTAGCATTTTGTGCGTAGTACTTTTTACATTTTCGCATTAAGTTTTAATGTTTTTCAAGTGCATGACACTTTTGTTTTAAAAAGTTTCGTACTTTTACATTTTTCGTTCTAAGTTTTTCTGGATGAATTTAAGTTTTATACTTAGCATTTGTATTGCAGCTTTATACTTAGCATTTGTACATGTTTTGCTGTTTTTGTACTGCGTGTTTTCAATTTTTCAGAGTTTTAGGATTTTGTTGTTTGAACTTTTACATTTTTGATCAAGATTTCAGTAGACAAATCTATGTTTTGCTGTTTTTGTGCTGCGTGTTTTTGCATTTTTCGGAGTTTTAGGATTTTGTTGTTCGAATTTTTACGTTTTTTGATCAAGATTTCTGCAGACAGATCTGTGTCTTTTAAGTTTCATACTTAAGTTTGACATTTTTCTACAAAGTTTCACTTGATGACTACGCTACATACTTAGTACTTTTACATTTTCATGTTACTTTACTATTTCACACTTAGTACATTTGATTCAATTACATTTTCATTCTAAGTTTTAGTAGATAAATCAGAGTTTTAATATTTTTGACGAAGAATTTTTTACATTTTTACATTAAGTTTTAACATTTTGTAAGTGCATAACACTTTTACTTTGAAAAGTTCCGTACTTTTACAACTTCGTTCTAAGTTTTTCTGGAAAAATTTAAGTTTTGCATCCTTATACTTAGCAATTTTACAGGTTTTGGTGTTTTTGTACTGCGTGTTTTCAATTTTTCAGAGTTTTAGGATTTTATTTTTTGAACTTTTACATTTTTTTGATGAAGATTTCTATAGACAAATCTATGTTTTGCTGCTTTATACTTGATATTTTTACATTTTTATGATGTTTTAACACTTTATACTTAGTAATTTTACAACTTCAGTCTAAGTTATAGCAGATAAATAGTTTTTTTTTACGTTTTGTACTTAGTACTTTTACGTTTTCGTGTTGTTTTAATATATTACTCTTAGTAATTTTACATCTTCATTCACTGTTTTAGTAGATAAATCTAAATTTTAACATTTTGTACATAGTACTTTTTACGTTTTTTGCACTAAGTTTTAACATTTTGCAAGTGCATCATACTTTTGTTTTGAAAATTTCCGAACTTTTACATTTTTTGTTCTAAGTTTTTCTGGATGAATTTAAGTTCTGATGTTTTGTATTTTTTATTTCTAGCTTTCATGCTGTTTTTTTAGTTTTCACTCTTAGTACTTTTACATTTTTTTACCAAACATTTAGTAGATGAATTTAGGTTTTGTAATTTTACGTTTCATACTTTTACATTTTCGTCCTGTTCTAACGTCTTGTGCTTGCTATGTTTATATTTTAGTAGGTGAACATAAGTTTTTTTTCAATTTGCGTATATTACTTTTACTCTTTCCGAATCATGTTTTAGATGAATCTAAGTAACAATTTTTTTATACTACTCTTAACTTTTGGTGTTTTGTACTTTCTTACATTTTTTTGCGTTAAGTTTTAATATTTTGCATGAGCGGAACACTTTTGTTTTGTAATTTTGCATTTCCGTTCTTTTCTGAATGAGTTTAAGTTTTTAAAGTTTATAGTTCTAAATGATTTGTTTCACGTATTTCTAAGTTTCCTCAGTTTTAGCATTTTGCTCTTAGCACTTTTACGTTTCATTTAAAGCACCTTGTAATAGTTTTGAGTTTTGTGATTTAAATTTTTCAAGTTTCACGTTTCTAGTGAAGTTATTATTCCATTTCACTTTTAAGATTCTCAAATCTATTTTAGTGTTTTTACATTTACTTTTTAAGTCTCAAATCTTTATTCCACAGTTTAAATTGTTTCGGATTTTTTATGATTCAGTGTTGAAATTTTAGTTCAAAGTTTCAAACGTTACATTTTCATGCGAAGTTCTAAAATTTTGAAAGTAGAAAATCATTTTGTTTTGCAAGTTCAAACGTTTTTATTTAGTAATTTCTTAGATTCTCTACTGTTTTACGGAGTGAATCAAAGTTTTAACATTTTGGACATAGTACTTCTGCTTTTCGTACTAAATTTGGCTGGATGAAACTAAGTTTGGAACAAGCACTAGTAGTACTAACACTCGTTTCGTTCTGTTTTAAAATTTAATACTTGGTATTTTTATATTTTCATGCTGTTGTGACATTTCGTATCTAGTACTTTTATATTTTTATGCTGTTTAAACCTTTTGTATTTAGCAATTTTACATTTCTGTACTGAGTTTTACTGGATGATTATGCTTTGTACTTAGTATTTTTACATTCTTGTTCTAAGTTTTACGCGTTAAATCTAGTTTTTTTGCGCTTTAGTGTGAAATAATAGAGTTTTATAAAATATTCTTTGAAGGAGACTGCAAGTGTGATAATAATATAAAGTAGAAAAAAATTCAGAATGAAATGTGTCAAGCAGTTAAAATTATGATTTAAGAAAAAATTTGCAAAACGGATCAGAAAAATGATACTGTACTATGTTTTACATACTTAGAAAAAAAAATCACTTGCAACTGAAAAATTTTCTAAGTCTGAAAATAAATAAATAAATAAATAAATAAAAACTAAAATATATATATAAGTCTTTTCTAAGTAAAAATGACGAGAATTTTCTAATCACAGTGTAAAAATAATTAACTTATAAAATAGTTCCTGTGCGGATGCTAAGTGGAAACATTAAAAAGGTTGAAAAAGAAAATCTTTCTAAGTCGAAAAAAGAAATAAATACATAATAGGATGTAAATAGCGACAATAAATTTAATTCATTATACATTATAATTATTTTTTGTAATATAAAATAGTTCCTGCTTGAATTCTGAGAGAAAACATTAGAAAAAAAATTCTAAGTTCCAAAATAGTTCCATTTTCTTCTCATAGATGGCGCTACAATCGGTTTTACATTACATCAAGTCCTAAACTGAAGCAAAAGGTGTTGCCATTCCAAAACTATAAATTTTTGAAAAACATTTCAACTTTACTCGAAAAACGCCTGAGGGCATACAACTCAACTCTACTCGAAAAATGCCTGAGGGCATACAACTCAACTCCACTCGAAAAATGCCTGGGGGCATACAACTCAACTCTACTCGAAAAATGCCTGAGGGCAAAAACAACTCAACTCCACTCGAAAAATGCCTGCGGGCATACAACTCAACTCCACTCGAAAAACGCCTGGGGCCATACAACTCAACTCCACTCGACTAACGCCTGAGGGGACGCCTGGGGGTATTGGGAGGCGGTGGGACCACGCCCCCTTCCACCGCCACCGCCTCTTGTTGGTGAAACGGCCTTATTCCCCTACTAATGGGTAATTCAGAAATTTTTGTCTTACAGAAAGAAAAAGTTAATAAAAAATAAAATAAAAAGCACAGATGTTATTTATATTTTGTAAATATTTATTTTAGCGCAAGAAAATACTGAACGTCAACACTCGGAGAGTGGCAGCAATCTTTGAAGTCGCACGTTTAAGATCAGCAAGAAAAATTATCGTTAAAACTTTGTTTCAGGAATCATATATATTATTTCTCAAGGCCTTTTTTTGGTCGGTACGCCATAACGTCTTTAATATTTCATCAAATTTCATGAATGAGGCATCAATATACAATTATATGTACCGCTTCTCTTGAATTTGAAATTTAAAATCATTTAAGAAGGTCCTATAATGGATGCCATATTGATGTTGTGTACGGTGGCTAGAGGCCGAATGGCCGAACGGTTAGAGCGCAAGGCTGCTATATCCAACACCCGTGGTTCGCGTCCCGCGTTTCGTTTAATTTTTTTCCAATTAATTGTTTTGCTGGAATATTGTTGTTTTCATTTTCATGCAGTAAATTAAAAAATTTACTTCAAGAATATATTTTTTAAATATATATTTTAGGTAATGGAACTTTTTCGTTAGTGTACTTTAATGCAATGAATACTACTAATAAAAATAATTATCATTATTATTGTGATTATTTTGTTATTTTGAATATCTAAATAATAGTGGGGGGAAAAATTATAACAGCTATTTGTACTGATGTGTTCAATTGCATGTCTTCTTTTGTACCAACACCCTTTTGCCTTTTTCCTATTCTTCACAATGCCCTTTCTCCCAAATTAATGCGGAATTCCGCACGGGTCGACTAGTTTATTTTGATTCCAGATAACATTCTATTCCTATTATCTCCATTCTAGAAAGTCTCCTTTGCCTGCTAAAAAAATAGGTAAGGAAAATTCCTTACATTTTATGAAATATGTTTAAATATTTAAAGTGGGGTGGAATGGGTATAAGATTAGGCTTAACAACACTAACTGTGGAATTGGAATTTCTCATATATATATATTATTATTCTTTTTTTCAGTAAGTTTTTAATTGAAAGTTTTATATATTCTGAAATGATTTTACTATAACCAATATAATCAAATTGTGACATTATCATTATATTTTTCAGAATTATGCCTAGAACATACTAATTTGTGAAAACCTTTCAGGAAGAAATGTTTCGAAGGTTTTGTGTTGTTTCATCTAAACAAAAAAAGCGGTTGGACGTTGCATTCTGACAAGAGTCCAATGAGATTTCAGAAGCAGCAAACAGCACCTTGGCCTCATTTAGCACCTCTGTGGGATTATCAGTACCACTTGATGTATCAAGCCCAGGTAAATAGTGCACAAGTAAAATGCAGTCACCATATAAAGATCTGAAGCAAGCAATCATAAATGTTATTTTTTCCAAACCTTCAACTTTAACTCAGAATGCATTGGAAAATCTCAAAGCGAAGAGAAAAAGAGTTCAAGTTAAATCGTAAGTTGTTTTAACTTTGAAAGAGGTAGCAGCTCGGTTTGAAATCAGAGGAAGGAGAAAGGAAAGTAATATTAATAAAAATACATGGAAACAAGTTGAAGTCTAAGATCAGGAAAATTGTAAAGCAGACTGTTCAAGTATCTAATCTACTAAAACTTATGTTCTAGTGTAGCAATATCTACCAGAAATTGAGTGTTTGTCGAATACCTAGCAAGAAAATCTAAAAAATGCTTTCTAGCTGAAGTAGTAGAATGTTCACATACTTGTACTTTCATTGTAAGACTTTTAAAGAAATCATTTATGGGAAATTATTTTATCCTTCTAAATAATGAAAAAATAGAGATCGAAAAAGAACAGATTGAGCAAGCTAATCTTCAACAATTGTGGGCACTATATTTTTAATTGCAATGAAGTTACAGATTATGTTGTCCAGTAGTTTTTACTTCAGTTGTTTTAATATTATTGTTTGTGAAACAAGTAAATGAATTCATGTTTTCACTATGAAATTTAATTTTAAATAACACTACCCATTTCACCCCACCATATGGGGTGAAATGGGTATAAATACAAACTTTGAAACACCGACTTTTTCAATCAATAATGGTATTATTTTAGCAATAACAACAGCGGATATGTGAAGCGCCTGGTTTAAATGTAAAACACAATCATTGTTTTTTAACTGTTTGCAATCAATTTTGAATTGTTTCATACTCAATTGAAAAAATCCTGTTTTTATACCCCCCTCCCCCCCCCCCCCACCTGACCCTACCAACTATTTTAACACATTGTGGACCGGGGTATTTTTTTTTTTTTTTTGTAAGAACTAACGCGTGCAATTAAGGAAAAAAAATATCTCTTTATAGTATAAACAAGTTGTTCTAAGCTGAGAGGTTCTTGATGTTACATTTGCTGTTCGAATTCCAAATGCAATGAAGATAAACGGTAAATGGACAATAACCATCTATTTGAATATACAATGAGATACGGTAATCGAAATATGACGTCACAGAACTCGCTTTTCAAAAGTCGTAACATTTACTGTTAATACTAAACGCCAAAGTTTAGCTTCAAGTGGAAAGAGAAGTGTTCGAGAGAAAACGGACATTTTTTCAATGTTAATTTTGTTATTGAAAGACAAGAATGATTGCAATTGGGGGAGAAGTGAATACATTATTGAGAGTGGGTGCGCCACATGGAGCGAGGGGAGACGGGGAACATAAATCTTAGCATCATTCCGACAGGGATCATTCAGTACCTAGGATTGGTACTGATGGATTGGTTCGCTGAGCGAGGAGGTGGGACTCCAGATCATCATTTTCGACTTTCTTGTCTCCCTTTTGTGAGATGATGCCGCTTTCACAGCTCGATTCAGTTCCTTTGCCCCACATGGACGCATTTTTTCCAACATCTTCAGTAGAACGAGGAAAATCAATGCCTCTAAATTTCATCAGCTTAGTATTCAAGCCATTTTATTGTCCTTTTATGCGTGAGAAGAAAATGCAAATAAACTGGAAATCAAACAGTAGCTACGTCCAAACTTGGGAATTCGAAGTCCCGACATTTTGTTAAACCGACACATCCCCATGTTTACTTCTCTCAAATTTTAGTACTCTGCCTTTACACGATGGTGTACCTCGAGTTTTTTCAAGGAACATTAAAAAAAAAAAAAATTCCCGCAGAAGAATTTTTAAAAAAGCTACACTGCCAAAGAAACAATGAGCACAACTGAAGAAAATTCTCATGTGAATCTCAATTTCAAAAAAATTCAACTTGCATGGAAAGACGAAAATATTAAGACGTAGTAGTAATAGTTATATTTTTTAAATAGTAATATATTCTGAAAATTTTAAACTTATTAACTATGTATGTATTTGATGTTTTTTGCCAGAATCTTAAATGTAACCAAAAAAAGTGTTTTTTTAGAAGCTTCAATTATTTATTTTATTGTTATGTATTACCTGTTTACAGTGGCGTAACTATAGGGTGGCAGAGGTGGCAAAATTCCAGGGGCCCCTGGCCAGAGAGGCAGCAAGCTCAGAAGTAACTTAAGATTTTTAACAAAATTTAGTAAAAATGAAGGCCGTAGCCAGAAATTTTTTTCAAGGGGGGGGGGGCTGACTTTGAAACATTTATGTTGAGGACATAATGGGGATTCATTTCAGGGAGGAATATATGCTACATTGCGAAAAATTTCGGGATTTCGAGGGGGGGTCCGGGCCAGTGCCCCCGCCCCTCTGGATACGGCCTTGGTAAAAATAACAACACAAATTCAAATAAATTTTTAAGATTAAAGGGTATTCATAAGAAAAGGATCAATTTTAGAACCATTGGTTGCTTCATTCTTTGCACGGTGCACTTGCGAGCTCGGGGAATTCCCGCAATTTGAAAACCGACACATGATGGTGTTAGGGGAATCCCAGATTTATATTTTTTAAGTACAGAGGGCTGAACTACGCATTCTTCCTTTGATTATTATGACAATCGGTCATTTGTGTCTTTGATTTTTCGCAGTTTTTGTTTTCTTAAACCTGCAAAGTATAGTTAATTGTGAAAGTTCAATGTATATCAACATAGTTCTAGAAAATATCTGAGTGGGAGTGAAAAAAGAAAGAGAAAGAGTGAGTTGAAGAAAAAAAATAAAAAGTTACCTAAAATTAGTACTTTAAGAATGATGACTTTATTGATGAAGAAACAAGAAAACAGTGCTCCGAAAGTGAAGAATTGGACGCAACTAAACGTAACAGTATGGCAGATGCAGCACCTGAGACCAGTGCATGCCTAGATCCAGAACAACCACAACAAGGTACTGGCAAAAATCAAAGTGAGTCCTGTTTTAGTGTAAACAATATTGCGTCTTCACCACATATTACTGATAAGGGTAATTTTAAAAAACTAACTGAACAAGTGAAACGGTTCGTAATCGAAAACGGACATCGGGAACTTTTTGAGTTATTAGCAAAATACGATCCAATTTTACAAGAATTGTTAAGTAAACCAAAAGGTCATATAAAATACTTAAGTCCAAAAATACAAAATGAGCTCATTTCTGTTCTAGTTCTAAAAGTAGAAAATGCACTCAAAAATAAAATAAACGTGGCACCATTTTACTCTATCATATTTGATACTACACAAGATATTTCAAAAACGGATCAAATGTGTGAACTTTACCGTTATTGTATGATCGAGAAAGGAATCCCAAAGATGCTTGTCATTTAAGAGGCATTTTTAGGATTTCATGAAGTTAAGGAACAAACTGCCAAAGCAATATCTTAACAAATTATTAAGTCCAGAAATGACAAAATATACCTCTAAATAAGTGTCGAGGACAAGCATATGATGGTGCTAACACAATGAATGGAGTTCAAAAAATTATAAAAGATATCGAGCCTAATGCGGTATATGTTCACTGTGCTGCTCATAACTTAAATCTAGTACTTAATGATGCAGTAAGGGTAATGATGCAGGTTATTGATATGCAACATTTTTTTGAAACAGTTCAACGAATTTATAATTATTTGGGCCTAGTATCAAAAGATGGAATATCTTATCAAGTTTTATATCTGATAAAGTCTTCAACTTCGATAACATTAGAAACATTGAACCCTACAAGATGGGTAGGACGTTATGATGCTATTTTTGCTTTAAAAGTGCGGTTTGTTGAAGTCCAAAAAGCGCTAACAAAAACATTTCTGTTAAATTGTAAATCAGATGAAAGAAATGAAGCTATTTCACTTTAGAAGAATATGGAGAACTACAATTTTACTACGTTATTGGTTTTCCATTGTAAAATTCTACAAACTATCGATGCATCCTCTAAAGCACTAAAGACACCGATCTTTCAAATGCCTTAAAACGTTTGAAAATTTGTCTGGAAGAATTGGAAAGGTATCGACATGAATTTGAAAATTTAAAAAAGGAAGCAAAAATAGTGTAGCAGAAAAGTGATCCATCAACCCGGAATTTTCTAAAACTCGTCAGTGGAAGGTGAAACGACATTTTGACGAACTTTGCGAAGATGAGCGTCTACAAGATCCGGAAAGTTTGTTCAAAGTGAACATATTTTACCGAGTATTGGACATCATTATTAATCAACTGAAATCGCGTTTCCTCCCAATGAATGAAATTGTTTCCAATTTCAGTGTTTTGCAGCTTGCCACTTTGCAAAATTTAAATGACACTGATCTACTAAAAAAAGCTCAAGAATTTGTTGAAATATATAAAAAAGACATGTCTGAATCATTTGCCAGGGAAATTCTCAGTTTTCGGTCCACCTTCAGAGATGAAATAAAAAACTCTACGTGTATTAGAGAACTTGCTGATTTATTAATTATAAAGGATCATTTTATGCCATGCAGCGTTCCTGAAGTATGTACTGCATTAATGCTATTTGTTACGATTCCTGTGACTACAGCTGGTGCTGAAAGCTCATTTTCGAAACTAAAATTAATTAAAAGCTACTTAATTAACTCTACAGGACAAGACAGGCTAAGTAACTTGGCTATTCTGTCTATTGAAAATTCTATGGCCCGATCTTTAAACTTTGATGATGTTATTGATACTTTTGCGGAACAGAAAGCTCGGAAAACAGAATTTCATTAATAAATATGTTGTTAAGATTAAATTTTTATTTTATTATAAATGAGTAATACCTGGGTGAATATTAGGAAAAGTGACAATTTGAGTCCCAGAGAAATTTCTGAAACATTTTCTATTAAATACCAAAGAAATTTTTTTTAATAGTGTAAACTTAGTTTTTTCGTTTTGCATTCAATCCATGGCAAAATTTCCAAGTTGTTACTTTAATTTATGGCAAAAGACGCTTTTTATTTCTTCAAAATCAGATCGGTAACGTGTCCCAGTTACGAATCGCGATTTTTAAAAAGAACCCTGTGCATTATAAAACATTGCGAGAAAAACAACTACCAGCGGAAACAATGTATTTTATGCTTATTTATAATAATTGACTTTCATGTTTTCAAAAACGTAAATATACATCGAAAAATAAAAATCTATCCTTGTCCCAAGTTTTCGCGGTAACACCGACTTCCGAGATATTCTTTCCGGTCAAAAAACTTTTTTAGCTCCAACTAACTACGTATGCTAGGACCCCTTTTTGTGAAGTGCAAATACCAGTTGAAAGTTTCATCTCCAACAGAATTTCAGGTAAGATTTTTTCAATCTTTTTTTGAGTCGTCTAGATTCAAAACCAGATACATCCATTTTTTTTCGATTTCAACTTTTTTACACTTTCTAATAGTTTAAAGTAATTTTCATATGGTGTTAATTTTTTAAGTTTCTAAAGCAGCAACATCATGCTAAAAAGTGTGTTTAAAATTTGCGGGTTTGTTACAAAACCAGATCCCCCCCCCCCACCCCCCATCGATCATGCTTGTCAGCTCTTTTTTTTCTCCCTCCAAATATCTTCCAAGGAAAAAATATTTTTGTGTTAAAATTTCAGCAAGTTAAAAGTCTATCCCAATGCTCTTAGCTAGAAATTCGAATTTCTTAGTTATTAGTTTTTTGCCCGCCACGAAAAATGTCATTTTTTTTTGATGTAGCTGGATTTTGAAACTAGATGACTCATTTTACCAAATGAAAGGTGAGTTCGGTAACAGTTAAGTCAAATTAATTATTTAAAAATGGAATTGAATGTTGTGAACAGAATACTGGTTTCAACTCATTAATTGACGATGTTTAGTGAATATAATAAGGGAAATTCGACACATCAGTAACAATAAGGCAGCTCTTTGCCGATCTCATGCCTATGTTTCCCATTTTTTTTCCACAATTAGTTTCTGGTTATGTGTTTCAGAGTTGCTTTTTTCAAAATAAGATGAGCTTAAATACATCACTATCGTAGCCAAAGTTTCGATTACTTTTTAAATTAGGATAATTTCCCAAAATTGTTTTCTCCAGACATTATTTTCGGTCCCAAAATATAAGTTTCTTAAGAAATAAGACTTTTTTTTTCTGTAAATTTTCGGAACTTCGATCGTCAAGACATGTGAAAACACAACATTGTTTTCAAAAATACGTAATTAGTTCAACCATTTTGTGCTAACTCCCCCTCCCACCTAAAAAAAATGACTGCCGTATTTTCGGTAGTAAGCGCCGCACCCGCAATTTGTATTAAAAAAACATAAACAATATTACCTAAAGGTATGAGTGTTTTATCCATTTAATGTTTATATTCAAACATTATCACCTCCCCCACCCACACACTTGATCTTTTATAAATAGGAAAAATTTCACTTTATAAAAATCTTTTTGAATTGAAATTTTCAATGTGACATTTTTATAAAATTATCTAGTTTTTTGCCTAAATTTTAACAATAGTACCATTTATAAATGATTACTACACAAGTTTATTTGTTTTACAGTATGTTATTTTATATAAATAACATGGGCAGTGTACTTTGTACAAGTGAAAAGCATAAGCTGAAACAATTGTCAGATCTGTAACAGTCCTGAAAATAAACCTTTCAAAAATAGGGTAATTCTTTCTCTTGATCTTGCCCCTATTTTTTTTAATCTGTTATTAACTTGTGGTTAAAATACACTATAAATATCAGTTTTAAAAAATCTTTAAAATTTGAAATTTTTGATACTCAATTTAGCATTTCTCCTAATCTTCACCCACCTAAGCTTTTGAAAGTTGAATTTATTAGATATTTAACTAAAATGCACACAATATTAGTAATACTGTTGGGTAGCTACTTCAGTGATTTATTTAAATGAAATTGACGATTTTTTCCAAAGAATTTGCCACGGGCCTCAGATGGTATAGTTACGCCACTGCCTGCTTAAGAATGGTTTTCCCCCCACTCCCCTAAAAACTCTTCAGCAGATTTCACTCTCAAGTTTAAAAGAGGGAATATTAGTGATGAAAAGAAAAATTTTCTGATTATATATGTAAAGTTTTACAGCAAACTTTTGCATACTTCATTTGTCAGTTAGGTCATTATAGTTAATTATTTAATTTGCTAGTCGGATAGTACGTGTTAAGCCCATGACGAATTTGAAGATGCAAATTTAAATTTGGATTTTGCTTCAATTGGGTCAACTCTTTCTTAATGAGTTTTTTCTTTTAAATATAGCACAATGTAATAAATTAGGAATTCTCCGGGCTTTCGCACTTAATTCAGATTATTAGCACTTTACTTGTCCACAAAGATAAACGAATTTGTCCACGGATCATTAATGTCTTTTGCACGTTTTCAAGTTACAAAAAAAGCAGATATTTTAATAGGGCTTTTTTTAAAGTAAAAAAAAAAATACTGAAAAATCTTTAGCGCATTTATATTTCGTTTGAAGTAGTTGCAGCGAACTTGTGCGTTATTTCACATTGCTTCATCAGTTTGTATTTTTCCCAAGTAACATTTTACTTCATTTTTATGAACAGAGCTCAGTGCATACAATATAAAGAGACTCGTCTGTGTGGAAAGGGTAGGGTGTCTTTGGCCCCCTACACATCTTTTATACCTTCATCAAGTTATATTATAAAATCAAAAAATGAGTTGATTAAAAAGACAGAAAACTGCAGGAATGAATTGAACTAATCGAACGAATGAATCGATACCGTTTCATCATTGCAATGAATGCAAGCGTCAAGCATTGTTTAATGAGTAATGCAGGATTCGTACGTCCATTTGCACATGAATAGTACTGAAAAAGAAAGAAGAATCATTTTTGAAATCTTTCTGAATGTGTTTTCTTCTATTTTTAACTCTTGAATGGAAACCCTTTTTTTTTCTGCTTAAAATATTTTCGTAAAATATCTTATTTATGAACTGGAAAAACGGTACTATACCGAAACATGATCATTTAATCAGAAAATCTAAGTGTATGCTGTTTCTATCTTTCAGAGTAAATATTTTATTAACGTTCGAAGCTAAAATAAAGCTTATGCATCTTATAAAAATGATGTTATGATTATGGGGCATGTTCAGCCTATTTGCCCCTCAACGTCTTTTTTGCTTTTCAAGCGTAAGAAGTAATTCCGAAATCGTTTCAATGAAAAAACAAGCAGCTCCTACAATAACTACGAATAATTGTCGTTCTCAATATTATTAGTAAAGATGGAAAACGTGATATTTTAATAAAAACGAGTAGATTTGTAAGATTTATAAAATTGTCTTAGTGGATCGAAAAATCTAGCTGCTCCTTTGCTTTAATGATATTAATATTAAAGGAAGATGTCAATACGAACCCACGTATGACTGGACACACAGCCTCATACGTTTTGAAATATTGACACGTGCCCCTATAGTCAACTATCTACACACACACACAGTAGAGAAATTATAAAAAACAGTGGATTTGTTGAATGATTTGATAAGAACTAAGTGTGGGCTAAGGGCAACCGACCTATCGCACTTAATCATTTGCAATTTTGTTCAACTTGGCAATATTTACGTGTTGTGGAGACGGACGCCAAAGCACCCTCCCCTCCCGGGGAGCCGGAGTTCATGTGACTGGCATTGATGGCATGAGAAGATAATCTCTTGATCAACGACAGCGCCACGTGACGTGACATTACGGCACGTGACAGCGAAGGAACACAAACTCGAGAGAGACCCCCTTTTCAATGCAGGTGTGAACATAACCCATTGTACAAGCTTTTGCATCGATAAGAAGCTCACCTCTTTTTGGAGGGAGCCGTGTCTGGATTTTTTTTAATGCCAACCAAACACACAAAATGTCTATTAACTCACTCTTTCGGCATAGAAATTGCCAGGAGAGTGACATTTTTCTCATAAGAAAATCAAAAACCATATTTGGAATTACGTTAAGAATCGCTTTCATTTTATTCTTGCCACTTATTAAAAACTGACTGGCATAGTTTTAAAAAAAGTTCTCTATGAGACAGAAATACCTTGCAAAAAACCTCCATTTAAAACTCCAAAGCTGTGCCATGCCAACGGAAGGGCTAGGAGAATCATTTTTTGGTTCTTTTCTTGGGAAGAAAAAATGAGAGACACTTTTCATAAATTATAAGCATGGGAATACATTTCAGATATTATTTCTTGCAACTAAAAAAAATTTCTAGGTCAAGTCATTCGTATGCTATTCTACCCGGACATGATACTGTAAAGTTTTTGAAGAATCACCCAGTAAAGAAAGTTAACCCAACCACACGCAATCATTTGAATCATGTAAACTTTTGCATTACTACTGATTTCTTTTTTCTGATGTCTGTCACATACGTGTAAAAAAGAATTTTCTCTCTTAACGAATGAGTTGTTAGCCAAATATTTCGTCATCAAATTCTAGATGTAGGGGCTATTTTTCCCCTATTGGCCGATTTAAACAGAAACCAATATCATTTAGTTATATGCATGGGACACTAAAAATTGAAAGCCCAGAAAATGAAGAATTTTGTCAAAATTTGGCGATCGTTAATACGGATTGCCGAAATCTGTGAGACAACGAAAAGGTCCGCTGATCAAAAGTAATGAAAATCAGGAAACACATTCAATTTAACAAATGATATTATATTAAACACAGTTACTAATATTTTTTACACATTAAGGATAATCAGAAATATTTTCTGCATTTGCAACAAAATAAATCCAGTTTAGTTGACGCTATTTCTTCCTTTAAAAGATAAAATTATACGAAATATAATGATTAAGAAATTTACTGGATCTAACACGGGAACTATTTTTAATTAAAAATAAGTGATATTTTACTAGAAGGTTAAAAAATGTAAGTATTGAAAAGCGAGTTTCAGAGAAACGAAACGCATGACTGAATGAAGATTTCTGCTGAGCTCAATAGCTCTAATTTTGGTAGGCTTTTATGAGTGTACAATGTTCCACTGCAGTGCAGGAAAAAACGTAAAGGCGAAGAGAAAAACATTAATATTTTCGCAACTACTTATGTGAATAGCGCGCAAATGGCATGACAAAGTTTAGAAAAAATAAAAGGGCCAAACTGATTTTGAAGATTTCTCATTTTATTTATATTCTATGGTACCTTATTCTTGGTTGCGTTATTCCAGCAAACAAGGTGGACGAGCAAAAAAAAAAAAAAAATAGTTTTTTTGCTGAAGTAGGAAGAGATAACACTGATTGAACAAGATAAGATCCTTAGTTCTAAGCCATATGTTTGAAATTATTTGGGAAAAGAAAAAAGAAAAAAAGATTAGACTACTTGACAACATTATAAAAAATATCGATAATTTCGCCCCTTGGATGTCCTTCTCAATTGACAACTTAACTGCGGAACACGGAAAAAGCTTGAAAAATTGTCTTACGTATTACATTAATAATTACTTTTTGCAATTAAATTTTCTGTACTGTTTTTCGTTAGATTTTTCAGTTTCTAATTTTTATTCCAAGATACTTCAAATGATATAGCAACTTTTTCAAAAAATAATATCTCTCTGGATATGGAATGTTCTTGTACCCAGTGCCGAAAGTACAATTGGAACGAATATTGAAAAATTCAATCGAGGGCAGAGCTCCCTATCTCTCAGATAATATCATTGGTGGGGCGAGATCATAGCTTAAAATAGACTAATAAAGAGCTAGTATGTTTTCTAAGTAAGTTTAGTTAATTAATTGTGTTAGTTGTAAAATATTACTTTATGTATGTTGTTAGTATATATATATATATATATATATATATATTTCTTTGTCTTTAAACAAGTGTTAGTGTGTTAGTAAAATGAAAGGGTCGGAGCCTATTGTTAAAAGTACATCAAGTGGGAGTTGATAAATTAATAATTCTCGATTTGTCGAGGCTCCCCTCCGAACCATCTGTTAGATGCAGATACGATCTTGACACAGGAGCCCGGTGAAGAGGCAAAAAATGGAGCAGTTATTAGGTGGCAGGTCATCCAGAGAGCGATAACGAATCTCGATCAGTCCGTGAGAAAGAATCCTCGTCTCTTTTCAGGACCGATTCGAGCTTTTTAAACGAATGGCTTCTTTCACTTAAACCACCATTGTTTCAAAGCATGCACACATTGAAGATGATTGTAAACGAACCCTTACAATTTAATAAAAAATAAAGGCCCAATATTTTGACATCCTGTTGACAATTTTCCTATACCAGTATTTTCCTACAAATAAAAAAATCAAATCTTGTATTGCAAATTTCAGACAAAACTGCTTACGAAATGGAAGGAAAATCCAGCTTTTGAAAATTTTAAACTACGATTCGCAGATTAAATACGTAAATATTTCACACAGTGCTAGAAACTATTCCCGGTACACTGTAAACATTTTTGGTGTTCATTATTCATTTTTGATGTATTTAAAAAAAATGTAAGAAAAAAATACAGACAGCAGAGTTATTTAAGCATATGATGTTTGTTTACCACGCATCAAAAATGTGTTACGTTTGCTCATTTATTGCTCATTATTTTTATAGAAATGAGCAATCGCAATGAAATTTCAACTTTCATGCGCTAAGAAACTTTATAGTCTATATACACATAAAAAAAAGTAAAATACATCAAAAATGAAACTTTATACCAAAAATCGTGTTCAGTAACACCAACTAGACGGAAAATGTTGACAGTGTAGATGGAGAGAAAATAATAAGTTAATATATTATAGTCCCCAAGCAAGGCATTTCGTGACTTTTTGGGATTTGTTATAACTTTAAACGATCAGGAAATCTTCGGTTTTCTCACTTGTAACCATTATTGTAATACAAAATATAATTTCACGTTAAGAAAGCACAAATTAGCAATAAAATGCAGACATATGTTTCGGGAATGCGACAAAACATCCAAATAAAGCTTCATTTGGATATTTTGCATCCCTGTCGCATTGGAAAAGGGATTCCAAGCAATCCCGAAACATATGTCTGCATTTTACTGCTAATTTGTGCTTTCTTAACTTGATATTATATTTTTTACTCAGCACAAAGTTAATTTATTATTTTAAACATTAAAAAATGAGTATAGTACTAATGTATTTAAAATTTTGTAAGACTGAAATAAATATAAATAACTTCGTTCGACAAACAATTAACGGTCTTCGAGCCACCGGTTGAGGAATAATGATCACTAATCAGTGAATGAAAAGAGTGTTTCGGAGTTGGAGAAAAGTCTTTCCTTTTGTATGTATCTAATCTAATATAAGCGGAATTTGCCACTCTGAGCTCTAGTCTCAGTCGGGTAAATGATTTTTTAAACTTTAGGTTCGTTTCAATAATTTCATTTTCTCAATAGCACAGCTTTTCAAAGCAATGTAAGATTCGTTACTCGGTTTCGGGTATTCATTCGTTTTACAGTATCTCGAGTCAACGTTTACTATGGAGTAGGTGTAAAATTAAGAACCTCGAGTTAAAATGGGAAATCCAAGTAGGCTCTCGGGGATATGTGTTTGTTGATGCAGGAAATGCGAAACAAAGGCTGAAATAAAAAAGACAATAAAGGGTGGTGGGTGGCTCCAGGGCCTTCGTTAGTATCCTCGCCGCTCCTCGATTATTCATGGACTCCTCGTCTTCCCCCGAGATCTTGTGAGAGCGATTTCGTTGCATTCATTATGAGGGACTCGGGAATAAATAACGAGCAGCCTTGACGTCGACAGCCTGCTTTTATGATGCGATGATGGAAGATGGTGGATCAAAGATCCAAGCAAGAGGGAGCCCTTTTTTCTTCTTCTTGCTCGGATTTTTATTGTTCTTTTCACGAAATTAAGTAATCCATGCATTCGAAGCGGGACACAGCACTTACGAAAGAGAAAAAAAATTAAATTGAAACACATTCACTCTAATTGCCCTAATCCTTCATAATACACGCCTTTCAAATTCACTTCCAATCATTTTAGCCTCAAAAACAATTCAACAATTCATGCCTTTTCACTTTTAAACTCATCTTTTCGGATGTCCTCATTCATTACCATCTCAATCTTATCCACCACTACATGATATCGGGTGGAATAAGAGCATCATTTTAGGACATGAAAATCACATCATTCTCCGTTTCGGTTCAAAGAGATTGCTGATATTATTATTATGCATTCATGTTAGGGGAAATCCGAGTACCTAGGGCCACCCCAATCTGTTTGAATAATAATGCCTTCCAAGTCACTTAGGTAAGTGACAACAGCAACTGCTATTTCTGTACACACTTTGAAATCTTGGAGGAGAAATCTGTAGCAAGTTAGGAGTGAAAAAATTGTGTGACTACTCGTCCTAGATACAATAATGTCTTGTACCTATAGCCATTTGTGAAATTTTTGTAAATATTTTCTTCTTGTCAGAATGTATTATTTCAAGTATTAATACTAATCTCAATGGAATGACAATGTGTGTATTGACAATAAAGTACACGAGAATCTGCAGTTTTTTCAATTAGTACCCGGTTGTGTGATTCAATAACTTAAAGTAACGCAATTTGTTTAGCGCGTTGTTAACATTAATACACGAAACATAACTTTGAAAAAGGGCATAGAAAACTATTTGAAAAACATTTAAGAAGACGATCAGTGGATGAGTTGATCGAGTTTTTTGTGATTAGGTCTGCTGACTGAATTCAAACTACACATAAATCCCTCATCTATGCGCAATACATCAGTAGTAAAAAAGGACGTGGAAACGCTCTCAATACAAGTTTTTTTTTGTTTTAATTGTATGTGTTTCTTTTAATGAAGTCATTTGCTCTGAAAATGAGGCCTCAAGTTTTATGTAGTGTGCGACTACACAGACTTTTTATCAGGCTAGGGTAGAGTTTCCCAATCGGTGGTTCACGTGGCCTCCTGAATATACTAATTCTGCAATGGCGACCTTTTTAGTCGCTAACGTAAAAGAAAATCGAAATAATAAATTTTCACCCTTATTAGGACGGAGTGTAAAAATGATTTTTTTAAATGAATTGCTCTTCCGATAACGCATACAAGTTTTGACTAGCATAGGAAGCATTCGTGAAGAATTTAAAATGCTCTTACGTCTTTCTAATTTTATGTGATTTCGAAAATTTGGATCACAAAGTGGAGCCGAAAGATATTCATTGATTTATTTTAAACTTTGTACCCATCTTTCTCCTACCATTGGTCACTTTTTCCTCGCTAGCTCGAAGTTTCACAAATTAGAAAATTTACTAAAATGTCAAATTTTGCATTCTTTTCCGCTAATTTCTCATACACAGGCCCCAAAATGAAACCCGGAAGACATTTATTCAGTAATTTTAAATTTTTACTCATATTTATCACTCTTTATTCCAACTTTTTTGCATCATCGCAATGAAAATTTTAAAAATATGTAAATTTTAATATTTCTGTAAGTTTCTTCAACTTTTTGCGAATTTCGTACATTTTAACCAGAAAGAGGAACCAAAAGATTTGTTTACTTATTGATTCAACATTTTCTACGTATTAATCATGATACTCTACAGTGTTTTCGCACTATCGGGAAAATAAGTTTACGACTTATTTTCCCGACTCGGACTTTTCCTTTGAAATTTTCAGGGTATATTATAGAATAGTTGTAGAATCGATTTATATGAAGAAAAACATTTTTTAATTTTTTGAGGCCTTTACACGTATTTCCCCCCTTAAGTGAATAAAATTGCTTAAATTTCTATTTGAATGATAAATTAGCTCTTTAGTTACAGAAATAAATATTTTTCAATGTGGAAGAACAATATTTTGGAGGGTAAATAAATTTTTTTTGGAAGTATAAAAGTACCCGGTTTTATCCAACCAGGTTGGATAAAACCGGGGAGCACTTAAAAAATGTTGTTGTCTTACTACTGAAATATTTATTTATAACAATAAATTGGTACAATGGCCCTCCTATACTGAGAAACGTAGGTGGGTTAAAAATATCTCTTCGGGAAATTGTATTTTTGAATTCTTTTTTCTGTGTAGACTTCTTAGAAGCTGTCTTCTTTTTAATTAATTTCCCGAGGAGATATTTTAAAAATACGAATGCATCACACGCCCATAGACTTAACATTAGTGAGCTGAATTCGGAAATTGACTAACGTGCAGCCTTAATTTTTATGGGTGCAATTTTTATTCTAACAACATTATAAATTTGTAAAAGCATTAATTTTTTCATTCTACCCTATTTTAAATAGGGTAGAAGAAAAAACATTTTTTGGAATAAACTGACAAACACGATTTAATCCATTTTTAAAAAATAATTAATTATTTTTAAAAGTTAATAATTTTAATTTTATATTTGTGCTAAGTGGGGTACTATAATATAGTAGCCTATATTCATACGAATTCCTTCCTAAAAAGTAATAAAGATTTAATTTTATACCATTTATGAGATGATTTTTTAAGATTTATATTTTACAAATTAAACTATTTATATTTCACACAGTAAAAAAAAAGGTCGTCCAAAACCGGGTACTACCCGGTCCTGTCTGACTGCCAAGATCCCGGTTTTATCCGAAAACGCCATTAATCAGAAAAGACGGCTTAGCACATTTCAAACATGATGCAAAAGCTGGTTTAATAATTTGAAATAACTGCTGAAAGAGGTGTTATCAAATGTTGTACTTACCTAAAACAAATCTCTAAGCAATTAGAAACTACAAAGTGAAATCGGTGGTGTGAAAATCAAACTTTTCTACTGGAATTTTTCGAAACATCGGCGTTGACAACACTTCCTTTCATTTAACTTCAAATAACATGGTGGTTGTTTGCAACAAGTTTCAAGCGTTTTCCGACAAATGGCAATACTAATCAAGCCAAAGCTGCTGCGTCCCGGTTTTATCCAACTTTCCCCTACACATGTTTACTGTCCTGTTAATAATTCAAATAATAAAAACATTATAATTAAAAATGTATATTAATTTTCTTGCAGCTGGTGTTTTAGTTTTTATTGAAACTTAGATGTTTTACTTTTATTTCTTGTTATGAACTATTGTGAAACATGGGAAATAAATGTGATAGCAAATTTTACAGTTTTGATACCCATTACTAACGACTGCAGAAGGGGGTTCGCCAATTTTTTTTTTTTTTTTTGATCTTATAAGGGGTGCGCGAGGAATAAAAGGTTGTAAAACACTAGGCTAGGGGAAGTCTTCGGGTCTGGCCCCCTGATATGAAGCTCAAAATAAAATTTTAACCCTTATTCTCATAAAGTAGCATATATGCTACTTTATGAGAATAAGGGCTAGCAAATAACAATGCAACATGTGCACTGACGTCACTTAACCAATAGAAAGTAAGGGAAACCCCCGGTAGCATATATGCTACTCTATGAGAATAAGGGTTAACAATGAAGATAAAGGTATTTCTTATTCAAAGGCTGTTTTTCGTCCTCTAAGCCCTTTTATCTACAACAGTCTATATGTAATCTATGTAAAAGTTGCCATTGTTTTAATCTAAATTCCCTAGCATCAGCGTTCACTATTCTTAGTTTGGACACCCACCTTGAGGAATCTCTCCCCCCCCCCCCTTGTTACACCTCTCCATTATTATAATGTATACACTTAAAATACATAAAGAGGGGTGAATTCGGTGCCAGTAAGGTCTTCTTTTCTTCAGATATTAATTAAGTATAAGATCAGAATACCTTTTTCATATTTGGTACGTATTTTGCTAGCATATAAGACTGGGTAAGAGAGAAAAAAAAGGCCTTTTAATCTTAGTGGTTACTAGGACTTTTCTGCTATTATTTTCACATTAAATGTTTTTTTTTTATTTTTTGGATTTGACTTTTTCTGCTTTGGGATTTTTTCCCGAGTGATATTTGAGACAATGATAAAGAGTTAAGAAGAAATTGCTTTCGAGAGGAAAAGTTTTCCAAAAGGAGGCCAGGGAGTAATGGAGATTTTTCTTTTTTTTTTTTTTTTTTTGTGAGAAGCAGTACAGGACAAATGATTTGAAGAATTGTGAATCACTTTCTATTGAAGAAAAACAAGGCAAAAGTGAAGGAAGAAGCAAAAAAGGGAAAAAAAAGTGAAATTGTAAAGGAAAAATCATTAGATCCTCTAAATGGAAATGTCCTATGTTGACTTGTTCCTCCGGCGTTTTTTCCTTTTTGTCCACGTCGTCCATTACGGAACGGACATTGCTTGGGGGGAGAAAATGATCGTAATGGAATGGCCACTGCTCAGATAAGTGGACTTTACCCCCTTTTTTTCCCACTTTCAAGAGTGGACAGGCTTTTTGCTGGAAAGGGGTTCCGCTGGACGTTGAGTAATGCCGACCATTTTGTAAATTTGATTTGGCGCCAACTTTTTGGCGACAGTTTGGGAGTGTCCTTCTGATGAATGGCTAGAGCACCTTCATGCTCTTCACTAAATAACAAGTAGACAGATGAACACTTTGGAGATGCTTTTCTCAGAGAGTCATGCTCCAACGAAAGCTTAACATCATTTCGCAGATAAAATTAACGATTTTAAAATTAAGATAAACCGCATATTTGAAGACTTGTCTTTCATTTTAACTATAAGTACAACTGACACTTTCAGTAGCAAATATTTCTTCGTCCCCATCAGCATAGCATTAAAATGGACTTTATGAAAATTCAAGTTTCATGTCTTCAGCATCTTTACTCAGGTGTGAAAATGTGCCTGTATTTTGCATAGGACCTAGACCATTGGGAAGAAAAGTTGTGTAGACCCCCTCCAGATGAAACGCAATTCTCATTTCATTAGTAGTTTTCTTTTAACTAAACAACAACATTTTCAAATAAGTTCGCTAAGGTGGAGACGAAAAGATTCGTGATTTTCAAATGAATTCCATATGTTTTTTGTCATTGTTTCATTTCGGGTACTAAGTATTAAAATAACACACCAAATGTTGGTTTTCTGTAAAAAAAATGGAAGAGTTGTAGTTTATGAAATAAGTAATGGAAAGCATTATAGAAAAACATGCTGTGTGAGAAAAACATGAGAAAAAGTTTTCAAGACATAATAATTGGAATCATTTATTTCATAGACGAAAATTGTTCCACTATTTTAAAAGTACCGTAATTATCGGTAAATAGCCCGCACCGCTGTATAGTCCGCTGGAAAAAAAATACATTCTAAAGAAATTAAGTTCGGTGTATAACCCGCATCGTTGTATAACCCGCACCCAGTACAAAAACAATTACATAAACAGATCACTCTGTAAGGTACACTGTTTATAAGGAAACAAGTTTATATTACAGAACATTTTTAATATTTAAAATAGATTTTTAAAAAGTTTGCATTTTACCATATTTTCTTTATACATGGCTAGCCGAAAGCATATAAGCATATCTCTTCATGGACTCAGCGACCTTTGCTCTGGTCCTACCCCCTATTGTGATTAAATTGGTAGGAAGGAAAAGGTGCCTATTATGATTGCTGATCTCTGTCCTTCTCCCTGGTCTTGTCGTTTATGCATTACATTTTATTTAAGAGCAATATAAGAAACCACTTAATATTAGCTCTCTTTTTTAGGAACCGCGTACAAAACTCTCATAATGGTAGAATATCATTCTGTAATTCTAAAGCGTCAAGAAACTTTGGTTGTTAGCGGATCATGGGATACACCCCCAGAAAACAGTACATTCGCCTGCAACCTTCGTTCATAAAGTTCTTTCATTTCAATCTGCTTCGGATCATCGTTTCGAAAGCTACGATTTATTTCTCTGCATTTTGTTTTGCAGGAAAATAGATTTCAATATTTTTGAACGGTACTTGTCTTTTTAATAATAATTTTTTTTTTAAATGCCATGTATTGCCCGCAGATAGTAAAAATAGGAGTTTTTTTGTAGATAAACGCGGGTCAAACACCGACATTTCTTAAGTTATTTAAGTATTTAGCACCTGAAACAAAACAAGAAATCACGGCGGAAAAAATATTAAATAAATAAAAAGCAATAATTAAATAAATAAGTGCTTAAAATAAATTTGAAATTCTTACAACGATTATAGCTCTTTGAATCATTCTCATTACAAATTAAAAGAGAGCAGCCAACCTGTACGTAGAAGAATGAAAAATATCAACAAAAACTGAAATTGAAGTAGCCGGCTCCATTAGAACATGTAGTTTAGATTTTTACAAGTTCTATCATCTTTATGTAATCATTTAGAGGTAAGGTAGTCAAAAGAAAGTTTTAGGTAATCAAAAGAAAATGTCCTGAGTTCTGATCCTCAACTAATTATGGATTCTTATAATGACGTATAATCACGATTATATACACGTTGTACAGAGTGACTCAGAATAAGTGCCTCTACAATTGAATTACTTTTTATTCACAAGTTCTTTTCAAATACAATAAAATATAAAAAGGTCTTTTCTATATAGATGTAATACTACAAGGCGAATTTATGTGTTAGTCAAAAACTTCACTTTAAAAAAGGTCTCTCATCCTTGACCAGAAAGTGAATGTTCATTTTTATACAAAAATTGCAGATGAATCTGAAGAAAGTACCCGAGAAGGGCGTGCGTGCCAAAAGTAATTGATTTCTCATTTAGGCAAATTGGTTCATGGCAGTTTATTGCTTATTACTTTGAATTCATTTGTTCTGAAAGACCCTGTACTTTTAGGATCATCGATTGATATTGAAAGTAATGTGCTTCGTTATCTTTATAATCCTCAACTAGAGCCATTTTGGATCAAACGCTATTCTTTACCTTTTCAAGTTTACTATAGTTACAACAACTTGAAAGTTTTTGTAACTGCAAGTGACCTTATAACGCAGCTAACGAGTTAAACAACAAGTTGTAGATAAAACAGCTAATTAACTTTGATTCTCATTTCCGCGATCTGCCAATAACCTTAGATCGATCCGAAACTAGTGCCGTTTTCCTATTGCTCTGGGACTATATACACTCTGTAACACGCTTCAGAATGATTGTAATAAACTAACAATTTTTCGCAAAAAAAAAAAGTTAGACTTTTGCAAATGTAAAAAAAATGTTGAACTGCGAATTATTGTGACAGAGGAAAATTTTCTGATCTTTAAGTTAGCTATCTTACCCCTCCTTACCCTACATACTTTAGTATTTTCAATATTATTTCTTAACATATATAATTAGGAAAAAACATTTTTTCTCCCTTTTGTGTCGATTTATAAATTTTAAGCAATCGATTTTTTCTAAGTTGTATTTTTGATTGAAATGTGTTTTTTTTTTTTTTTTTTTTCCGTTTGGAGACCAAAATGATTCCAGGTTTCGCACCAGAAAGGGAGGCACTCATTTGTAGCATGAAACTTGCCCTACTTCGCATAATGTTTCGGATGCAAAATGTCGCTTTTTATGGTGGCTTTGCTTTGTCCATGCTTAAAGACAACACGGGATGAATAGATTTTGTATCATCACTCGAACAAGACCCAGTCGATTGTCATTAAGACGGCAGCCACTTATTATGTATATTTTACCCGAGGCCATTTCATACAATGTTACACACAAAACTTCGTTCTCGAAGCAAAAATTAAAGCCCTAGTAGGAGAAGAAAATTTGGAAATCTCGAGGTGAAAGCGGGCGAGTTGTGCTTTTCTAGCATAGCATAGCCAAGTAATCTCTCAGCCATCTTGATACAAAGGCCCCACGTCATCGCGCAGAAGAAAGGACGAGCTCCTTATTGGTGCACCGTTCAGCAATGCAAACGGACAAACCTCCCACACCATTGGCCCGGTGGACGCGAAGCCACTCCGCCACTCGTTTCTATGGTAACTGGAAAACCAGGCTGACTGGCGGAAAGCAAGCTTCCAAATAATGGCTTCAAACATTTCTCTCATATTGCTAAACAACTATTAGTTCGTTCGTTCGCGTTACAAAGCGCCGTTTTCAGACACTGTGTTTTGATTCTGCGACAAACCATTCGGAAATCTTACATTTGGGGAGATTTAAGATGCCTTCTTGAGGAACTTATGCTACAGGATTCTATCATTATTCCAAGTGAGTAACGCTTCACTTCTGTCGTGTAGCTCAAACTCAAATAAATGTACTTACTAAAAATGTGACATTTTAAATTTATCTTTTTAACAACGCAAAATCTTTAACATAATCGATAATAGATAGGGTGCCGGATCCATTTTATACAGCAAAGTTCTCAGGTTTCAAAAGGAAACGCGCTCGATTAATCGCTTGAGCAAGATATCAAAGTTAAAACTTTCACATCACGTTCAAGAATTTCATCGGTTTTTGGATGAAAATGATTGTTTTTTTCCTATCTGATTTGCTCATCAAACACCATTCAAGATTCCTCTACTTCAAAATAGTCTTGTTGAAAGTTTTGCTTTGCAAACGTATCTTATAATGTCTCTATCAATATCGAGACATTTAACTTACTATAAACAAGCATTTTAAAATTATAATTAAATATCTGAACCTGATAATGAATCTAGAATTTTGTAGCAACAGAAACTTCCCCGATCGGCTCATTTTTCCTTAATTATAAAATTGCAACCACTTTGTATACCTAAAGCTAATTCTGAATTCGTAATTTTATATTCACACAAACGACATATCATTTTTCCTTAATTAAAAAAAATTGAATAATACTATAATTAAATACCTAAACTGCAATTATGAATCCATAATTTTGGTGGAACTTTCCCGAAATTATAAATTAGATCATTTTTTCTTAATTATAAAACTTCAATCATTTTACAATTGAATAGTTAAGACTAATTTTGAATCGCTAATTTTGTAATATAATATTCCCTAAAATTATAAATAAAATTATTTTTAATTATTGAAATAAAAAAATCAAACATTTTACGTAGTCTGAAAAATGACAGAATTTAAGGCAATTCTTATAAACTTTTGAATGCAAAATATCTCTTATGAATGTGTTTAATTGCATCAGGCACGAAAATATACTAAATAATTCTTAGGAAACTTCTGCTTCTATCCGAAACTGTCGTGCGAAAATAGTAAACAATTTTGTAATGTTAAGTATTTTTTGTAACTTCGAGTTATTAGGTTTGCAATATATATATATAAGCATATTTATCAACTGAATGAATAATTATTCGTAAAAGTAGTCAACAAAAGATTTCATCAACGTTCAAAATTTTAACTGCATAATAAATAATATGTATATATATATATATATATGAAAATATTTGTAAACAACATTTGGCCACATGGAGATGGAATTCATACGAAAGCTTGAGGTTAATTAAAGTTATAGTACATGATTACATGATTTCCTTATGAAATACCGAGACGAAACAAAAAAATAACAAAGCCAATTTGATGTTTATAGACATAAACTGTTTTCAAATTCATTTCCTTTTCAGTAATATACTTGGAAGTATTTTGAAGTAACCAAGTTTTGCTTTTTGATGCAGTTTCCTATATTTGATTCGTCTCATTTCATTCTCTGTACAACATTACCTTTATAAACTATTATTACCCTTCCTATGATCATTATATATTTCTATTTATTAATTGATGTTACCATTTTTGAAGAGGGAAAATCGTATTTTTCCCATTTTAGTGTCTTTCCAAGCTCTGCATTGTAAATTAACATTTTTGAATCGTTCGAAAAAATGATAAAACCTATTTCGCGGATCTCAAACCCCTACAGTAAGTTTACAAATGTTGCTTTTAAACATCATAATTGGTTTATGCCATGAAATAATTTACTGAAACTTCCAATTGATTGCAGTTCTCCACTTATTTTTTTAAATTATCTTTATGACGTTTTCGTAGGCTTAGTGATCTTTGTTTCAACACCAACGATATATTAACAATCTCCGAGATAAAGTAAGAAAGTAATGTATAATCAATATTCACTTTATCATCCTTACTCAAATACTTCAACACAGCAAAAAAAAAAAAAAAAAAATAACAATAATAAAAATAAAAATGGGTGAAATATTGCATTAAAATTATGGTGTCCATTTGCTGGCTAAAATGGATCAGGATGGTACTCCTTGTTCTGTTATGGATCATCATGCGCACCAAAAGAGGGTGAAATTAAGCCCCATCAGCATCATCCCTTTGTCAGCAGACTACCTCTTATTTTGCAACATGCCACTACACTTTTTACACATTTGAAAACATTTCATTTCCCAGGTTTGCAGGAGAAAGTTGCAATAGCAGTACAGTTTTAGGGGGATGTTTCACTTATTCTATGTCTGAAGAGAGAATTTTTCTCGTAATCGGTGTGTTTTGAATGTCTTTGCAGAGGATGTCCGCCTACCACCGGCTGGCCGGGGAAGAGGGATTGGCAATGGATTACTCGTACCTGAACCAAGGCAGCTTTGAGGGAAGCTGTTCGCTGTCCACGCTGGAGCTTCAGCCCAGTTGCCAGCTCCCTTCCGGCTATGGCGATCTGGGCACATGCGGGGGCGGACAGGTGGCCCCCAGTTACCGGTACTCGGGCTCCCCCATGGCCCGATCTTTCTCGGCGCCCCCGTCCGCAGCCATCACCTGCCCGTCCGGCATGATGGCCGCAAGGCCCCGCCACCACATCCATCCGGACCATCCGTCAAGCATGGCCGCACCACACCACGGACCCTCGCCGTTCCCAGGATTACAAAATCTCCCAGGTCAGTCCTTCAACAACAGTTTTTTTCTTTTTCTCCATACATTCACATATCTATTGGCTCGTTTATGCCGGTTTTCGTTACACTGGCAACATATTCTAAAACTCGGCACATTTAGAAAAAATAAATTTAATATACGTGTGCCAACATTTGAAAGTGTACAATTTCAATTTTCTCTAAATCGGCGTGAACTTTCCGGACAAAAGAAATCATATCTGTGCGGAAATAATTATTGATTATAAAATTTATTGTTTTTTAATTAACTGATATATTAGTATATGTTTAATTATATGTAATAAAATTTTTATATATATTTCAAAGTGCCAGTATTGCTATAGGTTATGCATTCTGGAAGGCTAAGGGGGTGGAGAGGGATCTTATCAGTAAAACCTACTGTTTGCATTCCTATCTTAAATACCTGTATGTATAGTAACTAATTACGAATTCAGAATTAGTTTTAGGCAACTTCACTTTGCAATAGTTCCTAATAATAGTATTGCCAAAAAAGATATTTACATGTAATATTTATTTGATACAGTCATGCAAAACTTTAGAAACTTGAAATGTGTGCATATCAGTTTTCTTCCGTCAGAATAGAACATAATCTCTTATGGTCCTATTCTATGGAAGGTCCTGATAACTTGCAACCTTCCCAAGAGCCTTCGACGCAAAATTATCAAAGAGTACAAGCAAATAAACCGAATCCATGAGGGTATGGCGTTTGAAAATTTTAGGGAGGAAGTTGTTTTCATGGTTTCATCTTTTTGTGACATTTTTCAGGTGGGGGAAGGAGTTAGGGGGCTGGTCGAATCAACAGAAATGAAGACAAACATGTTACTTCAATGGTTCTTAAATGACTGCGAAAAAATGTATCCGTCTGAATAACAGCTTACCCGTAATAATAGCACTATAATTGCTCAAGATTTAAAATGAGTTTTAGACAGAAAACGTCTAGTTTGACTTTTCTTTATTTTTATTTGTATTATCCCTCTCCTTTACCAGTAATCTTCTTTCCTTATTCCCTTATCAAATTTATTCCTTTAACGCTATTGTCCCCATTATAAATGGTTACGCCATGTTCTTAAGGGACCAACATCGAAGCAACGGAATAAATATTGAAATTCAAAACTCCTTGTTCTTGGCGACATATCTCTTTCTAAATTATTGGTATACTTTGTGCTTAATAACGATATTTTAACCAGTATAGGAGAATTTTTAAAGCCAAGGAGTTCTTTTTAAACACCAAAGACAACAGGAATATTGTCTTTGTCGCCTTTGGTGTGAAAGCACCCTTAGTTGAAAATTTGTTTGTCTTAATACATGCCTGAGTTTAGGTACTATATGATCCCTCAATTAAAAAAAAATAACTTTATACAATAGAAGAAGGAAAAAGTTTATCATTTTTTTACGATTAATATACAGTAAAATCTGTTTAAATTGGATGCACTCTATAAGCTGGTGTTTCCTATAGAATGTAATGAAATAATTCTTTTTGAAAGGTACGTAAAGTCATGTATATGTAATACGCAAATCCACTTTCAACTCAGATATGAGAAAAAATGATTTTGTACTACGGCAGAAGGATAAAAGTATCATTACTAAACTCTAAAGAATCTACTTTAAAGATGTATGACACATGAACATAGAGTCTTAAATTCGTTATTTAGTAAGTCTCCATATTTTGCCCTTCAGATAACAGTTTTATCCTTATTTCTGTTGGTTCGATAGATTTGCTTGTAGTATTTGATGTTTTCGATTCTTATGCACTTGGGAAAGCTAGGTTGTTTGGGAACCTCCCACATGCAATATAGAAAAAAAACCTTGCGAAGCGAAGTTTCTTTCCTCCCCTGATGATACATCAGTCTTTACGTATTTCCTTTTTTGGGATTTAATTTAGTTAATCTTCTTTATTTATTGACTACTTTTGTACTGAATTTGTTTCTAGAAGCTTTGCGCCGACATTTGAATGTATTTCCTAATGGATGTGTGTTTCGGACTTGATCTATTTTTCAATTTATCTTTCAATAGCATATGATAATAAAGCGACAGTTATCACCAAGTCATCAACAAATATCTCCAAAATCACACGACACTTTTGTCCGCTTAAATATTTCATTAGTTCTATATTTACTAATCAGTTTGTGTTTATTACTAAAATTAAAGTGTTTGCGCTATTTTTACATAAAAACATTGCCACATAAAGCTCAAATATGGATAATGTATTATGTGTATATATACATACATATATATACATATAATGTATTATATATATATATTTGAGTGGAGCGTAAATTTTTCTTTTTGATTTAAAAAGTCCTGGTGTTGAAAAGTTACGTATTGATAGCAAAACTATAGTTACATGTATATATATTACGATAGTAGGATTGGTAATATGACTTAAAACAAAAGGTACTTGGGGAGGGGGTAATCCTCAAATCTCCCGGGGGGGGGGGAGCGTTGGGGAGGGGGGCAGACATGGACAATAATCTCTGTATTCCTGAAAATGATGCACTATTTTGTTAAGTTTTTTTTGTTGAGTAAATTTTTTTATAAATTTCTATTGAATCTTCACATCTAATATAAGATGATTATAAAATGAAGCCGGAATTAATGACAAATAATTTTACTGTAATAATTTGCTAGTAATATATAAAAATATTTGAAAAACGGCAAATCTTCAAAGTTATTAATTGAAAAAGACTAATGTATGGGAACTTTCCCAAAAGCCGAATCTGAACATAACTTATTCGTTTTTTAAAGAATAGACAAGATCGTGTTGAGTAAATGATAAAGCAAATAAATTAATATAACAGCGGTAATATATAATATGATATAAATAATTGTCCTGATAAATACCTGGAAATGTTTGACAGCTTTTCTCAAAAAGCATCCACACATACGATGGGAACAGGAATGGGAATTGAACATATTGGAATCAAAAACCGTTTTTTAAAATAGCACTTCATGCAATATTATATTTTGTTTTCTCCAGGTTTAACAAAACAATGTAAAATTTTCTAAGCTGAAAGAGCACAAATTTGATTTGCCTTTTAAAATCATTACAGCACATCATGCAGTTAAGAAGGAAGTTTTGGCAAAGTGTGAATGTGTTAAAAATATTTTTGATTTGAAATACGATTATAGTTTATTGAAGGACCAAGAAATCATCTTCTCACGAAATTCTGTTGAACGTTTTGCAAAGCCTTCCCTAGTCTTAAACAAGTGCATGCATTCAAGTGTTTGTTAAGTCCAAATGTTCTCATCAAAGTTGTTTTTTTTTATTCACAAGGGTTTGGCATTCACTTTACATATTGTGTGAATGGTATTAATATGCATTCGTGCATTACATATTCTCAACAGCTATGAAATGCATAAAATCTATTAAAATTTCAATATGTGCATAACGCTTTTCCATTTTCCAGAAGAAATAGACTGCTCTCAAAGACGTAACTCAATTATACAATTAAATATATTCTTTTCCATTCATTGCTATAAGCCATGGGCTCCCCTGCTTACCCTAATAAAGTCTTCTGGTTGTCTCAAGCAGCTGTATGCATGCCACAACAATAGAAGCTATAGGAAAATGACAGCATAAAAAGGCTCTATTAGATGTTTCCTAGAAACTCTTTTCGGCTCCTGCTGAAAGACACGCAATAACAAGATTGCATTCCAGTCATACTCTTAAGACTATACTTGAAACATTAAACACGATTTATTGCCTTCCACTTAAATGACAAAGAAAAGTAGGTAACCAGAAAATTTGATTTTCAAGTCAAATACTAACACTATACTTATTGACATAATAACGTATGTTTTAGAAATTCTTTTTGGGCACACATTTTAGAAGTGCTTCCATCGTTTAAGATGCTCGAAATCTTCGAGCTAAATAACGTAATTTATGTAATGTGTCTGTATGAAAATTGTGGGTTGCATGGATTGATACTTTACTCTGGATGCTTTTAATTGGCGCATAGTTTTTGCCTTCCCAAATCAAATTAAAAACATGCAATTGCATCAGTAATGACTCTTATGCAGTCGGATTTTATACACACACAACTCTGTCTTACACATATATGTATAGGATATGATTGAAATAAGTGCTAACCTCCTTGGACCCTAGTAAGTAACCCTTGGACTCAGTCGCCTATGCCACTCTGCCTTAAGAACTTATTCTTTAACAAGTGCATCATTTTGTATATCCTCTTTTTGAAATGTCAAACATCATGATGACTGCGGAAAATTTAGCAAAAAATGCAGTCGCGTTCTGACAACATTCGATTCAATTCCAATAAGAAAGAAAACTTTCAAACTTATGTAATTGTAAGCGCTTTTTCAATGTTTTAACTTTTGATCTTTCCCTACCTCTTGAATGAATACAGAGATTGAAACTGTGAGCATTGTAGCCAATACTGTATTTCTTGTGAGTAAATGTGTACAAAAATTTTGACTTTATGACTATTTGTTAGCGAATGAGCTCGTGTTTACAAGTACCCCAGAGGCTCTGGGGTAGTTGTAAACAGTGATTTATTTTCGAATAAGGTTAATGCAAATAGAAAATTGCTTCATACACAGTCTGTTTGGAAGCTTAAGAAGTTCCTTATCAATGGTTCACAATCTGCGGACAACAGACCGCATGTGGTCCGCTGAGTTATGTTATGAGTCCGCTGAGATCATTTAACGAGATATATCTTGTAAAAAGTCAAGCAATACGTAAAATGTGTCCCGCAGTGGATCAGTCGGTTCAGCATGGATCCCACCGAAACCGAAAGTGAAGCACATCTGGCCGTGGTCAATGCTTGGGAGAGTGACCACCTCCCGCTACTGATTACTCTGTGACCGAGTGCGCTAAAGGGAGCTGTGAACCAAGTGTAGTTCCATTCTAGCGGAGCTCATTAATAATTAGTAGGAGCTTCCTTAATTCATGGTCGCAATGCAAGGGGGCTTGGATTTCAAGTGGCATTAGCAACAACAACAACAGTTATGTAAAATAGACACAGAAGTGTAATTTACATCAAAATATAATACTTATTGTCTCCCAAAAATATTGGAAAAAGGATAAATTTAAGTGTTTACAATTACCCCAGAGTACGAAACATACGGGGTAATAGTAAACACCTAACTTGCACATGAAAAATCACAGGGAGGACTAAATTCACAACTACGTGTTTTTAGCAGCATTCCATATGACAAATAAAAATGGTTCAAACCGCTTACATCGCTTTTGTAGATGAGCTGGAGAGGAAAATGTAATATCACTAAATTTTGTAAAACAACTTTTTTTCACTCATTTTCAACCATTTTCAAACAATAGTGACGCCTCCAAATTGTAGACACGTGTTTCGTAATGATAAGAATTTCCAGTTCAATGGGAACAGATGTGAGCGTTCATGCAAAGACATCCGACAAACACCTCTTTGCATCCACAAGCTCGGATTTCTCGGTATTGAAAAAAGAATTCCTTGTCATTCCGAAACTTGTATCTGAGACTTTTATTGTAATTTTGCTCTTAAAATGCTGCCTTTTATCATTCTTATTTGTTCGATTGATTAAAAAATGTCTTCCTAGATTCTTGTGACAAAATTTGACTAAGAACCCAGTGAAATATTTTCACAATGATTCAAAGCTGTTTATTTAGATCAAGAATTCATGCAACATGATTTAATGAAAGGTAAATGACATCTTTCTCGACACATACCAATACAGCTGATTTCGAATTTGGATTTAGCATTTCAGTCCGATGATTAACATTTATGCACATGAAAGAAACTTGGAAAGTTGGTAAAATCAAGTGCCACGTTCAAAATCAACTGCCACGTAGACAGTCATCCCCAGTGAAGTTCGTTGAGCTTCGACTTCCTACATTTTGAAGCAAACGTTTCCTTATTCTTCATAAGTAATGTCTGTCATTCTGTAAGTCGAATTGTCTTACAGAATATAATGTATAAAACAGACTCCCGAGTATTTGGCTCGAGCCTATCCGGCCTAGTTTTCTTTCAATCGTAATTAAATGAGGAACAAATTACATGGCCAAGGCGTTGGAAGTGGGCGTCTGCCACGATTCTTAGACGTGTCGTGACTCTTATCCGCAGCTATGAAAAGGTGGAGTTACCTTTTCATAGCTGCGGAATCGTTGCAGAATTTATGTTTAAATGTTGTTCACATTTTTATATTCTTAAACTTCATTTTACATTCTTGAAAAGTACATCAACATTTATAATACACTACTAGTATAAAGCCTTCCTTTTTTACTGACTGCTTCTATAACTCAATGGGCCACGTCACATTCTAAGTAGATTGAGATAAATGGAGGAATTTGTACTTCCGAAGAATATTTTTTTTTTCTTCACATCTTTCGTTTGTTTAATATAAAAAACTTGGTCTTCTAGTATTGGTAAGGCGAAAAAATTGGTGGGGCGAAGCCGGAGTTGTACAATTCAGAACTCCGGCCTGCCCTTCCGCTACATTAACCCGGATACTCGAGAGTGTAGTACTATATATTGCGTAAGTATATATAACACAGCATAAATGCACTGAATGATTGCAAGCACTTGAAACTGATTTGTGAACATCCCCTTGAAAACAGTTTGTTTCCAAAAAATGTTGAACTACACTTCAGTAAATTGCCGTTATTTTTCTTAATTTTCAAGGTATTCAACTGAAACGTTTTTACGAGTTTCCCTGTACCCATGGGTTTGAAATAATGACAGTTAAAAATTGTTATCTTCTTTCTGCGCATGCGCAGTAAAAAATTAGTTCCTTTTAATGTCCATATTTTATCAAATATTCAATATTTTTATTTCAAATTTCAGTATAATGCTTCACTTCTGTGCTGTCAAGTTTCCTTAAAGTTTGGTAACGTTTTGTGAGAAATTTTGCGTGCTATAAGCCAAAAACGTGTCATAAAAATTGGGCCTATATCTTCATGAGTATAAGTACAATTTCTACGAAAATGGACAGAATAATTGCACATGACAATTAAACTATTTAGTCTATTCCCAGTTTTTTACAACACAGGTTCATCCAAAACATTTTTCTTCTTTTCAATTTGTTGACGGTTCCCTAAATACAAGAGCGACTATGACTTTTTACTGCAAAGTGCAAACATTGTAAATTAAATCATGAACAAATAAGTAAAAAGTGGGTTTTTGCATCAGACTGAGTTTCAAGTATGAAATTACAAAAACTCTATAGTGCGTCTACCAATTTGGAAAGGGACGCTGTATATATGACTACACAATAAATCTTAAGAATCCGTCACACTCATTAAGAAACATTAGCATGGATGCCCGTAAAATTTTTTGCAGACGAGAACAAGATTGAAGAAAAATACTTTTATAATTTTTTTTTCGTCACATTCGGGGCAGATACGAAACATTTCCCCATTAACTTGACTCAACAGTCAAGACAGTTTTTTCACTGCACCAAAAATGACCAGGAACATTTTGCACAAACTTTCAATTTTTTGAACACACGTGTGTTGAATTCAATTTCTCCCGAAATCATACACACCAAAGCGTAATATAGCAACATATTTTTAAGTTTACAGCCATAGCCCAATTTTTAGACGCAGCAAAAAGAAGGAAAACACATTTTGTTCCAAGTATAGCTTGACATTTTTGAAAAACTTTCAAAAGTTATACCATGTTATCACAATCAAAGCCTAATATTTAATGACCTTTATTCTAAGAAAAAGGTTTCATCTCAACTGTCGCTCTATCACTATTTTTTTACATAATTAATACGAAAATTCATTCAAATTCGAACAATTTTACTGAAAAAAAATGCTGTATTGTAAACAATTGGAATGACAGTGGCTACATTATGACCCAGAATACCTTTCACCGGCGTCACTCTAAAAAAAAAGCTGTATTGTACCAAAATATAGTTGCTACAAAGGACGTTGCTTAATTTTACTATATTTTGGTGCTTACTTGGGTATGTTACACCGAAACGTAGTAAAATTAAGCAACAGCCTTTTTAGTCAGCAAATTGGCACGATTTGTTTGGAGCTACATATCACCAACTATTTTACACTACACTGCGGTTTCATCAGAAGACACCAGCGGCGGACTGGCTATGCGGGCATTCGGGCAAATGCCCGGTGGGCCGGTCCTCCCTGGGCCAGTCGCAAAATATCTATTTTTTTTTTTAATATGAAGTATACAGCTTTTAAAATGTTAATGAAAAAAACGGGGACCAAAATTTTGCCGTAATCCGGGCTTCAGAGAGTGCAACGGGGCAAAATCTCCAGGTGTGGGGCCACATGAGAGGGATGGGGCAGAATTTTTCAGGGCCGGCTGGTCCGTATAGACAACCTAAACGGCTGCCTGAGTTGCAAAATTGATTAAATTTTATGATTTTAATTTTGAAAATAAATAAAATACATCATTTTGCCCTTTAGGCTGCCATCTAAGTTGTCTATTTTGATGAGCTCTCGGGGCCGGCTTGAGAAATTCTCAGGGCCAGCTCGTCCATATAGAAAACCTTATGCAAGCAACTCTTGAGATCTGCAAAATTATTATTATTATTTATTTATTTTTTTTAATTTTGAGCAGTGCTAGCGGGGAAGGCTAAGGCGGCGAGGGGACGGCCTCACGGCACAACGCCCTAAAGGACGGCAGCTAATTAACATATTACGTATTATTGCCCTTCTATAATGAATAAGAAAAAAATCAGCCTTGTAGACATTTAATATTTAAATACATATCTACGAATTTACTGACAATATTTTTAATCCCTATAATCTGCAAAATACGGCCCTGAGAATTTCTCAATCCAATTGATGCAAATTCTCAGGGTCGGCCCACAGAATTTCTCGCGGTCAGTTGTATCGGTCCATTGCCAAGTTTTTCTATTTTAACCCCTTAAAGCACGTGTTTTTTTTTTTTTTTTTTCGGAAAACTGGTAAAAAATGATGGAGTTTTTTTTTTTTTTTTTTGACAGAAAATTAATATATAGGTATAGTATAAATTGTTCTTGACAATTGCAGTTATAGGGGGTGACTAGAGAGCGGGGGAGGAGGTAAAAGGTATATAAAAATGATTATACAAGAAAAGTTGTGCAAACGGGCATTAGAAATAAAATAACGCGAGATACAAGATCGGCTTATGAGACACGGGCATGTGCAAATTTGCCGGTAATTTTCGCCCGTGTCAGACATGGGCAAATGTGTTAAGGGTTGGAAGTATATTAAGAACAGATTAAGAAGCAATTTAACTCAGAACAAATTGGAATCATGTATGTAAATGTCGTGTGAAAAGGACATATTAGTAAAGCTTGACATGAAAAGTCTAATTGATGATGTAGCAAATAAGAGTCCCCCTTTTAAAATCGCTTTTAAAATACTAAAAGGCCTTCAAAAGGAAAATAATTTTTGAGCAAATATTGCAATGTATATTTGATTGAGGGTGAGTTTTTTTAAACCTGTTACTATTTGTGTTACAGTTATAGTACTGGAAACCAGAACAATAAACATTTCTTTTAACTTTTTCATAACTAGAACTAATTTTTTTTATGCTGACATACTGATTGTAGCACACTCAATACACAAAGAATACGATGGGTGCATAATTTTTCATGTTTATTTTTCAACTCTACCTCTTTTCATGTAAATTACTGCAATTTTGAAAGCCAAAATTATTTTTAAAATGCTATTAAAACTCGTTGTTGTCATTGAGTAAATTTCAAAAATTTTCGGGGGAGGGTGGATGCATAATATATGATTAGCGTTCATTTTCCGAACCTTGGTAGTGTCTCCCCCCCCCCCCCCCCAGGGCCGGTCTTCTTGAAATATGCCCGGGCCGAATTTTCTTCCCAGTCCGCCCCTGGAAGACACTGACATACATTTTTTCAATATTTCACCAAAAAGCGGATTAAATGAGTAAATTAAAAAAAGGTAAAATAAATAAAATAATAATTATTGTTATTCAAAATTTCAAGCTAAACGATCAACACAAGAAATTTTCTTTGCTCTCGTGTATCCGAAACTTGTGTAACTTTAAGGGGAAAGGAGTCAAAAGAGCTTAAAGAGCAAAAAGTTGGCTCAAGATTGGTGAGTGCATTAGAATTTTGAGAAAAGAAATTTGTGAATTGGGTAGTAAGGGGGATAGTGTAATACCTGGCAGATTCTCTGTTCCAAGTCCGTCCAGCAGCGGGCTCTTTTCTCGACTGCTTTATTCCCGGGCAGCGCCACTTCAAATCAGCCCCTTAACTGGGTTAGGGAGGAGACCACTCTCCAACCCGGATGCTCTCCACCGCCAAAATTAAATAATTTAATACGGAAGGTTGATTGTGAATAATCTTATTGCGAGGCCTCCGTCTATTTATATCTTCTTAACCTGATTTCGACCGGCCCAAAGTTTTTGCTCCCGCGCGCCGCCTCCCTACACCGACCCCAAACCTCCTTAAGAACGATTCATATTTCTTTAGGGGTCCGATATTCATCATTTTTCTTGTTTAGAATTGGGCTGGGGCTAACTGAGTTATCTCCCCCCAACACACGGAGCCTCAAATTTGATCAAGCACAGAGCTCGGTATAAATCTCAAGTCGTGCCGGTCTCGGGGTTCATACGACATCCAAACGCTCATTCAGTCGCTTTACTACTCTGGATTCCATCTGCGAGGTAAGTGCTCTTGTTGATGAAACCAAATCTCAGAGTCATTAGCAGTTGACACATTTTAGCAATACGACTTTGCAGAAGTAAGAAAATGTATCGCTCGAGAACTTATCATATATTCTTTTATGTTTCTTCATTTCTCAAAACTTCCGATTTAAGGTATGTAAAGTCTGCATTTTTATACCAACTTTTCTTGTTCGGTTTTTCAAAATTGCAAACTGCCGACGTACCTGTTTTAACTCATAAACACAGGAACATTAAAAAGAAGCTATTGTTCTTTTTGCCATAATTGGATATAATTATGACTTGATTTCAAGCTTTACTCACTTCCGGTGGCTGTCATCAAATAGGATAGAGCTCTTTTGATTTGGCAAAGATAGGCTTTTTAAATAATTAAATGAATACAATTTATTTAAAGAATTGATCAAAGTATTAAATAATTTTAGCTACTCATTTAAAATCATTTCATTTTTCCATGTCTAAAAGTACCCTACTACCGCATTTCAAGAATATATCTTAACCATAAATAGGGACATTTTTCAGCACACCAAAATGATGAAAAGTGTTGCTGCAACCCTCTTTGCTAGTGACGAGCTACCGTTTTACAAGATGCATTTCACTTCCCCACACATTCCTTTTAATGTTCCGTATATTAGATTTTTGAGAATTCACTTTCAACTATTTCTATTTGTTGACCAAAACTTGATTACCATTTGTATAGACTAAATATTCGTAATTTTCGTTTTTTGAGATACGTATGATTGCTTTCCTTCTAAATAATAAAATGAGGTTAAAGGGTGAAAGTTTTATTTTTTACAAGTAAAAAAGTGATACACGTTATATGTAGGATCATTAAACGTTGCTATCCTGTAAATAATCTCTCGTGCTGGTATATTGTCTTATAGTAGGTAATGTTTGAAGGGATGGTGTTGAATGCGCCACCTGACAAGGGATACTTTCAACCTAAAAAATCCCAATAACCAGTTCTTTTAGGAGAGTGTCAATCCATAATTTTAAACTGGGTCCGTTTTTTGTGAAAAATATAATAATTTTGCGAAAATTAAAAATTTAAACACATAGTGATACAAAAATTTATTATTATTTAATAAATAATTCTGTGAAAAGTAGGATTTAATTGATTAGAGTTTTCTGAAGGGTCCGAAAAGCCCATGCAGTAAATGTTTTCTGTAACTGAATAAAAATAAATGTAGGCTATCTTTGACATAATCTCAATAAATGTGTCTTAATTATAATAATGTATTTGAGCATTTTGACGCTAAAGCTACACTAGCACCTTAATTACAAACCTTAAAAATGACCAAGAATAGGTACATTTATTAATATTTGCAATTATGACAAACAATATAATTAGACGGGCCCAATGGAGTCGCTAATAATTATTGAACTTGTTTTTAATTTAGTATTTATAAGTTAAATATTACATACATTGTGCAGTACTGATACAATCCTATTTCTAAGTGTATTATATCCCCCCTTTAATGTTATCACGCCGCCCATAGGTTGAGAATCGCTGTATTATTACTTTTGTTTATAAAAATAGCATTTAGCAATCGAAGATGGACATATGTATGGGGAAAATAAAACCTACTTAAAAAGGTTTAGGTAAAATGTTGTAGCATGAAAATGAAAACAGTAAAGATTTATTTAAATAGCTCAATACCTATTTTGAAAGAATAAGAAACGGTTTCTCCAAATGATCCTACAGTCGTGATGATCACGCTTTTCAACAAACATACTAAACTCATACGCTGATGCACTAGATACAGTAGATTTTCAGTTCATTGACCCACTACTATTATGATTCTTGTACCTAAAAGACTATTGCATTTTCTTTTTACCTTTGAATAAGTATCTGCCCAATTTCTCAACTAAAATCAATTTTTTCCGTCAAAACTAAACAGGATTTTGGAGAAAACTGTAATCAGTTTTTAAAATTAAAACACTTATCTAGGGGAAAGGGAGGTACATTTGAACTTATACGTTTTTTACTATTTTTGAAAATCTTTTTCAAGTATTGAACCAAAAACTGACTCATTCATGCATAAATAATACATAACTCGCTTTTACAATCTAACAAATGTACTGCACATTAAAATTTACATTCATAGAACTTAAGCTGATTATCTGGCACAAAAATGAAATATTACATTCATTCAGTTTCACTCCAACAGAAAATGAGTCGTCAAAGTACCACCCGAAAGTTATAGATGGGGCAGTTTTTCTAAAGTATTATTTGTTTTGTTTCCTCATGAATTTCAGATATTCATCATTCGATTCTAATTTTTTAGTCCGACCGGCATCTTAATCTTTTTAGTAGTAAATTCCCCGATTGGTGTTAAGTCACTCTCAAGGAATTTCTTCATCAGAAGCTGAATCACTTAAAACCGAAGCTCTCCTTAAATTTTTTTGTCCATTCGGTTTTGAATCTCTAGTACCGTAATTATCGGTAAACAGCCCGCATCGTTGTATAGTCCGCAGGAAGAAAAATTCATTAAAAAGATTACGTTCAGTGTATAACCAGCATTGTTGTATAACCCGCACCCAGAACGAAAAGAGATTTAATAATCAAATCACTCTGTAAGGTGTTTCAGTTTAAATTACAAAACTCTTTTAACATTTAAAGTAAACTTTTTAAGAAGTTTACATTTTCCCATATTCTGTTTATACATGGCGCTGACGCCCTGATGTTTATACATGGCCCTGAAAGGCGGATGCATATCTGTTCTTGGACAGCGACCTTTATTCTGGTCCTACCTATTGTGATTAAATTGGTGGGGAGGAAAAGGCTCCTATTATGACAGCTAGATTGCGTATCTCTGTCCGTCTCTTTGGTCTTCGGTCGTTTGTGCATTAAATTTTATCTAAGAGCAATATCAGAAAACACTTAAGATTAGCTGTTTTTTTAAGAACCGCGTACAAAACTCTCGTAGTTATAGAACATTAATCTAATTCTGAAGCATCATTCAACTTCGCTGATAAGGAAAGGTCTCCCACAAATCCGGTCCACACCATCGTGGACCATCGTTTCGAAAGCTACAATTTATTTCTCTGCATTTTGTTTTGCAGGAAAAGAGATTTGGATATTTTTGAACGGTAATTGTCTTTTTAATAATAATATATATTTTTAGTTTCACGTATTGCCCGCATCGTTATATTGTCCGCAGATAGTAGAAAAGGAGTTTATTTGTAGACAACCTGCGGGCTATACACAGATAAATACGGTAGTCTACTCCTTCAAAATTGTACTTGTTGTAAAATGTATTCCCCAGTTAAACAAGGCTGGTTTCTTCATTAACATTTTTTCAGAAATTAGCAACTCTGTAGAAAAGCCAAGCCGTATCTTTTAGCAACTTTGTAGAAAGCGTGGAAAATTATCAAGCCGTTTCTTTTGATTGATAATTTTCCACGCTTTTTCTTTCTCTTCGGAAATTAATTTCCTTTCATTCTTTTTCTGTTAGGTCCTAACTTATGCTTATAAAACGCAAACCTAGAAAGTTACTCGCGAATTAACCGTCATCCTTTCTAGATGGGTTTAATAATCTATTTCAAGTTAAGTGAATAAATCAATATATAAGTAAGTGAAATTTTTTACCGCTAATGCATTCCTTCTGAGATCAAAACTAAAATAGAAGTTACTGAATTATTCTTTCATTAACTAAATTCAAAATTTCACTTTCATTAAATACAATGCCTTACAACTACTTTCAAGAATCATAAATACATCCTAATCTGAAAAACAATAACAAGTACATATCCCCTGATTGAAAAGAAAAGCATCATCTTTAATTGTTATCCGTGTTCAAATGGACCCTCTCCTCTATCAAGAAAAAGTTTCATCCACATTGAACTATACCACCTAGGCCAAAAGGGTGGAAGTGGCAAATTTGGAGATAACTTGGAAAGCACCATTCTACTCGTGTACTGTGACAAGAGATGTAAGTGGTAGTTTTAATAGGTGCTTCCCCTCAATGTGATTAAAAAATAAATTAAAAAAAAGAGCATCCCGTAAGATCCAAACTTTCTCGGAATCGTTCTTTGATCATCTCTCTGCCTTACATCAATTCTATCCTATTACGTTGGTGTCCTAGCAAAAGTAATCCAGTGCAAAACATCAAGTTAGAGACATTGTCAATTTAAACTTCCAAATCATTATTATAAATAATAAAGTTCATTATAAAACCCCTCACTCCTTTGGTAGGTATGCATATGTAGGTATGTATGACTCAACGCAAATTTTAATGCACTGCACTTGTTCGACACTTTTTTTTTCTTTTACCAGGTCCCCAAACATTTAATTACTATAGCTCTCAGAGAAATTCTTCGACTAGATGTTAACTATTTATGTTAGAATGTCATTGTAATATTCTAGCCCATTGGATCGCTTGCATATTAAAATGATAAGAGCAAGAATTTGAGATAGCATGAAAGTGTTCTAAGATTCAAAATGAATAATTAAAAAACTCAAACGAATGAAAATTTCTTATGACGTGAGAAGGAAGTCAAGATCTGCCGGAAGAGGGTGGCATGAATGCGGCTGAGGAGAGAGCAGTTTTCCCTCTCCCTCCAAAGGGGAAATAGTTCCGCGGCATCGACGAATTCGATGCCGCGGCCTTCAGCTTCAAGAAATCGCCCCACTCGGCGAACACTTCCTACACTCTTCAAAATGATGCGCTTCAAAAGGACAAAATAAACCTGCTAATTTTTAAAAAGTCATTTTCACTTTACTCACTTTCAAGTATCAATACTTATTTAGAAAGTATGATTACAATTTTATTTTTACTGGACATTTATAGAGCAATTTTACGATCATCATTAATACACGGCTTTTTTTACAATTATTTCTTTAGAACAATACTATTTGTATCAAAATGAAAAAACTATTTACTGCGCGAGACGTCAGAACGATTTAATAATTTGAGTAGTCTCTTCGGATCTGGAATACTAGATGATCGGAACAAGAAAACAGAATGGACGAGTGGATAAATAACCTTCTTCTGGATTGGGATATGAAGTAATTTGGCACGTAACTGGTACGCTCGAAAGCTATATGATCGTACGTTTCCCTGCCCGTTCGATGGCCCAGCGGAGTCTCTTACTTTCGCTTCATATATGTTGCGTTATTTATGATAGAGTGGGTGTTACCTTGAATATGATGAAACTTTTGTTTTCATTTGAAATGGTATCTCAAAAATGCGATCATTTTTGAGAAAAGGTTTACTTTGAAAATAAGAACTGCAATTTTCAAATCTTAGTCATTTTGACTCGGAGCTATTCCAAGAAGACGAAATTAAGCCGTTTTAACTCAATGATAAGAATTTTGATTTTGTTGAACTCACTAACGAATGCTATCACTATATATGAAATGCAAAAGTAATTGAAAAGCAATCCATGCTTCATTTCACAATGAGTCATCGTCATTGTTATGATCGCAAAGCTAATCAATACTTTTCCAGGGGACCCCCCCCCCCCCCATGCTGTTATTTTTAACATTCATTTCTCTTCAAGAGAGTTCGAGAGTGTGCTGAAAATTTTGACAGCGCTTCAAAGTTATGAAGTCAAAAAAATACCCAAGTAGTTTCTCAATTTAATTTTTTTTTAAGACTGGAGCGTACTAAATAATGTTTCATTTTCTGCTTTTTGTAGTTGAATTTTCCTATCAGCAGCTCTTAGAAAATACCAACTAATATTGGAAATTGACAGATGTTTACATTGTCATTGCATTGCTTCTCTTATATATATATAATTATCTGCTCGGAATTTATTCTATTGGAATAGATGTTGGTGATTGTGAGCTGAATTTAAAGTAATTCTATTTAACAAGTTTCGGCATTCTTACAATTCATTAAACAAAGGTTCGATTTTTCTGTTAAACCTTTGGCAGTGTTTCCTAAATTGTGGTACAGTCATTCAGGGTAACTTTGAACCACTTCACATTTTTTCATATATTTGACTTCAAAGAAAAACTAGAACTGCACTCAGCTGGTTAGGTTAGAAAATCAGTTTCCTACTCTTCATTTTACAAAATAAGTTTGCAGCACTATACACAGATCATTGTATGATACAGCAATTGTTAGTCATTGCTTGGAAGCTATTTTGCCATGCTAATTTCAAGTTGGTGAAATTCTTCGTTCTATATGCACTATCACAAATTATAAAAATTCCGTGATGCTGTGAAAGAAATGTTTTTAAATATTTAGAAAAAAAAATCGTTTGCTCACAACTGTAATTCTTTTATTAAGATAACTCGTTTTAAAATCACTTTTCTGACGTGGTTCAAAGTGACCCTTAAAGGATCACTTTGATAACAGGAAAATAATTAATTTTAATGGGTTTTTATAGTTCTTATTTCTTATCTTTTTGACTATGCAATACTTCAAGAGTTCTTTTTCAGTGTTATGCCAGTAATACTATAATATTATATAAATTAAAATATGAGTGAGAGAAATTGAGGATCAAAGTTACCCTGATATCCACCAAGTTGTACCCGTACTGCACGGGGATACGGGAAGAAGTTAGTGGAGATTCGCGGAGTGCCGTAATGAGAGCCCCGGGTAAACGTTTGTTTTAAATTGTCTCCTGTACCGTGGCAATCCAAAGAAATTGTATTCTTCCAAATTCAAGATGTTATCAAGGAATTTCATTGTTTCACAAGAACGCAATCATGAGAAAATTATATTTCTAGCAAACGATACTTGGTAATGGAGTTGTTGACTCTCTCCCCTCCCTTCATGAGTCTATAACAATGACTCGTAAAACTGATGCTGACACACCCAAATGTTTAACACAAGCATTTAGAAAATTTTAAAGCAGTCCAGTAAAACTACTTTAATGATTTTAGCAAAAATATGAAATAACTAAGATATCGATTTTTAGATTCATATAGGACGAGGGGAGAGTCCGGACAATTTTTCAGCGCGATTTTTTTCCTAAGTTTCCAATACAGCTAGAAATTTTCAGAAGGCGTTTTCTTGTGACCTGAAGATTCAGCTTTACGTGAGATTTTTTAAAATTACCTATGACGCCCTGTATAGGGACAATATAAATTTTAGTGCAAAGAGGGAAAGTGTCCGCGGTCTCCCCAACATGGGGAGAACGCGGACACCATGCGGGGAGACTCAGGACACAAGGGAAAGTAAAGATCAGCGTTTCAAGAAGTTGACACTCAAGTTATTTCTAGATAAACAATGAAAGCTGGGTATATATATATATACAATAAAAGAATATGACCAATGACACAAGAATTTACTGTTCAATAAAAAAGTTTTAATTAACAATGAGCAATTATTCAAGAAATGTATTTACATAAATCGGGTACGGTGAAAATTTGACGAGTTTTGCTGAATTGTTGAGGAAGGATCAACGTGCCCTAAAACTGAGGACCATGACCATTCATAAAAAATGATGTCATCACGAACGGGCCACTACCACAATAAACCGTTCTCTTTTTTTTTTTATGACGGACTGGAGGTTAACTCCAGTCCGTTATCTAATGAGTCCCGGGAAGACGTTGCCGCCATATTTAACTGCGACATATTCTCCTACCGATTTTTTTAATTGGCAATTCCTTTTGATGTTCTTCGTCTCCTGAATATTCCGGAATGCCAAGATCAGATGAGGCAGAGGGCATGTCGATGTTACTATCCGAGCTTGTCGTGTCACAGTTGCGTCTCCTTTTTTCTTGTTTGAAAGTCAGTGTGCGTTTCGGGCATGGGTGCTGGCTCCTGTTCCCTTTCTGCCTTGGATTCAGCATGCGTGAAACGTACAAACAGAAGACAAGGGGAGACTCGGGACAAATGTCCTGAGTCTCCCCAAGCAACATTCTTGAAGAAAATGTGATCTGACACAAGCAGTGTGTACGTGACGCCAGTTTCAACACATATGAATAATAGCTTAAATATCCTACTTTCATGATACATACGAAGAAAAAAACATGACTTGGCAATTTACTTAATGAAAGCTTAGCTACTTACCCCAAAATTTTAGATCAGACTATGCCAAATCACTTTTTTTCACTTCACTGCCGTACTTTGACTTGACGGGCAGCCATTTGCACATGATAATAATAGCAGATTACTACCAATATAACAGAATTATTTTTGCGCGGGAAAACCTATAGGTTAGGTGAAAAATGAGCTGTCCGTAGTCTTCCCCCTGTCCGGACCCTCCCCGGTCTCCCCTACAGCATTCATGCCAGAACGTTTATCGTACGCTGGTGAAAGAAGAGTTGGAATTATACTTCTGAAGTTGAAATTTGGAGCAGAATAGAGAAGATTCTTTTTTATTCAAACTCAATATTGTAAAGATCATTTATACTAGAAAGTATTGAATTATTATTGTCAAACCATTATTTTGGGTCTGCACCCTCCTAATAATTATTTCATCTCTGAACATTGTAAAAGATTTTGTTCAGCTGAATGAATGCTTTGTAATAAATCAGTTGAGTAAATGCTTGCTTATCAATTAAAGATATATTAAAACGATTGTTTTAAATGAATATTACAAAGAATATAACTGAAAGGTTTATGAAAAAAACCCTTTTGAAATCATAATTTGTAGACTATTTTTTAATACAAATTATCATTAAACAAAACGTTGAAAATCAATCATTCGTTTTTAAAAATATTATTTTTAAACATTTCAGCTGAATTGGATATAAAAATTCCCATTATTATTTTAAAGAACAATACATTATTCTTAAGAACAGTTTTGGACACTCAAACGTGTTTAAGAATAACTCTGAATGTTTTTGAACAAGGAACAGATGTTTAGTTTAAATGAAAAATCATCAAGAAAGGTTTCTTAAAAGCGATACAATTAATTGAACGCTTTTTCTACAAATATTTTTAAGCATATACTATCACAATATTTTGGGTATGATTTCAAATCAAAAATATTTTCAAGTTACGCTTTCATTTAAACTGAAATATTACGATAATATAGTAAACGCATTTTAGGAGAATATTCTTCTTTAAAAAAAAATCTACAAACAATTATTGCCGGGAACCTTACTTCTCTGATCTTACCGTTAGAGCAGCGTTTCTTATACGGAATAGTGGGGTTCCGTAGAGACTACTCAAGGGTTCCATGAAACTTACAGTCTTTCCTTTCATAATAGTCATGAGCCATTAAAAAAATAATAACATTTTCGAAAAGGCGTCACGAGTTTATTGATAAAGACAAAGAATCAAATATCAAGAAATATAGTACAGCCCTATACACATGAATAAAAGAGTGCTTCGATGTTACCATAAGCAGTATAAATTGATTAAGATTTAAAATCCAAAAAATCGCAGTAATAGTTTGTTTTTGCTTTTTGTTTCATTATTAACAAGTGGAGCAACCAGAATTCTCTCCTACGAGGATGAGGTTAGTTCATAACAGTCATGTATATATATATATATATATATATATATATATATCAAGTACATATATCATTCTTCTATATCAACATACTAAGATTGGCGAAAATTCCGGCGGGTAACCTTGAATGATGACAGTACTGCCACAATTTGTGTTAAAATTGTTTTGCAACTTTTGTTGCAGAATCAATAGGTGGCTTATAAGGTTGCATTTCTGAGCTAAAAGACGAGGTGCGTGCTTTTCTAAGAATACAATTTTGAGATAGTTCCAGACGCATCGTTTCCAATTTCACGTCTTGATCGGCGGTCGCTGTAACATATTAGGCGTTACCTAATCAGAGGGAAGCGTGTAAATAGAGTAATTCATTCCGGAATTTTTTGAGCACCTGGAAGGATAGACACAAATTCCCGAATGAACAGAGGAATAAACATTAAAATAAATAGAGAGTTAAAAGCTCATTGTCAATGTGAGATCTTGAACTATATCAGGAGAAGAATACGAAACTTTTTATTGAAATGACACCTGATTCATTATTGCAGCAAAATTTTCAATTAATGCAATTTTGGAATAACTTAAATTATGATTATCCTCTTCCTTGTCACCAAAAGACCTTATCGGCAGTTTTACCATTTGAAGAAATACTCAAACAAACAGTGTCTCAGCTTATGTGTCGAGAAAGAATATTTGCCGTAATAGACTTGATGATGAACCGGAGATAAGAGTTCAACTTTCGTCCTTGAATATGCAATTTGATGTTCATCCTATCTTTCTGCATTCATGAAGGAGTTCTTGAAGCACCGAAACACATGTATGCAATTCATTTTGCATGCTTATGCGTTATGACGTTGTTCCACCATTTGCATTTTCCTCATAATATATGTATATATATTTCAATTTTAAACATCACGTTTTTCAAAAATGTATTAGATCAGGTATGAATGCAACAAATAAAAATTAATAGTTTTTAAATTCAGAACTACTTGCACTATTAAAAACTTAGGAGAATTTTGACGGAATTTCTCGTAAAGTATTTTACAACTCAGTAGTATTTCATAAAGTGAGAAGTAATCTGCACAAATTTGACAGTAAATAACGTGCAACATGTGATTTAAAATTTTTAATTATTTCCGACTCCATTAATGCCCAAGTTTTATTTACATACAATTTTTTGTGTAGTGACAGTAAGACATTTAAATGTTCTTGAAATCAACTGAAAATATATCAAAAATAAAACCTTGTTTGAAAAATTTATAGTTCAATGAAAAAGATCCCTTAAAAGGGACGCAAAGCGCAAACACCATACAAGGATACATTAATATGTTTGAATGCATTTCAATAAGTGAAATACATTCTTACAACTGTCTTAACTAAGATATCGGCTAAATTCAGGAAATAATTGATCAATAAATCTGTACCTGAGAGTCATAGTATCTTGCGTCCATTTTTCGAGGTTTTGCAATGAAGTTAAAAAATAAACAGTTTTAGTCCTATAAGACTATCCTTTCCATGAGAGCCTTAGAATCAATATGTCCGATGAAAGCTTAACAGTTCGAAACCTTCATGTAGCTAGTGACTTTGTCGTCGGAACTCTGAATGTCCATTAAGTGTAGCAAAAACTCGAAAAATGGACTTAAGATACTATGGCTCTCAGGTACAGAAATAACATAAGAGAATGAGCGTTTCCTTCTCGAAGCTGAAAACACTATTTTAGTGATAACGTTAAAAATAAAAAGAGAACATTTTTAATGCGCTCTTTTTATATCTGTGATTTATACCAAACGTTTCATACGATTTGCTATGGATATACAATTAAGAGAACAAATACTTAAAAATACCTTTTTGTATGATACAAGCTTCCTTTTTCCCTGCAAGTTTCTGATGGCAACCTTAAAAAACGGACGCTAAGCACTTACATAAACTCTTAATCTGCTGGTTCACACTAAAGCAAATCACAGCAACGTTAGAGATAAACATTTTTGAGTCTCTTATAATATTTGAGTTAGATACGAGCTGTTTTTGAATAGATCAAGAAATGAATATTGGAATATGTGTCTTGTTGTCTCAAAAACGCATTAAGATTGTTTTTTCCATAATGGGTAACATAAATTCTTAATCTGGTGTGTAAAATTTATTTCTTGTTTCCGTAAAGGGACAACAAATTTATAATGTGTTGTGGTCTAAAATGCATTAAGATTGTTTTGTATTTCCAATACGTTGTGCCTTTAAGATTGTTTTTTTCCACTTGCAGCGGCCGGCCTTCCACCGTATAAAGTATATCCTGTTCACGAAGGTGTCCTAACAGAAAAGCGAAAGCAACGCCGTATCCGAACCACTTTTACCAGCGCCCAACTAAAGGAGCTGGAGAAGGCCTTTCAGGAAACACATTATCCAGACATCTATACGAGGGAAGAAATCGCGATGCGAACAGACCTCACAGAAGCCAGAGTACAGGTACGTGTATTTTACTTCACTTTTCAATAAACAGTCGCAAAATCTAACATTTTCTTGATTGTGTTACGTGAAATGATTCAATTGAGTTGTTATTTCCGAGGAAGAAATATTTCTTTGCTGTCAGTTTGTGTTCTAACAATTTGAATTTGCGAACACTTTTCTGTTCACTTCATAGTAATACGTTAGTCCAATAATAATAATAAAGTTGTGACTTTAAATTATGTTTTCAAGTCAGTAGAAAGGTACCCTCGAAAAGAGCTATGCTTGTTATTCGTATGCACTGGAGATTAAAACGTCAAACTTAAAAATAGTCATTTGAAAAGCTTAGTTGAAGAACATTCTGAGTGAGTGATTCCTCTCTTGAAATGAATTAGGAGACAGAGGGCTCAACAGAAGCAAGCAGAGGCTTATTGTATTGACACCCAAACAAAAGTCCCTTAAAGAGACCAGCAGCTGAAGCAAAGTTCAGCAAGTACCTAATGGGAATACCTCGAATCTCCCCAGCAGGTTCGATTAAATGACAATCAATAACATAATTGAATCGGTGAGTGGAAAAACAGTACTAGTCCAAAATCGGTCATTTTTAGATACCTGGCAAAAATTACACTAATATTTAGAACAACATGTTGCAATGAGAAAGAATACAACTGACAAGACCTCCCACGTTATAAAACCTAGGCATGGCGTTAACAAAAAAAAAAAAAAATTTGAAAACGAAAGTTGTTTTTGCAAATATCTCACAACGTTTTCTGGACAAGTACTGTTTTTCCACTTGCATAAGGCTTTTATTTTCTTTTTAAATGACGTTTGATTTCGACAGAAGTTACTAAAGAAATCTCATACGTAAAAATAATTTTTGTGTTTGTGCTTTTGTTTATCATTTAAAAAATACAACGAGGAAACACAAGAAGAAATAAACATTGTTCTTGTTAGGCGCGTGGTAACGGTGAAATCATTTGAGGATATAATGTGGCCTTACTTAAATAGTGAGGCAACTTCACTTTAAAAAAAAATCAAGTTAGACTCACTTTTATGTTCATACAAGTCATTTCTTCCCCAATTTGTAATTAGTATACCTCCAGTTGAATTCTGGTGCCAACAGAGATAGGATCTCAAGTATATCTAACCGCAGAATGTGTAGCAATCATTAGAATTGAAGGCTCTGCATCTCAAAATGTAGCAGCATGGAATGGATCATATCTCAAATGGAAGGTCTATTTGACTAAGACCTTCGATTAGAATCAAAGTGAATTATTTTAGTTTATTTTTTGCACTATTGCCTTATTGAATTGAAATATTCAACCACAAAAGTTTATTAAAATTATTTACAATTTTCCAGATGTATCAAACTGACGCTTCGAGACATTAAAATAAGCCCAACATCGTAAGATTATAAACAATTATTCTAAACAAATTTTACTATTGTTTAGTTTCGGTATGCATAAACTAAAGATTTTTTGGTTCTTTAAAGTGTTTAAAAATTAAAATAGTTTCTTGATTCATAAGAATAAAAGTTCCATCACAAGCATAAAAGTTGTTAATGGCTAAAAATACCTTTGATCATGAATCGAAACGGATAGTTATTGCTTTCAAAAATATTACAATGTACCTAACAATGTTGCTAACAAGTTGCCCCTCTCCCTAGTCACCCCTTCAAAAGAATGGTGCTTACTTTTACGATATTGCGTATGACCAAAATATGATAGTAAAATTATACATTCTCCTTTCTAGCCAGTCAGTTTTTGGGTCAATATTTTTTGTCCAGTGAATAAATAAGAAAAAGAGAAACTATAAGCAGTGTTTCGACACTGCTTATAGTTGCATCAATTCTTATAGTAGGTTTCACACTGCTTCATTTCGATTTATAGTGACGAAATGTAAATTCGGAGATTAACTTTTTAACAAATTCACAATGGCAACAGTAAATCACATTTCGTCTTGAATGATGTCCAATTTTTGATATTTTCTGATTTTCTAAATTTTAATAGAATAGATTTCATCCGTTGAATAGAGATGGAAACAAAATATTATCTAATATATTTATGTGTTGTATTTGGAAATAAATCTATGCGATTAATGAGTCAAGTGGATGTTTCGAAAACATGCGACAAGTGAATTAATTTGTGATTGGTTGTTCCCAAGAAGCATTTGAAGTTTGAGAAAACGCAAAGCGGCTCGTATCGCTAATTCAGTAAAGAAGTGAGCCATTTGGAAACGGGGACTGATTACTCAAACAGGCTACCTAAAAATTGACTCTCCCCACCGCGTCACGTGCCGGAGAGGGGGAGGAGCCAGTCCCTCTCGGAGATCCCCACCTTTTGTATAGTAATCGAATTAAGAGTGTAGAGCTTCCCCCAAGTCCTGCTTAATCACCGATCGGACACGGCGGGTTCTCTCCTCCCCCGCAGCGGTGGTTTTTCAGCCGTTTAAACAGGCACTTCCTGATTTGGGACCGTTTGTGGTGCCGTGGCAAGTGGTGCGTGAGTCGAACCTAATTGGGCGCGCTGGTTAATGAAATGGATACGCGATCATAACACTACCTGCGACATCGGAATATTAAGGGGGTTAATGACGGGAACTGGTTAGCATTCAATTGGATACCGGATCACTATGTATGACTAGTCTGTCTGGGGAGCTTCCCATTCACTAAAATGCCTCTTCATTTCGTCAGACGCTATTGAATGAAGGAAAATGCTCATTTTCATTTTAAGTCATTAAGGCTATCACGATGATTCGAAACTCTTGATTGCAGGAGACATGAGAAATTGAATACGCACCCATTAATAAACATCTGTTCACCCGTTACTTGTCACTGGATAAACCCACTTCCATGATTCTTCTTCAAAGTTCCTTCGCCTCGCCAGATTTCAATCATTATCATGTTCATTCGAATGCTCTATTTCCATACTGAATAGGTGATTTAATTATTTAAAAGTTTTGCTAGCCATAAAATAGTAATATTTTTAATGAATACATACACATAAAAGAGCCATTCAAATTTAAAATTCATATAACTATGCACACTGCCCCACTAAAACTGAGATGGCATGGGGAGGAATTCGCTGGGTAAGAAAGGATTGTTTTACCATATTTTGCTACAACATAATAAGTAAATACCAGCATCTGTAGCTAGCAAATTTGTACCTTTTCCCTATGTAATATAACATACAGCGTGCCCGGGATCGCCCACTATGCCGCAATGCTTGCGAAGATAGCATTTAAACGATATCGCACTGCACATGTTGGAGGACATTGGCGCCAGAGTTAGAAATTCATAGCATTATTTTAAAGAAGAAAAGGTATACATTTTCATAATATATTATATTATAATAGCAGCTTAAATTTGCGCATAAATGATGGTGAAAGAAGAACGAAGTTGAACTCTCAATGATCCAAGTTTTATAGTACAACTGGATTATCTGCGTCCTATATTGGAATGGACATTTTCATATAACACTCTATAAAAAATGACACAACATTTGCGAAGCAAAAGTACGTCGTCGTTGCGAACGGTGGACCGCCGTCAACATTGCAGTCAGAACTCAGGGCATTCCTGATTGTAAGCCAGATTTGTACCGCTGTGCCAGAAGACATCTAATGGCCATGGAGAAAGCTGGATTACATAGCTTCCAAATGCACCAGTTGAGGATGTCCAAATACTTCCATTGCCAAATTCCTTCATACTTTCAATTCCAGAAGAACGTTAATTATCCACTCTTCCATTCTGCTTTTTTGTTTTGTTTCGCCGCTTCCGATTCAAATCCGACGAAGTATTTAATCTTGTATTCCTGTGAAGAGATGAACAGGCTACTCAAATTCTCGAACCTTTCTAACGTCTCGCGTGGTACATAGTTCCTTAATTTTTCCATACAAATGCTTTTGTTTTGAAGAAGTGATCATTATAAAAAAGACCTATAGTATTAATGATGAACGTAAAGTTGCTCTAAAAAAATTGTAATTTTTGCAGTGAAAATAAAATAATATTTTCCCTTTCTGTAACTTTACTTTCTAGATAAGCATCGGCTCTTATAACTGAGAACGGCGCTTTCTTCTTGTTAAGCCAAAATTACTTTTAAAAAAAAAAAAAGCGGGTATAGCTGTGTTCTCATTTTTAAGTCAAAATTACTCAAAGAAAAAAACAGGTATATGTTCTTATTTATAAACACATAATTTTTAACAGCGCACTATCATCATATATTATTGACTATGATTTGAAAATACTTGAAATTTCTATAATGAAACAAATACACTAATATGCAGATAAATTTTCGTAAAGGATTCGGGTCAAACACACAAATCACAGAACATATTACGAACGTAGGTAGTCAGTACGAACATATGCCTTTCACTCTAACCGCCCTTTAACTACTTCCCTCTCGCTCCCGTGAAAATGACGTTTCGCCTTCTATTTATCGCTCCCGTGATATTTCCGGGCTGGAGTGTTTAAAATTTCAAAATAAAAATTAAAAATAAATATATATATTGTTCATGTACATATTTTAAAATCATTTTCAGGGATTAAAAAAATAGGCACTTTTATGACCGTTTTCTTGAAAATTACCCTACCGTTAAGGGGTTAATGATATCTAATTGCAGTTTTAGACACTAAAACCCCTGTTACAACCAGTGAGCTGGAGAAGAGCTCGGAGCAGCGAGATTTTTCGTGAAACTGGAGCGGAGCCAGAGCAAATATATCTTTTGTGCTCCACTGCTCCGATTGTTGTTTTTTCTTTTAACAAAAATCAAAAACTTAAAAATAAATGAAAGATCTATCTTCTTTTTATACAAATACAAAAGTGACGACCAGCAACAGACTCAGGGCCCAGTAATCTTTCCTAATTTCAATATTATCCAGAGATTTGAAAAGCTTAAAACAATGACCTCTGGTTCTACTTTGAGCACATAGCTGTAGTCCATCAACATTTCCCATTTTAATGAATTTAAACAACTGAATCATGTCTCCTCTAACTCTGCTTCGCTCAAGACTATACATATTGAGCCTTTTAAGCCTAACCTCATAATCTAAGTCTGAAAGACCACTTACCAATCTTGTAGCCCTCCTTTGAACCTTTTCTAATAAGTAATATCCTTTTTTAGGTATGGAGACCAAAACTGAACACCATACTCCAAATGAGGTCTTACCAAGCTTCTGTATAATGGCAATACAACTTCCTTAGAAATGTTCGAAATAGCCTTATTGATAAACCCAAGCATCCTGTTAGCTTTGTTACTTACTATGCTGCACTACTGACTAGACTTGAAGTCGTGACTAATCAATACTCCTAGATCAACAACTGCTTCTGCTTCCCTAATGACGGAACCTTGTAAATAATAGGTTGCATGTTTACTCCCATGACCAAAACGAAGCACTTGACGTTTCCCAATATTAAAAGACATACCCCATTTAATTGCCCACCTAGAAATTTGATTTAAATCCTCTTGAAGCCGATTGACTTGTTCCTCCGTGTCCACAATTCCCATGATTTTGACATCATCAGTAAAAATATTGATGTTCCCAGAAATACTGTGAGTAATATCATTAGTAAAAATAATAAATAATATAGGCCCTAAAACTGAACCTTGTGGAACACCACTCAAAACATCAATCCACTGAGAATAATTGCCCTTCACTACTACTCTCTGTTTCCTCCCAGTCAGCCAATTTTTAACCCAAATTAAAGTTTTTCCACCAATACTAATATAAGCAAGTTTGCTAAGAAGAGCTTCATGCGGTACTTTATCGAACGCTTTCTGAAAGTCAATGTAAACAACATCTACGCACTTTTTATTATCTAATGCCATGGTAACCTTGTCGTAGAAATGCAACAAATTAGTTGTACAGGACCTGCCCTTCCTAAACCATACTGAAAACCAGTCAACACTCCATTTGCCTCCAGGAAATTCACTATTTTGATTTTGATCAGCGCTCCAAAAATTTTACAAAGAACTGAAGTAAGACTCACAGGCCTATAATTTCCTGCCTTAGCTTTAGACCCTTTCTTGAAGAGCGGCGTTATGTTTGACAGCTTCCAATCCGCTGTCACAGTCCCCGAGTTATACGAATATATAAAAATAGTCAAGACAACATCCACTAATTTCTCTGCGCATTCTACTAAATTTTTTGGATAAACATTATCAGGTCCTGGAGCCTTATTTGCTTTAATCCTTTTCAAATGAAACAACACATCATCCCTAGAAAATACAAAATCCTCAAGCTGTGTTTTCTTTCTTTTTTTTTCGTCTTTTGGGCGCATCATTTTTTTCGTAGCACCAGTGCATGTAGAACATTATACATCTATTATTATTATCTAAATATAGAGTCTATTAATAATTTTAAATTTTTTTATCACAGAAAAACTTTTTTAATAAATTAAGTTAAAAAAACGAGATAAATAATATTTATAATTCCTACTAAAGCTATTCGGAGCGGAGTCGGAGGAAGTACGTACAACTCAAAAAAAGTGGCTGCTCCAGATCTCTGGTTACAAGTGTGTTTGCCACAATACATCTTACTTTCTTCCATTTAAAAAACGCTTCAGTAAAAATAACATTCAAAATTCCTGTGAAATCCGTAAAGTTTCACCTCTGAACTATTTGACTTTTAGTCTGTAGATAAGAGCTCTTTATAAGTGCTTTTTAACCATGGTACATGTATCTGGAAATGAAAATTTTCCAAAAGCAAATTTCTGTAATAGAAACGATGGAAACTTATAGCCTTCAAAATAGAACACACCCATTAGAATTTAAAACATTACTGAACATTAACTGGCTCTAAATTGTGCTAAAAGTGTGTAAACCCCCTCCTCTCTGAAGCTATATATATATACATATATATATATATATATATAATATGTTGGGGGGGGGGGAGTCAGAGTACCTGGTAATATAGTTCTTTCTATCAATGTCCTGCGTTTCAAAACCTCTTTATTTTTGTTTGCATTGTTTAATTGTTCTGCACTGATAATATACTGACACAATATGTTCATTTACACAATCATGCAACTGTCATGGAGTCATGGTATCATAGGTCATTTGTAGACGTACTCTAGGTGCAAATCTTTTCCCAATAACACCCATACTTTCACACACTTTTATCATGTGATGTGGTAAAATTGTCACTTTTTTTTCAAATTGAAATGAATGGCATCTTAGGTTGAATAAATTGTGACCGTGTTCGTACTAAGAGGCAGCAGCATCTCTGTAATAACAGATTATTAACCCCTTGAAGTCTAGGCCTTTTTCGCTTGCGCAAACCAGCAACTCTAGACGATTTCGGCCAAATTCGGCTAACATTTTACAAGTACTTTAAAAACATTTATAAACAAACAAACGTGTACAAATAATAACATTTCACCAGTTTATTCATTTATATGTAGAAAACAAAACTTTGATAAATATTACACTCTGTAATTAGCTTTATCGAGTTGAAACTTCAAATCGGTCGGGCGTCGTATCTTCGTCGCTCGAGTGCAAAGGGTTAAGTTTAGCTTCAAGATAAAACAAATTAGAACAGACTATTTATCTGAGCTAGAAATCACTGATCACAATTTATTCTCTCAGAGAACATTTCAAATGAATAAGGTAGTTGGCCTCAAGACTTAATATCTCAAGACATATTCTTTTTTTGAACTTTGTCTATTGTTTATAGACAAAGATAAATTAAATATTTAACGTCGTTAAGATAAATGAAATATTTAATGTCGTGAAGCTCAAAACATTTTGAATCTTTTCTTCTAATTTTTGTGATCGGGACAATATTTGCAATTTCCAAACAGGCAATGTTTGGTTGGATATGGATATGATATGTTCTACACATGTCGTTAAACAATTTGTACGAATTAATTGACCTTTCCACAGAAAGTTAATTTATTCAGCAATGTATAACCATAAGTTTTGCGTTTTGATGGGTAATACTTTTGGAATAGGCTCAGGACTTATCAATATTGCAATTCAGTCATGAAAAGGCAAACGGGTACAATTCGTTTTCTTCATGAACCCATTGCAATCCCATTCTGAAGTTTTTATCACATGTACACCCATTGGAGGGCAAAAAATATATTTTTTCCATATTTCTGAAAATAACACTTACCAAGATACTTCAGGTCAAATAATGGTTTCAATAATCTTGAAATAAGTGGTCAATATAGAGAGGTGGTCAAATGAGGTGGTCAAGTTGCAAAGGTTTCCCTACCCATTATATAATTCCGTTACCTAATTCAGTTCCTGAAAAAAGTGGTCAACTTAAAAAGGTGACGAACGAAATCAATTTGTACGACTATACAAAAACTTGATTTTTAAACTGGACAATCTCTACAATGATAGTTGAGTTGATTGAATTAAGTCAAAAAATGCACAATTTTAATGACGCACAAATTTGACTTGCTTTCTCTATAAAGTGCAAGGCCGTATCCAGAGGAGGGGGGGGGGGAGGCACGGGCCCCCGAAATGCCGAAATTTTTCGCAATGTAGCATATATTCCTAACTTTCCTCAACATAAATGTTTCAAAGTCCCCCCCCCCCCCCCCCCACCGAAAAAAATTTCTGGCTAGTGCCTTGATAAAGTGTACAATTTCGTAAGAATTGTTGTAACTTAGAATCTTATCTAGGATAAATTGAGTTCGTGCGCTACGAAGAGTCATTGGTAGTTAGGGCTACTTAAAAGGTGTGAAATGTAAAATACTCTGATGAAAGATCCAAATCGTAAAGCCATTAATAGGCCATGTCAATTTAAAACTTAAATAATTTATTAAAACAATTATTTACAAATATCAATTACCTTTGATTTGAAAATACTCCCATTTGGGTGGGAGTATTATAAAAAACACTTTGTAAGTTGATCCCCCGTGCCGCACATGGTGTTTTCAACAATCCCTCTGCTTCTTTCAGTACATACCTTAATAGCATGGCTTGGGCCTCTGCCACCCAGAAGGTTTCAAAATTCATCCGGCGGAATTTACATACGCTCTTACCGCCAGATTGAGGCTCGGCCGACACAATAGTAAAATATATTGACCAGTAGGGGAGCACAAAAATGACTAACCTGAATTACAGTTTAGTGGTGTAAGTCATTTCAAGACCGCGGACTATAGTTGCTTTTATCGTAGTTTAAAAATGTTTTCATGAGCTTAGATGCACTATAGTGCTTTCACCACAGTTCATATGCCTAAAAATATTAATTTCACCCATTTCATTTGATTGCTCAGAGTATATTACTTCTAAATCTCCAAAAGATGGATTTTAAAAATATTTTAAATTGGTTATTTAGAACGCTTGAAAATTTTTTAAATAATTGTGGAGACATTCCAAAACAAATCACATACAACAAAGTACGCCGACAGCAACTAAAAATGTAACAATGACTTGCCCTTTATACGCAACGTAAACAAAGCAGCTTTGTATTGTGAACGGATAGCTGCATTTCTGTGTATTTTAATGCTCCCTCAGAAACTGCTTTTGTTTTTAATTTATGGAAGAAAGACTTATCACGTTATCAGTTCTAAACGTGATAAATGTTGTTTTATTATTGTTATCTAAATGTTTTTTAGGTATCATTTCCTAAGTTTGTTTTGGAGTGAAACGTGCTAACCATCGAATGTTTATTTTAACAATTATTTAACGAGCTGCTTTGCTTTTTATGGTATCTATTTTATGTGATATACATATTTTAAATACTGGACCAAGTAATGAGGGGACTAACTGGATTTAATTAAAAAGTAATGAAAGAGCTTGTCTACCATACTAAGGGAATGTGCAATCAATCTGATAGAAGGTAGCAATTTGAAGAGCTAAATTTAATAATTAGTAAGCCATTTAATTCGTCAAAAGTTACGTAACGACAACAGTTTTAAAAACTGCAAAATGTTCGCAATAATATCCCTCTCGACTTGATTTTGGTGAACTCACAGTCAGTGTAAATAAACAGTGGTGTACGTCATTTAAATAACTTACAGGTAACTTTTGATAAGAGTTGTTTCGTAGTAAAAGTACGGTACCTATGTGTAAGCAGAAAACCTTAACTTGAAGTTAAAATTTATATCGTTTTCCTTTTATTGTAGTTGTGTTTAGTAAACCTTCAATGACTCGAAACTAAGTTAGATGACTTACAACACTATCATTCTAATCAGCTTAATTAACAGTTATTACTGCTGACTCTAGCGCAGGGCCTTCATCCGTGTTGCCTTTCCCAGTGCTTCATGCAGCCTTGTTCGAAGCCATTCAGCGTCGTCAATGATCTATTGCCCAACAGTTTTTTTTTTTTTTTTTTCAATATAAAAGGGTAAACATATGTGAAAAATTAATTTCTGAAGTCATATGGGTCATATGGACTAGTTCTTAATTGGTGTAGTTATGTAACAAGGTATCAACTTTCTGAGTGCAATAATCAACCACCAAACTAAACAAAACGACAACATACTTTGTATAAAAATTATCTTAAACGTTAACATTATCTCTAAGGAAAGCATTTTATTTCCGTCTGACCGTTAAAAGCTTTCGTTTCCTGAGATACATATAAAAATTTACTGTATATTCCGGGTATAACGCGAACGTTTGACACAAAGTGTAAGATCGAAATTTGATCGCGATGGATTATGATTTCGGATGTAAAAATGATATATTTCGAAAAAAGGGAAATATCAGCATTCAAAAATAGATTTCTCCTTGTTAAATGCTGTTTAGATAAAAGAAATGACGTTTTACGGACTAACAATATTCATTGTCATTTCATCGCCATATTAGAATCCTGTTTAAACTTCGCAATCACCAACTCCGATTCATGAATAAAAATCATGTTTTGTTCTCATCTAGATTTTCAGACACGCACTTTAAAACGACTTTTGAATGGTATCAGGTTGCGATTTAGTTCTTGAATTTTGTCAAATCTTTCGTATAGTTAAAGGTGCGCGTTACACAGCGAATATACCTAACAATTTAACAAGGAAAAAAAAAAAACAATTTGAAATCATAGGAACGTGTTATACGCCGAATTTTACGTTCATGCAACATTTTAAAGGAGATGAATGTGTTGGATTGAAAACCTGTTTTTATAAAAGTCGATAGGGAATTTTCCCGTTATCCCCTTTTGGAGAGACAGCTTTGAATGTGCAAAATGCTTTCAACCGATGAAGACATCATGGATCAAGATGTGTCAATATTAGTGGTAGCGGGGTAAGTGAATCTTGAAGTGGTTATCCCGGCCCGACACTTATTGAATGAAGCGGGGAAAAGGGGCGACCCATCTGCTTTTGCTCTAACAGATGGGTGGTCTAGTGCACGTCTTTTTGAAAGTAGAGGAGAAATTAATTTGCTGATGGAAAGAAGGCGATATGCGTGGCTGATGGCCAAAATAGAGACTCAATCCTGGATTGGAAGGCATCATTTTCAAAGTGTGTTTTGTGCTTCCTTTTTGCATTGCGTTTTACTAATTGCTCATACCAAATCAAAGATGTTCAAAATTTTAATAGCCAATCAAAACAGTGAGAAAAATACACATACCAAATCAAACATTGTCAAAAATTTAATGGCCGATAAAAACAGTGAGAAAAATGCACATACCAAATCAAAGACGTTCAAAATTTTAATAGACAATAAAAACAGTTCACGCTTGTAAACGTTTTTCTCTTAAATTATGAAAAAATAATTCTCAAAATTTTGCTTTACAAGTTAGGGAATCGACTTATACTAGAGTTCATTTATTTATTTTGTTTTTGATTGATTTTCAAAAAGATTGACAGTTTGATGCCTGCAGTATAAAATCTGAATTTTATGTCGATAAAACAGTTATTCTGCCATTGTAAAAACCTGTAGGGAAGCATCATTTCATACTTAATTCAATGCATTCATTACATTTTTTCCAAGTTGTGAAATAGTATGCTTCTTCTATACTTTAGTTGGAAAGTAATGGAAAATTGCATGTCCGGGGCAAAAAATTCACAGAACCAGAGTCTTTTTTTTATCATTCCAAGTAACTTTTTTATTCAATATGATTTAAAACATGAAGTAATACGTGCTTACTTAACAAAAATGCAAGGGATTTTACTGAAATGTTTATCTAATATTATAAAATTAACAGAAAGTTTTTGTCCGGACATGTAGCTCGTGAGTATTACCTCGAAAAGTTCCTATCATTTAACATTCAAACTATTTAAATGTTGTAACTATTTTCTGTGGTAGGGAAGCCTCGTATGTTAACCTCGTACCATCTAGAAAGGGTGAGTTTTATTCCTTTACTGTTTTATAGTGGAACATACAATACAACATGAGTATTTTAATTACTTCTCAGGAGTGTAACCCATTTATTTCCCGATATTTTTCACAGCATAAAAATAAGCAATTCAGCAAAAGTGTATTTCTTGTAGAGGAATCAATCGGTCCAATTAAATTTTTAGGAACACAGTTGGAATTTCTTTTAGTGAAGAATTTCTTAATAAATCTCATGAGTGTTATACTTGGAAAGAGAAGGAAGTTACAATCATGATTGAAAACAACCAAATAATAAATAAATCTGCAAATATAGGTATTTTATGAGCTTTAACTCAAGCTGATATTAGTTGCTTTTTTTATTCAAGGATATATTTTATTGATATATATATATATATATATATAAACTTCCGTACTTGTAACCCCCGCCCAAAAAAAAAATAAAAAATAAATAAAAATAAGTAAAAAATAAATATTTGTTCGGGTATGTCATTTGTTACTTTATGTAAATGAGTAAGTAATGTGTTGCAAACGATTATCTTCACTTTACTTAAATTAAAGATATGGTTTTCAGAATTAGAACTATTTAATTCAATATTTTTACTGCCTACTTTAGAACTGATATTAATTTTTTATTAGTTATGTCTAAAAACATCTATTTCTGAATCACAATCATGCGAGTAGTGCTGTTTCATTACATTTTTAATGTAACATAGCAATTAATATGATAAAAAATTTCAATTTTGGTCTCTCTTTTTATAATTATTGTTATTTTTATTGCTATTATTATTTTTGGTGCCTTATTGCAAGAGGATTGTTTGTTTGTCTCATGAGTGTTACTGTAACTAAATATTAGAATTGTATTACAGTCAACTCTCGATAACTCGAAATTGAAGGGAAGAAATAAAATTTTCGAGTTATCAAAAATTCAAGTTATCGAAAATCTAATAAATTTCATATTTCTTTCAAAATATAAAAAGTTGAATACACAGTAGTATTAAAAAACACATACGTATCAAGCGTAACCGAGTTTCTTCATTATTTAAAATAGTACAGTCCCTCCCTCCAATTCTGAAAGAAAAAACACGGGTGTCCGTACAGCGGACTGGCAATTTTCTAACAGAAGAATGCGTCATAGGTGGAATTCCGATCTCAATTTCTATGACAAAAGAAAAATGTAAAAATAACAATAGTTAGAGGTTTTCGAAAGCTAAAGTTTTGAGAGAAAAAAATTACTCGAGTGAATAAAGAAATTCGAGTTATCGAAAAAAAGGAATAAAAATAATCGAGTTAAAGAGATAAAATTCCATTATAAAATGCTGAAGGTGAAGGGAAACATTTTTTTTTCGAGAAGTTCGAGTTATCAAGAGTTGACTGTAATATATTTGTTAGTTAATACTAATTAAAAAATGGTTTGCTAATTAAGGCTATCCGGTTACTTCTTATACCTGCAGTGAAAATATTTAATTTTTAATAAGATACATTTTTCTTGAAAGTTATATTCTTCATTTAAGAAACAAAGAAACACTCCTGAGATAAAAGTGCTATTAAAATATTTTTAAAAGTTTAAATAAGTAAATTTTAAAGTATTTAAGATTAGCTAATCAAAATTTTTTAGATCAACTATTGATAAGGATTATTTTACAGGATGTTTAATAACGGTAACACTCATGAGAAAAAATGACACTTTTTGAAATATTTAAAATATAAATAAATTAACTCGAAAAAAACCACCTGTTCAGAATGCAGGAAATTATAAGGAATTCATTTCTAATGGGGCTGCGTATGGTTATTAACCTTTGCAGACCTAATGCGTACCCCGGTAATCGGCATCCATTTTTTCACTGTCGGTGGATGCCATTGCCACTGAGAATTTGGACGCTCAGTTTTCCCTAGATGGCGGCACCTGAGCTCTCATTTGATACGAATTGTACTAGGTACTTAATTTAGCCGAGAGTATCCAAGCCAAAAGGATACTCAAGGGCATGCCGCACAATCATGCGACATGGGCACAAACGATTTTCTGCATCTTGAAAATAAACCGACATGGGCCAGGTTCGAACCTGCGATCTTGGGCGAAGAGACTTGCGCCTTACCACTTCGCCACCCTGTCGACATAAGGAATTGATACGTAGGCAAGTTTTTATGTTTGATGCAGCAAAAATCTTCAGATTGTGTCAAACCCAATCCGTCAACATATTTGAAAATCATCCTTTTATTTCGTCAAGATGGATAGTCGGTAGCCGTAGCTACACCTCCAGAAATTCAAAAGTTATTATTTACCACATAAGACTACAGTTAAAAATTTTCGTGCGGTTTTAGAACTCGTCGAGTGAAATTCTCAAAGAGTTCCTAAGTCCATGAGTCTTATCATGACTTTTCTCCACCAGACCCCTACCTGTTAGCCGAGACCTTAGGATTGCTTACGCACGGGGAGAGGTAGTGGGGTCTACGGATTTTACATGCACATATCCCCAAGTATACATGGTGGTCTTCAGTGGGTATCGATCGCGCGACCTTCCAAGTGGAAGTCCGACGTGCTATCCACTGGGCTACCACGGCCCAGTCTATCATGACTGGATGAAAAGTCGTTAAGTGCTATTAATCTTTTTTCATTTTCAGGACATGTTTAGTTTTTGGACATTACGAGTTTTCGAAGTTTCGCGACTGCATACAAATGAATGAAACATTTATCCTTCTAAAAGTACTGACTTCTTACAAAATGTCACCTTTGTTACTTAGAAAAAGTAAAAGGTTCAAAAGTAATGACTTTATAAAAGCACAAAGAACAATGCAGGCCTCGAAAATATATCAAGACACCGTTTTATAAAAAAATCTGAACACCTTTTATATTTTCGATCACATATGTATCAAAGAATAAAATATATTAAATCTCCCTCTCCCCGGAAATGGTAACATATTTACCCCATTGTTATCGTATTTTTAATAAGGAATTATTAGAAAGGTAAATCAATTTAATCAAATAACTTCTTGCGGAGGAAAAAACATTTACTGAGAGTAAAAAGAAAAATGACAGTAAGAATCTATCAAGCAATACTACTCAATGACTCAATAAATTAAGATCAACATTTTAACATTATCGATTTCCCCTCCAATGAAAAAAAGAGAAAAAAAAAATGCATTAACACCACTTAAGAATTAACTTCAATAAACATAAACAAATAAAACAACTTAAATTAAAGTTACGAACAAGTTTTTTTTTGACTTTAGAGTAGCAGTAGTGTCTTCAGTGTTTCGTCGAACCTCAGGGTTCTTGGAAACCTGTGCCATAAAGGAACATTTTGATACAAGTTTTCTCTTTGGAGCTTCTGAACTGTCAACAAAAGAGTTCGGACAGATGGCAGTAAAGGGGGTTCAATTGAATGGAGTACTTGTTTCAAGTGCACTGAAAAAAGGAAAAACCTCCCTTTGGCGAAAGATTGGATAGGTTCACGTCAAGCTGCTCATATGTCAATACAAATGAAATTAAATACGCTTTCCTGATTTGTAATTAAAGTTTCGTAAAGTTTTTCGTAATTAAAGTCTTACATTGGAATCCCCATAAAAGCAAAATAACTGGAAGAAATGCTATCAAACTTGATTACACATTAGAGGAGGCCGTGAAAAGAAAAGTTTAAAAAAAAAGAAGAAAAAAAAAAACACCTCACCCCTAGCAGGAATTAGCGACGTATGGGTGTTTGGCGAAGTAAGACATCCATTTAAAATGGTTTTATTCGTTTTTAAAACGTGCTGTTCAATGTGGCGTGCACCTTTTTCTAATAGCAAGTTAAATTAAAACTCTCTGTTCTCATTATTGACGCTTAGAATACCAGGAAGAATGTTATGGGCATGTCTGTATATCATACCTTTTAGTTTTGCCAAATTGCTTATGTCACCACCAGAGAGATTGGCTTTAGATACAAGTAGAAATTACTCTGAAAAACGTTTTAAACCAATGCCTTTTCTTCACGTTTTCCCCCGTTTAACAGTACTGCATACAACGCTATTCTCAGCTGCTGGTTAGTTCTTTCAATTTAATAAATTAGTTTATTTATTTTTACTTAAAATAAATGCCATGCTTTTCTGTAGACCATTTCCAAGCTTGATAACATTTGAAAGTCTTATTTGAATAGTGGTAGTTTATTCTGAGATACGGAGCTTTTAAAGTTCAATGAGTGTTAGCAATTCTTCGGTAGATAATTCTACAGATTCTGTTTTCAGCTGGAGGTGTAGCAATCTTGAAAATGTTACGAATGGATTGTATAAGCATAACGGTGAGGCTAAAGGATTGGCTAATTTATTATACGCATTTGTGAATTTTATTGATCAACAAGTAAAATCTTCCCCCCAAGGAGACACCATATTCGAGTAAGGTCCTCTAGCAGATGCAAAAAATTACTGGGAATCGTGATTGTGCATCCAGTTCATTTAGGTTATTTAAATCCGCATTAACAGTTAGCGAACGTAATACAGAAAAATGCTTCGCCTAATAAGACGACAAATAGCGATAATAGCATGAGCAAATCGTAACTCGATAAAGAAATAATAAGCTAACACGATTTTTCGAAATGGAAGCTCTAATGATCTTTCAACAGCTTTATTTGGAATCGGAGCGAATTGGAAGATTTGGTCACCAAGGCAACGGAACTTTTCCATTCTTTCCAAATGTAGGGTGGGGGTGGAAAATGAATTGAAGAAGAATGAAAATGATGCCGTCGAGGGACGTTGTGACAGCATCAAAGGGATGAGAGTCGTGTGCTTCTGAAAGACACTCCGCCAAAGTGACAACTAAATACACCTCGTCTTGCCCGCCGCGTTCACTGCAGACATCCCTTCATCGATCCGCTGGCTACCATCTTCCATACGATAGCTTCATTCTTTTCTTCCCAGGAAATCGATAGTTTAGTGTGCACTTGCCATTCTCTTACTTTTTCAAGCAATTAGAGGGAAATTCATTTTCTCAGTAACACTTCATGTTCAACTGTTTTTCATTTTAGTTGAATTCTTTTCAAAGCAAACGAATAAGTCGACTTCTTTTTAGTCGACTCGTTTTTCATTTACCTTCTAAAAACGGGGACACATATCGCATCAAGTGTGAGGAGCTAGAAACGATAGTGTTTAAGTTCACTATACCTTGGTATAACGTTTGGTGTGTTTAGTTTTGAATATGTTGCCCCATAATCAGGGACGGACTGGGACCCTAAAAGGGCGGTGGACCAGCTAACCAAAGGGCGGCAGCCATTGCTTAAAAAAAATTATATTAATGATAATAGTAGTAATAATGAAAATAAATCTGCATGACACATGAGGTTTTAATGCCTCCTTTGAAAAACTTGAACTCCTAATATGAGTCATATAAAAACAACCACTACTTCCGGCTTAGAAACAGAACTTCATGGCATAACTTAGCTTGTTTTGCATGAAATGCTTTTGCTGCAGTTTTAATTGAAATTTTGTTTCAACTGGAAAACGGGGCGAATGTTTTAATTTATGTAGTAAATTTCTATAATTAAATGCACAAAGCAGACTTTTGTTTTGAAATCTTCGATTCATTGTGTGAAAATACTATCGCCTGCCATTCTCACTCAGATACGATAGTTTTTTTTTTAAAGGAACAACACAAATACTTTAATTGCCACGCATTACTTTTTTTCACCTGTTCAAAAGAAAAAAAAAAACCCAAAATATTTAAATTGCCTTTCTTGGTTTTTTTTTTCCTGTTTAGACCAAAATTTTTAAAACTTACCAAGAGTAGTGGTTATAATATGAACAAAAAATCTATATAATGCAATAATATAGTGCAAAATGTGACAAGCTAGAAATCAGTGACCACGCCCTGAAAAGCTCTAGAAAGACTGAAAATAAATTCAGACAATTGATTGCTCCCGTCGGAGGTATAACTTATACAATGAAAAACAAGGCTTAACTGATTAAATGAAGACATAATTTGTAATAAACAGATAAGCTAAAACAAAAAACTAAATTAGGATTATATTAAAATACAAGGTTATTCTTACTTTATATGTTTGTTCGATTCTTTTTTTTTTTCTTTCTTTTTTAAATAGGTGGAAATAAATTTACTACTACAACGAAAAGAAAAATTCATTACTGCACTTTTGTGTAATATTTTAAAAATTTTCCTTAAATTTTTCTACGCCCGTCGAAATTATTTTTTACGCACATAGAGAGAGGCACCAGATTTGACACAATCATTGTGAAGACGAAAATGAAGCAATTTTGTTAAGAATCAGGCACCTTAATGAAATATTTAATCTGAGTTATTTCTTGTTTTTTTTAGAAATTTAACAATAATAGATTTGAGAAGTAATTTTCAGCTGGATTTTCAAAGAAAAATTATTTACAAAAGAGGGCTTAGTAAATTAGAAGTATAGCGCAAATTAAAACACACACCGTTTCAAAGGAGCTAATTCTAAATAATAAGAATTCAAATTGCTACTTTGCACTGCATATTTATTTTATATACTAATTTATTAGCGATATTCTCATATTACTATTATTATTAATATTCAGAAACACCATTCAAAAGAGTAAAACTAACAATCGGTTTACATTTAACAATGACAGGCGTTTCTGAAATGTTATATTTGAATCTAATGTAAAAGTAATATTTATAGTTTGATTCTGTTTGTTATTGTGTGTAACGGATTTAAAATATGAGACAAGCAATGTATGTGCAGTTAATATTTTGATGAAATCTTATAAGTAGGTAGAGTAAGAGTAAAACTAATCTACTTTGACTTTTAAAAGCCTATTTCTTATTATTATATTATATATATTTTTTTTCTCTCATTATAAAGTTTCTGTGGCAAAAGTTTATTTAAAGCAGTGTTTCCTAACCTTTTCTCCCTTGCGAACCCCTTTTAAACGATGGCGAACCCCCTTCTGTAGTCGTTAGTAACGGGGACAAAACTAAAATTTATTAGCACGTTTATTTGATATATTGTACAATACTTCATAACAAGAGATGAAAACATAATCATTGCAAAACATCTAAGTTTAAATAAAAATTAAAATACAGCTACAAATATTTTTTAGATCATTACATTTTTATTATTTGTTCTTTTTGAATTATTATTAGGGCAGTATTATCTAAAAAAAAATTTAAATTATTTTTCCGACAGGTTCCACTTTGCGGTTGAAGTATACAAAATTTTGGAAAAGTTGGAAACTTAAAGGAAAACTAAAATTTACGTAACTTCAAAATTGCTATTTTTTGATAATGCAGGAAAGTTTGAATAAAGTGTTATAAATGCGAGTCCATATTTTACATTAATGAGTCAATATTTTCTCTGGTTCCAGTTTAGGGTCTTTATTATGAAAAATAAGCCTAAAATAATGCAAAATTTTACATTTTATGCAGTAAATTTTCATATTTTCGACTCGTGAACTCGACCCTTGCAAAGAAAAAGTGGAAAATGGTTTTAGAAAAATACGTTCTAAACTTTAAAATAAGTCAATAAATATCTTTCGGTAAAAATAGAAATAAGTGCATTTCAATTTTGTATGTGCGCTTTCTATGACAGATCATTACTTTTCTGTATTATCTGGAAAACAATTCATTTTTTCAAAATCATTTTTGCACTCCTTCCTAATTAGTATACAAATTTATTATTTTGTTTTTTCTTTTACGTTAGCAATGTTTTCATTGCTCACTCCGCCATTATGATATTATTTCCGCGAACCCCTAGGGGTTCGCGAACCACCAGTTGGGAAACGCTGATTTAGAGTAATGGTTAAGTCAGTTTTCTATATATATAAAATGAACTTTTGAGGTTGTGGCTGCGCGCTCTACAGCAAAATCTACACAACGTACAATTACAAAAATTGGCACAAAATTCTATTAAAAGCCTGATGCTTTGCAAGACGAAGTCGTTTTTTTTTTAAATTCGGCCTAATATTTTTTAAATTTAACAATTAAAATATTAATCCCCCAGTATTTTCTTTACTTCTTTCGAATTATTTTAGAATTGAAGTGAAGATAACTAGGATTTCCGCTGTTGAATGTGATATAAACGTAAACATGATTTGAGCCATGCATGAGGCGAGTGTGTTTCGCCGGCCATGCATATAACGAAAATCCCAGTATTTCAACTGCACTCAATGAGAAATTTACTCTTTTCGAAAGGTTTTTTTCAGATTTAATCGCTTATTTTAATGAAATTTATGTTTTAATGATCCTAACATGATATTAAGCTGAACAATATACCATTGTCTGAAGATACACTTGAGGGGCCAAAAAAAAAGTCGCAGGCACTAATATTTAGTAGGACCACCTTTGGCACGAATAACAGCTTGCATTCGCTTTGCATTGATTGTACCAAATCGTGCAACTTCTGGACACTTATTTTTGGCCACAATAACATCAATTTTTCGTCGAGATCGTCCAGTGAAGAAGGAAGAGTCGAGTTACTTCTCAATGACCTCTCGATGACATCCCACAGATTCTCAATGGGATTGAGGTCAGGGCTTTGGGGAGGCCAGTTCAAGCGCACGAATGAATCATCATGCTCTTGGAACCAGTTATTGACAATGCGAGCTCGATGAATCCGAGCATTGTCATCCTGAAAAACGCCATCACCTTCTGGAAAAAAGTTATGCATTGAAGGGATAAGATGGTCACTCAGTAAGCTCAGATAATCTGTAGACTTCATTTTATTACTGCACAATGTTGCTGAGCCTAGCACAGAATAGCAGAAGCATCCCCAGATCATAACACTTCCTCCAGAGGCTTGAACAGGGGGTAGGTACATGATGGGGTCCAATGCTTCCCTTCTAACTCTGATGCGACCATCATGTTGGAATAGAGTAAATCGGACAACATAATCTTCCGCCATTGCTCAGGAGAGTTTTATGCTCCCATGCAAATTGGAGTCTCTTTTTCCGATTAGTCTCAGTAACTAAAGGCTTTCTTTTGGCAACACAACTGTTTAGGCCCATTCCTCGGAGTTCTCGTCTCATTGTACGGGTGGAAATGGTTTTGCTTGCCGTATTGAAGCTTTTTGTAAGTTGCAGGGTTGTTTTTTTACGATTACCTTTCACTAATCGTTTTAGTGATCTTCGGTCACGATTGTTGAGGATCGTTTTTCGACCACACATTTTCCGCAAGGATGTTTCTTCACCCAGCTCTTTCCACGTTTTAATAATACGCTGGACAGTTCGCAATCCGACGCCGGTAATTTCAGCAATCTCCTTGCAGGATTTCAGCCCTTGGCGCAGCCCAATGATTTGGCCCTTCTTGAATTCCGAAACGTCTTTTCCGCGACCGCATGTAACTTCTCTAGACATGATTGCTTTCAAATGATTCGTTGCACACGGCCTCTTCACTATTTAAAGGTAGTCGTGAGCGCTAACATATGCAAATTTTCTGAATACGTCATCTTTCTTTCCTCTTTCACAATTTGAATATGTTAATTTGCGTCGCGGCTTTTTTTTTGGCCACTCAGTGTAGTTTTATTGCTATAAGCAGGGTTATATTGTTTTGCTGCAATCTATTAAAAGTTGCAATTACCAAAAGTTTACATCAGTAGCAAATAATGTTTACTGGGTGGCTGATTATGATTCGACATTTCCGAAAATTTTCGAGCACCTATTCCGAAAGTTAAAAAAAAAAAAAACGGTTTTCTGAAAAAAATTTAATGTATTAATTTCAACTTTCTTTTACAATTCGTATTTGCTTTTCTTTCTACCTTCAGACAAGCAAAATAGTTTGTACTACTTTAAAAACTTTCAGTACAATAATTTTTTCCAGAAAAGTGACGAATTTGTAGGGGCGGGGGGGGGGGGGGGGTTGCAATCTCCCATGATACACACATTCAAAATAAAATAAGTAAGTTGTTTTTAAATAAAGAATTTTAAAAATAGTTGAGGCATTTATGCATTTTACTTATGTAAATTTGTAATGTTTGCTTAATGTTTTGTGATTACTTAAATATCCATTATTATTTCTAAATATACTCACACTTGAATAAATGTGCAGTGTTCACATAATTTTCAAGAATTCGCCATTCATCATTTGTATTAAAAAAGGATAACATTTACAACAATTTCAAGAATTCATCATTTATCGTTATTTTGTCATATTATAAGTGAAAAGTTTTCATGTCTACAGTGAAATCTAGATTTAACGTCCCGCCAATCTAAGTTTTCCCTCATTTTACGTTTTTTTCATCAGGTCCCAGTTTTTCCGTATCCTAATTGATGTTAAAATATCCCAGATTCTAAGTTTGTTACTTAATTAACTTTCACTCGATCGATAGAGAATTTAATTTTGCTTTTGAACATGTTGCCGGGAGCACTGCTTCAGTGACGAATTGGTAGGGGCGGGGGTTACAATCTCCCATGATACACACATTCAAAATAAAATAATTAAGTTGTTTTTAAATAAAGAGTTTTAAAAATAATTGATTCATTTATGCATTTTACTTATGTAAATTTGTAATGTTTGCTTAATATTTTGTGATTACTTAAATATCCATTATTATTTCTAAATATACTCACACACTTGAATAAATGTGCAGTGTTCACATAGTTTTCAAGAATTCGCCATTCATCATTTGTATTAAAAAAGGATAACATTTACAACAATTTCACGAATTCATCATTTATCATTATTCTATCATATTATAAGTGAAAAGGGTTCATATCTACAGTGAAACCCCGATTTAACGTCTCTCCAATCTAAGTTTTCCCGCATTGTACGTTTTTTTCATCAGGTCCCAGTTTTTCCGTATCCTAATTGATGTTAAAATATCCCAGATTCTAAGTTTGTTACTTATCGAACTCTCCATATTTTATGTATTCCCTCGAAAGTGAAAAAAGAAAAATTTTCTGAAATTAGAAATATTTTTCCTTTTGTGCTTTTTTAAAAGCTTTAAGCACGTTGTTAAAAGTTAATTATTACTCTCTCATAAAATAAATCACAATCGAGGATTGTTTTTGTTTTCAAGGAATTTCAAAAAGGGGCTATTCGAGTTTATCAAGGCGTGAGAAAGTTCGTTCGTTTCCAGTATGGAACTGGAGAAGTTCGTTCTTTTTGCCATTTTACAAACCAACAAAGCTCCAATACTTTGAGTCTAAAGAAGATTTCGTCAGCAGTCACTTTTACGTGCTATGTACTGTACTCTTATTGGATGGAACAGCTTACTTATAGTGGACATTTTACAAATAGTGGAAAATATTTTCTTTCCCATAAGGACTAGGGAGAAAACTTGCAAAGCATTTCAATACTGGAACATCCAGCATTCACTTTCAACTCCATGACTAAAAAACAATAAAATATTACAGATTATTTTCAACTTAAATTCCAGAATTCGTAATTAAATGCGTTAAAATGGTATGTATTCGAAAATACAGATATTATACTTTTTGAAAGAGTTGAAATCTGACATTCATCATTTGTAGCATAAAAGGATAACGTTCCCAACAATTTCAAGAACTCATCATTTGTAACAAAATTTAAATCGTTAGTCTATCAGTTTCATTGAAAATGCCTCGCCTACCTATAAGAAAGTGTTGTTTACAGAGCCAAAATCAGAGCCGGAGAGAAAACTTTCACCACTGAATTAGCCAAGAGACACCACTAGGTAAAAAAATACGACTTGAGCGTATTAAAAATATGTATGTTCGTGTCAGAACATCACCCCGATTACCATTTTTGTGGCATTGAATGCTGTAAAAAAAAAAAAGCAATATTCCATGTTCTGCTCATAACTAAGCAAGTGTCCATTGCATTAACATTAGGAACTGTAGCTAGGATGCCGCGATAAGAATAAAATTTTTCCGCGATAAGAATAAAATTTTTCTTGCATTTTTGTGTACTAATTTAGTAACAGATTCTTTTTCAGCTTTGAACCATAAAATTTCCCTTTTCAGCATTCACATTCACTTTCGAATTTACATTTGTCAAGATATGTCTCTTAAGCGATGCATATCAGAAATTGACGTGATACTCCAAAAGCAAATTTCTAGGCAGGATATTCCACTATCCGCCAATAAAGAAATGCCTTTGTATATTGGCGTAGCTAAGTGGGGGTGGACTGCCCCGGGTGTCACCCATTCAGGGGTGACAACCAGCCCCGACGGAGAAAAAAATGAACCTTCAAAAGCTCCCTAGAGTAAAACAAATACTTAAAATGGGAGAACAAAATATCCAATTTAATTTTCTATTTTTGAGCAAAGTGTTTCCTTTAAAAAATATTCACAATGTTTTTAACCGCTAATCATAACCAGTGCCCTCAACAAATACTTTAAATATTATGAGGCTCATGATGCAAATGGTGTTCTTCTTTTCCAAAACTGCAATTTTTTTAACAAAAAATTATTATATTTCATTAAAACGCATACTTCACAGTTTAGATGATTTTTTTTTTTTTTTGGATGGGGAAGGCGTAATCTTTTTCACTGGGTGACACCCATGCTAGCTACGCCACTGCATTCCATACAATTTTCACTATCAACATACTTCCCATATAGCTGCCACTGATTTTTTTTTTATTTCATCAAATTGCGCTTACATATACATAGTCCAGCATCCGCAGCTTTTGCTTTTCTTGAATAGGCTAAGGATGATCAGTAACTGTTAGATTTTTCAGATGATCTTTATTAAATGGCTTTGTCTGATCAATTTATCAATTCCCCATTTAGACTACGTTAATTTGTGGCAATTAAAATTTCATATTTACAATTATATAAATTCATTCCTCTCATTTGATTTCAAAATGTATGTTTAGGTATAAAGCTACTAATACACTTATTTTTTAATTTTTGTATCACAATTTACTCTTTTTATTGGTTTAAATAAACATTTATGAAATAATAGTTATATTTTTGAATTCAGACTCAGAAAGAATGTACTGCTACCTATCAGAGTCAGAGTTAAAAAAAAGCTATGTAAAAGTTTTGATGATGTAATAAAGATAAATATGCCACATGATACAAATATAGATAAATAAATTTAGGTTATTAGTGATAGATTGAAAAAAAATTACACCTAAGTCAAGGTAGATATACATTTGTGGAAAAATACAGGCTAAAATAAGTTTTTATCGGTTCAGAAGTGACTTAAGAGGTCGCTTTCGGTGGCTTGCTTGGGACAAAAAACAAGTAGGCGCCGCTATTTTAACATTGCACGGGCAACGCCGTTGCGGGTACCGCTAGTTTTATTAAGGAATAAACAAATGTTTAGCGTATTAGTTACGTAAATGACACTTTAAAAATTATGCGTAAATAAATATAATACTTTTGCTTCAGTTATTTCAAATATAGCACGCTAATCATTTCGATTGATTCTTGTGAAAAATTAAATTTGTATAAAAAGTAATAATGATAACAAATTTCAGGCAAATTTTTAATTTTTGATAAAAATCATGTTTTTTTAAAAAATGATTTAAATCACCGATTTAAAGCACATGATTTAAATCACCGAACCCTGTAATTTTAATTGTGCGAAATTAATGTACAACAACTTTACTTTTAAGATAGTTGCAGTAAAAAATTATGTGCTATTTTTGGTTACCAATATAAATAAATAAAATTAGAAACAATAGTTAAATTATTGTTTCTATTTTTATTATAAAATTAGGTACACAATCTTAAAATAAAAATAGCTAAAATCAGATTTGAACTGAGTCAAATTAGTCTGTTTTGGAGCGAAATCCAGATTCTAAAACAAATATGTCTCAGAATAAAATACCGGAGCAGAGTTCCACTTAATAGAAAAGTGTAGAAACGCCTTCCCTGCATATAAGAAAATTTTTAAATTAAATGAAATGCCCTATGAGATAGGTTTAGTCTAATGAAAATCTAAAAACAGTTCAATTTTGGAATAATTACTATGTTTTTATTAGTTATTGCCAATGCAAGTGTCGTGTCACTTGCTTTTTGAAATTTAGTACATGAATCACCTTTTGAAAAGTAAATGAATTGTTTCTATTGAAGTAACTGCGTCCCTGTGTTTTATTTTAACTGAACATCGCCCATATGCCTTTTTAAATTTGAATATAGCTCTTATGTTTGCGTCTGTCTGCACTGTGTACGCACTCCCCCCGCCTCCGCCCAACACCACAAAATAAAACATGTTATAAGGCAGGAAATGGGGCAACATAATTTCATACACGATTTTCAATGTTACTCCACAAGCAATGATTCCCAAATTGTGTACCGAAATGCTGAGAAGTCTTCACAGGGGACCATGAAATTTTAAAATAAACTTCAAAAATTATTAGAAGTTTACTCATTATGAAGCTTTAGCAATACTTCGCAGTGCTCTATAATAAAAACAGGGGATGTCCTATAGTAAAAAAGTGAGGGTTATGCAATGCAGGTACACTAGTTTTATTAATTTTCATACGTTACTTATGATTAGCAGGGGTGCACACCCTTTCAGAGCGTTCGGGTACCCCCCTAAAAATTACGGAGCCCCTCAAAATCGGCAACCCAAAAAACTGGCCAAAAAGTCTACCAAGCCCCCCTACGAAAAAAATCTCAATGGAGCAGTTTGCTCTACAATCTTCCCCGCGCCCCTCCTGGAGAGCACCCTTGTGACTAGTCAAACTTTGATTTAGGGAAGGGAATCTTTATTCCAAAACGGGAGCCTCGACTCGACCCTCGGGACATGTTCGCTAACCTTATAGACCTATAGACCTCTTGACTGTCCCCTTACCCCTTCCCCCGAGATTTACCAAAACATGTCCCTAAAGCATATACGTCCTAATGTGGTTTTGCCTGGGAAAGTCGGTTTTACTTTTCCTAAAGCAAGATTTTGTCACGGGTTAAAAGTAGATTATTTCATTTTATTTCTCTTACTGTAAATTATTAGGGAGGAAAAAATTTCGCAAAGATTTTTTTTTTTTTTTTGGAGGCGTCTAGATGAAAGGGTGCACCGGGACATGTCCCGGTGGGCCAGTCCGCCCCTGCATAGAGAACATTAAGAACGATTCTATACAGCTTGCCTATTGATCTCATTTTTTTGGTGCAACATGCCCCATTTTTATAACGTATTAAAAAAGACTTTTTTTTTATCATTGTAAACAAGTCGAATATATTTTAGTTAAAGTGCAAGAGTTTAATTCTGTTTCAATGAGCGCTTCATAGAGAACATAATGAAAAGTGAATAAACTTATTCAAAACCATAATCAATCATCTTGACACCATAATCAATTCATAACTTCTTTAAGCAATAGTTATGCCAGTCTCAACCTATGTTTACAGTGCAAGGACTTTTTTTTTGTAAAACTATTCTATTCATCGTATATGTAAACATTCACATGGTTGTTTTCACTCATTTATGCATTTTGTTTTTATAGAAACTATAAGATGTTTTTGCTTCGAAATTTTCAAACAGGAATATTTCCGCGTATAATTTTTTTGAGCATGCCATTACACTGACTGCTTCACGATAACTGTGAATAAGTTGCAAAAAAACAACATATTTAGGATTCGAAATAAATAAGCATCCATTTCCAAGTGCACAATAAAGCAAGTCTAGTTATTGTCTAATAATGTTATAGAAAGAGAAATTGCTCGGATCATCGATAATGTTTTTGTTTTGATATTACGTACTATTATATATGTTACCGGCAAAGTATGAAACGCTGGCATTCTACAGGATGCCTGATCATTGTATATAATGCCGGACGTCATTAGGCAATGTATGAAATACGAGAAGTATTACATACGTTCCCTAGGCATTGTATATGTTACCGGCAAAGTTTGAAATCCGCCATTCTATAGAATGACTTGGCATTGTATGTAATGCCTAAAACTAGCCGGCAATGTATGAAACAATTTATATTTCACACTTTTCCTAGGCATTCTATAGAATGCCAAATGAGAAACCGGCAAAGTATAAAATACATCTCCGATTCGCTTAGAACTCCGTCCGTAAGTTCAAAAGAGAGTTAGCGCTGCAAATAAGGAATGGAAGATAGCTAATAATGTTTTTTTTTTTTTTTTTTCTGAAACTTATTCTACGAATATTTTAAATTATAAGACATTATTAAAAAGAAAAAGCATTTAAGGACTTGTCTGTGATTGTGTTTTATCCATAAAATATATATTTATATTTGTTTTCACAAGCAAACACGGCAGTACACAACAAGCTTATCACGGCGGCGTGCTCTATTTTATTTATTTCTTGATTTTTCTTAGGCTATATGAGCTTTGTTTTTGTTGTTTTGTATGCTTCATTTGGATGTTTTGCATCTAGAAGCTCCCTGTCGCAGTGAAAAAGGGATTCCAAGCAATCCCGAAACATATGTCTGCATTTTAATGCTCATTTGTGCTTTAAATTAACGTGAAATTATATTTTTATTACAGTTTACTTGCACAAAGTTAAATTATTATTAACCCAGGGACTATTGGTTGCTGAATCGCTTCGATGTGATAATTATGGAAAACAAAAATATGCTTTTTAATGTCACTGTCATTATTTTTTTAGAACAACATTTTAATTTTTGAGAAAAGCACATCATTTACATAATAACCGCATCAGGACGTTTTTTTCATTACTTTGCCTAAATAGCATTTGTCATTCTATAGAATTCCTAGGAATTCTATATGTTACCGGCAAAGTATGAAACGACGGCATTCTATACAATGCCGAACGTCTTTAGGCAAAGTATGAAATATGAGAAGTATGTAATGCCTAGGCATTCTATAGAATGACAAATGCTATTTAGGCAAAGTAAATGAAAAAAACGTCCTTACGAGGTTATTATGTAAATGATGTGCATTTCTCAAAAATAAAAATGTTATAGCAACGCTACGATTTATTAACATCATATTTTGTACGTCATTATTTTTAGGGATGTACCGAGTAGCACTTTAGTCGAGTAGCCGAGTTCCGAGTACTCAGCCATTTACTACTCGGCCGAATACCGAGTAATTGTGAATAAAAAAAGATATTAAAAGACATTTATAGTGAAAAAAGGAATCGCTTGTCTCCAGAAAATGTATAAAAACTTGTATTTTACACCATTATTTATATTTGCATAATATTGTACTTTAATCAGTTATAAATTTATCTACTATTAGTATCTTTTTTTTAAAAAAATCGAAATTTTTGCAACTATTCGGTATACCGAGTATATACTGAGTACTCAGTACATCTCTAATTATTTTGTACATCACTTTATTAACTTCTGGTAAGTAGTTTCGGTTAAGAAAACATTTTTTACCCAGTTTTATTTAACTTGATTTGTCACGGAAGAGTTTTACGCGGTTTTTGACCACTATTACTGCATAAATTATCTTCAAACTTTGCACACAAGCTTATCTCAGATGGCAATACAATATTCCATCCATTTTATAATTTATTATAACGTTAATTAGGAAAAACATTAATAATTTTAGCGGTGAGGAAATTATTAGAATTTTTATTTGTTGAATAGCAACGATAACTTTGTCTGAAATGTTTGGATAATCGATACCTCCGTAATACTATTTCCAAGTAATACCGTAGTATTACGGAGGCAACGGGATAATGCAACAATGATTTGAATTTTAAAATACTCAAATCATGGCGAAAAAAGAAACTGCGACGCAGCGGTTTCTACAACGCGATTTTTTAAAATAAAATCGTGTAACTTGAAACATTTTTTAGAGATTATATGGGAAAGATTTTGGTACTTAATGTTCATGTCTAAATGTTGAGCGGCTGCAGTGGAGAAAGGCATTGGCTTTTCGACGTTTCGTAATCTGGTAAGCCAACTTAAGGGGGATTTTATTCAGGGGTATAGGGGGGAGGATTCATTTTGTCCAAAAAAATTGATCCGCATAGGACACAAAAGTACTTTAAATTTTAATCAAGTGTTACAAAATAAATAATGTACAAATAAAATATTGCAGCAAGGCGGTCGTAAGGATTTGTGCATACTTTTTTTTAACTTTTAGGGGTTGTTTGAAGCACTAAAAGTAGTGCAGAAACATTGTTTTAAACTATTGAGCCTCAGCTTAATGGGAAACTCGACGATAGATCCGCAAAATTCTCGCGTTAAACTTTATACCGGGCCTCGGCAACCTATGACACGTGGGTCACCCAAGAACCCGTTTCACAATTTCTAGTGACAATTTTTATTGTTAACAAAATAACAATAATTATAATCAACTAAAAATAATAACAAATAAATAAACAAATATGAATAAATGAATAAAATAGAGCAAGCCGCCGTGATAAGCTTGTTGTATACTACCATGTTTGCTTGAGAAAACAAATATAAATATATATTTTATGGATAAAACACAATCACAGACAAGTCATTAAATGCTTTTTCTTTTTAATAATGCCTTATAATTTAAAATGTTCGTAGAATAAGTTTCAGAAAAGAAAAAAAAAACATTATTAGCTATCTTCCATTCCTTATTTGCAGCGCTAACTCTCTTTTGAACTTACGGACGAAGTTCTAAACGAATCGGAGATGTATTTTATATTTTGCCGGTTTCTCATTTGGCATTCTAAAAACTGCCTAGGACATGTGTGAAATATAAATAGTTTTATACATTGCCAGCTAGTTTTAGGCATTATATACAATGCCTAGGCATTCTATAGAATGCCGGATTTCATACTTCGCCGGTAACGTATACATTATTTTATAGTAGTTTAAGTAAGATGGGGTAAAGTGGTCATAGTATTAGGCTTAACATGCACCGATATTCTAAAACTACTTAACTTGCACAGGAACTCTCGGGAGCTCAGCTTCCATATTTATTTTTAATTTTATGCGAAATTTTAACTATTAGAGGGAATGCGCATGAAAATAAATTTTGAAGACTACAGGGCTTCGCACTTCTTTTGTTGGAAATTAAACCACGAGGCAGATGTTAGTTAAGCATTAATTTCTCTAATAGTGTATTTTGTTTCAAAATTGCTTTTAAATTTACTTTTTATTAAAAAGGATTGAACACAACTGAGCTCAAGTGCCATAGAGATTGAAATTACGATCCGACAGTCTTCTTACAATGAGTTCTTTAGTATTGAAAATTTTTAGAAGCACTTTTAATGAAAAAAAAAAAAAAATGGCGATAATTCATTTCTAAACAGACTTATCATAATTATTATTAAGTTGTAAATGTTTAGAACTAACAGTACTTCGAACAAGAACACTACATGAAAGAGAGAGAGAATTAAAAATAGCTAGGTTAAAATATGTATTTTCCTCACGTTTACGTTTTTAATAAATTATAATTATCTCAGAACTCTCTTATTTGCAATGTTTTCTTAGTATGTAGTTTCAGTAATTTAGTCATTCCTTAAAAGCTATTTTAAAATTTTCAACGGAAAATTTTGAATTTCATATTTATGTGTCAAATGTATTAAATAAAAGAACATACTTTCAATCTAAGATTCAGGGATTACCTGCTATTATGTATCCTAAAGCGTTTTGGTACACAACTTTGTTTTAAGACCATCTATGAAGCAGCTGAAGAGACTGAAGCACCTTACGGAGAAGTTACGAAGGTGAAGCCAACTTTTGCCACAATCGAAGGCATTAATAAATTCTGTTGGGGAGTAAAGTTATTTCCTTTGTATTTTGAAATATTATGATTATTAATACTCTTATATGGTCTTTTTTTCAACTGTGACCACTTTACCCTATGCACTACTCACTTTACCTCACCGCATGGGCTAAAGTGATCATAAATACATCCCCTAAAGAAGATGTTATAAAATTATTTTACTTAACTTTTTTTTCTGCTGAAAATTTAATGCAATCTGTTCTTTAATAACATAATGTAAAATATCAAGCAAAAAATCTGAAGGTTTTTAACAAATTATTATATTTATTGACGACGAAAGTTGAAAAACGTGGATTTTATGACCACCTGACCCTATCGGTTGCAACTAAATTTCTCAGCGCATTCTGACATTCACACTTTTAATTTATTCTTATTTTTGAACGAGTACTCACTAAAACGGTAATACACTCAAGCGCTTTTGTTAATAAGTTATTCTTTTTTAAAGAAAACATTCTCTCATTGATGGACATGCATCAGTATTTTGTAAAAGATTATTTGTAAGAAACAGAAGCATTTAAAAGGAAAAATGTATTGACGTATTACTGAGAGATACATCTGAAAGTGAAGTTAAAAAAGGCATTCATTTTTATACTTAAATCGTCGTACAACTGAGACAGACGCATAAAAGAGCATGACAGATAAGTGAGAAATTACTTATTTTCTCAAAGAGTACTCTTATGTATCGTTGTAAACCTCTAGCTTAGAGAGTTCAAGAGAGTTTGTCAGTAAAATAAAACAAAACTTTGAATTCAACCGTCAGAAAATGATGGTGCATGTGAATGATTTAATGCATGAAAAACTTCAACCTTCATGTAAATAAAAAATGAGTTAGTAAAAACTGAAGTCTTTAAATGGTTCTCAAAAAAACTCTTCCAGTAAGGAGAAAGGGATTTTTGATCGCAAAATCATTGGAAACATTGCATTTTTCTATATGATCTTTCAAAAATTTTAGTCATTTGTTTCAATAGACATGTTTGTTTCACAAGCATACACTACTTTTCAGATAAACATTTTTCCAGTGAATGTTTGCATTCGACAATAAAAGCTAAATTTCAAAATGATTTCATAAACAATTCTCAAAATAGCTCTTTAATCTGAAAGCAAATTTCTATTTTTGTAAGAAATTTAAAGTGCTCTAATGCTATTGAAAAACGTAAATAAGCACATTTGCATACGGAAATTTACTTAATCATCATCATAGTCAATCGAATTAAACTAAAAGATTTAAAAAGAAGAAAAAAAAGAGAGAAACAAGGCGAGAGCTTTGGAAAAAAGCTTTAGTTTTCTGTATCTAACCAGAACAAAAGTTTCATCTTGGATGTAATTTGGCGTAAGGTCTCTTCACATCGATTAATCACAACTTCAAACATGGAGAAATTTTTCGCTTCGAAGAGGGAAAGAAAATTCGTGATTAATTAAAAACTTTGATCTCCGTATTGGTTAATGAATCGCGCTCAGGCAAATTGCTTCCTTGTTATTTTTTCCCCTACTTTCTCTGTATATACCTAACGACTTTCGTTCCTCCGGCTTTCACGCTTCATTTTCTGTTACTTTAATTAAATATCAGAGAGTTTTAATTGTTAGCTGAAATCGTTGTTTTTACAACTTTTCAATTTTATCCTCATGGTCTCTTATTCGACAAATAAATCTCAGTTGTAAAGAAGTGTCATCTTATTATGCTTTTAAAATTTTTGAAACCGTTTAAACTTCGTTAGTTTATTTAAAAAAAAATATCTTTTTCATATTACATAACTGGCCACGCATATTTCGTATAGCGTTGTGATTTTGCAATTATATGGCGAAGGAACTAACACTATAGTTCAGTTGAAATTTCTGTGACAAGTTTCGTCTCTACACACTTTCCTTATTTATTGTAGTTGACTCGAAAAATTATTAACAACTAATCACATTGCTTATACATGCACTTTTTAGTGTATTCTCAGCAATGTTATGTGCGATGCCGGTATGAACATATTTACCGAAACTGTCAGGAAATGATGTAGTTTTCAGGGGTGCCTACGGGGTAGACTCTACATGGCGCAGACTGTGTTTCTTTTGAGGGGGTAATCAATGAAAACTGCAGCCATACCGCAACATTCCCACAAACTCTCTGACACACTTGACAACCAGCACCAGCCATAAGGGGCTGGGCTGGCAGAGCGTTGCCGACCTGCTTTACCGACCCGGGGTCATAGTCATGCTACAAAGCAAGCCTTACGTCACCCGGATCGGATATTGCTATTTTAGTCGCCTTTTACCACACGCATAACTACGTCGGCGCTATTCTACGCCGGCCACCGGACGGCGATCTTTTGAGGGGGTAGGCTCTTGGGTTGAGCATCCCGGATGGTTTTTGTAATTCAAAAGTCACAAACCTAATTTTCCAACAACTGTCCCTCAGAACTTAACTGAAATTTCTATATAGGCAGGTGAGTTTGAAAAAATGATCGTTTAACAGTATTTCATACAGAGCCATTCCGCAGTCTTAATGACTTTTTATTTCTTTCTGTTTTCAAGAGATAAATCTATAACTTCCTGTAAAATTTCACTAAGTTTGATTGCGTTTAGTTCAGTAGCTTTACTTTTGTGGTCATTTCAAAACGGAAATTTAATTATATCTCTGTGCACGAACTTGTTTATTCTTGCACCCGTGCACGGCATTTTAATTTCGCGTAGAGCACAAAATCAACCAAATCCACCCTGTCCTATGAGAAACTTGACCTGTTGAGCCATTTTCCGATTCCACACCCCGTACTATCCACAACCTTGAAAGTATTTTTCCGATCGAAGTTTCGTACAAAGTTTCGACCCAATTGCTAAGAAGTTTGCTCATAACGGGCTCCCATTTTCTAATCTTTATCCTCGAGTTGAGCGTTTATTCATTCCTTTTTTAAATTTCGTATTTCGTTCAAACATATAGGTTTCTTCATTCAGGGGAGCTTTGATGCGAGGTCACGGGAGGTCACTGTGAGCTCCCAAATTTTTTTCTTATTTGGAAAATTCTGACTGACCATTCGGTAAATTTGAACATTTGGTATCACAATAGGTTCCCCCCCCTCCTACATGTATGAACTTATAATGCACTATTGATGACAACTATATAGTCGAAAAAGCATCAAATTTTATTTTGTGTGTGCAATTATCATTAATCCCCAATAAGATCATGTTTAATCAACTTTGTGCTTCGTGATTCGGTGAAATACGAAGTTTCGGTCGAGAAATTAAGAATCCCTTCTTCCCTCCTAAAAGTTCGGGGCGGTGCCGTCTGCTTAAAGATTTCGGAAAATTGTGAATGCAAATTGTTATTATATTATGATGCAATAAGTTCTCATGAAATTTTAAGAAGTTTAGTAAGAAGGTTATACATATTTTACGAATTTTAGTAACAAATTATATGCCATGAGTTGATTCTTAACAATATTGTTAATTTAAATGGAAATGTATTAAAGCAGTGGTCCTCCCCCTGCAAAAAGAAAGAAGAAAGATACGTTGTGTTGCATAAACTTGTAGTTTATATTATTTTCAGAGGTGCATTAAAAAAAATTTAGAAATTCCATTTTATTTATTTGGTGTAACTTCCACTAAACTAGATTTATTTTCAGTTATGATTCGTTGAGATAGTACTAGTAGAATTGTATACTTTTAATACATGTAATTTTTCTAAAACTCTTTCTCATTTACTTAAAAATACATAAGAAACAGACATTTTTATCCCAAGGACATGTTCCGTGTTATTAATAACCAATTGATAGAAAGAAATATCAAAATTATTTTCGTTTTGTGAGTCTGTAATCAAAATCATAGTCAACCTTTTGTAACAGATGACATTTTTTATCTTCCAAAATCCATGGGGTAATCGTAATTGCTGCTGAAAATATTAGTATAATTGTATTTCCATATTTTTGCTCATAATCGTAATCGATTATGTTTTGTTGTAATTGACTCCAAATCTGCTAAACGTATTACACAATTCATCTTTATAATGAACACCCTCATAATCGGAATACTTTTGTTCGTTCCCATGAGTGTTCAGAATAGAGAGAGTTCATTGTATTGTGCGTCCGAACGTCGTTTCACATCATCGTGGTGTTATTTACGACTTGGAAAGAGATACCATTAACTAAACTGAACTAGATAACGTAATATAGCTTTTTGTTTGAGCCAACTTAAGAACAATGTGCAAAATGAAAATTTTATCATAAGGAATTCTGCGATGAGATCTTAGTGGGACGTACTATTCACATGGAGAGAATGATGATGTTTTAATCTTATATTTTAAAACTTTAGTTTATATATGTGTAACCATTATTTTCGTTCTTATAGAATAAAGATAAAAATTAAAAAATCCATTCCATGCCAAAGTAACTTCATTTGAGTTTTAATTTAACTTAAGCTAAAGCAGAGGCTCTTAAAGTCTAGGCCCTCACGGACCCCAGTCCTAAAAACTTACCAACTTTGCAGACATTCTCCCCCCCCCCTCCCCCCCAAAAAACTTTATATCATACATTTTAATCTTAATTTCTAATGTGCATTTTCGTCTCTCTCTCTCTCGCTATATATATATATATACAGTAAAACCCCGTTAAAAGGCGGGTGTCAGGGGACATAACTATACCGCGGAACCATATTCACGAAATAATGCTCGTTTTTGTTGCATCAGTTTAAACTTTTATCAATTACTCGTAACTTTTCTTCTCCCTATAATATATTTTTTCTTTTCTTCTTTGGTGCCATTTTATTCACTGTAATTGCTGTGCAAGAAGCACATCTTAGCTGCGCAATCGGTCTATCGAGTGATAGGTTATAAACCAACTGTGTTCCGAGAAAAAGGGTGCTTAAAAAACTTTATGTTATTAACATGAGATTGTGAAGGGGGAGAGGTCTTAAGGGGAAAAAATTAAATTTGGAAGGGTAGGAACGTGCTTGGGAGATACGTTTACTTTTCAGGAATAGGGAAGTTTTCGATTTTCTAATTTTATTTTTAATCTACAGAATAACATATTTTCACACCATCTGTGCAAAAAATTTTGTTATACGATTAGTGTTTATTTTTTAAATATTTTTTTTTAATTCATGCGCAGTCAGGGATCGCGAAAAAAACTTTCTGCGCATCGGGCATGATTTGCGTCACAGGTTGGATGACGTATATAGCTTGGCGAGCGTAAAGCCAGCCAGCCATTCACAAACGAGCCATGTGGGAGCGAAGCCGTTTGGAGCTCATCTATTTGAATAAAAAGATTTACAAGTTCAAATCTGCATGTATATAACAAAAGAATTAAAAAACAGTGGCCTAAGCAAGTGGTTACTAAATAAAACGCATACACACGTAAATCAAAAAATTGGATACATCGGATTGCCGAGCTGTTTGCGAATGAGCGAACGCATAATTTGAGCTTCTGAAGCTTGTTTATGTTTTAATTTTTGCAGAAAATAAAATGAATTTCGCCAATATACAATAAATTTAGCCAAAAATGAGTTTGGATGTAATTAAAAACTAAAATCTCAACTATAATGAAGTTTACCTGTTTTAAAGAAACATTTGTTGATACATAGACCCCGCTTAACGTAGTGAAGATGGCCGAATGGTTAGGGAAGAAAGCTTGTACTCCCTTCGACCGTGGTTCAAATCCCGAGGATTTAATTTGCGTTTTCTCCAGCAAATGTTTTGCTGCACCGTTGATTTTTGATAAACTAAATATAAAAAGGGAGCTTTATTTAGCGTTTTTTTCTCGTGCAGGGGGGGGGGGGGTAATTAAAAGATAAACTGTTAAAGTTATATATTAAATTAAATATTCATTGCGTAAAAGATTTTTTTAGAATGAATTCGTCGAACAGACTCTATTATTATTAATTTATTAGTTGCTAAATTGAAGCATTTTATGTGGATACAAGATATTCTTTCTGAATATATATATGTACGGGGGGATTTCTTGTTTCTTTGTGTTATATTTTTGTCGTTGTGCTCTTTCTTACATTTGCGTTCGATCAATATGTCAAATACTAATTATAAGTATTGTTTTGTACCTGGATGCACATCAACGACTAAAAACACTACAGGCAAACGCTTCATTAATGTTCCAAGGGACCCTAACTAAAGTTCGAAAAGCGTGGCTATTTAAATGCAGAAGCGATGTTTCTATGAAGTCGAATTTTCATTGCTGTGAAGATCATTTCTGTAAGTACAACTAAGACATAACAACATATCTACTTAAAAATTACAGTACCGGTTTCGTTCGTGCCTAATAGTTTTCAAAACACAAATAAATAAATAAATATATATACATATATATAATACATATAACAGAAAAATGGCATAATTAAGGCCCTTAGGATTATTTTTATCTTAAAATTTAAATGATATTAGTGTAAGAACAACACGAGCTGATTAATTACAATACAATGGAAATAACACAGAACCGGAAAGAAATAATTTGAGTGCAGCAAAGCCATATCCAGAATTTTTTTCGGGGGGGGGGGGGGTTAACTTGGACACGCTTGTGTTAAGAAAAGTTTCAGGGAGGAAAATATGCTTCATTGCGAACATTTTCGGGAAACCCATGCCTTTCCCGCTTCTGGATACGGCCTTGGACTGTAGAAAATATTTTGAGTTATCGAAAACGAGAAAGAAAATTTTCCTGTTCAAGGGATAAAATTACATTAAAAAGTAATGAAAGTAAAAATAAATAACTTGATTCAAGACATCGAAAAATTTAGGTAAATTGAAATTTGTATTATTGCAAGTAGGAAATACACATTATTCTTTGGCAGCAGTGCAACTCTCAGCTGATTCAATTTTATTTTTTTGCTTCTTTGACTACCATAACAACTTGGTTAGGACTCTTTAATTTGTGCCCAGGACATACACGACTTTTGACTGTGCTAATTCCTGCTGTCCTTTTTAGTTGTACATATCCAACAGCTGAATCACCATATATATTCTTCTCTGCAAGAGCTATTTATTAAAAATATCATAATTACCTTCAGGATTATTCATAAATGATGTCACGCTTCGAGGGGGGAGGGGGGTTCTTGAAATTGTGAAAACAGTGTGACAAGGGAGGGGAGGGGGTAACAAGAAGTATGGCATCATGCGTTACGCAACATAGCGTGACATGTGATAAAGGGGGGGAGGGGGCCCGCTGAAGTGTGACATTGTGACAAGGGGGGGGGGGTCAAATATATGGGAAAAAAGCGTGACATTATTTATGAACACCCATTTCTCTGTATAATTTTTGAAAGATTAAACAAGGACTAAAATATTTTTCAAAATAATAGAATGAATTTAGGGATATAATATTTATAATCCCCCTTTTTAAAAGAAATTTTTGAAAGCATTTTAAGGGATTCCAGACTTAAACAGAAAAATATAAAGTTAAACATGATATATCACGATTGGGAAATGAAATTTAAAAGATTCTGTATGGCATTTAACTGCACTACCTGCATTTTAAAGTCAATAAAAGTTGCAACATCGTTTGGCTTAATGCTTTTTCTATGCTAATTTGCAGGCACTGCCGTAGATAAGGGGGTGGTTTTGGGAATAACCCAACCCCCTGAAATGGTAAAGATTGTCTAGAATTGGACCAATTTTTCTTGGAAAACAATGAAATTAGCAGACTTCTCCCGAAGAACCCCCCTCCCCCCCCGAAATCCAGGTCCAGCTACGCCATTGTTTGCAGGTTATTTTTCACATGAAAAGGAAACACATGATCAATTCAAAAACCTCACCAATGTTTTTTTTTGAGTTCCACACTTGAACCGCAAGTAAAAAAACGGAATTTTCTTTAAGTAAAAAAAAATAAACATCGGAAATCCTTTGGGGGGGGGGGGGGGGTAGCATAATAATATTCTTCATTTCAAAAATATAAGATTCATTGCCAAGAAAGCGATAAGCTAAGTAATATGCGCTACACTAAATAGCATGATGAACTGCACTGGGGTTACCAAAACATTACCAAAAAGTCGCCAAGCAACAAAAATACACGTAACTGAATAAATAAAACGAATTTTAACTCGGAAATGGGTAATCAAAAACTTGTTGTCTAAAAGGGATCCTACAGTCCATGATGAATAAGAAAAATATAAAAAATAGACAGTAGTTTAATTAAATGGACGCACGTTTAGTTAAATGAATCGTTGAATGAACGCTGCAAAATAAGAGGAGATCGAGGCGCGAGGTGCCCGCTTACGTCAGACAGTGACGTATTAAGCTCCGCCTCGTTTTTTGTGGATGGGATTTTCAAAAACTAATTAAAAATCAATGTTCAATTTTCTTTGTTCGGCATGGGTGAATTCATGAGTTTTATAACAGTCTTAACAATATCTAAGCATCAAAATAGGAAGATTCTGTAGGTGGAAACTTCCCTATTGCTAAAGAATTTGGAATACAAAGGTTGATAGCGTGAAAACGGTGTACATCATGCCTATCACAATAGGGCTTTATCTGTTAGTGTGTCTGGTGGGGGAATGGGTGCCCTTTGGCTAGAATATTTTTGTGCTCGGACTGGCCTTATTTACAATGGTAAATAACGAATCACCTTTAAGCGGCAATGATAAAGGGTGGTTTACACATCGGGGGACATGATAGTCACCGCGGTATATCCGATTCCGCGGTATGCTAAGGCGCGGTATAACAGGGTTTTACTGTATATATATATGTATATATATATATTCATTTTTCGATACATTTTTTTAGAATTACTGCCTAGTTTATATTACTAAACATTATGTTGGGCTGTATAAATAAAATTTATTAAAAAATAAATATTTAGCAATATTACAAGGTTACTAGTAATAACGATCGTATTAGAGTGTGTGAACAAAACAATTTTAGCCTTGTTCCAGTGAGATCATTCTTCATATGAGTTCCATAACTAATAAGACGTATAAGGATTTTAAGAGCCAGTTTTTTTTAAGAATCAGGCAGGCTGGGAACTTGGCTGAAATTTTCAGTACAGTAGAGCGCCGATTATCCGGACTGGTCGGGACCGAGGTAGATCTGGTTAAAGAAATATCCGGATAATTGGATTGCCCACTTTAAAGCCTATATAGGGCTAGGTTTTTTTAGGCAACTTCCCGTCACACTTCTTCCAGACTTAAGACTAGCATTTGTAGTAGTGCATATTTTATCATATTATAAATGGCGTGTTTGCCATTGCCTCGCTGTTCTTTTAATATTTGACACAGTTGATGTACCGATATCAAGGGCTATGTTCGGGACCGTTCATAAATGATGTTACGCTTTTTTCCCATATATTTGACCCCCTCCCCCTTTGTCACACTTCAGCGGACCCCTCCCCCCTTTCTCACATGTCACACTATGTTGCATAATGCAGGATGTCACACTTCTTGTTACCCCCTCCCCTCCCCTTGTCACATTTTGTCGCAGTTTCACGAACCCCCTCCCGCCCTCTCGAAGCGTGACATCATTTATGAATGATCCCTTGCTTCCATTTTCTCCTTTGTTCAATCTTTTCACAATTTTTATTTTTTTATCAAAAGATAACACTACTCTTTTGCGCTTCCCATACATGTTTAAAAAACACCTTCTACACTTACAGATCGCAATCAGAAAAATGTGGGTTCCTTTAGCTTTGTGTAACACAACACGTGTCCAGTTGGTCCAGTATGAAAGCGCACAACCACGTGATCATTTCGCGAGGTGCACGGTTTATCCTTTATTCAAGTGACTTTCTCAAAACAGTTTTCCTGGAAATTTAGTTAAGCATAAATAATTTAACTCGACCCCTTGACAGGGAATGCAGTACTGTACTTCCACTATTTTTCTTCTGTTAGTTTCAATACTTTACTTCCGCTCTAATGCCTCTAAAAAGAATCTTAATCCTTTTGTTCAGTTCCTTCAGTAGGTACAATTCCCCAGGCTAATTCTAACTGAATGGAACAGACCTGAGACCTGAGCGGAGGGGGTGGGGGGGGGGGGGTGATCCCTCTTTCTTGGAACGCCAAATGGCAAAGGAGAAAGGAAGGTGGTTTTTATCGACCTTCAATCTGGACTAGTGTTTTTTTTTGCAGAGCACAGGGGAAAAAAACGCATGATCCCTGACCGATCCGGTTGATTGGACATCCGGTTAAGCGGCGTCCGGATAAGCGGCGCTCTACTGTATATGTAAAATTATTACACACGTGTTCATTTATTCTTTCAAAAAAAAAATCAAGTTTTGGGATGTCAAAGTTGAACTTTGTTCGTTTTTCTAAGAAAAGCATCCAATTTACATTCGCATATATTTGCCCCAAGAGGAATGAGCAATGGAACTGACAATTATTTTCTGTTTGACTACATCCACAGTAACTCTTAGGACGTAAATAGTTACGGATAACTCTTGGCGCAAAGGTCAGCGATCACTCAAAATTGTTCAAATGAAGGTTTTTTTATGCAACCTGGACCGTCGAAATCATCTTGTGAGCCACAGAAGCATACATTTCAGTGAATACATACCAAGTATAAATTATGGTGGCTTACTTTTGGGGCACAAAAATATTTGTCTTTGAAATTAAGGAAAACACAAAATTTCATGACTTTTAAGGTCATTTAGTGCTTGCGCCAAAAGTAACCAGGTATAAAACTAGCTACAGAAAAAGCCTTTGGTAGGGTCAGGTGAGGTAAAATGGTCATAAAATCCATGTTTTTCAACTTTCTTTGCCAATAAATATAAGAATTTGTAAAAAACCTTCAGATTTTTTGCTTGTTATTTTAGATTACATTATTAAAGAACAGATTGCATAAATTTTGAGCAGAAAAAAGTTAAGTAAAGTACTTTTATGACGCCCTCTTTCTGGTATGTAGGTATGACCACTTTACCCCATGGGGTGGGGTAAAGTGTTCACAGATGAAAAAAAAAAACTATATAAAAGTATTAATAGCCATAATACTTCAAAATACTCAACAAAGGTTCATTTTAGAACGAAAACAACTTTATTTCCCGCAACTGAATTTATTCTATTATGGTCAAAAGTTAGCCTCATCTTCGTAACGTCTCGTAAGGTGCTCCAGTCTCTTCAGTTGCTGCATATATGGTCTTAAAACGAAGTTATGTGCCAAAACATGTTAGGATACATAATAGTAGGTATTCCTGGGCTTTAATCCCTATATATTAGATTTTATGTCTGCCCTTTAACTCACTACATATAATAAAACATAAATATTAAATTCAAAATTTTTCGTGAAAAAAATTTAAAATAGCTTTTAATTGATGACTAAATTACTTAAATAACATATTAAGAAAACATTGCAAAAAAGAGAATTCTGAATAATTATAGCTTACTACAAATCAATGGGAGAAAAATACATATTTTAACCTAGCTATTTTTATTTCGCTCTGTCTGTATTGTTCTTGTTTGAAGCATTGCTAGTTCTGAACATTTACAGCTTAATAATACTTATAATAAGTCTGCTTATAAATGAATCATTGATACTTAAGAGTTCTTTTATTAAAAGTGCTTCTAAAAATTTTCAGTTCTAAACACACCATTGTAAGAAGACTGTATTATAGTAATTTCAATCTCTATTGCATTTGAGCTCAGTTGTGTTCAAAATTTATTTTCTTGCGTAAATAGCCTGAATTCGCTCTAATAGTTAAAATTTGAAAATAAATATGGAAACTGAGCTACTGTGCAACTGTGCATTCCTATGCAATTTAATCCCTGGTCTTCCGCATAAATTAACCTAAAGTAATTTAGAACATTGGTGCATGTTAAGCCTAATGCTATGACCACCTTTTACCCCATCTTACTTAAACTACTGTAAAATAATATACAGTAGTCTCTCGGTAATCCGGCAGATATAGGACCAGGGTACTGCCGGATTACCGAAAACGCCGGATCACTGGAATGTACTGTAAAAATACGCATATAAATACCTGGACAAATTATATATTTTAATGTACATAGTGTTGTTTACATTATTCCTTTGAAGTTGAAGGCATAAAATAGTTGGCTATTTTTGATTGTTTTTTCACTTTAAATGACATTTTCAATGCGTTTTCTTGAAGACGTTTCAACACTAAAATGTCACGAGCAGAGACGTCATTTTCTTCTGCCCAAGTAATAGATATAGCGAAGGAACGAACGGCTACGTCGTGTGGTCAGCTGCGCAGAAACAGGTTCTCAACTCTACTACAGCGCATTTACTAGATTCTTATGAAGCGCCGGATGACTGGCAGGGCCAGACCAGTAAAGTGCCGGATTACCGAGAGACTACTGTATAAACTAAATATAGCTTCACGGTTAGTGAGGAAGTATTTTTGAGATCTGTGTAAAACTACCTGCACCGTCCATTTGCTGCAAATTCTTTAAAACAAAATGTCAGAGCGAAGTTAAAATAGCTGTTTCAATTTCAAAGTGTTGTATAAACAAACAAATCGAGTGTTTTCTCCACCTAAAGAGTTGCTATTAACATAATTTTGTATGTAAAATTTAATTCTTAATTATTAAAAGCTAAAATAAAAAAATGACATCAATTCCTTTATTTATTTCAAAGCTATAGCTTTTTATTTGCCGTATGTCCACTTTACCCCATTGACCACTTTACCCCACCTGACCCTATAGAAGAAACACATTGAAATCACTGATAGGTGGTAATTTTTTCAACATTTATGCAATACGGCTTATGCAAACTTTGCTGAACGAGATACTGGTACTCGTTAAAAAAAGAACGAAAATTCTTATTTCGATACGTATTACTGTTATATATATAAGTATTACATTAAACTTTCATTAACGATCTAAATTGCTATCTGAATTTAATTTATATTTCGAAGTAATTGAACTTTGCTCACACTACGCTCGGGTTAAAAGGGATGTACGTTATTGTACGCCCATCCAACCATGTTCTAGTGGTTCAGAATCTACCAAAAGCTGTAGTTCTCCCGGATATACATAAAAGCACTTCGTGCTTGGAATGTTTAGCCGAATATAGCTCACATGACCGTCAATGACTTGGATTACTACTAAACAAACTAAACAGAACAGAGTACTACAAATACTCATGCATGACAATAACTCAATTTAAAAATCCAACAAATACTGCCTAATTTAATGCTACATGTGTTATAGAAAAAAGGGTCTGTTGAAAGTAAATTATTTTGAAAGCTGCTAAATAGGTTATATTAAAATATACATAATTTATATTTTAATATAAATATTGCAATTAAATTATTCAGTACTTGTTGGAGTTATAAAATGATTTATTGTCATGTGATGAGTATTTGTAGAACTTTTGTGCTTTGTTAGTTTAGTTGTTCAAGCCATTTACGGTCTTGATCATGCTATACTTAGTTAAACAGGCCAAGCAGGAAGTGCTCCTATGTATATTTAGGAGAGCTACAGCTTTGACTGGATTCCGAAATAGGGGTCTTGAACTTTTTAAGTCCGCGGGCAACATCAATAAGCTCATGAAGATCGGCGTTCCACAAATTGTCGAAAAAAGTAGCGTCAGACAGAAAATTTAAGAGTGGGTTTTATTAAAAATAAGTAAAGTTCAATGAAAAGCCGAATAAATATTACTTTGTACTTTTTTTAATTATAAAGTGACATGGTACATGACAGTGCTAAAAAATCAATTGACAATTAAAAAAATAACAGTAACGTACCCATAACTGTTTGTGGAGGAATTTGTTCCCACGTCATGGCCTGTTCAGCTCATCATTAAGGGGGGGGGGGGTAGAGCCATATAAAGGGCTCTTAACTGGACCCCCCTTAACCGGGGTCCGGGGGATTCTCCCCTGGGGAAAATTTTGAAAACTATATGCAAACTGGTGCATTGTGAGGCCTTAGGAAACGCATTTGGTACTGCAAAAATATTAGGAAAAAATTAACTTTAACTTAAAACTTTTAATTCTGTCTTTTCAAAAGTTAAATTTTCTTAATTAAATATATTTTCTTTTTTAAAATTTTATTTTCCTTTCTTCTTCTTTTTTCTTTATTATTATTTTTTATTTTGTGCATCACAGTTGAATTTCCCGCTATCAGAAGGCGCCGCCCGGGACCCCAGCTGCCCCCCCCCCCTCGCAGTAGATCCGGCACTGCCTACACGTAGGTACTACTAAAAATAGAACTCATCAATAGTGCATGTTTACGTATTCCTATTCCTGGATACTCGTTTCGGATACATAGCTCTAATAAAAGTCAATTAAAAAACTTATATTTTGCATAGTCACTCTGAAAATCTTCTACTTCTAATTTTAGTTCAGATTGAACGTAGTGAATCCAATGAGTATGGCGAGCAGAAAATTTCCATGAAAATTTTATTCTCACAAAGGACTAAAAAAATTTACAAGTAGACGAGCGAGTTCATGCTCTCATACAGCGTCCTATTATCTTTGAAAGTGAATTTTTGAATCATTTTCGACCATTTCCTTTCCCCTTTTATTATTATTATTTTTTTTTTTTTGAAAGTTTCATTTTCATTTCATCCAAAAGGTTTGGCGGGCCACTAAAATACCTTCGGCGAGCCACGGGTGGAAGACCCCTACTCTAGAACATGAACTAGTATCGGACGGTAGTGCTGTACGGAAAACAACATTCATGATTTTAAATTCGAGCGTAGTGATCAAAATCTCATTATTTCGAATTATAAATTATATTCAGATAGCAATTTGGTTTGGTAATGAAAGTTTAATTTAATATAACAGTAATAAGAATCGAAATAATAATTGTCGGACTTTTTTAACCAGTATCACAAATACACTCGCTCAGCAAAGTTTAGAGCCTTTTTATGTAAAAGTGGAATAAACTACCACGGATCAGTGAATTGAATGTGTTTCTACTCTATCAGCTACAGCTAGTTTCATACCAGGGACGGACTGGGACCCCTAAAAGGGCAGTGGACCAGCTAACCAAAGAGCGGCAACCTTCACTTAAAAAAAAAACAAAACAATTATATTAATGCTAATAGTAGTAATAGGGAGGTTCCAAGCCAAATCATCCAGGGGTCGACACCTGAGGTCGGCCGATTTTGATGAAACTTGGTGAGATTGTTCTAACTATAGATATAAGAACAACTGTAAAGTTTTATCTTAATATATTGATTAGTTTTTGAAATAGAATTTTTTAAAGTTTTGCCAGAAATTTGCAATTCGACGCGGATCGCAAATCAAGCAATTGCGCATACTTCTATATTTCCTATCGTAAAACAGTTATTTTTAAAGATAGAAGGTTAATATTTTTTGTATTGTGTTCAGTATTCTTATGTGAATAGAAATATAGCATTAGATTTGTTATTTAATAGAATTAAGGCATCTTAAAAAATCTTTGAAGAACAAAATTGTGTTGTATTTAATACAATGACTGGCGCTCAGAAACTGCTCAATTGCGTTAAGAACATATCCTTCGATTTTTAAATTAATTATACCATTAGAAACTAGATTAAAAGTGCTTCAAAGTGGTACATTGAAATTGATGGGGTTTGGACTTTTCATTGAGTTAGAGCTGATCAAAGTTATGCCTTTGAAAAGTAACAAAATCTATTGTTCCTAATAAATTTAATTTTCAAAAAAATAATATTGGCTGTTCTTATAATGTTGTTATATAGTGTATGTTCATGTATATAAACTGTACAAAAATTTTGTTGGATTTTGATTCATGATAACTTTTGTAACCATGAATCAATTACAATTATTAATGGCCTAGATTTTGCAACAGTTTCAATGTAAAGTAACGCATGGGGTAAAGAGATAATTTTGCACCGATTTCAAAAATTAGGTTTTAAAGTGGTATCTATGTTGTTAAGAATTAATTTATTTTTCAACAAAGGTACAGGACCTATGGTAAACTACCCTCGATCGAATTTAAAAAAAATCATGAAAATCGGTTCATCCGGTAAGAACTCATGAGTGGAGAAACCAAAAACAACCGGCATATACAATATGAATATTATATTATATTATTAATATATGTTTCTATCAATTTGATAATTATTATTTAATTAATATATATTTACATCAAATTTGATTATGTTTAAATCAAAGTATAACCTCCTTTCTTTGTGAAGTTGGTTAAAAATACATCGTTTTTTTTACAAAATGCTTAAGCCGTAGAAAGTTCTTCAAACAAGCTTGAAACTAATTCTAGACATTGAAACAGGCATTAGATTGAATATTACTAAAGGAATATCAAAGTCAAATATGTTGCTGGATTTTGATAGGAATTTACATAAACTATGTTGCATGCGTTTATGAAAGAAACTGGTGGAGTGGTCTAGTGTCGTTAAAATGAACAAAATTGCTTTCTTGCACCCGCATGGACCTTGAGAAACATTTTACTGGCCTGAAAGGTAAGATGAATGCCTGTTCTCAAACAACGTATCTTATGTACTTTTGAAAGTCCAGAAGTAACATCAGATATCAGTCGTTTTTTCAAAATTGGATCAATATCCATGAAAAATATTAATGAAATAAATATAAATTCTTTAAACAACACCGATACGGCATTTAAACAGAACTTATGAAGTCGGTGTAAAATTGTTATGGATTTTGATTCATGATAACTTTGAATATGTTCAAGGGGAAGTGTTAAAACTGTTCAAACTTGAAAAGAAACCTAGTTTTAGCCCTTTGAATAAGATACATAGCCATTTAAATAGATTGATTGAAATTTATAACATTTTCAATCAACGATCTCAAGAGTAGTGATCACTTCAATAATAGGCATCTTAAATATTATTCTAATAGTAACTTCGATCAGTTACAACCGAACATACAGTTTTATTTTCCTAGTTTCATGCTTGTTTGAAGAACTTTCTAGAGCATAAGCATTTTCTAAAAGAACGACGTGTTTTTTTCTGTAAATATATCTCAGAATATTTTATGATTTCACTCGTTTTTGTTCGAAAGCCAAAACAACAATGTATATATATATCTATATATATATGTATATATATATATATGGATGTGAATTAAATACACTATATAACAGCATTATAAGAGCAGCCAATATTATTTTTTTTTGGAAATTGAAGTTATTAGGAACAATAGATTTTGGTACTTTTTAAAGGTATAACTTTGATCAGCTCTAACTCAATAAAAAGTCCAAACACCATCAATTTCAATGTACCACTTTGAAGCATTTTAAATCTAGTTTCTAATGGTATAATTAATTTTAAAATTGAAGGATACGTTCTTAACGCAATAGAGCAGTTTCTGAGCGCCAGTAACTGTATTAAATACAGCTCAATTTTGTTCTTCAAAGATTTTTTAAGATGCCTTAATACCTTTAAATAACAAATCTAATGCTATATTTCTATTCACAAAAGAATACTGAACACAATGCAAAAAAAGTTAACCTTCTATCTTTAAAAATAACTGTTTTACGATTGGAAATGTAGAAGTATGCGCAATTGCTTGATTTGCGATCAGCGGCGAATTGCAAATTTCTGGCAAAACTTTAAAGTGTTCTATTTCAAAAACTAATCAATATATTGAGAAAACTTTACAGTTGTTCTTATATCTATAGGTAGAACAATCTCAGCAAGTTTCATCAAAATCGGCCGACCTCGGGTATCAAACCTTGTCTCCGCTTCACTTGGAATGGCCCAATAATGAAATTAAATCTGCGTGACACATGAGGTTTTAATGCCTCCTTTGGAAAACTTGGACTCCTAATATCAGACAATCAGTTATAGAAGAACAACCACTACTTTCGGCTTGGTAACATAACTTCATGGCATACCTTAGCTTGTTTTGCATGAAATGCGTATGCTGCAGTCGTATTTGAAATTTTGTTTTAACTGGAAAACAGTGGCGGAAATGCACAAGCAGACTTTTGCTTTGAAATCTTTGATTCTTTATATGAAAATAATATCGCCTGCCATTCTCATTCAGATACCATAGTTTTTTTAAAGGAGCAACACAAATACTTTAATTGCTACGCATTACTTTTTCTCACCTTTTCAAAAAAAAATATATTTAACTTGCCTTTCTTGTTTTTTATTTATTTATTTATTTTTTGCTTACAACAAAACTTTTAAAACTTACCAAGAGTTGTGGTTATAATGTGATATGTTATAATAGTGGAACAAAAAAATCTATAATGCAATAGTAAAGTGCAAAGCGGGACAAGCTAGAAATCAGTGATCATGCCATGCCAAGCCCTAAAAATACTGAAAAGAAATTCAGGCAAGTGATTGCTCATGTCGGAAGTATAAGTTATATACAATGACAAACAAGGCTTAACTGATTGAATGAATACATAATTTGTAATAAACAGATAAGTTAAATACAAAAAAAAAAGGATTATATTAAACTACAAGGTTGTTCTTACTTTTTATGTTTGTTCGATTTTTTTTCTTTCTTTTTTAAATAGATGGAAATAAAATTATTGTTAATTTATACAAGAACATTGTTAATTTATAAAGGAATCTACAACGAAAAGAAAAATTCATTACTGCACTTTTGTGTAATATTTTTTGCTTATTTTCCTTAAATGTTTCCACTCCCGTTAAAATTATTTTTAGGCACATGGAGAGAGGCATCAGATTTACAAACTTTACCCAATCACTGAACAGAAGAAAATAAAGCAATTTTATTCAAAGAAGCAGGCACCGTAATGAAATGCTTAATCTTTCATTACGGTTCTTTCTTGTTATTTGGAATTTGAACAATAATTGATTTGAGAAATAATTTTTAGCTGGATTTTCGAAGGAAAATTATTTACATAGAGTGATTAGTAAATTAGGAGTACAGCATAAATTAAAACATACACCGTTTCAAAGAAGCTAATTCTAAATAATGATAATTCAAATTGCAACTTTTTACTGCATATTATTTTTATACTACTTATTTATTAGCGATATTCTCCTATTATTATTATTATTATTCAGAAACACTATTCAAAAGAATAAAACTAATAATCGGTTTTCATTTAACAATGAAAGACGTTTCTGAAAAGTTATATTTGAATCTAATTTAAAAATAATAGTTATTGTTTGATACTGTTAGTTATTGTTTGTAACCGATTTAAAATATGAAACAAGCGATGTATGTGCAGTTAATATTTTGATGTAATTTTAAAAGTAGGTAGTAAGAGTTTTGACTCTTTAAAGCCTATTTCTTACATTATATTATATAATTTTCTTTTCTAAGTTTCTGTGGGGCAAAAGTTTATTTAGAGTAATGGTTAAGGCAGTTTTATTAATGAATAAACAAATATTTAGCATATTAGTTGCGTAAATGATACGCTGAAAATTATGCATAAATAAATATAATACTTTTATTTCAGTTATTTCAAATATAGTACAATAATCATATCGATTGATTCTTGTGAAACATTAAATTTGTATAAAAATAATAATAATAATAACAAATTTCAAGCAAATTTTTTATTTTTTATAAAAATCATGATTTCTTTTAAATGATTTAAATCAATGATTTAAAACACTTGATTTAAATCACGGGACCCTGTTTCTAATTGTGTGAAATTAATGTATTCAATAACTTTACTTTTAAGATAGTTGCGGTAAAAAATTATGTGCTATTTTTTGGTTATCAATAAAATAAATAAAAATAGAAGCACTAGTTAAATTATATTAAAATTAGATACACAATCTTAAAATAAAAATAGCTAAAATCAGATTTGAACTGAGTCAAATTAGTCTGTTTTGGAGTGGAATCCAAATTCTGAAACAAAACTCAAACAAATATGACTCAAAATAAAGTACCGGAGCAGAGTTCCACCTAATAGAAGAGTGCAGATACGCCTTATCGACCCCACTGTATCCCTGCTCATAGGAAACTTCAAAAATAAAATGAAATGTCCTATGACAGTGGTCGGCAACCCGTCGATCGCGGTCGACCGGTCGATCGCAAGCCCACTCTCGGTCGATCACGACAGCCTTTTAGACAGTTTATAGTTTAAAAAAATAAATAAAATAATTTGGATGACGAATTTATTATCATTTTTTCCCTCAGAAAATGTTTATTAGTTTATCAGACCATTCACCGGACCTAAAAATACTTCCAATAATATGGATTGTCAGTCGTCACTTTAACTATGCTCTTGGGAGAGTTAATTCAAGAATGTATACATTTCACATGTGTGTTTTAGTTAAAAATCTAACAGTTCTTTTTATCAAATTCAAAAGAAATAATATATTTGTATTGTTTTTGATGCGAGTTAAGGGAGTTAGCAAATCATTATTTTAAAAATTTTAAAGTAGGTGTTTTATAAGTATCAGAACTTGTGCTGACAAGAATTAACCTGCAATTTGAAGACAAGGCAATCCCAACATACCCTATTAATAACATATCTTCAGAAATCTTCACAGGGAGCTTCGAAATTTTACAATAAACTTCAAAAATAATTAGCAGTTTGCTCATTATCAAGCTTTAGCAATACTTCGCAGTGCCCTGTAATAAAAACGAGGGTCATGCAATGCAGGTACACTATTTTTATTTATTTTCATATGTTACTTGCAATTAGGAGGAGTGCCCACCCTTTCAGCGCGGTCGTGTACCCCTAAAAAATTACTGAGCCCCTCAAAATCGGCAACCCAACTAATTGGCAAAAAAGTCTGCGCCATGACCTCCCCCTCCCCCTTCCTGGTGAGCACTGCTGTGGCTCATGGATGTAAGCTGTAGTCCGACTTTTATTTAGGGAAGGGAATCTTTATTTCAAAACGGGCGCCTCAGCTCGACCCTCGGGATGAGTTCGCGAATCTTCGTAGACCTATAAGACCAGAACACTTATGCTCTCGACTGTCCCCTCACCCCTTCCCCCGAGCCTTACCAAAACGTGTCCCTGAAACATATACGTTCTAAGCGCCCAAAATTGTGGCTTTGAGTGGGAAAGTCGTTTTTACCTTTCTTTTAAAGCAAGACTTTGTCGTCACGGATTATTGTAAATTTTTAGGGAAAAATGTAGCAATTTTTTTTTTTTGGAGGCATCTAGATGAAAGGCGCACCGGGACATGTCCCGGTGTCCCGGTGGGCCAGTCCGCCCCTGTTTCATACTTGCGCACTTTTGGCGCAAGCAGTTAATGATCTTCAAAATCATGAAATTTCGTTTTTCCCTTAATTTTCCGTAATATTTCTGAGCGCCAAAAGTCAACCACACATAACTGTTCTTTTCAGATATTAAACGCAGGTCACTAAAATGTATGCGTCTGTGGTTCACTGTTGGGCGCAAGAAGATTTCGGCGGTCAAAGTTCCATGAAAAAAAAACTTTTTTTTTCTATAATTTTGAACGATCTCTGATCTTTGCACTAAGAGTCAACGATGACTAATTATGTCTTAACAGCCTCTTGTGGATGTAGTAGAACAAATAATAATTGTCAGTGCTATGGTCCATTCTTGGCCCAAAAAGCATTAGCTTATGCAAATCGGTAAGCTCTTCTTAGAAAAACGAGCAAAGTTCAATTTCGACATCCCAAAACTTAAAGATTTTTTTTTTTTTGAAAAAACAACAAAGCACGAGTCTAATAATTTTACATAACGAACATATGCTGAAAATTTCAGCCAAATTAAAAGTCAACTTCTCAGCCTTAAAAAAAAAGAAAAACTGGCAACACATATAACAATTCGGAAATTTACAGATGTGTTTAATGACACAAAAAAGGAAACACTTATGAACATTTCCAATATTTTTCAATAATATTCAGCAGACCACCTTTCCCAAATTATTAGGTCAGTGATGTACGCTTACCTTCACTCTTCCCATAGGAATCAACGAAATGAAGGAAATTGTTTCTTGGATTTAATTATATCCGAGGTTTTGGGGACAGTTGTTGAAATCTTTATCCTGAGGGCTGATTCCATATTCTTGCGTCGATTTTTGTTACAATGTGTAAAAAATGTTTGCTCATCAAATAAGTTGTACAAAAAAGGACAAGATGTTTGAATTGAAACTGGACAAGAAATCGAAAATGATATAAATTCTTTTCTATCCTGTAGATAACAGTCCAAGCCCTACTGCAAAAATAAGTCATCTTGCGTACAATTCAGAGAGGTTAGACTGGCAATATATCTTTGCTTAAAAGGGTATCATCCACTCATTATTGGTATCTGCTTACCAAGGGAAGTGCACTTGACGAATCAATCATGTGTTGCCTTACACGTTGGGATTGACTCGACTGCAATTATTTGTATACTTATTTTGCCCTTATTTTATGAGCTCACTTTGATCTACAAAAAATACCTTAACATAAAAAGATAAGGCGCTATCAAACTACAGTTGGGGGGATTTTTATTTCTTTTAATGACTGAATAGGTTCGACAGAATTGCATTTTTTCTCAACTGCTTTTTTCTTTGGATTTTCTTCTTTTTGCCAAGAAATTGAGAAAATATTACAAATTTAATGACAAAGAATGTTTGTCTCTCATTAATAAGAAAATAACAATGTTTCTTATGAACGGTAGCAAAAATTATATTTCAAAATCCTAGACGTTAATTTAATGTCTGTAACTGATATCGGAATAATAAAAGCGTCATGAGAAAAAGTCGTATTTTATCAAAGCATATAGGAACAAAAGTCATTATTTTACAAAATCGTGCACAAGAACTTACAGAGAAAGGAATGTGTTCTCCTTTATTTCTATCCTGCAGCGTTCCAGTTTCGCGAAACACTAAGGGTTCCCAAACAGTCGTCTTGATTGTGCAAGCAAAAAATAAAGCAGTTGGTAACTTTGAATGGGGTTAATAATTGCGTCCCTTATTTTTAAAATATTTAACTATTACGACATTTCAGAGATTGTTTATGCGTTTAAGCAATATTTTGCTTTTTTAAATCATGATACTGCCTTCAAACGGTTGCATAAAGATTTTTTATATTTTTTTGCATTCATTATTATTGGATATTATAAGTATTGACTACAATAAATGTATGTATTGGCTGTAAGGTATCCTTGGAGCATGTCGAAAGAGTAAGATTGAAAAGTTGGAAGACGCCGTGTGTGTGATTAATGTAATCTTTACTACATATCTAACTTTGAAACTTAAAAGTGTGTTGGAAAATTTCATGTGCATTTTAAACTGCAAGAATTCGAATGAGTCCAATTTAAATGAACATTTGAAGCAATACTATTTTTATCCGAGACGTGAAAATTCAATTTTGCGCTACTCCAGATAAATCGGAACCAATATTTAAATCTTAGATGTAGTCTGAACGAAAATGGACATAGAAAAGTGATCAGGCATTTTCGAGATTCCGCTTAAAAATAGCACTCTGCATAATCATGGCCATGCATCCGTCAGTCATGCTTTATTGAAGAGAGTCGGTTTTAATTGTGAAATCAATTCTTTTTTACACTATTTTGTAAAGTTCGGGGCGCTTTTGACAAGAGTTAATGTAGCAACCGAGCGGGCAGGTGGCGCTGCTTACAGTACCAATTAGGGCCCCATAGAAAGGGCAAATCTGTTGACCTTAACAATGCAGCGCTCTGTGTATTTAGGGTGCTCAGGTGTGCTCATCCGCGCATCCCCCCTCGTTTACAAATGTTACTGCTGCTTGCATGTAACAAGATTACAAGCTTCCTTCATATGGATCTCGTCCGGGAATCCTTTTTAACTTGGCTATTGATTTCCCCTTTTTTTTGCATCCCTTATAACACAATATAGGTGGCTCTTTTCTTCTTCCTTACAAGACTCTTAAGGTTTTCGAAATGCCACACCCAACTTCATTTAACGACTATTTATCAATTCAATGATAGTACAGAAATTAATCATTTACTTCAAAATACAAGGTATATTTAAAGCGTAAAACTATAATGATATCTCTATGCGTCGTCTCTTTTAGCACATCAATTAGACGTCGACATTCAAAATTAATGTTATTTCAGTTATTCATCACTTTCAGAGGTATCTCTCATTTAAAGTGTTATTTAAAATTATGTGGAAAAACTAACAGTTTTCACTTTTCAAGCATTTCAAAATATTGTAAAACATATACAGTTTATTGGGACCTCTTTTCTGTTAACATTGTTTCATTCATTAAAAGGAAGCTACTCTTTTTTTTTTTTTTTTGAATTTTCTGCGATTCATTTATCTTTAAGCTAAATTTGCTCTAAAAGACAGTTGAATTTCATTTATAGATTTATATCACTTGTGCGAAGGTCCCTCGTGTCGAAGTTTAAGTGAGCAGGGCCAGATTAAGGCAAGGAGCAAGGCCGTGTCCAGAGGGGGCCTGGAATTCCGGAATTTTTCTTAATCTAGGATAAATTCCTACATGAAACCGTTCTTGACTAAGTGTGTCAAAGCCTCCCCCCCCCCTCCCTAAAATAAAATCTGGATACGACCTTGGCATGGACAGGTGAGGTGGGCTACAGGTCCAAGGCACCAAATCTCTAGTAAAAGTTTACAAAATGCAGTAATTTAAAACATCCCACAACAGCATTTGGAAAAGAAGGGCCTTTTTGCGTTATACTGTGATAAAACACAAAACTCAACGGGCCAGTAAAGCTGAAACTGAAGAGGTTGTGCAATGTGTCATCTAGAAAAGAGAATATTGGACTGATCGGGCTTATATCTTTTACTTTCAACGATCGGTTAAACATCCAACAATTTTACAAAAAAATTACCACTTTATGATCATTGTTTTCTGTTCCTCTCTAAAAATTTATAGCGTCACTCAGACAGCCACATTATTTCTATAAAAAGGTATGAAACATACCCGATGTCCTCGTAACTTTTCAAAAAAAAAAGTGAAATTTGAATTTTTTTGAATGACCAGTTAGATTTTTCTACACTGAGTGGCAAAAAAAAAAAAAAAAAAATAAAAGAAAGAAAGTCGCAGGCACTAATATTTAGTAGAACCACCTTTGGCATAAATGACAGCTTGCATTCGCTTTGACATTGATTGTACCAAATTGTGCAGCTTCTGGACACTTATTTTTGGCCACAATAACATCAATTTTTCGGCGAGATCGTCCAGTGAAGAAGGAAGAGTCGAGTTACTTCTCCGTGACCTCTCTATGACATCCAACAGATTCTCAATGGGATTGAGGTCAGGGCTTCAGTTCCCGGTAATTTCAGCAATCTCCTTGCAGGATTTCAGCCCTTGGCGCAGCCCAATGATTTGGCCCTTCTTGAACTCCGAAACGTCTTTTCCGCGACCGCATGTAACTTCTCTAGACATGATTGCTTTCAAATGATTCGTTGCACACTGCTTCTTCACTATTTAAAGGTAGTCGTGAGCGCTAACATATGCAAATTTTCTGAATACGTCATCTTTCTTTCGTCTTTCACAATTTGAATATGTTAATTGACGTCGCGACTTTTTTTTTGGCCACTCTGTGTATAAGCGAAGATTATACGCAATTTTAACATACGTGTTAAAATTGAGTGCAATAGTAAATTCATGCAAACTCTTCACTCATCTATAAATTAATGGATGACTCAGAACTCACCGTGAGTTGGTGGATGCACAGCAAGTTCTATCAGTCCCTAGCCAACCAATCAACCATGAGAATGAGGTTGGTTGGCTAGGGACTGATGGAACTTGAGAATGTTTGTTGGTTGAAAATTTTGTTAACGCCAATTTGTATGAATTTTAGAATTTATATTTTCGTTTGGTATCTGTTGTAACTGTAACTTAATTAGTAAATACAAGCTGTAACTTGTAACTTATTTATTGGATCATCAAATTACATCGATTACGGCACGCAACCATGCCGAGCACCGCACATAACCTGGATATAACATCTCCCTTTCACTTAGGATACATAGTCCTTAAACCTTGCAGGTAACCATCTTACACGGGAAGACTGGGAGGATTACCTGCTCCGGTAGCTGATGACGAAGGCCTTGCTTCTTGGTCTTCCGTACATGGAACACTTGAACCATGTGCAAGTGTTTCTTGACTTACTGCAGCCCTTAGAACTACACGTGACTCCACATCGGTATCGGTAGCTTCTTGGTGACCGTCATTGCTAAGATCCCCCGACTCTTAGGCATTTTGATTCTTAGCTATTGGAACATCTCGCCGGGTCCGAACTGGTCAAAATGACTTTCAGCAATCACACTATTGGGAAGTTCTACTAAACACATCCTTTCCTCCATTGAGTCCCTTATTGTCCCCGGAACCGTGACTTTCGAGCCGGAACCCACGTGTCTCCCTTCCCATAGTTCCTGGCAAAAACATTTTGCACGTTTGTGAAGCTTGTTTGAGTCGGCTTGGAACTTTCGGGAGCATGCATTAAGTCTAGCGACATCGAATCTGTCTACCTAGAAAAATGTCCGCTGGGGAGACCCCATAAGTTGCTATGGGCGTGCGCCTAAAATTCTTTAAAATTCTGGACAATCTGATGCTTAGGAAATCTCCGGTCACCTTTTTTAATCTATTTTTAATGAATTGAACAGCCCTTTGGGCCTGCTTATTTGAAGACGGATGATAAGGGGCTGTAAATAAATGCCGAATACGCCTAACAAATGCTTCAAATTCACTGAAACGGAATGCTGTCCCATTGTCACTCATAATTCTTTTTGGGAACCCAAACCGAGAGAAAATTTCATACATTTTCTTGAGTGACTGTAGCGGTTGCATTCCTTACAGCTATGGCTTCTATCCATTTAGAGTGAGCATCCTGTACAATAAGGATCCTATGCCTATCAATGGGGCCTGCATAATCTATGTGTATACGTGACCAAGCCCGAGTTGCTACTGGCCAAGATTGTAGATTCTTGCTAGGCATGTTAGCATTTTGAATGCATACGCCACAACCTTGAACCCAACTTTCAATGTCCTTATCTATGGTTGGCCACCACAACAAAGATCGGGCAATGCTTTTCATACCCGAGACCCCTTGATGTGCACTATGCAACTCCTCGAGGATCTTAGTTTGGAACACTTTAGGGATAATTATTCTGTTCCCCCATAGGACAATTTTGCCTTCTAATGACAGCTCGAAACGTTTCCTAAAATAAGGCAATTTGTTGCTATTTACTAAGTTTCCCTGGAAGGCATTTAAATTTTTAGGCCACCCACCCCGAATCAATTGCGTCACCTGCTGTAAAACTGGATCCCCTAATGTGGCTTTGCTAATATCAGCTGCTGATACAGGGCCAAGATAAACTATTTCAATTAGTAGCACAACTTCCATAGGTAAAGGTGGATCAAAGGATTTTGTTTGCAATGGCAACCTACTGCATGCATCAGCATTGCCGTTTTGTAACCCTGCTCGATAGCGCACTGTGTAAAAGTGTATACTGAAAGCGTTAAAGCCCAACGTTGGATTCTAGAGTTTGCCATGGCAGGAATATGTTTATTTTCAGAAAATAGTGATACCAGGGGTCGTTGATCTGTGTACAAGACGAATAACCGCCCAACAGGTATTCCCTAAACCGCGACACACCAAATACCAGGGCTAACGCTTTCTTTTCCAGATGGGAGTACTTTCTTTCGGCTGCAGAAAGAGTTCTCGATGCAAATTCAATGAAACGGTCTTCCCCCTCAGTGGTATGTGATAGAACTGCACCAATACCATAGGGAGAGGCATCACAAGCTAGCGTTAGCTCTTTATCAGGATCATAGTGCACTAAGAGCCCTGTACTACAAATAGCATTTTTATCATCCTGAAATGCACCCCTTTCCCTTTCTGTCCATCTCCAATGGGTTGATTTTTGTAAGAGTTCATATAGTGGAGCCAACCTACTGCTCATGTTAGGCAAAAATTTCGAGTAAAAGGTTATTAAGCCCAAAAATGATCTTAACTCACTAACATTCCTAGGCGCAGGTGCCTCTTTAATTGCTTTGATCTTTTCCTCGACAGGTCAAATGCCTTGTTTATCAACAACATGACCCAGGAAGATCAATGAGTCACAGTGCAACTTGCACTTATCTCTTTTTAGCTTCAACCCAGATGCCCTTAACCGACTCAACACCTCCCGGAGGTTGTCTAAGTGTTGCTCTGTAAACCGCTGTATTTGGAATTCCATAAACAAGGTTTCCATTATTCTCTGAATGATTGCCGGAGCTGAAGAAACTCCAAAAGGCAATCTGACATATTCAAATAGACCCAAGTGGGTGTTAATTACAGTTAGCTTTCTGGATACTTCATCTAGTTCTAACTGATTGTAGGCTTCCTTTGGATCCAATTTACTGAACTGGACTCCACCAGCCAAGCTTTGGTCAATGGATATTTATCTGCATCAATAGCCAGATTTGCAGTTAATTTAAAATCCCCACATATGCGAATGGAAGACTTATCACTCTTCAAAACAGGGACTATAGGGACTAGAGCCACTACAGAATACAGGCCGACCCATCGCCGCCATTTTCTGTCATAAGCCAAAATGTAAACAAGAGCGTGCTCCTAGATTGGCGCCTTTATCGCTGTCAGTGGCGCTTTTAACAGCTACGCCAAAAAGAAGAAAATAAATGGGACTCCTTAGCTATATATAATACCGAAAAACGCTCTCTGAATTCAAAATGCATTATATATTAATAGACTTGAAAAATAAACAGCATATTAGAGAAGTGCTATTTACCTTAACTCTAACCAAATGCTTAGGCCTTTTGCTCTACATATTTATGAAAATTTTAAACTACTACAATTTCATTAAGTCATTTTCCTACAACATTAAATAGTTTCAAAAGTTATAAAGGTCATGCAAAATTAATAAATATTTCTATTTCCCTTTTATAACCTTTTCTTTTAACTTGGTATACAAACACAATTGTTTTTAATTTGATTTGATTACTTATTATACTTTTTATTTATTTGTAATTATTATTTATTCATTTTTCTTCATTGGGAAAAAGTTCTTAATTTTGTTGAAGCATTACTGTTGCTGTTTGCTTATGAACACTAAATTTAGAAGCATAATCTTACTCATCAAAAATTTAATTACTGGGACGAATGCAAAAATTTGTGCATTAAATTGACATGCAGTAAAATATATAGGTATAAAAGTAAATAACTATGAGATTGAAAAATACACATAGAATGTTACAAACTAAGTCGGTTTTTGAATCACAAATGTTTTAATTTAAGTTGGTACAGGAGAGTATAGGTACTTAACTAATAGCTTCATTTGAAACCTTTTGTACAGTTTAAGTTAGTTTTAGGAGACACATTGAGATTCTTTAACACAAATAAAATATATACATATATATAGTACAGGCAATTTGCAATAGCTCGAAGTAAGAAACTTCTAATAATGTAACTAATATTTCGTCAGGTCCCTACTCTCTTCTCTCCAAATTCATGTGAATTATTCTCCATATCTCGCTGTTTACTTCCTTTAACTTGAAGTTTTTTCAACAATGACTCTTGAAATTTGATAGCTGAAGGAGCAGAAAAACCTTATCCTATGATGAGTAACAAAGTGAAGAATTCTTTCCCTCACTAGATTCGAATTATTGAGAATTGACTGTACGTACACACACACACACACATATATATATATATATATATATATATATATAGCAGAAAAACGATAGTCTACAAATGTTACATTCAGTTTCAATTATTATACCCAAATCATTTACTATAAAAATTTGAAAACTAAACTATACTGTTTATAAACTCAATCACTTAAGGTGTTACTTTTTATAGTTTATGCCTATTCTACTTTGGAATTTCAACAATTAAAAAGAGCAAGTAAGAAATTTAATTTTAATAATTATTCTTTTTGTATAATTTAACTTCACGCCAGTTACTGTATCATTTTATTAAGGGAGAATAAAAATAAACGATTTTCTGCATTCAAATTCCGCGATAAATTTCTGTATTGTGTAGGTGTATTTAAAAAGGTATATAAAATAGCCAAATGTTTATACTTGTGTTAAGTAAGATGCATTATTTTATCATAATGTATTTCGCTCAAAAAGAACAATACAAAAATTGCTAAATTTTCTGAATTTAGTTCAATTGGCGACAAGCAAATTTCGTCGCCAACAATCGTTGCAAACCTATTATTTCATAACTTAATGTTTTTTTTAAAATTAAATCCATAATTACAATATTCAGATTCATTTTTTTGTAAAAAGAAAGAAATACGAAAGTAATTCATTTCAGAAATGTCAAGCATTAGAATAAAATCAGTGTACTTACACTGCAAAGTAGCGAATTTTTCGTTGGTATCCAATTTTGACGCCGGCAATTAATAATCCATTTCTTCCTTCTTTCTTCATCTGTTGGAAAAGTAAACAATCTCCACTTGTTTCTGGAGTGATTGTTGCAATTAACTGCAGCACAACCACCCATTTTTCAATCGAAAAAGCTATAAAGCTAACGAAATACCAAAAATCTAGGCTTAAGCTAGCGCGACGCAATACGACCCAGCGAACGAGAAGGACAGAAAATGGCTGACGAGTCAGCTCGTAGTTATAGGAGCCTTAATAGGGACATCCCACTGAGAGTAACGCACCGGTTTAAAGATACCTGCTTCTTCTAACCTGTTAAGTTCCAACTTAACCCTATCCCTCATTGCAAAAGGCAATGTTCTAGCTTTGTAAAATGCAGGTTTAACCTCCTGTTTAACTATTGATTCAACCTGAAAATCTTTGAAATGCCTTAAATCACTTATAAACACTTCATTAAAATCTTTGAAAACATTTTGTACACAATTATCAGCAATATTTAAACAAAAATTAAGAGGCAATATTTTGAATACTTCAATGAAGTTTCTTCCACATAAATTTGGGCAATCCCCCTCCACAATCAACAGAGGCAGCCTTTTCTTTTTGTATATCCTAAAATTCCTTACACAGAAGTTCTCTGCCCTGTAAAGGTCGACAAGGCTGTATCTGCTGGTGACGTTTTAGCATTGATGAGTGCTACTGCACATCCCGTGTCAATATTTTGATTATTTATAGTAAACACTGATGTATACGGGTGAGGCCGAATTATGAAAAACATCATACTCAGCATGGGTTGCTGAGAGTTTATAATTTGCCTTGCTAGCAGTTGAAATAATATTATCACACGCATTAACACCGCGAGCTGATGGACACACATTCGTTGTAGGCACTGCCTGCACCACATTACATGGACCTTTATCTTGTTTATTTCTTTTCAAACACTTTTTGGCCAGGTGGCCAACAGTTACGCACTGAAAACACTTCTTGTCACGGAAAGGACAATTGCGGGGCATTTCATCGTGCCCACCGCATCTTATGCACTCCTTGTTGCCCGCACTTTTTGGCACAGCGTTTTTCGCCTTACTGTGAGCAAATGCTTTGTGCACTCCATCAGTCGGCTGAGTCTAGATCTAGAGCATCCCTTGCTGCTGTTTCCATAAATAGAGCGATTTCGATCGCCTTTATAAGTGTTAGCTTCGTTTCAGAAGGCAACCGACGTTGCATATCATGATTTTGTATGCCACACACTAGGCGATCACGAATCATCGTATCCAGCGTTCGACCAAAATTACAAAGCTCCGATAATCGTCGCAACTCTGATACAAACGTCGACACTGACACCCCCGATTTCCGGATCCGAGAGTTGAATCTGAAGCGCTCCACTATTTCGGAAGGCACCGGGCTGTACCGATACCTCCGAGACTGGGAACTCCTAGTCTCGGAGGTATCGGCTGTACTGAGTTTACAGGACCGTTAAGATCTCCTCCAAGGTCTTGTTTTCCGTTGTATCCGGCTTTTGCTTTGCCGCCGCCTCATCGTTCGCAAGTTTCACTCGTTCGACGGACTGCGACCACGATTCCAACGTCGCATCAAAACTTGCAATTTGCCCGTACGTTGTCATTCTTCCAGTTTACTCGTCGCCACTGTTGTAACTGTAACTTAATTGGTAAATACAAGCTGTAACTTGTAGCATATTTATTGGATCACCGAACTACATTTATTATGTCACGCAACCATGCCGAGCACCGCACGTGCGTCGAAGCTACAACAAGGTTGACGGTTGCAGGCTAAGTGGAAGTTGTAGTACATATCGCTGGATATAACAGTATCCAAAATAGGAGTTTTGTGAGGGAAATTACATTGGCGAATTGATGATTCTCTCTTTAGCTTCTTCTTCACACTGATAACCTGCAGAAAGTGTCATCATTTAAACATATCGCTCAACAGCCTGAGTGTGGCAAGGAAGCACAGGAGAGAAAATGTGACGCTGTCTCCATTTGAGCAATCTCGTTCAAATCATCAAAGATAAGAGCAGCAAGTAATGGAGGCTCAGCTACTTCTTGCTCTTTAAAAAATATATCCTGTAAGAAATATAAACCTGGTTTTTCTAAAAAAAAAAGTACAGGAATGCCCTTCGAATCTGAGATGATTGGTCGGTTACTCCCGATCAAGATATAAATTAAATTGCATGAATGACAAGTGTTTTACTTTCTTCTTAATGTCTAACGTGTACGTCATCTTAAGGTACTATCTACAGTGTTGTCGTGTCTCCTAACCCCTTGCACTATTTTAACAAGTCTGACACGTGATGAAAATTTTAGGCCAAACTTGAATATCACGAGTCTTGCTCGTTGATTAATTTCATGTCAAACGTGAATATCACGAGCCGTACTCGTGGCCTTAATCTCGGGCTAAACAAGAACGTCTAAATGGGCTCTTATCCCTTTTTTTTCTCTTCTTTATATGAATAACTATGTTATATCTTGTCTCCTAATGCAGCTTACGTGCTACTTTTTTCTCCGCTTCGGCTCTTTTTTCCACCATTTGAGTGCATAAGTTAGGCACGGCTTGTTCCGAATTTCAGCGTATGCAAGGGTTATACAACAAATTTACTCACTTTTCTTTTTTTTTTTTTTTTGTTTATTTGCCGAAAACTGATTGGTTTTGATTTCTTCGGAGATATTCATGCCGTTGGATACAGTTTCTTTAGTGGTATCTATTCTCAGTGCAGGTACTTTTTGGTTAGGTGTCTGCTTTTTCCACTTCATTCGCCATAAATGAACTTTTCTAAAAAAAAAACTTATTGTATAGTTTGAACGAAAATCGTTTACTTTTTCACCCGGAAAGTGCCCATTCCTGAAACAGGATTGCTATTTTGGAAGTTGCTATTTTCACAAAATTGTGTTTTCCAGTGTAAATGTGTGGTACGTATTCATCCTTTGCGTGAAATGTACTCGTACAATTTGGTTCTGAGCACAAAGACGCAATAGACTCCCGATCGAACGAGCGGCGTTTCGATTATGCTTTGAGGATACTGATACTCTTCAGAAAATTATTCGAAAACACCTGAGGAATTAGATTTAAATAACGTATCTTCTCTAAAAAGAAATTAGAAATTTAAAAATTAGAAAGTGAAGCATATGTCATTCGTGCAATTTCATTCATTTTTACGGACGTGGATAAACAGTAAATCATCTCACTTTTTTGAAAAACAGGTTTCCAGACGAAATTACAGAATTTGAGAATCAACATATAAAAGCGAACTTTTTGAAATGATCTTTTTTTTTTTTTGTAAAATGTCTGCAGATTATTTTTGGCATAAAAGCAAAGGAATGATTTATGCAAGACACAAGCATCTGTGCCGTGATTGATCAACGTTATTCTATCAGTTTCATAATATATATATAGAGAGAAAGAGAAAGATAGGGATAGAGGTTATCCAGGTAAACATATATTATCCATATAATATCACCCTACTATAAGTTGCAAAACACCTTACTGTTGAGTAAACTGGACACATTTTACATATGATAGACAGCATAAAATACGCTGCAAAAAGATTTTTTATTGAAAAGCGAAAGAGAACTAGGGCTACTTCTTTTGCAGCTTACTTTACACATCTCCAGGTACAATAATGCATAATTCTCAGTTTTTTCCAGTGATGGTTTTTGTGTTAATTGCAGTTAAAAAACAACAAACTTTCAAAAAAGTGGAAAATATCAGGGGCTTTTTCTGTTCAAAGCAATGAAACCTTTCACATTTTTTATGTCACATTTTCTCTTCATTGCATAAATTTTCTATTTCTGTTAAATTTATTTTCGGGATTTGCATGTTGGCTGAAATAACTTAGGTAAAATTGCGCGAAAACCGATTGCAGACCGTACTTCGTAGCTGCGTTACAAAAGAAAGCAACAAGATCCAATCAAAATGACTGTGGAAGCATCATTACCTGAAAGAGTACAATCAGTAAATATAAACATAACGCTCGTGATGTTGCTGTATAAAACTACAGCGCAGTGAAAAGCGCCTTGCAGCCGTTTTCCCAAAAAAGCGCTGCACAGCCTTAAATTTTGGGGTTTAAACTGAACGAACAAAATTTTTGGGGAGGCTGAAAATTTCAGAATGTTCACTTCTCATGACCTACTTTCACACGTAAAATAAAATGAAAAAATACTAGTCGACCCGTGCGGAATTCCGCAATAACTTGGGAGAAAGGACATAATCGACCAGTGCGGAATTCCGCAGTAACTTGGGAGAAAGGACATAATGTAGAATAGACAATAGCAAAAGGGTGTTGGTTCAAAAGAAGACATGCAATTGAACACATCAGTACAAAGAGCTGTTACAATTCTTTCCCCCCCACTGTTATTTAGACATTCAAAATAATAAAATAATCACAATAATGCATTAAAATACACTAACGAAAAAGTTCCATTACTTAAAATATAGTTGCTATTGGTTGATCAGGCTCTAAACATTCATAATATAAATGAATGTAGAGCCTAACGATTGCATTAATTGCACAGACGCAGATAAAACTGTCCAATTTGCTACACAATAAAACTAGAAGAGTTTCTTGTTTGTTTACTTGATACCAACACCCATTTGGCATCCATTAAAGGACGTCTTCGTAGATGATTTTAAGTGCCAAATTTCAGACAAGCGGTGCATTTTTAGACCGTGGGTCCATTTATCGTCGTTAACCGGCACGATAAGCTTTAAAATGAGGGGTACATCGTGGAATTGATAAAGGAATAAGGAAGATCTCGCAGAGTGACAGAAAACAGGCTAGAGAAATAATATATAGTATAGATAAATTAAAAATAATAATTCATTAAATAAAATAATTTCTATTTAAATCGTTCTTAATTTTCTGGGTCCAGGAAACAGGTTTAACAAAAAAAAACCGCCCTTAAATTGCAAAATATAAATAATAAATAAATAAATAATTTTTGAAAGCTTAATAGTTGGTAAGACAATAAGCTAATATGAGGATATATATATCCAGGAGTGGCACTGCTGGGACAGAATGCTGGTCAGGTACGGATATTCAGATAGAATATCTTCTTTTCACATAACATGTTTTAAATTTATCAGCTAATAAATTAATAATAATTTAGTATGTTCGATGAATTCATTCCAAAAAGTTATTTTATGCAATCAATAGTAATTTAATACATATTTTTAATAGTATATTTTCTACTATTTTTTAAGTTGAAAATAAAAACACCAAATAAAATATATTAAAGCCACTTTTATATTTAGTTTATCAAAAATCAACGGTCCAGCAAAACAATTGGAGTAAACGCGAGACTCGAACCACGGGTGTAGGGTATACCAGTCTTGCGATCTAACCACTCGGCCTCTAACCAGCGTCCACAACACCAATTTGGCACCCACTAAAGGACCTCTTCTTAGCTGATTTTAAGTGTCAAATTTAAGAGAAGCGGTACATTTTTAGACCGTGGGTCAGTATTTTTCGTAATTAGTTGGCACGATAAGCTTTAAAATGAGGGGTAAATCGTGGAATTTGATAAAGGAATAAGGAAAATATCACGTAGCTACAAAAAAACAGGCTAGAGAAATAATATATAAAGATCACTGCCAAAATTTCCTTTTTTTTTTTTCTGTCTGAATCTCAAAATAATGCCTCCTAATTATTGATACTTACAACCGCGTCAACACTGGCAACCCTTATACCGTCGTGTTTGTAATATTATCTACACTTTTATGTATAATATGAAGGGAAACTCGATGAGGGTAAATTACTCATTCACGCCTACCTGTTTTCACCTGGCAAACTTTCTTACTGCCTGGAAAAAGGTAGGCAACCCAACCCTACTTTAGCATCTTTTTACATCTTTTGTGTGGAGGTTGCAGATATTTTTTTTTTGGAAACTACATGAGGGTACTTATTGATAAAATTTCAATTAAATATTTAATTGAAAGCTATGCAAAAAATGTGTGATGGCATATTTTGCTTACATTACATTGTAAAGTATTCATTTCATTAGGAAACTCGATGAGGAAAGTTCAACTTAAGTTGGATCTAAGACTGAAACCAGTAGACTGTTTTCCTCACCTAAAGAGTTGCCATTAAGAACAAGAATCTGAGAGAGTGTCACACCTGTGATTCATGCCATCTCGGATTTTTCTCAAAAAAAATATCAGCTGATACTTGTCGTATGAAAAGACCAAATCCAGCATTATTTGTTCTAAAGTCGAGTTGTTCAGCTTTTATGGAGCCCCAAAGGTCAATGTGCGGGGGCAAAAACTGAGCGAATTTTTAAGACATGGAATTCGTTATGAGCCACAACTCTATGCGCAAACAACCTGCCTTCAAATTCCTTTTAGATATGGAACATAAAAGGGTCAAACTTTATATAATGGATGATAAGATTGTGGCAAGTCGTTGCCGCAAGGTCACTGAAGGTCATAAAAATTGACGTTTTTGGCACTTTTTAGCATTTTTAAGGCTTGACAACAGCTTGCGACTTCTAGTTGCCATGGCAAAAGTGGTGTCAGTTGAAAGGTAGGTATTAGCACTTAAAAAAATGTAACTATCATTGAGGGAAGTTGAATGCGCTTTTAATAAAATAGGGTCAAAATCTGGAAAATGTCGCATTTTACCAAAATTCAAACTGTCATAACGTCTTGCGACATCGACATATTGAAATAATTTTTTTGCCATTATTTTACTCTATTATTGGTCTCTACAAGAAAGTAAAATCCACTGAGGCATGTTGCGTTAAAAAAATTAAAACATTTTTTAACTTACTAAACTTTCTTCACGAAAAAAAAATGCATATAGTTTGCTACATAGATATTTTAATATATTGTGACATATCTCTGATATATTACACATATTTGGTATAATTATGGTATTTATTTCCCATATGAAATTGTTGACATTTAATACAACTTGTATATTTTGGGACAACATTCAGTATTTTTACATCTTATTTCTGGCAAAAAGATGGATTTCTTTTCTAACATTTTCTCTCTCTGCACTTTCATTTTCTTCAATTGTAGCTTGTAATAGTTCATCTTCATTTTCATCATCTCTTTCTACACCAGAATTTTTAGCTCAAACTTTCAATCTGCTAAAGTAGGACATTACTTGCTCTAGTGTTAAATATTCTCCTGGGTTAAACTTTTTCTCCCATCTACAGTAAGACATCTTATCATTTTTGCAATATTCTGTGCTGTCAATTTATTGCCTGTTTTATTTTCTTTATAAAAGCACTCTTGAACGAACTGTTTCTGAATTTGGTTTAGACGAGTCTTCTTTCTTTTTAGCTTTAATGCCCACCCATTTTGGGATACAAGTCCTGAATAAGTTACACTGCTATCAGGAATTTTGATATATATATACTTTTTTTTTGTTACTGTCTGCATTCTTTTTGCAAACATATTTTTAGCCTTGTCCATACTAGACAATTAATTTAGGAGTTTGGTGTTCTCCTCTTGGCTATATACAAGGACAATTTATCAGCAGTTTCAAATGTAGCAGTACAATTATCTTCAGGACAAAACATTAAATTTACAAACTTTTGGCTAAGAGATTTAGATTTAGGAATCTGATTTGTGTGAAATTTTTGTGAGCTGAATGTAAAAATACTGAATGTTGTACTAAAATATACAAGTTGTATTAAATGTCAACAATTTCATATGGGAAATAAATACCATAATTATACCAAATATGTGTAATATGTCAGAGATATGTCACAATATATTAATATATCTATGTAGCAAACTATATGCATTTTTGTTTTCGTGAAGAAAGTTTAGTAAGTTAAAAAATGTTTTAATTTTTTTAACGCAACATGCCTCAGTGGATTTTATTTTTTTGTAGCGACCAATAATAGAGTAAAATAATGGCAAAAAAATTATTTCAATTTTGTCGATGCTGCAAGACGTTATGACAGTTTGAATTTTGGTAAAATGCAACATTTTCCAGATTTTGGACCTATTTTATTAAAAGGGCATTCAACTTGCCTCAATGATAGTTACATTTTTTAAAAGAGCTAATACCTACCTTTCAACTGACACCACTTTTGCCATGGCAACTAGAAGGCGCAAGCCGTTGTCAGGCCTTAAAAATGCTGAAAAATGCCGAAAACGCCAATTTTTATGACCTTCAGTGACCTTGCCACAATCTTATCATCCATTATCTAAAGTTTGACCCTTTTATGTTCCATATCTAAAAAGAATTTGGAAGCAGGTTGTTTACGCAAAGAGTTATGGCTCATAACGAATTCCATGTCTTAAAAATTCGCTCAGTTTTTGCCCGCACACATTGACTTTTGGGGGTCCATAAAAGCTGAACAACTCAACTTTAGAACAAATAATGTTGGATTTGGTCTTCTCATAAGAGAAGTATCAGCTGATAATTTTTTGAGAAAAATCTGAGATGGCATGAATCACCCCATAATGCTAGATGTGAGTTTCTCAGATTCTGGCTCTTAATATATTTTTGAATGCAAAATTTAATTCTTCATTAGTGAAAGAGGTTATATAATATAAATAAATATCCCAACAGTTCCATTATTTAGTTTAAAGCTATAGCTTTTTATTTGCTGTATGACCACTTTACCCCTCCTGAACCTACATAATACCCAAATGTTTTACTAATGTATTGCTGAAAACGGAAACGAAAAATATTTATCAGAATTTGTTATAGAAGGTGAGCATAATCAATCATTTTTACTATAATTTTGAAAACTATTTTGAAATGTTAGTAAAATATCCCTTAAAATTGGATATTTCTTATCGTAACTGAAAACATGTGTATTTCATCAAAATTTCATATTTTTATAATGAACTGATCTTCTTGAAAGAAAGAATAAAATTCTGATATTTTTCTGAGTATTATCATCGCCTTCAAATTGCTTCATAGAAAGATATCTCTTTTTTGCATTCATAATGATTCAATTTGACTGTAAAAAAACTATTTTGCAGAAATATTAGTACACGAACGTTTTTCTTCCTTGGAACTTTGTCTCTGTCAAATGGGTTACGTAAGAGGGACATTTTTATGCGAATATTTCGTTTTGCAAGGAACGCTCAGTCAAAACTCTAGCTGGTGCTACTTAGCGTATCTAGGTATATTTTTCGGACATTCAGTCAAACTCCCGTCCGTATCGGATTAACTTGGTTGTCGTTTTTGACCAGCCGTATGACAAAATCGTATTGGATTCTGTATCAGAATCAAATTGGTTAAGTGAAAATCACAGCTTAGTTACGCCGGGGAGTACAAGAGTAAGGCTTTATTGTTGGCCATTAATGCCTGTTTTCCAAATAGTTTCCTTTAGAAAAATTTTGAAGAAAAAGAAAAAGGTTAAAAGAGTGAACTTGACCTATTTGTGCGTCCTTATTTAAGGATGGAAGCATTTTTGGGGAATGGACACACTATTCCGTCACGCAGTAATGAATCGCGAGCGGTAAAACGGAGAGGGGGGCCTGTGTTGTTTCATGCATAGCTCGATGGACGGGGTTTCGTTCGTTTCTAATTGGGCGTAATTGTATTAGTGTAATCGAATAAGAATGCTGCGTGGATGGGGGAGGCCCGGCCCAGGGCACATTACTCACATGACTCAACTCCCGAGGGTAATGTAACCTTTGAATAAACGCTTCTATTTACGCCGAGCGGGGACAAATTTATGTGAGTCTCCTTTTTTTCCCATGCGTTATACCAATATTTCAATTATTCCAGTTGTTTTCAGAATTTATATTGGCGTCGTTCATCGGGAATTTGATTTAAAGGAAAATGGTTGTTTTTCGACGAAAATGCTTCCGTCAGATCCTTGTAGAAAAATAAGTACTAGAATATGTCTCTGCTTTATACGCCACCTTTTTTATGCGTTATTCCTCAGTTATCCTTCGATTCTCAAAATTCCCTCGAAAAAGTACATAAACATTGATGTCGTTTAATTCACATGACAAAAAAAAAAAATATTTTTATTGTTTTCGTTTCAGGTACGAAAGGCTGAAGTAACTAAATACAGGGTGTCCCAAAATGACGGCATAAACACTGCACAACTAGATTCCTCGTTGGGAGTACATAAAAACTGCCCAAGGAAGCTTTCCTGTACGATCCATAGTTTACGAGAAAAATACTATGACGTCACTGCCGGTGCAAGAAAATACACTGTACAACAGCAGTATTTGCATATCTGTCCAGACGAGAATGTTTAAAACGTTCGCTTTAAGCTGTGCAGAGTTTATGTGGGACACCCTGTATATTTTCTGTTCTTACGCATCTTCATGTCTACTTTTAAAATAGTGAAATAATTTTAGATGTAAAATTTTGAATTATCATGCTTTAAAAACCACGTCATGGCCTGTTTTTATCCAAAACTAAACATTTTGATCTCCAGTCTTTTTAAAGTAGGGATGAATATGTCATAGGCGTAACCAGGGCGGGGGGGGGGGGGGTTCAAACCCCGCCCCCCATTGGGTATTTACTTATTTAGGCACACAAAAAAATTTCTGGCTACGGCCTTGCACAGCACATATTTTTTTCCCCTAAGAAAATTAAACACATATGCGTATGATTTTATTTCCTCTTTCTCTGAAGGGTTGTGATCATGACCAAAGTACGCAGCTCATAATAAAGAGGACTCTTCATCTGGTTATAATCAACCCCCTTATCGCCTTTGGGGGGGGGGGGGTAACTGCGAAAGGTGGCTTCAATCACCGTACCACACAGAGACAGAGATCCTTTCCATCACTCCAGAGGGTTTTCTTTCCTTCTTTGATGTATTTTTTACCCAAAGGCAGAGATTTGGGAATGCAATCGCACAAGTAATAAGTTTCGTGGAAAATATTCTCTACTGTGATGGCGCTGGGGTCTGAAAATGAAGGACCTCTAGCCAACAACTGTCCTAATGGGTTAAACCCTCAAGCCAGGAAGTGATGCTCATCAAGAAACTTAAAGAGCAGTTTGTATTTACTTATGACTTTCTGTCCAAACACCCAGTTTGGTAAAATCTCTTTTCTAGATGAGCCTGTTGGAAAACTGATGAACTAACTGTATTTACAGATGTTCTCTCATCTCTTATATTTTAAATGTTTTTTTTTCTTATAATGGTCCATCACTGATTGCATTACGACTCTGGAAATCATGCGTTCAACGTTTCCAATCTCACTGCTACGGTTTAATGCTGCATTTTAATTTACAATCAGGTATTATTTATATTTTAGCTAAATTTTTAATTATTTTCGATACATAATAATGTTTGCACTCCAGCGATGGACACGTTCGTCATCCAAAAAGAAAAGAAAATTTGATTCAGACGCTTCCACTTCTGAGGTATGTTTTGCTACAAATGTAACAAAATTTTTAGAAATTTATTGTGGGGATGAGCATTTTTGTAGGGGAATTTGGATTTTTTTCTCCAAAATTCCACTATTTCCCAGTCTTAATATTATGAATGCCTGGACATAGAAGATTGCTTAGCGCTAAATGTTGAATTTTCTATTGCGTTTGAATTAAAAAATAAACTAATAGATCTAGTGATGAATGTTTAATGTTTTTGTGAATCAAGGCCGTATCCAGAGAGGAAGGAGGACCCACGGGCACCCCCCCCCCTCAGAAATCTTTTGCAATGTATCATATACTCCTATAAGACAAATGATCAAAATGCTTTGTGCTAAAATGTAAGTACAAAGATAAAACAACGTAAAAAAGCAGAAATTAAGAATAAAAAGTAACGCAAATAGCTATTTCGAAGCTTCAATGGAGCCTTTTCATCAGTGCAAAAACGAAACGCTCAACACGCAGCTAGAAAGCTGAGAGGGAACAGGAGAACCCTGTTCCCCTGTTCGAAATAGCTTCGAAATAGCTATTTGCGTTACTTTTTATTCTGAATTTGTGCTTTTTTCCGTTGTTTTATCTTTGTACTTATATATCATATATTCCTCCCTGAAACTTTGCTTAACATAAGTGTGTCGAAATTTGCCTCTCCCCCCCCCCCCGGAAAAAAATTCTGGATACTACCTTGGCTCCGGAGCAGAGGGAGCATGTTAAGAATTAGGAAAGGCAGTGTATGCTTCAAAATCATACTCTTTATATATACATATATATAGATATATATGACTAAAAATGATGTTAATATGAATTTTTTTACATATATGATAGCTCTTTAATGTATATATAGTAGATGTATGTTTAGATCTTTGGTGAAGTTAGAGGAGTGGGTATTTGGGGCTTCTGCAACTTAAATTTTTGTAACTGGTCTTACATCTATAATGCTTAGGCTAACTCTGGAGGCAAGGGTTCGAGGGCTCTCCGCAGGAAACTTTTTGAAATCTTCCTAGCAATGCAATTTCGGGATACTTTGGTGATGCTAGAGGAAACAGGAAGGAGTTTGGTTACGCTCCCCCCGCAATATTTTTCAAAATAAAGTCTTATATCTTTTAAGTTACTTTTGGTGTCGCTCTTGATAGTGTTCCTTTCCCTGAAAGTGTTTCTGAAAGTAAAGTGTCTTAAAAGCGTAATTTCTCTTTTCTTTCCTTTTTAAAAACTTGTGATCAGAATTTTTTTGCCGGGCGGGGGGGGGGGGAGGAGTTGACTTGCTCCGAGGGGGTAGCTCTCCCTCCCCCCCGGGAGATGCCTGAAATAAACACGGAGTATATCTTTAGAGACAAGTATTTATGACTAGTAAATTTTCACCTCTTTTACACTTCTTATTGGTGTTTAGTCTGTACATTTTTAGGGTGACCCCCCCCCTTTCACCAGCCCTAGTTAACCTATGGAATATGTACAAATACACCAACATTTATTAAGTTATTTTATTATTTAGAACAAAAAAACGTGACATATGGAATTTATATTGTGCGGAAAATTGAGAAATGAAAGGGAAGAGAAAAAAGAGAAATGAATTGAGATTGAAAGGGTTCTTTTAAATAGTGACAAAATCCTACTTCAAAAAGGTGTAAAGTTATGTTGTTTTCACACCAAAATCGACAAAGACAAAAAAACCTGGTCAAGCACAAAGCATATTTTCACCTTCAAAAAATATGCTCTGCTTTTGCGCAGATGAGAAAAGACAATTTATTTTTCTTTGTTTTGAAAACACCCTTACTTTCATATAAGATAAACAAAGCAAAACACGCCATTTTTATTTATTTCATGTACTAAATTTTGAATTTATAAGTTCAAGTAGATACTGTTCTGTTGTGGCTGTACAACTACCTAGAGTCGCGTGCACTTTCCCTTCAAAGTTTCAAGTTCGCCATATCTCACCAGGTTTTATCTTATACATATCAGGGGTGGCCAAACTGCTGCTCGCGAGCCACATGCGGGTCTTTGAAGGATTATTTGTGGCTCTCGATAAATGTGCCCGAATTACCTTTTCATTTTTGTGCTATTATATTTTTAAAAAATATTATCGTTCTGTATGTGTTTTAAAATGTCTTTTAAATTAGTGACAACAAATATGAACTAAGTGCAACGTTGTAACAAATTTCTTTTCCGTCCAAGTTAAGAACAATATGACTCATCGAAAACTGCGTGAACGAACAAAAACAGTGATGATTTTTAATACCTTTTTTGCATACCTTTTAAATATGTGTTTAATTCCGGTTCGCGAAAAATTTCAAATTTTGAAAAATGGCTCGGACTATCAAGAAGCTTGGCCACTCCTGTTATATACGGTCCGAAATGTCTTTTAAGACATGAGTAAATTTAAAAACTACGAAAAGTAATTTCTGATGATTAAGCTATTAAAAATGTGATAAATCACTGTAAAGCAAGGCCGTATCCAGGGGGGCGCGGGGGGGGGGGGGGGCACGCCCCCTTAGAAATCCCGAAATTTTTCGCTATGTAGCATATATTCCTCCCTGAAACTTTCCTCAGCATAAGTGTTTCAAAGTCAGCCCCCCCCACCCCCGAAAAAAATTTCTGGCTACGGCCTTGCTGTAAAGCTATCAATCGCTGGAACACTTACCTTACTCTTTTTTTAAAGTTCAGCATAAAACGCAGAAACTTAACAAAACACTCATTTGGAAATTCAATTAGTTGCAACTGTTTATTCAATTACTTTTTTTTTTACAAGTAACCGAGTAACTCAGGAACAGTGCTTAGTTTAGGCATTCTTCTTCAAACTTTATTGATAAAAAAAATAAATTTTGAACTGATAGAAATATTGTATTTTTATCTATTTTATAGATTGTTTCACTATGGAAAGTTTTTAAAATTAAACCTGAAATCTAAAACATTGTTATAAAAGTTGCGCATCGCATTTTATTGCATACCTAAGATCAGGCAAACCACAGCCTAAGAAATAAATTTTAAAATTCATACATTTTCAAAAATTACGGTTTTTGAAGCGAGATTACTCAACAACACTTTAAATGATACATTTTTAAAAATATCTTCATCATTTGAAAATACGATTTGTTAATACTAACTAATTATAATATCACTAACAGATAAACTCTTCTTTTGCGTTTTTATTCCTTATTTATTATTATTATTTTATTCCCAAAATCATGCATTAATCCTTGTTCAGTAGAGAATTAAAATTATATGATGTTTAGTATAAGAAAAGTAATTAAAACAACCCTGTACCTATTTAAATGTAGGAAATTAATAATGTTATTTTTAATAACAAGTAGTAAGTTATAGAAGACAGTAAACCAAATGATCACCCAAAGGATGCTGTAATTACAGAAAGTTTGCGAATCAGATTGGAGGGAATTACAGCAAGTAATATAAGTAATTAAACGCGAAAGGCGGTTTTCTTTCATAAGACATAGACAACGTTGAACAGGTAAGCGAACCATCTGGTCGTCAAAACGGGCTGTCTATAAACTAGATTTAAAATTTAAATCGCGCCTTCAGTGTTAGCTTCTACAAAAAAGAAAAGTTCATTTTCTTGCGGATATAAATATTCCTTCTCTCCAAACCTGCGTTAATTCACTACTCGTTTATCTGCAATCATGCATTCTAAAATAATGAATTGGTTTGCATCCCAAATTTCATTTTTGTATTAGGCAATTAAAGCTCATTTTAATTTAACTATAAGGTTTAAAATATTAATCAAATGTCGGGTTTATTAGTTTTAATCCTTTGCAATCAACGACACTCATCTTATTTAAAACATGACCATTTTTTTAATTCCAGGTATGGTTCCAAAACAGAAGAGCCAAATTTCGGAAACAAGAAAGATTAAATCAACAGAAACAAGCACAACAGTCGAATCAGAAGTCCAGTAACAACAACAATTCATCCAGTAATAATCAATCCACGACCAACAGCAACAGTGCTGCTAATAATCTAATCGTCAACAGTAACGGCTCTTCCAAAGATTCAAATGCTGACAATTCCAAAGTGGTGTCATCTATGATGCCTCCGCCACCTCCTCCAAGTTCAAAGTCCCTTAATGGTAAGTATTACAAACAACTCATTGAACTCTGGAATTTTCGAGAAAAATAGGTGTGTGTACTCAGGGTCGTATTTAAGGTGTTGTGCGCCGCTGTGCTCTGAGCAAATTGCCCCCCCCCCCCCATGCACCAAGCTCCCACCAGGAAAAACAAGCCCTGATTTTTTTGGGCAAATCAGCTCAAGTTGAGTACATTATACTATGGGAGGTCACGTTATCCCATTCCTCAGGAATATGGCACTCCAAGGGCTTCAGCACTGGGCCAAAATTGTAGAGGTGGACAGAGTAGATGTTGCCAACTACCGGTTGGGGCGGAAGTCGAACTATAAGAACCACATTGCTCAGGAGTAACGCACCCTAACTTCCTCGCCACAAGAGGATACGACAATAAAAACAATATTGCAATTGAAGCCATTAGCTTTTGGCGTCATTTTCACCTAAATTAGTATCTTGCTTTTTCTCAGTTTAAGTTCCTTTATTATTGACTGTTACGGTTGATACAGTCTCGTTTTGGGGAGACCAAGGATCTTCTGAAATGGTTTAAATGTATTTTAAATATTCTTACTTTTTTGTTGAAAAATTTAAAATAAGTTTTAAAAGTAAAAAATTTGCTACCCCCTAAATTTTTTACCCTGTGCTCAAGCACAGAATGAAATTCCTAAATACGGCTCTGCATGTACATTGTACAATCGTCAAAAGTCTCTTCTTAAACTCCTATTTTTTTTTCAAACGAAAGTTTTTTAAAATAAATGTTTAGCCACCTTCTTATACTTTCAAAGCACACACAGAGAATGTCCTAACAATTTTCATGTTTTTGTTGGTCGCTGAAAGTTGCCTTTGAAATTACAGTGCCAAAAGCATAACCTAAAAGTTATTACTGATAAAAGTAATATGTAGTATATTTAATGATATGTAATTGCTAGCTTCATACTATAATAGTCAGGAATCTGGAGCAGCAGATTAAGTCTTACAGTTAGCATTTTGACAACGAGTTTGGCTAATTACACAAAACGAAAGAAAGCCTCGTACTTCTTCTGTGAAATGTATGATAAGATACCTAGTCGAAAGAAAAAAATTAGACATGAGTCTTACTTTCTTCCACTTCAAATTTAAAGGTACAAATTGCAATTCTTAGTTCTCATGATGGCAGTTTCAAGCGCTATTTTGTTTGTATTATAAGTTTTAAAGAAGTATCAAAAAGCAAACCGTAATCAAAATTTATTTCATTTATTGCAGAATATAGTGGTTTTTAAATCGTTTATATAAAAGTAATAACGATTTTTGTAAAGAAGTATTTCCGATGAAAATCACTTACGATGCGACTGAAAAACGGTGGTAATAAAAAAATTCAAAGATTTAAAAACTTTTAAACTCTTGTTTTGTGATCTCGAGGCAACAATAAGTTAACTGGCAAGAAATAAAAAAGATCAAAAACATTGAACAAATGACCTGGATGATTTCACATAAATTGAGCCTTCAACGAAATACCGAATAACAAAAATGTAAACAAATGCCCAACACGAGGATACAGATTAGAATATGGTAGCTGAGTTATGAGCAACCGTCCGAGAAGCCGGGCAATAGGAAACTCCGGACCGAAATATTGCTGTCGGGGTGGCGCATAGAACGAGGTGGAAGTAACGATTGCTTTAAAATTTCGTTCGTGAGAAAACCGTATTATGCATTAAAAGATATCGTTACCTTCATTTGAAATGTCTGGCAGTCAGATTTGAAATAAAGTATACCCAAAATTTCACGAACGATCCTATTCATGGGTACAGAGCAATTGGAGGGGACAGAGCAACAATCAACCAAGTCCAAAATTTAGAGTTTTTTAGTTTCCTATGGTAACGTGTGTCTAAAATTGAGTTTTATTCAGTGCAATATCAAACCAAGTCCAAAGTTCAATAATTCGCCACCAGAATGCGTTAGTTTGTTTGTGCTCTGACAGACTGCAACAAAGTTTCAGAGCAACAACCAACCAAGTCCAATTTTTTAAGGTTATGTTGATCTATATTCTGTTTGGGTTGTTTTAAAATGAGTTTTTAAGTACAAAAGAACTGGAAGAAAATGTAGATTACCGAAAAAAAGGAACTGACGGGGAACCTGTCAATTGGTTAAACATAAGATGGATCAGTCTTGTTAAAGGAGAACCTTTCACTGTGTTCTTCAAACACTCATTATGTAAAGAAGAACCGTTCAGACAGTTGGATTTAAAGCAGTATGCCCCAACAAAACAAAGAAAAAAATCAAAAATAAAAAAGGGATTACACTTACAATCACTTGTTGAAGTACAACAGAGCCCTCTCTATCCAAGCCGTAGACTGGTCACACAAGCAAAAAAAGATGACATGCAATCTCTTTTCCCTTACATACCCCCCACCCACCACCGATACTTCAAGAACTTACCAGTTGAAGTTACTACAAGAAGAAGAAATTTGGAAGTAGATGAGGAAGTTAATGAGGACAATGATGAAATCTTTTACCTGTAACTACCCGTATCTTTTTTGAGTGTTCCGTAATAAATAAGAATTTTAAATTTAACTGTTCATTAATTGAATCTATTATCCTCTTCCACTATGACAATGTAATAAATTATTATATTTTCACCTTGAAAATGCAATATAATAGAGTTTTTTTTGTCAAATTTAAGTTTTGTGGAGTTGGTTGGATATTGCAAAGCCAAGAGCTGAAAAACGTTCAGTGCAACATCCAACCAAGTCCACAAAAAAAAGTTTGCTTGTTAATTTTAAAAAAATCCATTATTCCCAATAACAATTTTCTTGAACCAAAATTTTTCAATGGATTTTAACTACTTAAGTAAAAAAAAATTATTTCATAAATCAAAGGGTGTAAAAGTTATGAATTTTTAACTTTAACTCAATTTTTCTCAGCTGTTACTTTTTTGGACTTGGTTGGTTGTTGCTCTGACCCCTCCAATTGAAACATCTCGATACTTTCCTGACAACCTGAAATAACTAGTTGATACTGCCTTTGAACGAAACTCTTTCTTTGCCCATACCGAAAGCCTTTTAATGACTATGATTTTCAATGAGAGAGAGGTAGAGCTAAAAAAAGTTTTAAATCCAAACAGTCTATTTAGAAAGGTGAAAACAGAAATTTTATCACTCTAACCCTAAATTTCGAAGCCCCTCAGATTTCACAGAGGTCATTGATTCGAGCACAGCAAAGTTATTTTCTCCACCTCTTTAGTAACAGGGAAAGTTAGTAACAAGAACATCAAATCTTTTATAGAATCAGGAGCTACACCAGATTTAGTTTTGTAAAAGCGGGGTCGGAAGATATTATCCAATTTCCCCCCAATATTTTTTTTGTTATTTAAGTATTCACCAATCGCAACTTTTTGGTGCTATAGTGGCTCGAAAATAAATTTTTTTTTCCCGCACCACCCTAGTGTGCGTGTGACGTCAGAGCGGTCTTGCTGTTGAGATCGTTGTACGGACTGGTATTTGAGCCAAAAAGCTGGCCATAAATCGATGTTGCGTACTAAACTGCTTAGCGTGCTCGTTTTTAACTTACAAGCTGTTACTGGCAATAAACTCGTGATAGTTATATGTATACTCTCATCTGTGCTTACTCAAACGCAACCAATAGAAATTAAACTGCCTGAAGCTTTCGAACCCGAAAATAACGGGAAAATTAATGAAAATAATCTATTCAATAAATGGCTTTATTTATTTATTATCATTATTTTATTTATTTTTTTATTATTATTTTTTTCTGTGAAAACTCGGGAAACGTTTGCCTCAGATTATCAAAATAGACATTCAGAAGTATCATAGGGAAGCACATAGAAGTAGTACAAAAGTATACACAACGTTTTAAAACAGACACTCATAAAAGAAATTATGAAAAAATGAATATAATTGATTGAGGTTTTAAGGACGGCATTAAAATCAATGCTAACAATTTAAAATAAGTAAAAATTCCTGAATGACAGGGTACAAACTTAGTTCAAGCACATCCACAACAAATTATTCCACTAAAATTACTTCCAAAGCTGAAATAACACAAAATAGTATTGTCGCAAAAGTTTAATACCGCAGCCAAAGACAACCGTATTACGAGAGTTCGGGTGGCTGAAAGATTGGTCTGGTTAGTCTCAATGAAGAAAGAACACTTCTATGTATATTCATTCACCTGTTTTGAGACTGAAACCCAACACTAATTTCTAAAGTTGACAATTTTGATTTGTGTCAAGGCTTTCAAACACCAGTATGTGCGCTGGCTTAAAAGCAGAGTATTTAAGAACAACTAAGAAAGATCTGCATTTCATTAGATATGTCCAGGAAATGCGGTTGAAGCGGATTTTCTAACAAATAACGGTTTTGAAGCAGTAGTGTTTAAGTGTGCATTTAATATTTACTCTTCCTTAGTTTAACTAATTTTGACATTAATTAACATTTTTAAATGCTTCCCCCAAACCATATTTATTTATTTTTCATAAAACAATCCATAAATTGTTTCAAACATATCGGATCTTGAACGATTCGAAATGAACGGACGCAATGATGGAATTCCACCCCTGCGCTGCATTGAACTCGTACGCGCTGCATTGAACGTACAGTGTGTCCCAAAAAGATCTGTACAAAATCAAAAGAAAAACACACACTTTGTTGATATTTATACACAGTGAATGTAATGAAGTTGTTAGTATATAAAAGTTTAGCATATCCAAGTTCAATATTAATAATATTTTATAATAAATTCAAAAGTGTTTTTTTTTTTTTGTAATATTTATATTATTTCTTTAAAAGCTTCTTCTAATGTTATATTATCTTTAAGTTTGAAAGTTTTAGCACTTGATATAATCAGTACGAAGAGTAAAATAAAATAAATATTTCTGCAAAAACGCATGTATCCACGTCAATTTAGACTTTTAAACAAAAAGTCAGCAACAGAATCAAATATTTCAAAAGAAAAGTTTCCAGCAAGTAGACCTAGTATTTGTATTTTCGATTCACTCGGATGGTCACATAGTTTGCATTAATAAAGAGACTCCTTGTAAGCGTTAGAGGAATATTTTGAAATTCGAACACACAGCTAAGAATTTTAACTCGACGGAATTTTTAATCAATGACTTGAATGAAAAAGTACCGGCAGCAAGTTGCCGGGAACATTCCGTTTCTGATAATATTTTCCCGAGACTTGACAGAAGTTCCATTTCTTTTCTTTCCGTTGATCCTTTGAAATACAGCCACCGTAAAACGGAAAAGTTCCGTTCTCGTATTTTCAGGATCGTGAGGTACGTGATATTTCCGTGTTTGGAAGGAAAAACCTTGTATTGAAGCACTACGGAAATCTTCCATCAAAATCAGTCAAAAAGCAATCTGAAAATTCAGGTTTTTTTTAACAGTGAAGGCCATCATTTTGTGCTTGCATTCAAATATCTTCATATTTCTTTCTCTGCACATCTTAGTATCAATATAATTTAAACAACACTCTTTGTGTATCAACCTATGTGAAACTCTGTCCGCATAAATTCGGCCCTGCCACCATAAAGGCTGAGAACAGTTTTTTATTAATTACAAATTTCTTTTTCAGGCTCTAAAATTCATGAATAATTTAAAAGCCTCTATTTTTTAAAAATAGGTGTAAATGAGTTTTTAAATTTGAATGCAAAAATGGGAAACATATTTTTAAAACTTTATGTAAAATGTACACTGCTTCAAGTACGGATTTTATAACAGATATTATAAGAGGAAAACGGTAGAGAATTAAACCTATAGCTAAGCACAATATTAACAAGAAATTGGTTCATTTTAATATTACTAAACCAAGGAACAAAGACGAAAAAAATCAAAAATTGCAATAGGCATAGTCTATGTCGATTCAGGCAGGTAAAAACAAAATCTTACTTTCATAGTCTCAGAAGGTTTTGAATTTCACATATGTTCATATTTAGAAGGGTTATAGGTATGTTTTTGTTTTGCTCAAAAATATTCCTGTCCCGAGATACAGGCCGCCAAAGTTGGCGCCTCCGGCGCAACTTGTCAGTTGCGATTTTCGACAACAATTATCAAGTGCTCTATTTCCTGTACGGTGCAAGATATTTTGATGCGGTTTTTTTTATTTGAAAGGAAATTATATTCTGTTTAATATGAAAGGCAACATTTTAAAATATCTGTTCAACTTTTTTTTTTTGCTGCAGCCTTCTGAAGTTTTTTCAAAAATCTTTATTATTTTTTCTTTTAAAAAATCCAGTCTCAAATTTTTTTATTTCTTTACTGTTGGTCAATATCATTGAGTACCATATTCCCTGAAAACAGGGCCGGATTACTAAATAGGCAAAGGCAGCTGCCTAGGTGCCCCGCGGTTCTGGGGGCTCCAAGAAATCCTATAGCTAAAATGCGAAAGAAAAATAATAAAAATTTTAAAAATGTCAGTTCTCTTGTGAATCATACGATTTTGGGAAGTCCAACCCTAAAATTTATCTTCCGGAATCCAATCCTGCCCCCCCCCCCCCCATCTCTTCCGTTTTTTTTTTGTCAAAAGTGTTATTACTTAAGCTAAAGAATTTACTGTTTCACAACCTCGGGGGTTTCCACAAGGGACAACTGTAATCACTTAAACTTCTTACTAATCAGAGTGTAGGTATAATCTTGCGGGAACAGCTGAAACAGCATGGAAGTATCTCAAGAGTAACTTTTTAAAGAAAGCATAATGGTAAAATTGCTCAAATAGCATCCCATATGGAACTCATAAACCGAACAACAGGTCCATTGACACTGATAGCAAAGGCCCTGGTCACTCACTACATTATTCTCTATTCTCAGCCATAGGCGTAACTAGGGTTGGTGAAAGGGGGGGGGGATCCCTAAAAATGTACAGACTGAACACCAAAAAGAAGTGTAAAAGAGTTCAAATTTACTAGTCATAAATACTTGTCTCTAAACATATACTCCGTGTTTATTTCAGGCATCTCCCGGGGGGGGGGGGAGCTACCCCCTCGGAGCAAGTCAACTCCCCCCCCCCCCTCGGCAAAGAAAATCAGATCACAAATTTTAAAGAAAGCTTTGTGCTTGACCAGGTTTTTTTTGTCTTTGTCGATTTTGGTGTGAAAACAACATAACTTTACACCTTTTTTGAAGTAGGATTTTGTCACTATTTAAAAGAACCCTTTCAATCTCATTCATGTCATGCCGTTTATATGAAATTCATTTTGTAAAACGGAGAGAAAAAAAGAAGAAAGAAGAAACGTGTCAAATTTTCCGCACAATATAAATTCCATATGTCACGTTTTTTTGTTCTAAATATTAAAATAACTTAATAAATGTTGGTGTATTTGTACATATTCCATAGGTTAACTAGGGTTGGTGAAAGGGGGGGGGGGTTCACCCTTAAAAATGTACAGACTAAACACCAATAAGAAGTGTAAAAGAGGTGAAAATTTACTAGTCATAAATACTTGTCTCTAAAGATATACTCCGTGTTTATTTCAGGCATCTCCCGGGGGGGAGGGAGAGCTACCCCCTCGGAGCAAGTCAACTCCTCCCCCCCCCCCCGCCCGGCAAAAAAATTCTGATCACAAGTTTTTAAAAAGGAAAGAAAAGAGAAATTACGCTTTTAAGACACTTCACTTTCAGGGAAAGGACATTGAACACTATCACGAGCGACACCAAAAGTAACTTAAAAGATATGACTTTATTTTGAAAAAAATTTGCTGGGGGGGGAGAGTAATCAAACTCCTTTCTGTTTCCTCTAACATCACCAAAGTATCCCGAAATTGCATTGCTACGAAGATTTCAAAAAGTTTCCTGGGAAGAGACCTCGAACCCTTGCCTCCAGAGTTAGCCTAAGCATTATAAATGTAAGACCAGTTACAAAAATTTAAGTTGCAGAAGCCCCAAATACCCACTCCTCTAACTTCACCAAAGATCTAAACATACATCTACTATATATACATCAAAAAGCTATCATATATGTAAAAAAATTCATATTAACATTATTTCTAGTCATATATATATCTATATATATGTATATATAAAAAGTATGGTTTTGAAGTATACACTGCCCTTCCTAATTCTTAACATGCTCCCCCTGCTCCGGAGCCAAGGCAGTATCCAGAATTTTTTTTCGGGGGGGGGGGGGGAGGGGCAGACTTCGCCACACTTATGTTAAGCAAAGTTTCAGGGAGGAATATATGATACACTGCAAAAGATTTCTGGGGGGGGGGGGGCGGGTCCCCTTCCCCTCTGGATACGGCCTTGATTCACAAAAACATTAAACATTCATTACTAGATCTTAATTCAAACGCAAATAGAAAATTCAATATTTAGCGCTAAGCAATCTTCTATGTCCAGGCATTCATAATATTAAAACTGGAAAATAGTGGAACTTTAGAGAAAAAAATCCAAATTCCAATACAAAAATGCTCATCCCTACAATTAATTTCTAAAAATTTTGTTAAATTTGTAGCAAACATACCACAGAAGGGGAAGCGGCTGAATCAAATTTTCTTTTCTTTTTGGATGACGAACGTGTTCATCGCTAGAGTGCAAACATTATTATGTATCGAAAACAATTAAAAATTTAGCTAAAATATAAATAATACTTGATTGTAAATTAAAATGCAGCATTAAACCGTAGCAGTGAGATTGGACACGCTGAACGGATGATTTCCAGAGTCGTAATGCAATTAGTGATGGACCGTAAAAAAAAAAAATTAAACTATAAGAGATGAGAGAACATCTGTAAATGAGAATGCACTGCAAATACAGTTTATCAATTTTCCAATCAGCCCATCTACAAAAAAAGATTTTACCAGAATGGGTGTTTGGACAGGAAGTCATAAATAAATAAACTGCTCTTTAAGTTTCTTGATGAGCATCTCTTCCTGGCGTTTAAACTCCCTGAGGGTTTAAACATAACTCCATCACAGTAGAGAATATTTTCCACGAAACTTATTACTTGTGCGATTGTATTCCCAAATTGCTGCCTTTCGGGAAAAAAGACATGAAGAAGGAAAGAAAACCCTCTGGAGTGATTGAAAGGATCTCTGTTTGTGTGTGGTACGGTGATTGAAGCCACCTTTCGCTGTAACCCCCCCCCCCCAAGGTGATAAGGGGTTGATTATAACCAGATGAAAAATCCTCTTTATTATGAGCTGCATACTTTGGTCATGATCACAACCCTTCAGAGAAAGAGGAAATAAAATCATATGCATATGTGTTTAATTTTCTTAGGGGAAAAAAAATGTGCTTTGCAAGGCCGTAGCCAGAACCGTTTTTGTGGGCTTAAATAAGTAAATACCCAATGGGGGGGGGGGGTTGGACCCCCAAACCTCCCCCCCCCTGGTTACGCCTATGTTCTCAGCAGAGAAGCCACAGGAAGCCTGCCTTAGGACCTCAGCCCCTAAAAAAGAGCGCCGACAGTTTCGCAAATATGTGACCAAAACCCCATGACAGTATGACAATGCTAGAAAGGGCTATTTCCAGACAAGCTCTTTCTTTCTTATGACGGTCTTATCAACCAGATTGTCCCCCCTCCCTTTGGGGAAAAATGATCTCATACTGGTTATTTTGTTAATTTTCATCTGGCCAACTTTTTCCGAAGAGTCATTTTTTCGTTTCTGAGCGTCTCTCTGCTCAGAAGTTTAGTCAACTCAATCATCTGTAATTATGTGCAGAATCATCCATTCATCTGAAAGTGCTGAAGACCCCCACATCAAAAAAGTGACCATATGATTCATCTGTTCGATGCAGATTCTGAAACAGCCAAAAACAGACCGAAAATGCATCAGATAGAGCATTTTTGACAACTCGACCGATATAGTGATTTTGTAGGAAAAAATTCAAAAAACATTTTTAAATTGGTAAATGGACTACTATATAATATATTTGAAATTTGAATAGCCTTGAATTTTCTCCTTTATAAGTAAATTATGATTGTGAAGATGAGAAATATAGTTTCAAAATTTTATGTGCAGTAGAAGTATTCGTCAACGTCGCAAGGTAGTCAGTAAGTACAATATATATTTTTCTCCTGTGTTTGAAAACTGTTGTTTATATGCTCATAGAAGGAAAATCCATAAAAGTAACGTTTTGAACTATCTGATAAATTTTTAAATTGCAATTAATTTAAAATCATTTTGATCTTGGACGATAAATCATGTGATTCGACCAGTGTTTAGAGCGTAATATTTCATTTTTAATGCTTTCCAGATTTTCCTGCACAGTTTGAAATTGCACATCATTAAAAAACTTCTGTTTTAATTTTTATTAGCTATAAATCTAGTTATAAAAAATCCTTAAAGTAGTTAAAACAGCAATAAAATTATCATACGTACATAATTTGAAAACTATGTAATATTTTTATACATAAAATTATTTATCATAAAAATAAAGGGCGCTTGGAAGCTCCTTCTCGGAAATGTCGGGGGCTCTCCTCCAGAAATGTTTTAAATTCGAGTCCGTAGAAACGCCATTTTAAGCTATCTTTGGTAAAGTTAGGGAAGGGAATGCGGGGTAAAAAAGATCAGTTAGCAATGCTCTGCAAAGCAGGGTGAAACAATATGGCATGTTAATCAATATGCAAGATCACACTTTACGCTACTTTCACAGCAATTATTATTTTTTAATAATATTAATGATAAACAAATTTTAATACAAATGCATGACTCAAATGAAACTTAACCCTACCAGGAACAATAGTACACTCATAAGTACAGAGAAAATGAACAAATTTAATCTGAATTATTTTGCTGTTGAAAGCAAAAAAAAGGTAACAATTGTGTACTTAATTTTTACATTGAGGTACTTTAATCATTTTTCTATTTTAAAAATAAAAAAGCCTGAAATATTTTTGCGCATTTAGTAAAATCATATGTTCACACCATTACTAAAAACTAAAACTTTTTGTTTTAATCAAATATCGTTATTGAAGACTTCTGTGATAAAAAAATATTTTAGAAGGAAAAAAACCTTAAGCTATTAGGGGACAGGGATGAAACTTTAAGGATACATATTGTAAATTCTAACAATTGTTGTTTTAAAGAATGGTTCATGATTATTATGAATTCTAATTTGAACGATTGAATGAATTATGCTTTGCTGTTAAGTTGCTTAATAAATAAGAGTAATATTGTAAAATTTAAAAAAATAGTAATTAGTTCTAAACGTATGAAATATGTTATGCACACACACAGATGGACCTAGGAAGTTTTGTTTGAAACAGCGGTTGTAATTGCAACATATTTTATTTTTTACAATACTTTCTAATATCGTAAAATCGATAATTTTTTTTAAAAAAAATCACTTGATTTAAATCGCAATTCAATCATGATTTAAATCAAGCTGATTAAAATTAACGAACCCTGCTGCAAAGTGAAACAACAAAATGTCGCCAAGCTTCTAAAATTGCTCTTGGATTTCTTAACACTTGAGAGAGCAAACTTATATCTCTCTGAGAATAGAACATTTTGAGAATAATCATTTGAAATATTTTGAAACAAAAAGAAACTGGATGAAGCTAAGCGTTTTGATGATGTCAATGATGAAGATGTGTCGCTTCAAGAGGGAAATAGTTCAAAGTTGAAACATACATACTGATTTTGGATAAAATAAATCCAGAGCTTTCTCATCGTATAAAATCTTTGAAACAAATTATTCACTATTTGTTTTTTTTTAGCAAATTCCCTTCTAAAAATGACGCAAATAACCGAAAGAGAGAGAGAGAGAGAGCCTTAACATTTGTAGAATTTTACTTTTGTGACGGTTGAACTTCAATTTGGCTCTAAAATGGCCCCTTTTTAACATGAGATCTGTCATTCCAGCATCTCAATGCTCAACATACAAAATTAGTTTTGAACACAAACTACAGTCAAAGTTTCCAAACGCTGCGACTGCTTTGAAATTGTATCGCACAATGATAATTAAAAATACCACAAGGAGAAATATTTTTTGAAATGAAAATAATAAAAAACTGTCATCATAAATGATCCACTAAAAATTAAATTATTTTCCCAGAATGGCAAGCGAATACACTAAAGAATTATGTAAAAAGATTTATGTTTTAAATCAAATAATCAAGATTTCTGATAACAGATTCTCAATAAAGTTCTTGTTTTACAGCACTCTGTACAACTGATGAGAAAGATTTAACTACGTAAAACTGAGCACTTGAGATCTGTGACTACCGGTTTAAAGATTGGCTGTGCATTTCTTGACAACTCGAGAAGCATCTTTGGCTGAGTGGCCTTAGACACAGGAGATTCTCATATATTTTCGGGCAATTTTTTTTTATTGTATGATGTTTTAAACAGTGAGATAAGTTAATATTGAAATTGTTTCTAAAAGTAGCTATTAGTGCAGCTACAGCATTTTATTAAGAGTATAGCTTTAAATATTTTATTTTAAACCGATTTTTTTATGTTATGCAATTTTAGTAAAATGGGGGTTTAAAAACCTTAAGTAAAATTAAATGTTTTACCATATATTAGTATTATGTACTCATATTTAAAGAACTGTGTCAATGGTAGCGAATTACAATGAAAATAAAATATCTTTAATTTGCCGGTGATACGTTATTTAAAAAGGATTCCTAAGCAGTTTAAGCACAGCAATATTTGATGTAACATGCGATAAAACTTACGTGAATGCGTGTACTTTCATCTAATTTCTGCCTTATCATTGACAATAACTAACATTGTACTTTATGATCAGTTAACAGTTAGTATAACTATTAAATAATTTCATATCATATCTTAATTACTAGAATTGCTATTAAATGCAAATGTCATAGGGGGACCCAATCACTTCTAACGCCTATGGGCCCCCAAACCCTTATCCGGCCCTGCCTGAAAAGGAGAACTTCCATTTTTGCTTTCAACAGTTTTTAGAAACAGCTTAAGATTTTGCCATATATTTTATTAGTTTTGTTTATAACATAGTCATATATTTGTCTCATGAAGACAAAATTATCCAAATTTAACTTTCTTTCACATGGCATTTAATTCTTTAAAATATTTGAGCATGAAAAAAACAATTTTTTTTAATTAAAAAAAAAGTTTTTTTTTTTTTTTTTTTTAATTTTGAACCAGATTGCTTATTATACCAATGAACATAACTTAAGATTGACATTCTGAGTAAGATGCAACGGATAATGGATATAATATTTTTTTAAGTGGAAATAAAGATCTGACATTAAAAAGTATATTTATGCTAAAAATTTAGAAAAATAAATGCAATACACTGGACTTTCAACCCAAATCGCATATGCCGTTAAACAATGTAATAATTGGAAAAATTAATTACTGCTCATTCGCCAGGCTGTTAGCAAGTAACATATATATATATATACCAGTCAATAAAATACTTACTTTAGATCATTTATTCATAATCACAAATAAATTAATAATTAAATTTATTTTAAAATAAAACTTAAGTATTTTCTTGATTCCATTTCCCATTAAGTAATTTGAAAAAGAGATCACGTTTGGCTGTTTTTTCTACCCCAAGGTTAATTTTTAAAGATTGCTGTGAACAAATCCAAATATAGAAAACTTTTGTTCAATTGCTGCTGAAATAAGCATCTGAATTTTTTTGGCTGTTTATCACCCATGAATTCTTTTACAGCAGTTACAGTTTCCCACACTCAAATGATGATATAGACTGCAATTTCATTTTCAAATTAAATTCCACAGAAAGGAAGTGCACAAATTATGAACTTCAACCCATTGCTTTATAGTTCAGTGTTTTCTTTAACCGCTCTTAAACCTCTTATTTATAGTTTGGTGTTAGAGATGGCTAAAAACAAAAGCAAAAAGAAAGAAAAGGTGTCAATGCCTGTTTATATATCTTTTAAAAAGGTATTGTATGGTTACTTTATCTTGCTGATTTAGGTTATTTTCTAGCGTTTTCTGAATACTTGTAACAGTTTCGGCTATTTTAATTATCTTTTTGAAATTAGCTAAAGCAGTTAAGTTTGGTTTTAATGGATTAGGCAGATCCTCTACATTCTGTTCCATTGCTACATTGAAAAAATGTTGATATTGATTTCTTTATAAAATTTATACTTCCTTCTTTAAATACTGGCATAAAATTAGCCAATTTTTTACGTAACTTTTTATGGAACCATGTATTAACTTCCATTGAAACTCTGAAGGTAAGCTGAATTCCATTCCGTTACTACCAGAAAAAGATAATTAATTAAATATTTTTTTCTTGTTTTGAATTGAGCAGATGTTTATTATTCCCATACCTCATAACTCAGCATGCTAACTCAAATTAGTAATAAGCATTATAGTTTGCTTTGATTTTTGTTAAAACTATTGATTTAAGTCAATAATTCTTTTCTTGAAAAAATCATCTGATTTAAACTACGTACAGCCTGAAAAATATTAGAAACATTTTTTCAAAAAAGAAAAAATAAAAGGAAAAAACATCTTACAACCAAAAACATATTAAAGCTTACAAGATATGGACAAGTTCTAAAACATACCTTTTCCCAAAATTATAAGTTATAGATAAAACAAATAGTGGTGTTTCGTGCGTATGCTTCGTTTTTGCTAACTTTCTAATGAAAGAAAAGGAAGGAAAATGCAAAAGTAAGTAAATCCTATGTTGATTTTGTCCCCCCCCCCCTTATTTAGTGGTGCTCCTTTCTTTTTTTCATAAGATCAATAGCAAGATATAAAAATCAAAGATGGAAAGCTTCGTTTTACTGAATAGCTCATATATTAAAATTAACAAATCAATAGATTTGAACTCTAGCTATGAAAAAATGACTCAATGATATTTTTAAAAAAACTGAAATCAATAGATATTTAAAAACGAATATTTTAAAGTAGCGGGCAATAAGATTGGGCAATGTGTCTGTCTGTTTGTTTACTTTTTTTTGTGGGAAGGGAAGGGGGAAGTATGTTTCTAATATTTATTAAGAAAATTAAATTAATATAATTTTGACTTCATGAGACCAATATATGACTATGTTATAAACAAAACTGATAAAATAAATGGCAAAATCTTAAACTGTTTCTAAAAACAGTTGAACGCAAAAATGGAAGTTTTCCTTTTCAGGAAATATGGTACTCAATGGTATTGACCAACAGAAAAGAAATAAGAAAATTTGAGACTGAATTTTTTGAAAGAAAAAATAAAAGAGATTTTAAAAAAAAAAAAATCAGAAGGCTGCAGCAAAAAAAGTTGAACAGATATTTTAAAATATAGCCTTTCATATTAAACAGAATATAATTTCCTTTCAAATAAAAAAACCGCATCAAAATATCTTGCACCGTTCAGGAAATAGAGCACTTGATAATTTTTGTTGAAAATCGCAACTGAGAAGTTGCGCCGGAGGTGCCATCTTTAGCGGCCTGTATCTCGGGCCAGGAATTTTTTTGAGCAAAACAAAAACATACCTATCACTCACATTGTTCTAAATTTTAACATATGTGAAATTCAAACATTTCTAAGACTATGAAAGTACCCCTCTGCCTGAGTCGACATGGATTGTACCAATACTGTTTCCAGATTCTATTAGGAGGAAACAGAAAGTAATTATCTAAACCATAAACGTTTGGAAAACTTTACCAGTCAACCGTGGTAATGACCACTACTCCAGTAGACCGATCTGGTACGGTACTTTCTACGACAGTAAGTACTGTAGTTTTGTGTTGTTGTTTCTAATGCCATATGATATAGGCTTGCTACATCATCTCCATAAAACCAAATATCACCAAAAAGTCCAAAAATTGGATCCCTTAAAATTTTGAGATGAGTAATATTTAAGCAGTCAATAATATGGTTGGGAGTGGCCTGAACAGCTTTGCACCAACGACACTCTGAAAATAATCTCTCGCCCTGTTGAGAAGTAAGGCCACTTAAAAAGAGTGAGAGAGCTGGCTGCTGTTTCCTCGATAGTTTGAGCTGGGGACACCATCGAGGTCTTTTTCCAAAATACTATTGATCAGCAGGTGGAACTCTCTAAAGTGCATTTATTTCCATCCTATTGATTGAGGATATTTCCGTGTAAGTTAAGCTGGGGTTGCCAGCAGTACCGGATCTTGGAGTTTTCCGAGGCGGGGCAAAACTTAAAAATGCCGCCCCCCCCCCTCCATCCAATTATTGTCAATATTTCACGTAACTTTTAGGCTCTGGCCTATTTTATTTACTTTTGAGGATTTTATCATTTTCGGCTACTGATAAACGGATAGAACTTTCGTTAATGTTCCCACAGCATAGCCCTTTCAACTCAACATTTGGGAGGGGGTTCGAACCATATGAAGAGCTCACCTTAACAAGAGATATGAAATTCAGACAGTTAAGGGGGGTCCGAGGGAGAAGCAAAATTTTGAAAACTATATGCGAACTGGTGTATTTTGAGGCCTTAGGAGACGCTTTTGGGACGTCAAAAACTTTAGGAAAGAAACAAACGAAAACATTTTTAATTTAAACGCTTTTACTCATAAAAATGCAGAAAAATATTGGCTTTTTTATTTTTTAATACAGGGCTGGACCTCTCCCCTCCCCCCTCCTTCTTACTAAAGCCCATATCGAAGAGCCACGTGTTTGCCTTCTCAAACAACACTTTACAAGTTCCCACCTCTTCCCAAAAGGATGCTTTGAGAGTTTGTAAAAGAAAACTATCGGGTATTGTCTGATCATAGCATAATTTATACGCAGCCCTATTATAAGGGGAAGAAACCTTGACTTTTTAAAAGTTAAAAGTTTTAAATATTGACATTGCGAAGTTTGCCGCCCCATAACCTCAATTTTAGAGTTTCCGACAGTTTATACAAATAAATAATAATAACAGTTAATAAATAAATGATTCTATTAATCGATTTTAATCGTTAGCAAAATAGCTGATCGTAGCGCCGAACTAAGATTTTAATTCTCTTCCAAAAGTTAAATTTTCCTTATCAATTTTTTTTCTTTTCTTTTCTTTATTTTTTCTTCTTTTTTTCTTTGTGCATCACAGTTGAATTTGCCGCCCCCCAGAAGTGCCGCCCGGGGCATGGGCCCCGGCTTGCCCCACCCTAGATCCGGTACTGGGTTGCCACGCAAGGTGTCAGCAGAGACAGCTTTGGCCAGTCTATCGGCTATCTTATTACCGATTAGTCCAACATGGGAGGGGACCCATTTGAAGTGAATAAAGTGTCTATCAGAAAGCCGCAACATAAGTTTGATTTACATTTCCAGACTGAACTCCTGACTAAGGGGCGTAATAAAGTCGGACATACCTGAATTTAGTAGACAAATAGCTCTTGAAACAACAAATAGTATTTCACATACGACACTGAAAATGTATACTGATGGTAGCAGAGGAGTCGGTGGTGTTTCTGGAATGTTGTGCATTTGGAGACACATAATAGCACAATTGATCTTAAGAAATAGAAACACTGACGGCTGTTCTGTCTTTTGATCTGAACTTGTGGCAACAATCTATAAGGGACTATATTTTATTGACGCGACCACTGAACTTGCCTTCACGGACAGTCGTGCCTCTATACAGCACCTCCCTCACTGGATGACTTCTGGATAAGACAAGCCTGAATATTCTAGGACTAGTTTTGTTACAACACTGAATACCACTAGGATTAAATGTCAGCTCCATTTGTACCTATTCTTTAAAATACTATTATAAAATTCATTTGGGTATTTAACTATATAGATGTATAAGAAATATACTTTTGACTCACCACCTAAATCATAAGCACATTTTTCAATGAATTGAAACTGTTTCCGATTTATGCTGCCACCATAGTACAGCTCGTTTTTAAATCTCTTTTTTAGATGCAAATTAATGAAAAATATTTTACGGTGCTCAGTGCTCTTAATAAAAATAGATGGGGAAAGTTTACATTCGGATTTATTCAATTTAATACGAAAAAAAAAATTCTGGGCTCATTTTTTATTCCATTGATATTTGTGCAACAGATAAAAAATAAACATGAAAAACCTAGAGTACATGCGACACTCCATTTTCGGAAAGTTAGTCATTAAAGGAGTAAACTTTAGATGACGTTGTTCAAGTACAGCAGAAACGCAAACTACTGTTGGGTACCAGAGGATGGATAAATGGAATAAATAAGTCGAAATGGAAAGCAGGGTAAAGTTGGCAAAGCCATAACACCTTGTTCACGTAGGTAGTATTAAATGTAAAGTAGCTAATAGTATATCAAGTAAAGTGAATATTAAATCAAATGAATGAAAAAATTTTGCTTCGAGAGTAGTGATTAAATATTATTCTATTCAAAAGGTGTGAAATAAATTTGTATTCCTGAGGTTCAGTTTGGACATCAGGTAAGCTTGATCTTGTTTTCCACTTTAAAAAGTCGGTGTGATGCTTGCGGATGATAGGTAAGTCGATAGCACAAAATATAGCAGTAATAATGTATTGAAAAGAATTATTGGTCGTTAATAAGGAATTGAACTTAAAAAGAATTATTGTTGAATAAGGTTCAACAAATATCATCAGGTTTTTGTCGACTCATTTGCTGTGAGTAAAATACTATCATAATATCATATTGCTATCAAGCTCTTGCTGTGAAATCAGCGAGTTGTCATCGACTAATAATTGTTGAGTTTGATAACTTTATCGTTTCAATTACTGTGTCCGAATTCAGTTTCAGAGAAGATATTTATCGCATTACTTGAACATGGAAAGAGATGGAAAAAATGGATTCGTTCAATCAATAATCAGTTTTATATGGGAGGAACTTATCAAAAAGAACTGATGAATGGCGATGAAACTTTTTATTGAAATTCATATTCCATTTGCAGCATTACTTATCATGAAAATGTTCATGTACGGAATACTTATGTACTGTACCTATTGCTAATACAAAACCAACTGTGCAAATAAGTGTTACGTAAAACTGGCACACTTGAAGAATGACTTCTCTTTCATAATTTTGAAGAAAACAAAAAAAACTTTATTAACTAAAAGAGTTTAGCCGTTTGCAATAAACAAATACATTACAAGATCTTTCATTTAAAACAGAGGGTTTTCAAACAAGTCAACACATTTATTAAAACAGGGAAGCATTTAAAATACGCTGTGATGTCTACAGTGTCTTTCATTACTGAAGCATTTTCATTGCTTCAAGAAATTCATAAGAAACCAATATAGTAATTGTCCAATTCTAAAGATACTTAAGGTAAGTTAACAAGGCACGAAACAAGAAGTACTAATAATCAATTCAAAGCAACTGAAATCTTCAGTCAAGGTACTGTGCACCATTTTAGAATCATTTCCTTAATTAGATACAGGAGTAAATAAAGAAAATTTGTCTAAGAATTTGTTCGGAAAGATGTTCAAGTCAGTGCATTCCAGATGTTTATTGGAAAACTTTATTGCATATAAATATTGTTATTCACGTTACAAGTGAAGGTGTATAAAAATATTTCCTTTTTAGAGATTCCGGCACTGATTTTCACCTAACTAACCATTTCGTGGTAATGAACGAATTAGCCTGAATTATGAACACGATTGAGGGGAACAGACTGCTTCTATTCACTCAAGCAAATGGTTTTTAAGGAAAATGAAAGAAGAAATAAAGCAATCTGCAGGAACTCACAATTACGTCTTAAGTTTTAAAGAAGAAGAAATACTCATTGAGACGCATAGTTGAAGCAAGCATTGGATTCTATAAACGGTGAATCACATCAGTAAGTCCATTGTATATAACCATAAAGGCGCCCCCTTTGTATTCTTGAGATTTTAGAGAAATCAGGTATTTATCCTGTTTCTAAAACATTTCAAACTTGTTCGTGCTGCACAAAGCCATAAATGAAATTAGAAAAACTCAGCAATTGCTAATCTTAGCAAATTCGAATCGAGTGAAATAATTTATTTAATGTATCTCTAAAAGTTTATTGTCTAATTCAGTTTACGGATAATGGTTATAGCGACTTAGTTATCATAATACCATTCATAAAAAGTATGTGACGAATGATATTGTATGCACAATCACTGAAATACGAGCTGTATTTAATCCATAGTTTAGCTACTGAAAAACATAACGTACTCAGTATCAATAAGAAAAGGGAATTCAATATCGAATCGTTACATACTGAATTTTGAAATTACTTACAACAAAGCTATAAAAAATTAGCATTCATTCTAGGAAATCTCATATTTAGAAATCGAATATTACAAGATTTTCAGTTCTTTTTAGATCCAGTTATTTTCATTGGATTAGATATCAATCCTTCAATTTCATCTCTACATAGGATTCCGTAACTCCAGCTAACACTGTGCAACAAATTTGAACTTTATTTTTGTCCTTTAGATGAAACTATGGGATTCTATATAAACAAAAAGTGCTTGATTCAAATATCCAAACCAAAATGGTCCACCACGTACCATTTTTGCAGGAAAGCCATTTCTCATATTTATACAATTTGGTTACATACGAATGTAACTGAGGCTTACTTATTGAAAACATAAGCACTAAAATGATTTTTTTTTGGCCGTTTCATCTTGTGGGCATCTGTTGGTGTGCTCTGGTAACAGACTAGCAATATTCAGTTCATATACGTCCATTCCATCAACCGCTGAAACGCTTTTCAAACACAGAAATGTCCTGATGAAACCTTTCCCCATGCCCATCATAAATTGCACCAAGGTTTTGAGGAAAGAAGTCCATATGGGAGTCCAAAAAGTATAGTTTTAATGACATATAGCAACCTAATAATACAAAAGTATTTTATCATGTCCCCAACAAAATGTTCGTAGTTTTCAGCTTTCTCATTTCCAAGGAAACGTGGGCACACTGATTTAAAGACCATGCAGGGGGATTTTTCGGCTTTTGACTGTTTGTTTTCATACTCTTCATCATGAAAGGACTTCATTAAGCTGTGGGGCAATAAAAATCCTTTCTTTTACTTTTGCCTCACTTAAATTTTTCAATTTGTTCCTAAGATGCAAGAAAGCCACTCTTTCTCTGTCTGGAACTTTCACAAATATTTGATAAACCAAGCTTATTCGGCAGTTGTGGAAAAAGGGTACATTATAGATTTACAAGTGGCTCATTTGATATGCTTTTGCCACTTATAATTTCGAGATTCCCTTTGTGTTTTCAGAATATGCTACATGAATGAATAGGAAAAAATACTTAGATGGAGGAGCACTGATAAACAGGCACCACTCTGCTGAATTCAGCTCATGTCCTAATGCTTGAAATAGTACATTCACACACAGCAGCATACTATTTCTTCTTTCTCCACAAAATAGTCCACAAAATGCCTTTGTCGTCTTGTAAATGACTCGAAACTTCGAGAAAGTAGATAAAGCTTTTGTTCCCATAAATGTCGCTAAAGTAACCCAAGTTCATTAAAAAGGTCTCTAGAATAACAACGATCTCACTGTCAGTGAGAAAGATATAATTTATAATAAATTAACTCAAGAAATTATGAAAATATGCACATTTATCCAGAAAATACGTAAAAAGCTAAAATGTGGAATTTTGGGAAAATGGTACGCGGTAGGCAAAAAATAATTGCAGATTCGTGATTTTCAGTCAAAAATACATAAGAAACAGACATTTTCATCTAAAAGACATTTTTCGTGTTGCACAGTGTAATTTCATTTCAGCACGAGTATACGTCTCGTACCTTCGCAAATTAAGATTGATGACATTAACTAAAATCTTATCAGTTTACAAGTGTAAAAATGATAAAAAAACGTAGTAAATTATCTCTTACCTTACTGTGTTGAAAAGTGGAAGAACAAAAGAATCTATTTCCAATGATTGTACTAAAATTTGACATTTAATTGAAAAAAACGAAAAATAAAACAAATAGGATACATGAAATGAAACAATTTTTACATCATTTACTATTATATATAAACGTGACGCATCATTCTAATATTTAAAATATTTTTTATTTTGTAGTTAGAGAAAAAGGCTGGGGTTGGAGGGGAGAAGAAAATGTTTGATTGCTTGAACACTTCTCTCCCGATCATAGATCTTATAAACTCTAGATACCGCTTGGAGGCGTTCCAGTGTCACAAGGGCGGGAATCGGTCGACCTCATGCGTTCAAGAAGAAAAGCCAATCTCTGTTTCGAAGGACTTTTTGCAGTTGATAAGCGAGCATTTCGAATTCCACTCTAATTGGGGTCCTCACAAATTTGACGTAACGAGCACAACCGCACAGGGGCTTTTTGAATTACTTTACCAAAAGGGTCTTTCTGGTTTATTGACGTGATTGTTTTAGTAGGTGCAAGTACGTAAATAGGATTGGAATAGTTGATCACTGAATGTGTAAATGTTATAAATTTCTTTTATAAAGAAAAGTTCATTAAAGCGCGGGATTTCAAGTTGAATTCAAAGTGTAACAAGTTCGCTTAATAAAACTAAATAATTATTTAAAAAAAACAGCTTAAAAACACGTATATTAAAGTCAATTATCCGTTGCTACCGATATTTTAATGTCTTTATTCCAGGCATGCCATTTAGAGCGGCCAGTAGGATGCCACTGCCTACTGGAGGCCCGGCTTTCAGGATATAATGTATTTTTATGAACGCAAATGTGTTTTGCTTCCTCAGTATAAGATCTAAAAAGAATATACCCTTTGCACTCCCCCCCCCCCCTCAGAAAAATTCGAAATGACGGGGTTTGCTCTTACCGATAGAGGATTGATTTATAATTCACTAACATTCATAAAACATTTTTTTTATAAATATAAGACAAGAGAAAACAGCAAATAACTGAAGATTATTTAAGATATTCGTTTCTGTTATAAAGTGCTAACAATCGGAAAACCTTAAGAGGCATTTAAATTTTAATTTCTGTTCTTTAGACTTTTTTTAACAGTTAATTACCCCTACGTAATACATATACATATACATATGTATGTATATATATATATATATATATATATAGTTTTTACTCGTGTATATCATATATATACACGTGTATGTGTATGTATGCGCATATTTTATTTTGATTGCATTTTTAAATTCATACATTTGTTCCTAAATTAAGTGTAAGTTTAGGTAAAAGTTTTAAAAAAAATTTAACATACTTATCGTTTATTTCTGCAGGGCATTTTAAACTCATTAATGCATTAGAAGTATTTGCATGTAACTATACTTTTATAAACCAACTATACACAATAACAGTTTAACATAATTTTATTGGTTTTTAAAAAGAATTAATTTCGTGAATTTGCGTCTAACTCGCTTCTCGCGCTTTTGGTTGAACATTTGAATCGCATGATGCATTGTTGCATTTAAATAAGTTTTTAAAATATATAAAGTTAAGTTATAAACAGTCGGCATTTATATAAACGACAGTTTATATAAATGCCGATTTGCACATCGAATTTCGTTACCTATCATGCATCACCTTTTTGAGTTGCAATTCCAACAAAAAATATTCCTCGAGATACACACACGCATTATATAGATACTTTTCCGAAATGCTTCATTTATATTAGGATTCTAATAAGCAATAATCTTTATTTTGATAGGTTCCAGTGATAAATTTGAATTTTAATTTTAAAAAAAGTAAAGTTTTTAGACTTTTTGAACTTGTATATGATTATTTGCCTTTAAATTTCATTAAGATTCTGAACATCGAGGATTTTGTAAGTAGTACCCCCCCCCCCCCCTCCCTAACCTGTGTATAAGTTCATTCTTTTTCGCTTCCAAATTTTGTAAAAAATACTTCGACTCGTACATGGGTACGGTGTTTAAAAAACGTCAGATTATATTCAAAATTGTCCTCTCAGAAAACTCAGTTTATTTTACGAATAAACCTGCCCTTTTTTCCTTCTTTTACATATCCTTTATATTTCCTTCCATTTGTTTAAAAATTTCTTTACAATAAAGAAAACCATTTTTGAAGATTACATCGTAACACAGAATTAGATGTAAAAAAATATTAGACTGTGGGAGATAGATTAGATAGATTTCATGACATTTTATTCAGAATTTAGTTTTATAGGGTCAGGTGGGGTAAAGTGGTCAATGGGGTAAAGTGGACATACAGCAAATAAAAAGCTATAGCTTTGAAATAAATAAAGGAATTGGTTTATTTTTTTTTATTTTAGCTTTTAAAAATTAAATTTTACATACAAACTTATATTAATAGCAACTTTTTAGGTGGCGAAAACACTCGATTTATTTGTTTATACTACACTTTGAAATTGAAACAGCTCTTTTAACTTCTCTCCGACATTTTGTGTTAAAGAATTTGCAGCAAATGGACGGTGCAGGTAGTTTTACACAGATCTCAAAAATACTTCCTAACTAACCGCGAAGCTAGATTTAGTTTATATATTATTTTACAGTAGTTTAAGTAAGATGGGGTAAAGTGGTCATAGTATTAGGCTTAACATGCGCGGATGTTCTAAAATTACTTTAGGTTAATTTATGTGGTAGACCAGGAATTGACTTGTATAGGAATTCACAGGAGCTCAGTTTCCATATTTATTTTCAATATTTAACTATTAGAGGGAATTCAAGGTATTTACGCAAGAAAATTAATTTTGAAGACTGCAGTACTCGGACTTCTTTTGTCAGAAATTAAGCCACGAGACATGTCAGTTACCCTTTAACCAATTTCACTAATACCGTTTCACTAATACTGTATTATTTTTTAAAAATAACTTTTAAATTTAATTTTCAGAAAACCGGAACTAACACAACTAAGCTCAAATGCAATAGAGATTGAAATTACTATAATACAGTCTTCTTACAATATGGTGTGTTTAGTATTGAAAAATTTCAGAAGCACTTTTTAATACAAGAATTTTCAAGTATCAATGATTCATTTATAAACAGACTTATTATAAGTATTATTAAGCTGTAAATGTTTAGAGCTGGCAGTGCTTCGAACAAGAACAGTACATGAAAGAGAGAGTGAATTAAAAATAACTAGGTTAAAATATGCATTTTTCTCACATTGATTTTTAATAAGCTATAATTATATAAAGCTCTCTTATTGGCAATATTTTCCTCATATGTTATTTAAGAAATTTAGTCATCAATTAAAATCCATTTCAAATTTTTTCACGAAAAATTTTGAATTTCACATTTATGTTTTATTATATGTATTGAGTTAAAGGACAGACTTAAAATCTAATAGTTAGGGATTAAAACCCAAGAATACCTACTAATTATGTATCCTAACATGTTTTGGTACATAATTTCGTTTTAAGACCATATATGCAGCAGCTGAAGAGACTGAAGTACCTTACGAGACGTTACGAAGATGATTCTAACTTTTGACCATAATAGAGGACATGAATAAATTCATTTGAGGGAAATAAAGTTGTTTTCGTTCAAAAATGAACCTTTATTGAGTATTTTGAAGTATTATGGTTATTAATACTTTTATGTAGTAGTTTTTTTCAACTATGACCACTTTACCCCATGCACTACTCACTTTACCCCACCCCATGGGGTAAAGTGGTCATACATACATCCCAGAAAGAAGGCGCGAAAAAATTATTTTACTTAAATTTTTTCCGCTCAAAATTTAATGCAATCTGTTGGTTAATAATGTAATGTAAAATAACAAGCAAAAAACTAAAGGTTTTGAACAAATTCTTATATTTATTGGCAAATCAACTTCAAAAACGTGGATTTTATGACCATTTTACCCCACCTGACCCTACTTATGAAAGGAAGGTCCTCCAAGCCTTGTTCTTTCGGTACAAGTTGCCGCGCATCATACGCCCATCTTGAGATACAGTAAAAGCTCTTTATTCGCGGGGTATATGTTCCATAAATATGCCGCGAATACAGAAACCGTGAGTACGGAATGGTAATTTATATGGGATTATAGGGGATACGTTCCTAGGTGACAAAAAAAGTTTTTGAACATTTTGATTTATTATCTTAAGGCTTAGGCAATGGTTTGAAGAATTTTGTAATTTTCTCTTGCTTGGCAGTTTTTAAAAGCTCCTTCAATTCCGACTGATACGCAGTAGTCGCTCTAGTAATTTGACTCTTTTAAAAAAAAAAAAAAGACTTCGTTCCATAGACGGATCAATGTTCATAAAGAAATCGCAAAGCTCATTTGCCATTCTTAAACCTTCACTAAGATTTTTCAAATTAAATGTCACGTTTCCAGTGCTTCTTGAAGCTTCTTCTTCAATGGGCTGTGAATTTAACATTTCCTCCAAGTCGGTTTCAGTCAAATCTTCATGCTATTCAAGCAATTCCTGAATGTCACTTGATTCTACCTGTTCGAACCCATCTCGTCCTATTTATTCCATTCGCGATTTCGGCTATGTTTGCAGTCAAAGTTGGAACTTGCACAGATTCTTCGTCATTTTCCGCAGTCAGAGCAGGCCACAGTTTTTCCCAGCATGACTTCAATGTGTGGCTTCAGTTCTTCCAATGATTCGTTTATGTTTACGATGCATTTTGCTATGTGAAATTTCTTCCAGCATTCCATAACATTCATATCAGGATTACATTCCATATTATCCAATATGATTTTGAAGGTTCGTCTACTGTAATAGAGCTTAAAGGCCTGGATTATTCCTTGGTTCATAGGTTGAAGCAAAGCCGTCGTGTTGGGAGGTAAAAATGTCACTTTTATATTTGGATGTAAGGTTTCAAGTCCGCGAGGATGACCTGGTGCATTGTCCAAAACTAGAAGTGCTTTAAAGTCTAAATTCTGTTTTTTTTAAATAAGTTTCAAGTTCAGAAACAAAACAATTCCGGAACACAAAAAATAGCGCTTGTAACCCACGCTTTCTTATTAGCACCCCTTTCTTAGCACCCCTCCTATTATTTCCCTTTGTAAGCGGATCTTGGAAAATTATAAAAAACGTTTCAGCAATGCTGCCACGATGCATTTTCTTAATAAATAATTTCAACTTGAACTTTAAATATTGGGTTGGATACCTATTGTAATCCTTTTATTATTATGTATGTACTTATTAGATCCGGAATAAAGAAATTTTTAGCCGCGAATATAGGAATTGGGTCGCATTTTTTTCATCCGCGAATAGTGAAAACGCAAATGAAGGAAGCGCGAATAAGGAGCTTTTACTGTACTTTAACAAAATTCCCCGCCGCTGTGGGAAGAAATTAAGGTAAAAGCAGATAAGGCGAAGCGAGATAAGACAACAGACGCTAATTTGGTGGTCGACGTCACGTGACGTACTCGCCCCTCAGACACTCGCAGAGCGCAGGAAAAGCCAGATGACTCCGTCTATGCTCCCGATATAGCTACAATGCGTCTTGTGTATTCCGCATCACATTGTTGATAGCTTTACTCTTTGTCATGACCTAGGATTGTAACTAAATTCGAAGTTTTAAGTTATGAGATTTTCTAGTTACTTCCTTTTTAAAAAGAAGGTTATTAATTCAAAACAAATGTAACTTCGGTTTGCGTTTCCGCTCCAAAATGTTCATTGAATGAATCGATTTGGCTGTTACTTTTCGTCCGATTGAGAAGAACGCTAAGAAATGCCCGTCCAATATTTTGCACATTGACCGAATAAAAATAAAAGTACTGGCGGTTAACGACAAAATTTCCTCCCATTACACAGTTAAGTAGGTTACTTATATCCGTGTACTTCATTCCAATGCCTAAAATAAAAGTAGTACTTCCTTTTATTTGATTGACCATAACGTTGAACAGGATAAACTGGCTTGGTATACTATTTAACTAATCAAATAGCGATATCATAAACTCTTCGTATTATTAAAAAGGTACCATGTTATCGTTTCAGCAAACTCAACCAATGAGGAGAGAGTTTTATTAGTCATAGTAAAAAAAAAAAAAAAAAACAAATTCTTTCCAAAAAACATATATATATATATATATATATATATATATATATATGTACATAATTAAAAAAAAAAAAAAAAAAACTTAAACTTAAGATAGCCTAATATTGCACTTTCCTGAAAGAGCAACGGAACTCCCAATTTTTGTAGGTATGGAATAATCAGTTTGCCCCCCATTTTCTTTTCATTGTATGAATATGCACTGTTTGAATAAAAAACATATACATGGGGTGGGCCATTTTTTTTTTTTCAAAATTATCTTTCTTATAGTGCGCAAAACTTAATTTTTATCTCCATATTCCACCCCTATTTTTATATTTTTAACGATTTCTCTCCTTTTTTTTTTGTCGTAAGGCAAGAAAGACAAAGAAAACTAGGACCCCAAAATTGAAGCAAATTTAGCAATTAAATAAAAAATAGATTTCTTTTCGAATTTTGTATTTTTCAAAGTTAAAATAGTATGATGGTAGTAAGTTTACCTTTATGCCTCCGAATCATACACATATTCTTAATTTTTCTTAACTCTTTTTTGCCAAAAACATTAAAACATTTTTAATTTAATTAGTAATAGGGCACAAAAGTCAGGTATCTGGAGCGAAGCGTGGAGCAGGAGCCGGCGGCAACGAGATTTGTCTCGAAACTGGAGCGGAGCCATAACAAAGATATTGTTTGTGCTCCGCTGCTCCGATATTTAAAAAAAAAAAATTAATTTATCATAGAAAAAAATACTAACTGAAAAAAGAGATAAATAATACAACTATTAAAATGGTTCGGAGCCGGAGCAAGTACTAAGAAGTCGGAGCCAAGTAACAGGGGAAAGCAGCTGCTCCAGATCCCTGACACAAATTGCCTTTGAAGTTCCAAAATTTTCCATGTTCATTTTTTCAATACTTTTTGCACCCTACTTCTAAACAGGCACGAAGCAATTTTTTGAAGGAAGAAGATGGAAGCTGAAAAGTAAATTGTCTTATTAATGATTCTTTTCTAGACTAAAATGAAGGGACCTTTGGGCTGAAATTTTATCCTAATCAATCCGAAGAAGATAATTCTGTTACCAATCTGAAGGTTGTGGCATGAGAGTCAAGCTTACTTGGACTGTCCTTATTAACTTTAGATTTTATTTTGAAATCTTGTAGCTTGAAAAGCATCGGTGGAGTTGTTTAATTCCGCCACTCAATGAGATGCATCCAATCGAATCTATAAGATCTATCTCATTGAGATGTACTTCCAGAAGTATCAGAACTGCAGTTATCTTGCACGATCATTGCCACATACGAGATATCGCGTAATGTGAGCCCTCACCAAACAACCGATCACTCTATACCACGTGATAGTTGTTTAGAGTACATAAATACTATTTACACAATAATAAAATAGATAACATGTTAGCTGATTTTGAGCCCAGTTAAAACTAAATTTTAAAAAAAGCCACCACACGATATTACAATTTTCAGCTTGCCAATAAATGTGTCAAAACAGCACCCTAATGCACGTTTATATATATATGTATGTCCACCTCCATACGGTAGCACAAGATTTTCACATCGCTTCCCAACATGGTCCGACTTTTGTATGTGCCGCTGTATTTTAGTTTAAACTGCGTTGGTATCTAGTTATGTAAAGACAAGGTTATTTTTAATTGGAATGCATAATACTAACATAATCTTAATATTCATTTCCTGTAGTCAGCCATCTTGAGTCATTCAATTTCGACGAGGACCAAAATCTTAGATTTACCACTTGGACGCTTGTTTTCCGCAGAAATCGTTCTATCTGCATGCAGTCTTAACTTCCAAATGTGGAAACCCCCTTTACCAAAAAGCACTTTTCCATGGTCTTTATTAAGAGATTTAGAATGTGCTTTTATTTTTCCGACTCAGAGAACTTTTTTTTGCTTTTTGTTCCAGGGAAGTCGCTTCTGGATGCAAAGTGGAGTGGGTCTCCGAATCCTTCTCCGTGTGCGCAGAAAACATCTCAACTCAATTCTCCCGTCCTACCTCCGTCCTCTTTCCCCCTATCTTTTCCTCTCAGTCCTCCTATAGACAGCAAACCCAGCATCTTTTGAAAACTCTCGTTTGTGTTTCTTTCTCGGTATCCTTTCAGCAAACGGCGGGGGCACTTCTTACGTTCTGTAATGTGTCTATATATATACATATATATAATTTAATAAAGATCGAAAGTGAATGTATGGATTCTGTCCACTTATTTGATGAAAATAAAATGTATATTGCTCTCTTCAGATGTTCCTTAATATTCACATCTATGTTTCAAAATAATTTCACACCACTTCAAGTAATAACTTCAAGTACAGTGGGCTACCAAATGCATGTACATATGTTTTCATAATGAAACCTTTTAAGTACATTTGAAGAAATAATAAGGGAGTCAAATTGTGCAAAAGTTTTTTATGTAAATATTTATTTACTTTTAATACTTTATGTCAATACTTGAAGTAATATTTTTGACTTAAGCGATTCTCAGGAACGTACGGATAATTATTAAAAGGGAGGTGTAAGATTATTTTCTTTCTTCAATCACACTGTCAAAGAGAAAAAAAATGCTAAACAATTCATTTCCAACAGCATACCAAATAAATATTATATCTTACTTTATTGTTGCAACGTTATTGTGCTATGTGAAGGCAAAAAAATCATCAAAACCTTCCTTATAAAAAGTAGTAATACTAGTCCTTCAATTCATTAACAAAGTAATGTTATTTATTGAACTATTCTTTCATCATAATTTTTTTCAAATATAACATTAGTTAGCTGTAAAGGAGAACGGGGCAGAACGCCATAAATTACAGGAAACTATTTGTTGAGAAATATTTTTTTTATTGCAAAAGCACTTGATTGTACATCATAGGCCATCATGCATTAAAGATGCATGAGATTGGAGCATAAAAGAATAGAAGAGCTCAACAATACAATAAATGCATCAAAAGTTATAAAAAGGAACTTCATAAACATGAAAGAAAATCAATCGCCGGAAGTAAATTGCATCAGTTCCCTCTAGCCCGCCAATATCGACTATATAAGTTTTCTTCGTTCAATGACGGACAGCTTAGCAAATGATCTGTGTCCATCTCAAAGTTCTGATTGCACAAAGTGCACATAGGACTGTTGTATATACCAATGGTGTATAAATGTCCAGTCTCCAGACGAAAGGCCGCTACCGCAATAGATCTTGGGGAGTTGGGGATGTTATTGATTGAGTCTCTCCATTTCTTATTCTTGATTACTTTTGATAAATTGATAACATAGTTTTGTTTCACCACACTTTTTATGATTCTTTTAATTGATGAGAATGGCACTTACCTGACTGTAGAATTTCAGTTCCCTTTTTAGCTAAAGTATCAGCCTGTTCGATACCATCTATTCCCACATGGGATGGGATCCACTGCAGAACTAGTCTTCCCCCTAGAGGCCAGAAGATCAATATTAATTCTACAGGAGTTAATATTTTTTTACTCTGGGACATTATGTGCTACAATGGACTGAATGGCTGATAGACAGTCTGAAAAAATAACTATGTTATTAAGCTGAACTGTTCTAACACTTATTTGTTCTGTTGCTATTCTAATTGCCTCCAATTCTCCATCTAAGTGAGTCCGGAATGGACCGAGGGAGGAACAGAACGCAAAGAGTTCCGAATACACTCCAACTCCAACGTTGTCCAGCATTTTCGATCCGTCAGTATATATGTGTATCCAATTATTTTTAGTATACCTGGTATAAATTGCCTCCATGGCAGCTGTTTTTAGTTTACAATCTACAGCTGCCTACTTTGTCATAGCATTCATGAAACGACATTCATTTCTTATATATCCCAAGAGAATAGGGCTTATTGGTTTCAATGGGCTATTGGTTTTTATGGGAACGTTCTGAAAAGAATAGTCAGTTTTCAATTTAAAAACTTTCTAAAAAAAACCACCCTGAGTCTTCATCTCCTAGGTTTTGTGATATAATTTCTGCATAACTATGTTGAAGGTAATCTAATTAATTTCTCCAAGTATTAAAACTTTCTCCTGAATAATTACTTCTATTGGTGTATTGTCCGTTAGGACCAGCATTGCATTTATTGGAGTAGTCTTAACAGCTCTTGTAACTAGCCGCAGGGACTCATTTTGAAAGTCTTCAAGTTTAGAAATATATATATTACTACATGTAACCAAGGTCTCACAGCAATAGTTTGTTAGGCTTAACATATGAATTATATTTTAGTTAAAGTTTCTCTTCCACATCTTTATCTTTGACATCGTTCCACAGCCCCACTTTACTCCAGCAAGTCTCTTAATCACTGTTAGCCTTTTTCGAGCTCTGTTAATCACATGATCTATATGTTTCTGGCAAGAGAGATTTTTATCAAATTTCACACCCAGGTCAACAACTTCGTCTGTTTCTCGAATACTATTACCATTATACTTTAAATCCATCTCGGTTGATGATTGAGTGTGAAAGTTTGATGCATAGTCTTGTCGATGTTTACCTCCATTTGGTTTTCTGTTGACCACTCATGCAGAGCTCCCAGAGCCTGATTAATCCTAACTATAATTTCTTTAGTTTGCCCTTTAGGTGCTGAAGCCCATAATACCAAGTCACCAGAATATAAAGCGCATTCAATACCTCTCGCTTTTTCTTTAATTACGTCAGGAAGGTCATTAATGTATACATTATAAAGACTTGTCACACCTCCTTGAGGTAAGCCACAATGGGTTTGTTTGTAACCTGAGGTTTCCGAACCGTAGCAAACTGCGCAAAAGTCTTTAAGTGATATTATTTTTAATCCATTGGAACATTTTGTCACCGTTTCGAAGTGGTTTTAACTTATAAAGTGATTTAGTTCTCCAAATACGATCGTATGCAGCTTTAAAGTCAACAAAAACTGCCACCAAAGTTTCGCCTCGGTCCAGACTATCTTTGTTATATTCTAAACCCACTCAGTGTGTCTGTTAAAAGATTATAATGTTCCAAATAGAAAACCGGTCTCTCATTGACCATTCTCTCCCTTATCTTAGCTAAGATGGAGTTCAGAGATATTGGTCTATAACTGTCTGGACAATGAGGCTGTTTATCTTTCTTAACTATTGGGATAACAATAGATTTTCGCCAAGCAGCCGGAACATGAGAATTCCAAAAAGAATTTAGAGCCAGATGGGAATCTAATTCCTCTGTACCCAAATGCCTAACAAATTCCGCGTGAGTGTTATCAGGGCCAGGGCTCTTTCGGATTTTTTGCTTCTCAATAGCATAATTCAGTTCGCTCTTAGAAAAATCCTTACTAAAAATATCTTCACCGACTGAATCTATACGACCAATTAATATTTTTTACGTTCCTTCACCTCTCTTCATCTCTGTAGTTCTTTTTTGCTTGTAAGCGTAAAATGTAGCAAAGGCTTCAGCAATCTTTTTAACAGTTGTCTCCTGTCTATTACCGAATAAAATTGGTACTTTTCTTCACTCTAAGTTCTCATTTGTTAGATTTGACATAAATTTATAAAATTTTTATCCATCTTTTCTATAGTCGATAGTGGAAATAAAATCGCCCCATGCACTTCGTTTAGATTCATTAATCTTCGACTTCAAATCTTTGGCCAAGATTCTTGAAGTGCCAATATCTTCCGGAGTACCTGTTATTTCAGCAAGGTCGTTGAGAAATATTAAAAACAGAGGAACCGCTACACACACAACACATCAAAAATTAACTTCAGTTGCTATTAATATATATATTTTTAGTTTTATTTACAGTAACCCCTCGATATATCGCTCATTCGGATCTATCGCGCTTTTTCTTTGTCTCCGAAAATTATAAGTTTGAGCTGCCAAAAGTAAAAATATTGCAGTTCTGAGAAAAGCCCTTTCCCCTCATTGAGCAAAGCCATCTAGCAGGAATGTTTTCCTTTCTTCTGAATTTGTTGCAGTTAAAAGCTGCAACAATTCTCCTCCCACTCCCCAACTTACATGCCTGCAGAATGATTTGAATGCAGAACATCCATTTCTAGATACCTTTTAGTACAGAAAGGATTTGCATTTGGCTGAGAAAATCCAAATTATACAATCTTAACCAAAAAAGGGAGAGTGATAGGTGAAGGAAAGAAAATTGGTTAGTTTTATCTTTGACATCGTTTTCACACCTTGCTCAGGTGGCCCCATGCCACCTGAGCAAGGTGTGAAAACGATGTCTACTCAGGTCTACTCAATTTACTTGTACTTTTTGAGTTATTTCTAACGGCATCGGTTATATCGGTGCTTTTTTGCTGTCCCCCGACAAGCGCGATATAACGAGGGGCTACTGTATTTCCTTACTTATTTTTCCAATGGTAGGGGTAAAACCCCCTAAACCCAACCCCTTGAGCACAGTCTTGATAATTCCAATGCATCAGTTCATAAATTTTTATGGATATCTACATTACCTTGGCAACCTATTGTACTATTGTGTCATTTATTTGGAAAAAAAATTAAACAACATAGTTTCTTTTTTATAAAAGCATTTTTTCGAAAACCTATGATACGCGTTAAAACTTTGAAGAAAATTTTAAACAGATGCCTCAAAACTATTTAAGACGTTTTAGTAAAGCCATTATTGAAGAGACATAAAAGTTTTTGAATTCAAAATTGAATAATGTTATTCATGGTGTAGGAAATATTTTAACGCCCCTCATTCAATAAAATTGATGCATTGCTGTTTTCGTCATTCTATTAACGCGGAAGTCAGCTATTACGTACAAGAATAAATTAGGGAATACAATACACACAAGTTGAAAGAAGTTTCTTAGAATTGTTTAATGTGATTCGGAACGAGACAGAGTGTCGTTCGGCTCTGATAGCTTGAGAGCGTTTTTGCTCTTGGGAGTTCATTGAAAAGTGACAGTATAATTGGCGCTGAGTTGAGTTGTGTTGCCTTCCGAAATCTACTAAAATAGAGCCTTGCAATGAACTTGATATGAAAAACAGAAATGAAATGAATAACAATTAAAAAAAAATTTTACATTAAAAGATTTTTTCCCAATCGGAATCACTTAAGGCATTTTAATAGACACTTTTTCAAAAGAATTACAATGGAAGTAATTTTTTAAACACATTAAAATAAATGTAGGGCACATATTTACAAAGATTGGTATTAACCCTACACTGCGCAATTTGTTTTTCTTTGTAAAATATTATTTTTTCGTGTTTGTTTGTGCTAGTTATAAGTGGGAAAAATACTAAAAAAATTCCTATTTAATTCGGAAAAGTAGAATTCGAGAAAAATTGACATGTTGTTTGAAAACAACACTGCGCATTGAAGGGTAGCAAAAATAATTCTTTTATATAATCATTTTAACAAATGGAACCAAATTTTAATAAATAGGCATGCATTATAATCATAAAACAGCACTAAAATGTGAAAAATTATTAAAATAATTAATTTTATTATTATTTATAAATTTATAAAATTTATTAAAGTAAAAATTTAGTAATCAGATGTAACTAATAATTATTAGTTAGATGTAACTAATAATTATTAGTTACATGTGCAAATTTTTACTTTGATTACCAATAAAGTTTAATAATAATTTCACTAAAAGATTTTAAACAAGAAACCTAACATCTGTAGGGGGTCTATGCGATAATGTTCGTTTCTTCTTTGGTTGAGCATGAATTAATTTTAAACAAAATTCCTGAATAATAATTTAATCGACCACTTCTTTAAGATAATTTGTGAAATATTTAACAATAATCTTCTAAAAGATACTAAATAAAGTGAAATAGAACAACCTGTGACACCTGGTCTTGTTTATACTGTGAATAATGCAGGAGCATAAAAATTGACCCCGAATGCGCGGTGTTGCTGTAAAACAAGAATTTAAAAAGGCGCCTTAATATGTATTTTTAACGAAATTTTTCGGACAACTTATATTTATTTTATTTTAAAACTATGTAAGCAATTAGAGACTATTTTTTTAAATAAAATTGTTGCTTAAAATATGTAGGAAAAAAATTAAGAAGTTACTGGTTTTTACGAAATCAACATGTCTTACGATTTTGTGAAAAAAAGATGAACCTTGAGTTCAGTTTACAAGATCTAGGGGAAGTATATTAACTAATATGATCACACATACAAAATGAAACGAAAGAATGCGCCTCATGTTACAAATATTACAAAATAAAAGCTTAGTGAACGAAAAATGGAGGTGTTGTTTAAAAACCACGCTGGGCAGTGCAGGGTTAAAAAGTAATGAGAGTAACATTTAGCATATTACAGGATGTTGCATTTTCTGGTGCAAATTATAGCTCCAGGATTACGACAGTAGTACCAAAACTCAAACATTCTTTATCGCTCCAAGCGTTAAAAATGCTTTTAATATGATATATTTTAGAATATGAACGTTTTCCTTGCAAAGTTTTCAAACGGGTAAGTAAGAGTATGGAACCTAAACTCAAAAAAGTGATCGAACAAATATCCCTCATTTGTCGTACTCAAACAAACAACTGAGCACATTGCCAATCCGAGACGCATTCGCAATCAATCTCAACAACAGTAACTCAAAAGAATGTGTAAAAAGAGCAAGAAAAAACATTTTTACCCTTAGTAGAAGCACATTTAAAATGCCCTACTTTCCTGTTTGCAGGAACGATTTTTGCGGACATACTCGTTAGCAATCTCGCCAAGAATTTGGTATCTCTTGTTTCGCACCAAAAGTTGGTGACCATTTGGCAACAAATGACGTCTGTTTGGTCATTATTTCTTTTTACGAGGAAAATTTACCTTCCTCGTTATTAAAGAAATTAACTTTAAAAATATAGGGGAGAACGGGGAGAGTCCGGACATTTTTTTTTCGCGGTTTTTTTTCTAAGTTTCCAATACAGCTAGAAATCTTTAGAAAGCGTTTTCTTGAGACCTGAAGATTCAGCTTTACGTGAGATTTTTTAAAATTAACTAGGACGCGCGCCCTGTATAGGGACAGTATGAATTTCAGTGCGAAGAGGGAAACTGTCCGTGGTTTCCTCAACATAGGGAGACCGCGGACACCATGCGGGGAGACTCAGGCCTAATCTCGCATCTGTAGAACCGGTCCACTTCACCTTATCGGATCGCAGTTCTTCCGTCCGAGCTCGTGTAAAAAGCGTAATCTCCGTTCGCTACCTAACGGTTGGCCACCTAACGGAAGCGGTTTCACCTCGCGGATTCACTGTGTAACTCCGCCCCTATTTGTGACGTTGTTTCGATATATCGATGGGGCCGGTAGCCAATGAGCACTACGTTTTGGTTTCATCGTTTACATAGATTGTAAACAAACAAGAATCAGTAATTTGCTGCATCACGGGGATCCTGGAAATGTCTGCATTACCCAATAAAAACGTGCTACGAGGGAACAGTTGGAAATAATTGTCTGCCACTTGGAAGATAATCCAGCATTGGCTGAGAATAAATTCAGCCAATTTTTCACACAACACAATAGATAAAAGAAGATGGGAAGAACTTGACACCACTCTGAATGCCCTAGGAGGAGCACAAAAAACTCATCAAAAATGGCAAAAAGTGAGATAATTTTTTACTTTATGTCTCTTCCTTACTCTTAACAATAGTTTCCCTTACTTTTTTTGTTAATGTTAATGTCAGGATTTTAAAACCAAAGGGCAAAAGTTCATCTGCATGTGTCAATAGAAATGACATGTCTTTCATTTTATTGAAAATAGTTTTACTTTTCAATAGATCTTTCCAATCCTAAACATCTAGCAATTGTTGACATCATTTTTGTGAATGCTAAGATTAAATTACTATATGTTTATATGTGTTCTTTTTAAAAGTCTGACACAGTAACTGTTTTTAACTATATGTATATGCCAGAAAGTTAAGAATCAAAATATTCGTTCAATAGTAACTTTCTAAAGTCAGAAACAATTTCTATAAACTCTTAATTTTTTATTCTAATGATCCAAACTCTATTTTTGTGATAAGAATATTAAATGCAATAGAATATAATGTATCATATGGTTTGAAATTACATGTAAATAGCCAAGGGAAGAAAAGCAAAATGTCAAGTGTTCGAGGAAATCACGTTTGAAATTTCAAAAGCTAGCAGGTCGCAAGGTGTTTCTTTCATTGTACAAACTTTTAGGTGGTTTTTCACACTGATTCTTCGTTTTTCTTACTTGCTAAAATATGGAGCAAAAAATTATAATCTGCAAATACGAGGTGTTGTCATAGGATATTGAACTCGACACGTAAAAAATTGACATTTCATCTTTCTCTTGTGCACTTATGTGCTATTATATGTTAGAATGCTTAGATTAAATTACTATATGTTTATTTGTGTTTGTTTTGTTAGTGTCTAATTTTAAAGATATGCATAACCCTTGTAGTAGCAGACATACACGCCCTCGCCCGTATCTTTTTACATGTAACGTTAAAAACAATTTATTATTTTGGAAAGTCCTTGGTTACTGATCATTTAAAATCTTTCATTCATAAAATTCCTTAGTATGCTTACCTGTATGTCTTTTTACGATTAAAACTAATGCCATGCATTTTTCCTGGACAGGTAAAAAAATGATGCGAGGAAAAAAACCAGGAGGATTAACTGACATAGCGGGAAAACTGGCGGTGTTCCCTCCACAGAAGAGAGACTTACACCACTAGAAGAGCGGATAATGAGTTTGGCAGGCTGAACTGCAGCTGTAGATGATGAAATTCCCGAAGCTGGTGCAAATATTTCTAAAGAAGTGAGTTGTTTCTACGTTCAAATATTCTCTCAGTGGTGTAGTTGCGGGGGGATGGCGTTACCGACGCCTACCTTTTTATTTTGAAGTAACTTATTTTATCCCCGCAACCCTAGATTTTTAACATTAAGTCAGTGGTGTAGTTCTAAAAAAAAAGTTGGGGGGACGCTTATGCATATGAAGATAAGTAATCAAAAGAGAGAGGGCGCTGATGTTAAAATTTTAAAAATATGGGAGGACGCTTGTATTAAAATAAAAATGCAGGGGGACGCTGCCCCCCTGCGCCCTTCTCGACTACACCACTGCATTAAGTCAGTAGCGTACATAGATCCGGATTTCAGTGGGGGGGAATTTTCTTCGGGATAAATGAGCTAATTTCATAGTTTTACAAGAAAAATTGGTTTACATTCTAGACAATCTTCACCATTTCAAGGGGTTTTATCCCCAAAACACCCCCTTATCTAAGCCAGTGCCTTAAGTCCCTCTACTGCTAATAAACCGTCCAAAGTGTCTTAAAAGCTAAAGGGGCAGAATTCAATGTCTAATCAACTTGTAGCTAATGTAATATCAGTAATACATAAATAAAAATATTAATTAGTTGTAATTATTGAATATTTGATAGTATTTTTTTCTGAAAAACGAATTAGAAAATATATTTTACGTGAAAAAAATTAAATAGTTTCTAATAACTGTATTATACTGTTTTGAATGGATTACTCTGCTATCGTGTCATGCAAGTTCAGCATCAATTAAGAGAATATTCTCTAATTTTTACAGCAGTTTGGTTTCGACTCAGACAATCTTTGACCTTTCGCACCGTCTGACCTGACACGCATGTCTGGCTCTCGTTTCAAGGCGTAATTTGAATAAGTAAAACTTTTCTATCTGTATTTTCATGCTACATTTTGCTGTAGCTATATGACAGTTCACTCTGTTATGCTTACTTTCTGCCATTTGCCATATTTATTCTCTGTGCATTGTTTCTGCTGGAATTGTGTAGTTAAATATTGATGCAAAAATTGCACATTAGCAGGAGCCTGAAGCAAGAAAACTTGCTTGATTTTTAAGTATGACTTTAAATTATATTTTCCTTTAATGTAAAAGTAATGATTCCTTTGAAAGCCACTGAAATGTGTAAAAATTTCTGAGCTGAAATTGAAAATTATGTAGATTTTAAAGTGGCAATTAGTTCCAGTATCCCTAATTTTTTTTTTCTCTTTTTGTCATAGAAAAGTGCTTAGCTGCGGAGACTGCTCCAAAGGCACTTGAATTTATGTGGCACAAGCTAGAGGAAAGCTGCAGCATCAGAGAGATTGGCCGAGGAGGCTGCTTAACAAACGGCTGCAAGTAAAAGAAGAGCTGCAGCCGCAGAAAAACTAGCTAAAGAAGCTAGAAAACAAACTGCTGCTTATGAAAGCCAAGCAGCAGAAGTCGTCAAAATTACAAGTTTATTCGAGGATTTGTATGAAGCCATGGGAAAATAATTAAAGCCAAACATTTGTACATTATTATAAAAATGAATAAATTTCTTACAAAACATTGAAAGAGTAATCTTTTTTATGGGAATTTTTATTTTATTATGCAGCAATTGAGTACTTTAATATTTTTCAGGAGATATACAAAGTGCATGATTATGAAAATAAAAAATACTTCAAGCATTTTTTTTTTCTTATTTAATAATGCTTATATATATTTTTGCCTTTGAATTACAGTTGCAGAATTTTTCTCTAAATACTTGGCAATTGAGTGATTTAAACATAAATATGAATTGCATGTTTATTAAAAAATGATTAAGAAAAAATAAACTTGTTGATACATGTGGCTTGTGTTGGGTGTATAAGCCATAGAATAGTAATATAAAATCACACGTGGTATTTCTTTCACCCGTTTCATTGTGATACATTATTATGGGAGAAAAACAGATATTTTTAGCTCTGATTGATGGAAATTCAATCCATTGTGACTATACTATAAATAATTAAGCAACTGGTACAGGACATATTTGGCATGTTAACTAAATGATTTTCCTCTGAGTATGCAGAACATTAACTTTAACAATGTCTAAATATATTTTCACTTAAATAAAAGAATGTATGATTTTTTGGTTAAATGATATAGCATATGATTGTTATTCAAGACCTTCAGTATAGTGCAACCATGATTGGAATGCAATACGAAGGGTAAAACATAAGTAGAAAACATTTAATAACAAATAACATATGTACAAAAAATATTTTTAAAGTGCATCAGCAATTTGCTTCCTCCCTAATCGAGCTCTTTCTCTTGGACTGTTTTGTACCATTATTAAGCATTTATTATGAAGGATGCTTGAGTTGGGTCATAAATGCATGACTCGGTGTTTTAAGAAGCATCAGCATCGTCCTCTCAAGACCCCATTGCATCTACGACACATGATCAGGATCGCGCAGATGCATGTTTGCGATTGAATCTTTCTTCTGCTCTTGATCGTGGATCATCAAATGGGGTCATTAGCCACGTTTCCAAAGAATATCCATTATCTCCTAAATAAAATAAAAAAGATATATCGGGAAATATAGTTAGACATTTTGGTGTTCTTAAAGCTACATATTACGAAAAATGCAGGTTATATATACCAAGCACAAATAAACCATTTATATATGTTACCGACAAGGTATGAAGTTTATATAATAATATGTGTATATTATTAGCAAAGTGTGAAACTCTAGCACTCTATAGAATGTCTCGTATTGTATCAAATGACGGACTTCATACATTGTTGGTTTAAAAATGGTTTCTTTGTGCTTGGCAGTAAATCAGTGGCATAGCTAATTGGGGGCGCCCCACCCCGGGTGACACCCAGACATGACGGAAAAAAAGAACCTTTATAAAAGCTCCCTTGAACACAGAAAATACCTCAAACTGGATAATTTTTACTATCAATTTATTTCTATTTTCAACTTGGAAAAGTGTTTCCTTTAAAAAATATATTCAAAGTTGTTTTTAACTGACAATACACTATTGCCGTCAACAAATACCTTAAATATTATGACACGGATGATAAGAATGGCGTTCCTCCCCCCCCCCCTATTTATTCATTTTCAAAGTTGTGATGATTTTTTTTAAATGTATTGCATCACAATGCATAATTCAAGCTCACATAATTTTTTTGTTTAATCCATAGGGTGACACCAACAATAACCGGCCCGGATGTCAGCCTTGCTAGCTACGCCACTGCTGTGTACATAATATATATATGCAAATAATTATATGCAGTTAATATCACAGAATTACTTTCAAATGATATCCCCCCCCCCTCACCTGTGAAAGTTAATTCTTAGGATTACAATCTTGTGCTGGGGAGTAAGCAAAAAAGGAATAGTTTGGGTTCTTCAGACAGTGGTGTAGTCATGAGAAAAAAGTTGGTGGGACGCTTATACATAAGAAGATAAGCAATTGAAATGAAAAGTGGGGGGGACGCTTATGTTAAAATGTAAAAAGTTTGGGGGGACGCTTGTATTAATGTAAAAAGGTACGGTGACGCCGTCCCCCCTCGACTACACCACTGCTTCAGACATAAAATACCATTATTCCTCTTTTGCGCAATTTTGCAGTACGTTTACTTTTATATAATTAGTTACTCCTTTTGAGTCGACATTATTCAACCACAAGCTAGAATGTAATGTTTCTATAAAATAAGATTCTCTCATAGATTTTCATGATGATTTGAAAAAAAAAAAAACCAACAGTTTTGGAATTAAAAGACAACAGTGCTGAATGAAACAGATTGACACAGACAAAGAGAGCTTCTGCTACTATACAGGACCATTTCAAAATTTATTATGATGTAAATTTTTGCTATTACGATTATGATTTAAAGTCATTCAATACTCGTCTCCTGGATCCTATACTGTGGACTCGTCCGACAGCGGGAGATTAATGCTGGGTACACATATACAACTGACGGACGGACGCACGGACAAAAATCACCTGTGACGGAAAAACGTGATTTCAATTGAGACTACAAGGGTTCTGTGATGGGCAGCGGATTTCAGCCGATGGTTGCAAAGCGTAAATATGGAATGCTTTCGTCATTCGACGGCTCTGTATTTAGACATTGATTTCATAAACAGACGACACATTTAATAAACTCGAATTTATTTATAACATATTAAATTTTTTAAAAGCAAATCAAAACTTTTCAAAACTTTCTTCTCTCTTGATTGAAAATAGCTCGCACACGTATTCTAATATATCTTCTTTTAAATATACAGACCTGGCTAAAACCACAAGTTCACTGAAGAATTTTAAATTTTCTAACAAAGAAAGTTTATTCAAGAGTATACACATTATTATTTACTTAGATAAATTATTACAAATTTCAAAATTCAGATATTTGCTCTACATTTAGAAAAGAAAAAATAATTTTTTTGAGAAGACAAAATTACAAGTTCCCTTAATTAATTTGTTTTAAACATATGAATATAATATATTTAACACCATGGCAGGGATGAGCTCTAATATACGATTCGGCATAGAATCCGCCAAAGTCAAAAGGATGTCTCGTGCAATTGCTTCCCATGCTTAACGTCGATCACTGAAGAAAATAGCTTTCCATAGATATAAACCTTTCTCTCGAGAAAGTCCCATATATTTTCTATAGGATTGAAGCTCGGAGGCCATTTCTATAGGTCATTTAATGACCATTTATTGACATCAATATTATGTTTCTGAAACCAGTTTTTGTGAGTTTTGGGAAACTGTATCGTTCACATCCTAAAATTTCACCGTAAGTACTTAGTTAATGCTGAAGTAACAAGATATAGTCTATAGATTTCATAATCGAGAAAAACAATATTCGTTTTTCGTTGCGCGGAAAACCCTGCCCAAACCAGCTCATATTTGGCGACTCATTTGTTCTTTCTTCTCAAATCGTATATCATGCCAATACATACTACAGCCATCTGTACCATATTTCTTTTCATTAGAGAAGATTACTGAAGACAACTTATAGGTCCAATTCATTTCGTTCTGGCGAAGTTTAAACATTCTTTTTTTTTTTGCATTAAAGTCCAATGGTGGTTTTCGCTTTCATTTCCCGTACGCAATTCCTACAGCGTTTTGCAATGCTCATCAAAGTGGTCTTTCTTAAACATGGTAACTGTAGATGGTGTCTTATTTTATTTGGAAAAAACTGTTGTTCATAGCAACACTTTTAATCGCACTCTACTAGAAAGGTAGCGTTTACGAAAAATGCTGATTGCATGTTTTTTGACCGAGCAATTGATTTCTCGCCTAAGAACATTATTTAAGTCGCATTGAGAATGTCCACTTCTCCGAGAAATGTTTCTTTGGGATAAACTTTCACCGTGTCATTTCCATATTTGACGAATTTCCATTTAACGTAGTTCCCTACCTTTCAGCCCTTCTACTCGCTTCAGAAGTCATAAATTTCCACTTAAAACTGATTTGTATAAGTATTTTCTGAAGAGTTCAGTGTACTGAACTTATACTTTTGTCCAACCGGATTTGAATGCTTTCAAAATAGAACTAATAAAAAAGCTGCACAAATTTTAACAATACTTTTTTAGAACTAGAGCTCATATTTTTGTTCTTATTTTAATTTAAAAAATACGTTACTTTCGGGACAAATCCTAAAAAATGAGCGAACTTATAATTTTGTCTAGCGCTCTAAAGAATGGTGAGTTATTTTCACATGAAGGAATTCATTGGGCCAAATGGATAAGTGAAAGAGAGCACGCGTGTGTTAAAATCTTGAAGAAAGAAAGACCATAAAATTGTTACTTCTCTTGAAAAGTTTCTGAAATTTAGAAAACATTTCAAACCAATTATTACAACTATCACAACATTGTTACTTGCTTAATTTAATGTAAAAATAGATGCTTCTTATACCTGTCTTTTTTTTTTTTTTTTTTGAAGAGAGCAGTTAATAATCAGGTCAATTCTTTTAATGACCTACATGAATTTCGAGCGTATATCTAAATCCGGAAAATATTTTAATGTACCGCTAAGAAAAAACGGCCTCAGGAATAAATCATTGGGGGAGGTGTATGTGGGGGGGGGGGGGGCACTTCAAAATCCTTGAATTCAGCTGTTTGCTGCATGGAATACTTTTTATTTGTTAATTATCCACGTTGGTTTGCTTTGTATTTGATAGCTCAGGATATTGTCCATGCTGTTAGGGAATCATTGCCGTATAAGGAGGTTAAGAGCGTTTAGCGCGTGTTCATATTTAAACCGAGAAATAAAAGAGCTAACCTAACTGAAGCACCGGGAATGTGTTTTGTAAACTATTTCATTTTTGGTCTGCAGTTTTGCTATTGGCTTCAAATGAATGCAATAAGATTCAAAGAAGTGTGTGTACGGGACAAAAGAAAGATTTTGAGTGAAACGCGCGCAAAGTTTGAATCATACTGGAATCTTAATGTAAATTTTTCTGGTAAATCCTGCTAGACAGTAGCACCTGTTTGGGCTACTATTAGCATCTTTTGCCCCAAAACAGATGAGTGTTTCTTCATATCATTTACACTCGTTATTGCCAAATTCTGTTACTTAGACGTTCTTGCTTCTAAGTGCCTCAATTGATTAGGAACTACTTCAGAAATAGTGTTTTTATTAAACGTTTCAAATTCGCTTACGTCACGAGGGCACTAACTGACAAAAATTACGTAAAATCGCTTGCATGAAGCGGTTAAAAACAATTGGTTCTAATTGAGCTTAACCTGGTATTATATATATAATTGCGTTTCTCAAGCGTAGCAAGTAAAAGAGAACGTGCGGCATCGAAAGGAAAAGCTAAATTTTGAGTACCCTTCAGCGTATCTACAACCACCTGTTATTTCTGTATAAAATTTCAAGACATTGAGTTAATATTTTCCTATCCTGGGAAAAACTCAGCTGAATTTCGAAAATTCAGTAAAAAACATTAGAAATGTTTTAAAAAAAACACTGTGCCTTTGCAGGTGATGAAAAGCATAAGAGTTTATTTAAAGACCAACTACGAAAATTTAGTTAATATTATTTAAAACACGATGTCACATAGACTTCTTTTTTTTTTTTTTGTAATTCTATAAATTTGTTGTTGGAACTTTGCCATTGCAGAACTTAACGTGTCACCGACATCCAATTTCTTACAGCACTTAAACACATTAAGTTTTTGCGCATGAAAAAATAAGTTTTGGTGTTTTTTAGCAAATTTTCGGAATCTCACTGCCCAAATAAAAGAAATTATTGCTTATTCTTGTCATTTTACGCAGGCGTTGGTATAATTTTTCTGCACACTGACAAAAGATGTTAATTTTTTTTTTAAATCCCTCTATATGTGGAGCTCAAATCGATTCTAGTCTACAAGCTATATTTCCCGAGAAAAAAAATATATTATTTTCTTTTTCCATCTCCAAGCCATTAGCATTTGTGTTTACTTAATACTTAAATCGGAGGCAAATGAAAAAGCAAAGGGAGTAGAATTTGATGAAATGAACTATCATAAAAGTGGAAAATATGAATAATGTTGCTCATCCTTGTCAACAAGACCTTAAAAGAAAGAGATTGGAGTGATCCGGAGATGGAAGTAGAACAATGCTCCAGTGATCTCCGCCTCGTTATCCAATCATCTGGCCAATCGGCGCTCGTCTTTGTAGTCATCCAACGCCGGCTGCGCTATCAGATTGGCTGGAAGCCCCAGGGATTCCAAGTCGAAGGCTGCTCATTTGTACACGAAGCCGCATGGGAACCCCATCGACTTCCAAGTAGAAAGAGATCGCAAAATACAAGCTTTTTCTACTGATTAGCTCCGCAGAGAAACAGAGGGCTTAACTTCTTCTCTCTCTTGTTGATTTTGGAAAGCTTTATTTTGCTTTCATATGGCAGTTTCGATTGCTTGCATGACGTCATATTCTTACTCCACTGAATACTCTCACTTGCCTAAATTCAACTGTCACTTTTCTTATTTGCGTTCTTTAAAGGCATTAAAGATTTTAGAATGGATCATGTAACTCAAACAATTTAGAGGCACAATCTCTCTAGAACAGTGGTATTCAAATCGTGAAATCCCTCCAATGCTATCTAAAAATTTAAAAAGTATATTTAGAAAATATTAAAGCCATTTCACTAGTTGACTTATGTTTTTAACTTAAAAAATATAAAGAAGAAGGAATATGACTTGCAACTGCAACTTACATCAACAAGTCTATCACTCATGCAAACATACTCCAGCAGGAGCGCTCCAACCGGGAGGAACAAACAGAACGGAAGACATCCGATGTTCAGAATCTGCACCAAAGATCCTGCTATATGGCATGTCATACTTCCTTTTTGAATTTTGATTGTATGTATATTAAAAATTTAGAATGTATTTTGTACCTGTGGGATGGTTAAAACTATATATGGGTTTCAAGCATCAGAACGGTGTATCTATCTGACCTAATTCAATGCTTTAGGACTGCAAGTACGTGTTGTTTTTTCAGAGCCTTATAAGTTAAACATTTTCCCCATGCTCCAAAAAGTATTTTTAAAATCTACCTTGTAAGGGTTCATTTTATGTTAAAATTGACTTTTATTCACTTCTCATTAAGTTAATGTACGTAATTGAAATTCGAGATTAAACAAATGTATCCGGCTACCTGCTCGCAGTGCAACGTGACTAGTCTCTAATCTTGTCTAAACATTTTTTTTTTTCTAATCTTGTTTAAGCATTATTTTAAGATGTCTTTCTCTAAAGGTGCAATGTATTTCCCCGAAAAAAAACAAACTAAAAAGTTTTAAGGATCCCGCGAGTTGGTAAAAGTTTGAAGATCATTGCTCTAGAGCATTTTTACCCAAAGGTGTTTATTGCAAAAGAACAAGGTGTACACGTCGACGAAAGAAATAACTGGGTGTGTATGAGATGAAAATGAGAGACTGGATCTTACTAAGTAAGTTATTACCAAATTCTAGACGTGATGCAGCTAACAGAAACTTTGCCAATGCCACTTATTTATGTATATAATGAGCATATAAATATAATAATTATACATTCGCAAAATATATTCCATAAATTGTGCAAGTTCTCTTTGCACTTGTAACAAGTCAAATCTTGCACTTTTAATGACCGAGAACTCGCCATTAAATTTTCATGCATAAATGTAAAATTTTACATGATAGAAAAAATAATTCTTAACATTTTGTTTTAAATTACATTTCGTAAGTTTCACGTGACATTCAGGACTGTCTCCCTACAGTTTTAAAACTTCCTGGGATAAACTTTATTGTCTTTTGGGACTTTCAAGTGTAAATGCTACACTGTTTGAATCCCCCTAAGAACGAAAGAGAGAAAAAAAAGGACAAAGGGCCACGTGATAAAAAAGTTTGCTTTAGAGTCATTTGAAAATCATAGTCAAAACACCTTTGTGCTCTGCTGCACTTGGGAAAAAAAGAAAAACTGAAATTCTGAAGGTGCCATTCTCTATATTTACTATACTTCATTGGTGTAGGTGAAAAAAAAATTTAAAATAGAAGCTTATGTTAATAATACGCGACAGCCCATTTGGGGGCCATGGCCTACTGTGCCCATCCAGTTTTCGAGACCGAGGACCCTGGGGTGTAGAAGCATATGTTCCGGTCAAGTGGTCGGTCTGACGTGGAACCCCCAGTGCTTAGTTCCCCACCATGCTTGGTCCTCATTTTATCAACCCCACTAAAAGGATGAAAGGCTGAGTCAACCCTGCCCAGCCCGGGAATCGAACCGACGTGGTAGCACGGAAGGCTACCCCTCAGCCACTGTGCCTCAATGATAACAATTACGGAACTAATAAAAAAGCATATATGTTTTTTTAGTTGTTAAAAAGTTATAGTATTTAATTGGTGTGTAAGAAAGTCCTGTGGTGCATATATCAGGCTCTTTATTCGGCTTATGTTATCTACTTCTGTATTATATTTTAAAAGAAACATGATTTCATTTTATCAATATTAATGACCATTTCATTATTCTTCTGTGCATCTTGTAACGGAAATTATTCCGTATTTTTGACAGGAAAAAATTCTGAAGAAGAGAAATGTTTTGGTAATTGCAAAAGATCTAAGAATAGGCTTCTGCAGTTCTCTCTAGTTGCATGATTTAGAATAGAACCAGCATCAAATAAATTTCAATCAACTTTGTGTTAAAATCCTTGCAAAAAACATGCAGATTGTTTAATCTTTGTTATTCCTTATTGCTACAAAAGTTTTCACAAATGGGAAAGAATGTCATGCTATACCAGTGGCGTAGCGAGAAGTTTTTCTTATGGAGGAGGAGGGAGTTGGTGCTTTTTGAGGGGATATTATTATATTACAAGTACATAGTTACAAATACATAGTTTTAGTGACTCATAGGGAGGGGATATGCCTCCCACCGCCCCTAGTGTACCTTTTAATCATCGTTTAAGAAAATGTTTTCCAGCGTTTAAAATACAAAAACTTTTCCGAATCATTTTGAAATGTTTATAAACTAGAATAGCATAAAAATGTACCATTACTTAAATCCAAACTATAAAACTCAAATATTTCACGTAAAATAGTGATTAATTTGAGCCGTTTTAAATGTGTATATTACTAAATTCACGAAATATCTACTTCCTTCTATCAAAGGTATGAGTTTCATGTCCGAGGAAAGATAACTGCACAAAAATGATTCTTAAATACTAGTAGATGATAAATGGGGGTTCTGCAACAAGAGGCGCAATGCGCAACGTGCCACGCCCCCCTTGCGCCTCCCCTCCCCTCCGCCTCCTCCGCCTGCCGAGTAGGGTTGAGTAGTAGGGTTCCTGATACTATCCTCGTAGAAGATTACGGGGGTTTCTGAGTGGCGTTGAGTTGTTACTCTGCGTCCAAAGTTTCGTTTTAGGGGATGGCAACGGTGATACTACATGTAGCGGTTGTCATGACAACGAGCTTGTAATCTTTTTGAATTGCTCATGGCGCCACCTAGTGAGAGAAATTATTTTTTTTTGAACTATGAGGTTATACACATGGCGCCATCTAGTGAGATAAATATTAATTAATCCATTTAAATATATTTTTCGGACTTGGAATTATTTTATTTAATTCGAATTTTCTCTTTCCCAGATCGGGAATCGAACATGCGACCTCCAGCTCCAAAAAACGCGGATCACAGACTGTGCAGTGCACCTTGCACATCATCACCTAGATTTGCAGATGGGCGATCAGGCCCTGAAGGGGCCTTTTACCCGGATATCCTTTGGGAGGAGTCAATGGTATGGTCATCAAGTGCCCGAAGGCATACATCTTGGTCCCCGAACGGCAGAGAAGGGAAAAGGAGAAAAAAGATGTAGGAGAAAAAAGGAGGGTCGTAGGAGAAAAAAGATGAGCCGGGGCTCGGTGAAACAAAGATCGTCAATTCCTCTCGTTTTCGTACTCTTGAAGGGCTTTCTTTAGGAGAGTCAGTAAGTCATTTGGTCGTTTGTGGTTGGAGGCTTGCATCTGAGTGGGGTATTTTCTGGCTGGCGCCGTTTTCTTGGCAGCTCGGTTCTGGGGGTGTCTTGGGCAGTCTAAACTCGTCGCCTGGTGCGTTGCGTGGCAATTTGCGCACTGCGATGGGCCTTCTTTTTGCTGACAGTCCTTGGATCGGTGTCTGCCTGCGCAGTATTTGCATCGCTCTCTGATGTTGCATGCGTAGGAGTTGTGACCCCACCGCTGACACCTGAAGCATTGGGTGGGGCCATTTCTGCGTCTCATTTTTTCCGTCTTGACGACGAAACCGTCTATAGTGAGGGGTTCTCTGAATATTTTCAAGTTTTCTTCAGTGTGTGGCAATTGCACGCAGAATATGGGCAAAGGTCCATTTTTCCCGCGGAATTGCTTCATCTGGAGAGGCTTCCTGTCTTGTGCTGCTAATTCTTTTTCCAGGGTTTTGGGATCAAAGTTGGTTGGGAGTCCCTTTAGAATAACTTTGATGGGCGGGCATTGATCGAACCTTGGGGCGTAGTGCTCCTTATTGCACTCTTCGGCATAGCGGATGACCGCTAGGTGTCCGTCTTCAGTAGAGGGGTACACTTTTACTTCGTCTTTAACAAGCTTAATTTCATAGTTTTCATTGTGTTTTTCCTTTATCTTAGTTAATGCGAGAGCTGGATTACCTTCGTTTATGATGACTACTGGTCTTCTCTTCAAATTTTTTGGGGGAGGCTTCTTATCTTTTTCGTTGAGTGCTTCGGTGAGTCTGCGTACCTCGGAACGTAGCTTAACGCATTCCTTTTCATTCTTTTCAAGTTGGTCTTTAAGGTGGGAGATTTGATCCTTATAATCGTCTTCCGCTTCATAGGTAGCAAGCTTGGTGCTGACTTTGACCAGGGCGTTAGCGAGGCTGCAGTAGATTTGGAAATCGTACAGGTTGGTTTCATTCCCTTCATGTGCGTAGTCTCGGAACCAAGCTAACTTGACTGTGATTACCGCTTTGAGCATCAATAAGGCTGTATCACTACTCTCTTTTTCGATTCGACTTTGCAGACGAGGCCAATCATGTAACTTGGTATCAACCAGTTTTCTTCCAAATGCACAGGTGGCGTAGGAGTTGTTCTCCTCGTCCGGTGCTGAGGCCGCGTTGACGGGTGTTACCTCGCCGGCCCTGAGAAGGGCCTCGGCACTTCTGTCCACTGGACTCGGGGCTTCCTTCTTTAGTTTCTTCGTCTTCGACTTCGACATCGTTGCTTGGAACGTCTTCTTCCTTTTTTCGAACTCTTATTCAATTCTGGTGGTCGATCCTCCGGCTTCAGCCCTCACAAAACTTCGACCTCTCTCACCCACGTATCGCCAGAAGCCCTTAGGTTTTCACAAATGGCAACATTATTTTTGAATTGGCAACATGTTTTTAGTTTTAATTCCAAGGTTTGAAACATGGAGCTATTATCTAGGGGAGATGACATCGTACCACGTGACGTCCTGCCAAATAGCAACCCTACCGAGCTCTGTTTGTGCCGATAGGGGGGCGTGGCAGGGCCGATGCAAGTGCTGATCGGAGACCAAAGCTTCTGCTGAACTGACCGTTATTTTCGTGCTCATTCTCGTAGCTTTTATTGATTCTGTTGTCTTTTTATGTCTGTTGTTTTTATAATACTATAGTTGCATTTCCGAGACATATCCCCTGACTGTTTTTCCAAATTTGAAATCAACCAATTCATTTCATTTAAACTTTTCCAGAGCTGCCACTCATTGGAAATTATTTCTGTACATATAGCAGTACGCAATGAACTCTTTTGAAAACTTTTGTGGATCATTATTTTAACTTAATATAGAAGGAATATATACTTCCTGGGGATACCCGCCTTGCATTTTGTAAAAGGGGTAATGCTTCTGTAAACCGTACCTCTTGGATGATGTGGAAAACATTTTTATAATTTTAATGAAATTATATAAGTAAATCATATTTAAAAAGTAAAAAATATGTGTATGTATATTAATTGTAATATGAATAGTAATGTTCGTTAATGTTGTGAGAAAGTAAGATTGTCTGTAATGCTAGCTCTACATTACGATAGAATATCAGTGCCGGAGTTTTCCGCGGCGGGGCCAAACTTAAATATGCTGCCCCCCCTTCATCTAATTATTGGTCATATTTCACATCGCCTTTATGTACTGGCCTTTTTTAAGTATTTTTTATTTGGGGGGGGGGGGCATTGATAAATCCATGAAACTTTCGTTAATGTTCCCGGGCATGGTCCTTTCAGCTCAACATTGGGAGTTGGTAGAGCCATATGAAAGGCCCCCTTAACTGGAGATATGAAATTCTGACAGTCCAGGGGTTTCTCTCTCGGGAAAATTTATATGCAAACTGGTGCATCTGGCCAGTGGCATTAAGACATCAGTGCCTTAAGGCGCATTTGGGACGGCAAAAATATATTAGGAGAAAAAAGGCATACAAAAACTTTTTAAAAACTCTTTTACTCACGAAAATACACATCAAAATGCAGAACGAAATTAGCATTTTTGTTTAAATGCAGGAGAAAGACCCCCCCCCCCCAACTAACGCCCGTATCAAAGAGTCATGTCTGCCTTCTCAAATGTCTCTTACAAGCTTCCCCCCCCCCCCCGCTCCCAAAAGAATGATTTGAAAATTTGTAAAAGAAGAACTTCTGTATTGTTTGAGCATGACATGATTTATATTTCACTATCACAAGCTCTTACCCCTCCCCTTCGCCCCTTCCCAAAAAGATGCTTTGAAAGTTTGTAAATGAAAAACTATTAATATATTGTTAGCATAGATGATTTATATTTCTTTATCAGAAGAGGAAAAAACCTTTACTTTTTTAATTTAATATTTGGCATTGAAAATTTGCCGCCCCCTAAAACTGCCTTAATATGGAGCCTTTGCCTAACAGACGAGCCTGCCGACTGATCAACAATGCAACATATTCAGTATACCTCAATTTTAGTTTCCGATAGTTTATACAAATAAATAATTCTATTAATCGGTTTTAATCGTTAGCAAAATAGCCGATCAATGATCAAATCGGAGCGCCGAACTAGGATTTTAATTTTCTCTTTCCAAAAGTTAAATTTTCTTAATTAAATATATTTTTCTTTTTTTTTATTTTATTGTCTTTTCTTTCTTCTTCTTCCTTTTTTTTTTTGCATCACAAATGAATTTGCTGCCCAGAAGTGCCGCCCGGGGCAAGGACTCGGGTGCCCCCCCCTAGACCCGGCACTGTTAAATATAACACATTCTCCTTTCTATCTGCCTATCTAATTTCATATGCTCTTTGTCACTGAGATTGATTGTTTTAATTAGTAGTACAACCAGAATTTTTTTCTTAGTGGGATTTTCCCCAAGAAATCTTGTTATTAACATCTACATATTACTGTTAAAAATTTGGCGCTGAATAGAAAAAAATTGGGGGGGGGGGGTGCCTCTCCTTCATCAACCTTGGGTTTCAATGATGCTAAAATTTGCATTCCTATACACCAACTCCCCAAAATTTATGCATCACAGTTCCTCGTTTTCCAGTAAATGCTTCAAATTTAGTGAGCATACACATTTGTGTTCAGTCATTCAGAAATTTAAATCACTGATCAGCATTTTTCTTTGTAATGAAATTTTTTAAAGATCTTACTCCCCGTGTGAAACTCTTTTTATTGTTATGAATACTAACTTTTGTACCAATAGATTATTTTAATTTTTAATTTCAAGAACTATTTGTCACATCACTAAGCAAATGCTTGTCATTATTTATATCATTTCAGTGTTTTTGAACAGAAATAAAAAAAATATTTCATTAAAAAATCTCAATTTTAATTTTATCTTTTTGAAATGATACTCCTAAAATTATACTTTGAATCACAGACGCTAGTTTTTATGCATAATTCTGCAAATATTTTCATTAATGAGCTTTCTATTACAATGCGATATCATAGCTTATATAACCATAAATATCAGATCAAATGTACATGTAAATAAATAAATAATATATATATATATATGTGTGTGTGTGTGTGTGCATATATTAATAAGGCATTCAAGATCTTTATTAAAACTTTTTAAAAAATGCTTGAGAAGACATGGAAGCTCTGAATAAGAATGTATAAAATAAGTTTAATATTAATACAATACATGAGAAAACCGGCAAAATTATCGAAAGGCAAGCGCTCAGAGCATCGAAAAATGCGTTACAAAAACCAGCATTTTCTATAATAAAATTGCACCTAATGTTAACCGTTTTTAAATGAGAACTTGCCAATCGTATGGTGTAATTGTTTTTCGCGTTATTTGGAAGATTGCATGAAATCGGAATAAGATATAGGCAATGAAAATTTGAAAAATTCTCGTAGAAAAGCATTAAGCACACGGTTTGTTTGTGCGGATGCGAAAGAGCGATACATGGCAGGAAATGGTAACCCCGATCCCTCTGATGTTAGCCGCCGTGTCATCTCCCCTCGATACTACCTCCATGGTTTGAAACGCTCATGGCGTCACCTAGTGAGAGAAATTATTTTTTGAACTTAGTCGTTTTCCGGTGTTATTTTAAATTTCCAACTTGGGTTTTTCACGAGTGGTAACATTAATTTTTTTTTTATTATTATTTCAAGAGTTGAAGCACTCATGCTGCCATCTAGCGAGAGAAAAATTATTTTTTAGACATAGAATATTTTACTTCATGAAAGTGAAATTAATTTAATTTTAAGTTGATGGTCCCGCCACCATCTCGATGTGACTTTTAATCACACCCCATCAACTATATTGTACTCATTCATTTCATTTGGTCGTTTCAAGATAATTTTAAATATTCAAGCAATTACACATAACGGAAAAAATTGACCCTAGAAGTGGAAAAATATAAAAGTATCATGCAGTATGACTTCACTTCTACAGTCAATTTGTTCTTTTTTTTTTTTAGAATACATAACAACATAATTTAGACTGCATTAGATGAATAATCCATTAAAAAAAATATTGTATCATAGAATTCATAATAATCTGCAAAACAAGAGAACGTTTCATAGACCCTAGATGTCGAATAAAATAAGTCTCAAACGGAGACTTAACTTCTACAGTCAGTGAAACACTATAAATTCAAAATATCTCACATACGACTTGTTATATGAAAATCATCAATTAGAATCTGAAATGAAACAAACGCAAATTTTTTCCTCCTGATATTGAAATTCGCACATCTCAGACCTTTTAAGTTGTAAAACCCATTCGAGAAAGCTGTGAATGCTATGTTTTTTTTTTTTTTTTTCCCTTTCATTGTATTAGATTTAACTGTTGTGTTCTAGCGAGAATTAATTATTTCCATCAGAATTAAATTTCACAATTTTTATTCAACTCATGGTATTAATTTAATCTTAAAATCGATTTTTAATGTATTAGTAACAACTACCTCTTAATTTTGAACATATTTCTTCACCCTAAAATGTCAAAGACAGGATTAAATGAGAACTGATTAAATCTCTTCTTGAGAAAGTGTAGATTTAATGTGAATCAATCAAGTCATTTCCTGAAACTTACTAAATTTGTGTCAAAGCTAATTATAGAAAAGTTTAAGACTTTGAAAATGTGCATCAGTAGGTTTATACAAACATATTTAGTGATACTTTTACGAAAAGAGGTGATTTATTCTATACTTAAACAGGGGTTTACATTCATTTTACTGTTTTCTATGAATACAAATCAATGAATTTATATCAACTAAGACTATATTTACATTATAGATAATCATCCTTTAATCCATATTACACCGCTAGATTTTTCACAAGTTTAAGAGTTTGCATGAAATAATAGAAGTTAGAATATGTTCAGCAACTTGATTTTGTATAGAATGATAAGCAAATGTTTTATATATTCCAATATATTTATTTTATTTGTTTTTAATTTAGTTTTTTCATACACATTTTAACGTTTCAAACGACTACAGAGATTATTGTAGCAATATGGATCATGATTAAAGAAACTTTAAAAATAATCAAGAATATATTGCTAAATTTGTAACTGCAAAGCATCTCAAGGGAACACATGTATAAATAAAAATGTATTAATAAAAATGTATATTTAAAAAAATTATCTGTCTTATTATTTACTTTCACCATGAAAATATTTTTAAAAGCATTCTCATTTAAAACACTGAATAAAACAGAGAAAATGAATAAATAAAAACATACATTTATTGAACACAAATAATGAATGAATAATATACATATATATATATATATAGATAAAGTACTTACAAATCAATGGCTAAATCCATAATATAATTCCAGTTGATTTTGTCTATTATTTGATCATTCATATGTATATTTTTACAAAGTGTAAACGCAAGTTCATTGAGGTCCATAGTCATGAAATAATGTTTATCAACGAAGAAAAATTTTTCACTCGAAGTCTTTGATACCCCATCAACTTTTTGTACACACATTCATTTCATTTGGTCATTTCAAGACAATTGTAAATGTTCAAATAGTTGCATGTTACGGGAAAAAATTGACCCTAGAAGTGGAAAAAATATAAAAGTATCATGCAGTGAGACTTCACTTCTACAGTCAATTTGTTTTCAATCTACATAAAATAAAATCTCTAAAAGAGCACAAAAATGAAACTAATATTTAAAAGTAGATCATTAGCCATACTACAATTTATTTTTTCAGAATATTTCAATGCTTAAGTATGTTACGAGGGTGCACCGCGTGGAGGTCGATCTACATCGCACCCCAACATATACACACACACATTCATGCAAACATTCACACACACACACATTCATGCAAACATTCACACACACACACATTCATGCAAACATTCACACACACACACATTCATGCAAACATTCATACAAACACATTCACACACACATTCATGCAAACACACACACACACACACAACAGCATACACACACACACACACACACACACACACACACACACACATGCAAACATATATAAAATGGAATAAAATAAATCAGCATCTGAAAAGGAAAACAATATTATGCTCCATCTGAAAAGAGAAAATTTAACATTAATGTTTCACAAGCATACACTAAGGTACCTTTAAAAATAATAAAAACAAAAAAAATTAAAAATAAGAAAAAAAAAAGAAATTAAAAGTAAAAATCTTAATTTAAAACAAAAAAAATTCTGAAAATATATGTCAAATTTTAAATGCTAAATTAAATGGCCATTAGATATTAAATAGATATTTTTTAAAAAAAGAGCTCATTATGTAGACAGTGACTACAACATTAGCCCTGCGCATATCATTTTCAATTCTTCATGTATCATTCTTTTCAACATTCATTTCTTCATGTTTTTTTTTTTTCAAATTTTCGATTATTCAAACATATGTTGAGATTTTCTAATTATTGCAGATATATGATGAAAACAAAAAGTAATATACAAATATGATGAGATATATATATATATAGATGAATATTTACAATTTTACCTAACTCAGGGGTTTTGAATAAGATGATGGCCGTATGCATAGGAATTCACTCCATCGGGCAAGAGATATTTCTTATCATCAAATGGAGAGAGAGCAGTTTTATTAAACTTCTGAGTATATAATTGATGACAATCACTGCCTATTTTCGCCATTTCTTCCTTAGTGCTCTTTATGCGTTTCAGACAATTCAAATAATCTTGATGTTTTATTTTATGTTTTATTATGTTTTTGGATACTCCTTTGGCATTTTTTTCTCATGTTCTTCAGATTTGATCGAATACATTTTCGCTCGCAGACCCACAAACTCCTCAATAATGCAGCCATTCATCTCATCTTTAAAACATCCAATCTTTTTCTTATTTTTGATGCTGTGTAAAGGATGATTAGTCGGATATTCCGAAGTATCATAGAGATGAATGCTTTTTCTCATATCTTCGTAGACATCGGCTGTCTCTATTTCATATGTGAGGGAGTCTGTGTCTGTAAAAAGGAGCTTCGCTCTCTCCCTATATTCCTGTATAATATGGTTGTAGTGGAAGTTGTACATTAAGAGCTTACTAAGCTCTAAAATGACAACCCCACATACACAGGACGATTGAGCAAGATGCTTGTCTTCACCCTCTCTACCCCAGTTAATTCTTCAGTAAAAATTTTGAATGATTTGAAGCTTGGAGCTGCAACCATCTTCCTCGCCCGCTGCTCAGTATGCACAAGTTGGATGTCAACCCGATTTCTTAAATTCTCCATGGTTTTGCCATACACCGAATTATTCAGCAGCTTAAAGAAGTCCTTCTTAAAGGAGTTGGCAGCATTTTTTCTTTTTTCCGTGTTAAAATCGATGTATGGCTTCAACCAGGCTTTCTGCTTGAAAGACAGAATTTTATGAACTTTTTTGAGTTGTAGACCGAGTGAGAGATGTTGCTGCAAATTTCGATGGTAGATAATGTAATTTTGTTTATCTCTCAAATTCGGCTCCAACTTTTCACACGCGTTGAAATTTTGCACGTGTAATTTCTCCAACATTTCTTTTGCTGTGGGCGACAACATTTCACTAGTTATCTTTACTTTTTCGGGGCAAAGAGGGTAGGAGTTGTGAATCCTATGCAACTTTTTATCATAAAGTAAATCCACCTCTAATACATATCCCATGTCACTGTCTGAAGGGATGGAGTTAATCCAATCTTCGGTCACCTGGTCAGCATCCATCCATTAAATTTGCCATATGGCAGTGGTTGTGACATTGCCTATCCATACAAGTTGTTATCATCAAGATACATTATGTACTTGGATGGGCTAGATGGATCAAAATTCTTCATATATTTATTGTTGGCCACGGCATGTCTTTTTGTAATCACTGAAATGCCCCCACGAATGCCACGTTCAATGAAAAGATGTTTATCAATGTCCGTGAACAATTCGAGAGGCTGCTGCGTCATCTTCAGACATGCCTGCCAAGCCAAACCAGGTGCAGTGAACATGTGAGCGGGGTCTATCTCATAATATTTCCTGCACAATTTTCGGAAATTTTCAAATACGTCTGCAAGTTGTAGCACATCACTTGCAACATATAGGTTGTAATAATCACCTAATGTGCGAATGTTAAACTTATTCCACACTGTTTGTGCATGGTGATAGTCCTCATCTGTGATGGTACAATTTGTCAGACTGCTGAAAAAGGCTGATTTCGGTGGAAGCATGACCTCATCAAATTTTCCGAATGCATCCATGTATTCATATGGATAGACCCCTTTACGTAGAAGGTGGATTTTATCAGCAGGCATATGATTTGCCAAAAGATGAAAATCACCCTGAGTTAGGTAGCTCACTAATTTCTCCAGTGATGTTGGTAGGAATTGAAAACTATCTAGAAACACCAGTGCTACATTTTCCCCTCGCTTCTCCTCCTTGGCTGAAATGGAAAAGGAGATATATTTTTCCATATTGGTTGGAATCACCCGGTACTCATACTCCTTAAATTCTCCTAAGGTTCTCACTATGATGTGGGCATCGTAGTTTTTTAAGTTGTGAAAGATAACCGGGATCATTTTCCTCATCCTAAACTTTAAGTTGCACTGGTTGTGAGCTGCACCACGATATTTACCAGTGAGATGATCGTGGTCACGAACTCGATCCTTTTGTAGGCGTTTGCTACATATATGACAAACAGTCGCAGACTTAAAAAGAGGCTCTTCCTGAGGGGTCAGTAGCATGGGTTTGATATTTATCAATTGCTCTGCAATTTCTTCCCGTTCATCCAGCAGATGCTTCACAAAATGGGTTGCTGCGTCGGGACCACGATATACAGAAATAGGTTTGGTTGCTTTTCCGTCAGGTCCGACTATTAAATAAGCCTACCCACACGCTTCATGACGTGCCACCCTCTCTGTATATGACACATCAGCTGCAGGTGTCGCTGAATGCAACGGGATGATGAGAGACTCGAAGTCCGCGTATATGACATAGGGGAGTGGATGTTGAAATTTTATGTTTTCAAACTTGAGAACATGTTTTCCCTCTTCAGGCATTTTCACTCTCTGCGGACTCAAGTCTTTGCAGAACTCGTGATGTTCATCCAACAACCGTTCACTGGAGAAACGATGCAGGCAGCGGTAGCAGATGTGACATGCCGAGCGATGATTGGACAACTTTGCCACTAATCGTGACATATCTCTAATGAGACAATAATGTTGCATGGTCTCGTTGGCAATGAGAAGCAAATTGATACAATCAACATCTTCCCGTTTGGAGATGTAAAGTGGGAAAATTTCATCCTCCTCCTCACAACCGAACACGTTGATGCGAAGGTTGTTTTGCTTCTCAATGATGGGAATTTTGGTGATGGGCACGGGGAACTCTACACCCTCCACTTTTATTTCATTTTCATGTGGCTTGTAGTGGACTACTCGATGAGGTTGGTCTTCCCGTGAAATACCCATCTTATGTGCCAACAAACACCACACTAAACATTTATCATCGTCATTTTGAATGTTTAACACCGCTTTTTTTGCCTGCATCTTTTTAGTGAGCGTGATATAGCTCCTCCCTGCCAGTGGAGCATACTTTGCAGTTAGAATTTCCACATTAATTATGTGGTCTGAGGTCCACCCCGACCCCAATCGTAGGAACTCCTCTAAACAATTCTCCACTTTGGAGAAGCCCTCCTCCAAATGATCGGGGACGGTGTCTTCGATCAATTCAATTTGACAAACACTGCCAAAATAGGACGTAATCACCTCCCTTTCTCCATCATTACTTTCGCGGGAGAGCTGCGCTTTCATTATCATACACCATTTGATGGCTTGTTTTTCCCGCATTTCATCATTGAGGAGGCTACGAATTTGGGGCCTTAATTCACCGAAACACATTTTTACATCCTCGGCGTTATCCTCAGCAGGCTTCAGAAATTCCGAAGCAAAGACGCCGAGTGCGGTTTGACGGGTTTTTCTAACGCGTTTGGTGGGGGTGGGACCCTGATCTACAGCCCTTCATTTCATAGATGCATCGTGTGTGACACGAACGTGCTGCAAGAGATTGGTGCCAAGAGATTGGTACCATCTTTTTCAGTGCCACCACAATGAGTGTGGTACCATCTCCGCATGAGAATTTTGACGTCTGGTTTCTCCACCTGAAAGGTGGTGAGCACCCAAAATCTGTTGATGGAAATTGCACTAGGAATTAATTTAGCAGAGAGTATCCAGGTCAAATGTGTACTCAAATGATCTTTTACATGCCAGAATGTATTCTAGAGAGGAATTTTTTAATAAATCTCATGAGTGATACCGACTCATGCGTGTTACTTGGAAATGGTAACTCATGAGAAGGAACTAACAATCATGATTGAAAAAAAAAAAAGAACAAATAATAAATAAATCGACAGATATAGATATTTTATGAGCTTTAACTCGCGCAGCTATTAGTTTCTTTATTTGAGGATATATTTTGTCACTATACATATACATTTATATTTATTTAAAAATGAGCACCTCGACTCAAAATTTTAACGTTGTCACTTGTCAGAAATGATTTTTGTGTGTTTTGTTTAAGATGCTTTATTCGTCAGGGGAAAAAAGAAAAACTCCCTTACTCGTAACTTCCCCCCCCCCCAAAAACCCACACTTGTTAGGGAGGGTATGCCAGTTAGTACTCTTTGAAAAAAGTGATTTACAAACTATATCTGTCAAAATTGACACTGTACTTAAATTAAATGAAAGAAATCGCTTACAGAATCAGAACAAATTATTTTCATATTTTTATTGCCTACTTCAAAACTGAAAGGAGATTGTATTTATTATTAGCTCTGATCAAAAACATCTATTTTTTGGTCAGAATCAAGAAAGTAAGTAGTGCAGTGATGTTTTATTACATTTTAAATGTAACATAACAGAGATTTAAAAAAAATTCAATTTTGGTCTCTCCTTTTATAATTATTGCTATTATTATTATTATTGGTGCATTATTGCAACGGGATTTTTATTTTACCTCAGGAGTATTGCTATCTCTCATGAGCGTTACTGTAGCTAAAAATTAGAATTGTATTAAATAATTAAAAAATGGTTCTCTAACTAAACCTATCTTGTACCTGAAAGTGAACACATAATTTGTAATAAAATACATTTTCATTGAAAATTATATCCCTTATTCGAAAAACAAAGTAAAACTTCTGATGAGATAAATCGCTATTAAAATACTTTAAATAAATAAATACTAATACTATTTTTACTTATTACAAAGTATTTGTGATTACCTAAACAAGATTTATTAGATTAGTTATTGATACTAAGATTATTTTACAGAATGTTTACACTCACTCATGAGAAAAACAATCATTTGTCAAGCTACTTTAAATAAATTAACTCGAAAATATTTGTAAAAGTATAAGAGCGAAACAGACGGAATTTTAAGTCGTTGATTATTGGTGCTGCCATCTGTTGTCCCACCAAAATACTTTTTAACTCTACTAACTATATTCTATTTTATTATAAAAATTGTCCGTCAAAATAATTTAATAAATTTTTTCGTGTATGTTTAGAAGATATATTTCCCATTATTTAAATGCTTCATTATTATTTTGATTGAGTAAACATAATTGCTGATATGCGTTTATTAAGAAAATACCAGAATTCAATTGCATTTTTCGTCGCAGAGGAAAAAAAAAACAAATTTCTTATCCAAAAGTATAAACGCAAATTTTCATGATCGACGTACTATATAGTTTTGCACACTTTTAATTACTAGAGGTACTCGCACTGCTTTGCCCGTAGTAAAACGTTGAATAGCTAGTTACTACGCATTAAACATACCCTTCGTTATTTGACATGATATTTTTCAAAGATCTACATCATTCCGGCAGATGAACCCTCTTCGGTGAACAGTTGGTAATCCTACATGTGTCAGAGTTTTATTTACTTGTAAATATTTCCTTAAAAGAAAAAAGTGAAAAGAAACGCAATTATAACAAAACAAAACGATATTTTTAGCTATTAAAATAACTTGTCGTCCTCTTTTTGGTCTTAATTATTAAACGCAAGATGAAAAAGCATCTGTCAAGTTTTAAATTAAAAAATAATAATTGATAAAATGTAAAATAACATTAAAAAAAATATTTCTCAATAAAGAATTTTAAAGTTAAAAGAAAAACTAAAGCTAAAAGCGTAAAAAAGATTACCCATCAAAAATAGAGTACTTTTATAACAGAACACAAAATATTACGCAAAAATGAATAAAAACAATTATTATTCCTGCTGTAATTAACCTGAAAATTTCAAACAAAATTCATTTTATTCATCAAACTCCGGAATTTTAAATGACCTAAAAATTTTAATGCTGCAAGAGATTTTTTGCTTCTATATCAGAGAGCTAATGCAAAACATTGGCATAAAATGCAAATTAAAGAGAGCAAAATCAAACTTTCTTTCAAAACGTCCAACCTAAACTTAAATTTGTGCTATTTGTCAGCAAAATCTGCGGCACGGCATTCTCCCTGCTCGAAATAATAGACATCCAAAATTGAGACATTTTTTCTCCCATTATTTTCAGTAAGCAGATGTGGTTTAATAGCAAGCTACAGCTTTTCATTATACAAAAGTTGAAAAACAAATTTTTCACGTTGATAACGTATATGAATAACACTATTAAATATACCATAAAATGACTGAAGCTTTAATTTAATAGCAAATATAAAATTAAATTAATGAATAAATCAATGTTTTTAAAATATCAAGATAGTAATTGAAACTTTGTGGTATTAACTAAAAGCCGAGAAAAGATACATCCATTTCATGCAGCATATATTTTTTTTTACTAGTGATGCAAGTGAAGATCAGTTATTCCCAATAAAAACACAGTATTTGGTTGAATGAATACCATGCAACATTCATTAAAACAAATTGAAACCATGTAACCTAACAGCAACTTTTAAGTCTAAAGTTTATTTGATTTAATCGAACAGCGTAAAAACAATTATTTCTCGATAACAAAATAGCATGATGAAATTTAAATTCTTATTTACACTCCAATTCTGACCTTGAAGAACAAAAAGTGAGGAATACTATTCAATATAAGCATTGAAAATAACTGAAGCTGTTACTTAATAGCAACTTGAAAATTAAAATTTATAATTTTGCCTCACCTTGTAAAAGATTTAATTTCAACTCCCCATTGAAAAATTAGAAAACAGTCTTACAGTTACTACCAGTATCATAGCTCCGTGGGCCGTGGTAGCATAGTGGTTAGGATGTCGGAAGCTTTCTAGATTAGGGAGTGGTCATTTATTATGTTTGAGGGGTCATGAAAAATCAGGTTTTTTAATCCATTAAAAACGTTATACTGAATTAGATGCCTCCACCACCACCTCACCAACCTGTCTTTCAAGTCCATAAAATCCTTAGATGTTCAGATATGCAGAGGTTGAGGACATGTATTTATTGGTATAGATTCATATTGTTTCTAATTTCCAGCAGGGAAAGCTCTCGAAGGATGAGAACGTGTTAACTGACTTTCCCAGCATATCCCTGATATGGAGCTAGTACACCACCTCGATCCCTGACACAAAAAATTCCGGATTTGACGTGGTTGACACCTTATCTTCGGCAAGTTTAAGCTTGTTCATGGGTCAACCCTGCTCACCAGCCGCCAAATTGCTCGCTCCTTGGCCGCATGCTGAGCAAATTTTCACAATTACCGCTCAGAGTAGCTCTGGATGCGCGAGCTTTTATTTTTCCTAATTAGAGCACTGATTTATGCAGAAAATATGAAGGATAAAACAATGGCAATAAAGGGCAAAAAATCCTGTCAAGTGTTTCAGGGTTTCTATGAACCGATCCTTCAATGCAAAGTAAGCTTATCGATGGAAAACATCCGACAAAACCATACTTTCGACTTTTGTCGGATGTACTTCATCCATGAGCTCATTATTTTGAACTGAAAAAAATGCTGAAAAAGATCACCCCGACACACATGTCTGCCATTTTTGCGCTTATTAAACAGGTTTTAGCCCACTTCAAGTAAGGTAAGTCGGGGGAAGACGCAAGTTTGTTAACAGTACTGTTATGTGTCGACAGATTGCACTACTGAGCCACTTGTGTGAAGATTCTGGTACGACATTGGGTGTGGCTTGTGACTTTATCTGAATTAATGGTCTTTAATCGGCGCTATTTTCAGATCTCGTGAACATTTAACGTGGTGAATACAACTTTTATAATATTCCGTTCCTCATATGCGGCGTGGCATCTTCCCCCTATACTTGTGGGAAGACACCAACCCACAGGTTGAGGCTCAGAAATAAATGAAACGAACTTTAAAATTTGTTCATTTTTTAATTTAATTTTATAACAGAAAATGACGTAATTATTTTCTATCTTCCAAGTCACACCACCCAATATTTACTGCCACTTGATCGCTCGTTTTTCAAACCATTGAAAACATATTGGCCAGAAGCCCTAAACTGCTCTGGATACACAACAAGTCAAATCGTAAATTGTCAAGACTTCAGTTTGGATCTCTTTTGAATGCAGCTTGGTGTGAGGCAGCCACAATAGGAAATGGTACTTCTGGGTTTTCAGCTACTGGGATTTATCCCTATAACCGCGACAAGTAATCCCACAGGGAAGAGGTTCCATGGTGTAACGGTTTAGCACTCTGAATCCAGCGATCCGAGTTCAAATCTCCGGTGAAACCTTTAAATTTCTTTTAATATTACTTTTTTTTGTACCAGAAATGCGTGTCTCTCGAAGCCAGACCTTACCAAACGTGTACGTGTTCCTTCTTGTGGTTAGGATTCCCCAAAGCCGCCCGGTTTTCGATTGCCGGCAGCACCTTATGAAGCCATCTCCCATTCGGCACCCGTTGGCGATAAAGATATTTGGCGAGAAAGATCGTAAGGCGCGGTAAACCCTGTCAGGTGCGATCTAGATTCCAGCAACCTTTTTTCTCTGGTGTTTGTAAACCAGTGGGGAGAATTAAACCCCTGGAGGCCTAATCTCGCATCTGTAGAACCGGTCCACTTCACCTTATCGGATCGCAGCCCTTCCGTTCGAGCTCGTGTAAAAAGCGTAATCTCCGTTCGCAAGGCCACCAAGCGAAAGCGATTTCACCTCGCGGATTCACTGTGCAACTCCGCCCCTATTTGTGACGTTGTTTCGATATATCGATGGGGCCGGTAGCCAATGAGCACTAAGTTTTGGCTTCATCGTTTTCATAGATTGTAAACAAACAAGAATCGGTAATTTGCTACATTACATCACGGGGATCCTGGAAATGTCTGCATTACCCATAGAGTTGGAAATAATTGTCTGCCACTTTTAAGATAATCCAGCATTGGCTGAGAATAAATTCAGCCGATTTTACACACAACACGATACCTAAAAGAAGATGGGAAGAACTTGACACCACTCTGAATGCCCTAGGAGGAGTACAAAAAACTCATCAAAAATGGCAAAAAGTAAGATAATTTTTTACTTTATGTTTATTTTTTACTCTTAACAATAGTTTCCCTTACTTTTTTTTGTTAATGTTAATATCATGATTTTAAAACCAAAGGGCAAAAGTTCATCTGAATGTGTCAATAGAAATGACATGTCTTTCATTTTATTGAAAATAGTTTTACTTTTCAATAGATCTTTCCAATCCTAAACATCTAGCAATTGACATTATTTTTGTGGATGCTAAGATTAAATTACTATATGTTTATATGTGTTCTTTTTAAAAGTCTGACACAGTAACTGTTTTTAACTATATGTATATGCCAGAAATTTAAGAATCAAGATATTCGTTCAATAGTAACTTTCTAAAGTCAGAAACAATTTCTAGAAACTCTTAATTTTTTATTCTAATAATCCAAACTCAATTTTTGTGATAAGAATCTTAAATGCAATAGAAAATAATGTATCATATGATTTGAAATTACATGTAAATAGCCAAGGGAAGAAAAGCAAAATGTCAAACTTTCCAGTGTTCGAGAAAATCACGTTTGAAGTTTCAAAAGCTAGCAGGCCGCAAGGTGTTTCTTTCATTGTACAAACTTTTAGATGGTTTTTTACACTGATTCTTCGTTTTTCTTACTTTCCAAAATATGGAGCAAAAAATTATAATCTGCAATTACCAGGTGTTGTCATATGATATTGAACTCAACACGTAAAAAAATGGACATTTCTTCCTTCTCTTGTGCACTTATGTGCTATTATATGTTAGAATGCTTAGATTTAATTACTATATGTTTATTTGTGTTTGTTTTGGTAGTATCTAATTTTAAAGATATACATAACCCTTGTAGTAGCAGACATACACGCCCTCGCCCGTACCTTTTTACAAGTAACGTTAGGGGCCGTTCATAAATGATGTCACACTTTTTTCCCATATATTTGACCCCCTCCCCCCTTTGTCACAATATGTCACACTTCAGCGGATCCCCCTCAACCCTTTGTCAGGCATCACGCTGTGTTGCATAATGCATGAAGTCACACTTTTTGTTACCCCCTCCCCTCCCCTTGTCACAATTTCACGAACCCCCTCCCCCCTTGAAGCGTGACATCATTTATGAATGATCCCTTAAAAACAATTTATTATTTTGGAAAGTCCTTGGTTACTGATCATTTAAAATCTTTCATTCATATAATTCCTTAGTATGCTTACCTGTATATCTTTTTACGATCAAAACTAATGCCATGTATTTTTCCTGGACAGATAAAAAATGATGCGAGGAAAAAAACCAGGAGGATTAACTGACATAGCGGGAACACTGGGGGTGTTCCCTCCACAGAGGAGAGACTTACACCACTAGAAGAGCGGATAATGAGTTTGGCAGGCTGAACTGCAGCTGTAGATGATGAAATTCCCGAAGCTGGTGCAATTATTTTTAAAGAAGCGAGTTGTTTCTACGTTCAAATATTCTCACAGTGGTGCAGTTCCGGGGGATGGCGTTACCTACGCCTACCTTTTTATTTTGACGTAACTTATTTTATTCCCCCCCCCCTAGATTTTTAATATTAAGTCAGTGGTGTAATCCTAAAAAAAAGTTGGGGGGACGCTTATGCATATGAAGATAAGTAATTGAAATCAAAAGTGAGAGGGTGCTTATGTTAAATTTTTTAAAATCTGGGAGGACGCTTGTATTAAAATAAAAAGGCGAGGACGCTGCCCCCCTGCGCCCTTCTCGACTACACCACTGCATTAAGTCAGTAGCGTACATAGAGACGGATTTCAGGGGGAGGGGTCTTCGGGATAAGTGAGCTAATTTCATGGTTTTACAAGAAAAATTGGTTACATTCTAGACAATCTTCACCATTTCAGGGGGTTTTATCCCCGAAACACCCCCTTATCTACGCCAGTGCTTTAAGTCCCTCTACTGCTATTAAACCTTCCAAAGTGTCTTAAAAGCTAAAGGGGCAGAATTCAATGTCTAATCAACTTGTAGCTAATGTAATATCAGTAATACATAAATAAAAATATTAATTAGTTGTAATTATTGAATATTTGATAGTATTTTTTTCTGAAAAGCGAATTAGAAAATATATTTTACGTGAAAAAAATTTAAATAGTTTCTAATAACTGTAATATACTGGTTTGAATGAATTACTCTGTTATCATGTCATGCAAGTTCAGCATCAATTAAGAGAGTATTCTCTAATTTTGACAGCAGTTTGGTTTCGACTCAGACAATCTTTGACCTTTCGCACCGTCTGACCTGGCACGCATGTCTGGCTCTCGTTTCAAGGCGTAATTTGAATAAGTAAAATTTTTCTATCTGTATTTTCATACTACGTTTTGCTGTAGCTATATGATAGTTCGCTCTGTTATGCTTACTTTCCACCATTTGCCATATTTATTCTCTGTGCATTGTTTCTGCTGGAATTGTGTAGTTAAATATTGATGCAAAAATTGCACATTAGCAGGAGCCTGAAACAAGCCAACTTGCTTGATTTTTAAGTTTGACTTTAAATTATATTTTTCTTTAATGTAAAAGTAATGATTCCTTTGAAAGTCACTGAAATGTAAAAATTTCTGAGCTGAAATTGAAAATTATATGGATTTTAAAGTGGCAATTGTAGTTCGAGTAACCCTATTTTTTTTTCTCTTTTTGTCATAGAAAAGTACTTAGCTGCGGAGACTGCTCCAAAGACACTTGAATTTATGTGGCTGCAAGGGAGAGGAAAGCTGCAGCATCAGAGAAGTTGGTCGAGGAGGCTGCTAAACAAACGGCTGCAAGTAAAAGAAGAGCTGCAGCCACAGAAAAACTAGCTAAAGAAGCTAGAAAACAAACTGCTGCTTGAGCCAAGCAGCAGAAGTCGTCAAAATTACAAGTTTACTCGAGGATTTGTATGAAGCCATGGGAAAATAAATAAAGCCAAAAATTTGTACATTATTATGAAAAGAAATAAATTTCTTACAAAACATTGAAAGCGTAATCTTTTTATGAGAATTTTTATTTCATTATGCAGCAAATGAGTACTTTAATATTTTTCAGGAGATATACAAAGTGCATGATTATGAAAATAAAAAAAAATTCAAGTATTTTTTTTCCTATTTAATAATGCTGATATATATTTTTGCCTTTGAATTACATTTGCAGAATTTTTCTCTAAATACTTGGTAATTGAGTGCTTTAAAAATAAATATGAATTGCATGTCTATTAAAAAAAGATTAAGAAAAAATAGAAACTTCTTGATAGTAGACATGTAGCTTGTATTGGGTGTATGAGCCATAGAATAGTAGTATAAAATCACACGTGGTATTTCTTTCACTCGTTTCATTGTGATACATCATTATTTGGGAACAAAACATTTTTAGCTCTGATTGATGGCAACTCAATCTATTGTGACTATACTGTAATTAAGTAACTGGTACAGGACATATTTTGCATGTTAACTAAATGATTTTCCTCCGAGTATGCAGAACATTAACTTTAACATATGTCAAAAGATATTTTCACTTAAATAAAAGAATGCTGCTTCTATATGACTTTTTGGTTAAATGATATGGCATATGATGCTTAATAAAAGGAACGAAATAAGATTGTAATTCAAGATCTTCAGTATAGTTGGAATGTAATAAAGAGGGTAAAATATAAATAGAAAACATTTAATAACAAAACATGTACAAAAAATGTTTTTAAAGTGCATGAGGAATTTGCTTCCTCCCTAATCGAGCTCTTTCTCTTAGAGGCAGCGGAATCGTCCTTTCAAAACTCCTATTTCATTTTTCGACAGCACAGGATCGTGCAGATGCATGTTTGGGATTCAATCTTTCTTCTGCTTGTGATGTTAGATCAGCAAATGGGGTCATTAGCCACGGTTCTAAAGGATATCCGCTATGTCCTAAATAAAACAAAAAAGTTATCAGGAAATATAGTTAGACATTTTGGTTTTTTAAATTTTGTGAAAAATGCAGGTATATACCAAGCACAAATAAACCATTTATATATGTTACCGACAATGTATGAAGTTTATATAATAATTTATGTATATTATTAGCAAAGTGTGAAACTCTAGCACTCGATAGAATGTCTGGTACTGTATCAAATGGCGGACTTCATACATTGTTGGTTTAAAAATGGTTTATTTGTGCTTGGCAGTATATCAGTGGCATAGCTAATTGGGGGCGCCCCACCCCGGGTGACACCCAGATATGACGGGAAAAAAAGAACCTTTATAAAAGCTACCTTAAACACAGCAAATACCTCAAACTGGATAATTTTTTTATCAATTTCTTTCTATTTTCAACTTGGAAAAGTGTTTCCTTTCAAAAATATATTTAACGTTGAACTGACAATACACTATTGCTGTCAACACATACCTTAGATATTATGACACGGATGATAAGAATGGAAATCCCTCCCCCCTATTTATTCTGTTTCAAAGTTGTGATTATTTTTTTTAATGTATTACATCACAATGCATAATTCACGTTTACATAATTTTTTTGTTTAATCTTTTCCATAGGGTTACACCAACAATAACCGGCCTGGATGTCACCCTTGCTAGCTACGCCACTGCTGTGTACATAATATATATGCAGTTAATATCACAGAATTATATTCAAATGATATCCCCCCCTCACCTGTGAAAGTTAATTCTTAGGATTACTATCTTGTGCTGGGCAGTAAGCAAAAGAGGAATAGTTTGGGTTCTTCAGACAGTGGTGTAGTTCTGAGAAAAAGTTGGGGGGACGCTTATGTTAAAACGTAAAAAGTTTGGGGGGACGCTTGTATTAACGTAAAAAGGTAGGGTGACACCGTCCCACCTCGACTACACCACTGCTTCAGACATAAAATATTTTTCCTTTTTTGCACAATTTTGCAGTACATTTACTTTTATATAATTAATTACTCCTTTTTGACTCGACATTATTCAACCACAAGCTAGAATGTAATGTTTCTATAAAATAAGATTCTCTCCTAGATTTTCATGATGATTTGAAAGAAAAAAAAACCAACAGTTTTGGAATTAAAAGACAACAGTGCTGAATGAAACAGATTGACACAGACAAAGCGAGCTTCTGCTACTATACCGCACTATTTGAAAATTTATTATGATGTACATTTTTGCTATTACGATTATGATTTAAAGTCTTTCAATACTCGTCTCCTGAACGCACGGACAAAAATTACCTGTGACAGAAAAAAGTGATTTCAATTGAGACTACAAGGGTTCTGTGATGGGCAGTGGATTTCAGCCGATGGTTGCAAAGCGTAAATATCGAATGCTTTCGTCATTCGACGGCTCTGTATTTAGACACTGATTTCAGAAACAGACGACACATTTAATAAACTAGAATTTTCATTCATCATTTTAAAGTCATTCAATACTCGTCTTTCATAAAGCAAAAAATAAAGCAGTATTTACCAATAGACCATGTATTATCATTCCTGCTTTGCTCTCTTACGTGCCTCTCTTGACAAACTTCGGCTAAAGATGAACACATCATGGACGCTGCCTAGGTATTTGGCATGAATACCTATGATAAGTATTTTGTTGAATCAGATTCTTGACAATCTGAAAATGAAAAAAGCTATCAATACAAAAGTAGTACATACATTTTCTCACAAAAGTGAAAGAACATTATAATAAATTCACTGTGATGTTTTATTACATACTAACCAAAAGCAAACAATACTCAGCACATAGTCATGAAGTCATGTAATTCAAGTTGTTAATTGATAATACTAGAAAATCCCCAGTTATATATATATATATATAATGTGATATTTGTTTTAAATATGATTAATAACCATGTATGAATTACAGAGTAAACTATTTATTCCTAAGTGATAGTCATTGAAGCTAAATGTGCAGTGCTGTTTTTAATGAGTTCAACCACAGGTTCATAATGTAAAATAGTTTACATCAGATTATAAGTTTATACTGATTGTATTAATTTATATACAACATTTAGCTTTCATACGATAACGTGTACGAAATAAATTGAAAGCAATTAACACAACTAATCATATCCTTTTGAGACATAAAAAATCACAACTGACTGGAATTTTATGCTGAGCAAAGTTTACTGGCTACATATAAAAACTTAATGATCCGACTACATAATAAAAATTTAAGTAATAACTTAATTTCAGACTAATTAATTTGTAGGTACTTACTTTAAGTTCGGGTGGAAAGCCTTGTAGTGGAAGATGACATCTAATTCTGTCTGCTACGTACAGAGTAATTTCATTTGAAATCCTGAAATATTTGATTAAATGTTCATCAGGAAGCATTTTCTCTGTCTCCAATATACCTTTCAGGGATCCTTTCTTCTTCCTTTTGCTGATCAATTAGATCTAAAATAAACAAAGCCGCCATGTTGCATCCAAAACTTCGCGAACGGATCGCTTTTCACCACTAAAAACACGGCGGACAGAAATTCTACAGTGTAGGGAAATCGTCCGCGAACCAGTGCGAGAATAGCGAAGCCGAGATTACGGTTTTTTCGGATCGTGACGTCAGCATCGCATGGATCCTACACTGCGGACCCGTCCCGCCCCGGGGGCCTAATCTCGCATCTGTAGAACCGGTCCACTTCACCTTATCGGAACGCAGCCCTTCCGTCCGAGCTCGTGCAAAAAGCGTAATCTCCGTTCGCTAGGCCACCAAGCGAAAGCGATTTCACCTCGCGGATTCACTGTGTAAAGCTGGATTCACACATACAACCGACGGACAGACGGACGAAATTCGTCCGTGACGGAGAAACGTGAGTTCAATTCACACTACAAAGGTTCTGCGACGGGCAGTGGGTTTCAGCCAATGGTTGCAAGGCGTAGGCTCTATACATGAGCCAATAATGGGATGCCTTCGTCATTTGACTGCTCTGTATTTAGACATCGATTTCAGAAGCAGACGATGCATTTAATAAAGTGGAATTTTCATTCGGTTTCAGCAGCGATTTCATTTCATAAAAGTGTCGCGCAGAGATAAATGTTTATTTAATATTGATATTCATATTGCATAAAAAGAAAATTCTGTTTATTTTCAACAAACATAAATAGTATCATTTCTTCATCGGTCTTATCAATGAGCTTAATAAATGACAGAAAATACTGTAATTTAAAGTTTTGCACACAGCAATAAGTTTACATGTTCGCAGAAATATTAAACGTTTTACTGAAGGTAACACACATAATATGAATTCCAGGATTAGGATTAAGCAAATAGTAAAAAACGTTCGATTCATATGCGAGCGTTGGTGCAATTAATTGTAAATAGATGCACAGAAATGCTACTGATTTTGTCTTGCGAAAATGATACGCAAATCCTTTTCGTTCTTGATTTAAAATCAATGCTTAGATGAAATGTAAATTCTCTGTTTAGGAAAAAAAATTATATATCTAACAATTAATTTTTTTAAAAAGATCAGATCTGGAAATTAGAAGAAAATTGAATTGTTTTTATTTGCGCTAGAACTAAATATTTCTTCAAAATGAGCTGTAAATCACTTTATATAATCAAGTGTGGCATTGTTATAACACTAAAATTCCCTGTTAGCTTTCCTATTTTTTTCCTAATAAATATGCAAGCATGAGACAACTTTTAGAAATTCTTAAAAAGGCAGTTTACTAAATTGTGACCCTGCTAACTGTAAAAAGCATTTCTAAAATAAGAATATTGTCCCTTACATTTTGAAACCTGTAAACTACAAAGAGTATAACATACAGACGATACACTTTTGCCAATGCGTAAAAAAATTGTGCCTTTGACGCTAAATATTAATAAGAAAAGCAAAATGCTTTAATAAAAGTAATATGCTAATGCTAATAAATACAAATCTCTTAAGAAAAACATTGTCTTTTTATTTTCCTCTTTCAAATAACTCAACAGTGTGCACATTAATTCTGTACTCACACATTAAAGTCACAAAACAAAATTTTGAAGGAAGAATTTATTGAAGTACTTAATCATAATACTGAAATCAAAGAACACTACAAGATTTTGATCATACATAATTACATATATCAATAATTTGAAGACAATAATGGGCAGAAGAAGTACAATTTCAATATTTCAGCCTGTACAAGTCAAACCAGTCTTTTCCATAACATCTGTAAAAAAAAAATTAATACTGTGACATAGTCTTTACAAATATAACATATGCAGAAAACATTTTCCAACAAGTTGTTTTGGAGGAATTAAAAAACAGTATTGAAAATATAATTTAAATTCGGTTGCACATGAATTATTAATTTGGCCACAATTTACAATGATTGAATATGATTTGTGAATTTTACAAAAGAAAACTTTGCAAAATGTATTGTTTTAAGATACAATCACTTTTACAATTCTAACTAACTAACTGACTCAATGGCACCAGGCCCGTAGCCAGAGGGGGGCCAGGTCGGGCAATGCCCGACCTGGAAAATGTTTTGCCCGTCCTAGCGTGATTAATTAGACCTTAATTAGCTATGGTATTTCTGTTTTTAACTTTTGATTTGTTTAAATGCAAAGTCATATCAGAAAAATCTTGTTCCCATGCACATTTATCTCTTACTTCAAATTTTAGAAAATATTTAAAAAAATGAACTTTTTCCTTTATTCAGCTCATTTTTTTTCCTGTTTTCAATCTAAACCAGGCAGTAATGAAAGGATCATGGGCAGTCCAATTTTTTACTGTAACATACCGATACATGTTTTACGCTTCAATATCTTACTTTGAATGATCGTTCACATTAAAATTATGTTTAAAAAATGTTCACTTTTTAATATTATTTCATATATTTTATTAATTTACAAAAGACATTCTTAGAATAAGCTATGAAAATTCAATTCTGCCTTTTATAAGTTTTAATCAAGTATTTCTTTTAAGCTCAAATAATTTCAGTATGGAATAAAATTAGTATTAGTTTCATTAATTAATTGTTCTATTAATCAATTAATAAATTAAATAATTGCATTAATTATTAAATAAATTATTAATTTAAACTTTAAGAAAACGAACAAAATGGAGCATAAATTCTAACCATGTTAGAAAGAAAATGAAAAACTAGTATGCCCCTCCTGTCCAAAAGTTTGCCCCCCCTTGAGTCAGAGTCTGGCTACAGGCCTGAATGGCACAACAGCCCAATGGGGGCTATGACCTACTGAGCCCATCCCAGCTTTCGAGACCAAGGGCCCTAGGAGGGAGAAGCAGATGTTCCGATCAAGTGACGACCTGACACAGAATTCCCAATGTTAGTTCCCAAGTGTGCTTGGTCCCCATTTTATCGAATCCACTGGAGCGATGAAAGGCTGAGTCGATACAGCCCAGCCCGGGAATCGAATTCCGGACCTTTGGCATGGTAGCTCAAAAGGTTACCACTCAGCCTCCATTATCATCTCAATGAACAATTTGATAATTACAAGTCGATAATAATGAGCCAGTGCTGTGTGGTTACCCGGATTGCCCAGCCAAAGATCCGCACCTAGCTTTGACAATTTATGTTACCAATACACATGCATTATTGACACCTACATATGGAATGTATGAATTACAATAGTGTCAATTTTTTATTCTCTCTTTTGCTTTTGGTATAGTTTTGCACTTTCTTGTGTTATGTAATAAATCTGTATTATCAGTCCACAACTATATGAAATACTACAAGGGAATTTTTGTCCATGAAGCATGCAAAACTGAAGATATGTATATGTTTCAAACCGACAATATTGATCATGTGATACGTATAAGATTAAAAAATAAGTAACAATGCAAGAACATAATAAATAACACAAGCATTAAATAATTATGATTTAATGTAACTATATTAAAACTCACTCCTCCTAGTCTAGGGATAAAATTGGTTTGGATGTGAAGTTAAGGGTCAATACTCATTAAAAAATGTGCAAGCAACTATAGAACGAAGAATATTATTTTATTTCATCACAATTTCTGCAAAAACTGAACCAAAAACAATTCTCCCCAACTACAAGTCTAAAAATATACTTACATGTATAAAAATACCGAGTAGATGTATCAAATGGTCAGTTGTGCATCTTTAATCAAAAAACGGCAACCCACAGCAATGCCAGTGTCCAAAAAAGTTATTTCCCAGGTAAAAAAAGCTGCAAAAAAAAAAAAAAAAGGCAAATGTTAAGAAAGCATGTTGATGATCATAAGTGAAACACCCCACACAGCAATTAATTTACGAGTATTCTGGTATTTATCAGTTATATACGCAGTAGTGCATAGTGCTGGAAAAAACTTGGGGAATGCTTATAGATACAAGCGTAAATTATCGACATCAAAAGCTCTGAGGGGATGCTTGTGTTAAAATTTTAAAAAACAAGGGAGAGAAAAGGGTGTTTTAAAGTAAATATATGGGGGTACAACGTCGTCCTTCAATTACACCTGTATTTATAGAGCCCACATTGACACTGATCTATAGAATTGTTACCAACATGAATTCATTAGTTGAGGTGTTAGTTAATATTCCAATACGATAAAACTAAATATTAATTGCACTTTAATTACATTTGATTTGGCAATGTTTTTGCATCTGGGTAGCATGGATCCTATAATTAGGTTGTTTAACAGGTCTAACCCAGAACAAATTAGTGATCAACTTGTTTTACTATTAAATTTTGATGTCGTTAAAGTTTACATTGATTTTGGAGAAGCAACTCAGGTACTCAGTCTTGCCTGCATGTAACCTCAGCTTGTTTATTGTAGGAACTACGTTTTAATATACCAATAAAGAAACGAATATAAATTAAAACTTTTTAAACATTTAAGTAGCAAACTAAATTAAAATGCAAATTTTCTTTACAGTCTGACATGAAATCACCTCGAAAAATAACAATGTTAATAAAAATGATTTGTAAACAAAACAAATCTGTTGACAGAGTGATCTTTTAACCTGTAAATTATGAACTGAAAGTGATCTTTCATACAATGGATCCGACTTGTTGACGAAGTTACGTCAATGAATCCAACTGTCTGCTAACAAGTTATGTTTATGATATTGGCGATAAGTGTTTTATATTTTTACAAAAGAAATGAATAAATACATGTCCAGTGCAATAAGCAAAATATTAAATTCGAGCAACAAATAAATATTAATACGCAAATGTGGTACCGTAGTAGAAATGTAAAATTTTCTAAATAAAAATGCAAATAAAGTAGCGCCGAAACATTAAATGCACTTATAAATCTTTCAAACTCTACGCTTTGCTACTTTCTATTATTACATTATTTTTCTCATATCGTGATTAATAAATCAAATTGAAAATAGAAGAGGCTAAGAAACAAATTTTAAACGCAGTATTGTGTATTACAACATAAAACAGCACATTACTCTTAATACTTTAATATAAGTGCTTGTGCTGCACAGAAATAGTAATAATTATAAATCACCCACTTGTGCTGCCTTTCCTAATAAACACAACAGTAAACAAAACATGGCCGAAGCTCTCTCTTCCTGCTGCATTATGATTGGCCAAGCAATTCGTCCGTCGACGGACATTCCTGTTCGGTAACCATAACAACGAGGTAACGCCACGTTTTTTTCCGTCGGATTTCGGCCGTCCGTGGCGCTGTGTGAATCCAGCTTAACTCCGCCCCTATTTGTGACGTTGTTTCGATATATCGATGGGGCCGGTAGCCAATGAGCACTACGTTTTGGCTTCATCGTTTTCATAGATTGTAAACAAACAAAAATCAGTAATTTGCTACATTACATCACGGGGACCCTGGAAATGTCTGCATTACCCATAGAGTTGGAAATAATTGTCTGCCACTTTTAAGATAATCCAGCATTGGCTGAGAATAAATTCAGCCGATTTTTCAGACAACACGATACCTAAAAGAAGATGGGAAGAACTTGACACCACTCTGATGCCCTAGGAGGAGCACAAAAAACTCATCAAAAATGGCAAAAAGTAAGATAATTTTTTACTTTATGTTTATTTTTTACTCTTAACAATAGTTTCCCTTACTTTTTTTTGTTAATGTTAATATCATGATTTTAAAACCAAAGGGCAAAAGTTCATCTGAATGTGTCAATAGAAATGACATGTCTTTCATTTTATTGAAAATAGTTTTACTTTTCAATAGATCTTTCCAATCCTAAACATCTAGCAATTGATATTATTTTTGTTGATGCTAAGATTAAATTACTATATGTTTATATGTGTTCTTTTTAAAAGTCTGACACAGTAACTGTTTTTAACTATATGTATATGCCAGAAATTTAAGAATCAAAATATTCGTTCAATAGTAACTTTCTAAAGTCAGAAACAATTTCTATAAACTCTTAATTTTTTATTCTAATGATCCAAACTCAGTTTTTGTGATAAGAATCTTAAATGCAATAGAATATAATGTATCATATGATTTGAAATTACATGTAAATAGCCAAAGGAAGAAAAGCAAAATGTCAAACTTTCCAGTGTTCGAGAAAATCACGTTTGAAGTTTCAAAAGCTAGCAGGCCGCAAGGTGTTTCTTTCATTGTACAAACTTTTAGATGGTTTTTTTACACTGATTCCTCGTTTTTCTTACTTTCCAAAATATGGAGCAAAAAATTATAATCTGCAATTACCAGGTGTTGTCATATGATATTGAACTCAACACGTAAAAAAATGGACATTTCATCTTTCTCTTGTGCACTTATGTGCTATTATATGTTAGAATGCCTTAGATTAAATTACTATATGTTTATTTGTGTTTGTTTTGGTAGTATCTAATTTTAAAGATATACATAACCCTTGTAGTAGCAGACATACACGACCTCGCCCGTACCTTTTTACATGTAACGTTAGGGGCCGTTCATAAATGACGTCACGCTTATTTCCCATATATTTGACCCCCCTCCCCCCCTTTGTCACAATATGTCACACTTCAGCGGATCCCCCTCAACCCTTTGTCAGGCATCACGCTGTGTTGCATAATCCATGAAGTCACACTTCTTGTTACCCCCTCCCCTCCCCTTGTCACAATTTCACGAACTCCCCTCCCCCCTTGAAGCGTGACATCATTTATGAATGATCCCTTAAAAACAATTTATTATTTTGGAAAGTCCTTGGTTACTGATCATTTAAAATCTTTCATTCATATAATTCCTTAGTATGCTTACCTGTATATCTTTTTACGATCAAAACTAATGCCATGTATTTTTCCTGGACAGATAAAAAATGATGCGAGGAAAAAAACCAGGAGGATTAACTGACATAGCGGGAAAACTGGGGGTGTTCCCTCCACAGAAGAGAGACTTACACCCAAGGGCGGATCTAGAAAATCTTCAAGGGGGGGGGGGGGCGATTTTGGAAATCTCGGGGTTCAATGTAAGGATGGATGGAGGAGATTCTTCATTCCTTTTCAACAGTCCCTCCGCCCCCCCCCTTTTTTTTCAAACAGCAGGAACAACAAAAAAAAAAATGGTAGTGTAGCGATATTTAAAATTTTACTAGCACATTTTTTCAATGCATATACGTTTATTCAAAGCCCTTATAAAAGGACAACAAGCTGACGTTTTTTTGCTTTCGCAAATCTGTCTATAATTTTTTCAACGTCCAATGTAATATCTTTATGGATATGCAATAAAACGCTAATTCAGTGAGTCTACCATCACTCATTCTGCTTCTTAGCCAAGTTTTAACCGAGTTAGGATTTCCTTCAAGCTTTCTCAAGAAAAATGTAGGCTTGTAAATACTTTTTCTAAATTTGAATTGATATGTCTAAATTACAGAATAATAGCAATTATTAGTAATATATTTTCTAAAATTTTCAAAATGTAATACTAAATATGTACTAAAAAAACCATCAACGAGTATGTGCAATTTATATAAACATATGTAATTATGAATGTTCCATGAAATGTTTCAGGCTCCAGGTTTTAGCGTAAATGCTGCAGGAATTTACACCACGTGCTAAGGGTTGGCTAGCTCGCTAGCTGTCACCAGTTTGATGGGTAGAAGAAAAGAGCAGGGAATCTCTTTCCCATTACTCCGAGGATTAGCAACTCAGCAATACTAAAGGACAAAGAGACAGGGGGAAAGCATAGAACTGGAAGGGCTATTAGGCTGGGATTCCAAGAACATAAAAAAATGGCTGGTTCCGGGGCACAAAGAGTAAAAACTCACTTAGGAGTGTCGTTGTAGTATCCACTTGAATCAGCCCAACGGGGGGGGGGGGCGATCGCCACATCGCCCCCCCCTTAGATCCGCCGTTGCTTACACCACTAGAAGAGCGGATAATGAGTTTGGCAGGCTTGAACTGCAGCTGTAGATGATGAAATTCCCGAAGCTGGTGCAATTATTTTTAAAGAAGCGAGTTGTTTCTACGTTCAAATATTCTCTCAGTGGTGCAGTTCCGGGGGGATGGCGTTACCTACGCCTACCTTTTTATTTTGAAGTAACTTATTTTATTCCCCCCCCCCCCTAGATCAAAAGTGAGAGAGTGCTTATGTTAAAATTTTTAAAATATGGGAGGAAGCTTGTTTTAAAATAAAAAGGCGAGGACGATGCCCCCCTGCGCCCTTCTCGACTACACCACTGCATTAAGTCAGTAGCGTACATAGAGACGGATTTCAGGGGGAGGGGTCTTCGGGATAAGTGAGCTAATTTCATGGTTTTACAAGAAAAATTGGTTACATTCTAGACAATCTTCACCATTTCAGGGGGTTTTATCCCCAAAACACCCCCTTATCTACGCCAGTGCATTAAGTCCCTCTACTACTATTAAACCGTCCAAAGTGTCTTAAAAGCTAAAGGGGCAGAATTCAATGTCTAATCAACTTGTAGCTAGTAATATCAGTAATACATAAATAAAAATATTAATTAGTTGTAATTATTGAATATTTGATAGTATTTTTTTCTGAAAAGCGAATTAGAAAATATATTTTACATGAAAAAAATTAAATAGTTTCTAATAACTGTAATATACTGGTTTGAATGGATTACTCTGCTATCGTGTCATGCAAGTTCAGCATCAATTAAGAGAATATTCTCTAATTTTGACAGCAGTTTGGTTTCGACTCGGACAATCTTTGACCTTTCGCACCGTCTGACCTGACACGCATGTCTGGCTCTCGTTTCAAGGCGTAATTTGAATAAGTAAAATTTTTCTATCTGTATTTTCATGCTACATTTTGCTGTAGCTATATGATAGTTCGCTCTGTTATGCTTACTTTCCACCATTTGCCATATTTATTCTATGTGCATTGTTTCTGCTGGAATTGTGTAGTTAAATATTGATGCAAAAATTGCACATTAGCAGGAGCCTGAAGCAAGCCAACTTGCTTGATTTTTAAGTATGACTTTAAATTATATTTTTCTTTAATGTAAAAGTAATAATTCCTTTGAAAGTCACTGAAATGTAAAAATTTCTGAGCTGAAATTGAAAATTATATGGATTTTAAAGTGGCAATTGTAGTTCGAGTAACCCTATTTTTTTTTCTCTTTTTGTCATAGAAAAGTACTTAGCTGCGGAGACTGCTCCAAAGGCACTTGAATTTATGTGGCTGCAAGGGAGAGGAAAGCTGCAGCATCAGAGAAGTTGGTCGAAGAGGCTGCTAAACAAACGGCTGCAAGTATAAGAAGAGCTGCAGCCACAGAAAAACTAGCTAAAGAAGCTAGAAAACAAACTGCTGCTTGAGCCAAGCAGCAGAAGTCGTCAAAATTACAAGTTTACTCGAGGATTTGTATGAAGCCATGGGAAAATAAATAAAGCCAAACATTTTTACATTATTATAAAAATGAATAAATTTCTTACAAAACATTGAAAGCGTAATCTTTTTATGAGAATTTTAATTTCATTATGCAGCAAATGAGTACTTTAATATTTTTCAGGAGATATACAAAGTGCATGATTATGAAAATAAAAAATAATTCAAGTATTTTTTTTTTCCTATTTAATAATGCTTATATATATTTTTGCCTTTGAATTACAGTTACAGAATTTTTCTCTAAATACTTGGTAATTGAGTGCTTTAAAAATAAATATGAATTGCATGTCTATTAAAAAAAGATTAAGAAAAAATAGAAACTTCTTGATAGTAGACATGTAGCTTGTATTGGGTGTATGAGCCATAGAATAGTAGTATAAAATCACACGTGGTCTTTCTTTTGCTCGTTTCATTGTGATACATCATTATTTGGGAACAAAACATTTTTAGCTCTGATTGATGGCAATTCAATCTATTGTGACTATACTGTAATTAATTAAGTAACTGGTACAGGACATATTTCGCATTTAAACTAAATGATTTTCCTTCGAGTATGCAGAACATTAACTTAACATATGTCAAAAGATATTTTCACTTAAATAAAAGAATGCTGCTTCTATATGACTTTTTGGTTAAATGATATGGCATATGATGCTTAATAAAAGGAAAGAAATAAGATTGTAATTCAAGATCTTCAGTATAGTTTGAATGTAATAAAGAGGGTAAAATATAAATAGAAAACATTTAATAACAAAACATGTACAAAAAATGTTTTTAAAGTGCATGAGGAATTTGCTTCCTCCCTAATCGAGCTCTTTCTCTTAGAGGCAGCGGAATCGTCCTTTCAAAACTCCTATTTCATTTTTCGACAGCACAGGATCGTGCAGATGCATGTTTGGGATTCAACTTTCTTCTGCTTGTGATGTTAGATCAGCAAATGGGGTCATTAGCCACGGTTCTAAAGGATATCCGCTGTGTCCTAAATAAAACAAAAAAGTTATCAGGAAATACAGTTAAGACATTTTGGTTTTTTTAAAATTTGCGAAAAATGCAAGTATATACCAAGCACAAATAAACCATTTATATATGTTACCGACAATGTATGAAGTTTATATAATAATTTATGTATATTATTAGCAAAGTGTGAAACTCTAGCACTCTATAGAATGTCTCGTATTGTATCAAATGACGGACTTCATACATTGTTGGTTTTAAAATGGTTTCTTTGTGCTTGGCAGTAAATCAGTGGCATAGCTAATTGGGGGCGCCCCACCCCGGGTGACACCCAGACATGACGGAAAAAAAGAACCTTTATAAAAGCTCCCTTGAACACAGAAAATACCTCAAACTGGATAATTTTTTCTATCAATTTCTTTCTATTTTCAACTTGGAAAAGTGTTTCCTTTCAAAAATATATTCAATGTTGTTTTTAACTGACAATACACTATTGCTGTCAACAAATACCTTAAATATTATGACACGGATGATAAGAATGAAAATCTCCCCCCTATTTATTCTGTTTCAAAGTTGTGATGATTTTTTTTAATGTATTGCATCACAATGCATAATTTACGCTTACATAATTTTTTTGTTTAATCTTTTTCATAGGGTGACACCAACAATAACCGGCCCGGATGTCACCCTTGCTAGCTACGCCACTGCTGTGTACATAATATATATGCAGTTAATATCACAGAATTATATTCAAATGATATCCCCCCCTCACCTGTGAAAATCAATTCTTAGGGTTACAATCTTGTGCTGGGGAGTAAGCAAAAGAGGAATAGTTTAGAAAGTGAAAGAACATTATAATAAATACACTGTGATGTTTTATTACATACCAACCAAAAGCAAATAATACTCAGCACATAGTCATGAAGTCATGTAATTCAAGTTGTTAATTGATAATACTAGAAAATCCCCAGTTATATATATAATGTGATATTTGTTTTAAATATGATTAATAACCATGTATGAATTACAGAGTAAACTATTTATTCCTAAGTGATAGTCATTGAAACTAAATGTGCAGTGCTGTTTTTAATGAGTTCAACCACAGGGTCATAATGTAAAATAGTTTACATCAGATTATAAGCTTATACTGATTGTATTAATTTATATACAACATTTAGCTTTCATACGATAACGTGTACGAAATAAATTGAAAGCCATTAACACAACTAATCATATCCTTTTGAGACATAAAAAATCACAACTGACTGGAATTTTATGCTGAGCAAAGTTTACTGGCTACATATAAAAACTTAATGATCTGACTGCATAATAAAAATTTAAGTAATAACTTAATTTCAGACTAATTAATTTGTAGGTACTTACTTTAAGTTCGGGTGGAAAGCCTTGTAGTGGAAGATGACATCTAATTCTGTCTGCTACGTACAGAGTAATTTCATTTGAAATCCTGAAATATTTGATTAAATGTTCATCAGGAAGCATTTTCTCTGTCTCCAATATATCTTTCAGGGATCCTTTCTTCTTCCTTTTGCTGATCAATTAGATCTAAAATAAACAAAGCCGCCATGTTCCATCCAAAACTTCGCGAACAGATTGCTTTTCACCACTAAAAACACGGCGGACAGAAATTCTACAGTGTAGGGAAATCGTCCGCGAACCAGTGCGAGAATAGCGAAGCCGAGATTACGGTTTTTTCAGATCGTGACGTCAGCATCGTATGGATCCTACACTGCGGACCCGTCCGCGGGGGGAGATTAGGCCTCCTGGATCGTACTCTTAGACCATAAACTAGATAGACAAGGTCTGGGGGCGTGGTCGGTAAGCAGGAGTCTTTCCCCGGAAAACAGGTGATGGAGTCCTTCGGTGAGAGTAGAGTTCCTTTATAAGACGTAGTCTTCAGAGTAACGACAGATCGGGGGAAAACTGCCTCCGGACGAAAAACAGGGTTGCCGCCGAGTGCAAGGTTGGCTTCATACTCGCTCAAGGATTTCCGCTAAACGATAATCGTTAACGGGAAATTTTGTCCACTTGAAAGCAAAATTTCTGTTTGAATTAAAAGCTACTTTTTGCGTAAGCCACAAACGTTTTTTAAAAATATCTTTGGTCTCAACAAGTCCAGGATAGTTTAATCATTCGCAGCTTTAAATTACGTTATGTTAAATATGAGAACATGGAAATTGTTAGTCTTTAATTGATTCAAAAATAAATAATGATATTTATAAATTTATTATTTTCAATATAATTTCTTGGATTTTTAATTATGAAAGTTTTGTGTATGTGTTGATAATATTGCATTAATAAATCATTAAAAGATTACTCTTTTTTTTTTTATTTCTTAGGGAAACTAAAGGAAAATTTAAAGCAGTAATGCTAGAAATATATGAATGGTAAAATAATGAGTTGGAAAAAAAAAAAATTGGAATTATTATTTAATCAGTGATATTTTTATATAAAACTCGTTATGTAAAAGTTATGTTAAAAAATGTTCTAAGAAGAAAGAATGTACTTAGAGATACTATATAATAGCGTCTCTAAGTACGCGTGCATAAATGCACGCGTTTTTTTTTTTTTTTGATATATTTGACCCCCTCCCCCCTTTGTCCCGCTATGTTGTGTAAGCCTGATGTCACACTTCTTGTTACCCACCCCCCTCGAAGCGTGACATCATTTATGAATGATCCCCTTATGTGAAAAAATACATTTCCCCATGAAGGTATTCATTAAATTAAGAGCAAATACGGAAAACTTTCTACGAGGCCGAATTCAGCTCCGCATATGCGCCCTCCCCCCTCGTAACTCCCTAACTTCAAGTAATTTAGTAGGAAAATGAAGATGACATTATAGAACATTTTTGAAATTGATAATTGGTTTTGAAGGGCAGTAAAACTTGGCCTCCTACACAGCTAACTACCCTGCCTATTTTAAAATTCGGCAGAATAAGCCCCGCTTATATATAAGAAAATCCATTCGTAACTGACTGACAAGAATGTGTGGAAGGGGCCGATATGTTTACATTCCACTAGTCGCCAAGCATAAGCAAATTTCGCCAAGTCGAAGATACCAAGTATTCGGTAAAATAACTTAATTTTACTAAATTTAAACACTTTCTTAATCTTGAAGCGATGTTTTTTCATTACTTTAGGATACTAGCTATTTATTTATTAGGGAAAATGGCAATTAGGGCCAAAAATAGCGGGTCAACATGGAATATTAGCATTAAGAAAGCATGCACTTATTTTAACAAAGAAATAATTAAATAAATAGGAGCATATGGCCCAAAATAAAGCTACATTCCTATATTTTAAACATTTTAGAACAATAATAAAAGAATTTTAAAAATGTATTTGCCTTTAATTTTACGGATTCAGTGTTTTTTCATGGCATTTAATCGTCTCCACGTTAAAGCTATGGGACAAAAGAAGGCATTGCCTCGGGCGGAGGGTTCAAACCTTCCACCAATAGGAAAATGATATGCTTTGACGCTACTCTCGCTAAGATACAGGGACTCTAGGTGAGAGAGGGCTTCGTCGTGCCATGTTAGTTCTCGTAGATATTTGAAGAGTGATTTATTTTAATTTGTTATTGTATGACAGAAACATTTTAGCACAATTATTTTCTATCACACGCAATGAAACAGTTCATAGATTAATGGACAAGTGATTTTTTATTGGTATTACCAATAATTAATTAGTAATAGTGATTTGAAAATGATCTTATATATTGAGCTCATTGAGAGTAGGAGTTAATTTCTTGCCCCCTTTTGTGAAACTTAATGTCATGCAGTAAAACTCTTTGCAATGAATACAAGTCGTATTGCTTTTACAAGGTTTTTAACTGACTTCAACCTCATTATGTCTTGCCCTTGAGATATCAATGCGAAAAGTAAAAACATTTGTAATATTACGTTAATAAGCCAAACATCAAATATACCTATTCTTTTCTTTTTCAGTTCATTGAAAAATAAGGAAGGAAAATCAAAAGCGTTTAAGCTGTTTTTCTTTTCAAAATCTGAAATAAATTTAAAGAAAGCAACAGCATGAAGAAAAAATTTTAGTTTTGAAAATAGTTTTTAAAATTTTTTAAGTTCAGAAAATTGTTAACTTCAGAAAATTGTCAGTTAAAACTTTAATGTTTCTCCGATACAGTTCGTAAATCTAAAATTAATAGTCATGTGACATTAGCCTGTAGAACTGAAAACATCGGATTGGGATCATTCATAAATGATGTCACGCTTCGAGGGGGAGGGGGGTTCGTGAAATTGTGACAAGGGGTGGGGGTGGAAATTGTGACAAGTGTGACACTTTGTGACAAAGGGGGGAGGGAGTCAAATAAATGGGAAAAAAGCGTGACATCATTTATGGACGGTCCCATTGTACCCTTAATTAAAATGCGATTGTTTTTTTAATGAATTACACAAGGTGAAGTTTGTTCGAAGATTGCAAACAAACAGAATAAATTAATTTATTATCTAAGTGTTGTGCAATACAGTCAGAAATACAATATATATGTAATATATTGGTAAGGGGGAAGCATGAAATGCATTTTAAACATAATTCTGAAAATTTAACAATTTTACTTACATTATTAAAAGTAGAGAATAAAAAATAAACTTGAGCGAACACACACATATGTATACTTGGTGATGCAACTAACGTTCGGCCTTTCTGCGAGTATATTTCAAGCATCGTTCATGTCTTTTAAGATTTAATATTATTGAAATGTGAATTTCAACGTTGCATTTATTATTTAAGGGGCGGGCATTATTAATAAAGCAGAATGGAATTTAACTACTGGAAAAAATAGTTTAATTTCTATTGAAAATCGCTCTTGATTTTTTAAATAAAATTAATTTTGTGTATTTGTTACGCATTTTTGGTATTCTTTGATATTATTTTAGAAATGGTGTAGTCATATTTTAAAGTATTTCTCAACAATTGCTTTAGTTAATTTATATATATGACTTCCTTGTTCTTCATAATCAAGAATACGATACTCCAGAGATTTAAAAATAAAATTAAAATTTACGCTTTTCATTATTAATATTGCTGTTATGTTTAATAAATCAGGTTTGTGCTTTTGTGCACAGAATGGGTCTTGATCGTTTGCCTGAAAGCAATCTCAGCTCTTTTACAGATCAGAAGCAAGTTCAGGAATTGAGAAGACTCACCCACGTGGTATGGGACGGCGAAAAGCTTTGATCTCCGCCCCCTGTCAGTCAAACTGGTCCCCACCATTCCTGCTTAGGAACTAACAATGGCGAGTGAATAGAAGGGCTCGTCTAGTTACTATATGGTCTATGATCGTACTAAGCGTACTAAGAAGAGACACCCTTTTCCCCCATTGTATGCGTACTACTTTCGACTTCATTATTGAGTGCTGTCCATCAGGGGGGTAGCATACGTCATATTGGGACTTAGTTTAACAAATCTGCAAGCTTTTTTAACACTATGCATTCGTATTTTTTCGTAAAAGTATTTATTTTGAGAGTTCTATTTTTTTTAGATCTAAAATTGTATGTCTGCTGTGTTTTTAGGATTTCCTAATTTTAATTTCAAATAGGGCTTGAAATTATCTCGTTTACCTAACAAAAAGAAAAAGAAAAAAAATCTAGCCATGGTGTAGTAAGTATCCGAGTATTTTTTATTCTACCTTTATATCTACAGAATGTTGACTAATTTAACTCTCATGTTTCTGACACATGAAGTCTAGTTTCATCTTTGCATTATTTTTATGTTTTTTTCCTGTCTCACTGTTTATGTTCACACGCACACTCAAATATATATACACACGCTTTTTTTTTTTTGATGCATTGAAATAACAGTCCCCTTTATTTTGCCTGAAAGGTATTTTCCAGGGCATGAGCTGAACTTAAAGCTATATTCCAGTATTTACATTAATTAAGTCCAGTATTTACATTAAATTAAAAAAAAATATATTAGCAATTTAAGCACCAAAAAACATGATTCTCTTATTTTTTTGTCTTGGACTTAGTTCAGCTTAGTAAGCTCAAGTACTTACGAAAAGTAATTAAAAAATTGTTCAAGCATTTGAAAAGAAGTTCATCAAGATGTGACGCTTGACCTTTAGCCACATCGTATAAGTTCATGTTTTTTTAAAGAAAAAAGGCCAATTTAAAATATGCACAACACTTCTGTTTTTTACAAAAGTAAATACATTTATCAAAGTACTTCCTTCTTATGAAATATTCATCTAAAATTTTTACACGAGAAATATCTCTTAATATTGTAAAACTCAGTGCTTGGCAGAAAATTGAATTACTTTAATCTATTAGAAAGATATCTTAGCTTATTTCAGGAGTTAAAAGAAGTTTCTAAAGGAAGTTTTTTTTTAAATACAAAAACTAAATGAAATTCAATATCTTAATTTGTTTGCGTTATATTAAAGTAAACTTCAACTATTAAAACACATCAAAAGTTATCAGCGAGTAACAGGCCGAGAGACACGCATTTCCACATCTAGTAAACCTACTTTCAAATATTTTATTTTCAATATTTATTGAAATTATTATTTTAACAATGAGAATTGATTGAATTATTAATAGTTTTTATTATTGTTAACATTATTATTTACTTCTCTTTGATTTTAGCGATAATTTTTGCGCTAAATTGTCTTATTTTATTGCCTCCCCCCTTATTTTTGTTTAGTTTTACAGGAAAGTTAAGTTTTAAAAAAAAAGTACGTACAATTCCCTGGACCTAAAACTTTTATTTTACTTAAAATAAATGGTGCTATTAACATAATTTTACGCACTTCGAAGTGTTTCAAAATTTGTTTGATTAATAAAAGATGTTAGTTTTAATCCGTAAATTTCACGCTGTTTTTTAATCATAAAATTTACATTAGATAGAAATTTTTCTTTTCAAATTAATACTGAAAAAAACTAAATGAAACTGAACACTGAAAATTTCATATTTAAAAGTGGTAAATTCTAGTAAAATTAAAGGAATTAATACTTTCGTGCAATAATTTTAAATCTTAACTTAATTCGATTTTGCGAACTCGAAGAATTTTTAGATTTTTTTTCTTTTTTTTTTTTGGGGGGGGGGGGGGTTAATACATAAAATCTTGTGCGATTAGTCGCTAGATAATAAGTTAAAGGGTTTGTAATATTTATGTATTATTTTGCTAATCGATTCACCCGTATTTATTTTGTTAACATGAATCGGCATATTTGAAAGTCTTCGGGTAAAAGAAAAAATAAAATAAAATAAAAATATTGTGAAGTATTACACGCTCCCCCAAACACCACAAGTGTTTTAAAGTACAAGTACTTTAAAGCATTTTTTGTCCAATAAAATGGTTTTATAACAATATTCTCATTTAAGATCTGAATAAATATAAATAAATATGGAAGTAAAAATTTCCTATACTGACTCACTATCTTCAAAAATCTGGGAATACTCATTTATAAAAAGTTAATAAAAGACCGCAATCACGAAGCAAAAGACAGTATATTTACCGATTTTTTAAGCGTCGTGGTAAAATGAATTATCAATTTGAATATATTAACAGAAAGAGAAATAACTTGATGCAAATGACGTACTTCTGTGTAAAACCTTGAGGGAATCAACAATTATTGACGATGAAGGGAATATTTCGCGAAAAAATAGAGTGGATTCGCGAATAATGTAACCAACTGGCTGTGCAGAATTCTGCATAAACCTAATACTGACTTTGTAATTCACGAAATATTTAAAATATTTACATAGCTTTACGTGGAAATATTTGGATGGAAAGTTTATTTATTTAAGATTTGTTGAAAATATCTTTTCGCGAAATCTCTTTTCTTCTTTTAAGGAAAAAAAGAATAGGGATATATATAAAAAAATTTGTCTTAACTTAATAGCCTTGGTTTAAAAAAATCGATTTACTTTTTTTTTAAGTAGATTCATTTTTTAAACAAAAATTACAGCTAAAAAAACTTTGAAATTAAAAACAAAAGTTTTTTAATACATGCATTTCATTTCTCTTTCTTGCATATTCACTGGGAGATAAACTACAACCCCCCCACCCCCCTTTTCACAGCAAAAATAACAAACAAAAATATGTGCCTTCATAATCCCACATAGAAATTATATGCGGGCTTATGAAAGCACATAGTCCTTCAAAAATTCCTCAAGAAATTTTGAATAATCTAATTAAATATTGCTTTGTTTTCAAAGATTTTTTAAGGAAATTCTAGCTATGCCATGGGTTGCCATTATAACAGACCTTTTATAACTTCCAACTTTGTGTGTTATCCTTAATGATTGCTAAATTGAAAATTCTGAAAAAGCTAGTTTTATGTCATACAGTTTAAGCGCTGAATACCGCAGCTTCGGTAGTGTACATATTGAGTTTTTAAGATTAAACGCATTATAAATGTGTATAATACCATATTACCCAAGTAGCAAAAATCGTCGGCACAACGTTGGCCCTTCGTTTCCTTCCACTGTTGGACAACGGTAGGATTTGGCACACATGCCAACAGTTACCCAACCAACCAAACACCGACAATGGGCCAACAGAGTTGCTAACCGTTGGGCCAACGAAGTTTTTCTTTTAAACCAACGATGGCCCAACCATAATTTTCTTTATGAACCAACAATGACCCAACTAAATTTTATCAAAGCAGCCAACGATGGCCCAACCAAGCTTCACTATACAGGATATCCACTAATTAAGTGATCCAATACCAACTTCTATATTGTTCATTATAAATGTCCAATTCCAAAAATGTTCCAAATAGGAGTTAATTTTTTGTAAATAATTTTTAAACTAAAAAACCCCCTTTAAACTGATTCTCAACTTTATTCAGAACATTTTTGTAACTTAAGTAGAGGCATTTATCATGAACAGCATAGAAGAGCTATTGGGTCACATTTGTAGACCTACATTTAAATAATATTTAAAGCAATGTAAAACTTTAACTGAATTTTTATTAATCCATTCACTAATTTTACAAAAAAGTATAAAACAAGTTCACAATATTGACCACAGCATTGACATTTTTTCAAAGTGATATAAATTTTCTGTGAACCATATAAGATGGTTAAGGTAATACAAATACATGTATAAATTATTTTGCTTCAACCCTCAACCCATAAGTATCTAAAACATAAAGCCACACTTCAGTTTATCTATTTTAAGCCTCTGGAATACAAGACAAAGGGTTTTTGAGTGTTTTCATCATCGACCAGCCACTCCTTAAGCTTCTTGACTTCATCAATAGTTTCACATGGGAGATTAAGACAGGATGGCAGCTCAGGGACAGTTGAGGTGCTTATACCGGAAGATTTCTCCACTACTTCAGTCAACCTCCTGTCTAACCTACCAAGCAACCCATATATTTTGGCCAAATGGCTGGAAAAGTCGTGAAGAACTGAAACAAAAATAATTACAAGATATAGGATTAAGTCAACATAAATTTGGACTTGTGGGAAGCAGTACAATTTTTAAAAATTTAAATAATTAAAGAAAAAAAAACAATATCAAGGATGGAAATAAATTTGTTTTCTTACTATCAGGCTGTTGGTGTGGAGTCTCGTTTTGAGAATTCAAGTGCCTTGAACAGCTTGGAGTGCTGGTGTACTCCGTTTCTAAGGAAATAAAAGTATGACTAGATATTAGTTCATGAACAAAAGAATTCCAATTATGACACTTTAGTTAGTTACTACATGATGTACACCCACCCTTTACTCCAGCAGAATCTTGTATATTTAATTTTTAACTAAGGGACAAAACTAAAAGAACTCAATAATGCGGATGTGATTTAAAAAAAATTTCTCGATTCTCCACAAAAAGTTTGGTTGATATGCAACATTTCAGGTTGATAATGCAATTTTTTAAATTTAAAAATATTTTTCCAAGTCGCTTTTTAAAGTTCAACTAATAAAATACATAAAATTATCAAATAAATAAAAATATAAAATTAATGGAAGGTTTTTATAAATGTTCGACTTAAGCGCAAAAAGATTTACAAAAAACATAACTATTACAATCGATACCCGACACATGCAAGTTTCTTATTACAGATTAAGATCAAGAATAATTTACCTCCAGATTCTTGGTTAGAGGCCTTTCTGCTGGGTGGTATAAAAGTAGGCTCCGAAATTGAACCTACCAACTCTAATGATGATGCTCCTAAATGAAAAAAAATTAAATATTGAAACTCTTATTAATTCATTATAAAATAAAAGAACACATTATTTAATAAATTGACCATTTTGATTTATTTCATGATAACCCTACATTTAAGAATATTAGGTCTACCTGAAAATTGCTAGAGATGTGCAGAATTCAAAATATAATGTGTTCAATTAAGGAGGATTTCTCAATAATTCAATTATGGAGATGTGTATCTGTATATGCACATCTCCATAAATTGAAATATATACTACTACAGTCTAGTCTACTGCTTAAATGTGATGACGGTTAATCAAACAATGTTTAATGTTATGAAATTGTACAAGTGAAAAACATTCAAGTAGACCTAACATAATATCAAAATCATTGTACCTCTCAAATCTCCGTTAAGTCCTTCAGGAAGTTGCGGCAATTTCAGCTGGAAGGAGGAATCCTGGGGTGGGGAATCTTCATCCGAATCGTCGCTGATATTAAACTTGTTGTTGGGCTTCCTGTTTCTCTTAGCAGAAGGGTTTGGTTTCCTTATTATTTTAGCAGGAGGGCCTTCCTGCTCAGATACCAATTCTGAGCCTTCTGCTCCCGATTCCTCTTTCAATCTTTCTCTCGCTATGGCAATATCATCTGAAAATTTATTTTAATATCTTTAGAAATTATTTTAAAAATCAAAATTTTGGTTTAAACAAACTTTGTGAGGAATCCCTAATTATCATGGTCTACAAAATGAAACAATTTTATTTAAAAATTCAATATAAACCTGTCTATAACGAGGGCAAAATACGCCGAAAATTACCCACAACTATTTAGTTTAAAGCAGGGCGCGAAATTTACGCTTGCCAACTCGCCATTGGCGACCAAAAATTTAAGGCTGGCGAGAAAGTTCTTTTCCCCGGAAAAAATATCGAGTTTAAAATAAAAACCTTCCAAATCAAGGAAACTCGATCTAACGGCTCACCTTTAAAACTAAGCGACCAACCTTTGTTAGGTTTTTATGTAATTCAATATACACTGGGTTTGGCACCAAAAAATTGTAATCAGTAGCGGCTCGCCCATTGGGGCTGCAGCACCCCCAACCAAAATTTCTATTTTTATTTGCTTTACATTGCTTAAAAAAATATCTATTTCCCCCTTTATTCTTTGTCTTTTATAATCCTTTTTCAACCGACGTACTGGCCAAGTGGTTAGAGCATCTAGCTGCGAGGTCGTACGTCTGGGGTTCGAATCCCCCTAGGGCATGGATGTTATGTGCGTCTGTTGAGTGTGTGTGTTGTATCCCATGGACGGCGTTTGCCTAATTTGGGATGTGTCCTTTTAAAAAAATAAATAAAAATAAATAAAAAATGTATAGTTATATGCTATGTACTTATCAAATCTTATTGAGGCATCTTTAAACCCTTTCTAAGTTTTAGAGATTATTTGGCATTATATCGCTTAAAATACACTGCCAACTTGGTACCGCCGGAGCAGCACCCCTTATAATTGTACCTTCGAGCCGCCACTGATTATAATAAAATAGTAGATTCTGACTACCCAGTTGTATAAAAATTGAAAAGATTACTCTACACTAAACACCAAATAAAGTGTTGAAAATGTCCCCCAGGCCCGGTTTGTAAGAATTTATCACATTAATTGCTAAAATATTAGCAAAAGACAATACTAATTATACAACCTTCATCCATATTTAACTGTGCATTCAAAGAACAGAAAGCTGTAAATCGTACTAACCAGTGATGCATATAGTTCTCTTAATTTCATACAGATTCCATTCATCAAATTTGTCGTCACCATTTAGGAGACAGCCATTATATTTTGATGCGACTTTATAAGGTAGCCAAAAGCACTCCTTTTTTCTGGGAGTGAGCCACCCTTCTCTCACAATCCCCATAGCCCGATCAGTGAATTCCAGAGCATGATACATATTGTCTAAAAAAAAACAATTTCCAATAGAATCAGTAAAAAAATATTATTAAATTTTATGAATATTTCCATACCGCCGTTAAATATCACACTTTGATTACATATTTGCTTCCGTAAGATTTCATTTTAGATTGGTAGGATCAGGGCCCGATCAAGAGTTCTGTGCAAGGGAAGCCAGCCCTTGATTTGGGGGCCCCCCCCCAAATCTCCAAATCCCCACTGCAGTGTCCCTAGCTCATCCCCTCGCCCCCGTAACCTAACCAATGGGCCATCAGACATACAATGGCAACCAACTTTTATAAAATTAAATATTACATTAACCATGGCAATGGAATTGTTGTTGTTGTTAAAAATTCTTAAAATTATCCAACAAATTGTACTCAATGTTCTTTGGACTAATGATCATCTAGAAATTGTTATACATCATCCAATAAGAATCAGAAACCCTTAAACACTGCAACATTGTCACACAACAAAAAGCTCCACTGCATAACAATTTATTTAAAACTCTAAGTTGCAGCACTTATTTACAATAGAAAGAGATTTAGCAATTACTCATACACAGCAACACAGTTAAGGCTCTAATACTATACTCATTCATTTTCATACTAGGGAAAAGTTTGAGCAAGGATGAATATTTGGAAATGAGGGGAATTTTTTTTGTTTAAAACTCTTTGTGAAAGTAAAAAGGGACCCTAACATTTTGTTTAGTAGCGCAGGGATCCTAAACTAAGTTAGACACTGCACTGCATGTACATAAACATATATCTTTTGCATGCATTAGTCTATTGAATTGATTGCAAACCTTCGCGTCATTCATAGTATCAAAGTGATTGCAGATCATTATCAAAGCATGTAATTAAAAAGTAGCAAAATACGACAATCCAATGAAAATGTTAAAGCATAAAACAAAAAGTCGATTTCCAATCAACAGCTTTCAGTTCTAAAATAGACGCCGGCAAGTTAAATCACTGCACCTTTGACAGCCGCTTGTTTAACGTGACAAACAACTAAGAATTAATTTTTATAAAACATCGAAAAATTGAACCTGTGACAGAAACAAAACTTATGAATTTCTTTATATTTGCTGTCTAACTCAGATTTTTAAAATGTATTCCATGTGTTTATTATTGAAAACAAACTGTTAACACTGTTGCCAATCTTTTTCTTACAACAGTCAACGAAACAAACTATTTAAGTAATCTGACGTAGCAAAATATTGGTAGGCATATTTGACAACTCTTGTTATTTACAAAAATACACATATTTTTTACAGTAAAGCAATCGGCAACAAAACGGGTTTTTTTTTTTTTTAAATAAAAGGTATGATTTGGGGGCCCCTTCAAATACCGAAGAGGAAGCCTGGGCTTCCCCAGGCTTTTCGGTGTACGGGCCCTGGGTAGGATTGAAATTGTAACCGCATACAATTGTTTTGTACACTCTGTTACTTGTTTAATAAAAATTTAAATAATTTGAAAATTTTAACTAAGTTTATAAGAATAAATTAATTAAAAATATTACCGAAATGAAATAAATTGACTTACCAATGCTATCTAAAACTTGCACCACACCAATTCCGTTTCCGTAACACCAGCCGAACAGCTACAATTAATCAACACAAAGCCTTGACCTCTTAACACAAACAGAAGCAGGCAGAAGTGAAAGTTGAAGTGTTTTGCGTCGTGCTATATGTTGAGAATTTAACGATGAGTTGAGTTGAGAGATCGAAAGCAGAAAGCGAGTCACTAGTTTTATTGATTTTATCGGTAGCAAATTGTTGTTGCCAAAAAAACATGAAAGGTTTTCCCATTTTGCCATCGTCGTTTTTCCCAACGAAAAATCAATGTTGGGCCAACGGAGGTGCTGACAACCGTTGCCAACCTACAAAAGCAGTGGTTGGGGTTTCGTTGGTTAATTGTTGGCAAAATTACCAACCGTTCGCCAATAGTGCCAACCATTTCCCAACGTTGGGCCAACGAACTGTGCTACTTGGGTATACTCCATATCTTTCAACATTCTCAGTTTCAAACAACAGTTTTAGCTTACTGTTGTGTTAGATACTGCTTAAAATAACTTATCTTTTCGGTAGAATTCATATTAACTATTGCTTTCAGCGCAACGAGTGCCTGCAAGATCGAGGAGAGGGAAACAGAGCCGATTAAGTAAAGCCAAAATGCACATCGAAAATGCGCATGCGTTAAAAGTTCAGCTCCAAATACCGAAGAACTAAACTTGTCGCCAACGGGTGCCGAATGGGAGATGGTTTCACAAGGTGCTTCCAGCACGGGAAAACTAGTTTCTCCGAGCCAGAAGCACGGCTTTATTGAAGAATGACGATGGTTACTGAATGGATTCTTTTTATTAAGCGATATAATTAGCATTAAAACATTGAACACATTTTAAAATTATTTTTAAACTAGCGGTACCCGCAACGGCGTTGCCCGTGCAAAGTTAAAATAGCTGCGCCTACGGCGCAACTTGTTTTTTTCCCCAAGGAAGACACCGAAGGCGACTTCTTAAGTCACTTCTGAGAAGATAAAAAACTTATTTCAGCCAATCTTTTTCCACAAATGTATATCTACTTTGATTTAGGTATACAATTATTTCAATCTATCACTAATAACCTATATTTATTGATCTATATTTGTATCCTGTGGCATATGTATCATTATTACATCATCAAAACTTTTACATAGTTTTTTTCTTTTTTTTACTCTGACTCTGATAGATAGCAGTACATGCTTTCTGAGTCTGAATTCAAAAATATAAATGTTATTTCATAAATGTTTATTTCAACCAATAAAAAGGGTAAATTGTGATACAAAAATTAAGTGTATTAGTAGTTCGCTACTTGTTTTTGGTAATTAATGAATATTATTTTTATGAGTAGATAAAATGTTACTAATAAGTTTAATAATCTATTAACATATTAAAATTTTTCATCCCAGTTGAATTAAACTGGTTGGGCGAGCCGCTTAATTGAATAATAATGCTTGAAATCGATATACAGTGTTCCCTCGCCACTTCGCGCTTCATGTTTCGCGGCTTCAGCGCTTCGCGGGGTTTTTGCAAAATATTCATCAAAAATTAAAAATGAAAAAATACAACCATATCGGCAGCCACAATGCGGAAAAGAGCTTTGTTTCATGTTGATGCGCGAAAGAGAAGCAAAGAGATGAGTTGACTCAGAGTACATACCACGGGCTCTCAAAAGCTCCCACCAACACAAAACTTTTCGCTTCTCTCAGAAAGCAATGTTGATTAACGTTTATTACTGTACTATACGTTTTGTAATTAACTTTATTAATTATCACCGACACGTTTAAGTAAATACGTATACTGTTGTAATTTTTGTCTTAAATGTCTGAAGTATAAATACTGTTTACATGTTTAAAACATTCGTGTACCTGCATACACGAAAATGCTTAGGGGCAAATCCTACTTCGCGGTTTTTAAGTTTTCGCGGAAGGTTCTGGTCCCAATTAACCGCGAAAAACGAGGGATTACTGTATATTGTTCAAGCAGGCCTCTAAAAAAGAAAATCAAATTTTCCACCTGTCCAATAACCATGGGTGATTCAATGCGGAAAAAACATTTCCGAACTTCACACAAAATTTTCAGAAAAAGTATGCACCACCAATTTAAAATGAAAAACTATATAGGTTAACTACCCCCCCCCCCTCCTCAACACACAGTACATACGCAAATATATACATATATATATAAGCTCAAAAATAATCCTTCAAGAAATTAAATGTAAGGTCTTGTATACCAGAAGTCTTTTTTTTTTCTGGAAAGAATTATTTATTATACAGATATTAATTGTCAAAGAAATCTTAAAATAAATTAATTTTAAAAATTTCGAAATTTATTTTTTTTTTCGGAACAGGTGCTCGAAGATTTTCGGAAATGTCGGATCAGAATCACTCATGCAGTAGACATTATTTGCTACTGATGTAATTGTAACTGCAATTTTTAATGGATTGCATTTTTTAAAAAATAAATTTCGTTGAAATAATCAATCAAATCTGAAAAGACTTTCTAAAACACACTGATTTTCGTTACATGCAAGGCCGGCGCCCTTATTGTTTACATTCATCCGCGGAATTTCTGAAACTCACTTCACTTTAATTCACTTTCAAGAACTCGTGTGAAGTAAAGAAAATGCTGGAGGATTAATATTTAAATTGTTGAATTTAAAGAATATTGAACGAATTTCAAAAAAACAGCTTCGAAGTGCAAACCACCAAGATATGATAGAATTTTGTGCTACTTTTCGTAATCGTACGTTGCGTAGATTTTGCTGTAGCGCGTATATAAACATGACGTTGCCAACTCGAAAGTTCATCAAACTTTCATTTTATATATATAGATTTACGATGTCTAAAGCTAAATAAACCTTTTCGTTACATTAAACGTAATTGAATCGGTGAGTGCAAAAACAGCACTAGTTGAGAAAACGTTGTGAGATATTTGCAAAAACAACTTTCGTTTTCAAATTTGATTTTTTGTTTGTTAACACCATGCCTAGGTTTTATAACGGGGAGGTCTTGTCAGTTGTATTCTTTCTCGTTGCAACGTGTTGTTCTAAATGTTTAGTATAATTTTTGCCAGGTATCTAAAAATGACGGATTTTGTACTAGTACTGTTTTTCCATTCACCGATTCCATTAATTTATTTGAAGTATTTTTTTCTAATAGAATATTTCGCTTTTTGAATTTGATTTAAAATTTCTGGTACTATACGGAAAAAAATTACTGTAAAAATACGGAAAGGAAACTGAGAGTTTCTGTTCTACGAAGAACTTGTTTCAAATCAAATAATGAAGTTTCTCAATAAAAGACGGATTTTCGCAACTAAAGAGAAAGGTCTGTTTAGTTGCGTTAAACAGAAAACTTGAGTTCCGTGACTACCAGTTTAAATATGGTAAATAAATGTTCAATTAAACATTTTAAATCAGTGAATATTAGTTTAAAAATTACACAGAAATGCATAATTTATTTCTAGCTCTAGTAAGAGCAGACAAGCCCTCCCAACTCCGGATGCATCTTTGGCCGAGCGGCCAAAGGTACAGGAATCACAACAGCGTGGTCTCAACTAAATTCATCTTTCGACTTTGTGTGCCAGAAATTAATTCAGCATACTCACAGATAGCGCAACTACTGCAACGTTATCAATTTACAGAATGTTCTTTTTTTAAAGACTTTGAAGTTTCCTGTTTTTAGTACTTTTACGTCAGACTCCGGATAAATGATTTCCAGGACATTCTCATGTATTTTCGGGAAATATTTTAGATGTAAAATTTACAATATGTTTCTTACTGTATATCACATGAATGTGGGTACAATAATTAAACTGACAATGACAAAGCCACACGTTAAAAAACTCGAAACGTAATGACATTTATCCTTTCACGTTTTCAATGAAAAATGCTTCTGTAATCATAAAATACTATCTCTACAAACAGAGTCTCGCATTTCAAAGTTCTTGGAAAGTGAAAAATCTCCTCAATTAATATAAGTTTTTATAAAAAATCTATTTTTTTGTGGATCTTTATAATATTTCGTAGCAGATGATGATATGACGTAGCAAATAATATTTAATTTTCTCTAATCCATTTTTTCTCTAAGCTATTTTAAAAATTCATTTGTAATTTACTGATATTTATAAAATAGTTAGTTGTGTGTGACATCTTTGAAGCATTTTATGTTTAGAAATTGAGAAAGGAGTGGCTGCCTTGAGCGCAGTGAAGAGGTTTTGGGTTCGATTCCCGTGCTGTCATTTCCCTGTTTGTATTGAAATTTGTAACAGTCTATCGTATTGTCTTGTTCTATCTGCCGTATCGGACGCGAGCTTGAAGCATATCCATTGAGAAAAACAAATGAACTCTAAAATGTATGTGACCTGAAATGGGAGTACTTGACAATTTTTCCGCAACCAATCAGAAAAATTTCAAGTGTGACGTTGCTTGAGAAAAAAATTCTGGTGCACAGCCAGTTGTAACCTGCATGTCATCCCTGCAGGTTACAATTGAAATTTTCTCGTTTAGCTTCAAACGTAATTTACATTACTTGTTCTTGTGCTATGCTTTCATTGGTATTTACTGCCACATATTTTTAGCAGCCCAGTTGGAATTTGCATTAAGTTTATCACTTAAAAGTGGTTGGCACGTCTCGATGACGGTTTTCTTATAAATGTGCTTGGAAATGTGGTTTATAAGAAAAATATTTGCTGCGTGAGTGACGACAATGTTTTGGTGCTACAATGCTTTGATTATTAAGGTAAGAAAATTAAACTTTTTCGTTAAACAGCTACATTTATTTATTTTTTTCAATGCATCAATTTTTTAACTTGCGCTAAATACTTTTTAACCGTTTTAAAATATATGTTAATCACTCACTGGGAAATTTAATAGTCTGTTAATGCTTTACACTAAGTCTTAAGCAGTAGTTTTGAGAATATAGCATGATATTACTTTTCTTGCCATTAAATGCTAGTATCCCATTTTAAAGCTAGAACCGCTGTAGCTGTCATTTTTACCGTTTCCAAACTTCCTTTTTAACCGAAATGTTACTAATACTAATTATAATGCAACTTTCAGTTGCATTGACTTTTCCCAATATAGGGTAGACCGGGGGATTGCCGCCACCCGGGGCATTGCCACCACTTCCGGTATTCTAGTTAAGGAGACCGGTTAGCCGGCCTGACAGCTCTTGACCTCTAGCGAACGATGCTACAACTAATGCCCCGAGTGGATGGCAGCCATTGCGCGCGTTGTTTTGTTTTTACAGTGACGAACGTTGTTTTGAAGAAGTTTGATCTTATTTTTCCTCTTTGAATAAGCTGAGGTATGTACCTTTAGATGTAACAATGCCTGCATTTGCTATGAATAACTTTTAACTAGGTAGGTATTTTAGCCTATATTTTAATCAAGAATATTGATCACTTCCGTTTGTTGTGATGTCTTTAAATCTACGTTTCTTTCATCTTGTCGGAACGGGGTTATGACGCCATGGTGGCAGCATTACCCCCGGCCGCGTCTTTCCACTGTATAGGTCAAAAACAATTTTTTAAATGTACCCACGGAAAAGAATGTCACCGTTGTTGGAAAGGGAGGACGTGCTGGCTCAGTATATACCTGTTCCCCTAACGGCTGGTCCAATGAGAACATTTTTTTAGATTGGCTCAAGCATTTTCAGAAAAACGTGAAATCCTCGATGGAAGATCCTGTTCTACTTATCCTCGATAACCATGGGAGCCATGTGTCCCTGGAAAGCTATGAACTTTGTCGTGAGAACTACATTCACATGCTCTCAATCCCCCCACAAACCTCACACAAGATTCAACCGCTCGACTTCTCATTTTTTGGACCTCTGAAAAGAGTATTCAATAAGGAGTGTGACAAGTTTATGAGAGCAAGAACCTACAAGAAAATCACTCCTTATGACAATCCTCCTTATTATCAATCTTTTATGGCGCTTATATGTCAGTTGCAACAATAGAGAAGGGAGTATCAGGATTTCGCAGCACTGGGATCTTTCCAGTAAGCTCAAACACCTTCAAGGAAGAAGATCTCTTCGTTGTTCAAAATCTGGAGCCAATATGCAGCGATGATTCAGATGACACAGAATCTGAAAATCAAGAACAGGCAAAAAAGATTATCTTAGAAGAAACTGGTGAAGAAAATAATCTCGTAAATGCGAGCAACACCTCTGAAGTTGGGATGTTTAAGTTGGATGTAGAACCTTGCTCATCAAAGACCGCTCAGGAAGTACCTCAAAAAACGTTTCTTCAGTCGCTAGAAAAGTTTTCACCAATTCCTAAATTGGCAGCAGAAAGGGTAGCGGATAGTTCTATAAGAAAAGGTCACTCGTCAATCCTAACGGGAACCCCAATGAAGGCAGTTTTGGAAAAAAACATCAGCTAAAAGAATGGAAAAGACATTGAAAAGGGAACAAGCCGAAAGAAAATCTGCAGCTAAGATTTTGGGAATGTCCATCAAAATTGAATCCAAGGCAAGGAAAGAAAAAGCAGTGACAACACGGCAAAAGAAAATGACCAAATTTGTTAAGAAAACTGGCCAGCGACTTTTTAGTTTTGAAAACTCTTCAGATGAGGAGGACATCATCGACGTCAAAAAGTTGTGTGACGACAACGATAATGATGACCCTTTTGTTTCAAGCGATCCAAACGTTCAATTTTGTGCCATATGCAATGAATATGGAACCAACGAACTGTGGTACAGATGCACTTGTTGTGGCAAGTGGGTGCATTCAGAGTGTAGCGATGCTGAGACAACTGAAAACTACATTTGTGATTTTTGTAAATTTTAAGAAATCACATAAGTTTAAAATACACTGTTTTTTCACTAGTATAAACTAAAAATGTCATATCTTTTGCTTACCCATTCCTATATAGTAATGGTAATTGCATATAAGCTTTTCAATAAATTTTGCTTCTTAGTATTTTAGTCATATTGACTAGTGGTGTCATTACCCCAGGTTCATGGCGGGATTACCCCACCTCCATGGGTAATACCGTCACAGCGCAGAGGGTAATAAGTTCATTTTTTGTGACTATTTAATTTAAAGATTTATTGATAACAAATTTTGTATACTATCTTAAGATAAGACGTACTATGTTCCAAAAATTGATCTAGCTCATAAATACGATTTTTGATGGTGATAAAAATTGAAGTTCCTTAACCTTTTAAACGCCGCACTATGATTGGAACATGCCACAAACTACTTATTGCAAAAAATCACTTGATAAAGCAAATATAAGAATTATGGGTAAGTTTTTTATTTAAAAAAAACATTTTTGTACACGATTTTTGGCATGTTCCAAGAATGGAACATTGGCGGGTAACACTCGGTTTTTTTACATGTTTTTAAAAAAGTTAATTTGCGCTTTCTAAGTTCAAACTAATGGTTTTTTGAGGAATCTTAAAGAAATTGTAGGAAAATTACACAAGGTTTTTGTGATTAGCACTACTTCCAGGGGAAAATAGCCAAGCTGTACTGAAATTCCAGGGAGAGTTTTCATGAAGTAATTCGGTTATACATGTTCTGCATATGCAGCGAAGCTTCAAATAATAAAGTCTAACAAACTGAATTCTAAAATGATTTGTTGCTGATAACCAGGCGTTATAACTAGAGAAATAAAATTATTTATTATCTTTTGAATTCATCAAAATTAAACAAACGGAAATAAATTTGCATTAGAAAAACAATAAGTATCACTGTGCTATAGTTTGGAAAACACAAAGTATAATGTGAATAAAAAGTTAAATAATGAATAAATAGCAAATCTTACTAAAATTCTTTGAAACAAAGTATAATAGTTATTATAAATGTTCGCGGATTCGGTGTCCTGAATTTTTTCCACTGTGCATTGTAGCTAGGAAAGCATGCTTCGCGCCGTCTTTTGTCGCACTCAAAATATTTTTTTGTAGTATTCTCCTTGCATACAGCACAACTCCTTGTGATGTAGACGCAAAATAATGTGCATCAGATTTTCTTAAAGCTTCAGAAGGATGTATTCGAGGTCCAGGGACAAAATGGATTTTCGTCTTCATGCGAAGTAAATGCAAGGTCACCTCCCTCCCAAAATAGAGATAGGACAATTCTGCTGTTGCACGTGTGTGCAAATGTAAATGCAAAATCCAGTCAGCAGCTTCAGCCATATATATGAGACAAGCATCGGCTGGAAGAACGGGCTCTATAAATGTCGTCATCAATGTCTTCTTCATTTGTTGAGCATCCACTTTCTTCTGGAGGCAATTGACAAATATCAATATATTCTTCAGAATCATCAGATACTTTTTTCCACCAGACCCCTACCTGTTAGCCGAGGCCTTAGGATTGCTTGCTCACGGGGCGAGGTTGTGGGGTCCAGGGATTTTACATGCACATATCCCAAAGTGTACATGGTGGGACTTCAGCGGGTATCGAACGCGCGACAATCCAGGTGGAAGTCCGACGCTCTGACCACTAGACTACCACGGCCTTGAACCATCAGATACTGTATAAAAATAATCCAGTGACTCGTCTACAGTTCGAAAAGGTTTTGAATGAAACATCAGATCAGTGTAAGGAATACTCACTAACTGAGAAAAATCGCAGAGAAGAAAAATAGCTGACAGTCTTTCTTATGATTCCCTAAACATGTGTTCCTCTGTGTTGTCTCCACTAGCACCCCCGTAATGAACTATTTTATCCTTGAACTATTTATTTTATCCTCTAATTTGTACGCCTAAGTCACAAACGAAGTCTAGCTATCAAAAAACATATGGGGTTTTAGAGAAAAGTAATCCCCTCCAGGTTACAGGAAGGGTTGTTGCGGATGGTCAAATGGAGGAGGGGGGGGGGGGCAGACGGGAACAGAATGTAAATAAACAGTCATTAAACACATCTGCCTAACATTTACCATTAGCTCCAACATTTAAAAAATGTCTTTATTTATTTGATACAATGTAAATAAAAGAACTGTAATGTGTTAAAACATAGACCTTTACACGCCAATGTTCCATTTTTGGAACATGAAAATTTCATCGCCAATAAAAGTTATATTAACATAATTTTCTTGCTTGATGAAAAGTACAAAAAAATGAATAAATTACATTTTTTTTTTATAGTTGATACCACTACTTTCAGTAAAATAATAATTATGTCAAAAAATCAATCAGTAGTTCAAATACACACAGAAATTTTTTCAGCGCAATACCGATAAAATTGTATTTTTCACAGATTTTTAGAGTTGATGTTCCAATATTGGAACAATGGCGGGTAAAAGGTTAAGGTGGCGTCTACCCTACATCATGTAGGACAAGTCAAAAGTTACTTATAATTAGTAACTACGTAGTGCAAACTGAAAGTTTTGAAATGGTCAAAAACCAGTTCGGCAAATCTAGTATTTACATTCTCATTTTACGAGGTTTGTATTTGCACAATATGTAGAACATTTTTGTCTCTTAATTGTACTCGAAGAATTTGGAGAGCTCCATTGCAGACTCTATAATAGTACACAGCAAAAAGCACAAAATACCGTGGTATGCTACCTTGTGTGCTTTCTAAGTCTTTCTGTGCTTTATACTGTTTGTCGTAAACTGGGATTATTTTTCTTGAATAAATCAAATTCCGTTCTTTCGCGCTCCCCATGATGGTAGTGTATTCAAGTATTTTGAATGATGCAAAATGAAAAGTACACGTGGAGAGTATTTGATGAACCTTAGTGTTATAAAGCAATGTCTTTAACCTTTTGCGGTAGCAAAAAATTCCCCCGACTTATGTGGGTGATTTTCAAAAAGATTGACAGTTTGATGTCCGCAGTATAAAATCTGAATTTCCTGTCGATAAAACTATTATTCTGCCATTGTAAAAACCTGTAGGGAAGCATCATTTCATACTTAATTCAATGCATTCATTACATTTTTTCCAAGTTGTGTTAAATTTTATGCTTCTTCTATTACTTTAGTTGGAAAGTAATGGAAAATTGCGTGTCCGGAGCAAACAATTCACAGAAAAAGAGTCTTTTTTTATCATTCCAAGTTACTTTTTTCTTCAATATGATTTAAAACATGAAGTAATATGTGTTTACTTAACAAAAATGCAAGTGATTTTACTGAAATGTTTATCTAATATTTTAAAATTTAAAGAACGTCTTTGTCCCGACAGGCAGCTCGTGAGTGTTACCTCGAGAAAGTTCCTATCATTCAACTTTCAAAATATTTAAATATTGTAATTATTTTCTGTGGTAGGGAAGATCAGTATGTTTCTTTTAACCTCGCACCATCTAGAATGGGTTAGTTTTATTCCTTTACAGTTTTACAGTCGGACATACAGTTCAACATGATGAGTATTTTTATTACTTCTCAGGAGTGTTACCCATTTATTTCCCAATATTTTTTACAGCACAAAAAAAAAGCAATTCAGCAATAGTGTATTTCTTGTAGAGGAATCAGTCAGAATTTTTTTTAATGAAGAATGTTTTAATAATTCTCATGAGTGTTACTTGGAAAGAGAAGGAAGTTACAATCATGATTGAAAACAACCAAATAATAACTAAATCTGCAGATATCGATATTTTATGAGCTTTAACTCAAGCTGATGTTAGTTTTTTATTCGAGGATATATTTTATTGCTATATATATAGGGTGTTTTTTTTAGAGGCAGAGAACTTGAAATGGAAATAAAACACAAAAAAATGTCTGTAATATGGTTTGTTTTATTTGAAGGAAAATTTTAAGGCATTAATGTTTGAATATGATGTCGAGCATGTGATACCGCGGTTGGCGCGTACATGACGTAACCTGGAAAACTGTGTGTGAAAACACTTTTCGCAGTAGAACTGTTGACTGGCCACCTTGTTCTTGCGATTTGACGCTCTTGGATTATTTCCTTTGGGGATATGTGAGGTCCTTTGCCTACGCCGATAAACCAGGAACAATGCAGCACATGGAAGTCACGATTCGGCGCATTCTTGTCGACCTTCAGCCAGATCTACTGCGACCTCTAGGTTACGCCATGTACTTGTCAGCAGTGGTGGCCATATGCCCAACATCATATTCAAACATTTATGCCATGAAATGCTCTTTCAAATAAGCAAATTACATGAATATTAAATACATTTTCTTGTGTTTTATTTCCATTTCAAGTTCTCTGCCTCCAAAAAAACACCCTGTATATATATTTTAAAAGGAACAACTTGACACAAAATTTTAACGTTAACAAATATGATTTTTGTGTGTTTCATTTAAGATATGTTTTATTCTTAAGGGGTAAATAAAGAAAATATCCCGTACTTGGAACCCCCCCCCCCCCAAAAAAAAAAAAAGTAAAAACATAAACATTTGTTCGTGCATGCCAGTTGCTACTTTATGTTAATAAGAAAGTGATGTATTGCAAACTATTATCTTTACTTTACTTAAATTAAAGATATAGTTTGAAGAATTAGAACTATTTATTTCGATTTTTTACTGCCTACTTTAAAACTGAAGTTATTTTTTATTAGTTCTGTCTAAAAACATCTATTTCTGGATCAGAATCATGAGAGTAGTGATGTTTTATTACATCTTTAATGTAATGTAGCAATTAATGAGGTAAATATTTTCAATTTTGGTCTCTCTTTTTTTAATCATTGTTATTTTTATTACTGTTAATATTTTTAGTGCATTATTGCAAAAGGATTGTTGGTTTGTCTCATGAGTGTTACTGTAGCTAAAAATTAGAATTGCATTAATATATTTGTTAGTTAATAATTAAAAAATGGCTTGCTAATTAAGGCTAAACAGTTACTTCTTATACCTGCAGTGAAAACATTTAATTTTTAATAAAAACATTTTTATTGAAAGTTGTATCCTTCATTTAAAAAACAAAGTAACACTCCTGAGATAAAATGCTATTAAAATAGTTTAAAAATTTTAAATAAGTAAATTTTAATACTATTTTTACTTATTACAAAGTATTTAATAAATTATATATTATATTAATATATATATTATAAATAATATTAATAAAAAACATTTTTATTGAAAGTTGTATCCTTCATTAAAAAAAAAAAAGTAACACTCCTGAGATAAAGTGCTATTAAAATAGTTTAAAAATTTTAAATAAGTAAATTTTAATACTATTTTTACTTATTACAAAGTATTTAAGATTACCTAATCAAGATTTTTTAGATTAATTATTGATAAGAATTATTTTACAGAATATTTAGGAACGGTAACACTCATGAGAAAAACCATCACTTGTCAAGACACTTTTTGAAAAATCTAATATATAAATATAAATTAACTCGAAAAAAAACCAACTGCTCAGAATGCAGTAAACTATAAGGAACTTATGCGTTGGCAAGTTTTTATGTTTGCTGCAACAAAAATTTTCAGATTGTGTCAAACCCAATCCGTCAACAAGTTTGAAAATCACCCATGTAAGAGAACGGTACAGTGCAACTCGCTGAGAGGCGTCACACGGTGTTAGAAATCTTTTTCCGATTTCTTTTCTAAAATCGTTTTCTTTTTTTTTTTCGATATGGGAGTTTTTTGAAGGGAATATAGAGCTTCGATTGATTATAAAATGACACAAATATAATATTAAATTTCTTAATTAATAATCATGCGTTTTTGTTTCTGTGAGAATGGCATGACGACGTACATACCACGTAGTTGGCGATTCCTGTAACAAAAGAATTTCCACCGCAAGATTGAACTGCTTAAAAATATGCCGCTGTTTTCAAGTTAAATAATGTAAGCTTGAATTGATTTCTTCTTTACTGCTAGCTATTGGTGCTGTATTTTAGGATCATGGTCATTTCTTAGCTATATCGGCTTACTTCGTAGTAGGTGAGAAAGGACAGTTCTGCGCCAGCAGGCGCAATGCCCGTGGGCGTGGGCGTGACCGTTGCGCCTCTTAATGCCCCCAGGCGTGCTCTCGGGCTTTAGTCGAGTGGAGTTGAGTTGTATGCCCTCAGGCGTTTTTCAAGTGGAGTTGAGTTGTTTTTGCCCTCAGGCATTTTTCGAGTAGAGTTGAGTTGTATGCCCTCAGGCGTTTTTTACGAGAAGAGTTGAGTTGTTTTTCAAAAGTTTATACTTTTGGAATGGCAACACTTTTTAATTAAGGTTTTAACCCCATTATTACGCCTCCTAGCGGCAAATAGTGGAACTACTATACCGCTGTTTTCAATACTACGAAAAGTTAATATTTTTAAGGATGGCAACACTTTTTCGTTTAGAATTAGGACTTTGATGTAATGCGAAGTCGATTGAGGCCCCATCTATGAGAGGAAAATGGAACTATTATCGATCTTAGACTTATTTTCAATGTTTTCTCTTAGAATTCGAGCAGGAACTATTAACAAAAAATAAATTATAATGTATAATGAATTAAATTTAATCTCCTTAATTACATCCCAAGTAAAACTTAGCTGAAAGGTTGAATAAAATTGTTTCTCATATGCTTCTGATTTTTTATTTATTTATATATATTTATTTCAGACTTAGAAAAATTTTTAGTTGGAAGTGGCTTTTTTTCTCCTAACTATGTAAAACATAGTTAAGAAGTACTGTAAAATTTTTCTGATGAGTTTTGCAAACGTTTTCTTAAATCTTAATTTTAGCTGCATGACACATTTCATCCTAAAGTTTTTTCTACTTTATTTTATCACACTTACAGTTTCCTTCAAAGAATATCAAGTGCATTTTATAGAACACTATTCCTTAACACATGAAAGCAAAAAAAAAGAAAAAAATCCCCAGATTTAACTCGTAAAACTTAAAACGATAATGTAAAAATACTAAGTAAAAAGCATACTCGTCCAGTAAAACTTAGTACAAAAATGTAAAATTACTAAGCACAAAATGTTTAAACAGCATGCAGATATGAAAGTACTAGACGAAAAATGTCAAAACAGCATGAAAATATAAAAATACCAAGTATTAAATGATAAAACAGCACGAAACGAGTGTTAGTACTACTAGTGCTTGTTCCAAACTTAGTTTCTTCCAGCCAACTTTAGTGCGAAAAGCAAAAGTACTATGCCCAAAATGTTAAAACTTAGATTCATTCCGTAAAACAATAGAGAATATAAGAAATTATTAAATAAAACTGTTTGAACTTGTAAAAAAAATTATTTTCCACTTGCAAAATTTTATAACTTCGCATGAAAATGTAACGGTTGAAACTTTGAACTAAAATTTCAACACTGAATCATAAAAAAACCCGAAACACTTTAAACTGTGGAATAAAGATTCGAGACTTAAAAAGTAAATGTAAAAACACTAAAATAGATTTGAAAATCTTAAAAGTGAAATAGAATAATAACTTCACTAGAAACACTGAAATAGAATCGTAAAACTTGAAAAATTTAACTCTCAAAACTTAAAACTATTGCAAAGTGCTTTATGTGAAACGTAAAAGTGCTGAGGGCAAAATGCTAAAACTGAGGAAACTTGGAAATGCGTGGAACAAATCCTTTAAAACTATAAACTTTCAAAACTTAAACTCATTCAGAAAAGAACGGAAATGAAAAATTACAAAACAAAAGTGTTACGCTCTTGCAAAATATTAAAACTTAACGCAAAAAAATGTAAGAAAGTACAAAACACCAAAACTTAAGAGTAGTATAAAAAACTGTTACTTAGATTCATCTAAAACATGACTCGGAAAGAGTAAAAGTAATATATGCAAATTGAAAAAACTTATATTCACCTACTAAAATATAAAAATAGCAAGTACAAGACGTTAAAACAGAACGAAACTGTGAAAGTATGAAACGTAAAATTAGAAAACTTAAAATTATCTACTAAAAGTTCGGTAAAAAAAAAAAAAGGAAAGGTACTAAGAGCGAAAACTAAAAAACAGCATGAAAAGCTAGAAGTAAAAAATACAAAACATCAGAACTTAAATTCATCCAGAAAAACTTAGAACAAAAAATGTAAAAGTTCAGAAATTTTCAAAACAAAAGTGTAGTGCACTTGCAAAATGTTAAAAATTAGTGCAAAAACGTAAAAAGTAATATGTACAAAATGTTAAAGTTTAGATTTATCTACTAAAACAGTGAATGAAAATGTAAAATTACTAAATGTAATATAATAAAGAAACACGAAAACGTAAAAGTACTAAGTACAAAACGTAAAAAAAATTATTTATCTTCTATAACTTAGACTGAAGTCGTAAAATTACTAAGTACAAAGTGTTAAAACATCATAAAAATGTAAAAATAGCAAGTATAAAGCAGCAAAACATAGATTTGTCTGCAGAAATCTTGATCAAAAATGTAAAATTTCAAACAACAAAATCCTAAAACTCTGAAAAATTGAAAACATGCTGTACAAAACAGCAAAACATGTAAAAATGCTAAGTATAAGGCTGCAAAACTTAAATTTTTCCAGAACGAAGTTGTAAAAGTACGGAACTTTTCAAAGTAAAAGTGTTATGCACTTGTAAAATGTTGAAACTTAATGTAAAAATGTAAAAAATACTACGTCCAAAATGTTAAAACTCTGATTTATCAGTCTAAAACTTAGAATGAAAATGTAATTGAATCGAATGTACTAAGTCTGAAATAGTAAAGTAACACGAAAATGTAAAAGTACGAAGTATATAGCGTAGTCATCAAGTGAAACTTTGTACAAAAATGTTAAAGTTTAAGTACGAAACTTAAAAGACTTAGATTTGTCTGCAGAAATCTTGATCAAAAAACGTAAAAATTACGAAAAAATACGATCAAAAACGTGGATTTATCTACAAAAATCCTAACTAAAGTAAAATAAACTATGAGTACAAAATGTTCAAACATACTACAAATGTAAAAATACAAAGTAGTGTAAACATCCAATTTAAAAAAATCTACAGCAAAAAATATGCAAAAATATAAAACTGTCAAGTACAAAATGTTAATACTACTGAAAATTACACTGAAATACATAACATTCTTTATAGTTTTATGAGCACGGTCACTGAAATAAACCAATATTTGCTAAACGTTAAAAAGATTTTGAGCACCAGCCGTTTTCTGTTGACAAATAATCTGAAAAACAGTATGGGACCTCAAGTCCGGAATGCTCGGGGCCGCGATCTTTCCGGATTTTGGAATATTCCGGAATTTGGGTTCATACAATAAAACGCAGAATGAAAATGTAAAATAGTAAGTATTGAATTTTAAAGCAACAAGAAAATGCAACCTTACCAAAAATGTAAACATCAAAATTTAGGACGAGTAAAAGTACCAAACTTAATAAAACTGGTAAGTGCAAAACAAAAAAAATATTATATTTATATACTAAAACATACAGAAAAACTTAGAACAAAAATGTAACTGAAAATTTTCAAAATGAACGTGTTATGCACTTGAAAAATGTTAAAACTTAAATTTATCTACTAAAACCCAAAATAAACATGCAAAAATAATAAGTATAAAACATTGTAGCAACACAAAAATTTAAGAGTACTAAATACAAAATGTAAAAAAAGTTAGAGTTATCTACAAAAACCAAGGGAAGTCGTAAAATTACCAAGTACGAAATGTTTAAACATCATAAAAATGACTAAATAGTAAGTATAATGTATCAAAACATGGATTTCCTCATTGAAATCTTAATCAAAAATGTAAAAGTTCTCAAAAATGCTAAAGAAGTGAAAAAATGAAAAATACGCAGTGCAACACAACAAAGCGTGTACCCTAACTATAAAACTTCAAATCTTGAATTCATCCAAGAAAAAAGAAAAGAAAAAAAAGCTAAGAACAAGAAAAAAGATGTAAAAGTACGAAAATTTTCACAAATAAAACTTATCCACTTGCAAAGTGTTAAAACTTAATGCAAAAATACAAAAAGTACTGTGTATGAATATTGAAACTTAAATTTATCAACTAAAACATGGAATAAAGATGTAAAAATATTAAGCATAATATATTAAAGCAACACTAAAATGTAAAAGCATTACATTACAAAGCATCTAAACTTAGATTCAGCTAGTAAAACTTAGTACAAAAATGTAAAAGTACTAATCACAGAACCTCAAATATACATTTATTTACTAAAAAACAGAATGAAACTGTTAAAGTATTTAAGCCAACGCATCAAACAAGGATTAATCTATTAAAACAGTATAAAAGAAAGAAAAGTGCTACATACAAACTGCCAAAACTCTTAAAACTAAAATTTAAAAATTTAACAAATCATAAAATTTTAAAACTTAACTTCATCCAGAAAAACTTAGAACGGAAATGTAAAATTACTGAAGTTTACAAAACAAAAGTGATAGGCATTTGCAAATTATTAAAAGCAAAAATGTAAAAAGTACTAGATACAAGAAGTACGAAACATCAAAACTTAGAGTAGTATAATAACAAAACTGCAACTTCGATTTATCAAGTAGCACTTAACTCTAAAAATGTGAAAGAAATGTGAAAACTGATATTTACCTTTTAAAATGTTAAAATATTAAGTACACAATGTTAAAACAGAACGAAAATGTAAAGGTACGAAATGTAAAACTCCAAAAGTTAAATTCATCTACTAAAAAAACGGTTTGAAAAGTAAAAGTACTATGTACATTAGGGTGGCCCTTATTTTTCAACTTTCGGAAAGCTTAGCTCCCAATCCCCTATCTTGTTCCAATCAAGAAAAAATAATATGTGCGAAATTTTAGCTTAATCGGACTTCATTCTGTCGGCCCTCATAGACCATGAGTTTTTGAAATCGTCATCTGTAAAGTTATGGACGATCTCTTTGACATAGCTCATTTAGATGCTTTGGAACAGATGAAAAATGAAGACAATAAGAAATTTTTAATTTTTCAGCGCCAAAAAGGAAGACGGGCTCCGTAATTGGTGTTGATCAAAACTTAAAATATAAGGAAGAAAGAGCACTAAAACGCTCTGCAATAGAAAGTTTCAGGAAAAAAAGAACTTATGAAGAAATGGAACAACAATTTGCTACTTGTCAACCTCTTGTAGTGAAAACTGATGATTCAACACCATGGAGCCAAAATAGTGTTAGTGGTGACGACAGTGAAAATTCTACCACCGTTCAACAGATATCACCAACAGCATCAACTGCAGCCATAGAACCAGCCCGTCGAGGTTCATTACATTTTTTTACTCCCCGTCTTTGTGAAGTTTTTGATAGGTGCAAAATTACTGATAGAAGTGAAGTTTTCATATTAATGGCTGCTGCAGAAGCTTTCGGGCATGATACTGAAAAGCTAGTAATAAATCGTACTTCCTTTCAAAATCTCAAAAAAAAAAAAAAAAAAATAGGGAAGCAAGATACACAGAAATCCAGAACAAATTTAAATTAGACAGCTGCCAAAAATTAGGGTTACACTGGGATGGAAAGTTGTTCCCAGCACTAACAGGTGTAGAAAAGGTTGATAGACTGGCAATAAGAGTCACCTTTCAAGGCAAAGAGCAACTGCTGGGACTGCCTGAAATCCCAACATCTTCAGGAAAAGAGCAAGCGCTGGCTGTTTAAAGTGCAGTCGAGAAATGGAGTATAACTAACAAAATTCAGGCACTTTGCTGTGATACTACAGCAAGCAACACAGGCCGAATAAATGGTGCCTGCATAAATCTAGAAATGTTGCTCAATAGTGACCTGTTGTACCTCCCTTGTCATCATCACATTTTTGAATTAGTTCTGAGAAGCTGTTTCGACTTGCTGGTGGATGCGACTACTGGTCCAGACATGATACTTTTCAAAAGATTTAGAGAAACTTGGGTTAAAATTGACAAAAATGTTTACAAAACTGATAAACATGAAGTGCCTTATGATGTCCGCTCTACCATTATTCATTTTATTGAGGATCAGCTTGCTACTCATAAACAACTGCGGGATGCTTATCGAGAATTGTTGGAGTTCACAATAATCTTTCTTGGAGGCATTCCAAAGAATGGCATATCTTTTCATATACCAGGAGCTGTAAGTCATGCTAGATGGATGTCAAAAGCAATCTATGCATTTTAAATATTCTTATTTCAAGATCAATTTAAATTATCTCATAGGGAGAAGAATTCCTTAAGAAGAATAAGCGGAAGAGAAGTAATTTCTTTTGCTTGAGTGTATGTTCGAGCATGGTTCTTGTCACCTGACAAAAAGCAAGTTTCAATTAAAGCACCCTATCATGATTTTCTTTTCATGTATCAATTGCTAAATTATCAGGCTATTGATCCAGAAATGAGTAAGGCTGCTGCAAAATTTTTTTCAAAACATCTCTGGTACTTAGTTCCCGAAATTGTGGCTCTTTCCATTTTTGATGACAATGTTCCAATAGATGTTAAGACAAGTATGGCTCAAAGTTATGCTGGAGGTTAAAGGAAGTGAAGAAGATACAAATTATTTGAAGTGATACATTCTTCACCCAAACGATTTTTCATCATTTTCAAATATCAAGTTTCCGTCTTTTGTAACTTCTAGTACAAAAAATTTCTTCCCGAGATTGTCTATCAGCTCCGATTTTCTGTACAAAGACGCTTCAACATGGAAAGATGATGTTGGTTATAAGAGTGGAATTGAAAAACTTCAGACTATCATTGTTGTGAATGACGTTGGGGGGGCAGAAAGAGATATCAAACTCATTTAAGATTATAATAACACTAGTACGCCCGGCAGTCATACGAAATGACCGCTGTTCTAGATATTATAAATTGTAATTAAAGTGATTTGTGCAAAGGTGTCTGCTAATTCAAACTAAATTACCCAGGTCAGGCAGCGAGGACGTCCCTTTGCATACTGCCCCACACTACTATATATTTATTTACTATATAATCAAGTTTGGAAAATATATATTTATCATTGAAATAACTTATTGAAAATTTTATTATGCTTTTCAAAACAAAAGTTTTAACGAAACTAGGCAAAAAGAGCGTTGCCACTCTGATAAGAAAAATAAAAAAAGCGCAGACGATAAAGAAATAAATTAAAAAGAAAGAAAGGATTAAATTAAATTCGCGTATGCATTCATTTTTAACGGAAATTGAAAATACAGCGAAGCCTCACTCAATATGCTAGATAAACGTTTTGATTATTATTAGTATTTTTGTTACATTTGTTAAATGGCAACTGCATTGATTTGTTTGTTAACACGGCAACTGTAACTATACTGTTGGAAACGACAGCAACAATGCAAAAATAAAATAAAACGGGTCAAAAAAAGCATTGAAAATTTTTTAAAAAATAATTAAAAAAAAACCTAATTGAGTCACAACTTTCATTTTTGCGGCGATGCGTTTCTCGGGTCGTAAACATTAACCGTGCCGAATGTGGTCCCGATCGGTAAAACAGTCTAGGATCCTATAGCGGACAGAATAAGGCGCTTATATATAAGATTCTTACAAAAGATGAAGCTGAGAATCAATTTATATTACAAATTGCTGCCGGAGAGCGTAAAAAAAACCCAACTGCTACTAAATCCTCACTTATGAAACAATAATATTTATTGTTCTTTTGCTTACATTATGTTGTAATTCTATCAAAAGTATTATAGTAAATAAAAACGCTTTGCTCTTATTGAAGTTATGTGATCTATTTTTAAAAATCAAATGTGTCTTAATTTTTCATGCTGTTTTGAAATTTTTTTTATAATTTAATTTGGGGAAATTTGATTTGAAATATTTTTAAACAATTGCTGGGAAGACCAGACAATTCCATATACATTTCTCAAAGAAGTAACGGACAAGCTAGGAGCTAGGGAAGAATATACATGTTTGTAATGGAATTAATCAATATGCATTACTTCAAGCTCTTTGAGGGTCGCCTAAACGTTAAATGATTAAGCTGAAATTTTGCATAGCCCCTTTTTTTCATCATTTGAACAGGATCAGGGGTTGGGAGCAGCAAAATTTTAACCTTCAAAAAATTACATATGGTTAAGGGCCACCCTAATGTACATCAACTAAAAACAGCATGAAAATTTAAAAATAGCAAGTACAACACGTTAAAACAGCACGAAAATCTAAAAGTACTAAGTACAAAGCATCAAAACTTACGTTGATCCAGAAAAGCTTGGAACAAAAAATGTAAAAGTACGGAAATTTTCAAAATAAAAGTGCTATGCATTTGCAAGATGTTAAAACTTAATGTAAAAATGTAAAAAGTACCATGTACAAAATGTTAACACTTAGATTTATCTACTAAAACCTAGAATAAAGATATAAAAATACTAAGTATAGTATACTAAAGAAACACAAAATTATAAAAATGCAAAATACTTGAGCTATCTATTAAAACTTCAAAAGATAGATTCAGCATCAAAACATATAATCTGTTTACAAAAATCTTAATCAAAAATGTAAGAGTTCGAAGAACAAAATGCTAAAACTTAAAAAGTAAAGAAACACAGTACAAAACAATAACGAATGAAAGAGTACCAACTATAAAGCTTCAAAACCTAAATTCATCCAGAAAAATTTAGAACAAAAATGTAAAGCTGCGGAAATTTTCAAAATAAAAGTTTTATGCACTTGCAAAACTTAAATTCATCTACTAAAAATTCGGTTAGAAAAGTAAAAGTACTAAGAACAAAAAACTAAAAACAGCACGAAAATATAAAAGTACTAAGTACAAAACATCAAAACTTAAATTGATCCAGAAAAACTTGGAATAAAAACGTAAATGTACGGATATTTTAAAAATAAAAGTATTATGCATTAGCAAAACGTTGGTTCCCCAACTATATTATATATTTTCCCGACTGTGAACATTTCTGTGTTGGGGAAAATTTATAGTTGGGGTAGTCAGTGCTTGGTTAGGGTTCTCTTCATTGTCGGTTAACAGCCACTTCTCTGTTCGCGAGAAGAATGAATCCAATTGTGACTTTAAGATTAAAGTAGATTTCCTTTAAGATTCAAGTAGTTTTTATTTAACGTGTTTTGTTGTGTTGTACTACATATTCTTATTTTTTCACAATTTTAGCAATTTTGTTCTCAGAACTTTAACATTTTTGATCAAGATTTCAGTAGATAAATTTATGTTTTGAAACTTTATACTTGTTATTTATACATTTTAAAGGTGTTTTAACATTTCGTACTCAGTAGTGGCATCAGTCTAAGTTTTAGAAGATAAATCTTCATTTTTTACGTTTTGTATTTAGTACTTTTACATTTTTGTGTGGCTTTAGTACATTATACTTAGTATTTTTACATCTTCATTGTAGGTTCTAGTAGAGAAAGCTAAGTTTTATCATTCTGCAAGTGCATAACACTTTTATTTTGTAAATTTCCGTACTATTACTTTACGTTCTAAGTTTTTTTGAATGTTTTTAAGTTTTGTCATTTAAGGGATTTTGGCATTTAAGTATGAAGTTAGCATTGTTTCATGCAATATTGTTTTGTATTGCGTTTTTTTTTTTTTTAATCTTTCGTAGTATTAGCAATTTGTTCTTCGAAATTTTACATTTTTTGATAAAGATTTCACTCCACAAATCTCCGTTTAGGAGTTTTATTAGATAACTCCATATTTTTTTATGTTTTGTATTTTGTACTTTTACGTTTTAGGTGTTGCTTTAGTATATCGTGCTTAGTATTTTTACTTCTTCATTCTACACATTTTTGCCTTACGTTTCAACGTTTTGCTAATACATAATACTCTTATTTTTAAAATATTGGTACATTTACGCTTTTATTCTAAGTTTTTCTGGATCAATTTAAGTTTTGATGTTTTGTACTTAGTACTTTTATATTTTCGTGCTGCTTTTAGTTTTTTGTTCTTAGTACTTTTACTTTTCTAACCGAATTTTTAGTAGATGAATTTAAGTTTTGCAAGTGCATAAAACTTTTATTTTGAAAATTTCCGTAGCTTTACATTTTTGTTCTAAATTTTTCTGGATAAATTTAGGTTTTGAAGCTTTATAGTTGGTACTCTTTCATTCTTTATTGTTTTGTACTGTGTTTCTTTACTTTTTAAGTTTTAGCATTTTGTTCTTCGAACTCTTACATTTTTGATTAAGATTTTTGTAAACAGATTATATGTTTTGATGCTGAATCTATCTTTTGAAGTTTTAATAGATAGCTCAAGTATTTTGCACTTTTATAATTTTGTGTTTCTTTAGTATATTATACTTAGTATTTTTATATCTTCATTTTAGGTTTTAGTAGATAAATCTAAGTGTTAACATTTTGTACATGGTACTTTTTACATTAAGTTTTTTAACATTTTGCAGATGCATAGCATTTTTATTTTGAAAATTTCCGTACTTTAACATCTTTTGTTCCAATCTTTTCTGGCTCAACGTATGTTTTGATGCTTTGTAGTTAGTACTTTTAGATTTTCATGCTGTTTTAACGTGTTGTACTTGCTATTTTTAAATTTTCATGCTGTTTTTAGTTGATGTACATAGTACTTTTACTTTTCAAACCTTTTTTTTTAGTAGATGAATTTAACTTTTTGGAGTTTTACATTTCGTACCTTTACATTTTTGCTCTGTTTTAACATTGTGTACTTAATATCTTTACATTTTAAAAGGTGAATATCAGTTTTCACATTTCTTTCACACTTTTAGAGTTAAGTGCTACTTGATAAATCGAAGTTGCAGTTTTGTTATTATACTATTCTAAATTTTGATGTTTCGTACTTTTTGTATCTAGTTCTTTTTACATTTTTGCTTTTAATAATTTGCAAATGCGTATCACTTTTGTTTTGTAAACTTCAGTAATTTTACATTTCCGTTCTAAGTTTTTCTGGATGAAGTTAAGTTTTAAAATTTTATGATTTGCTAAATTTTTAAATTTTAGTTTAAAGAGTTTTGGCAGTTTGTATGTAGTGCTTTTCCTTCTTTTATACTGTTTTAATAGATTAATACTTGTTTAATGCGTTGGCTTAAGTACTTTAACAGTTTCATTTTGTTTTTCACTAAATAAATGTATACTTGAGGTTCTGTACTTAGTACTTTTACATTTTTGTACTAAGTTTTACTAGCTGAATATAAGTTTAGATGCTTTGTAGGTAGTGCTTTTACATTTTAGTGTTGCTTTAATATATTATGCTTAACATTTTTACATCTTCATTCCATGTTTTAGTTGATAAACTTATGTTTCAACATGCATTCGCAGTACTTTTTGTATTTTTGCATTAAGTTTTAACACTTTGCAAGTGGATAACAGTTTTATTTCTGAAAATGTTCGTACTTTTACATTTTTTTTCTTGTTCTAAGCTTTTTTTTTCTTTTTTCTGGTAGTAATTTTTGCTTTTTATATCAAAATTTTCAGATTTTTGCGCTCTTTATATAGGGAATACTGCTGTAAGTAAATGTTCAAAAATTAAGGCTAGAGGCCAACTCTATTGTTTTGGTGCAATACTGTAATAACTACTTTTTATAGTTATTTCTAATTATTTTAACATCATATGAGCGAAAACTAGAACTATTAGTAAACTAGAATAACTATATTGTGAACAAAATCAATTATAATAATCATTGAAACAAATAAGGTAATCAAATAAAACAAATTGTAATAAGTTCAAACTCCTCTCTTGAAAAATGTCCATTTTGCAGATATGACCCAGTTTATTTTTATAAGCGATATTTGCACATTCAGCAGCAAAATTTAACTTTGCATAGCAATTTTCGTGTAATTCTAAGAAATATTAAATTAATATTTTCAGCCATATGAAACATGTTTTTATTGTTGGGTTTTTTGGTCATAGTTTTATATGCAGAAACAAAAAAGCGCCGTAATCATGGTAGTTTAGATATTATAAGCAAAAATGTCAGAAAACGTTTTAAGTACTGAGGTGGATTTTTTTTTCAATTTAATTGGGAAGCAACGGCGTAGCCAAATGACTCGAGAATTCGTATAGAAGGCCAAATTTATATGCTGATTGCAAATCTGTTGATGTTCATGTTAATATACATTTACAACGCGGAGGCACTTGCCTTTCCGCGAAAGCCCTTTTCAAAACCACGGAAATTGCCGTAAACCTAATACGCTGCACTAGTATCACACCAGATGGCGCTACCACAATTACGCCACCTCCTTTCTTGGACCTGAGACTGGGTGCCCGGATTTTACATGCACGTATCCACAAGTGACATGGTGGATCTTCAGCGGGCCACAAACCTTTCAGTTCGATGCTTCGGTTTTAATATAAAGACGACCCCTTGACAAAATTCAATGCTTGACATTATTCCTGATGAATTGATATATTTCATGCGAAAATAGTATTCAACTGAGAAGTACCTAACTCATGTGATTAAAACGCAAACATTACGCCTAACATTACGCTCCCAAAATACAAATGCATTGGGAATTAATTTTGGAAAAACTTGTTGACTGAAAAAGACTCTTTTTCACTTCGTGATGGGTTAAAATGGAATTATTTAGCACAAAGGAAATGTGAGTTTCATTGGTAAATTTTTAAAGAGATATGTCGCTGAAAACAATTAAGTAGTTTTGAATTCTATGGCGATTTGGTTTTAGTCCCCTTAACGTTAAAAGCAAAATTCTTTCTCGCAAAACCACTTCAGAAATATTTCTGCAACAAAGAACTTGGGCTCTGGAAACTTGCCTAGAAGAAGTACGGAAGCGAACTAGTTTAAAGGAAATGGAACAAAATTTGCTTCAAATGTCATTTCTTTATTTCCTTTCTACAATTATTTTTTTGCAGATTATTTTTTTATTTGTGTGAAAGGCACGAACATTTTAAACGCTCGTTTGAGATACAGCTTCATGCACTGACAAATACAACCTGCTACCCTTTTCAGTAGTACCATTATTGTCTCCTAAAAATAACTACCTTTAGGTAATATAAAATATGTTATGATACATTACTCTGATAAAATGCTCAGCAGGACAAATACCACCTCTCAGAATGACTATGCAAAATGACTCCGCTTAAACTAGTAGCTGTAAGAAGGGAATGTTATTACGATGACTGTTTTCTTCTAATGGGGCTGCGTATGGTCACTAGGCTTCGCAGGCCTAGTGCATTCCCTGGAAATCGGCAGCCATTCTTTCAAGTAGCACCCGTATCGGCGGATGCCACCAAAATTTTCGGCCAAATGCCTATAACAGCCGTTATAGCGAAAATAAAGTTGGAACCCTTTTGTAAAAGGTTAAAAATATTCAAAAACGAGCAGCGGGAAAATGGCGTTGGTGGCTTCCGCACTGTTTCTCGGAGTTAAATCGAATGCACCTAGTCCCGAAGCTCTACGACCAACCGAACGGCCGGAACAGCATTTTGCCGGTTTTGGGCACTTTACATGCATTTTTTCGCATTTTCAATGTGTGACCCGAAATGTCGCCGAGGTACACTCCTCAACCGGTTTGGCACCTCGGCCCCCGCTAGGCCAACCCACCCAGGTGCAAAAATTTGCGTCCAAATACCTATAGTGGCCGTAATAGCGAAATTGTCAAAAATCGTCTCCTTTTTCGAAAATAAACACTTTGGCAGCACTTTTGCGAATTTTACCGCAGGATCAAAAATGACGCCGGGGAAGACCCCACCGACCGGTTTGGCATCTGGGGGCAGCCAGGGCCAACCCACCCAGGCACCAAAATTTTCGGCCAAATGCCTATAACAGCCGTTATAGCGAAAATAAAGTTGGAACCCTTTTGTAAAAGGTTAAAAATAAAATCATTCAAAAACGAGCCACGGGAAAATGGCGTTGGTGGCTTCTGCACTGTTTCTCGGAGTTAAATCGAATGCACCTAGTCCCGAAGCTCTACGACCAACAGAACGGCCGAAACAGCGTTTTGCCGGTTTTGGGCACTTTACATGCATTTTTTCGTATTTTCGATGTGTGACCCAAAATGTCGCCGAGGTACACTCCTCAACCGATTTGGCACCTCGGCCCCCGCTAGGCCAACCCACCCAGGTGCAAAAATTTGCGTCCAAATACCTATAGTTTCCGTAATAGCGAAATTGTCAAAAAACGTCTCCTTTTTCGAAAATAAACACTTTGGTAGCACTTTTGCGAATTTTACCGCAGGATCAAAAATGACGCTGGGGAAGACCCCACCGACTGGTTTGGCATCTGGGGGCAGCCAGGGCCAACCCACCCAGGCACCAAAATTTTCGGCCAAATGCCTATAACAGCCATTATAGCGAAAATAAAGTTGGAACCCTTTTGTAAAAGGTTAAAAATAAAATCATTCCAAAACGAGCCGCAGGAAATAGGCGTTGGTGGCTTCCGCACTGTTTCTCTGAGTTAAATTGAATGCACCTAGTCCCTAAGCTTTACGACCAACGGAACGGCCGGAATAGCGTTTTGCCGATTTTGGGCACTTTACATGCATTTTTTCGTATTTTCGATGTGTGACCCAAAATGTCGCCGAGGTACACTCCTCAACCGGTTTGGCACCTCGGCCCCCGCTAGGCCAACCCACCCAGGTGCAAAAATTTGCGTCCAAATACCTATAGTGGCCGTAATAGCGAAATTGTCAAAAAACGTCTCCTTTTTCGAAAATAAACACTTTGGTAGCACTTTTGCGAATTTTACCGCAGGATCAAAAATGACGCCGGGGAAGACCCCACCGACCGGTTTGGGATCTGGGGGTAGCCAGGGCCAACCCACCCAGGCACCAAAATTTTCGGCCAAATGCCTATAACAGCCGTTATAGCGAAAATAAAGTTGGAACCCTTTTGTAAAAGGTTAAAAATAAAATCATTCCAAAACGAGCAGCAGGAAAATGGCGTTGGTGGCTTCCGCACTGTTTCTCGGAGTTAAATCGAATGCACCTAGTCCCGAAGCTCTACGACCAACGGAACGGCCAAAACAGTGTTTTGCCGGTTTTGGGCACTTTCCATGCATTTTTTCGTATTTTCGATGTGTGACCCAAAATGTCGCCGAGGTACACTCCTCAACCGGTTTGGCACCTCGGCCCCCGCTAGGCCAACCCACCCAGGTGCAAAAATTTGCGTCCAAATACATATAGTGGCCGTAATAGCGAAATTGTCAAAAAACGTCTCCTTTTTCGAAAATAAACACTTTGGTAGCACTTTTGCGAATTTTACCGCAGGATCAAAAATGACGCCGGGGAAAACCCCACCGACCGGTTTGGCATCTGGGGGTAGCCAGGGCCAACCCACCCAGGCACCAAAATTTTCGGCCAAATGCCTATAACAGCCGTTATAGCGAAAATAAAGTTGGAACCCTTTTGTAAAAGGTTAAAAATAATATCATTCCAAAACGAGCCGCAGGAAAATGGCGTTGGTGGCTTCCGCACTGTTTTTCTGAGTTAAATCGAAAGCACCTAGTCCCGAAGATCTACGACCAACGGAACGGCCGGAACAGCGTTTTGCCGATTTTGGGCACTTTACATGCATTTTTTCGTATTTTCGATGTGTGACCCAAAATGTCGCCGAGGTACACTCCTCAACCGGTTTGGCACATCGGCCCCAGCTAGGCCAACCCACCCAGGTGCAAAAATTTGCGTCCAAATACCTATAGTGGCCGTAATAGCGAAATTGTCAAAAAACGTCTCCTTTTTCGAAAATAAACACTTTGGTAGCACTTTTGCGAATTTTACCGCAGGATCAAAAATGACGCCGGGGAAGACCCCACCGACCGGTTTGGCATCTGGGGGTAGCCAGGGCTAACCCACCCAGGCACCAAAATTTTCGGCCAAATGCCTATAACAGCCGTTATAGCGAAAATAAAGTTGGAACCCTTTTGTAAAAGGTTAAAAATAAAATCATTCCAAAACGAGCCGCAGAAAAATGGCGTTGGTGGCTTCCGCACAGTTTTTTGGAGTTAAATCGAATGCACCTGGTCCCGAAGCTCTACGACCAACAGAACGGCCGGAACAGCGTTTTGCCGGTTTTGGGCACATTACATGCATTTTTTCGTATTTTCGATGTGTGACCCAAAATGTCGCCGAGGTACACTCCTCAACCGGTTTGGCACCTCGGCCCCCGCTAGGCCAACCCACCCAGGTGCAAAAATTTGCGTCCAAATACCTATAGTGGCCGTAATAGCGAAATTGTCAAAAAACGTCTCTTTTTTCGAAAATAAACACTTTGGTAGCACTTTTGCGAATTTTACCGCAGGATCAAAAATGACGCCGGGGAAGACTCCACAGACCGGTTTGGCATCTGGGGGTAGCCAGGGCCAACCCACCCAGGCACCAAAATTTTCGGCCAAATGCCTATAACAGCCGTTATAGCGAAAATAAAGTTGGAACCCTTTTGTAAAAGGTTAAAAATAAAATCATTCCAAAACGAGCAGCAGGAAAATGGCGTTGGTGGCTTCCGCACTGTTTCTCGGAGTTAAATCGAATGCACCTAGTCCCGAAGCTCTACGACCAACAGAACGGACGAAACAGCGTTTTGCCGGTTTTGGGCACTTTACATGCATTTTTTCGTATTTTCGATGTGTGACCCAAAATGTCGCCGAGGTACACTCCTCAACCGGTTTGGCACCTCGGCCCCCGCTAGGCCAACCCACCCAGGTGCAAAAATTTGCGTCCAAATACATATAGTGGCCGTAATAGCGAAATTGTCAAAAAACGTCTCCTTTTTCGAAAATAAACACTTTGGTAGCACTTTTGCGAATTTTACCGCAGGATCAAAAATGACGCCGGGGAAGACCCCACCGACCGGTTTGGCATCTGGGGGTAGGCAGGGCCAACCCACCCAGGCACCAAAATTTTCGGCCAAATGCCTATAACAGCCGTTATAGCGAAAATAAAGTTGGAACCCTTTTGTAAAAGGTTAAAAATAATAGCATTCCAAAACGAGCCGCAGGAAAATGGCGTTGGTGGCTTCCGCACTGTTTTTCTGAGTTAAATCGAATGCACCTAGTCCCGAAGCTCTACGACCAACGGAACGGCCGGAACAGCGTTTTGTCGATTTTGGGCACTTTACATGCATTTTTTCGTATTTTCGATGTGTGACCCAAAATGTCGCCGAGGTACACTCCTCAACCGGTTTGGCACATCGGCCCCAGCTAGGCCAACCCACCCAGGTGCAAAAATTTGCGTCCAAATACCTATAGTGGCCGTAATAGCGAAATTGTCAAAAAACGTCTCCTTTTTCGAAAATAAACACTTTGGTAGCACTTTTGCGAATTTTACCGCAGGATCAAAAATGACGCCGGGGAAGACCCCACCGACCGGTTTGGCATCTGGGGGTAGCCAGGGCCAACCCACCCAGGCACCAAAATTTTCGGCCAAATGCCTATAACAGCCGTTATAGCGAAAATAAAGTTGGAACCCTTTTGTAAAAGGTTAAAAATAAAATCATTCCAAAACGAGCCGCAGGAAAATGGCGTTGGTGGCTTCCGCACTGTTTCTCGGAGTTAAATCGAATGCACCTAGTCCCGAAGCTCTACGACCAACGGAACGGCCGGAACAGCGTTTTGCCGGTTTTGGGCACTTTACATGCATTTTTTCGTATTTTCGATGTGTGACCCAAAATGTCGCCGAGGTACACTCCTCAACCGGTTTGGCACCTCGGCCCCCGCTAGGCCAACCCACCCAGGTGCAAAAATTTGCGTCCAAATACCTATAGTGGCCGTAATAGCGAAATTGTCAAAAAACGTCTCCTTTTTCGAAAATAAACACTTTGGTAGCACTTTTGCGAATTTTACCGCAGGATCAAAAATGACGCCGGGGAAGACCCCACCGACCGGTTTGGCATCTGGGGGTAGCCAGGGCCAACCCACCCAGGCACCAAAATTTTCGGCCAAATGCCTATAACAGCCGTTATAGCGAAAATAAAGTTGGAACCCTTTTGTAAAAGGTTAAAAATAAAATCATTCCAAAACGAGCCGCAGGAAAATGGCGTTGGTGGCTTCCGCACTGTTTCTCGGAGTTAAATCGAATGCACCTAGTCCCGAAGCTCTACGACCAACAGAACGGCCGGAACAGCGTTTTGCCGATTTTGGGCACTTTACATGCATTTTTTCGTATTTTCGATGTGTGACCCAAAATGTCGCCGAGGTACACTCCTCAACCGGTTTGGCACCTCGGCCCCGCTAGGCCAACCCACCCAGGTGCAAAAATTTGCGTCCAAATACCTATAGTGGCCGTAATAGCGAAATTGTCAAAAAACGTCTCCTTTTTCGAAAATAAACACTTTGGTAGCACTTTTGCGAATTTTACCGCAGGATCAAAAATGACGCCGGGGAAGACCCCACCGACCGGTTTGGCATCTGGGGGTAGCCAGGGCCAACCCACCCAGGCACCAAAATTTTCGGCCAAATGCCTATAACAGCCGTTATAGCGAAAATAAAGTTGGAACCCTTTTGTAAAAGGTTAAAAATAAAATCATTCCAAAACGAGCCGCAGGAAAATGGCGTTGGTGGCTTCCGCACTGTTTTTTGGAGTTAAATCGAATGCACCTGGTCCCGAAGCTCTACGACCAACAGAACGGCCGGAACAGCGTTTTGCCGGTTTTGGGCACTTTACATGCATTTTTTCGTATTTTCGATGTGTGACCCAAAATGTCGCCGAGGTACACTCCTCAACCGGTTTGGCACCTCGGCCCCCGCTAGGCCAACCCACCCAGGTGCAAAAATTTGCGTCCAAATACCTATAGTGGCCGTAATAGCGAAATTGTCAAAAAACGTCCCCTTTTTTTCGAAAATAAACACTTTGGTAGCACTTTTGCGAATTTTACCGCAGGATCAAAAATGACGCCGGGGAAGACCCACCGACCGGTTTGGCATCTGGGGGTAGCCAGGGCCAACCCACCCAGGCACCAAAATTTTCGGCCAAATGCCTATAACAGCCGTTATAGCGAAAATAAAGTTGGAACCCTTTTGTAAAAGGTTAAAAATAAAATCATTCCAAAACGAGCCGCAGGAAAATGGCGTTATTGGCTTCCGCACTGTTTCTCGGAGTTAAATCGAATGCACTTAGTCCCGAAGCTCTACGACCAACAGACCGGCCGGAACAGCGTTTTGCCGGTTTTGGGCACTTTACATGCATTTTTTCGTATTTTCGATGTGTGACCCAAAATGTCGCCGAGGTACACTCCTCAACCGGTTTGGCACCTCGGCCCCCGCTGGGGGGGGGGGGGGGGGGGGGGGGGGGGGGGGGGGGGGGGGGGGGGGGGGGGGGGGGGGGGGGGGGGGGGGGGGGGGGGGGGGGGGGGGGGGGGGGGGGGGGGGGGGGGGGGGGGGGGGGGGGGGGGGGGGGGGGGGGGGGGGGGGGGGGGGGGGGGGGGGGGGGGGGGGGGGGGGGGGGGGGGGGGTTTTTTTTTTTTTTTTTTTTTTTTTTTTTTTTTTTTTTTTTTTTTTTTTTTTTTTTTTTTTTTTTTTTTTTTTTTTTTTTTTTTTTTTTTTTTTTTTTTTTTTTTTTTTTTTTTTTTTTTTTTTTTTTTTTTTTTTTTTTTTTTTTTTTTTTTTTTTTTTTTTTTTTTTTTTTTTTTTTTTTTTTTTTTTTTTTTTTTTTTTTTTTTTTTTTTTTTTTTTTTTTTTTTTTTTTTTCAAAAAACGTCTCCTTTTTCGAAAATAAACACTTTGGTAGCACTTTTGCGAATTTTACCGCAGGATCAAAAATGACGCCGGGGAAGACCCCACCGACCGGTTTGGCATCTGGGGGTAGCCAGGGCCAACCCACCCAGGCACCAAAATTTTCGGCCAAATGCCTATAACAGCCGCTAGAGCGAAAATAAAGTTGGAACCCTTTTGTAAAAGGTTAAAAATAAAATCATTCCAAAACGAGCCGCAGGAAAATGGCGTTATTGGCTTCCGCACTGTTTCTCGGAGTTAAATCGAATGCACTTAGTCCCGAAGCTCTACGACCAACAGACCGGCCGGAACATCGTTTTGCCGGTTTTGGGCACTTTATATGCATTTTTTCGTATTTTCGATGTGTGACCCAAAATGTCGCCGAGGTACACTCCTCAACCGGTTTGGCACTCGGCCCCCGCTGGGGGGGGGGGGGGGGGGGGGGGGGGGACCCAGGCACCAAAATTTTCGGCCAAATGCCTATAACAGCCGTTATAGCGAAAATAAAGTTGGAACCCTTTTGTAAAAGGTTAAAAATAAAATTATTCCAAAACGAGCCGCAGGAAAATGGCGTTATTGGCTTCCGCACTGTTTCTCGGAGTTAAATCGAATGCACTTAGTCCCGAAGCTCTACGACCAACAGACCGGCCGGAACAGCGTTTTGCCGGTTTTGGGCACTTTACATGCATTTTTTCGTATTTTCGATGTGTGACCCAAAATGTCGCCGAGGTACACTCCTCAACCGGTTTGGCACCTCGGCCCCCGCTAGGCCAACCCACCCAGGTGCAAAAATTTGCGTCCAAATACCTATAGTGGCCGTAATAGCGAAATTGTCAAAAAACGTCTCTTTTTTCGAAAATAAACACTTTGGTAGCACTTTTGCGAATTTTACCCAGGATCAAAAATGACGCCGGGGAAGACCCCACCGACCGGTTTGGCACTGGGGGTAGCCAGGGCCAACCCACCCAGGCACCAAAATTTTCGGCCAAATGCCTATAACAGCCGTTATAGCGAAAATAAAGTTGGAACCCTTTTGTAAAAGGTTAAAAATAAAATCATTCCAAAACGAGCCGCAGGAAAATGGCGTTGGTGGCTTCCGCACTGTTTCTCGGAGTTAAATCGAATGCACCTAGTCCCGAAGCTCTACGACCAACAGAACGGCCGGACAGCGTTTTGCCGGTTTTGGGCACTTTACATGCATTTTTTCGTATTTTCGATGTGTGACCCAAAATGTCGCCGAGGTACACTCCTCAACCGGTTTGGCACCTCGGCCCCCGCTAGGCCAACCCACCCAGGTGCAAAAATTTGCGTCCAAATACCTATAGTGGCCGTAATAGTGAAATTGTCAAAAAACGTCTCCTTTTTCGAAAATAAACACTTTGGTAGCACTTTTGAATTTTACCGCAGGATCAAAAATGACGCCGGGGAAGACCCCACCGACCGGTTTGGCATCTGGGGGTAGCCAGGGCCAACCCACCCAGGCACCAAAATTTTCGGCCAAATGCCTATAACAGCCGTTATAGCGAAAAAAAATTGGTTGAAAACGAGCCGCAGGAAAATGGCGTTGGTGGCTTTCCGCACTGTTTCTCGGAGTTAAATCGAATGCACTTAGTCCCGAAGCTCTACGACCAACAGAACGGCCGGAACAGCGTTTTGCCGGTTTTGGGCACTTTACATGCATTTTTTCGTATTTTCGATGTGTGACCCAAAATGTCGCCGAGGTACACTCCTCAACCGGTTTGGCACCTCGGCCCCCGCTAGGCCAACCCACCCAGGTGCAAAAATTTGCGTCCAAATACCTATAGTGGCCGTAATAGCGAAATTGTCAAAAAACGTCTCCTTTTTCGAAAATAAACACTTTGGTAGCACTTTTGCGAATTTTACCGCAGGATCAAAAATGACGCCGGGGAAGACCCCACCGACCGGTTTGGCATCTGGGGGTAGCCAGGGCCAACCCACCCAGGCACCAAAATTTTCGGCCAAATGCCTATAACAGCCGTTATAGCGAAAATAAAGTTGGAACCCTTTTGTAAAAGGTTAAAAATAAAATCATTCCAAAACGAGCCGCAGGAAAATGGCGTTGGTGGCTTCCGCACTGTTTTTCGGAGTTAAATCGAATGCACCTGTCCCGAAGCTCTACGACCAACAGAACGGCCGGAACAGCGTTTTGCCGGTTTTGGGCACTTTACATGCATTTTTTCGTTTTTTTCGATGTGTGACCCAAAATGTCGCCGAGGTACACTCCTCAACCGGTTTGGCACCTCGGCCCCCGCTAGGCCAACCCACCCAGGTGCAAAAATTTGCGTCCAAATACCTATAGTGGCCGTAATAGCGAAATTGTCAAAAAACGTCTCCTTTTTCGAAAATAAACACTTTGGTAGCACTTTTGCGAATTTTACCGCAGGATCAAAAATGACGCCGGGGAAGACCCCACCGACCGGTTTGGCATCTGGGGGTAGCCAGGGCCAACCCACCCAGGCACCAAAATTTTCGGCCAAATGCCTATAACAGCCGTTATAGCGAAAATAAAGTTGGAACCCTTTTGTAAAAGGTTAAAAATAATCATTCCAAAACGAGCCGCAGGAAAATGGCGTTGGGGCTTCGCACTGTTTCTCGGAGTTAAATTGGTTGCACCTAGTCCCGAAGCTCTACGACAAACAGAACGGCCGGAACAGCGTTTTGCCGATTTTGGGCACTTAACATGCATTTTTTCGTATTTTCGATGTGTGACCCAAAATGTCGCCGAGGTACACCCTCAACCGGTTTGGCACCTCGGCCCCCGCTAGGCCAACCCACCCAGGTGCAAAAATTTGCGTCCAAATACCTATAGTGGCCGTAATAGGAAATTGTCAAAAAACGTCTCCTTTTTCGAAAATAAACACTTTGGTAGCACTTTTAGAATTTTACCGCAGGATCAAAAATGACGCCGGGGAAGACCCCACCGACCGGTCTGGCATCTGGGGGTAGCCAGGGCCAACCCACCCAGGCACCAAAATTTTCGGCCAAATGCCTATAACAGCCGTTATAGCGAAAATAATGTTGAAAACGAGCCGCAGGAAAATGGCGTTGGTGGCTTTCGCACTGTTTCTCGGAGTTAAATCGAAGGCACTTAGTCCCGAAGCTCTACGACCAACAGAACGGCCGGAACAGCGTTTTGCCGATTTTGGGCACTTAACATGCATTTTTTCGTATTTTCGATGTGTGACCCAAAATGTCGCCGAGGTACACTCCTAACCGGTTTGGCACCTCGACCCCCGCTAGGCCAACCCACCCAGGTGCAAAAATTTGCGTCCAAATACCTATAGTGGCCGTAATAGCGAAATTGTCAAAAAACGTCTCCTTTTTCGAAAATAAACACTTTGGTAGCACTTTACGAATTTTACCGCAGGATCAAAAATGACGCGGGGAACGGTTTGGCATCTGGGGGTAGCCAAAGCCAACAAACCCAGGCACCAAAATTTTCGGCCAATGCCTAAAACAGCCGTTATAGCGAAAATAAAGTTGGAACCCTTTTGTAAAAGGTTCAAATAAAATCATTCAAAAACGAGCCGCAGGAAAATGGCGTTGGTGGCTTCCGCACTGTTTTTCGGAGTTAAATCGGTTGCACCTGGTCCCGAAGCTCTACGACCAACAGAACGGCCGGAACAGCGTTTTGCCGATTTTGGCACTTAACATGCATTTTTTCGTATTTTTGATGTGTGACCCAAAATGTCGCCGAGGTACACTCTCAACCGGTTTGGACCTCGCCCCCGCTAGGCCAACCCACCCAGGTGCAAAAATTTGCGGCCAAATACCTATAGTGGCCGTAATAGCGAAATTGTCAAAAAACGTCTCCTTTTTCGAAAATAAACACTTTGGTAGCACTTTTACGAATTTAACCGCAGGATCAAAAATGACGCCGGGGAAGACCCCACCGACCGGTTTGGCATCTGGGGGTAGCCAGGGCCAACCCACCCAGGCAACAAAATTTTCGGCCAAATGCCTATAACAGCCGTTATAGCGAAAATAAAGTTGGAACCTTTTGTAAAAGGTTCCAAATAAAATCATTCAAAAACGAGCCGCAGGAAAATGGCGTTGGTGGCTTCCGCACTGTTTTTCGGAGTTAAATCGGTTGCACCTAGTCCCGAAGCTCTACGACCAACAGAACGGCCGGAACAGCGTTTTGCCGATTTTGGGCACTTAACATGCATTTTTTCGTATTTTCGATGTTGACCCAAAATGTCGCCGAGGTACACTCGTCAACCGGTTTGGTACCTCGGCCCCCGCAGGCCAACCCACCCAGGTGCAAAAATTTGCGTCCAAATACCTATAGTGGCCGTAATAGCGAAATTGTCAAAAAACGTCTCCTTTTTCGAAAATAAACACTTTGGTAGCACTTTTACGAATTTTACCGCAGGATCAAAAATGACGCCGGGGAAGACCCCACCGACCGGTTTGGCATCTGGGGGTAGCCAGGGCCAACCCACCCAGGCACCAAAATTTTCGGCCAAATGCCTATAACAGCCGTTATAGCGAAAATAAAGTTGGAACCTTGTAAAAGGTTCCAAATAAAATCATTCAAAAACGAGCCGCAGGAAAATTGCGTTGGTGGCTTCCGCACTGTTTTTTGGAGTTAAATCGGTTGCAATTAGTCCCGAAACTCTACGAAAAACAGAACGGCCGGAACAGCGTTTTGCAGATTTTGGGCACTTAACATGCATTTTTTCGTATTTTCGATGTATGACCCAAAATGTCGCCGAGGTACACTCGTCAACCGGTTTGGTACCTCAGCCCCCGCTAGGCCAACCCACCCAGGTGCAAAAATTTGCGTCCAAATACCTATAGTGGCCGTAATAGCGAAATTATTAAAAAACGTCTCCTTTTTCGAAAATAAACACTTTGGTAGCACTTTTATGAATTTTACCGCAGGATTAAAAATGACGCCGGGGAAGACCCCACCGACCGGTTTGGCATATGGGGGTAGCCAGGGCGAACCCACCCAGGCACCAAAATTTTCGGCCAAATGCCTATAACAGCCGTTATAGCGAAAATAAAGTTGGAACCCTTTTGTAAAAGGTTCCAAATAAAATCATTCAAAAACGAGCCGCAGGAAAATGGCGTTGGTGGCTTCCGCACTGTTTTTCGGAGTTAAATCGGTTGCACCTGGTCCCGAAGCTCTACGACCAACAGAACGGCCGGAACAGCGTTTTGCCGATTTTGGGCACTTAACATGCATTTTTTCGTATTTTCGATGTGTGACCCAAAATGTCGCCGAGGTACACTCCTCAACCGGTTTGGCACCTCGAGCCCCCGCTAGGCCAACCCACCCAGGTGCAAAAATTTGCGTCCAAATACCATATAGTGGCCGTAATAGCGAAATTGTCAAAAAACGTCTCCTTTTTCGAAAATAAACACTTTGGTAGCACTTTTACGAATTTTACCGCAGGATCAAAAATGACGCCGGGGAAGACCCCACCGACTGGTTGGCATCTGGGGGTAGCCAAAGCCAACCCACCCAGGCACCAAAATTTTCGGCCAAGTGCCTAAACAGCCGTTATAGCGAAAATAAAGTTGGAACCCTTTTGTAAAAGGTTCCAAATAAAATCATTCAAAAACGAGCCGCAGGAAAATGGCGTTGGTGGCTTCCGCACTGTTTTCGGAGTTAAATCGGTTGCACCTGGTCCCGAAGCTCTACGACCAACAGAACGGCCGGAACAGCGTTTTGCCGATTTTGGGCACTTAACATGCATTTTTTCGTATTTTCGATGTGTGACCCAAAATGTCGCCGAGGTACACTCCTCAACCGGTTTGGCACCTCGGCCCCCTGCTAGGCCAACCCACCCAGGTGCAAAAATTTGCGTCCAAATACCTATAGTGGCCGTAATAGCGAAATTGTCAAAAAACGTCTCCTTTTTCGAAAATAAACACTTTGGTAGCACTTTTACGAATTTTACCGCAGGATCAAAAATGACGCCGGGGAAGACCCCACCGACCGGTCTGGCATCTGGGGGTAGCCGGGGCCAACCCACCCAGGCACCAAAATTTTCGCCAAATGCCTATAACAGCCGTTATAGCGAAAATAAAGTTGGAACCCTTTTGTAAAAGGTTAAAAATAAAATCATTCAAAAACGAGCCGCAGGAAAATGGCGTTGCTGGCTTCCGCACTGTTTCTCGGAGTTAAATCGGTTGCACCTAGTCCCGAAGCTCTACGCCCCCCCCCCCCCCCCCCCCCCCCCCCCCCCCCCCCCCCCCCCCCCCCCCCCCCCCCCCCCCCCCCCCCCCCCCCCCCCCCCCCCCCCCCCCCCCCCCCCCCCCCCCCCCCCCCCCCCCCCCCCCCCCCCCCCCCCCCCCCCCCCCCCCCCCCCCCCCCCCCCCCCCCCAGGCACCAAAATTTTCGGCCAAATGCCTATAACAGCCGTTATAGCGAAAATAAAGTTGGAACCCTTTTGTAAAAGGTTCCAAATAAAATCATTCAAAAACGAGCCGCAGGAAAATGGCGTTGGTGGCTTCCGCACTGTTTCTCGGAGTTAAATCGAAGCACCTGTCCCGAAGCTCTACGACCAACAGAACGGCCGGAACAGCGTTTTGCCGATTTTGGCACAACATGCATTTTTTCGTATTTTCGATGTGTGACCCAAATGTCGCCGAGGTACACTCCTCAACCGGTTTGGCACCTCGGCCCCCGCTAGGCCAACCCACCCAGGTGCAAAAATTTGCTCCAAATACCTATAGTGGCCGTAATAGCGAAATTGTCAAAAAACGTCTCCTTTTTCGAAAATAAACACTTTGGTAGCACTTTTACGAATTTTACCGCAGGATCAAAAATGACGCCGGGGACCGGTTTGGCATCTGGGGGTAGCCAAACCAACCCACCCAGGCACCAAAATTTTCGGCCAAATGCCTAAACAGCCGTTATAGCGAAAATAAGTTGGAACCCTTTTGTAAAAGGTTCAAATAAAATCATTCAAAAACGAGCGCAGGAAAATGGCGTTGGTGGCTTCCGCACTGTTTTCGGAGTTAAATCGGTTGCACCTGGTCCCGAAGCTCTACGACCAACAGAACGGCCGGAACAGCGTTTTGCCGATTTTGGGCACTTAACATGCATTTTTTCGTATTTTCGATGTGTGACCCAAAATGTCGCCGAGGTACACTCCTCAACCGGTTTGGCACCTCGGCCCCGCTAGGCCAACCCACCCAGGTGCAAAAATTTGCTCCAAATACCTATAGTGGCCGTAATAGCGAAATTGTCAAAAAACGTCTCCTTTTTCGAAAATAAACACTTTGGTAGCACTTTTACATTTTTTTTTCCCCCCCCCCCCCCCCCAGGCACCAAAATTTTCGGCCAAATGCCTATAACAGCCGTTATAGCGAAAATAAAGTTGGAACCCTTTTGTAAAAGGTTAAAAATAAAATATTCAAAAACGAGCCGCAGGAAAATGGCGTTGGTGGCTTCCGCACTGTTTCTCGGAGTTAAATCGAATGCACCTGGTCCCGAAGCTCTACGACCAACAGAACGGCCGGAACAGCGTTTTGCCGATTTGGGCACTTACATGCATTTTTTCGTATTTTCGATGTGTGACCCAAAATGTCGCCGAGGTACACTCCTCAACCGGTTTGGCACCTCGGCCCCGCTAGGCCAACCCACCCAGGTGCAAAAATTTGCTCCAAATACCTATAGTGGCCGTAATAGCGAAATTGTCAAAAAACGTCTCCTTTTTCGAAAATAAACACTTTGGTAGCACTTTTACAAATTTTACCGCAGGATCAAAAATGACGCCGGGAAACCGGTTTGGCATCTGGGGGTAGCCAAACCAACCACCCAGGCACCAAAATTTGCGTCCAAATACCTATAGTGGCCGTAATAGCGAAATTGTTTTTTTTTTTTTTTTTTTTTTTTTTTTTTTTTTTTTTTTTTTTTTTTTTTTTTTTTTTTTTTTTTTTTTTTTTTTTTTTTTTTTTTTTTTTTTTTTTTTTTTTTTTTTTTTTTTTTTTTTTTTTTTTTTTTTTTTTTTTTTTTTTTTTTTTTTTTTTTTTTTTTTTTTTTTTTTTTTTTTTTTTTTTTTTTTTTTTTTTTTTTTTTTTTTTTTTTTTTTTTTTTTTTTTTTTTTTTTTTTTTTTTTTTTTTTTTTTTTTTTTTTTTTTTTTTTTTTTTTTTTTTTTTTTTTTTTTTTTTTTTTTTTTTTTTTTTTTTTTTTTTTTTTTTTTTTTTTTTTTTTTTTTTTTTTTTTTTTTTTTTTTTTTTTTTTTTTTTTTTTTTTTTTTTTTTTTTTTTTTTTTTTTTTTTTTTTTTTTTTTTTTTTTTTTTTTTTTTTTTTTTTTTTTTTTCTATTTAATTCTTTTTTGGAAAAAAATTTTTTTTAATAAAAGGCGGCCTTTTTTATGGGGTTTAACCAGAAAAAGCTGGCCGGCTTTTTTTGGCCCCGCTAAAATCCTGCACCCCTGTTTAATACCCTCCTGTTCATGATATTTGTCTATCTATTCGTAAATACTACATACCGTATTTAACAAAGTATAAGATGCCCCTTTATTTTTAAGCAATTTTTCAGAAAAATATCAACATTGACTACTTGATAGCTAAGTGTTTTCATTTTATAAACACATACAAAGCCAATCCATTCAGGACCATCGGCCACTGTTATGTCTAAAAGTCAGAAAACTGTTATAAGATTGTGATGTAAAGCATTCTGGGAAAAAGTGTAATGAAGCAGATCCAAATAGTTTTAAAGAAACTAAAGTTCTGTTTTCAAAAATTATCCAAAAGAAAATTAAATATATCTTCTCCCCGTTCGGGGGCCAACCGCTTACAGCTAGTGATCACCGATTTCAATAAAAATTCTTTGCATATTTTATAAATCTCAAGCCTGTTGATTTGAGAAACATGAGTGCAGGGGTGTCACTAAAATTTGGGAAGGGGGCTTGGTCGACTGTCTGGCCGATTTGAGGGAGTCCGTATTTCTTTTTAGGGGGGGGGGGGGGCTGAGCAACACTGAGGGGTACCCCTGATAAATATTCATAGAAATGGCACGGAAATCCATTTTCAAAGAATGGCACCTTATCGCCCGCGCCCAGTTATGTCATTCACCCCATTTATTTTATGAATTAAAAGAAACTGCAGACAAGAACTCTTCGTACTACCTTTTTAATGAATGTAAAATGAGCCTCTTTCAAAACTTTTTTGCACATCCGCCTAACTAGCTTTAAATGAGACTTGTAAAATATGGCAATACAGGAAATCGTTTGCAGAAACAAGATGTGTTTAAAATATAAACAAAAGTTAAATAAACGTCCGTGTAAAACATACCTTTTAAGTTGCTCTCCATTGTCAACATCCAATGTTGATGCAACCAAAAAAAGAATGAAGTACACAGAGCAAGTGGGTCTTGGCGTCTTGGCACGGTGGACGTTAGTTCACATTATGTGCGAGCGCTCTCCAAGTGTGACGTCACGCAAATAGGCGTGGAGCTCTGACGTCACTCTGTCTAAGCCGCATGCGCGGCCGTTTTCGTTTTCTGCGTGAGTGTGTGAGAGTATAGTTTTTGATTCTAACAAATCTAAGGAAATTAACGTTCCAGATAAGAGGAGTTTGCTCTCATTTATTATTGTTATTAAAGCAATATAATTTTTTTTCAATAAAAACTTTGTTTTTTTTTTCACTTTTTTTTACTACTGTTAATTTTTTTTTTTTAAACTTTGTGTATTTTTTTTCAATAAAAATGTGTTTTTCAATAAAACACACATTTTTGTTTTGAATAAAAATAAGGAATAGTGGGAAATGTACGATTTTTTTTCCAGTTCATTTTTCTCAGAAAATTTAAATCACCTTCAACTAGTTTAAAAAAAGTATTTTGTGCAGTATATTTTAAAGGAATTGATGACAGAAATAATTTGAAAATACTTTTGATTTAGAATATGAGATTGTTCATTAAAACTTTGTGAAAATGCAACCAAACATTACGTTGAAGTATGAATTTGATTTAAAAAAAAATCATATACATTTGTTCATAATTCTTTATTTCTTTTTTATTGCATAAATTCCAAACAAATTAAAATTTGAAATCACATTTGACAAATTTGAAAAAGGAAAAGAAAAAAAAAATTGGATTACTTGAACGCAAAAAAAAAAAAAATCAGGTGCGAAATTCTCATAAATAAGAAACAAATTAAAATTTGCAATCACATTCGACAAATTTTAAAACAAAACCAAGCACAAGAGCAAAATACCGGGACGTATGGCAAGCCTATATATAACTTTAATTTTTGAAGCTTTTCTCTTTGAATATCACTTAAATAGAGTGTCCCTTATCCAGAGATAAATACATTGTGGTCCCTATTTAAAGGGACTGGGACCAGAAAAAGTGTTCCTTAATTAGAGGTGTCCCTTTTTCGGAGGTGTCCCTTAATGGAGATACTACTGTATAAGGATTTAACACAAACGAAAATATTTTAATTTGGAACAATTCTTTGTCATAAAATTTTGATGTTTTGCGTTGTGTCCGCTTTCTCGGACAATTTTTATTTATGATTAATAAAGCTTGAAATTGTGTGTGATTGATATTGGACATATTAAGTAGCTCAGCATTTAGCTTAAAGAGAAAAAGAAAACCAACACACTTTGTTGAAAATTCAGTCAGACGGGGTTAAACTTTAAAAAAAAAAATAGCAGACAATCAGCAATCGGTGATTCCTCCCCTTCCCCTCCTCCCTTTCTTTCTTTTTAAATTTTATTTTTATATCAATAATTTACTAAGTCTTATTGTACTTTTCTAGTAACTATTATTTCACGCTAAATATATTCATTCAATTTCAAATACACGTAAATTGACGTAGTCTCCGAAAATCTACTGCACAGTATTTATTCGCATTTTTAAAGTATTAAACTTTTATTTTTTAATATTAGCACTTGGTAATTGTTATCAAATGATTTTCGTCCGAAGGTGAGCACATTAACAGGTGTCCATTATAGATTTATATTACACATTATCACTCTCGCAGTAAGGGGATTCCAGACCACAAGAGAACCTACTTCACACCCCAAAGGCTATGTAACAACCGGAGAACCAACCCTCCCTATTTAATGCTTTAACAGGTGCATTCGTTTATTGTGCCACTAAATAATGACAAGAAGTTCCGAACTGTGGGGAGTTCATCAGGAACATTACCGAAAGTCACAAATTACAAACAAACAGGGTGGTCTCTGCGTTGTAGGGGCTGTGACGTGCGGGACGACGGTTCCCTTTGGAAACCACTTATGCAAAAAGTAATCCTTTATGTTTTTACAGAAAAAAAATGAGAGAGAGAAAACTAAAATTAAAATGTAATTGTAATGAAGCTGCAAATTTGAACGTAAATTTCAAGCTAGAAGTTTTCTGTAGTTTTATTTGATTAAAAGTTATCTACTGTTAAGAATTTGGATAAATTTTGAAATGCAGGAAACAAAACTGTTTGTTAGTGTACTGTACTATAAGCTGTTTATTTTACCTCTAATAAAATCATCTAAAAGAATTACGTCATGCAATGATTTTAGAGTCTAACAGCGAGCATTAATGAAAATAAGTCTCTATATATGAATAAACTTAGAGAGACGGGGGAGGGGGAGGGGAATAAAAAAGGGGGCGCAACTTTATTTCAATTAAAAATCAAGCAGAACATCTTAGCAACAAACTAAAAAGCTTGGTACAAATGGTGCCCCCTTTATTAATTGATTTGCTTTAATATTTACGAAATCAACTATGAATGCTGGTTTTTTTTTTTTTTTAAAGCTAAAAAATCCAACTTCTTTCCAAATGTTTTCATTAAATTTAGACACTATTTAAAAATACGAAATTCATTTAATCCAGAAAGTACAATCAAAGCTTGAATTAAAAAAAAACGTTGTAAAGTAATGCCACTTCTAAAATATCAGTGCATCTTTTCGTGTAAATATGTGTTATGTGTATGTCCTTATACATTAATCTACAATGCATTTAGAGTATATTGTTGTAAAAAAGATTGCACAAAACGTTATAAAATTGAAAAAGTCAACAGCTACACTGATAGCATAATCTTTACCACTTGAAGAACATTTATTATTATTATTATTACATTTTTGAGGGAAATATGAAAGAAGCCGCCTCATCTGAAGTATAGAAGGGTAAGTAAACGTAAATCAATAATTTCAAGAACACAGGGCCAGCGAGAACCAGAGGCAGCAAGGCGCTTGCCTCACAGCGCAGCTTCCTTAAGGGGGCGGCAATTACTATCTAATCAATTTATTAGGTAGTATTACGCTTCTAATGAATAAGAAAATAGGTATGTTCTATGGGGATCTTGATATATTTACATGTGTATTCAAATGAAAGCAAAATTACAGAAAAAAAAAAAAAGATTGAATACCACATAAAACTTAAACTTTGAATGCAATTTTTTTTCACACAAAAACAGCACAATATCAAGAACAATTCCTGAACTATTTTTTTCATCTTCAAAACATCTCCAGTAAAATTAAAACTTTGATGCAGTTTTCTATAATAACTGCATCAGGGCTAGAATTCAACTAGCACTTCAGATAATAATCTGAGATATCCAATTATCTGTAAGAAGAAATATAAAATATATTAAGAGCAAATACAATAGAAAGCACTTTAAGATAAAAAGAATTTTTAAAAAATTCACTGCTTAAACAGTAACAATGTCAAAAATTTAGCAGTAATTTTGGGAAGGTAACTTATAAAATATAAAACAGGAAATTATATATGAAGGCATTATAATTTTATACTTTGCACTTAGTGCATCAAACTTTTCAATTAAGGTCTCGCACAGGTAAAGTTTATAAACATGTTTATTATAATAATGCCCCGATACATTATTATATTATAAGGAAACACAACATAAACCTCAAATTGTCCTAAAATGGTAACAAACTGACATCTAATATCTAAGGAAAATATGCAATTAGATCACAGTAAAACCTCACAAACTCACTCCTTTCAAAATAAATGATAGACAATTACATAGTACATAAAAAAATTTCATCTTTTAACATCATTCTGAAAAACCACACAAAGCTTTAGCTACTTTTCCAAAGATGTTAATGAATCTAAAAGGTTCTTACTGCTTAGGGAGCTCTGAAGGAAAGCTCTTGTTAGATAGCAAAGAGAAATGTTTAATTTTAACAATTTATTAACCCAATGTTCCTTATTTTTATTCAAAACAAAAATGTGTGTTTTATTGAAAAACACACATTTTTATTGAAAAAAAAAATACACAAAGTTTAAAAAATAATAATAACTGTAGTTCAAAAAAGTAAAAAAAAATTACACAAAGTTTTTGTTGAAAAAAAAATGATATTGCTTTAATAACAATAATAAATGAGAGCAAACTCCTCTTATCTGGAACGTTAATTTCCTTAGATCTGTTAGAATCAAAAACTATACTCTCACACACTCAACACAGAAAACGAAAACGGCCGCGCATGCGGTTTAAACAGAGTGACGTCAGAGCTCCACGCCTATTGGCGTGACGTCACACTTGGAGAGCGCTCGCACATGATGTGAACTAACGTCCACCTCTTGGCACTGGGGCGAAGTAGAACACGCGAATCTTCGCGGCGAGAAACACAATCGCCAAGCCGTTTTGTATGGTTGCTTTCGCTCTCAGATCGCCAAATCTTATCTAAGCGTCTCTCATTTTCATCGCAAATTTCCCGCGCTTTGTAACAATGATTATGTGCGTTTGTATTCCTATAATATTCCTATAATATAAAATTGTAGGTATTTTAAACAGCAATTATTTTGATTCAACATGTTATTCTTTTATTCCTATTTAAGTATGAAGTAATTTTAATGAATATTTCTGTTATTTGCAGATATTTATTGGGATTATGCTCTGGCGCTTAAAAAATGGTAACAAAAGTGTTAATTTTGTTCAATAGTTCTGTAATATCTTCGTAAAATATTAGTTGTTTGTATTTATGTATTGGGTTTACAGTTTTTATTCCAGAAAATGAAGATAGTTTACTCGGACGTTTGAATATAGCCTCCAAACAAAGGAAGTAGCAAAAGGTAATTAAAACTGATAAAAATTATTATTTTCATCTCTCAGTTAAAAATATTTTGTGGGTAATTTTAGTTTTACGTTTCACTTAAAAGAGTTATTGTTAAATTGAGAATTTTTACTAAATTGTAGTCCTGCAGATTCATTTTTTTATAATTACTAGTATAACGTGGGTAAATGTACCAATATGTGTAGTATTATGATAATGGTTTTCATGTTTATGAATGCTTATGTGTCTAAATAATTACAAAATAAGTAGAATAAATTTATATTCCTGCTTTTATTGTTTATTTGTACTTATTTTTCTTATCAAGCTTGTTTTTAGTTTTGAGCATAAATAGTAAGCATTTCTCACTCCTTTTCTAATTAAGCTAGTACTGGTAACTTTTTTTAAATTAAAGAAATTTCTTTGGTGTGTATACTGAAAATTCAAGAGCGTTCCTTGTGTGATTTGAATTATGATGGATTTAATGAAGATGAAAAAGTTTCTTTTAATTTGGGAAAGTTTTTGTTTTTTGGACGTTAAAAACTACAGCTGTGGCTAAAATAGAATGAATAAAGCATGAGCATGTATGTGATTTGCTTCAACTTGCTCTTGCTTTTTTTTTTTCTGTTGATAGTGAAGTGAGTTAATATGATAGTCAGTCAAAATAAAGCTTAAGAAGATGAGAAAAAAATACATCATTTCACTGAAGTTGGAATTATCTCAAGTAAGGAAAAGTTTCAAAAGGTGAAAGAAAGCTTGTTGTGCATTTCTTAAATTTCATTGCATGATATTGCTCTTATATTCAATCATACTACACTCAATCTTATATAGTCTAGAGTCTGTTGTAATTAATATTATGCTTTGTAAGTACATCATGTAGGGTAAACCGGACAGTTATTGACACTCAGTACAGTTATTCAAACTTTTACTTAAAGAAATAAGTACACAAGTCATTTTATTTTAAGATATACATGAAACTAATGTTTGAGGGTCCTCTAAGTTATTTATGATGTAAGTGTTTAAGAAGCTAACCACAGGATGTCTATAACTAGTTTTTGCACTTTTTACCTTAAATATTGCCATATGGTAAAGGAATTGAACTTCTGACCCAAAAAACCTCTTGAGTCTATATAAGGATAGATAAAGAGAAGCTATAGGAAGGTTCAATATGATCCTTTCATAAAAAGTTTTTTTTGTTTTTAATTTCACCTCAAAAATGTAGTCTTAAGGGTGTCAATACCTTTCCGGTTTACCCTACCTAAATTCTTATAAATGTCAACCATTCATGGAGAATAAAAAATATATAAATAAAAAAAATTGTTTCTTTTATTGCTTCATTATAAATTCATTCATATTCAAGTAATTGTTGAAAATGAAACATTCAATAGTTTATGTAGCACCTGAAATCAAATGGTGACTTAAAGATACAAGAAACAAAAAAGAATAAAAAGAAATACAAATCGTAAGAAAGTTTATACAAAAACGTGTTCATAACACAATGCATCTAAGTGAATTTGCACTAATAAATTTAAAATATTGAGAAAAGAAATGAATAATAATAGTTCAGTAAAAAAAAACTTGTTTTGCCAAATATGTCATAAACATGAATAGTTTATAGAATGTCACAATTTTATATAATATTTCCTGTTGCCCACCCTCACAATGTAAGTTGCATATTAAAAATTAATAAAGTTTTGCCATATTAACAGTAATTAATATACAAGTGCAAAGTTTATCAAAGAATAAAGTAGGGGGAAATAAAACTAGTATGTACAGTTTTCTTTTTGAGGGGGGGACAGTAAACCAAGTAGAAATTCAAAGAAACATGAAATTTAGTTTTTACTAGTTTCAAATTATAAAATGCATTATTTAATTAGGCAGACAAGTACAATATGTTATTGTTATTTGAAGCAATAGGGATCTTATAAATTATTGAAATAAACTAATTTTATGTGAATAGTTGACTATGTTAAAATTGCCTTTTAACACCTCACTTCCTTTAAATTTACATTGATTTGAAAAATAAAACTTTTGACATTAAAACAAGTAAGTTTCATAGGGTTTAAGTACTGAAACTCAAATATCCGAGAACATAGAGTTTTGTATAGCTTCAGTTTTTTATAGGATGATTTGAAATATTTCGAGATTAATTCCTGAAGCACCATTTTAGTTGGTTATTTACTGATTAGGGATCATTCATAAATGATGTCACGCTTCAAGAGGGGAGGGGGGGTTTGTAAAATTGTGATGAGGGGAGGGGATGGTGTGACATCATGCATTATGCAACATAGGGTGACGTAACAAAGGGGGGCCAAATATATGTGAAAAAAGCGTGACATCATTTATGAACGGCTCTTATAGAGAATGGCATTGGAATGTTTTTGCTGCGACTTCATTCAGACTTAAAAGTATCATTTATTAGTTTCCACATTTTATCGCATCAGAAAAAAATATTCAGACAGTTATTTTGTTTCAAAACTAATATAAGTTACATTCTGAAGTTACTTTTTCATTCAAATTGAAGGGTGATTTTTGTTTTGCATTTTTAAGAAAATAAATCATGATTAAGCTCACTTACTGTGTTTTCAAATAAATTTGTTTCTACACATATCATTAGAAATCATTAAAAATATTGATCACATTGTCATTAAAAATAGTTCAGGGTCCTGAAAAACAAAGAAATTGAAGAGAAAATACTTTAAATACTTCAGATTGCAAACAATTTCATTGCGTACCTGAGACTAATTTTAAGAAAATAAAGTACAGCCCATTGTGCATGAAGACATTTTCTATAGACATCATAACATAATTGCACAGCATGTACTTTCATTATCATTTATAAATAAATTGCAGTTATTTAACATCAATCACTTCACTGCCAATACCAAAAAATCTCCCTCAGAGTCACACAGGATCAAAGGTGCCGGGAGCATTGAAAAACATGATTACCACGCCCGTCATTTCGAATTTTTCTGGGGGGGGGGGGATTTAAAGGGCATATTCTCCTAACATAATGAACAACAAAATCATGCGTATTCATAAACATACATTATATTCTCATGACCAGGACGGCACACGGAGTAGCTCCTCGGTATATTGTAGCTGTCCGAAGATAAAAGAGAAGTGCTATAAACCGATGTCCTTAAACCTTACAACACAAAGGCGATAATTTACAAGTAAATAATCAACATTTAATGTCGGTTTAGGAAAATAAATGTTGGTATACAGAATAACCTTAACGTATTATAATTGACTCTCCTTCTGTAAAAGTCATCTTTCCTTTGATGGAAAAGCGTTCAAATTATGATTGCAATCTTTAAAACTAGTGTACCGCAACGCCGTAAGGGGGGGGGGGTTGCACGGGCCCTGCCCCCCCCCTCCCGAAATCCCGAAATTTTTCGCAATGTAGCATATATTACCCCAGATAGCAATTTTTATTTGCAACAAAATTGCAGCAACCTTGCTTTGCAAAATTGGAAACTTGCAGCAAGTTCATAATGCAAGCCTGAAAGTTCAAAGCAAGACTGTAGCAAGTTTACGCAAGTGCCGAAGTCACCACACTTCGCACTTGCAGTGAACTTGTCATGCAAGTCACGTCAAGTTCACTGCAAGTTGGAGACAAACTGGTACAAAAGCTAGCTTTGCTATATCAAATTTGCAGCAAGTTCCTCATGAATTTACCATTGACGTGCAAATTTGCTGCAAACTCTTTGCTAGTTTACTAAGTTTGCTGCAAATTTGTAGCAAACTAGTTGGAACGCAAGCTTTGTAATATCAAATTGACCTTTCTTGTATCAAACTTGCTGCAAATCCCTTGCAAGTTCACTTTTGTCCTATCAAGTTTGATGCAAATTTGTGGCATTTAAGCTCATTTCACAGTATTTTGTCCAAACGTAGAGTCCGCAACATTACTTTTTTTGTTATAACTACGTAATTTACAGCTTAATTATCAATAAATTTTATTTTCAAATAACGTGTTGAGCACATTATTTGAAAATAAAATTTAGCGATAATTAAACTGGAAATTACATAGTCATAACAAAAAAAGTGTCATGTGGCGGACTCTACAATTTTAGAAAATACTGTGAAATGGCCCCTATCCCAATATATCCACATTTACCACTTTTAAGGAAAAGAAGCAGTTTGCATATGAATGTCTAGATTGTCAAATGCTGTTGTTGTCATTTTTAATCCTTAAGTAAGATTTTTTGCACTATATTAATTAGAAACATACAACTTTGATTCAGGTTTAGTTTATATAGATTAATACACTTTAATTTGCATATAGAGTTGAATTTTCTAGTTATTTTGGGCATATTATATACATTTTTAATGTATGATCATGCATTCAACAAATTTTATATAAATAGGATCATTCAACTAGGTACAAAACATAAATAAAACAAGACTAAAATTGTTTATTATCATACAAGCTTTATTTTTACTATTTTTAGAACATTTAATGTTACATGAACAAGAACACTTAATTTATATATACAATACAAAACCAAAATTAAGAAGCAGGAGCTTCCACTCTAGCATCAATATTATTAGCAATAAATTACCACTATTGCTTTCAGAAGATATAAAACTTGTATGTACACACAGTGTATGTGTACATATACATATATTCAGAGTCCGACAAAAATCCGAAAATCTTAGGAGCGAATGAAAAATTTTTAGGAGCCAGCTATAATATTTTCATTTGGCGCCACCTGAAAAAGTAATCGCCAATTCATATTTTTTAGTCGCCCGGGCGACCTGGCCCCGGGATTTTTCGGACGCTGCATATATTTAAATGATCAAACAAGATTTAGTTCATATATTCCAAATTTAAAAAAAAAAAAAAAATCCTGTTTATGAATGAATAAATAAGAACAATAAAGTAATACTAAGACATACAGCAGTGCAACTACTGCAATCTCGCATTAAAAATGTAAGCAAATCCATTTTTATTTCCGAAACATCTTTGTTCTAATTGGATTAGAATCTTTGTTCTGACTGGTATTTATATACTTTACAGATTGATTTTTATTTATTTATGACTTTAAAAAAATGCACTAAACAGAAATTATAATTTAAAAATAAAAAGAGATGGCTTAACTTGCATCACTATTTTTAAAGCTAAATTCAAATTCCTTATTCATTACTAATAAATATCTCATCACTAAACCAATTTTTTTTATAAAAAATTTCCTTTTCTATAGTTTTTTTCAATTTTTATTTTAAAATTTTATTTCATATGTGTTTCACCTAAAAAATAAAATGAAAGATCAAGTAGGTAAGTAAATGCTTGTTACTTTAAGATTGGTAGTGACCCTTTACGAAGAAAAGAGAAATTATGAATTTTTAATTATTAAATTAAGTTCACAAGCAATAAATAAAGAAAGAAGAGGAAAAATGTAAACTATTAAAATAAAAATTTAAATAAGCCATTCTAAACCATCTTTTATTAAAATAACTTCCAAAATAATTGAATCATGTAAAAATTTTGAAATCTCCGTCACACAAGAAGCATCTTTCCATCCTACAACAGAAAAAACAAAAAAGCTTTTATTAATATTATAAGTTGCCAAAAAATTAAAATATAGATCAAATGTATTTGAGATAATCAAGGGTGTAGGTGAGGTTGGTATGCAGCTGTCATTTTCACAACATTAATTAGTTCTTGACAAATTTTTGAACATTTGGTTGTAGCTGTGACAAAGCATATCTCAGGTTATTACCACATCCACCTTTGCTAAATATTTGGTCATGTATGCCAGTGATTCCCAACCTTTTTTTTTTTTTTGTCGGGGCACACTATGGACGTTTTCAAAATTTGACAGCACACAAAGAAAACGATAAGTTAAAAAGTTGTTTACTTACCTATAAAACACTGTAAAATAATTAATTAATTTAAATTTAAAAACATGGTATTTAACTGTACAAACAAGTTTTCTTCTATAGTGTACTCTTCTTTTATTTAAACAAACTTTACTTGTAATAAGAAGCATTATAATTTTTATTACGTAGATTTCTAAAGTTTGACGGCACACTAAAGTGCCATGACACAGTGGTTGAGAATCACTGATGTATGGTATTGCTGAAATTCTGTATTCATAGATATGTGTATGAAAACTGCACTAAGAACACCAAAACTTCTGAAGAAACTTGTCTGCAAAAAAGGAATCATTTACAATAGTAGTAGATAGTCGAGTGTACAAATAGGTGCTGTATTGTTGAAAAAACATTATAGTTTATATTGTAACCACAAAATCGAGGAAACTGCAGTTACTTTTACTCTTTAAATTCTTCTACACCTTCTCAAGGGGTATGCCCTCATGTTGAGAACTGTTGTTATACGGCAATTCATTCACATGAAAACACCAGCTGGATAATGCTAATTTTTTAAGAAATCAATAAAAGAAACAAATCAATTTTTTCCTGCAATAAGCCATAGACAGCAAAATCAGACTTGAGGATTTCATTAACTATCACTATAAAAATATAATAAACTATGAGAAATGTTACAGAAGCTTGTAAGTTTAACAAGGGCTTGAAATAGAAAAATTAATCAGCCAGAACCTCTTTTGAAAGTCGGTTGAAAAATTGTTTTTTCAAAAGAAAAAATTACAACTAATGTAAGTTACAGTTAAGTTCTATATTTTTGTACATAGAATATATATATTCATATGTGTTTGCTTACAGTGTCAAGGTAAATTATTCACAATATTTTAAAAACTTTCAAGGTTCAATTAAACAGAATATTAGAGTTTTTTGCTGCATTAGTACAATTTTAAGCCCTAAGTTTAACAGTTCTTATTATTTATTAAAGTTTTCTTCTAGAAAAAATTGTTCTCTGTACATGACCTTAAAAAAGGCAACTGAAATGCTAAACCATTCTTACATAGTTTCTCAAGACAATTAATAATAATATACAAGTCAATGAGGATGAACAAATTTCAACAAGAAAATGCAAATATAAATTATGCTGCAAGAGAAACATATTTTAAAAAATGCATCAAATTGGTTCAGAGGTACTCGAAAATAGAAGAGAGAAAAACAAAGTAACATGCAAGATGACCCTCTCTTCTATGAATCCCTTAATCTTTTTAGACAGTTAAATAATATGCCAGACAAAATTCTTCAGGTTCTTTCTTGAATGAAGCGAGAAATTACACATCATTTACACTGCATTCCAACAGTTAAACCTGTCCATATTCCTATATTTATTTCATTTTTTAAAAAATGTTTTTACAAGGAAAAGCATACTTACAAAAAATCAATTTTGAAAGCTTCTGTTGCAAGGCAGGAATTTTTCAGTCTTTTTTGTTGGGCTCTTGCCACTTCAGGTGTAAAGCTCAGATAATCAAGGTCATCCCTTCAGCATTTCATTTGGTTCCATCTTGACAAGAAAACTTTAAAAAAGCTTTAAAAAAAAAAAAAAAAAATCAATGTACCCCTTAACATCAATTATATTAAAAAATGGATTATTATAACATAATGTTTTAACTTTTTTATTTAAAATTGAGCTTTTATTTATATTTGAGACTTTTATAGCTATCAATTTTAAAATAAAATTCATTAAATTATTAAAACTAACGGTTCAGGTAGTGGATAGTTCTAAATCTGCAAGGTGTTGCTGGTGAACCATATGGTTGCTAAAGCTTTTGATTTAGTTCCTTGGCAAGAAATCTACCCTCTCTCGGAGACAACTTTATCAACTGATAATTAAAATGGTTGATTAATTTTTTTTTCCAAATTCATAGCTCAATCCACAGGTGATATTAAATGTTTCAGTCGCACAATTAAATACACATAGCAAAAATGATAACCTGATCAGATAAAAAAGAAAATTTTGTTTTTACATTCTTACAGCTCTTTCGCCATCACAAAACAACTCTATTTTGCTTATTTTTTTAACAATCAGGTCAGAATTTTCAAAAAACATAATTAATTTTTCTTCTTCATTACAAATTGCACTTGTGTTTTCATGTAACTATAAAAACAATAACAATGTGAATCAAAGTGGTGAAAGTAAGGAATAGTCATCTTCAATAAAAAGAATTTAAAAACCGATTCACTTTTAGATATATCTATAATAACAATGAAAAAACAGATGAAGATATTTTATATTGATTAAGTATAGAATCCAGTTTGGTTTTGTGATCTACTGAACAACCTTTTCTTAAAGAAAGGTCTCTGTAATTTTATTTAACTAAAAACAAAATAGTTAATAGAGAAGTAAAATCTGCCTTAATATGTGACAAAGGGGGGAGGGGGGTCAAATATATGGGGAAAAGAGTGACGTCATTAATGAACAGCCCTCAAAATCAATGGGAATATCAATAGATAAAATTCAAGAAGTCCTAATAGCAAAAACAAAATTTAATGATAAAAAAGGAACCTTATTTCTTGAAAACATTAAACAGAAATCCCTAAATTAAGTACCCTAAAAACTAAACACATATCAATAGATAATATTCAAGAAAGTACCACAGCAACAAAATTAAATATGATACTATATATCAGATAAATGATAACGAATTTTTTAAAAAAACCCTAATTAAATTATAAAGCAAAATTAAAGATTTTTCTTGGAATCTTAAAAATTAAAATTGCATCTTAGTACGAGAAAAAGGAAATCTAAAAACATCAAATTAAAAAGAAGTAATTTTAACACTCAAATTAAATAAATACATATCAATATAAAAATAAAATTCAAGAATTGCAACAAAAAATGCATCTAAATTTCACAAAAGTGATACAATAGCAAAAATTAAAAAGCGAATTAAAAAAGAAAAAACAAATACAGAGTCAATCGATTCAGTTTCAAAATTAAATTAATAAACGAAATTAATATTCACGAGAAGATTTAAAAAAAAAAAGAAACATTAACAAACAGAAAATAAAAAATGCAACCTCTATAATTAGCTAAATCTTTTACAAAATAAAGAAATTCAATCTCGAAAAAATGGAAGTTTTTATTAAATAAATGCAACAGACAAAATTTGAAAACTAAAAAATAACGACACAAAGAGAAAATTAAAAATGCATCTATAAATACGAGGTAATGAAATCTAAAATCATCAGAATATTTTTTTAAATAAAAAATTCGTGTTTGAGGAAAAATCGAACATCTACTAGTGAAATAACACGATAGTAAATTACTTAAATGAATAAATAGCTATATCACTAATAATACAGTACATACTAGTCAACCCTTAAATCTTTCACTGCCAGCATTTTAGAAGTACAAAAATGAATCGTTCTTAAAATATTACCCCACGCTAAAATTAAATCTCAACAAATTAAGTACCCAACAAATAAGAAAACATACTCACATCTTAATCCGATCAGGAAATAAAACTCCGAAGAAGAATTGTTTAGATGCACGATCACGCCGTTTTCTTTCTTTTTAGCACATGGTTGATGGTTGTGGGTGGTGGGTGTTGCCAGATGCAACATTCGCATTCTTTACCGCCAAACTTCCACTCCATGGCCTGCGCATGCGTTGAATGACAGACTTGCCACACTTTTGCAGCAAAATTGTGTTGCAAGGAAGTGATTGCTCAAGTTGTCAACCTTGCAACAGCTTTGCTACACATTTGTTTCGTCTAATTTGTCGTAACAAAAGCATATCATGAAAAAATCAAACTTGTTGCAAGTAAGCATGCTATCTGGGACTTCTTGAAACTTTCCTCAACATAAATGTTTCAAAGTCAGCCCCCCCCCCCCCTTCCCGAAAAAAATTTCTGGTTACGGCCTTGGCTGTACCGCATGCATACAGACATAAGTATATAATATAATATAGGTTATTCAGTTTCGGATTTTTTCGGGGAAGGGGGTATGTTAGGGATGCACCGATTAACCAGCAATAATCGGTCACTTTGCCGATTTTTCATAATCGGCCAATTTTTGGCGAACAATTTTGTTTTATTAAAATTACTTTTAGTATGCCAAAAACAAGAAACCTTGCTGAATGAATTTAGTAATTAACCATGGGTGCCCTTCCTAAAAGAGTGATGATACACCTTCCCCCTTCCAAAACATAACTAAGAGAAGTATCAGAGTAACATTTCTCAAAATATGATTACATAAAAAAATGTTTTGAAGGGAATGAAAATTTATAACAGCATCGGACGATTATCCAGCCTATTAATCAGTAATCGGTCAATTTGCTTATCGGTGCATCCCTAGTGTATATCTTGAGTTCCGTTTATTAATGCTTTTGTTTTTTTAATGGCCTCTCTTAAATATCGGAATTTCGAGGAGGAAGGTACATCCACAGATCACTGCCCAGGCGTGGATAAGGGAGCAATTGCCCTTCCTGAACGTCAAATACAAGCCTGTCATTTGGGGAATCAGGAGAGGGCAATTGTCCCCCGTGATTTTCAGAAGCACTATATATTGTGGGTGTACACAATGTACACGCGTATTTTCTTGTTTTTTCCCTATAATGTGCATTGGATATAACCTTACCTTTGCGCTTCCCCTGCTACCTCCACTCCTGAAAAACTGGACGGTGTGGTCAAATATTGTGAGAGATTATATGAACAATGAATGATAACTCAGTTTTTCTGCTTTGGAACAAATTTTCCAAAAAACAAGTAATTCCCCCCCCCCCCCCCTCCGCCGCCGATAAGTCCAAGTATATAAGTATAGTTGGGCGCAGACAGCGTAATTGAAATTTTTAGGGGGTGTTTTCCGATGGTTTTGAGTGATTTAGGGGGCGGGGGGGGGGAAACCCGCCCCGGGTGCGACCCGTACAGGGGTGACACCCAGCCACGAGGGGAAAAAATAAACCTTAAAAGCTCCATTGAACAAAGCAAATACCTCAAATTGGATAATTTCTTCAATCAATTTCTTTCTATTTTCAACTTGAACAGCGTTTCCTTTTAAAAATATAGTCAACGTGTTCTTTAACTGCTAAACACATCATTGCCGTCAACAAATACCTTAAATATTATGACGCCGATGATAAGAATGGCATTCCCCCCTTCCCCCTTTTTTTTCTGTTTCAAAGTTATGATGATTTTTTTTAATGTATTGCATCACAATGCACAATTCGCGCTTACATATTTTTTTTGTTTAATCTACTACATGGGACGACACCAACAATAACCGCCCCGGGTGTCACCCATGTTAGTACGCCACTGGGGCATCGTTTCTAAGGAGGCTCCATCGCTCTGAGGGGGTGAATGCTCCTAGTAATAGATTTTATACATGTTTCCATAAGAGCTTTAGAAACTTATCATTGGATCTATATACTTTATCCGTGGAATTAATTTATGGAACACAAACTGCTAACACACGAGTTGAGTAATTTTATAATCAGACGCCATGTAGACTAGCCACTCTACATTTTTTAACTTTTTTCATCTGAGTCTTCTAACGTATGCGCATTGCGTTAGCTCGTTAGCATTCTGTACTTCACAAAGAATAAGCCGAAACGCCTGAAACGTAAAATAATGCTGTTATAGAAATTAACGCAATATAAATGGTAATGGCGCCCCTTAAACATGATAGGCTCTGATACAATATAAGCCCCATCGTTGACACAGCAATAACTGCATTACTGTTCCTTTTCTTTTCATTTTTTCCATTCTCTTAAATGCTTACTACAGTTTCTACATTATATGGTTACAATGTGTATTATGCATTTTATAGAAATTGTTTGCAATGGCCATTGTTATATCGAAATAAATTATAGATTGGCCCGTCATTTAAATTTTTTTTCACGGGGACAGGCAGCGGGGCAAAGGGTTTCTTAACTTTCTAAGTACTAATTGTGCGTAAAATTACAACACAATACAGGAACCTACATGCACAGTATGTTTCTTAATTTTGACCTCCAGCTCCGTGCGCAAGCAATCCTAAGGCCTCGGCTAACAGGTAGGGGTCTGGTGGAGAAAAGTATGTTTCTTGAAGCCAGGAGGGGAAAAACTGTCATCCCTAAATGACATCCTTGCTTTAGTTTCGTTTAGACACATGGACTATGATGGAGTTTATCAAATTTGTTGGAAAATAAGGAGTTTATGTTATTCCTCCTTATTGGAGAGCACATCTATAGAAATGTGCTCTCTGATGTGACTGTGAGATCATATATATTCTATAGAAATTCATAGTTTACACATATAACGTCGAGACAGACTTAGTTTAATAAGTCAAAGTCTTCAGGTGGGGACTGACTGCCCTAATAGGGAGCCGATATTCAGGGGCGGACTGGGAAGAAAATTCGGCCCGGGCATATTTCAAGAAGACCGGCCCTGGGGGGGGGGGGGGGGGGAGACACTACCAAGGTTCGGAAAATGAACGCTAATCATATATTATGCATCCACCCTCCCCCGAAAATTTTTGAAATTTACTCAATGACAACAACGAGTTTTAATAGCATTTTAAAAATAATTTTGGCTTTCAAAATTGCAGTAATTTACATGAAAAGAGGTAGAGTTGAAAAATAAACATGAAAAATTATGCACCCATCGTATTCTTTGTGTATTGAGTGTGCTACAATCAGTATGTCAGCATAAAAAAAATTAGTTCTAGTTATGAAAAAGTTAAAAGAAATGTTTATTGTTCTGGTTTCCAGTACTATAACTGTAACACAAATAGTAACAGGTTTAAAAAAACTCACCCTCAATCAAATATACATTGCAATATTTGCTCAAAAATTATTTTCCTTTTGAAGGCCTTTTAGTATTTTAAAAGCGATTTTAAAAGGGGGACTCTTATTTGCTACATCATCAATTAGACTTTTCATGTCAAGCTGTACTAATATGTCCTTTTCACACGACATTTACATAAATGATTCCAATTTGTTCTGAGTTAAATTGCTTCTTAATCTGTTCTTAATATACTTCCAACCCTTAACACATTTGCCCATGTCTGACACGGCTCATAAGCCGATCTTGTATCTCGCGTTATTTTATTTCTAATGCCCGTTTGCACAACTTTTCTTGTATAATCATTTTTATATACCTTTTACCTCCTCCCCCGCTCTCTAGTCACCCCCTATAACTGCAATTGTCAAGAACAATTTATACTATACCTATATATTAATTTTCTGTCAAAAAAAAAAAAAAAAAAAACTCCATCATTTTTTACCAGTTTTCCGAAAAAAAACAAAAAAAAACACGTGCTTTAAGGGGTTAAAATAGAAAAACTTGGCAATGGACCGATACAACTGGCCGCGAGAAATTCTGTGGGCCGACCCTGAGAATTTGCATCAATTGGATTGAGAAATTCTCAGGGCCGTATTTTGCAGATTATAGGGATTAAAAATATTGTCAGTAAATTCGTAGATATGTATTTAAATATTAAATGTCTACAAGGCTGATTTTTTTCTTATTCATTATAGAAGGGCAATAATACGTAATATGTTCATTAGCTGCCGTCCTTTAGGGCGTTGTGCCGTGAGGCCGTCCCCTCGCCGCCTTAGCCTTCCCCGCTAGCGCTGCTAAAAATTTAAAAAAAAAAAAAATAAATAATAATAATAATTTTGCAGATCTCAAGAGTTGCTTGCATAAGGTTTTCTATATGGACGAGCTGGCCCTGAGAATTTCTCAAGCCGGCCCCGAGAGCTCGTCAAAATAGACAACTTAGATGGCAGTCTAAAGGGCAAAATGATGTATTTTATTTATTTTCAAAATTAAAATCATAAAATTTAATCAATTTTGCAACTCAGGCAGCCGTTTAGGTTGTCTATACGGACCAGCCGGCCCTGAAAAATTCTGCCCCATCCCTCTCATGTGGCCCCACACCTGGAGATTTTGCCCCGTTGCACTCTCTGAAGCCCGGATTACGGCAAAATTTTGGTCCCCGTTTTTTTCATTAACATTTTAAAAGCTGTATACTTTATATTAAAAAAAAAAATAGATATTTTGCGACTGGCCCAGGGAGGACCGGCCCACCGGGCATTTGCCCGAATGCCCGCATAGCCAGTCCGCCGCTGCCGATATTTACTTCCTGCACGGAGCACTAGAGGAGGGGGGGGGGGGGGGTAAAGCACTTTCTGCCAAAAAAGGAGGAAATTCATATCCTCAGACGGGAAGCTTTTAAAAATTAATATTTGCGCACGCTTCTTTGCACTTAAGTTATAATTTTTACAGAACGTAAAAGTACGGGTTCTCCCATTGAAATATAGCGAGGCATTCCACAGAAGGCAGTGGGGCAAATGGGTTCGAGGGCGCACCGGCCCGAGTGCCAATGGGTCGTCGTCGAACCAGTCCGCCCCTGAAAGTCTGTATCTGTATATAGAGAGTATCTGCAAACAACGAATAATCTCTTTGACTGGGAGGCTTGGTATCAAAAAATTACGAAAATGGTTATGATTATGAAGCACACTGCCTTATATATATAGATTTAATTTAGGGAAGATATCTTCTGTCAAAGTTTAAGTTTTTAAAGTTTAAAACTTTCCATTGTGTTTTGTTTTGATAATAGTTCTAATTTTAATGAACTGTCAGTCATGTGGATTCAGCTGAGTCATAAGTGCGGTCCCTGTTCTGCTAGAATTAGAGCGATGAACTTGTGTGGCATCAGTTAGTACCAACTGGTATATTGCTATTCATAAAAAAATACTCTGTTCCTATTGTCAGAGCCCTTTTAGGGCCGTCGAAAGCCAAAGCGTGCCCGTGTCAGTTTTGGAGCCGCCCTCCCCGTCACGCCCCAGCCCTATTACGCTTGAATCTAGGCAATAGACACATTTTACCTTTTGCACAATTCCAATGCCGAACCTGGCGCTCTCAAAAACGCGGGCCCCATGAATCAGACATGACTGACACTCCCTCTCGACGGCCCTGTGTCCCTCTGGAAAGACTAGGAAGAAGGGATGGCGTCACCACCCTTTTAATGTGCACAACTGTTCGAGAGTTAGAGTGCTTTTAGGGTATGCTCCCATACAAAATCACTGTTAAAGAAACACATTTCCTAATTAAGGGTAGAAAGTGTATGGAGAACCATACTATATGGAGCAGATTTCATACAGGAGGACGAAGCAAGCGAAAACTGGGAAACTGCTCTAGAAAATCTAAAACCTCTCTTACCACCAGTGGTGTAGTCCTGGAAAAAAAGGTGGGGGGACGCTTTCAAATGCGAACATATATCTTTGTCACCCGAAGCAATTTGCTTTCAAAATGTTTCCAGAAGGGGGGGGGGGGGTCGACGGGCCCAGGCCCCCCCCAAATTCCCGGAAATTTTCACAATGTAGCATATATTCCTCCCTGAAACTTTCCTCAACGCTAGTGTTTCAAAGTCAGCCCCCCTCCCCCCGAAAAAAATTTCTGGCTACCGCCTTGGGGTAAGCTACATAGTTTTTTTTTCGTCTTGCTTTGTCTAATGGATGCTAATAAGCGCAAATCAAGACAAACAACCAAAAGTTGTAAAATCAGGCCAGCTGTGCCCCTCCCTCACTATTTCAGATGAATTTAATTCAATACTTTTTTCCCTTCATATCATTAATATATCATTAAAATATGTCTGAAAACAAAAAACAACAATTGAATTATTTGTAAACAATATTTTAAAATAGGGAGCTATGATATGACAAAAATGTGCATGTATTTGTTGCCCCCTTCCCCCCAAATAAATTTTGGGGGGGATAAATATAGATGTGTTTAGCAGACTAACTAAATCATCGCCTTTAAGGAACCATCGTCTTAAAATAGCTTGAATCACAAAAATGTTTATTTTTTGGTAAATTAAATTACATTCAAAAGGTTGAAAAAAATATGATCCCATTGAGATCCCAAATTGAAATTTTGCATAAACGATGATAAAATAGACAGAAATATGTGAGAATATTTTGAAAGTTTTCCATTATACGTTTTTCGAGAAATTTGAAATTTAAATTTTAAGGTTATTTTTTTAAATTTAAAATTTTAATAAAATTAGTCATGATGCATATCATTTGAAACGGCATTCATTATGCTTTTTATTATAACTTTTTATTTCTATTTGTTGACGAGCCAGTTTTGTGTTGAAGCATACCATGTAAAAATGTGAGTTTTTTACAAAATCAAAGTCTGAGAACTAAGAAACAAAACAGGATAAAAATCTAAAAATTTGGATTTTTAATTTTCTTGAGAGGTACAGCTGATAAGCCAAATTTGAAGAAAATAAAAAAAGGTGAGTAAAATTTTTTCTCAGATTTTGGATCACTTGAATGGAAGGACCCTTAAGTCACTTCCATTTTTTCCCTGTTATTTCTCCTATGCCGGTATTGCATTGGAGAAATAACGGAAAAAATGGAAGCTACTTATTTTTTTTTTTTTTTTTTTTTTTTTTTTTTTTTTTTTTTTTTTTTTTTTTTTTTTTTTTTTTTTTTTTTTTTTTTTTTTTTTTTTTTTTTTTTTTTTTTTTTTTTTTTTTTTTTTTTTTTTTTTTTTTTTTTTTTTTTTTTTTTTTTTTTTTTTTTTTTTTTTTTTTTTTTTTTTTTTTTTTTTTTTTTTTTTTTTTTTTTTTTTTTTTTTTTTTTTTTTTTTTTTTTTTTTTTTTTTTTTTTTTTTTTTTTTTTTTTTTTTTTTTTTTTTTTTTTTTTTTTTTTTTTTTTTTTTTTTTTTTTTTTTTTTTTTTTTTTTTTTTTTTTTTTTTTTTTTTTTTTTTTTTTTTTTTTTTTTTTTTTTTTTTTTTTTTTTTTTTTTTTTTTTTTTTTTTTTTTTTTTTTTTTTTTTTTTTTTTTTCGTTGTGGCTTCCGCACTGTTTCTGGAGTTAAATCGAATGCACCTAGTCCCGAATCTACGACCAACAGAACGGCCGAACAGCGTTTTGCCGATTTGGGCACTTACATGCATTTTTTCGTATTTTCGATGTGTGACCCAAAATGTCGCCGAGGTACACTCCTCAACCGGTTTGGCACCTCGCCCGCTAGGCCAACCCACCCAGGTGCAAAAATTTCTCCAAATACCTATAGTGGCCGTAATACGAAATTGTCAAAAAACGTCTCCTTTTTCGAAAATAAACACTTTGGTAGCACTTTTACAAATTTTACCGCAGGATCAAAAATGACGCCGGGGACCGGTTTGGCATCTGGGGGTAGCCAAACCAACCCACCCAGGCACCAAAATTTTCGGCCAAATGCCTATAACAGCCGTTATAGCGAAAATAAAGTTGGAACCCTTTGTAAAAGGTTAAAAATAAAATAATTCAAAAACGAGCCGCAGGAAAATGGCGTTGGTGGCTTCCGCACTGTTTCTCGGAGTTAAATCGAATGCACCTGGTCCCGAAGCTCTAGACCAACAGAACGGCCGGAACAGCGTTTTGCCGATTTGGGCAATTTACATGCATTTTTTCGTATTTTCGATGTGTGACCCAAAATGTCGCCGAGGTACACTCCTCAACCGGTTTGGCACCTCGGCCCCGCTAGGCCAACCCACCCAGGTGCAAAAATTTGCGTCAAATACTATAGTGGCCGTAATAGCGAAATTGTCAAAAAACGTCTCCTTTTTCGAAAATAAACACTTTGGTAGCACTTTTACAAATTTTACCGCAGGATCAAAAATGACGCCGGGGAAGACCCCACCGACCGGTTTGGCATCTGGGGGTAGCCAAACCAACCCACCCAGGCACCAAAATTTTCGGCCAAATGCCTATAACAGCCGTTATAGCGAAAATAAAGTTGGAACCCTTTGTAAAAGGTTAAAAATAAAATAATTCAAAAACGAGCCGCAGGAAAATGGCGTTGTGGCTTCCGCACTGTTTCTCGGAGTTAAATCGAATGCACCTGGTCCCGAAGCTCTACGACCAACAGAACGGCCGGAACAGCGTTTTGCCGATTTGGGCACTTTACATGCATTTTTTCGTATTTTCGATGTGTGACCCAAAATGTCGCCGAGGTACACTCCTCAACCGGTTTGGCACCTCGGCCTCCGCTAGGCCAACCCACCCAGGTGCAAAAATTTGCGCCAAATCCTATAGTGGCCGTAATAGCGAAATTGTCAAAAAACGTCTCCTTTTTCGAAAATAAACACTTTGGTAGCACTTTTACAAATTTTACCGCAGGATCAAAAATGACGCCGGGGAAGACCCCACCGACCGGTTTGGCATCTGGGGGTAGCCAGAACCAACCCACCCAGGCACCAAAATTTTCGGCCAAATGCCTATAACAGCCGTTATAGCGAAAATAAAGTTGGAACCCTTTGTAAAAGGTTAAAAATAAAATAATTCAAAAACGAGCCGCAGGAAAATGGCGTTGGTGGCTTCCGCACTGTTTCTCGGAGTTAAATCGAATGCACCTGGTCCCGAAGCTCTACGACCAACAGAACGGCCGGAACAGCGTTTTGCCGATTCTGGGCACTTTACATGCATTTTTTCGTATTTTCGATGTGTGACCCAAAATGTCGCCGAGGTACACTCCTCAACCGGTTTGGCACCTCGGCCTCCGCTAGGCCAACCCACCCAGGTGCAAAAATTTGCTGTCCAAATACCTATAGTGGCCGTAATAGCGAAATTGTCAAAAAACGTCTCCTTTTTCGAAAATAAACACTTTGGTAGCACTTTTACAAATTTTACCGCAGGATCAAAAATGACGCCGGGGAAGACCCCACCGACCGGTTTGGCATCTGGGGGTAGCCAGAACCAACCCACCCAGGCACCAAAATTTTCGGCCAAATGCCTATAACAGCCGTTATAGCGAAAATAAAGTTGGAACCCCTTTGTAAAAGGTTAAAAATAAAATAATTCAAAAACGAGCCGCAGGAAAATGGCGTTGTGGCTTCCGCACTGTTTCTCGGAGTTAAATCGAATGCACCTGGTCCCGAAGCTCTACGACCAACAGAACGGCCGGAACAGCGTTTTGCCGATTCTGGGCACTTTACATGCATTTTTTCGTATTTTCGATGTGTGACCCAAAATGTCGCCGAGGTACACTCCTCAACCGGTTTGGCACCTCGGCCCCCGCTAGGCCAACCCACCCAGGTGCAAAAATTTGCTGCCAAATACCTATAGTGGCCGTAATAGCGAAATTGTCAAAAAACGTCTCCTTTTTCGAAAATAAACACTTTGGTAGCACTTTTACAAATTTTACCGCAGGATCAAAAATGACGCCGGGGAAGACCCCACCGACCGGTTTGGCATCTGGGGGTAGCCAGAACCAACCCACCCAGGCACCAAAATTTTCGGCCAAATGCCTATAACAGCCGTTATAGCGAAAATAAAGTTGGAACCCCTTTGTAAAAGGTTAAAAATAAAATAATTCAAAAACGAGCCGCAGGAAAATGGCGTTGGTGGCTTCCGCACTGTTTCTCGGAGTTAAATCGAATGCACCTGGTCCCGAAGCTCTCTGATCCACAGAACGGCCGGAACAGCGTTTTGCCGATTCTGGGACTTTACATGCATTTTTTCGTATTTTCGATGTGTGACCCAAAATGTCGCCGAGGTACACTCCTCAACCGGTTTGGCACCTCGGCCTCCGCTAGGCCAACCCACCCAGGTGCAAAAATTTGCTGTCAAATACTATAGTGGCCGTAATAGCGAAATTGTCAAAAAACGTCTCCTTTTTCGAAAATAAACACTTTGGTAGCACTTTTACAAATTTTACCGCAGGATCAAAAATGACGCCGGGGAAGACCCCACCGACCGGTTTGGCATCTGGGGGTAGCCAGAACCAACCCACCCAGGCACCAAAATTTTCGGCCAAATGCCTATAACAGCCGTTATAGCGAAAATAAAGTTGGAACCCCTTTGTAAAAGGTTAAAAATAAAATAATTCAAAAACGAGCCGCAGGAAAATGGCGTTGGTGGCTTCCGCACTGTTTCTGGGTTAAATCGAATGCACCTGGTCCCGAAGCTCTACGACCAACAAACGGCCGGAACAGCGTTTTGCCGATTCTGGGCACTTTACATGCATTTTTTCGTATTTTCGATGTGTGACCCAAAATGTCGCCGAGGTACACTCCTCAACCGGTTTGGCACCTCGGCCTCCGCTAGGCCAACCCACCCAGGTGCAAAAATTTGCTGCCAAATACCTATAGTGGCCGTAATAGCGAAATTGTCAAAAAACGTCTCCTTTTTCGAAAATAAACACTTTGGTAGCACTTTTACAAATTTTACCGCAGGATCAAAAATGACGCCGGGGAAGACCCCACCGACCGGTTTGGCATCTGGGGGTAGCCAGAACCAACCCACCCAGGCACCAAAATTTTCGGCCAAATGCCTATAACACCGTTATGCGAAAATAAAGTTGGAACCCCTTTGTAAAAGGTTAAAAAAAAAATTCAAAAACGAGCCCAGGAAAATGGCTTGTGGCTTCCGCACTGTTTCTCGGAGTTAAATCGAATGCACCTGGTCCCGAAGCTCTACGACCAAAGAACGGCCGGAAACAGCTTTTGCCGATTCTGGGCATTTAATGCATTTTTTTATTTTCGATGTTGCAATGTGGGGTACCCTCAACCGGTTTCACCCTCACCGATTGCCCCGACCCGTGCAAAATTTGCCCAAATACATAGTGCCTATACAATTGCAATAAAATCCATTTCAAAAAGCACTTGGTTGATTTTACACACTTTCGGATTAAAAATGTCCGGAGTCCCACCGACCCGGTTAGACGGGCCACCAGGATACCCCCCGGGACCAAAATCCGGCCAAATTTGCAAATTACGCGTAACAAAAAAAGTTGGACCCCTTTAGGAAAAAACATCAAAAAGCGCAAATGCTTGTGGCTCACATTTCATAAATCTCTCTGCCAACTTGACACACGCGACGCTTCATATGGCCTGAAGCTTTCGTTTGAGGGCCAGCCACACGCCAAAGTTGGCCGCCCGCTAGCAAACCAGTGAACTTTGTAAAATTAATACTAAAGAAATGCAGAAAAGCTTTCAAAAACTTTGGAGAATACATTCCCAAATACGCCAGAAGCCACACGTTGCATTGGGACTAACACATGATCAATTCCCAAATCTACAGCCTCTCAAAGTTGGACCCTTTAGGCAAAACAGTCAAAAAGGCCAAAAACTGTGGCTTCGAATTTCAATAAACGTCCCTTCGAACTACACACAAAGCAACGCGTCAAAATTGGATACGTTTATCTGGGACCAAACAACCCACCGCCACCGGCCAAATGCCTATAACAGCCGTTATAGCGAAAATAAAGTTGGAACCCCTTTGTAAAAGGTTAAAAATAAAATAATTCAAAAACGAGCCGCAGGAAAATGGCGTTGGTGGCTTCCGCACTGTTTCTCGGAGTTAAATCGAATGCACCTGGTCCCGAAGCTCTACGACCAACAGAACGGCCGGAACAGCGTTTTGCCGATTCTGGGCACTTTACATGCATTTTTTCGTATTTTCGATGTGTGACCCAAAATGTCGCCGAGGTACACTCCTCAACCGGTTTGGCACCTCGGCCTCCGCTAGGCCAACCCACCCAGGTGCAAAAATTTGCTGCCAAATACCTATAGTGGCCGTAATAGCGAAATTGTCAAAAAACGTCTCCTTTTTCGAAAATAAACACTTTGGTAGCACTTTTACAAATTTTACCGCAGGATCAAAAATGACGCCGGGGAAGACCCCACCGACCGGTTTGGCATCTGGGGGTAGCCAGAACCAACCCACCCAGGCACCAAAATTTTCGGCCAAATGCCTATAACAGCCGTTATAGCGAAAATAAAGTTGGAACCCCTTTGTAAAAGGTTAAAAATAAAATAATTCAAAAACGAGCCGCAGGAAAATGGCGTTGGTGGCTTCCGCACTGTTTCTCGGAGTTAAATCGAATGCACCTGTCCCGAAGCTCTACGACCAACAGAACGGCCGGAACAGCGTTTTGCCGATTCTGGGCACTTTACATGCATTTTTTCGTATTTTCGATGTGTGACCCAAAATGTCGCCGAGGTACACTCCTCAACCGGTTTGGCACCTCGGCCTCCGCTAGGCCAACCCACCCAGGTGCAAAAATTTGCTGCCAAATACCTATAGTGGCCGTAATAGCGAAATTGTCAAAAAACGTCTCCTTTTTCGAAAATAAACACTTTGGTAGCACTTTTACAAATTTTAAGGATCAAAAATGACGCCGGGGAAGACCCCACCGACCGGTTGGCATCTGGGGGTAGCCGGGGCCAACCCACCCAGGCACCAAAATTTTCGGCCAAATGCCTATAACAGCCGTTATAGCGAAAATAAAGTTGGAACCCTTTTGTAAAAGGTTAAAAATAAAATCATTCAAAAACGAGCCGCAGGAAAATGGCGTTGTGGCTTCCGCACTGTTTCTCGGAGTTAAATCGGTTGCACCTAGTCCCGAAGCTCTACGACCAACAGAACGGCCGGAACAGCGTTTTGCCGATTTTGGGCACTTAACATGCATTTTTTCGTATTTTCGATGTGTGACCCAAAATGTCGCCGAGGTAACTCCTCAACCGGTTTGGCACCTCGGCCCCCGCTAGGCCAACCCACCCAGGTGCAAAAATTGCGTCCAAATACCTATAGTGGCCGTAATAGCGAAATTGTCAAAAAACGTTCCTTTTTCGAAAATAAACACTTTGGTAGCACTTTTACGAATTTTACCGCAGGATCAAAAATGACGCCGGGGAAGACCCCACCGACCGGTTGGCATCTGGGGGTAGCCAGGGCCAACCCACCCAGGCACCAAAATTTTCGGCCAAATGCCTATAACAGCCGTTATAGCGAAAATAAAGTTGGAACCCTTTTGTAAAAGGTTAAAAATAAAATCATTCAAAAACGAGCCGCAGGAAAATGGCGTTGGTGGCTTCCGCACTGTTTCTCGGAGTTAAATCGAATGCACCTAGTCCCGAATCTACGACCAACAGAACGGCCGGAACAGCGTTTTGCCGATTTTGGGCACTTAACATGCATTTTTTCGTATTTTCGATGTGTGACCCAAAATGTCGCCGAGGTACACTCCTCAACCGGTTTGGCACCTCGCCCCCGCTAGGCCAACCCACCCAGGTGCAAAAATTTGCGTCCAAATACCTATAGTGGCCGTAATAGCGAAATTGTCAAAAAACGTCTCCTTTTTCGAAAATAAACACTTTGGTAGCACTTTTACGAATTTTACCGCAGGATCAAAAATTTGCCGGGGACCGGTTTGGCACTGGGGGTAGCCAAAGCCAACCCACCCAGGCACCAAAATTTTCGGCCAAATGCCTATAACAGCCGTTATAGCGAAAATAAAGTTGGAACCCTTTTGTAAAAGGTTAAAAATAAAATCATTCAAAAACGAGCCGCAGGAAAATGGCGTTGTGGCTTCCGCACTGTTTCTCGGAGTTAAATCGGTTGCACCTAGTCCCGAAGCTCTACGACCAACAGAACGGCCGGAACAGCGTTTTGCCGATTTTGGGCACTTAACATGCATTTTTTCGTATTTTCGATGTGTGACCCAAAATGTCGCCGAGGTAACTCCTCAACCGGTTTGGCACCTCGGCCCCCGCTAGGCCAACCCACCCAGGTGCAAAAATTGCGTCCAAATACCTATAGTGGCCGTAATAGCGAAATTGCAAAAAACGTTCCTTTTTCGAAAATAAACACTTTGGTAGCACTTTTACGAATTTTACCGCAGGATCAAAAATGACGCCGGGAAGACCCCACCGACCGGTTGGCATCTGGGGGTAGCCGGGCCAACCCACCCAGGCACCAAAATTTTCGGCCAAATGCCTATAACAGCCGTTATAGCGAAAATAAAGTTGGAACCCTTTTGTAAAAGGTTAAAAATAAAATCATTCAAAAACGAGCCGCAGGAAAATGGCGTTGGTGGCTTCCGCACTGTTTCTCGGAGTTAAATGAATGCACCTAGTCCCGAAGCTCTACGACCAACAGAACGGCCGGAACAGCGTTTTGCCGATTTTGGGCACTTAACATGCATTTTTTCGTTTTTGATGTGTGACCCAAAATTCCCGAGGTACACTCCTCAACCGGTTTGGCACCTCGCCCCCGCTAGGCCAACCCACCCAGGTGCAAAAATTTGCGTCCAAATACCTATAGTGGCCGTAATAGCGAAATTGTCAAAAAACGTCTCCTTTTTCGAAAATAAACACTTTGGTAGCACTTTTACGAATTTTACCGCAGGATCAAAAATGACGCCGGGACCGGTTTGGCATCTGGGGTTAGCCAAAGCCAACCCACCCAGGCACCAAAATTTTCGGCCAATGCCTAAACAGCCGTTATAGCAAAATAAGTTGGAACCCTTTTGTAAAAGGTTCAAATAAAATCATTCAAAAACGAGCCGCAGGAAAATGGCGTTGGTGGCTTCCGCACTGTTTCTCGGAGTTAAAAAAAAAAAAAAAAAAAAAAAAAAAAAAAAAAAAAAAAAAAAAACGAATTTTACCGCAAGATCAAAAATGACGCCGGGGAAGACCCCACCGACCGGTCTGGCATCTGGGGGTAGCCAGGGCCAACCCACCCAGGCACCAAAATTTTCGGCCAAATGCCTATAACAGCCGTTATAGCGAAAATAAAGTTGGAACCCTTTTGTAAAAGGTTAAAAATAAAATAATTCAAAAACGAGCCGCAGGAAAATGGCGTTGGTGGCTTCCGCACTGTTTCTCGGAGTTAAATCGAATGCACCTGGTCCCGAAGCTCTACGACCAACAGAACGGCCGGAACAGCGTTTTGCCGATTTTGGGCACTTAACATGCATTTTTTCGTATTTTCGATGTGTGACCCAAAATGTCGCCGAGGTACACTCCTCAACCGGTTTGGCACCTCGACCCCCGCTAGGCCAACCCACCCAGGTGCAAAAATTTGCGTCCAAATACCTATAGTGGCCGTAATAGCGAAATTGTCAAAAAACGTCTCCTTTTTCGAAAATAAACACTTTGGTAGCACTTTTACGAATTTTACCGCAGGATCAAAAATGACGCCGGGGAAGACCCCACCGACCGGTCTGGCATCTGGGGGTAGCCAGGCCAACCCACCCAGGCACCAAAATTTTCGGCCAAATGCCTATAACAGCCGTTATAGCGAAAATAAAGTTGGAACCCTTTTGTAAAAGGTTAAAAATAAAATCATTCAAAAACGAGCCGCAGGAAAATGGCGTTGGTGGCTTCCGCACTGTTTCTCGGAGTTAAATCGGTTGCACCTAGTCCCGAAGCTCTACGACCAACAGAACGGCCGGAACAGCGTTTTGCCGATTTTGGGCACTTAACATGCATTTTTTCGTATTTTCGATGTGTGACCCAAAATGTCGCCGAGGTACACTCCTCAACCGGTTTGGCACCTCGGCCCCCGCTAGGCCAACCCACCCAGGTGCAAAAATTTGCGTCCAAATACCTATAGTGGCCGTAATAGCGAAATTGTCAAAAAACGTCTCCTTTTTCGAAAATAAACACTTTGGTAGCACTTTTACGAATTTTACCGCAAGATCAAAAATGACGCCGGGGAAGACCCCACCGACCGGTCTGGCATCTGGGGGTAGCCAGAGCCAACCCACCCAGGCACCAAAATTTTCGGCCAAATGCCTATAACAGCCGTTATAGCGAAAATAAAGTTGGAACCCTTTTGTAAAAGGTTAAAAATAAAATCATTCAAAAACGAGCCGCAGGAAAATGGCGTTGCTGGCTTCCGCACTGTTTCTCGGAGTTAAATCGGTTGCACCTAGTCCCGAAGCTCTACGACCAACAGAACGGCCGGAACAGCGTTTTGCCGATTTTGGGCACTTAACATGCATTTTTTCGTATTTTCGATGTGTGACCCAAAATGTCGCCGAGGTACACTCCTCAACCGGTTTGGCACCTCGGCCCCCGCTAGGCCAACCCACCCAGGTGCAAAAATTGCGTCCAAATACCTATAGTGGCCGTAATAGCGAAATTGTCAAAAAACGTCTCCTTTTTCGAAAATAAACACTTTGGTAGCACTTTTACGAATTTTACCGCAGGATCAAAAATGACGCCGGGGAAGACCCCACCGACCGGTTGGCATCTGGGGGTAGCCAGGGCCAACCCACCCAGGCACCAAAATTTTCGGCCAAATGCCTATAACAGCCGTTATAGCGAAAATAAAGTTGGAACCCTTTTGTAAAAGGTTCCAAATAAAATCATTCAAAAACGAGCCGCAGGAAAATGGCGTTGGTGGCTTCCGCACTGTTTCTCGGAGTTAAATCGGTTGCACCTAGTCCCGAAGCTCTACGACCAACAGAACGGCCGGAACAGCGTTTTGCCGATTTTGGGCACTTAACATGCATTTTTTCGTATTTTCGATGTGTGACCCAAAATGTCGCCGAGGTACACTCCTCAACCGGTTTGGCACCTCGGCCCCCGCTAGGCCAACCCACCCAGGTGCAAAAATTTGCGTCCAAATACCTATAGTGGCCGTAATAGCGAAATTGTCAAAAAACGTCTCCTTTTTCGAAAATAAACACTTTGGTAGCACTTTTACGAATTTTACCGCAGGATCAAAAATGACGCCGGGGAAGACCCCACCGACCGGTCTGGCATCTGGGGGTAGCCGGAGCCAACCCACCCAGGCACCAAAATTTTCGGCCAAATGCCTATAACAGCCGTTATAGCGAAAATAAAGTTGGAACCCTTTTGTAAAAGGTTAAAAATAAAATCATTCAAAAACGAGCCGCAGGAAAATGGCGTTGGTGGCTTTCGCACTGTTTCTCGGAGTTAAATCGAATGCACCTAGTCCCGAAGCTCTACGACCAACAGAACGGCCGGAACAGCGTTTTGCCGATTTTGGGCACTTAACATGCATTTTTTCGTATTTTCGATGTGTGACCCAAAATGTCTCCGAGGTACACTCCTCAACCGGTTTGGCACCTCGACCCCCGCTAGGCCAACCCACCCAGGTGCAAAAATTTGCGTCCAAATACCTATAGTGGCCGTAATAGCGAAATTGTCAAAAAACGTCTCCTTTTTCGAAAATAAACACTTTGGTAGCACTTTTACGAATTTTACCGCAGGATCAAAAATGACGCCGCGGACCGGTTTGGCATCTGGGGTAGCCAAAGCCAACCCACCCAGGCACCAAAATTTTCGGCCAAGTGCCTTAAACAGCCGTTATAGCAAAAATAATGTTGGAACCCTTTTGTAAAAGGTTCCAAATAAAATCATTCAAAAACGAGCCGCAGGAAAATGGCGTTGGTGGCTTCCGCACTGTTTCTCGGAGTTAAATCGGTTGCACCTAGTCCCGAAGCTCTACGACCAACAGAACGGCCGGAACAGCGTTTTGCCGATTTTGGGCACTTAACATGCATTTTTTCGTATTTTCGATGTGTGACCCAAAATGTCGCCGAGGTACACTCCTCAACCGGTTTGGCACCTCGGCCCCCGCTAGGCCAACCCACCCAGGTGCAAAAATTTGCGTCCAAATACCTATAGTGGCCGTAATAGCGAAATTGTCAAAAAACGTCTCCTTTTTCGAAAATAAACACTTTGGTAGCACTTTTACGAATTTTACCGCAGGATCAAAAATGACGCCGGGGAAGACCCCACCGACCGGTCTGGCATCTGGGGGTAGCCGGGCCAACCCACCCAGGCACCAAAATTTTCGGCCAAATGCCTATAACAGCCGTTATAGCGAAAATAAAGTTGGAACCCTTTTGTAAAAGGTTAAAAATAAAATCATTCAAAAACGAGCCGCAGGAAAATGGCGTTGCTGGCTTCCGCACTGCTCTTCTGGAGTTAAATCGGTTGCACCTGGTCCCGAAGCTCTACGACCAACAGAACGGCCGGAACAGCGTTTTGCCGATTTTGGGCACTTAACATGCATTTTTTTGTATTTTCGATGTGTGACCCAAAATGTCGCCGAGGTACACTCCTCAACCGGTTTGGCACCTCGGCCCCCGCTAGGCCAACCCACCCAGGTGCAAAAATTTGCGTCCAAATACCTATAGTGGCCGTAATAGCGAAATTGTCAAAAAACGTCTCCTTTTTCGAAAATAAACACTTTGGTAGCACTTTTACGAATTTTACCGCAGGATCAAAAATGACGCCGGAGCCCGACCGGTTGGCATCTGGGGGTAGCCAAAGCCAACCCACCCAGGCACCAAAATTTTCGGCCAATGCCTAAACAGCCGTTATAGCGAAAATAAAGTTGGAACCCTTTTGTAAAAGGTTAAAAATAAAATCATTCAAAAACGAGCCGCAGGAAAATGGCGTTGGTGGCTTCCGCACTGTTTCTCGGAGTTAAATCGGTTGCACCTAGTCCCGAAGCTCTACGACCAACAGAACGGCCGGAACAGCGTTTTGCCGATTTTGGGCACTTAACATGCATTTTTTCGTATTTTCGATGTGTGACCCAAAATGTCTCCGAGGTACACTCCTCAACCGGTTTGGCACCTCGACCCCCGCTAGGCCAACCCACCCAGGTGCAAAAATTGCGTCCAAATACCTATAGTGGCCGTAATAGCGAAATTGCCAAAAAACGTCTCCTTTTTCGAAAATAAACACTTTGGTAGCACTTTTACGAATTTTACCGCAGGATCAAAAATGACGCCGGGGAAGACCCCACCGACCGGTCTGGCATCTGGGGGTAGCCGGGCCAACCCACCCAGGCACCAAAATTTTCGGCCAAATGCCTATAACAGCCGTTATAGCGAAAATAAAGTTGGAACCCTTTTGTAAAAGGTTAAAAATAAAATCATTCAAAAACGAGCCGCAGGAAAATGGCGTTGGTGGCTTCCGCACTGTTTCTCGGAGTTAAATCGGTTGCACCTAGTCCCGAAGCTCTACGACCAACAGAACGGCCGGAACAGCGTTTTGCCGATTTTGGGCACTTAACATGCATTTTTTCGTATTTTCGATGTGTGACCCAAAATGTCGCCGAGGTAACTCCTCAACCGGTTTGGCACCTCGACCCCCGCTAGGCCAACCCACCCAGGTGCAAAAATGTGCGTCCAAATACCTATAGTGGCCGTAATAGCGAAATTGCCAAAAAACGTATCCTTTTTCGAAAATAAACACTTTGGTAGCACTTTTACGAATTTTACCGCAGGATCAAAAATGACGCCGGGGAAGACCCACCGACCGGTCTGGCATCTGGGGGTAGCCAGGGCCAACCCACCCAGGCACCAAAATTTTCGGCCAATGCCTATAACAGCCGTTATAGCGAAAATAAAGTTGGAACCCTTTTGTAAAAGGTTAAAAATAAAATCATTCAAAAACGAGCCGCAGGAAAATGGCGTTGGTGGCTTCCGCACTGTTTCTCGGAGTTAAATCGGTTGCACCTAGTCCCGAAGCTCTACGACCAACAGAACGGCCGGAACAGCGTTTTGCCGATTTTGGGCACTTAACATGCATTTTTTCGTATTTTCGATGTGTGACCCAAAATGTCCCGAGGTACACTCCTCAACCGGTTTGGCACCTCGACCCCCGCTAGGCCAACCCACCCAGGTGCAAAAATTTGCGTCCAAATACCTATAGTGGCCGTAATAGCGAAATTGTCAAAAAACGTCTCCTTTTTCGAAAATAAACACTTTGGTAGCACTTTTACGAATTTTACCGCAGGATCAAAAATGACGCCGCGGACCGGTTTGGCATCTGGGGGTAGCCAAAGCCAACCCACCCAGGCACCAAAATTTTCGGCCAAGTGCCTAAACAGCCGTTATAGCGAAAATAAAGTTGGAACCCTTTTGTAAAAGGTTCCAAATAAAATCATTCAAAAACGAGCCGCAGGAAAATGGCGTTGGTGGCTTCCGCACTGCTCTTCGGAGTTAAATCGGTTGCACCTGTCCCGAAGCTCTACGACCAACAGAACGGCCGGAACAGCGTTTTGCCGATTTTGGGCACTTAACATGCATTTTTTTGTATTTTCGATGTGTGACCCAAAATGTCGCCGAGGTACACTCCTCAACCGGTTTGGCACCTCGGCCCCCGCTAGGCCAACCCACCCAGGTGCAAAAATTTGCGTCCAAATACCTATAGTGGCCGTAATAGCGAAATTGTCAAAAAACGTCTCCTTTTTCGAAAATAAACACTTTGGTAGCACTTTTACGAATTTTACCGCAAGATCAAAAATGACGCCGGGGAAGACCCGACCGACCGGTTGGCATCTGGGGGTAGCCAAAGCCAACCCACCCAGGCACCAAAATTTTCGGCCAAGTGCCTAAAACAGCCGTTATAGCAAAATAAAGTTGGAACCCTTTTGTAAAAGGTTCAAAATAAAATCATTCAAAAACGAGCCGCAGGAAAATGGCGTTGGTGGCTTCCGCACTGCTCTTCTGGAGTTAAATCGGTTGCACCTGGTCCCGAAGCTCTACGACCAACAGAACGGCCGGAACAGCGTTTTGCCGATTTTGGGCACTTAACATGCATTTTTTTGTATTTTCGATGTGTGACCCAAAATGTCGCCGAGGTACACTCCTCAACCGGTTTGGCACCTCGGCCCCCGCTAGGCCAACCCACCCAGGTGCAAAAATTTGCATTCCAAATACCTATAGTGGCCGTAATAGCGAAATTGTCAAAAAACGTCTCCATTTTCGAAAACAAACACTTTGGTAGCACTTTTACGAATTTTACCGCAGGATCAAAAATGACGCCGGGGAGGACCCAACCGACCGGTCTGGCATCTGGGGGTAGCCGGGGCCAACCCACCCAGGCATCAAAATTTTCGGTCAAATGCCTATAACAGTCGTTATAGCGAATATAAAGTTGGAACCCTTTTGTAAAAGGTTAAAAATAAAATCATTCAAAAACGAGCCGCAGGAAAATGGCGTTGCTGGCTTCCGCACTGTTTCTCGGAGTTAAATCGGTTGCACCTAGTCCCGAAGCTCTACGACAAACAGAACGGCCGGAACAGCGTTTTGCCGATTTTGGGCACTTAACATGCATTTTTTCGTATTTTCGATGTGTGACCCAAAATGTCGCCGAGGTATACTCCTCAACCGGTTTGGCACCTCGGCCCCCGCTAGGCCAACCCACCCAGGTGCAAAAATTTGCGTCCAAATACCTATAGTGGCCGTAATAGCGAAATTGTCAAAAAACGTCTCCTTTTTCGAAAATAAACATTTTGGTAGCACTTTTACGAATTTTACCTCAGGATCAAAAATGACGCCGGGGAAGACCCCACCGACCGGTCTGGCATCTGGGGGTAGCCAGGGCCAACCCACCCAGGCACCAAAATTTTCGGCCAAATGCCTATAACAGCCGTTATAGCGAAAATAACGTTGGAACCCTTTTATAAAAGGTTAAAAATAAAATCATTCAAAAAGGAGCCGCAGGAAAATGGCGTTGGTGGCTTCCGCACTGTTTCTCGGAGTTAAATCGAATGCACCTAGTTCCGAAGCTCTACGACCAACAGAACGGCCGGAACAGCGTTTTACCGATTTTGGGCACTTAACATGCATTTTTTCGTATTTTCGATGTGTGACCCAAAATGTCGCCGAGGTACACTCCTCAACCGGTTTGGCACCTCGACCCCCGCTAGGCCAACCCACCCAGGTGCACAAATTTGCGTCCAAATACCTATAGTGGCCGTAATAGCGAAATTGTCAAAAAACGTCTCCTTTTTCGAAAATAAACACTTTGGTAGCACTTTTACGAATTTTACTGCAGGATCAAAAATGACGCCGGGGAAGACCGTGCATCAGGTATGGCTCCTGAGCCAAAATTACATGTACTTTGTCCCTGTTAGCAACTACAGAAACATGTGAAGTTGGTGCTCTACCGCGCTACAAATTAATTTGGAGAAGACTAAGTGCCGGGGCCGTCGACTTACAGTAAGTGGGTGGAGCAGCAGTATTAAAATCGGAAATACACAAATTTACATTACATATATTGTCAGAGGATGAACGCAAAACAAAAGATTCAACAGAATTTAAATCGATTATATCCATATTATTAGCCATAATTGATATTACGTTTCAATGTATTAACAAGTTGCTGATAACAAATACACTTAGAGACAAAGGATCCACAGGGAAGTTAGAACCATATTTGGAATTATGAGTCAAACAATTAGTACAGGTTGGAGACTCGGCCTTGCATTTTTGGCCGTGGTGAGATTCGGTACAGAATGCGCAATAGTGAGTTTTTTCTGTGCAGTTCGCCGCTGTGTGCCCGAACATTTGGCACTTGTAGCAGCGACGGACTCCCATGAACTCCTTGACCGTGTGAACATCCCAAAGGAAGTTCACACACGGAGAGGACATAATTTTATGAAAGGCGGGAGGGGAACATTCAATCACCAGGCTGACATTTGAGGCCTTGCCACTCAGTTTAAATTTGAAACTGAAGTCCTTCTCCTCTACCATGCCAAATTGGGTCTCAAAGGCAGTGACTACAGTCGACCATTGTACATTCGGGTCGACATTATGGACAATGATACGAGGCAATTTTTTCCTTGCCACCCTGGTGCGGATCATGGCCCCCAACTTGGGATGATCTTCCAGGTGGGCTCTGAGAGACTCTGAATCCTCAACCGAGGGGACGTCCACGGCCAGACCTCCCTTTCTCACATAGCGAACTCTAGAAACCTTAATACAGTCCCGCGTTGGGTCGTAATTATGTTTGAGTACCTTTTTGAGATCCCCGGAGGTTACGTTTGGTGTATCCTTGCGAGGGTAAATTAGTACTGTGCTTTCACTGCGCAAAGCTTGAGCAAATGTAGGAACAGCGGGGAGACGGTTACCATGCTCCAACTCCGTTTCCTGGACCAACTCTTGGGAAACCCGGCCTGTGCCGACGAGAGGTGGGAAATCCCGTTCCAGGGAGTCGGCCTGGACACCAACATCGCAGGTGACTCTCGGAGGAAGATGAGGGGAATCCCCCGCCTCCATCTGAGTACTCTGATCTTGGCTGGAGGCCCTTAAAACTGGAGCCTGAGTGTTAGCAGAGTGGGGTGAAGACGACGTGCGAGAAAATTTATCCTGCAGGATATCCAACACCTTGATTAACTCGCTCCTCATCTCCGACTTAAAAAAAACGCGCTGATTAGGATCTTTAGATTCAACGAGTGTTCTTAGGAACCCAAAGATCTCCTCTGTTGTGTTGACTACGGACACGTAGTCCAGGGCAGGCTGACTGGAGCTATGAAAGAAGCGTTTTAGCGGGCCAACAGTTTTGACGTTGGACTCCCCACTACTTGAAATCAAGTCCACATTTGACGGATGGGACTGAGAAGTAAAAGTATTTAGCGCAGTGGGAGAGGGAGAGTCTCTACGTACGAGAAGTTTTCCCGCTAGATTCTGCGGAGTGGAAGTTATCCTGTTTAAAACAATTTTATGAGTGTTCCTACCGTTCTTCGACTTTTTCGCACTCATGTTTGCTCGGGAACACAGTAAATAAATATTTAAAACAAAATGAACAAATAATTTATGGGCCCTAATGGCCCGCTACTCAAAATTCACCAAATGTCCTACTTTTTGCCTTTTTACATTATTTAAAAAAAAAAAAAAAAAAAAAATTCCAACAAAATTCCACAAAAACCCAAACATTAGGTGAACTAGTCATGTTATCCAAAATCTGACGACACTGTACTGGTAGGAGATTTTACCCTGATTAAAATAAGTACCTACAACATGGGGTAAACCCTAAATTTAATTTTCAGTGACGTCACAACTCATAACTTTAACACCAGTTAGGCTTCTCATTCTTAACCTAATTAATTTAGAACCCACAAAATTTAAAATTCTTAATCCTTACTTTAATGCGAGTACAAAGAGTACTCACAACCCCCTCTAAAACCAAATTAAAAAAAAATAATAATAATTAATTAACTTTAACTAATTAAGCAAATATCTTCAACTGTAATTAATTCATCAAAAAAAAAAACTGACATCACCTGGCCCACGTGAAATCTCCTGCTGATTACAATGCTGGGTCACACTTAAATGCTTAAATGATTTTGAAATTATTGAGTCCTCTCAGAGGGCACCAAAGTACACCATGGTAATACTTTTCGCGGGCAAACTATAGATGACTCGAAAGCACCGTCTACCCGAGGCGTCCCAAAACTACAATAAAAAAACAATTACAATTTTCAAAAAAAAAAAAAAAAAAAAAACACCTCTTAACAACTAACAACCATCCGTTAATATGCAATACATATTTCGAAACACAAAAAATAACTCTATCATTCAATATATGATACCAATTTCTCTCTAAAACTCAAAAATAATTAGAGCTTGACAAAATTTCACAATGTTATAATAAATGTAAACACAATGTTAAAGTTGGAATCGAAACATTCAAAAACTAACAATAACATATATTACGAACCAATGTTCATAACTTAACCAACCAGGATTCCCCTGGTAGATCTCGGCAAGGGCTTTCCAAAAATATTACACTTGATGCGGATTGAACCGGATTACCGGATCTGCAGACTTGGCAAGCGAGGCGATGGTATAATAATTGTAAACGCAATGTTAGAGTTGGAATCGAAACATTCAGAAATTAACAATAACACAAGTTACGAACCCCTGGCCATAACTTAACCAACCAGGACTTCCCGGATAGGTCTCGGCAAGAGCTTTCTGAAAATATTACACTTGATGCAGATTGAACCGGATAACCGGATCTGCAGGCTTAACAAGCGGAGCGATGATAGAGCACGTCCTATCTCAACGGGTACGACGGTCGAGCTTTTGGTTTTGATAAGAAGTATTCACTTGCAATATAATTATTTATTTCTATTGGTCCATAGGTGAGAGGTATTAATTGTAGTGTAACCATACGTCCTCGATTTTCGGAAACTGTCCCCAAATTTGTCTATTTTTAATGCTTTGTGCCCGAAAACACTTAAAACTACTTATAGACGCAGGAAGTCCCAAATTTTAAAATTTCTTTTCTTTCTTTCCAAATTGTCAAAAAAATACATCAGTTTTGTGTTTTTGGTTACCGCCTAAGTTGTCTATATAGACGAGCTTTCGGGCAGTCTTGAGAAATTCTCAGTGCCGGCTCGTCCGTATAGAAATTCAAGGCGGCCGCCTGGGGTGCAAACTTTTGAGAAATGCAAAATTGATGTTTTTTTTCTTTAATTTTGAGCAGTGCTGGAGGGAAAGGCTAAGGCGGCGAGGCGATTGCCTCGCGGCGCAGCGCCCTAAAGGGCGGTAGCTATTAACAGCTAATTAACATATTACGTATTATTGCCCTTCTATGATGAATACGAAAGATAAATCTATTTTGCAGACACTTAATATTATTTAAATATATATCTACATATTTACTGGCAATATTTTTAATCCCTGCAATCTTAAGGTGACAGAACGTCCTCGAATTTCGGGAAATTTGTATATTTTTAATGCTTTATCCCCAAATACACTTTAACTACTTGGGGACACGTAATGTCCCCAAATTTAAACTTCTGTTTTTTCTCTTCAAATTGCTTCTCGTTTTGTACTTTTGAACTTTTAGATAGTGTTTTGCAAAATTTTAGATATTATTATGGCAAATATCAAATTGTTGCCTAGTACTAAAACTCGTGGGCCGTGGTCGCCTAGTTGTTAGCACGTCGGACTTCCACCTGGAAGGTCGCGCGTTCGATACCCACTGAAGACCACCATGTATACTTGGGGATATGTGCATGTAAAATCCGTAGACCCCACTACCTCTCCACGTAGGCAATCCTAAGGCCTCGGCTAACAGGTAGGGGTCTGGTGGAGAAAAGTACTAAAACTTGTAACAGGTAGTGATCTAAGAAAATTTGCGTACATTTTGTAGAAAATATGTTTAGATACCGTTTGAAATACATTAATGAGAGCTATTTTTCATAATAGAAGGGAATATGTTTTAGTTTGCTATGTCCCCAAAGATATCCTCGAATTTTTTTTCTGGCGACCCCAACATTTGGTCACCCTATACAATCTACAAAATACGGCCCTGAGAATTTCTCAATACAGCTGTGGTGATGGAAATTCTGAGGGCTATGAGAAATCCTCAAGCCGGCCCAGAGAATTTCTCGCGGCCAGTTATCTCAGCCGATTGTCGAGTTAAGAAGAATTTAACTCAGGACAAATTGGAATCATTGATGTAAATGTAGTGTGTAAAAGACATAAACCTTGACATGAAAAGTCTAATAGATGATGTAGCAAATAAGAGTCCCCTTTTTTAAAACACTAAATGGCTTTCATAAGGAAAATAATTTTAAAGCAAATATTGCAATGTATATTTGATTGTGGATGAGTTTTTTTTTTTTTTTGAAACCTGTTATTATTTGTGTGTTATAGTTATAGTACTGGAAACCAGAACAATGAACATTTATTTTAACTTTTTCATAACTAGAACTAATTTTTACTGGATGTTAACATACTGATTGTAACACTCTCAATAGGCAAAGAATACGACGAGTACATAACTTTTCATGTTTATTCGTCTATTCGTCAACTCTACCTCGTTTCATGTAAATTACTGCAATTTTGAAAGCCTAAATTCTTTTTAAAAAGCTATTTAAAACTCGTTGTTGACATTGAGTAAATTTCAAAAATTTTCGGGGGGGGGGGGGATGCATAATATCTGATTAGCGTTCATTTTCTGTTCCTTGGTAGTCCCCCCCCCCCCTCCAAAGGGCCGGTCTGTTTGAAATATGCCCGGGCCGAATTTTCGGAATTTTCTTCCCTGTCCGCCCCTGGCCGTAACTAATGCTGCCCACCTGTGCAGCAGGATGCGGAATGTTTGATTCACGTCCTTTGCCCTGGGTATTCTTTACAGTCAAAGAAAAATTAGTTCAAAGGCATAATTAATATACTTCTAAATAATTAAACTCCAGTTTTGCATTAATTAAATTAAAATCACCTTTATTATTAACTAACTGTTCCCACTACTGCGTTGCTGTGTGAAACATATCAACCAATTGGCATGCCTATAGATATAGGAAGTTACATTTTATTATTCCCTCCTCCCACCAGACGCACTCTTCTCTGATCAGAATTGCGTCACGCAGAAAAAAAACTGATCATAAGTCTGAGAGTTTTAGGCAGGCCACCCTATTAGTCAAACAGAAATTGATGGGGTCCGAATCTTTCAAAATTGAAGTCTAAAAAACGCAAGTGTAGGTGTAGACAATCTTTGGTCACTTTATGAGGGGGAGTAGGGAGGGCTTTATTTGTGGGTGTACGGGCCCCACATTTTAGTATTTTGCCCTGAGGCCCGATTATAAGCTCTCGGCGGCCCTGTATCAACTGTCCATCGTAACTTTCAGCTAAACTTTTCATTAGAACAATAAATTAAGTATTAATTTTATATTTTACTACTTTAAATTGCAATTCTTCTATACTTTATCCCAAGAAAACGCATCATACAAAAAAAAAAAAAAAAATAATAATGGAAACCGTATTTCACTAAAGAAAATCTCAACAATTGCTGTGTTCAACTTTGAAATTTAAACTTTAGTTGTTTTTTTTATCAACTAGAAGGCTTCCGCCACCTGCTTGCTATTGCTCGCCAACCCCCTGAACTGTTTACGCAGATCCTTCGGAAGTTAGAGCTCTTATTAAAACTCGGCAAACTAATATTTATTAAAAACTATACATCTAAAAATAGATTTACTTGAGTGAAAATCGGTTAATGGAGACATTGAATGAGTGGGTGATCGTCCCCCCTCCCCTCCCCCTCCAATAGGAAGTACTTGAAATCAAACCAAAAATTTGAATTAACTACAAAGTTCTAAATATTTATTAAAATGCAGCGAAGATTTAGAAAGGTGCCCCTCCCCCCGCCCTTTCCACCCCATTTTAAGCTTGATACGCTTTTTGCAAGTTATACTTTTTTTTCGCACTTTAGATTTTAATAATACTGTCATTATTTTCATATTGCTATGAATAAACCAATTTTAAAATAGTTGATGCAAAGAAACGAATTTTCAAAAATGCCTTGAACATCTTTATCAAATAAGTTTCAGACATTCTCAGCTATTCCATTTAATGCATTTTAATATAAGTTACAGTAGCGGACTGGCTGGCTACCCTAATAGGGCACCAATTGCTTACTCGGGGGGGGGGGGGGGTCTCCCCGCCCAAAGTCACCACTCAGAACACTGAAAAAGCTTTTTAGAGGTAGGGCGCATCGGTGCGTCCCTATTTCTTATCGATGCACCCCTCCTATAAACATAATAAAATAATAATTATTCATAAATAAAACAAATGACTCACAACTATAAAAAAAGTCATTACGAAAAATCTGCATTGCTTGATCAAGATTATTCTCCGGTGCGTTTGACTGTGATCAAACGGCGCTGTGAAAGCGCTTTTGAATTTTTTCAGAAAACGAATTTCATCGCCTATTTGGCACGACAGCAATTTTTCTTACTGTTCAAGTGGTCATAAATGGCGGAAACTGGTCCTGCATTTAGAATTGCTAGCTTCAGAGATTACTTTTAGAGTTCCATTGTGGGGTGTTTATCTTTACGCTTCAATGGCATTCCTGGGTGAACTGTCGTGCGAATACGGATGCACCCGTTACAAGCTGGGCTTAGACCATATAGTAACTAGACGAGCCGTCTATTCACTCGCCATTGTTAGTTCCTAAGCAGGAATAGTGGGGACCAGTTTGACTGACAGGGGTCGGAGATCAAAGCTTTTCGCCGTCCTATACCTCGTGGGTGAGTCTTCTCAATTTCTGAACTTGCTTCTGATCTGTAAAAGAGCTGAGATTGCTTTCAGGCAAACGATCAAGACTCATTCTGTGCACAAAAGCACTAACCTGATTTATTAAACATAATAGCAATATTAACATTGAAAAGCGTAAATTTTAATTTTATTTTTAAATCGTTGGAGTATCGTATTCTTGATTATGAAGAACAAGAAAGTCATATATATAAATTAACTAAAGCAATTGTTGAGAAATACTTAAAAATATGACTACACCATTTCTAAAATAATAAAGAATACCAAAAATGCGTAACAAATACACAAAATTAATTTTATTTAAAAGTCAAGAGCAATTTTCAATAGAAATTAAACTATTTTTTCCAGTAGTTAAATTCCAATCTGCTTTATTAATAATACCCGCCCCCTAAATAATAAATGCAACGTTGAAATTAACATTTCAATAATATTAAATCTTAAAAGACATGAACGATGCTTGAAATATACTCGCAGAAAGGCCGATCGTTCGTCGCATCACCAAGTATACATATGTCTGTGTTCGCTCCAGTTTATTTTTTATTCTCTACTTTTAATAATGTAAGTAAAATTGTTAAATTTTCAGAATTATGTTTAAAATGCATTTCATGCTTCCCCCTTACCAATATATTACATACATATTGTATTTCTGACTGTATTGCACAACACTTAGATAATAAATTAATTTATTCCGTTTGTTTGCAATCTTAGAACAAACTTCATCTTCTGTAATTCATTAAAAAAACAATCGCATTTTAATTAACGGTACAATGGGAGCGTCCATAAATGATGTCACGCTTTTTTCCCATTTATTTGACTCCCTCCCCCCTTTGTCACAAAGTGTCACACTTCAACATACCCCCTCCCCACCCCTTGTCACAATTTCACGAACCACCCTCCCCCTCGAAGCGTGACATCATTTATGAATGATCCCAATCCGATGTTTTCAGTCCTACAGGCTAATGTCACATGACTATTAATTTTAGATTTACGAACTGTATCGGTGAAACATTAAAGTTTTAACTGACAATTTTCTCAAGAAAATAATTTTTTGAACTTAAAAAATTTAAAAAACTATTTTCAAAACTAAAATTTTTTCTTCATGCTGTTGCTTTCTTTAAATTTATTTCATATTTTGAAAAGAAAAACAGCTTAAACGCTTTTGTTTTTCCTTCCTTAGTAGTAGGTGAAAAAGGACAGTTCTGCGACAAGAGGCGGTGGGCGGTGGAAGGGGGCGTGGCCCCACCGCCTCCCAATGCCCCCAGGCGTGCCCTCAGGCGTTAGTCGAGTGGAGTTGAGTTGTATGCCCTCAGGCATTTTTCGAGTAGAGTTGAGTTGTATGCCCTCAGGCATTTTTCGAGTAGAGTTGAGTTGTATGCCCTCAGGCATTTTTCGAGTGGAGTTGAGTTGTATGCCCTCAGGCATTTTTCGAGTAGAGTTGAGTTGTATGCCCTCAGGCATTTTTCGAGTAGAGTTGAGTTGTATGCCCTCAGGCATTTTTCGAGTAGAGTTGAGTTGTATGCCCTCAGGCGTTTTTTACGAGTAGAGTTGAGTTGTTTTTCAAAAAGTTATAGTTTTGGAATGGCAACACCTTTTGTTTCAGTTTACGACTTGATGCAATGTAATGTCGATTGCAGCGCCATCTATGAGAAGAAAATGCAACTATTTTCGAACTTAGAATTTTTTTTCTACTGTTTTCTTTCAGAATTCAAGCAGGAGCTATTTTATATTACAAAAAAAATAATTATAATGTATAATGAATTAAATTTATTGTCGCTATTTACATCCTATTATGTATTTATTTCTTTTTTCGACTTAGAAAGATTTCCTTTTTCAACCTTTTTAATGTTTCCGCTTAGCATCCGCGCAGGAACTATTTTATAAGTTAATTATTTTTACACTGTGATTAGAAAATTCTCCTCATTTTTACTTAGAAAAGACTTATATACTTTTTAGTTTTTATTTATTTATTTATTTATTTATTTATTTTCAGACTTAGAAAATTTTTCAGTTGCAAGTGATTTTTTTTTTCTTCTAAGTATGTAAAACATAGTACAGTAACATTTTTCTGATCCGTTTTGCAAATGTTTTCTTAAATCATAATTTTAACTGCATGGCACATTTCATTCTAAAGTTTTTTCTACTTTATATTATTATCACACTTGCAGTCTCCTTCAAAGAATATTTTATAAAACTCTATTATTTCACACAAAAGCGCAAAAAACTGAGATTTAACGCGTAAAACTTAGAACAATAATGTAAAAATACTAAGTACAAAGCATATTCATCCAGTAAAACTCAGTACACAAATGTAAAATTGCTAAATACGAAAGGTTTACACAGCATGACAATATAAAAGTACTAGATACAAAATGTCACAACAGCATGAAAATATAAAAATACCAAGTATTAAATGTTAAAACAGAACGAAACGAGTGTTAGTACTACTAGTGCTTGTTCCAAACTTAGCTCCATCCAGCCAAATTTAGTACGAAAAGCAAAAGTACTATGTCCAAAATGTTAAAACTTTGATTCATTCCGTAAAACAGTAGAGAATGTAAGAAATTACTAAATAAACACGTTTGAACTTGCAAAACAAAATGATTTTCTACTTGCAAAATTTTAGAACTTCGCATGAAAATGTAACGCTTGAAACTTTGAACTAAAATTTCAACACTGAATCATAAAAAATCCGAAACAATTTAAACTGTGGAATAAAGATTTGAGACTTAAAAAGTAAATGTAAAAACACTAAAATAAATTTGAGAATCTTAAAAGTGAAATAGAATAATAACTTCACTAGAAACGTAAAACTTGAAAAATTCAAATCTCGAAACTTAAAACTATTACAAAGTGCTTTATTTGAAACGTAAAAGTGCTAAGAGCAAAATGCTAAAACTGAGGAAACTTAGAAATACGTGAAACAAATCATTTAGAACTATAAACTTTAAAAACTTAAACTCATTCAGAACAGAACGGAAATGCAAAATTACAAAACAAAAGTGTTACGAGAAGAATAAGTCCAATTGTGACTTTAAGATTAAAGCAGTTTTGATTTAAGCTTTTTTTTTACCTGCTTTATTGTGTTGTACTACGTATTTTCAATTTTTCCCAGATTTAATAATTTTGTTCTCAGAACATTAACATTTTTGATCAAGATTTCAGTAGATAAATTTATGTTTTGAAACTTTATACATGTTATTTATAAATTTTCATGGTGTTTTAACATTTCGTACTCGGTAGTTTTGTGGGATCAGTCTAAATTTTAGTAGATAAATCTTCATTTTTTACGTTTTGTATTTAGTACTTTTACATTTTTGTGTGGCTTTAATATATTATACTTTTTATTTTTACATCTTTATTCTACGCATTTTTGCCTTACGTTTCAGCGCTTTGCTAATGCATAATACTCTTATTTTTATAATAACTGTACAATTACGTTTTTATTCTAAGTTTTTCTGGATCAATTTAAGTTTTGATGTTTTGTACTTAGTACTTTTAGATTTTCATGCTGTTTTTAGTTTTTTGTTCTTAGTAGTACTTTTACTTTTTTAACCGAATTTTTAGTAGATGAATTTAAGTTTTGCAAGTGCATAAAACTTTTATTTTGAAAATTTCCGTAGCTTTACATTTTTGTTCTAAATTTTTCTGGATGAAATTAGGTTTTAAAGCTTTATAGTTGGTACTCTTTCATTCTTTATTGTTTTGTACTGCGTTTCTTTACTTTTTTAAGTTTTAGCACTTTGTTCTTCGAACTCTTACATTTCTGATTAAGGTTTTTGTAAACAGATTATATATTTTGATGCTGAATCTATGTTTTGAAGTTTTAACAGATAGTTCTAGTATTTTGCACTTTTATAATTTTGTGTTTCTTTAGTATATTATACTTAGAATTTTTATATCTTCATTCTAGGTTTTAGTAGATAAATCTAAGTGTTAACATTTTGTATATGGTACTTTTTACGTTTTTACATTAAGTTTTAACATTTTGCAAATGCATATCACCTTTATTTTGAAAATGTCCGTACTTTTACATCTTTCGTTTCAAGCTTTTCTGGATCAACGTAAGTTTTGATGCATTGTACTTAGTACTTTTAGATTTTCGTGCTGTTTTAATGTGTTGTACTTGCTATTTTTAAATTTTTATGCTGTTTTTAGTTGATGTACGTAGTACTTTTACTTTTCAAACCATTTTTTTAGTACAGGAATTTAACTTTTTGGAGTTTTACATTTCGTACCTTTACATTTTTGTTCTGTTTTAACATCGTGTACTTAATATTTTTACATTTTAAAAGGTGAATATCAGTTTTCACATTTCTTTCACGATTTTAGAGTCAAGTCCTATTTGATGAATCGAAGTTGCAGTTTTGGTATTATACTACTCCAAGTTTTGATGTTTCGTACTTTTTACGTTTTTGCTTTTAACAATTTGCAAATACCTATCACTTTTGTTTTGTAAACTTCAGTAATTTTATATTTCCGTTCTAAGTTTTTCTGGATGAAGTTAAGTTTTAAAATTTTATGATTTGTTACATTTTTAAATTTTAGTTCTAAGAGTTTTTGCAGTTTGTATGTAGTGCTTTTATACTGTTTTAATAGATTAATCCTTGTTTGATGCGTTGGCTTTAGTACTTTAACAGTTTCGTTCTGTTTTTTATTAAATAAATGTATATTTGAGGTTCTATGCTTAGTACTTTTACATTTTTGTACCAAGTTTTACTAGATGAATCTAAGTTTTGATGCTTTGTACATAGTGCTTTTACATTTTAGTGTTGCTTTAATATATTATACTTAATATTTTTACATCTTCATTCCGTGTTTTCGTTGATAAATCTAAGTTTTAACATTCATACACAGTACTTTTATATTTTTGCATTAAGTTTTAACACTTTGTAAGTGGATAACAGTTTTATTTCTGAAAATTTTCGTTTGGATTTACATATTTTTTTTTTCTAAGTTTTTTTTTTCTCCCTTGGATGAATTCAAGATTAGAAGTTTTATAGTTAGTACATGCTTTGTTGTGTGGCACTGCGTATTCTTCATTTTTTCACTTCTTTAGCATTTTTGTCCTTAGAACTTTTACATTTTTTTAAAAGATTTCAATGGAGAAATCTATGTTTTTGATACATTATACTTGTTATTTAGTCATTTTTATGATGCTTGAACATTTCGTACTTGGTAATTTTACGACTTCAGTCTAAGTTTTAGTTGGATAAGATTTTTGCAGTACGTTTTTAATATTTTGCAAGTGTATAACACTTTTATTTTGAAAAGTTTCGCGCTTTTACATCATCGTTCTAAGTTTTTCTGATTGAGTTTAAGTTTTGCAGCTTTATACTTACCATTTTTACATGTTTTGTTGTTTTGTACTGAGTGTTTTTAATTTATCAATTTTAGGATTTTGTTGTTAGAACTTTTACATTTTTGATCAAGATTTCAGTGGACAGATCTATGTTTTGTTGGTTTATACTTGCTATTTTCAAATTTTATGATGTTTTAACAGTTTGTACTTAGTAATTTTACAACTTCAGTCTATGTTTTAGTAGATAAATCAATTTATTTACGTTTTTGTACTTAGTACTTTAACATTTTCTTGCTGCTTTAATATATTTTACTTAGTAATTTTACATCTTCATCCACTGTTTTAGTAGATAAGTCTAAATTTTAGCATTTTGTGCGTAGTACTTTTTACATTTTCGCATTAAGTTTTAATGTTTTTCAAGTGCATCACACTTTTGTTTTGAAAAGTTTCGTACTTTTACATTTTTCGTTCTAAGTTTTTCTGGATGAATTTAAGTTTTATGCTTAGCATTTGTATTGCAGCTTTATACTTAGCATTTGTACATGTTTTGTTGTTTTGTACTGCATGTTTTTAATTTTTCAGAGTTTTAAGATTTTGTTGTTAGAACTTTTACATTTTTGATCAAGATTTCAGTAGACAAATCTATGTTTTGCTGTTTTTGTACTGCATGTTTTTACTTTTTTCAGAGTTTTAGGATTTTGTTGTTTGAATTTTTACGTTTTTTGATCAAGATTTCTGCAGACAGATCTAAGTCTTTTAAGTTTCGTACTTAAGTTTGACATTTTTGTACAAAGTTTCACTTGATGACTACGCTATATACTTAGTACTTTTACATTTCATGTTACTTTACTATTTTATACTTAGTACATTTGATTCAATTACATTTTCATTTTAAGTTTTAACATTTTGTAAGTGCATAACACTTTTACTTTGAAAAGTTCCGTACTTTTACAACTTCGTTCTAAGTTTTTCTGGAAAAATTTAAGTTTTTCAGCCTTATACTTAGCAATTTTACAGGTTTTGCTGTTTTTGTACTGCGTGTTTTCAATTTTTCAGAGTTTTAGGATTTTGTTGTTTGAACTTTTACATTTTTGATCAAGATTTCAGTAGACAAATCTATGTTTTGCTGTTTTTGTGCTGCGTGTTTTTACATTTTTCGGAGTTTTAGGATTTTGTTGTTTGAGTTTTTACGTTTTTTGATCAAGATTTCTGCAGACAGATCTAAGTCTTTTAAGTTTCGTACTTAAGTTTGACATTTTTGTACAAAGTTTCACTTGATGACTACGCTATATACTTAGTACTTTTACATTTTCATGTTACTTTACTATTTCACACTTAGTACATTTGATTCAATTACATTTTCATTCTAAGTTTTAGTAGATAAATCAGAGTTTTAACATTTTTGACGAAGTATTTTTTACATTTTTACATTAAGTTTTAACATTTTGTAAGTGCGTAACACTTTAACTTTGAAAAGTTTCGTACTTTTACAACTTCGTTCTAAGTTTTTCTGGAAAAATTTAAGTTTTGCATCCTTATACTTAGCAATTTTACAGGTTTTGCTGTTTTTGTACAGCGTGTTTTCAATTTTTCAGAGTTTAGGATTTTGTTGTTTGAACTTTTACATTTTTTGATCAAGATTTCTATAGACAAATCTATGTTTTGGTGCTTTATACTTGATATTTTTACATTTTTATGATGTTTTAACACTTAGTACTTAGTAATTTTACGACTTCAGTCTATGTTTTAGTAGATAAATCAATTTATTTACGTTTTGTACTCAGTACTTTTTCGTTTTCGTGTTGTTTTAATGTATTACTCTTAGTAATTTTACATCTTCATTCACTGCTTTAGTAGATAAATCTAAATTTTAACATTTTGTACATAGTACTTTTTACGTTTTTGCACTAAGTTTTAACGTTTTGTAAGTGCATCATACTTTTGTTTTAAAAATTTCCGAACTTTTACATTTTTTCTTCTAAGTTTTTCTGGATGAATTTAAGTTCTGATGTTTTGTATTTTTTATTTCTAGCTTTCATGCTGTTTTTTTAGTTTTCACTCTTAGTACTTTTACATTTTTTTACCAAACATTTAGTAGATGAATTTAGGTTTTGTAATTTTACGTTTCATACTTTTACATTTTCGTTCTGTTCTAACGTCTTGTGCTTGCTATTTTTATATTTTAGTAGGTGAACATAAGTTTTTTTCAATTTGCGTATATTACTTTTACTCTTTTCGAGTCATGTTTTAGATGAATCTAAGTAACAATTTTTTTATACTACTACTCTTAACTTTTGGTGTTTTGTACTTTCTTACATTTTTTTGCGTTAAGTTTTAATATTTTGTATGAGCGTAACACTTTTGTTTTGTAATTTTGCATTTCCGTTCTGTTCTGAATGAGTTTAAGTTTTTAAAGTTTATAGTTCTAAATGATTTGTTTCACGTATTTCTAAGTTTCCTCAGTTTTAGCATTTTGCTCTTAGCACTTTTACGTTTCAAATAAAGCACTTTGTAATAGTTTTAAGTTTCGAGATTTGAATTTTTCAAGTTTTACGTTTCTAGTGAAGTTATTATTCTATTTCACTTTTAAGATTCTCAAATTTATTTTAGTGTTTTTACATTTACTTTTTAAGTCTCAAATCTTTATTCCACAGTTTAAATTGTTTCGGATTTTTTATGATTCAGTGTTGAAATTTTAGTTCAAAGTTTCAAGCGTTACATTTTCATGCGAAGTTCTAAAATTTTGCAAGTAGAAAATCATTTTGTTTTGCAAGTTCAAACGTGTTTATTTAGTAATTTCTTACATTCTCTACTGTTTTACGGAATGAATCAAAGTTTTAACATTTTGGACATAGTACTTTTGCTTTTCGTACTAAATTTGGCTGGATGGAGCTAAGTTTGGAACAAGCACTAGTAGTACTAACACTCGTTTCGTTCTGTTTTAACATTTAATACTTGGTATTTTTATATTTTCATGTTGTTGTGACATTTTGTATCTAGTACTTTTATATTGTCATGCTGTGTAAACCTTTCGTATTTAGCAATTTTACATTTGTGTACTGAGTTTTACTGGATGAATATGCTTTGTACTTAGTATTTTTACATTATTGTTCTAAGTTTTACGCGTTAAATCTCAGTTTTTTGCACTTTTGTGTGAAATAATAGAGTTTTATAAAATATTCTTTGAAGGAGACTGCAAGTGTGATAATAATATAAAGTAGAAAAAACTTTAGAATGAAATGTGCCATGCAGTTAAAATTATGATTTAAGAAAAAATTTGCAAAACGGATCAGAAAAATGTTACTGTACTATGTTTTACATACTTAGAAGAAAAAAGAAATCACTTGCAACTGAAAAATTTTCTAAGTCTGAAAATAAATAAATAAATAAATAAATAAATAAAAACTAAAAAGTATATAAGTCTTTTCTAAGTAAAAATGAGGAGAATTTTCTAATCACAGTGTAAAAATAATTAACTTATAAAATAGTTCCTGCGCGGATGCTAAGCGGAAACATTAAAAAGGTTAAAAAATGGAAATCTTTCTAAGTCGAAAAAAGAAATAAATACATAATAGGATGTAAATAGCGACAATAAATTTAATTCATTATACATTATAATTATTTTTTTTGTAAAATAAAATAGCTCCTGCTTGAATTCTGAAAGAAAACAGTAGAAAAAAAATTCTAAGTTCGAAAATAGTTGCATTTTCTTCTCATAGATGGCGCTGCAATCGACATTACATTGCATCAAGTCGTAAACTGAAACAAAAGGTGTTGCCATTCCAAAACTATAACTTTTTGAAAAACAACTCAACTCTACTCGTAAAAAACGCCTGAGGGCATACAACTCAACTCTACTCGAAAAATGCCTGAGGGCATACAACTCAACTCCACTCGAAAAATGCCTGAGGGCATACAACTCAACTCCACTCGAAAAATGTCTGAGGGCATACAACTCAACTCTACTCGAAAAATGCCTGAGGGCATACAACTCAACTCTACTCGAAAAATGCCTGAGGGCATACAACTCAACTCCACTCGACTAACGCCTGAGGGCACGCCTGGGGGCATTGGGAGGCGGTGGGGCCACGCCCCCTTCCACCGCCCACCGCCTCTTGTCGCAGAACTGTCCTTTTTCACCTACTCTTAGTTTTCAATGAACTGAAAAAGAAAAGAATAGGTATATTTGATGTTTGGCTTATTAACGTAATATTACAAATGTGTTTACTTTTCGCATTGATATCTCAAGGGCAAGACATAATGAGGTTGAAGTCAGTTAAAAACCTTGTAAAAGCAATACGAATTGTATTCATTGCAAAGAGCTTTACTGTATGACATTAAGTTTCACAAAAGAGGGCAAGAAACCAACTCCTACTCTCAATGAGCTCAATATATAAGATCATTTTCAAATCACTATTACTAATTAATTATTGATAATACCAATAAAAAAAACACTTGTCCATTAATCTATGAACTGTTTCCTTGCGTGTGAGAGAAAATAATTGTGCTAAAATGTGTCTGTCATACAATAAGAAATTAAAATAAATCACTCTTCGAATCTCTACGAGAATTAACATGGCACGATAGCGAAGGACTCCATCACCTGTTTTCCGGGGAAAGACTCCTGCTTACCGACCACGCCCCCAGACCTTGTCTATCTAGTTTATGGTCTAAGAAGCTGGGTGGGGGAGACGCACCATGTAGTATAAAGTGGTTTATGAATCAAATCAAGTGGTTTATCAATCAAAAGTTTTATAAGCTCTTTGTAAAAATTTTTGTAATCGAGTTCTAATTAAAAAAAATGCGTTTTTTAATTGTCTCTTAAAACTAATTTAGCTGGAATAAAGGGGATTAAAAAAATTATAAAGAAAAATTTATATGCAAGGTGTTACTACATTTGGAAAAATGATAATTTGAAAATATGGAATTCAGTTGACTGTTGCAATCTATCAATATTTTAAACTAGATTTCTAAAAATGAAATGTAATTGACCTTAATATTGATGTGCACTTTCCCTTGAGAATAGCACTATTTCATGTTCATCTAAGGCTTAACTCATTAAAAGGCTCAACTCCTAAAAGCACTGAATTCCATTAATGGATTGTTTCAAGCAGGGTTATATTCGTTTAAACCAGTGGTCGGCAACCTTTACTAAAAGTTGTTTACAGCTTAAAGGGAGGGGGAGGGGAAAAGGAAGGACAATGCCTCCCTCTCTCTCTTTCTTTACTGTTTGATAATGTCAAATTCACCTGGCAAATTTTATTATTATAGTTTTCTCATTAATTTAGATACTCATTGCAATAAATAAAAAAGCTGAGGTAATAAAATTATTAGGTCAAACAAAAACTTACTTTGACATTTCCATGTAAGAAGCAGTTTACGTCGCTGAACTGTCTTTAAAATAGGCTTCAAATCTTCATCCGTTATCAATTGTTGCAAATCTTCAAAATTTTCCACACCATGTTCATCAATGAGAAAATTGCACACCTCTTCTGCTTTTTCAGCTGGCAGTCTTTCTAAATGCTGTGTTTTTAGGGCTTCTTTAAATGCCATTGTGCCCTATATACTACGTTATATTTTAAAAAAAAACTTTATTCATTTTTGAAGTTAAAAAAAAAAACAGATAATATTCATACTAATTACTAAACTGGTATAATTCTTCCAATTAAAGGAAGAACTATACCGGTTCATCTTGTAATTAGTTATTTTGCAAGGATATAGGAACAATTTAAACTGAATCAAGCTTAGTCTTACTTCCATTGAAAGCCATATTCAAAAGCAATATGGTTTGGTTCATTTTATTATTTTTGCACGTTCCCTTAGAATTTAAATTATAATATGAACTGCAGTCCTTTTTTGCATTTTTCAAGTATAAAAACGGAAAATTTGCCAATATTAATAACCACAACAGTTAATTTGCTTTACTTAATTTTGAGCTGAATGCAAATTTAAATAAATATTAATCAATGCACTAAAATATTGAAAAACAGTTTTATATATTTACTGAATTTTTCTCCAGTCATTTAAATTGTACTATTATGTATTATTTTACAATTCTATTGTTTCCATGCAGGGTTTAAGCTATATAAAAAATTCCTTTAGCAAAAAGTTAAAATTAGGAAAAAAATTTTTTTTGTAAAAGCTAAATTATTAATTTTGATCTAAAACTGAATGGTAACCAATTTTTTAAAGTAACTTCAAAAATAATTATAAAAATTCACAAATAATAAAAAAAAATACTTAGAAACAAATGATTAAATTTATTTATTTTCGAAGCTCTTAGGTTAAGGAATTATTCGCCGTAAAAGAATGAATTCAGATTACGATGATTTGAAAAATAGAAGACATAGCCACGCAGAGATGAAAAATCAAAATTGCAGTGCATACATTGATACATCTGAAAGTAATTAGATTTTATAATCTTATGGCTTTTATTAACTTCCAGAATAACTATAAATTTTGTAATAAGTAAAATTAATTCATGGGAAGTAAGTTTAAATTGCATTTGGAAAGCAGATAAAGATATAGTTATAAATAGAGATATACAAGAATAATAAATTACATGAAAAATAAAAATGAATGTTCTGTCTAAATTAGAATGAATTAAAGAAAGAATGAATTTGATTCATTAACATTATACTGTCAAAGAATATTCAGAAAGTAGTTATAAATGTCTAACTCTTAATGTTTCTGTTATATTAATTGTTAACGTAAATTTGTATAAATATAATATATGCAGATAATAGATTCATTTCAAATTGAAATGCAAACACCACGCATGCTTCGTTTCAGCTGGAATTTAAATACTTCGCAAAAATTAATATTCAGTGCAACTTTATTAAAAATAATAGATCAAAATTAATGATATAATTAATGTTACTAAAATATATTCGAAACCCGTTAGGACAAAATCCGATTACAAAACAAAACAAAAAAAAAAAAAAAAAAAAAAACATGTTAGACCAGCAATGCGATATGTAATCCCATTCCCTTACAAAGAAATCTTGATATAGAGAATAGATTTCTTACAGTCCGTTAGTTTTATAAACGAACTCGATTTAGTTTAAATGAAAATAAAATCTTACTTTCAATCCAATAATGGCAGCACCAGACGATAAAAAATAACGACACTCCAGCGAACAGCAGGTGGCGCTGTGTATTCTCTTCAAATCACGGCAAAATACACTGTAATCACCGTTTACAGCAGTTGATGTTAATTATTTACATTACTTTTTGTTGTTTTCTTTTCCGTTTTTTTTTTTTTTTTTTTTTTTGCAGTGCGCATAATCGGTGTTTCTCGTGTGACTTATCCATACCAGATATCCGACTCTGGTGTTTGATACCTGAAAATTCTATACATAAATAAAATTTTATATGCCGCAGATATCTGGATTTTTAATGCATTGAACGGTTCGAGTTCCGGATATTTAAAAAAATATCGGTTGAAAACTAAATCTGACACTTTCTGGAGGGAAGGAACAGTCCTGTTAGTCCCAATCCCCCCCCCCCCTGTTGGTGCATTCCTAGACGCAGTTATTACAAGAACTTACACTAGTATACAATGTGAATAGTTCTGGTATATTTTCATCCTGATTTTAAAATTATCAAGATATTTATAAATGGTTTTAAAATTATCAGTACATTTGCAAACTGGTATAAAAACTTTCAGCATGTTTGGAAACTGCCATCAAAATTTCCAGCATGGCTTCACACTTTTCTCCACCAGACGCCTACCTGTTAGCCGAGGCCTTAGATTGCTTGTGCACGGGACAAGATAGTGGGGTCCACGGATTTTACATGCACGTATCCCCAAGTGCACATGGTGGATCTTCAGCGGGTATCGAACATGCGACCTTCTAGGTAGAAGTCCGACGTTCTAACCACTAGGCTACTGCGGCCTCACTATGGTTTCAAAACTTCCATATGTTGTACCACCTTAAAAATTTCGAGATGGTTACATACCGTTTAAAATTTTCTTATATGGTATCATACCATCTTTAAAATTTCCAGTATGGTTTCATACTGGCTTTCAAATTTCCAGAATGGCCTGATACCGGCTTAACATTTCTCAGAATGACTTCAAACTGGTTTCAAGATTTCTAGTATGGTGATCATACCGGCTTCAAAATTTCCAGTATGGTATCACACCGGCTTAACATTTCTCAGAATGACTTCAAACTGGTTTCAAGATTTCTAGTATGGTGATCATACCGGCTTCAAAATTCCATATGGTACCACCTTAAATTTCCAGATGACTACCGTTTCAAATTTCTATATGGTATCATACCGACAAAATTTCCAGTATGCCGTGGTTCAACTGGTTTCAAATTTCTAGAATGGTGATAGCACGTCGGCTTAACATTTCTCAGAATGACTTCAAACTGGTTTCAAGATTTCTAGTATGGTGATCATACCGGCTTCAAAATTTCCAGTATGGTATCACACCGGCTTAACATTTCTCAGAATGACTTCAAACTGGTTTCAAGATTTCTAGTATGGTGATCATACCGGCTACAAAATTTCCAGTATAGTTTCATACCGAGAGCCGTGGTAGCCTAGTGGTTAGCACGTCGGACTTCCACCTGGAAGGTCGTGCGTTCGATACCCACTGAAGACCACCATGTATACTTGGGGATATGAGCATGTAAAATCCGTAGACCCCACTACCTCTCCCCGTGCGTAAGCAATCCTAAGGCCTGGGCTACCAGGTAGTGGTCTGGTGGAGAAAAGTATAGTTTCATACCGGCTTCAAAATGTTCAGTATAATTTCATATCGGTTTCACAATTTCCAGGATAATTTCATACCGGCTTCAATATTTCCGGTATGTTGTTACTGTTTCTGGTATTATTTTTACTGGTTCCAGTATGATTTTGATAATAGCATAATCATGTTGTTTTCCATAGGTAGCAGAGTAGAGCATGATGCAGTTTCAGCAATTAAGATTTTATTAAAACAATTAACAAGACGAAACGCACACATACAAAATAGATAAAAAGAACATCATATTAATTTTCCATCTTACTTCTATCAAGTCCACGCGCCTTCTGCGCAGTTTCTACAGTGTTCCAATAGGCGGCGCTGATTACGTCATAAATTGCGCAATGGATTGCGAGTGACATTGAATTATTCTCTAACACGCCCCCCTCAATGGCAATCGCACATCCATTTTACATATCTATATTCATAACACCAATCAAATCACAACATTTTTTGTGCTTTACATTTGATAATGCTTTCGTTAAAACATCTGCACACATATTTTCAGTTGGAACAAAATTCAATTCTATAGTACCATTTTTTATTGTTTCTCTAACAAAGTGATGTCTCACATCTATGTGCTTAGTTCGTTTATGAAAAACTGGATTTTTTGCCAATTTAATAGCACCCATATTATCAGTAAAAATTTGAATTTTTCCCATTTTTAAATTTAACAATTCACTTAACCTATTTAAATAAATAGATTCTTTTGTTCCATCTGAAAGAGCCATATATCCGGCCTCAGTCGAAGAAAGTGCGACGGTAAATTGCTTGTGACTGTCCCAACTAATACAACCTTCACTAAAAATAAAACAATACCCTGTAAACGATTTTCTATTTATTGGACAATTTGCCCAATCTGCATCTGTGTAACCAACTAAAGGTTTTTCACATTTTCGAAAAACAAGTCCATGATTAATCGTTTTCTTCAAGTATCGTAAGACACGCTTTCCTGCATCTCAGTGTGTTCCATTATAACAATTCAAAAATTGACTTAAATAGCTCACCGCATGAGCGATATCTGGCCTAGTAGATGTTGCCAAATACATTAATCCGCCAATTAATTCTCGATAAGGAAAATTTTCTTCGCACTTTTCAGCTTTCTCCAAACGTATGCTTACATCCATAGGACATGTTACAGTTTTAGCTTCAGTCATTCCAAAACGGTTTAAAAGTTCACTAATATAAGTTGACTGATTTAATGCAATAACATCATTATTTTGCATAAAATTTATACCTAAACAATATTTTGCCAAACCAACATTATTGAACTTCCAAATTTTCTTTGAGATAATTTTGAAATTTCTCATACATTTCAACATCTTGAGACACAAGCAATATATCGTCTACATAAACCAAAATCATAGTTAATAAATTTTTAGAATTTCGCATATAATATATACAAGGATCAGATTCCGTTGCTTTTCCACCAAACTTATTTAAAATTTCATTGAATTTGAAATTCCAGCAACGACCAGATTGCTTTGACCCATATAAAGATTTTTTTAAAAGAAATACTTTATTACCATATTTTAAGGAGTTTATCATTTTCTCTGCCCTTAAATAAATATCACTACCTGGTGTTTCAGTTTTAACTATATGTTGTAAAGCATCAGTAAAATGATCCGGACTTTCCATGAAAATCTCCTCTTCCAAATTACCATTCAAATAAGCTGTAGTTATATCAAATTGATGTATTTTTAATTTTAATTTAGCTGCAATGGCAGTAAAAACTCTTAGGGAATTTTGTTTAGCTACGGGAGCAAAAGTTTCATTAAAATGGACTCCTGGCTTCTGACTGAACCCCTTTGCAACTAATCTTACTTTTCTTCTCTCAAGAGATCCGTCGTGATTGAATTTATTACTTAAGACAAAACGACTAAGGATGCATTTTATTCCTTCAGGTTTGTCAACAACGTTAAATGTATCATTTCTTAAAATAATTTTTACCTCATCAGCCATAGCCATAAGCCAAGGATGGCTGTCGGAGCTCTTCAATGCCCATGTAATTGGAATTTCATTTAAAACGGCACATACAAAATTTGTGTTATCAATTAAATTGTGTTGACGAACTATATCGCGATTGCGCAATCTTAATAAATTCGAATCGTCCTCAACTACGGTTGGTTGTGCTATTTCATTACTTTCGACTCTATCTACTTCCTCACTATCAAGGTCAGGACTCTGAGAATTTGGGAAGATTTCTATTTCGGTAGTTTTCGGTCAAGACTCATCTATAACATCATCAGATAATGGTCTACAACTATCATTCAATAGTTCACCCACATTTGTTATTTTCTTATTATCAAATTCTTCAAAAAATTTAACATTTCTTGATGTAACAAAACGGTTTTCATCAGGCAAATAAATTTTATAAGCCTTAGATGTATCAGAATAACCAACAAAAATACCTTTTTTAGATCTAGGAGAAAATTTATGAACAGGTTTGTTATCAAGAACATAAGATACACAACCAAATATTTTAAAATAACTTACATTAGGTACAACCTTGAACCAAAGTTCATATGGTGTTTTACCATTCAGAGCCTTTGTGGGGAGTCTATTACGAATATAATTTGCAGTATTTACAGCTTCAGCCCACATATTTAATGGCAATTTTGAGTGACTTAATAAACAACGTGACATTTCTACCAACGTGCGATTCTTGCGTTCTGCAACTCCGTTTTGCTGCGGACTGTAAGGAGCAGTAACTCTACGCTGTATGCCGTTCTCTTTTAGAAAATCATCAAATGCTTCATTAATAGACTCACCCACTCCGTCACTCATTAAACATTTTATCTTAGCAGCAGTTTGATTTTCCAATAATGTTTTAACCTCTTTAAACGCATCAAGTGCTTCACTTTTACACTTTAAAAATCTTACCACAGTATAACGGGAAAAGTCATCAATAAATGTAATGAAATATTTTGAGTTACCATATGAGGGACATTTCATCGGGCCACACAAATCAGAATGAATTATTTGCAAAACATTTGATTTACGTTCAGAATGTTTTGGAAATGGAGCATGAGTAAGTTTATTTACAACACACACTTCACAATTAAACTTAGAATTATCCTTCACATTTGTAACATTAATACCTTTTATGTAACCATTTTTGGAAGAACTTAAGATATTATCAATATTTACATGACCCAAACGAGCATGAATTTTTTCCAAAGTAACATTTGTCTTATTTATATTACATGATTCACTAGCGGTACATACCTCATTATCATTATTCGAATCACAAAGATGAAATAAATTCCCATTTCGCTCTGCTTTCAATACCATCTTAGTTTTATCATTAATAATAATTGCATGATCAGAAAAGAAACTTACTCTATAACCCCTATCAATAATTTTAGTAACACTCAAAAGATTAGTACGTAAATCAGGAACATATAAACAATCATAAACATTAATATTTTGCATATTTCCATTTACAATAGCAGAAATTGAAACAGTTCCAGTACCAAGCACTTTAGCAGATGTACTGTTCGCTAAATTAATTTCACGAACATCAGTTTCTGTCAAATCCAAAAATTTTGATGCATCATTGCAAAGATGTATAGTGCACCCACTATCCAAAGTCCACTTACCTTTAATTTCCTCACTAGCCAAAAAAGCTGAAGAATAAATGTCGGTAAATAATCCAGAATTAACTTTACTTCCACCAGAATTAAAGTTTTTAGGGTTTTTAGCACATTGTGAAATTTTATGTCCTAACTGATGACAAAAGTGGCAGCGAATTTTATTTCTGTCAAAGTTTTTATTCTTGTTAAAATCCTTCGTATTCATATTATTGTTCATAGCTGGAAATCGGTTGTTTATTCTAGTTGGGTAATCCCGCGATCTTGGTGCTGTATTATAGTCCGTATTTTTATGGTAATTAGAAGCAACAAATGCTTTGCTTTCTTCTTCACGCCTAAACTGTCTGGGACTCTTGATGGCGCCACGGGGAAAAGTTTCTTTTCGCGCTTCCCATTCTTCACGAATTTTCACTTTCAGTTGCTCAATATCAGGCAGATCGTCCCTTGTTTCAATAGCTATTCGAAAGTTTTCAAAAGAAAACGGAAGGCTATATAGTAGAATAATTGATAACAGGTCGTTATCAATGCAAATATCCAGTTCAGCCAACTTGTCTACAGTGTCGGTAAATTTTCCTAAGTGGTCATAAAAGTCATTTGATGAGTCATTCATCTTCAGCTGTATTAGAGACTTTAATAAGGTTGCCTTCCTTGCAGGGCCTCTTGAAGCGTAGACATTCTCCAGTTTCTTCCATATATCAGATGACGTCTCGCAGTTCTTTATCTGTTTTAACTCAGAAGGCGCAATACTTAAGATTATGTCTGCCTTTGCCTTTTCGTCAAAGTTTTTCCATTCTCGATACTTCTCCAACGATGCAGCGTCTGTGCTGTTAACTTCCGGCTGCTTAATATTTTCACTGACATAGTTCCAAGAATCATTTTTGACAAGTAAAGCTTTAACTTGAATCTTCCAAGTCTCAAAATTGTTTCCGTTCAAAAGTTCGATTCGCATATTCGACGCAGCCATCTTCTTTGTTTCACCACTTCCTCGTTAATCATTTAACTTAATTTCTGGGACCAGTGACCTAATAGCATAATCATGTTGTTTTCCATAGGTAGCAGAGTAGAGCATGATGCAGTTTCAGCAATTAATATTTTATTAAAACAATTAACAAGACGAAACGCACACATACAAAATAGATAAAAAGAACATCATATTAATTTTCCATCTTACTTCTATCAAGTCCACGCGCTTTCTGCGCAGTTTCTACAGTGTTCCAATAGGCGGCGCTGATTACGTCATAAATTGCGCAATGGATTGCGAGTGACATTGAATTATTCTCTAACATTTGATACCGGTATTTTGAGTTTTTTCTAATAGGGTTACTATAATAATTAACAAAAAAAAAAAAAAAAATCCTTAAACTAAAACTGAAAGCCGAAACATGAATTTTGTAAATATCATGAAAATTTTGTATTTAATGGAATAATTCATTAGTATTTTAATGGAAAGGAATGCAGTAATTTAAAGGTGTAACTCGTGCTGAATAAGACGCAAATCTTAACACAGAATGAACAACCAAGTTTTTTGGATGCAAGATTTTTTCTTTTTTAATCAAAATGGGTGGGGGGATGGATTATCATGGGACAAGAAAAATGTTACCCTCACCTTGACTTTTAAAATGTGTCTGTTTTTTTTCTCCATATATGTGTGGAATATATATCCTTAGCCTTTAAAATTTGAGCTGAGAGGTTTAAATTAGAATTTCATATGAACAATAATTTTTATACAGTACTGTTGCAAGTGAATTATCAAACCAAAAATTTTGATGAGAATTTTTGGTGTTTTTATGACACACTTAAAGACTTGTTAAATTTGTAAATGTACTCAAATTGTACTGTTTGATGAAGTAACTTATAAGTATTCTAATGTGAATTAAGAATAAGTAAGACTCTTCAACACAGACACAGTAATTGAATGATTGGATTTAAATCAAGATTTAAAATGATTTAACAATTTTTGTGACTAGACACTAGAATAAAAACTATAAAAGTTGAAATTTCAGATAATTTTTTATTAAATAGTGTGGGAAGTTACTGTTTAACTATGAATTTTGATTATAATTTGAGGTGCAATTTTTTCAATATACTGAAAGACTCATGCACATAAAATTGGTTTTAGTATCGCCTGATATGAGTTTTCAGAAGCTTCATATACAGGTAATTGTGTTTTCTTAAAAGAAAGTCGTTTGTTTTTATTCAACATTCAACCATTGGAAGTCAATATTACATTACAGTAAAAAAATTATAAACCATTATAATGGTTTAGATTTTTTTAATCTGTCAATGGTTTTGAAAAAAATGTTGAATAAATTTGTTTTCAGGTAGGAAAACATTAAACCTAGTAGAAGCTATTGAATGGAAAGCTTATATCGCGTGATGGGGATCATTCATAAATGATGTCACGCTTCGAGGGGGGAGAGGGGGGTTCGTGAAATTGTGACAAAGTGGGACAAGGGGAGGGGAGGGTGTAACAAGAAGTGTGACATCATGCATTACGCGACATAGCGTGACGCGTGATAAATCAGGGGGAGGGGGTCCTCTGATGTGTGACATATTGTGACAAAGGGGGGGAGGGGGTCAAATATATGGGAAAAAGCGTGACGTCATTTATGAACGGCCCCATGTCGTTCAATAGCGTAAAATGACGTAAGGACGGGATAGTTTTCAATGGCACGCCGATGACCTGAGGTGATATAGAAGAATATGGTTTTCAGTTTTCTAATATAGAGAAATGTCGTTAACAATATCGAATGATGTCGTATAAGTGATACAGAGAGATGTAGAACGACATGTGCTAGTAGGGATCGTTTCAAGAGGGGGGGGGGGGGCAAAGGATATACATAGTCGATACACATTATAGGAATAAGGAATAAAACACATGCACATGCGTAAATACACAAATACAGTTTATTTCTGAATGCCAGTCAAGGGAGGAGCAATGGCCCCTATTGACAAAACATCGTCCCGCATTGCAATATTTACTTTTTTTGTTATAACTTATTTACATGTCGTAAGTGTTCTTCGCATATTAGTCGCCTGTCTTATGCTTATTTTTATTATTATAAAATCGCGAGAAAATACAGTCGACGATCGATATAACGACCATCTGCGTCCCACAGAAAAAGGTCTTTATAACGAGTGGTCGCTATAAGAGGTAGAATTGTCTAAAAAGAATATACATGTATCAGGCATGTTCCGCAGTTCCATTACAATTAATTTTTCAAAGATTCAAACTATGTGAATTTTTTTTTCAATCATTGGAATTTAAAAAAAATATCAGTGCAAAATATTAAACAGATTTTAACGTAGAAAATATAGGATGAAAAAAAAAATACATGCATATTTCTGGAAGTAAAAATTCTGAGCTGACATGACACCTGGCACAGAATCATGACTCCTCTTATTTCAGAGAATCGACCCTTGGAAAACCGCTTGATTCAAGCGGCAAACTACCAATACATCTGTCAAACCCTTTTCCCGGAAATTCCGCGTTTGCTCTCCCTCTATTCTTTTCTTACTGTCATAAGTGGTAATCCACCCCCTGACAAAGTTGGACTGAACACTGAAGACTCCATGTAGCTATCCGCAAACTAATAATCAAGCTACAAATTTGGAAACATGCTCTATTTGAAAAAATACCAGAAGTTCTGTCAGCTGAATTCGGTCGCTGTATTGGATTTGACGATACAGAACGGTCGTTATACCGAAAGCAAATTAACATAGAGTTCATAGGGATAAAGATGGGACTTTTACCAGTGGTCGTTATAATGGAAGGGTCTTTATAATGTGTGGTCGTTATAACGAGCGTCAACTGTATAAGTCTTATACACGGTTTAGTTACTTAGTTTGAACGAACAAAAACAAAAATTCAAACTTTGTACGTGCTGCCATCTGGTGAGATACGAAAGTGTATTAGAATGATTTTTGATTATCGCTTTTAATCACTTAGGTGCCTCTCCTCTCTTAAGGCCTCAAAATGCACCACTTTACATGTAATTTTCAATATTTTCCTGGGAGAGAATCCACGGGACCCCTTCAACTGTCAGATTTGCATATCTCCAATTAAGGGGGCACCCTTCATATGGCGCTACCCCCATAATGTTGAGCTGAAAGCGAGATGCCGAGGGAATATTAACGTAAGTTTCATTTGTTTATCAGTGGCCCCTAAATCAAAAACCTTCAAAAAAAAAAAAGACAAATGGCTAGCGCATAAAAGGTATATGAAATATGAACAATACTTGAATGGATGGGGAGGGGGGGTATTTTAAAGTTTTGCTCCGCTACGCAAAACTCCAGGATCCGGTACTTAAATAAGTCAAAGTATTATTAGTTGTGTTCATTGCATTTGACTATTTGTAAGAAAAAAATCTCACCTTGACTAACTACATGTCAAAAAGGAAAACGAAAAAAAAAAAAAAAAGAATCAACATAGTGCATTAAGTTCTGCATTAACAAAAAGCAATTTTTCTCATAAAATATGTCCTGAAAGAGTTTGGGGGGGGGGGGGGGCGGTATAGATTTTCAAATCTGTGACATGTGGCGACATCTACTTTTAAGAATATTAAGTTCATATAAAATGTTTCCCGAACATTTTAAACATATAATTTAAAATATTCGGGCAAAATTTTATATGAACTTAATATAATAATCTATATAAGATAAAATGTAAGTATAGCGGGGCTGCTCATTAAAAACACTAAAAAATAGTCTTAAGAAAGAATAGCGAATACAAATAAATAAGTACACACTGAAAAATGATTAATAGAGAAGCTGAATTTTAATATTAATGAAATTGTAAAAAAAAAAAAGGAAAAAAAAAACTCATTCAAGAACTTCCCACTTCAGGATAATGAGGGTTAGTTTCATCCGTTGTTTATTTTCCTTTCATATATAGATCTTTTTTTTTTCTTTTTTAGTGCCCATTTATGTAATTGCAGCTAATACGGTAGATATTTATATTTTTATTCGTATTTTTTTTACAACCTTATAATTTTTAACCTTTTATTAGACATTTCTCTTTTTCGAAATATGCAACGATATGTAATAGAAATATAATTTCTTTTCAGAAATTATATATTTCTATTACAGTTTACTTGCACAAAGTTAAATTATTATTATGCAAGTATATGGTTTGATAAATCCTCATCTATTCCCAATCTATTTTTCGTGTTCTTTATCAATTTTCTGACTCTACGATATGCATATTTCGATTTTGCATTAACTGTTGTGTCATTCCTTAGTTCTTAAGAGCATGATGGCTACGGACACATTGACTGCTTTCTATCACCTGTGCAAATACATTAGAAAACCAGTGCTTTCGTGTTTCCGAACGGTAAAGCCGACAATACGCGATTGAAATTTATACTTTTTTAGTAATACAAAATAATTTTGATTCTTTCCTCTGATCACAACATCTCATAGAGCTCTTAGTATACGCTGAAGACAGCTCTCCTAAACAAGAAGAATGTATCATTTAATTTATTCATACATATATTTTCAATTTTATTCAAGGTGGTACACTTGGACTTAGCTAAACATAAATTATGTGTGGTAACTATCAATTACTAGGTACAACGGAGTAAATTTACTGTGCGAACAAATCTTTTCAGATTTCCGTTGCTTTCAAGTTGTTTCGTGCGGTAGTATTATTCGTAATCAGTCGATATCAAAATATGTTGTGCCTTTAATTAAAAAAAAGACGTCGAGAGCTGTATTTTGGTAAGTAATGAAGTATCTTGAATAATGTTATTTATAGATTATTGCATCGACATATTAACCTCCCCCCCCCCCCCTGAAAATACCTGCCTTTACTTCTCTTGAAATTTTTGGCGACATAAATGTGACGACTAAATGTCATTAAAATGTGATTGTTTTGTTAATACAGTTCAACATAAGAAAATATGAAACCAGGATGGAAGTTTATTTTTTTATTACCGCAATCATAAATGACTTTTTAATAATTGAGTCTCAGATTATAAGAAGTCGTGAGTTGTTCGTTAATGTTTATTGTTAGGTACATCATTATTTGAATCTAAAAGACATTGCATCCTATAGAACGTAGTTTTTTGTTTCCACAAAAGAAATGATGCGAATTGGCTAGAAGCAAATGTGTCTTTTTAAGGAAATAAACAAACATTTTTCGAAGAAGATATTACATTTCATTTTAGTTAACACCCAAGAAGAAATGGAGCAAGCAGTTCTTTGACAGCAGCTTTTCTAACAACGCTCCTGAAATAGTTTTCAGTAGCTCTTGGAAAGTCATTGAATGAAGTCTTAAATAAAAGGGATAAAAAATCAAAGCATTTAAATGGACTAAACGAATTTCTCCAAATAAGTCAATTTTTCACTAACAGGTGGAAATGGCTCTATAAAAATGAAGGTCTTGTTCTAATGTTCATGTTTGAATTAATAGTTATCCATTATAAGAAAATGAAAAACGATTTTATTTTGGTGACATAATTACAACAGTAATTTTTAATAGTTAAACCGACCACAATACAAATTTTTACTAATTTGGTTGATGCTATTCGTTTTGAAAGCTAAATTATTACATGTGTTCTTTCTTTGTGCTACATTAAAAGTTTTGGTGACTGTATTGTTAATGTTTCGAAGTTTATTCTTTCCAATGCCCGTCTGGCTTCTTTTCATTTATTTCAATAGAACTCTGTTATATAGCTGGGACTAAAGAGAGCTTTATTTTCGCCATAGGAAGTACATTTTCCATGGAAAATATTTCAAGTTTTTGTGTTATTTTGAACTATTGTGTGTATTTCTTTTTCACACTTTGAAGAAAAGCATCAAAAGCAAACATTGCGTTCGATGTAAAGAAAAAACCTCTTTTTTTCTCTTCTTGGAAGAATTTGGAATTTGACATCGCATTAAATGGGTTCTTTCTAGATAAACTTGACATTGTATTTATTGGGTTATTTCCAGATAGGCTGATTTCATGCAAAATGATTATCGAATTCTACTTTACGTTTCTGAACAAAGTAGAAAAGAATGTCATTCACTATTGTAGTAATGGTGCTGCTATTATTGTGCATTACCAACAAAAATAAGAAAAGCCTATCCCATTCTTTGGATGTCATACTTTCTCTTCTAATAATTTTAGCGAACAATAACATCGTATAACAATATCATATTCAACCCTACCTGCTGTAGAGAGTTTTTGCGTTTCCGAAAAGAGAGAAAATGCTCTCCAGTGAATGCATATATGCATGGCTCTAACATTTAAAACGTAAAATAAAGATTGTAATAACATCGTATAGAAAACATAAGTCCCCAACACTTATCAGTAATGTATCCGATAACCAGAAAAGTGTCGTCGCTTGCTTTTTTTTTAAACTAAAACTTCAGCATGCAATATTTGTTTGCAGCAAGAAATCAGGCTTTATTCATTCATGGCTGCCTGCGATCATATAGCGGCTATCCAGACGCTGCGCCAGAATAAAGGATTAGGCGTTCAAACGATAGTTACTTTTTTCCTCACTGGTGCGCTGCAAGCATGTACTAGTTTTGTATGGAAATACATTGCGAAAGCATTGTTTTTGTCGGGTTTGCAGCATGCATCATATAGATTTCTTTTCGGTAAATTTTTACTTCATGCATTACTGATCGGAAATATGTCCAACGATGTTTAATTGTGTCTAACATATATATATTTATTTTAAAAGAATCTTTCATCGTAAATGAAATAAAAACAACCGAAAGCAATGGAGTGTTTTTCTAAGCATTAAATTATTGAATGCATACATTTTATAATTTTAGGGATTTACTAAATTCACGTTTGGTTTATATGCATATATTTTAATTGTTTTTTCACTCCCCACACACAAGTCACCTATTCAATTACTCTACAAATAGCAATCGTGAGTTTGATGCTTTAGATGATATTTCAAACCAGTGAGGGCTGACATTTGCATTTTCCCCTTATATCTCGAACTTTACTGATTTCATTTATTTATGCATTGGTTTTATTTATTTGTACTTCAGATTATTAATAAGAAAACTAACGTCATTATAGCCCAAACTTCAGAAAACATATTTCGGGACAAGAGGAATCCTTTTACCAATGAGCAGAGTTGTATGTATATGGATGCAAGTAATTCGAGTGATTTACACTCAATTGGATTACTTACATTTTTTAGGTCAAGTCTTTACGCATTGATAAAGGGGTTCCTTTTAATTCCAAAACATGTGTATGGAGTACTTGTTTCAACTTGCGCTATTAGAACGTTGGTCCGCTCATTAATTTTTTCTATTCAAAAGTAAATTTTGAACTTCATATTATGTCTAGATTATGCTTTTAATCATTTTTTTTTGTTCTGAGAAGTTTAAATTCCTTATGCTTGTATAGAATGATAAAGTTAAAAGTGGAATGAGTGAGAGGGAATCTATATTATAAATCTAGTAATACCTTTTTAAAATTAAACTCGAGCTACATGAACAGGGGTTACAATTGAAATATCTAAAAAGAAGGGAGACTTCCCTCTAAGATTTATTGCTGATTCTCCAGGCCTTCATGAGTACACCCATTTTTTACACCATAGAGTCTTAAAGCATAGAAAAGTAAATAAACTATCTAAGTTCATAAATGATGTCACGCTCTTTTCCGATATATTTGGCCCCCTCCCCCCTTTGTCACTTGTCACGCTATGTAGTATAAGCATGATGTCACACTTCTTGTTACCCCCTCCCTTCCCCTTGTCACACTTTGTCACAATTTCACGAACCCCCCTCCCCCTCGAAGCGTGACATCATTTATGAATGACCCCTTAAGCGTATTTTTGATTTCTAATCTAAAAGTGGGAAAAATTAATTTAAGAAAGGATTTAAGGAAAATTAGGTTACAGAAAATCAGAGAATCCGAAAACTTTTGGTGGATTTCATCGAAGAAATGGCGGTTGCAAAGTCTTGGTATTAAAAATTGAGAATATTTAGTGTAGTACAGAAAAAAAGAAAAAGAAGTGGGTGGTTGGGGGGGGGGGGGGGGGGCTTACACATAAGAGCATAAGTTATTGTAATGAAATAGTGGTGGGGGAGAGGGCTTTTGAAAAGTGGAGGGACGATCGTGTGAAATAAAAAAGTAGGCGGACGGTACTCCCTCCCCCTTCCGACTGAGAATACTCATTGCTTTTTGCTGTCAAGGAGTATGTCATATAAATAAAAATGTTTAAAGGGAACTTTCAAGAAAAATTGCTCTTATACAGGGGTGTCCACAAGGGAAGTTTTTTTGGGGGACTTCGTACCTATTAGTATGCCCCATCTTGCTTAGGGGGTTGGCACCCATGTATTGTCAGTTACAAGTTTTAAAAGTAATCTTGATAACTCTGAACTGCATATAATGAAGCGGTTTAAGTAATTCTTTTTTAATTTCTCATTTATTGTACTTAATTGTAATATTTGAAACCCCTTGATTATTTATTTTATTGAAGCGTTTTCTTTTACAAAGGCCTAATCTTTGACCTTCCTTACTTAATATTTTAGGAATTACTGCTAAATATTAAGCTAGTGTAATTGCTTTAGATAAGACCAGCAAAAAAAATATGATAATCCATCTGTTGAAGTTAACTGAAGTCAGCTATAATATACAATGCAATATTAGTTATTAGTATTATGCTATTAGTCTGTCAACAACAATAAAAAAATGCTGCATTAATCATTTACTTAATTACACACTGTTAAAACTGGATACTTAAAAATAAGAAAAATGTACTCATTTTTGAGTACTTCATGTTCTTATAATAGCTCCGAGTACTTAACTCTTAAATTTGAGAAATCCACGTTCTCATTTTTTTGAGTACGCTCAGGGGCTCGAATATGAGTATGTATCAAAACACATACTCATATTTTTGAGTGCATACCTGACTCGAATATGAGTATGTATCAAAACACACATACTCATATTTTTGAGTACATACCGGCTTTACACCGCAATGCAAAACTATACTTACGTTTCTGTCTTATTTTTTTAGGAATTCCTAAAAGTCAACATTAACGGTGCCGCAAATTAAATTTACGGTCACTCGCTAACTGCTGACCATCGGGATTACTCTCTTTATTTTCATCATGGTAATAACATAGCACTTTGTATAACATAGGAATAATAACATAATTTAGTAACATATAGTATCATCATAATAATAACAATATACAAAAATCTGTACAAAAATATTGAACATCAAGATTTATATCGAATAAGCTATAAATCTCATGTTCAATTATAGATTGGCTTTGCATACACATGTGAAACAATATGTCATTTAAGATATACTGCTCACATGCATACGCAAAGTTACAAAAAAAATACGCATTGAAGCATAATAATAAATATAACGTTTCAATGCATATTAAAAACACCCCGTCGGATAGGATTACCCCCGAAATCTCTAATACCCTAACAAATAATTACCCTAACATGGGAAAACCTACCTAGTAAAATATCCTAACATGTAAAAACCTAAATTGTAAAATACCCTAACAATTTAAAAAAAAAGTGAAAAAGTGGGCGAAAATGCAAAAAACGTAAAAGTTCAGGTAATTAGCTCCGTGTCTTCTTCTTGATCATCATTGAGTTTCTAACAAAAAGTACAAATAAACAATATCGAAATAATAGGCTGCTTAAAGGCAGTTCTTCGAGTTAAGATAAAATTAATACTCAATAATAGTCAATACTTCGCATTTTTAATACAATACTTTATAAAAAAATAGTAATAACTGAATAAATCATTTAATAGATTAAAAATTAAATTTAGAATGCCTGAAATATAAGCTCACAAATTTAGCATTCAAATATCTGAATAATGTTGAAATACAAAAATTTTAATAACAGATTTTGGGGCAAGTTATATCAGTCAGTAAGCATACATATTACTTATACATGAGCACTTAGAGAAATAGTCGTATGTTTGCATTCAAAGGAAATTAACACAATAAAACAGATTACACAAGTGCAAATAGTTCAGTTTTCATTTTAAAACTTCTTTAATGTAAAAATTATTTTCCGGATATGCAAGGGAAGAAAAAAAAGGAATGGTTGGCACTTACGTTATATGCTGCTCAGCAAATGCAAAGTTTTTAAAATATGGAAGTATCAATTACAACCTTGCATGTTCCGTAAAGTACAAAAGATATTGCAAATATGCAAATTATGCTAATTTTAGATTATAATAATTTTTCACATAATTTAAAAAATTATTGGAATAATATTTGTTTTGAACAACTGATTTAATAAATTATTTAATAGCGTAAAATGCTTTATACCATAAAATTCATCTAGTTATGCCCGAAAAGATTGAAATTTTATAGCTAATTTAATTTAAGAAAACTTATGTTTTTATATTTAACGACGGAATTCAATATTCAATTTCATATTGCAGGTTCGGTTTATTTGAAAAAAAAAATTAATAAAAGATTATTTGAATGTATTCTTAATTAATAATGAAAACAAATATTACTACATATTGCTTAGTCCACATACAAGAAAAGTTTGTTAATTTATTATTGTTAATGGATTCAAGTTTTTCCAGTCAATTCTACTTACATGAAACACAAAAAAAAAATTATAAATATAGAAGAAATGATGAGAAACTGTTTCTGAAATTCACAAGCAAAACACGTGCAAAAGATATTAGCTAAGAATTAGGCAATGGAATTTGATTAAATAACGATTATTTGCATAAAAAGTAAAATAATATTTCTTACTTTCAAAGTTACTGTAGAATTCCTTCATTTTCAATTCTTCCAGCTTTTTCTTGACCGAACTCCAGTAATTTCAACCAAAACAAAACTTCCACCAGCCGCGGAACAAGAATGAGACGTTTAGGTTAGTTAGTACACATTTCTTCAAAATCACCGGCGTATTCTTGCGCGCGACTTAACACATTTGCTCAAGATATAGTACGTAATTTAGAAGAGTGAAAACTTGTATGTTTCGCACGTTAAAAGGTTCATAATAGTATAACCATTCACTAAATAATTTCTTTTGCTATTTTTAATATGCGATTAGAATAACAAGTGATTATATTTATATCTACCCACAAGCTCATTCTTAAATCAGAATCATCACTTGTATTTGAACGCTTAATGTTCTCGTTTTTGAGTTTATTTTACTTAGAAAAAAACAAGTACATGGAAGTACTTATTTTTAAGTAGATTTTTTTTAACAGTGCATAATTGTTCAACTAATCTTTATTTGTTAAGTCACTTCACAACCTAACTGTTCCACTTTCCTGAAATAATTAAATTTACAATAAATGGAATTGAAATAATTCAATTAACACATGAAATTTAAAATAACTTTATTAATCATAACCTATGTCATTTTTCTTTAAACTGCTGTTATTTAATAGTATTAACAAGAATGTATTGAAAATTGCTTAATAGTAAAGTAACTAATAACCATTTAAAGACTATTCAATACGGCTTTCAAAAACCTGCTACCCAATTTATTTGCGCTACACAATATGAGAGGATAAATGTATTTCATAAAATTATGCGCAATTATTGTCATTCAAAATAAAAATAAATCTGAAAACATAATATGGTCAGCCAAATGCGAAGAAAATTTGCTCTGTGTTCATTATATATAAAAGTATACGTATGTAAGAAAAGTTGTATCTTAACGAGCAGCTTCAAAGTCTGCATGTGTTACTACCAAAAAAAAAAACCGACCTTTTTATTTTTTTTCTCTCTATTAAAAACGTTTTAATGGCAAATACATAACCCTGCAACTTATTTTGATAGTTACTTTTGCCCTAAACACTTAAATGTTTATATGTCTTGAAATTCAAACCTTTAACGCGATGATATTGCTATGGTTAGACCTTTAAATCCTCGCTTTTAAGTACATGCTAACAGCGCCAATTGACTGAAGTGTAAGAATGTAAGTTCTGCTTGCACGCACTTTTTCGCCCGTTTGGACAGCCGCTATATGATCGCAGGCAGCCATGATTCATCGAAATAGGTGCCACTGCATGAGAACAGACCACAAATTTCCCTAGAAGTAATTTGTGGTACCACCTTTGAGTAGTTACTGCAGCGGCCCGAAAGGTCATGCATATTTTCTGTCATGCTTTTGACAGAAAAGGAATATATAGGTATAGTATACATTGTTTTTGGCATTTTTAGTTGTAGAGAGCAAGGGGTGGTGTAAAAGTTACATAAATAGTACTATACAAACAAAGGGCAAACGGATCTAAGACGGGCATTAGAAATAAAATAATGCGAGACACGGGCAAATGCGTTAAGGGGTTAAAAACTGAAGACGCTGCTGCGACGGAGCTTGGATTTCCAAGTGGTATTGTTAATAACAACATAAACCATAGTGAAAAAAAATCATAATGATAATAAAAAGACATTAAGAGGAAATGGTATTTAAATCCTCTTTAAAAACACCGACTATATATTTATATAAATTCATTCAGCCGGTTCTTAAACTTCATTTATCTGACACAACTTTACTGTTTAACTAATAGCTCTCTTGATTGCTTGTTCCATAACTGCTGCCATATTCCTTAATTTGTAATAGGTGAAACATTTCTTTTTCGTTTTTTAATAGCAACAAACGTTTGGGGTTTTTTAAATTGTTAATATACCATATATACTATATATTTCATGTAAAGTGCATCAGTTACGATTAAATTTTGAGAAACGATACGGTACTTATATCATGCAAAAAAACGAACTATGGTAAAACGATATTTAAAAATTTGTTTATTGATTAGCTATAAAATGTGACATTATATATCTATTTATTACCGTAACTTACGAACTTAAACAAATTTATTTCTATTTCTTAAAAAGTATTTCAACTCAACTTTGAATTTAAAATTCTTTGGAATGGCAACACCTTAGTTTGCTTATATCGAGCGATAATCCGCACGTTTATACCTTAGCGATCTTTTCTTAAGCTTTTCAAATTTTACAGTTCTTTTTATTTTTTTTAATTTATTTTATTTTTTATTGTTGAGTCCGCAGATGTTCTGCGGGAGACCAGCTAGTTTATATTTATTTCTTCAAATCCGTTTTCAGATCACGGGAAATAATATTCAATTATGAGATTTTAAAACAAGGAATTTCAAAAAATGTACATGTTTAATATATCTTACCAAACTGTCCTTTAAAAGCAAGGACATATTCTTAAAAGGGAACAGTTACGATTGGATGAAAAACATAGCCGGAAAAAAGAATCCACTCACTTTCCATTATTCTTCGTCATCCACGCAATAGAAAAAATTTTTCATTACTTGACGTTCTGCAGCAGATAGCAGGTGGTAAATGTGTCAGCTATTGGCAATGATTAAAGACAAGTAGGCGGGTAGTGATGGGTTATTGATTTTGCCTTTAGGGCGGGTTTGAAAGACGGATTTGCATAACTCGTATTTACTGATCTACGGATCAAACATTAATCCCTCTATGTCTCAAATCCTTCAAGAAAAGTTTTAGAATTCAAATTTTATTAAATTGGTTTCTTTCTTGTTGCTGAATGGGTGTCCATGAAATAAATTATAGTATTTCATTTGTCAGTTTCTGAAAATATATAGAATATCGAATTTTGTCACCCAAAAGGCTCTTTTGAATAAGCATTTAATAGTTGGTTTTCTACTTGTCAGTCATCCAAATCTCAATCATAGTTTAAAGGAAGTAAGTAAAAAAGCAACGAATTTAAGCACAAAATTTAAATTACAAAAAGCAAGAGCGTTTCGGAATTACATGGAATATGCAAACAAGAAGGGAGCAAGGAAAGCAAACACACTACAAGAGTTAAACACAAGAGTTTTGACTCTTGACTTTGCTTTCTTTCTCCCTTCTTACTTGCATTGAAACTTGAATTCAAAGAAAGCAAACTCAAGAGTGAAAACTCTTGTAGTGTCTTTGTTTTCCTTGCGCCCTTCTTGCTTGCATTGATAAATAAATTCCATGTAATTCCGAAACGCGTCTGCATTTTGTAATTTAATTTTGTGCTTAATTGATTTTTACTTACTTAATTTGTCGTACAAATGGTAAACCTTGTGCTTACGTTCTCTAAAACTAATCTGGATAAACTATGTTTTCAAAAATTGTAATTTGATTTCTGAGCACCGGCGCCTCTAATGAGCATCGCATTCGGAATCGGATTAGGGTATTATTTGCATTTTGTTGCCATTCTTTCCAACATTCCTTTGAAAATTCACATTCTATTAAATACTTTTTACTTAGTATCATCTAATAATGCAACTTAATTCTCAAAACTAATGAGTTTTTTCATCTGTGTAAGTAAATGCGTATTTTTTACCAGTTCAGATGTTTTTCTCAGAAGATCTGTTCATATTGGTTAGAAAACAATATGTTAATTGCTCAATAGAATACTTAAAAATACTCATAGGTTAAACTTTAAGTTTTAAACATAGTATAAATTTTCGGGATAATAGGTAATTATGTACATTAATTAAAGATGCGTATTTCAATGGCGTTAATTGGCGGGTGGTTGAGGTCTCTTGCTAGAAATTTTCATTTTTATCTACACCACAGCTAGGTAAGAGTTTGCATATTAAATTTTTTTTTCCAGAGTTCTACATGGGGATTTGGTAGAGATGAATTAAAAAGTAAGCTACAGAATTGAAATAAAATTCTGCACAATAACGGACTAAGCTTACACAATAGTCCAATTGAATAAATTTTAAAGGTTATATTCGAAAAAAACACTAAAATTCTTTGTAGTTTGGTTATTGCAGCGAATTTGACATTTCATTATCGCAGTGCCGTTATTACAGTGATCATATGGTGTATGATTGCAATAAATGCTAGTACAAGCAACTAAAAATTCTACAGTCCTTTCTATTTCTGCACTGACGGACTCGCATGCCTCAATATAGCTTTTACGTTTTGTGTTAAAACAAACTGTTCAACAATCCCATAATTTTACGAAAGAAAAAAAAAACTTTCCGTAATTCTATATATCAATTGCAACACCATTTTAAATAAGGAGAAAAATATTAAAAATCTAATATTCAAAGTGGAAATAAAAACTTTTGAGCATTTTTGAGTACAATCTGGACCGATTGTATTTTGCCAGAGAAAGTTTTTCTTTCCTGGTTATTGTCATTAAGTGAACTAGAAATGTAACTACATTTGAGTTTCTAATTAAAAAAAATGAAATAGATGTATATGATTTGAAAAAAATAAGTAGAAAGCACCAGTTAAAGCAGCGAAATCGATAAAATTAAAACTGAGGAATTTTTCCGTTATACGCCCACCACGGTTATTGGCGCGATTTTGGTAAATTAAGTCTCACTCAAAACCAAACAAGCTATTTCGACCAATATTTATATTTAGTCTGCTATATGCAGACCAATCCGTTTAGTTTGGTCTAATTTAAACATAATATTAGCCAAAAAATTGCCAAAATCGCATCAACAGCTGTAGGGGGCGTGTAACGGAAAAGTAGCAAGAGTGGTAATACACGTCTTTGAAGATGAAGTCAAGAGAAAAAGTTACACAGAATGTAACAAATGAAAGTGCCATGATACATCTCAGAAATTGACGGTATACACATTCATGTAGATTTTTGATGAGAACACATAGTTTATTTTTATTAGAATCATAAAATTTTGAGAAATACGGTGGCATGCAAATGCAAGTAATTTGAGTTTTGATCTACAACTACTACTGGTAACTAGTTTCGGATCCCATCTTGTATCTTATCGGTGGATTGTTGCAGCATGAATTTATAGAATTCTTGTATATGTAAGGATTTTTTTCTTTAACTGCTCATCAAGTACTACCAGAATAAAAATTGTGGTTCAAACTTTACTTTCTACGTCTGCGGGAAAAATACACGCTAAAGTGAAGTTGCTGCAAAAATAAGTGACCTTAGAAAAAGTTATGAGGTTGCTTAATAAGTTTCAGCTAAAATATTCAGCAATAAACAAATGTTAATCTCCAGTTACCTTACTCTATGTGCTTTATTTCACACTAAAAATAAATTTCCAATGGCACCAGATGCCGTTTCCATGGTGATTAAGGGAAAAAAATAGGTCTTGGAAAAAATACAGATGCTTTTTGCATCTGTATTCAGATTTCGCACATTGAAGTTTCGTACCTGCCTAGTAATGCTGTATAAGTTGTATCTGCTGTTTTCATAGCTTTATAAATGTTTTGAGTGAACAGAAGAAAAAGAAAAATAAGATGCTTATTTTACTGCATAATCGTCGGGGGAATTTACTTAATATTTTCCCCCCTCTTAAGATAAATTTTTGTCTTTCTTTTGAAAATGTGAAAAGTAATTCCCGCCATTTGAGGAATGCAGTTTATACGGATTAATTGTTGGGGAATTCAGTTAGGGGTCCAGTGTATACATAATTTCAGTGCATTCATTTAGCGGAATGAGTAGGTCTTGCGAACAATTATGTGTGATTATCAACAAAATATTGTGCAAAGGTCCTTTTTCCACTCTTTAAATACCTGCTGTTTTTGATGATATTTGTCATAAAAGTAACAAACACGTACATACGTTTCAATATTATATAAGGTCAATTCGCCTAAATGCGACGCGATTCCACCTAAGTTTATCGCATTCAGGTTTTTGACCTTATTTATAGCATATTGGCATGTAACAAAATAAGGATTGAATTCACGTATTTTGATGCTAAACTAAATTTGTATCGAAGAAATTGAAATTTAATTATAATTACAGAAATAATTTGCATCACTGTCGCATTTAGTGTAGTTAAAATCTAAATGCGACACTCAAGTACCGAAATGCGGCAGTAATACTTACACATCACAGCTACAACTTCTTATCAATTTACAGTATTACATTTTTGAGTGCACTTAAATTTATAAATCAGGGGCTCCCAAACTGAGTGCCGCGGCATCCTGAGGTGCCATACCGCCAGGAGCCCTTGACATAGTTTTTCTCCGAAATCGTAAAAATACACAATTATCACACATACCACGGATAGGTATTATATGACTAGGGTGCCAGACTAACAAATGAAGTTTGGTTTTGACGGAATCTAGAAGCGCGTTTGAATAGTGACGTCACGAGAGTCTCGGAAAATAAAAGTCAGTTTTTAATCAGGGGTACCCACCCCATCTCAGAGCGATGACGCATCCTCCTAAAGAGCTAGGGAGTTCCCCTCAAAAAAAAAAAAAACCCTCCTGTTAACACCACTAAAAACTTCAATTCCTATTTTCTCTGGAATAAAAGCGTTTTCGTGCAAAACAAGGTACTAAATCAGGGTAAATAACGATGAAACCATTAAAAAACGGAGAAACTTCCAAAAAAACCCCTATTTTTCATTACACCCCCTTAAAAAATGATAGCTCTCCGAAAATTGGCCAGAACCCCTCAAACATTTTAATTACAACCCCCTTAAGCAGCTGCGGAGAACCCCCCCCCCCCCCCGAAAAAAAAACGATGGCATTGAAAAATTTGGCCAAAATCCCTTAAAAACAGCCCCTTTCATTCATAAGTTATCCACCTCCTAAAAAGCGACGGAACCCCCTCCTCAGAAAATAAACGATAATATCCAGAAAAATCGGCCGAACACCCTAAAAATACCTTCCTTTTTTATTTCTTACCCCTTTTAAAAAGCTACACCCCAAAAAACTATGGCACTTCAAAAATTTTCCACCCCCCCCCCCCGCTTTTTTAAAACTTACCACCCCCTTAAGTACCTACTGAGCCCCTCCAACTAAAAGAGGAGTCCAACAAAAATCGACCAAAATCCCCTAAAAACAGCCGGCCATTTACAAATTATCCACCCCCCCAAAAAGCTACGGATCCCCCCCCCTCCCCGGGAAAAAGATGAAACATACAAAAAGTCGGCAAACCTCCCCCCCCCCCCGAAAACCATCCTCAAAAAATGTATTTATTATCCTACTCCTATACATCGTAGCATTTCCCCCTCAAAAAAAACGATGGTACCCTTAAAATTCGGCAAAACACCCCTCAAACAATTTATTAATTTTCTACCCCCAAAAAAATTCCTCCCTCGAAAAAATAACGATCACACCCACAAAAGTGGGCCAAAATCTTCCAAAACACTCTTCCAAAAAATTTGAATGATAAATGTTGAAAATAATTAGAAACAGTTTTGCTCGATTTGTGCGGGTATCATCGTTTTTAAGAGGACTCCGTAGCTTTTTAGTAGGTTGCGCCATCATTCTGGGGGGGGGGGGGGATCACAATAATAAAAGGTAAGGAAACATCCGTTAATAAAAAGTAGAAGGGATTTTAAAAGAAGGGACTTTCACATTTATGTTAATTGACCTTATACACCACGGCAAAATTTGGTGCTTATAAGGAGATTGGGAGCCTAGCTAATATCCGCTCCAAACTACAACAATATTTTTGCACTTTGCAAGATGTTTGAACTAACCATCATTTTTGAAATTGCAATAAAGAGGTTCAACTGGAAACTAAATTTCGAAGTTTGTCTGAAAGTTGTATTTTTTCTTATATTTGTCTGTTAATTTTTCTTACAAAATGCAACAAGGATGAGTTTTGGGAGTCTTTGCAAAGTATCATCTCTTTTTTAATTTTCAGTTAGTGAATTTCTTCTTTTGGAAACCTCATTCAGATGTCTTTGCATTTGAAGGGGTTTGAAGCCACGTCGGGATGAGGAATCTAAATCCTAAAATCTTCGTTCCTCCACAAATGATGAGAAAGGGAAGACACGTCAAATCCAGAGATCAATCACTATGCAATATGCAAATCCATCTGCAAAGCCTATCTGAAGCAAAATCAATAGTCCGTTGTTGACCAATCTTTCCTAAGAAAAGCTTGCCCATTTCTTTTGTTTTTGGAATAATTCGAAAAAGGTAGGGTTTCATGGTAGTGCTTATTTCTCCTGACATTGTTTTTGGAAATATTTCTTCTTTGAAGCGTGTCTTTAAAGAATTTATTTTTGTTGATTTTGTTTTCTGTTGAGTTCTAAGAAGGCATCAAATTATACGTAGATGAAGGAGACTGGTTTTGTCATGGATGTGCAAGAAGGATATCTAATAAATAAGCAGGGTAATTGTACTGCTTATTTATTAGATATCAAGACAAAAGCTATTTAATATGTAACCTTCCACTCTGAGTTACAAAAAAACGTACATTAAGCTGTCCAAATCGTGTTTCAAACAGCGGAAAGGAAGATAGAAAATACGAAAATATAAAGTGTCCCTTATTAGTTGCTTTCACATCATAAAATGAGACATAAAATACTTGACAGCAATACAGTAAACTAGACTCAATAGAGTATCTGAGACTTAGCAAATTAACAGAAACTAGTCGACTCGAGCGGAATACCGCACTAAGCACCAAATGGTTTTGTGTGCCAATCCATTCTTTAAAAATGTATGAGAAAGGACATTATGAAGAATAATAGAAAAAAATAAACTGGTGTTGGGTGCAAAAGAAGACATGTAATTCAACTCCATTAGTACAAATAGCTGTTACAATCCCCTCTCCCCCTATTATTTTGATATTCAAAATAATAAAATAATCATAATAATAATGATAATTATTTTTATTTGTAAACATAGCATTAAAATACAATAACGAAACAGATTTATTACTTAAAACATGGCGGCCTACGATTCTATAGCGGCTGTCCAGACGCGGCGCCAGAACAAAGGAATAAGTGTTCAAATGATAGTTATCTTTCTCCTCACTGGTGCGCTACAAGCATGCACTAGTTTTGTATGGAAATACATTACGAAAGCATTGTTCTTGTCGGGTTTGCAGCCTGCATCATGAAGACTTCTTTTTGGTAAATTTTTAGTTTATGCATTACTGATCAGAAATATGTCTCCCGATGTTTAATTGTGTCTAACATATATATATTTATTTTAAAGAAATTTTTCATCGTAAATGAAATAAAAACGAAAGAAAGCAATGGAGTGTTTTTACTAAGCATTAAATTAGTGAATGCATACATTTTATAATTTTAGGGATTTGCTAATTTCAAGTTTGGTTTATATGCATATATTTTAATTGTTTTTTTACTCCACCCATGTCACCTATTCAATAACTCTACAAATAGATATTGTGAGTTTGATGCTTTGGATGATATTTCTAACCAGTGAGGGCTGCCATTTGCATTTTCCCCTTATGTCTCGAACTTTACTGGTTTTATTTATTTATGCATTGGTTTTATTTATTTGTACTTCATATTATTAATAAGAACACTAACATCATTATAGTACAAACTTTATAAAACGTATTTCGGAACAAGAGGAATCCTTTTATCAATGAATAGGGTTGTATGCATCTGGATGTAAGTAATTCGAGTAATTTACACTCACTTGGAGAATCACTCACTTGGATTTACACTCACTTAGATTACTTACATTTTTTAGGTAAAACCTTTACGCATTGATAAAGGGGTTCCTTTTAATTCCAAAACATGTGTATGGAATAATTTTTTCAACTTGAGCTATAAGAACGTTGGTCTGTTCATTATTTTTTTTCACTCAAAAGTAAACTTCGAACTTCATTTTTCGAGTTTAAATCTGTTTTAATGGTATAAATTTCCGAATACTTTTGTCCGCTCCTCGTTTGTCACGAAGGGTCACATTTATTTATACTCCACAAGCCCCTCCTGTCATTTGTCTTTCTTGCATAAACATATACTTGCTATTCATAAACAAAACACTTAGGAGAATGATAATGATGTGTGTACTTAACTCTGTACGAATAAGATTAAGAAATCTAAGTCAAAGCCTGCTATCAACGACCACTCAAAAGAAAAAAAATCTAAATATGACTCACACATTTTTTTTCTATAGTGTTGAATGTTTCGCACTGTGGAAAAACCTTCATCGTAGTCTTCAAACAGCTGTTTCCTTGCACTATAAAACTTGCGGGGTGTTTCTGTTTTTATCCAGGGGTGTCCTACGAAGTTCATGGCGTAGACTGCGCCATTAAATTTTTTTATGAAATTTTTGACACCCCCTGGACAGGGGGATGCTTTCATCGAGTTTGAGTCATTTTGGGGGGTTACCTTTTTGGGGGGCTTCGTACCTATTAGTATGCACCATCTTACTTAGGGGGTTGGCATCCATGTATTATCAGTTAAAAGTTTTAAAAATAATCTTGATAACTCTGAACTGCACTTAATGTACGCGTTTTATTATTTTTAATTTCTCATTTATTGCACTCATTTGTAATATTTGAAAACATTTTCCCTTGATTGTTTATTTTATTAAAGCGTTTTCTTTTGCAAAGGTTTAATCTTTGACCTTTCTTACTTAATATTTTACGATTTTATTCTAAATATTTAACTAGTGTAATTGCTTTAGATGTGACCAGCAAAAAAAAGTCGCCACTCTTTTATGAAAATCCATCTGATGAAGTTAACTGAAGTCAGCTATACCATACAAGGCAATACTAGTTATTAGTATTATGCTATTAGTCTATTAATAACAATAAAAAAATGATGCATTAATCATTCACTTAATGACATAATTGTTCAACTAATCTTTATTTGTTAAGTCACTTCACAGCCTAACTGTTCCACTTTCCTGAAATAATTAGATTTACAATAAATAGAATTGAAATAATTCAATTGACACATATATTTAAAATAACTTTATTAATCATAACCTATGTCATTTTTCTTTTAACTGCTGTTATTTAATAGTATTAACAGTAATCTATTGAAAATTGCTTAATAATAAAGTAACTAATAACCATTTAAAGACTATTCAATACGGCTTTCAAAAACCTGCTAGCCAATTGATTTGCGCTACACAATATGAGAAGATAAATGTATTTCATAAAATTATGCGCAATTATTGTCGTTCAAAATAAAAATATATCTGAAAGCATAAGATGATCAACCAATTGCGAAGAAAATTTTCTCTGTGTTCATTATATATAAAAGTATACGGATGTAAGAAAAGTTGTCTCTTAACGAGCAGCTTTAAAGTCTGCATGTGTTACTACCAAAAAAAAAAAAAAACGATCTTTTTATTATTTCTTCTGTATTAAAAACGTTTTAATGGCAAACACATAACCCTGCAACTTATTTTGATAGTTACTTTTGCCCTCAACACTTAAATGTTTATCTGTCTTGAAATTCAAGCCTTTATACGCGATGATATTGCTATGGTTATCCCTTTAAATTTCCGCTTTTAAGTGCATGCTAACAGCGCCAGTTGACTGAAGTGGCAGAAAATATAAGTTCTGCTTTCACGCACTACTAGGGTGGGTCGAAAAAAAGTAATGTTTTTTTTCGAAACACTATACCGCGGAAAACTGGAATCTGGGGTAGGTAAGTAACATGCAAATTAAAAAACAGATATTTATTGAACCCCTAGCTAGCGCATCGTACTTAAAATTTCGATTTTTTTTTTTTTTTTTGGAAAATCAAGCCATTTTACAAGTTTTTTCACAGAAGTCACCCATTAATATTTTAAACTGCTATAGTAAAAATCATTTATTAAAAGGATTGAAAAGCACATAAAAAATTTAAACCGTCAAAATCTTTCAATTTGTGACAGCGCAAAAGACTCAAAAATCGGTAAATTATTGCATTTAAGGTATATAGTAACACCTTACGTGAAAGGCATAGTCCAGCATGCTGAATTATGTATTTAATAGACTATTTCTTTATATTTTTTAACTTTACACTTCAATTCATTGTAATAGAATAGCGTTTCTCAACCGGTGGTTCGCGTGGTGTCGGAAGGGGGTTCGCGAAAATGTTATTGCAATGGTGGAATTTTTAATTGATAATGTACGAAAAAAAAACTAAATAATAAATTTACATACGTATTAGGACGGAGTGTGAAAATATTTTTTTTTAAATAAATTGTTTTCCCGATAATGCATAAAAGTTGTGGGCTGGCATTCGTACAAAATGTGAAATGCACTTATTTCTACTATTGTCTGATTTCGAAAACTTGAATCACAAAGTGGTATCGGAAGAAATTCCTTGATTGATTTAAAATTTTGAACGTATGTTTCTCCTACCATTTCCCACTTTTTCCTCGCCGACGCGAAGAAAAAGTAAACTTAGATGTTTTATAAAAAGGGTTGGGAACCACTGTCATAGAATGGCTATATAAAGGAGGTTTTCCCAGCCTGTTTTTTCGTGCGATCTCCCTTCTAAGGTCCAAAATAAAATGGCGAACCCCTTTCTGTAGTCCTTAGTAACGGGTAACAAAACTAAAATTTGCTGTCACGTTTATTTTTCTTATTGCACAAGTTTAAACCAAAGCAAAAATACAGCTACAAGAAAACACATATGTTTTTTTTAAAATATTACTTTTTATTAGCTGTTCTTTTTGAATTTTAATAGAGCAGTAAAAAGAATCTTTAAAAATTATTTTACCGTTAGTGCGAAAAAAATGTTAGTGCAGTGTCATGGGAACTAGCCATAAGTATCATAAGAATTAACCAAACGTACACAATTTTGAATCAATTAATAAATATCTTTCTTCTCAAAATTCGCAAAAGTTGTGGAAAATTACAATAATAAAATTAATTTGTTTTAAAACAATCCTTTGCGAACATGCATAACAGTTGGAATAATTTGTGATAAATGCGAATGCAAAATTTAAAACAATAACCCTATTGGAAAAAACTCAACATACCGGTATCAAAATCATAAAGGAACCAGTAAAAATAATACCAGAACCAGTAACAACATACCGGAAATTTTGAAGCCGGTAGGAAATTATACTGGAAATTTTGAAGCCGGTAGGAAATTATACTGGAAATTTTGAAGCCGGTAGGAAATTATACTGGAAATTTTGTAGCCGGTATGATCACCATACTAGAAATCTTGAAACCAGTTTGAAGTCATTCTGGGAAATGTTAAGCCGGTATCAGGCCATTCTGGAAATTTGGAAGCTAGTATGAAAACATACTGGAAATTTTAAAGATGGTATCATACCATATTAGAAAATTTTAAACGGTATGTAACCATTCTCGAAATTTTTAAGCTGGTACAACATACGGAAGTTTTGAAACCAGGCTGCAGCAGCCTAGTGGTTAGGACATCGGACTTCTACCTGGAAGGTCGCATGTTCGATACCCGCTGAAGATGCACCATGTACACTTGGGGATACGTGTATGTAAAATCCGTGGACCCCGCTATCTCACCCTGTGCACAAGCAATCTTAAGGCCTCGGCTAACAGGTAGGCGTCTGGTGGAGAAAAGTGTGAAGCCATGCTGGAAATTTTGATGGCAGTTTCCAAACATGATGAAAGTTTTTATACCAGTTTGCAAATGTACTGATAATTTTAAAACCATGTATAAATATCTTGGTAATTTTAAAATCAGGATGAAAATATACCAGAACTACTCACATTGTATACTAGTGTAAGCTCTTGTAATAACTGCGTCAAGGAATGCACCAACAGGGGGGGGGGATTGGGACTAACAGGACTGTTCCTCCCCTCCAAAAGGTGTCAGATTTAATTTTCAACCGATATTTTTTTAAATATCCGGAACTCGATCCGGTCATTGCATCAAAAATCCAGATATCTGCGGCATATAAAATTTTACTTATGTATAGAATTTACAGGTATCAAACACCAGAGTCGGATATCTGGTATGGATAAGTCGCATGAGAGACACCGATTATGCGGTATCCGCAGTGGCGTAGCTAGCAAGGGTGACACCCGGGGCGGTTATTGATGGTGTCAGCCCATGGAAAAGATTAAATAAAAAAAGTTATGTAAGCGTGAATTATGCATTGTGATGCAATACGTTTAAAAAAATCGTCACAACTTTGAAACAGAAAAAGGGGGGAGGGGGAATGTCATTCTTATCATCGGCATCATAATATTTAAGGTATTTCTTAACAGTGATGGTGTGTTTAGCAGTTAAAAAACACTTTGAATTTATTTTGGGAAGGAAACTTTTCTAAGTTGAAAATAGAAAGATATTGGCAGAAAAAAATTATCCAATTTGAAGTATTTGCTTTGTTTATTGGAGCTTTTAAGGTTTTTTTTCGCGGTGGCTGTATCAATATCCTAAACATCATCGAACAATTTACTTACAGTTTGTTTGTGGACCTGTAACCAGTTTCGGATTTTAGGAGAGGGCACAAGGGGCCCGTGGCCCTCCCAAAGGAGTAAAAAAAATAAGTAATAAGCTCATTAAGGTGATGTTTGCTTATTTTTCTGTAATGTAAAGTAGATAAATTAGTTTTAAGTGACAATTAAAAAACGTAATTTTTTTAATGAGAACTCGATTACAAAAAGTTTTACAAAGGGCTTATAAAACTTTTGATTGATAACCCACTTGATTTGATTGATAAACCACTTGATACTACATAGTGTCTCCCCCACCCAACCTGTAACTCTCTGTATTCAAACCTAAATCATATACTTTCTTTAAGGATATTGTGTTAAAATAAAGCTGATTCCCACCATGGGTTTTAATTTTAAGTTCACAAACTCAAAAACACCACTCAATTTTATGCCCCGTTTATGGGGGAGTTTACTAAGAGACTTGTAAGACTTGTAAATTAATAGACATATAACCACTGATCTTTATGCATATAACTTGTAAGAAGGTAAACAAACAAAGCTATTAACCAATCACAGTTAAGAGCTGAAGCTGCTATAAAAAACTGTAAATGAAGTATTTTACTGCTCACAATTAAGGATAGTATATATTCTTCTAGTTAAGACTCCTTATCGCTAAGTTCATATGAGTTTTAAACTTTTTAAGTAATTTTCATCGTTTTCAAACATTGTTGCGCAAATTGTAAGCTTCTTAGGTCGGATGTTTTAAAAAATAGTGTTGGCAACAGTGATTTCCGCGGTTTGTTTTGTTTAAAATTTTCAGCATGTGGGGTTATTACGGGATACGTATTATTATTTATTAATATTAATTTGATAATTTTAAAATTGATTTTTGTGATCATTGTCACATTAAGAATTCAAATTTTTTAATTTTTAATTTCCGCAACGGAGAGCTGCATGTATTTAATATACTGATTGAGTATAAAATGAATGCTTTCTTTCACCTGGTTTCCAACAACTTGTGAAAACGCATTTATTAAGTTCTATATTAATATATATGTATAAAAATATCGATTTTTGTTTAATTGAGCTTCAAATTATTAAAATTGTCAAAATAGCCTTTATGTCATCGTATTTGCATTTATACTTATAAGCATGCCCCAAATTCATAAATTGAAAAATCCCTTTAAAATATTCAAAATTTGCATCAAAAATGAAGAAAAAACTGCCAAGAAAGTTGCAAAATTGCACTTAAAATTTTGTAGAAAAAAGCAGCGAAGTCGAATTTTTATTTAATCGGTTTAAATATGCTCTCTGTTTTTTCAAAGTGATCATTATCTTCAAATGATTTTTTTACAAAATTAATGCAGCAAATAACTGGTAAATATGCATTTTAAAAACATAAATTCCAAATTTGAGAATGAATTACATTGAATAGATAATTTTTTTTAAATATCAAAAATGATCAATCGACTTATCCAAAAGAAAGTTTTTATATCTTTAAAAGTTTCTTTTGATGCATACATAACTAAGGCAATTTTTTGAAATTTGCCTTCGTGTAATTTCATGACAATTGTATATATCAAATTCTACCCCTGTCTTGTCCTTTTAAGCAGTTCCGCACACTTAGACCAGGTACTGAGTACTTGACCTTTAGTTATGGACTGCTCATTCGAGTACCGAGTTACCAAGTATCAATCATGTTTTAAAAAAAGAGCTACTGTGTACACATGAAGCAGCGTTTGAAATTACTGGTTGGTCATGGACGTAACTAGGTTATTTTCTAACTGGGGCAAGACCAGGATTTAGCGCCCTCTCTCCCCTTATATACACAAAAAAAGTAATATGCATTTAAGTAAAGACGCACATTTAGTCGATTTGGCACCCCTAAAATAATCCCCCCCCCCCCTACTTGGCACTCGCCTCATGTCAGATAACACGATAGATCGTGTAGAGTTGCTTGATTTAAAAAAGAAAAAAAAATACCATATAGATGAAGCCCCCCCCCCCCCAAAAAAAAAAAAAAAAAAAAAATATTTCCAGGTGCGCCTGTGGTTAAGAATAAAAGGAAATGCCGTAAAACATGCGACTGGTTATTAAAAAGAAATCTGTACAGTCATGTCAATTTGTTGACATGTTGAATACATTAAAAATGAAATCGCTAAGCACAAAGAAACTTAAGTGAAATTAAACAAAACTGCTTAAACAGAAATAAACTGAATGCAAATAAAAACATTTGCGCAAATTAAAACAAAAAGACACCCTATTTCTGCTCTTGCCTGAGTACGGCTGGTCATACACGTAGAGGTGTACAGCAGAGGTTTACCTCTATTGTCCGCTTCGAGAGATAAACCTCGGCGTGTGTGCCCCTTCGTGCGATGAAACTCCAGAGGCAAACAGACCTCTGGAGTCAAACCTTGCGGAATTAAAAAATTATATTTTCTACCTCAGAGGTGACCAGACCTCCGCGTGTGTGTGGACAAGCGCAGAAATAGGGTGTGTTTTTTTCTCTGTTTTAATTTGCGCAAATGTTTTTATTTGCATTCAGTTTATTTCTGTTTAAGTGGTTTTGTTTAATTTCACTTAAATTTCTTTGTGCTTAGCGGTTTCGTTTTTAATGTATGCAACATGTCAACAAATTGACATGACTGTACAGATTTCTTTTTAACAACCACAGTCGCATGTTTTACGGCATTTCCTTTTATTCTTAACCACAGGCACACCTAGAATTTTTTTTTTTTTTTTGTGGGGGGGGGGGGGGCTTCATCTATATAGTATTTTTTTTCCACTTTTAAATCAAGCAACTCTACATGATCTATCGTGTTATCTGACATGAGGCGAGTGCCAAGTGGGGGAGGGGTGGGGGGAGGATTATTTTAAGGGTGCCAAATTGACTAAATGTGCGTCTTTACTTAAATACATATTACATTTTTTAACATTACATTTTTACATTCATTAATACATTTTTTGTATATATAAGGGGGGGGGGGCGCTAAATCCTGGTCTTGCCCCAGTTAGAAAATAACCTAGTTACGTCCATGTCCCTAGTTACGTACCAGTAATTTCAAATGCTGCTTCATGTGTATACAGTAGCTCTTTTTTTAAAACATGATTGATACTTGGTAACTCGGTACTCGAATGAGCAGTCCATGGCCAAAGACCAAGTTCTCAGTACCTGGTCTAAGTGTGCGGAACTGCTTAAAAGGACAAGACAAGGGTAGAATTTCAAATATACAATTGTCATGAAATTACACGAAGGCAAATTGGAAAAATTTGCCTTAGTTATGTATGCATCAAAAGAAACTTTTAAAGATATAAAAACTTTCTTTTAGATAAGTCGATTGATCATTTTTGATATTTAAAAAAAAATCTATTCAATGTTATTCATTCTCACATTTGGGACATTTATGTTTTTAAAATGCATATTTACCAGTTATTTGCTGCATTAATTTTGTGAAAAAAATCATTTGAAGATAATGATCACTTTAAAAAAACAGAGAGAATATTTAAACCGATTAAATAAAAATTCGACTTCGCTGCTTGTTTCTACAAAACTTTAAGCGCAATTTTGCAACTTTCTTGGTATTTTTTTTCTTCATTTTTGATGCAAATTTTGAATATTTTTAAGGGATTTTTCAATTTATGAATTTGGGGCATGCTTATAAGTATAAATGCAAATACGATGACATAAAGGCTATTTTGACAATTTTAATAATTTGAAGCTCAATTAAACAAAAATCGATATTTTTATACACATATATTAATATAGAACTTAATAAATGCGTTTTCACAAGTTGTTGGAAACCATGTGAAAGAAAGCATTCATTTTATACTCAATCAGTATATTAAATACATGCAGCTCTTCGTTGCGTAAATTAAAAATTAAAAAATTTGAACCCTTAATGTGACAATAATCACAAAAATCAATTTAAAAATTATCAAATTAAGATTAATAAATAATAATACGTATCCCGTAATAACCCCACATGCTGAAAATTTTAACCAAAACAAACCGCGGAAATCACTGTTGCCAACACTATTTTTTAAAACATCCGACCCAAAAGGCTTACAATTTGCGCAACAATGTTTGAAAACGATGAAAATTACTTAAAAAGTTTAAAATTCATATGAACTTAGCGATAAAGAGTCTTAATTAGAAGAATATATACTATCCTAAAGTGTGAGCAGTAAAATACTTCATGTACAGTTTTTTATAGCAGCTTCAGCTCTTAACTGTGATTGGTTAATAACTTTGTTTGTTTACCTTCTTACAAGTTATATGTCTATTAATTTACAAGTCTCTTAGTTTATGGGGCATAAAATTGAGTGGTGTTTTTGGCTTTGTGAACTTAAAATTAAAACCCATGGTGGGAATCTTCTTTATTTTAACACAATATCCTTAAAGAAAGTATATGATTTAGGTTTGAATACAGAGAGTTACAGGCTGGGGGGGAGACAATATGTAGTATCAAGTGGTTTATCAATCAAATTAAGTGGGTTATCAATCAAAAGTTTTATAAGCCCTTTGTAAAACTTTTTGTAATCGAGTTCTCATTAAAAAAATTACGTTTTTTAATTGTCACTTAAAACTAATTTATCTACTTTACATTACAGAAAAATAAGCAAACATCACCTTAATGAGCTAATTACATATTTTTTTTACTCCTTTGGGAGGAGAACGGGCCCCTTGTGCCCCCTCCTAAAATCCGAAACTGGTTACAGGTCCACAAACAAATTGTAAGTAAATTGTTCGATGATGTTTAGGATATTGATACAGCCACCGCGATAAAAAAAACCCTTAAAAGCTCCAATGAACAAAGCAAATACTTCAAATTAGATAATTTTTTCTGCCAATATCTTTCTATTTTCAACTTAGAAAAGTGTTTCCTTCCCAAAATAAATTCAAAGTGTTTTTTAACTGCTAAACACACCATCACTGTTAAGAAATACCTTAAATATTATGATGTGGATGATAAGAATGACATTCCCCCTCCCCCCTTTTTTCTATTTCAAAGTTGTGACGATTTTTTTAAACGTATTGCATCACAATGCATAATTCACGCTTTCATAACTTTTTTTATTTAATCTTTTCCATGGGGTGACACCATCAATAACCGCCCCTGGTGTCACCCTTGCTAGCTACGCCACTGCGGATACCACATAATCGGTGTCTCTCGTGCGACTTATCCATACCAGATATCCGACTCTGGTGTTTGATACCTGTAAATTCTATACATAAGTAAAATTTTATATGCCGCAGATATCTGGATTTTTCATGCAATGACCGGTTCGAGTTCCGGATATTTAAAAAATATCGTTTAAAAACTAAATCTGACACCTTCTGGAGGGGAGGAACAGTCCTGTTAGTCCTAATCCCCCCCCCCCCCCGCCTGTTGGTGCAATCCTTGACGCAGTTATTACAAGAGCTTACACTAGTATACAATGTGAGTAGTTCTGGTATTTTTTTAATCCTGATTTTAAAATTACCAAGCTATTTATATATGGTTTTAAAATTATCAGTACATTTGCAAACTGCATGTTTGGAAACTGCCATCAAAATTTCCAGCATGGCTTCACACTTTTCTCCACCAGACGCCTACCTGTTAGCCGAGGCCTTAAGATTGCATGTGCACAGGGTGAGATAGTGGGGTCCACGGATTTTACATACACGTATCCCCAAGTGTACATGGTGCATCTTCAGCGGGTATCGAGCATGCGACCTTCCAGGTAGAAGTCTGATGTCCTAACCAGTAGGCTGCTGCAGCCTTACTATGGTTTCAAAACTTCCGTACCATCTTAAAAATTTCGAGAATGGTTACATACCATTTATAATTTTCTAATATGGTATGATACCATCTTTAAAATTTCCAGTATGTTTTCATACTAGCTTCCAAATTTCCAGAATGGCCTGATACCGGCTTAACATTTCCCAGAATGACTTCAAACTGGTTTCAAGATTTCTAGTATGGTATCATACCGGTTTCAAAATTTCCAGTTTAGCTTTATACCGGCTACAAAATTTCCAGTATAATTTCCTACCGGCTTCAAAATTTCCAGTATAATTTCCTACCGGCTTCAAAATTTCCAGTATAATTTCCTACCGGCTTCAAAATTTCCGGTATGTTGTTACTGGTTCTGGTATTATTTTTACTGGTTCCGGTAGGATTTTGATACCGGTATTTTGAGTTTTTTCCAATAGGGTCATAAAAGTGGATTCGGGGTGAATTGGATTATTTTGCATAGGAGTTGTTTTCTCTGTGGACCAACGTGCTCCATAAATAACCTACGCTATTTGTATCAGATTTCTGATATTTCTTTTAATTTTGAGTTATAAAAACAAAAATAATAAAATTACGAAAGGAGGAAAGAAGGCGCATTTAAATATCCTATTTAAGAACAAAATTATCTTTCACCATCAATGTCGTTTTTCAAATTTATGTAAAATTTGTCCCGCAGTGGATCAGTCGGTTAAGCTTGGATCCCACAAAACACCGAAAGTGAAGCACAACTGGCCGTAGTCAACGCTTGGGAGGGTGACCACCTCCCGCGACTGATTACTTTGAGACCGAGTGCGTTAAAGGGAGCTGTGCACGTAAGATACATCGTCGCTTTAAATGTCCACCAAGTTAGAAATAATTTCCGCTGAGGGACCATCCGAGGGGACGATATCTCATCTGGGAGCTGGTCCAAAATCATTAAGCCCCTCTGAACCAAGTGTACTTCATTCTAGCGGAGCTCATTAATAATCAGTAGGAGCTTCCTTAATTCATAGTCGCCCTGCAAGGGGGGCTTATATTTCCAAGTTTCATTATCAACAACAACAACAGTTATGTAAAATAGACACAAAAGTGTAATTTACATCAAAATATAATGCTTATTGTCCCCCAGAAATATTTGAAAAAGGATAAATTTAAGTGTTTACATTTACCCCAGAGTACGAAATATATAGGGTAATTGTAAACACCTTACTTGCACATGAAAAATAACAGGGAGGATTAAATTCATAACTAAATGTTTATAGCAGCATTCCATATGACAAATAAAAATGGTTGAAACCGCTTACGTTGCTTTTGTAGATAAGCTGGAGAGGAAAATGTAAGATCACTAAATTTTGTTAAACAACTTTTTTCACTGTGCCATTTTCAAACAATAATGACGCCTCCATATTTGTTTCGAAATTTACGAAACTCTTTCAATGTCTTCCCTATGCTACCAGTTTATCACTCACAAGCAGTTAAGTTTTCAAAACCACCACAAGTGTAGTTATGAAGCTTGTTTATAATTACCCCAACTGACCCTATCATCAGAACATTAAATAACGGACGTTGGTCGACTTTTCCCTCTATTAGGGAAAGTTGTCCAAGCTACTTGATGTAATCTAAACTTCTTACTTGAAATTTATATTTTCAAATTTTACAAGGAAGCATTTTTTCTGAATGTACGCCGTTAGTGTTAGCTTGGTTGTTTTTCCATTCTTAAATGTTAATTTTCTTTTAATCATAGAAGAAAATGCAGGGCAATTCGACCTGGGTGAGATTAATATTTGATATTTGCTTGTGCAGTTCTCATTGTTATTCCTTTTTCCGCATGGTTGAGAATTTATTTATTCCAATAAAGTCTCTTGAGTTTTATACTATGTGTTTCATACAGACCTTCCCGAACCGGACGAAATGTAGAAGGCCTAACTAGACGAACCTAAAATTTAGCTGTAATGATGACTTAAAAAGCAATACTAAATCTTCACTTTGTGATTTTTTCAAATAAAGCTCTAGTATTTTTCGTAATTATATTCTTACTAAATGATTCATCAAATCTTATGGTCACTTTCCAAATAAACAAAACACTTTTAAACTTGTTTGTTTTGATCTAGGCTCATTTACAATTCCTTATGATATATCGTTGTGTTTAATAATTTCTTGCAAATGACTTTTAAGTTTTGAAGTAGAAAAAACTATTAAAAAAAATACTTTCAACCAGTTAAAAATATCCACGGTATCATATAGTCTGAATTCTGCATAATGTATTTACATTATAAAAAAATAATTAAAGAATATTTAGTGTCATAACGTAAAATAAAGGTGACCTTTTATTTCTTTCGGAAAATAAAATTATTTATAGCGTTTTATAACATTTTGCGTAAAGTAAATCTTTTGCTTCATGCTTTACGTTGCTAAGATATTTAGTGACAAAAATAAAAACATTACATTATTCAAATAGCTTTCGTTTTCCAGGAACAAATTAACATTGTAGAAAATTCGCAGCAAAGTAAATTTTTGATCATTATGTATTGTTTAGTTACAATAAACAAAATTGGGACCCGTTTCTTAGAACTGAAAAAAATATAAATATATATTTTCTTAATTCTACTAATTAATGGAAATTAATAAAAGCTAAAGGAATGTGATTAAATTAAATGTTGGTTTCGAAATTTCGTCATCATTCGTTTTAGAAGTTTCGATTTTTTTAAACTCATTGCAAAGAAAAGATAATTAAACAAAATATTTCTAGAAAGAAATTGTAATTAAAAGCAAGTTCAGTGGATTACATTTTTTTTTCTTTTTTTTTCCAACAAAGCTGCTTAAAAATGAAAACCCAGAATGTTTCACATGGTTTAATTTCCCGTAATTTGTAATTGCATCAAGAAAGCGGAATTTAATTTCAAACTTAATTTGTACTCGATGCATGTAATGCGTGTTTTGCCAATCTTATAAAAATCTCCATGCATAGATTTAATTTGTTTAAGTGCATTGCTTAAAATATGCCTAATATAGGTGAGTGTGCTACTACAAGATTAGGGATGTCAGTAAATTACATTCATTATTTATTGTTATTATTATTATTATTATTTTGATTCTGAACTGAAATATGAAATTATAAAAGGTGACTGAATGTTACACTGTTAGAAATTTCATCGTGAAATTACGGTTAAATGACCGGCAGCAGTCTGTCCATCTAATTCACCGTTAAATTTACGGTTTGGAAAATTTTTCTATCTTCATGGGATCTAACCATTTCCAATCAACTTGGTTAAAAAGCCGTAAATACAAAAGTTTACGATTTTATAACCATTTAAAAATTGTTTCAAGACAAAATTTTTACAGTTTTTGAACCACTTCGAGGCGTGGAAACCGCAAACGAAGCTTGCAGGAATTAATCCCGGGTCTACGGGAACACCAACCTTGCTCGCTAGCCATTCAGCCATCTAAACCACGGGAAGCGGCCGTTTATTTATCTATAAATCTTCCTTTTCAACAAGAAAACTGCATTAAAATTGAGATTTCAGTTTTTGATTGGATCTAAAGTCACCTTTGGTATAAATTTACTGTATATTGACGAAAATCATTTTATTTGCTGCAAAAATTAAAATACAAACAAGCTTCAGCAGCTCAAATTACGGGTTCGCTTATTCGTAAACAGTGCGGGAATCCGATGTCTCCAATTTTTGATTTCCGTGTGTATGTGTTTCTATTTAGTAATCACTGCTTAAGTCACTTTTTTTTTCTTCTTTTTTTATATACACATGCAGATTTGAACTCAAAAATCTTTATTCATATTTTAACAACAACGTACGACTGGTAAGCTTTCCAAGATGGACGATTGAGTGCTTGAAAATTACGGTTAGTTAAACGTTCTTAGGATAAACAGAGAATAAACGATTTTTTTCGCAATCAGCGGTTAGAGTACCATCTTTTTAATGGTTATTCAACTGTTGTAATTAAATATGGTAAAATAACAATCAAATAAGTGGTTATTTTACTATTTTCTTACGGAAATTTTTAACAGTGTAGTGTTTCATTAATTAGCAGTCTCATGTTTGAATCAATTTTATACGTATATTTTTAATTAATTATTGTTATGTTAAAAAATCTAAACAGTAAGTTTAATCTGGGAGATAGATTCCACAAAACTTATCCACAAACTCATTACACTTTCTGAGGAAAATTGGTAAAAAAATCCAAAATTACACTGAACACAATTTTACTTGAGAATTAGATGGGATAAGCATAACTCTCTATTCAACTACGTTATGGTTGGAATTTACATAATACAATATTAACTGCATATCTGTACAATTTCATATAACTTCCCGAAGGTATTCGGGACCGTCAATGTAGTTGAAATTTGAATCATACCACTTTTCAGTTTCTATCAGTTTGGTGTAATTATATTTTAAATAAATTCATGTCATGTTAACATTAATAAATTAAATGTGGATTCAGCAAAAATGATCCACAAAAGTATCGTTGCAATTTTTGAGGAAAATTTGGAACATCCTAAAGTGCACTAAAAATAATTTCAATTGAACATAAGATTCAATCAGGGTATAACCATAACTCTCTATTCAATTAGTGCTTGGTATTTACATAATAAAATATTAACCACATATCAGTACGACTTCAAATAACTTCCAGGAGGCATTTATTGTTAATTTTATGTATGTGCTATAATTCTAAGTTATATTTTACGTTATTCCAACATCAGTAATGTTAAGGTCCAACTTTATGTTCGCTTCAAATTTTAAGATACACTATAACTCTCGATATAGATATAAGTTTCAGACTTTTTTTTGGTTTAATTATGAATGTTATTTTCGGACTCTGTTTAAACTCTAGTTTAAATTTTACCTTTACTTTGCATTCTACCTTTTAGCGTGTTAATGAAAAATGACACTTTTAACAAACTCGTTTCAATAGAATGCGGATATATTATGTGATCTAGGAATACTTAATTAAAGACAGGTTTTATACTATATGAATGTTTCCATTAAAATGTGGAATACTCCGTTTCATAAAAGAACCCGTTATTATGTGAAATAACTATTCCGTTATTTTATAACATATCTAAGTATAGTCGACCCTTGTCACTCTCCGCCAGTAAAAAGGGTGGGGAAACAGAAACGTACCCCATAGAAATAGAATACAAATTTTCTCACAAACACCCACCCAATGTTTGCCAATCACCATTCATTTTAATTAAGCCAAAAATGTCCATTCACAATAGCGAGCGAAAGAGGAAATCACGAATATGTCACACGCTCCTACCGCTGATTCGTCAGCACTCAGCAGTTAAAAAAATATTAGATTCCACTTTTCTACTTTGTTGTATTTGATATTCCTTTTTATTTTGTGTACTTTCAACCGGGTTCGTTCGGTGCTTTCTTATTGTTGCCGTCGTGGTTGAAGCAACTACTACTTCTACTTCCACTTCTACGCTGCCTTTACTCTCATTGGTTTGCGGGTGAATCTTAATCTATATAAGCCGTGTTTTTGTTGTTTTATTTGCTTCATTTGGATATTTCTGCATCTAGAAGCACCAGTACCGCATTGAAAAAGGGATTCCAAGAAATACCGAAACATATGTCTGCATTTTAATGTTTATATGTGCTATAAATAACGTACAATTTTTTTACTTTAACTTTAGATGTCACTCGTCTGCCCAGCTGCAGTTATCTCTCTTCCCTGTCTGACCATGCCATTCTTGCCCCGCCCTCTCCCCCTACTTTGGACACTGGGTGTGGATCCAGTGTCCAAAGAGCATCGCTCCTAATGTTTCTTTCCTAACAGAATTTTAATTCGTGGAAAAGTTGGTTTCTCACACCCTCTTTCAACTCTTGACATTACTTTGCTCTGCCACTCTTTGTACGTTACCACCCACCCCTCTCGGTTCTAATCAGGGAGGTTTTAGGCGTTACCCTGAACATAAGCACCAACAAAATAAGTCCCTGGAATTGCAAGTCGAAAGCAATCCCTTCTCAATTCTGAGAAAATACTCCGACACTTCCACTTTACCGACAAAGGTGTGTTCATCTGCCCTTGAATGTTTGATTTTGTCTGATATAATGTTTCATCTAGTATTGTTGTTTTGTCGACAATAATTAAAAAGAAGTACGGAAGTGTTTATCCTTGCTAGTTCTGTTTCTTGACTCTGACTTCAGCACTCAACGGGTGCCTGTTGGTATCACAATTCTGAAATCTATAATATCTTGTTATTTTGCTTCGTTTGGCAAAGATGCCAGAGGAAGAAAAAGGTCCGACTTCCAGGTTTAAAAGCAAAAACACGCGCATGTAAGCAATTTATTGCTGATCATTTTTCATCCACACGGGAACAAAAATTTAAATAAATAAATAAATTATAACCAAAGAACTATTGGAGACACATTAAAAAGGGGAGAGGCTGCATACAAAAATCTTTGCTTTTAATGGTAATTTTTTTAATTTTTTGTTTACTTTTATTTAACCGTAAATATCTAAGTAGTATAAATATTCAAGTTTTGGAAGGAAAAATAACATATACATTGAAAAATGATCATAAAAAGTGTTTAGGAAGCATTGATTAAATGTCGTTAAACCGCAACCCTCGATGTTCCCCAAGTTTTACCCTACATTAAGGTTGGCGGTCAAACGAGGTTCGACTGCATTGCATGAACGAACCAATTGAAGACCTATTTTTTTAACGAAATACGTTTTTACTTTTTATGCTACGTGTCAAAAAGAAAAATTCAAGAATATATTGGTTACTCTAATTACAGTTATCACGTCACTAACGGAAACTAATAGCATTGCAAATTAGTTACTTTACCATCAAAAGTACACTGTAAAAAAATTCTAGTTGGTGGAACCTTTCATCAAAAAAAAATGAAAAAAAATGGTGAAATTTAACTGTAACCAATATTTGGTACTAAAGTTGAACCATGATAATGGTTTCTAGTTTCACATTCATGGTGAAACCAGGTGGAACTGCGCCATTATAATGGTTTAACTTAGTACCAAATGTTGTTTGCAGTTAAATTTCACCATTTTTTCGATGGATGGTTGAACTGGAAGTTTTTACAGTGTAGGCTAGCATAATAAGGCTTTTGTAGTATTGTTGCTAATAACTAGTAAAAAAAAACAAAATTTTGCTAAACTATTTTAAAGTAACATAAGTTCATTAAAATGCGTTATACTTCAGTGTATTAACGACAATGAAATTCAGCTATTTAATACGCAGATACCCATCAACAAAAAACGTATCACAGATAATTTAATAACAAAGTCAAAAATGACGCACTATTTTAATATAAAGTATACTTTAGAATAGATAACTTCTTATCAGAAAAAAGAGGAAACTACAAAATTCTTCTACAGAAAAATATTCGCTCTATTTTCCATGTTTGCATAAGAATACAAAAGAAACTAGAAGAAAAGTGAACGAAATTTGAATTGTTGGCGCTGGAATGCCTACTTATCAATCAATTGCTGTCAAAGGTTTGTCTTGGTGCTAAGGCAATTTCGTCGAACTGAAAGCATAATCGATCAATTGAAAAAAAAAATTGCTTTACCTTATCCAAAGATTAAATATTCTCAAGACGGGAACTCGGAAAGGGGGGGGGGGGGAGGGATTAAGGTTGTACTTTTAATAACGAAAATATACTTAGTTATTGATTCAGCCATTATAATAGAAAAAAATTGAACTAGTTTTCCATGCAATAAATAACCTTCACTAAATATATTAAAAGACGATTCTTGAGGATTTCTCCGTTAAAACATACGAACGAAAATATTTTTAAATAGGCAGCAGTAAAACATATGTATAAGTTGAGAATTCAATATTGATACTTTAAAAAAGTATAACATATATGCTGGAATTTAATTATATCGCTACTATAAGCGACGTGATATTTTGGCCGCAATGTTTTTTCTTTCTAATGGGGCTGCGTATGATCACTAATCTTTGCACACCTAGTGCATTCCCCGAAAGTCGGCATAAATTCTTTTAAGTAGCACAACTATTGGCGGAAGCCATTACCACTTTGAGAATTTTGACCCACAGTTTCCATTAGATGGCGTCACCTGAGCTCTAAATAATGAAAAACTGCACTAGGAAGTCCATTTAGCGGAGCGTATCACGCCAAACGGATACTCAAGGGATCTTTAACATGCCGCATACGACATGGGCGCTGACGATTTTCTGCATCTTGAAAATCCACAGCTTGGGCCAGGTTTGATCCTGCGAACTTGGGCATACGAGGGCAGTGCCTAACCACTATGCCACCCTGCCGGCTTTCGCAGCATTATTGTCACAATCAAATTTGACACGCTGTATGTATCACGAGACCCGTTTTTGAAAACACGTGAGCATCGTGTATGGCGTTACGTATCATATGAGACACGTGTTCACGTTGAGCACCATAATGCCCTGCCTGTGGTGCATCATGATATTCTTTCAGTACCTTTTCCCTTTCTTGAGTAGGGACGGCTAATTGTGCTTCTTCTGAATCTGAATCAGGTGAATATCTGTATAACACTCCTTGATTCATTAAATATCCACGCTCGGTCCAATTAACGTAATCAACTCCTTTATCATCGTAAATCAACTCATTTATTATATTTTTTCAGCATCGACACAGTCAACAATCTTTTTCAATTCTGCATCCTTCAACTGTTCTTCTCAAATTTCTTTGGGCTTTCTTTTAGGCATACTATGAAAAAAGGGTATTCATTTCTATTCTTGACTAGAGAACAAATAGTATCGGTGTAGTGATGCCAAGTCAAAGGTGAAAGTACCAAAACTAAGTCCTTGTTTGCCTTTTAATTAGTTTTATTTAACAATTAAACACAGAACAATAACTAAATTAAAAATTAGACTAAAAATATATTAAAAATATAATGCCTTTTAATTAGTTTTATTTAACAGTTAAACACAGAACAATAACTAAATTCAAAATTAGACTAAAAATATTATTTTGGGCATTTTTGAAGGAGCGTGTCTGGAAAAGGCTCCAACCTCGTTGCATGAGATCCAAGTTTCAAGTGAATCTTCTTCTGATTGTCAGACCAAGGTTGACTGGTTGCATCAGACACGATTTATGGCACGACTCAAGTAACTCACGTGAACAGATTCTCAACACATTACCCCAGCATGAACCTCATGGGGTTCATCAAACGAATATTCAATAAAATTATACAATCCTAAAGGAAAAATAAAGCACGATACTTTCAGAAATACAAATGAATATACATACTTACATACTTGGAGCAATTAACAAAATTTATACAATCTTCTAAACAATTCTTCTACAAAAAATATAAAGAATCTTTAAAGAAACTATACATGCAATATTTCAAACAAGTTACTTCTGATATTTGAATATGTACATCAGAATTGGAGAGTTAGAATTTTAAACACTGAAATTAATATCAAGTTTCAAATGCAATACAAAATTCGATTTCAGGTTAATTTTACTCAAGCACAAACTCACATTAATTTTCAAATTATTAATTTTTTTTTTCTTCAAACAATATATTTAATTGCACACAATTCTAGTAACTTTAAGTAAATATAAGAATATTTTCCCAAAAAATGTAAAAGTTTCAATCTAGAAGTTCTAAGTTATATAGCAACTGTACAGGCCTCTTAATTATGCTAGATTCAGTTTTCAGACTGCAAGCCCTCACCTTGCCATCTCTTCCAGGATATAACTGAAGGATTTTTCCTAATTTCCAAAAATTTCTGGGAAGATAATCATCTTTAATTAATACTATGTCATTAACCTTAAATTGGGGAAAGTTGGTTTTGGCTGAACTAAGATGAGCTGATCTTAAAGTTAATAAATACTCATTTTTCCACCTGGACCAAAAGGATCTCATTAATTAATCCCGAAAATTAAATTCCTTTATCAAGATTTTCCTGGAAGACAGATTGGAATCAAGGTGAAGTCTTACTGATGGTAAAGAAGTTATTCTTTTGCCTAGAAGGAAATGCGCTGGAGCCAAAGCATTTAGCTCCTCTGAATCACTTCCAATATAAGTTATTGGGCGGGAATTTATCATCCCTTCAGTTTCAATTAAAATAGTTTGTAATTGGTCAACTGTTAGAGAGGATCTTCCAAGAGTTTTTCGTAAAGCTACTTTCACAGTCCTGATCATACGCTCGTAAAACCCACCCCACCAGGCGGCTCTTTCAATAATGTACTTCCATTTTATACTATTTGAAGCACAATAACGTTTAACTTCAGGATGATTAAGTAATGAACAAAGTTGTTTTAACTCCAGTTCAGCACGTTTGAATGTGCGTGCGTTATCAGAGAACACCACAGAGGGCAAGCCTCGTCTTGCAACGAAACGTCTAAAGGCTAGAAGAAAGGTATCCATTGACAAATTACCCACCAGTTCAATGTGAACAGCTCTCGTTACCGCACATGTTATCAGAAGAATGTACTGTTTATTATCAGTATCCTTCACAAACAATGGGCCTCCAAAATCAATGCCAATGGTTGCATAGGGGGCCACTGGTTCTACCCGATCAGCCGGCAGTGGAGCAATCAGCTGGTCTCCAGGCGAAGCGTTGAATCTTTTGCAAATAATGCATTTTCCTAGAAGTAATTTTACAGTTTGTCTGGCCTTTAAGATCCAGTACTTTTCTCGCAACTGTACCAATGTGTGATTTACACCCGAGTGGTATACTCTTTCATGAGAATTTCAAATTAATAACTCAGTTAATTTTGATTTCGAAGGAAGTATAATTTTTGTCATCTAGAAAGGGATTTAGGCACAGTAATTTAGAATCCTTTTCTAAAGCTTTTCTGTTTTGCAGGCATTGAATTTCATTAGAAAAAAAATTCCTTTGCTCAACTTTGACCCAAAATTGTTCAGCACTATCTATTTCTTCATATGTAAGATGACCTTTCTGATTAAAATTTCTTCTGAGTATCTCTACAAAACGTAATACCCATGCGGTTACTCTTAACAGTTTTTTCAAGTGCTAAACCTACCAGGATCAATGATTTTCTCATGAACAATAGCTGAGCTAACTATAACCTTAACTTTATATTCAGATTCCACATCCTTGTCTTTCGAGTCATATATTAATTCGTTTATCTGGGGCCAATTATTTTCAGTAAAACTTAGCCATTCAGGGCCATGCCACCATCTTTCCGAGTTTATTAAATCTTTGTAAGACAATCCTCTGGTTAACATATCTGCTGGGATTTGTTTACCTATACAATGTCGCCAAGCACTGGGGTCCGTGATTTCCTGAATTTCAGTGACTCGATTAGACACAAACTGTTTCCATTTGGCCGGTAGGCCTTTTATCCAGTGTAACACTATTGTAGAGTCACTCCACATAATAATCTTTTCGAGATTCTTGAATATTTCCTTAAGATGTTTGGTCATTCTTGCAGCTATTGTAGCACCCATCAGTAACCGGGGTAACGTAAGCTTTTTAATTGGTGCTACCCGAGCCTTAGAAACGACGAAACTGGTTTCAAAAGTGTCCGGTGACGTTTGATATTTAAAATATGCCACAGCTCCATATGATTTTAATGAGGCGTCTGAGGAAACATGTAACTGTAGTTTTTCTCCTTGAACAGAATTAGAAAAATAATATCTAGGAATTTCTAATTTCTTTATTTCCTTAATTTCCCCACACCATTTCAGCCAATTTTGCTTAAATTCTCCTGAAAACTCTTCATCCCATTCCAGACCAAGTTGCCACAATTCTTGCAAAAGACACTTTATTCGGATTAAAAATGGAGAAATTAATCCCGAAGGATCAAAAATTCTCGCAGCCGTGTGAAGAACATTTCTCTTCGTACAAGTTTCATCTAATTCTGTCAACAATGAATTTAGATTAAGGCTTAGTGTATCTTCGATATTATTCCAGTTCAATCCTAACACTTTTAGATGTGTATCAGAGGTTTCATTTGTTTCAATTAAATAATTTGAATTTTTCCATAAATGTTTTAATTCCTCTGAATTAGTGTCGAATTTTCTCATAGTCATTTTCGCATCCTTTAAAATCGAAACAGCATCGACTGACAGCTTATATGCTTCATCTACTGTTGAACTTCCATAGAAAAGGTCGTCCACATATAACGAATTATTTAACATTTCATACGCCAGAGGGTGTGATTTCTCGTATGATTTAAGATGCGTTTTAATCGTAGCTGCTAAAACATAAGGGGAACATGTAACGCCATCCTCCTCTTTTAATCTGTCTTCAATGCTATTTTTTAAATAATCACTTGCGAACGTTTCTTCATATTCATCTGTTTCGTTATGAGATCTTCGATCTAAAATACCTGTGCGTCGGACGGAACAGTCAAACCCATTTCGTGTGCCAAGACTAGTAAGTCACACTTTATCCCCTTTCCGAGAAACGCCATCGCTAAACGGTTGCAAGTTAAGTTTTGCACAAATCAGTTCAAAAGTTTGTGTGTGGTTGTAGTTCAGAAAAATTTTTAAATGTCAAAAAGGAAATATTCCCAAATGTTTACATATTTCACCTTACTACACAAATAAACAATAAATATAAATGAAAATAGAGTTACTTATAGTACAATGCTTAAAAATGAGAAAACAATAATAATTGAATTTAAGGCACAAATATACAATCCGTTAAAATAAAAATAATAAATTTGTTATACAAATAATCAATTGGAAAAAGTCAAAAATATTGAATACCAAAAGTATATCTTATCTTCTTTTAAAAAAACGAAATCCTCTTTTCTAGATTAAATTAATTCTGTTCCGTGAATTATGGCCAACAGAAACGAAACTATGTGTGTTCCAACAACATCAGTGAATGTTCAATGATCATTAGTCATTCAAAAGATAAACAAGTCACGGCCTTTCAGCAAATATATGTATGACTCATTCAACATTCCGCTCAGCAGCGGTCAAAGTCACAAGAAGTGGGAAATGCAGAATAAGCGTTATGAATGCATAGAACATTTTCGATCAAATTCGATAACTCAATATATGAAACAAATACTATTCAAACAGTTGTATAAGAAACACATTTGCAAAATTTTATACGATATCAGAAATTTGCGCACAATACTTAGAACTCAGTACGGAAAATTAGTGCACATTAATTAATCGTCGGCAGGCTAGCGCCGAGAAGAAAAACCATTTCTGAGATACTAAACTCTTACCTCTTATTATCCTAAGGGCTAGGATTTTATATTGCAAACCTGTGAGAGGTAATATTACATTGTACCCATGGGGCTAGATCTACTGGAATCAACCCCGGACAGCTGGAAAAAAATTTGAGCGAAGACCAAGTATCGCGCCATTTTCAGATCTACCGGTGAAACGAAAATCTCAAATCTTCTCTAATTTTAAAACCACGTTGGGCGCCAATTTGTATCTGAAGTCCACTCATTTCAATTACAAAGAACATTTTTATTAAATACCCACACATACAACGATACTTACGAGAACAGAACATGGACACGCACACCGAACAACAACACTCCTACACAGAGAACGAACTGCTTCTCTATATCTTTCATATCTGGGAGAGAGTCCATAGGCGCCACCTATTATTTGTATTATTTGTTATAGTGTCTTTCTATTTGTTACAATAATAATTTTGAGAAGAAGATTGAAAGAGGCTACGTTGGCGGGGTGGCGACAAAGCGATATTTACTTGCAGACAACATTGAGCCACCACTGAACGAAGATTTAAACGCCCTTTTTTTTTTTTACACACACGTTCTTAACCGCGCTCCAGACAGCGAACCATCCAGATGCGCGTTCAACAGACTGTTTGTAAATTTGGAGCGCTCAAGAACGCCGTTAAGAATGAAACTCAGATGCGCGCACCAAGAAATGATACATTTTAAATACGCGTTCATAACCGCGCATCAAAGTGGAATGATTGGACAATTCTGCAGGGTGTTGCTTCTACAATATAAATATGCCTTTCGCTCGGTTTTATGTCTGAAATCACAAAGTGGTGTGTGTTATACTTTAGAATAACATATACATGTATATTATTGTAATTCATTTACTAATTGTAATTCATTTACTAATGATTTTTTTAATGTAATACATTTTATTGTGTTGTGAATGCTAGCTTGGAATGTTGGAACGTTGTTGTCTCTGAAATTTCATCCGCCACTCTGTATAGGACTTCTGAACGCGTTCTTAAGCGCGGTTAAGAACGCATGTGTAAAAGGCGCTTTACTCCAATGGGGGGGGGGGGGGGCGGGGCTCGAATGGCAAGTGACAGATTTTTGCTAACAGCTTCTTCTGCCAGAAGATTGCTTTTGACTTTTATGAAAAATAGTTCATAGGAAGTTCAGAGGCACAGAGATTGACATCAGGGCCCGTAAGAGAAATCTTTATTACGGGTCTTCTGCCACGCCGTACCTGATCACACTAAAAAAAATCCCGTAAAATTTACGGTTTGAAACCGGCAGCTGGGTTGATTGTGAAAAACCGTAAAAGTGACGAAGTGAATCCGTAGTTGCAATGGTTTTTTACCGTAATGTTATTCCCATACGGTAAAAAACCGTTACGACTAAGGATTTAATTCGTAACTTTTACGGTTTTCCACAACCAACCCAACTGCCAGTTTAAAACCATAAATTTAACGGGATTTTTTTAAATTGCATGTTTTTTTGGGAGGGGGGGGGGGTGCTCCGGGACTTTTTCTTTAATTTCATCCCAGTCGCACCCTGGCTAGTCCTCCCTTCCGCCTTGACTAAGATCTTGATCCGCCACTTGTTGAACATTTCAAGATTATTTCAGAATAAAAATGTTGTTTCAATTATCCATTCACTTATTAAAATTTTAATTCATGTTGCTAAATTTGTATGCTTTTGTTGAAATCATATTATGGGAAATGTTTTCAAAACTGTGCGGATACTCAGTTCATACTGTATAAACGAATGTGAAAAGTTTATTTTTACATATTTCAGCGTAAGGCTACACGGAGGGTAAAATGCAATCAGTGTTCGACCCAAGGGTCTCATAAACTGAAATTTCATTGTTTTAGTTTTCCAATCTATGCTAGTCAAAAACTCTGGGGAACGAGAAATAAGTCAAGTAAACACTCTAGAAAATACTTTCGGTAAGGAGAAAGAAATATCAGTTCTCCTTTAAGAAATACTTGTAAAAATAGGAATAGCAGATGGAAAATTATTTAGCTTATCTAGTTTCAGTGTTTAATTTTAACTGTTGAAACAACCGTTAAATTACTAAGAAGATAAAGTAATAAAAATAGTTGTTACATATAACTATTATATATAATAGCAATTAGCTGTTTTTTTTAATACTGAACAATTTATGATGTGGCTGATTTTCAAATTTGTAAACCCAATTCGAAAATTTTTGTTGCATCAAACATAAGAACTTGCCTACGTATGAATTCCTTATAATTTAGTTTTTTTCGAGTTAATTGATTTATATTTTAGATATTTCAAAAAGTGTCTTGACAAGTGATTGTTTTTCTCATGAGTTTTACCGTTATTAAACAGTCTGTAAATAATCTTTATCAATAATTTATCTAAAAAATCTTGTTTAGGTAATCTTAAATACTTTGTAAGAAGTAAAAATAGTATTAAAGTTGATATATTTAAAATCTTTAAACTATTTTAATTGCACTTTATCTCATGAGGGTTACTTTGTTTCTTAAATGAAGCATATAACATTCAATAAAAATGTATTTTATTAAAAACTAGCGGTACCCGCAACGGCGTTGCCCGTGCAAAGGGTTAAAATAGTGGCGTTTTCGGCGCAACTTGTTTTTTTTTTTCTCAAGCAAGATGCCAAAGGCGACCTTTTAAATCAGTTTTGAGCTGATAAAAAACTTATTTCAGCCTATGTCTTTTTCCATAAATGCATACCTACCTTGACTTAGGTATAAAATTATTTCAATCTATCACTAATAACCTATATTTATTTATATCCTGTGGCATATTTATCTTTATCACATCATTAAATCTATTACATCTTTTTTTTACTCTGATAGATAGCAGTCCATTCTTTCTGAGCCTCAATTCAAAAATATAAATATTATTTCATAAATGTTTATTTAAACCAATTAAAAGACTAAATTGTGACACAAAAAGTAAAAAATAAAGTGTATTATTAGCTTTATACATAAACATACATTTTGAAATCAAATAGGAGAAATGAACTTATTTCAAAAGATGAAATTTTAATTGTCACAAATTAAAGTAATCTGGGGAGATTGATAAATTGATCAGACATTGTGGAATTGATAAATTGATCAGACAAAGTTTAGTAAAGATTATCTGAAAAATCGAACAGTTACTGATCATTAGGGTGGAACGAAAAAAATAAATTTTTGATTTTTAGTTCGTAATAGCACGGAAAAGTTGCCTTTTGGTACAGATAAGGTAAATTTAAAATATGAAAAATATTGGAGTCTTCTTTGAGGTGCCGCAAAGACGTTGAAGTTTCTTAAAATTGAAAATTTTACTACATTTTGAAGATTTTTTACGAAAAAATTATTATTTTTTATTTTTGATTTGTAATAGCGTGGAATAGTTGCCTTATGGTATAGAAAAGAAAAATTAAAAATATGAAAAATGTTGGAGTACATTTTTAGGCGCCGCAAAGACGCTAAAAACAGCTAAAGTTTTATGAAAACACTGTTTTTATAGCTTTTTCAAAGATTTTTACAAGTTTCGATAAAGTTTTATAAAAGCTTTATAATATGAATATAATGATAAAAACACCTTTAGTATTGCATTGGCATGGTATTCAAGAGCCTTAGTAATCACCGGACTTCGAGTTGGGGGGGGGGGGCTAAGGGAGGGGGGAGATTTGTCTGCATGTGGTGGCAAGCTCTGTACCTTTGCCGAGTTCAGTTGAGTTGGCATTTGCACTCCGCCTATTCAGTAACAGATTAACGCAATATTTTGTTAATTTGTTTATTTTATTGAGTAAAAATGGCTCGGTCTAAATTAGTCAAGACAAATGTTGGAATGTCCTATATTTGGGGGGAAATTTAGTGATTTGCTCGAAGTGAAACTGCTTGAAAAACGAATCTGTTATGAAGCGCTCCGGTTGGACATACTTCATAGTTCCTTCAGAGAAAAATCCTACGGTATATGAAATATGTGACTTTAGTTCCCAAAATTAAACAAATAGGATCAAAAGCTTCTTTTCCCATCGTTTTTAGCGAAAAAAAATTTACAAAGGATAAAATAGCATGCTAAGTTGAAGTATTTATTAAGGTCTAAAAGTAGACGTTGATTGCACAGTCACAAAATTTAGAGAAGATGCTGAACGTTTATTTGATACTGTTGCCTGTAAATGTGTAAACTTTAATACTTGTATTTGTATAAAAGAGAAAAAAATACTAGTTATGGAATAAGACTTTCTAAAGGATCAAAGCTCTGAGGGGAAAAGGGTTATAATGTAATATCGATGTATCAAAAACTAGCGCTTTAAGGAAGAAACAAGCAATAAAAGTATAAAGAGTAATCCTAGTGCATCAAAAACGGTTACTGGAGACAATGATACTGGAGACAGCGCTGAATAACATCAGTGTTCCTTACCAGAAGAGGCAATCCAAGCAAGTCCTTCAACTCTAAAAGAAGATATAAATGTACCAGACCCGTCAAAATTGTAACTAGAGAAAGCACTTAGATGCAGCTATAGCTAGTGCTGCTTGACAGGACATGGGTGTAACCACGGAAGAAGACAAAACGAATGTAATACACAGGATGTAAATTAGAAGAGCAAAACCAATATATCAAAGATATATCATTGATGACCACTGCTGTAATCTGATAACCGAAAGTAGAGAATTGTTTTTTTTTTTTCTTAAAGGTAAAAAAGACGTAACATCGTTCAGGAAAAAAAAGGAAGTAAGTTGTACAAGAAAGTTATTAAGTTATTTCAGAAGAGTACATTTCACTAATAGAGGAACGTAACTCCAAATTTTTAGGCCACGTAATACCAAAATCTTGCACCGGAAAAGACATAGCAGATAGTATACTGTTATTTCTCGACGATAGAGAAATCAACAAATAGTTTTTGAACTTCAGTGATGGAACCGTTACAAACACTGCATATAATAATAGTGTTTCTTCTTTCGTGGAAAAGAAAATATAAATACCTTTGCAATGATAAACATGTTTGTTCCTTTGCAATTAGCTACCATTGCGACATCCTTTTTGTCATTAAGATGGTAAAGCTAAGCAACCAAAGGAGTCACACACAAGCAGTGGGAAGAGCTGTGAAACTGGTGTCCGATTCTGCTCAAAAGAAGAATCTGCTCTTGCGATTGAAATGTATTCAATCGCAAGAGCAGATACAAAAAAGCAAAAACTGACTCACGTGTGAATATGCCAAAAGTTAAACAAAAAGAGTTTAATGGAGCAATGAAATAGAAGCAAACATTTTGCATCTGTAACATGTGTAATTATTAATGATACAGATAAGTAACCAATGCAAAATATTTTGTTCTTATTATTATCTGTAAATAATAAATTGTTTCCAATTATAATGCTTATATACGTATTTAAAACAATTTCTTGTAACGTTCAATGTACGAAAAATTCATAAAAAATATTTTACCAAAAGTAAAAAATTTTTCAATTTTTCTTTTTTTTTACAAACATGCCAATGCAATACTAAAGGTGTTTTATCATTATATTCATATTATAAAGCTTTTTTAGAACTTAATCGAAACTTGTAACAATCTTTTAAAAAGCTATAAAAACTATGTTTGGCTGCTTTTAGCGTCTTTGCGGCGCCTCAAAATGTACTCCAACATTTTTCGTAATTTTAATTTTTCTTATCTATACCATAAGGCAATTATTCCGCGCTATTACAAATCAAAAATAAAATAAAAAAATTTTCATAAAAAAATTTCCAAATGTAGAAAAAATTTCAATTTTAAGAAACTTGAACGTCTTTGCGGCACCTCAAGGCATACTCCAATATTTTTCATATTTTAAATTTATCTTACTATACCAAAAGGCAACTTTTCCGTGCTATTACGGACTAAAAATCAAAAGTTGATTTTTTTCGTTCCACCCTACTGATCATCCTTAGCCTATTCAAGAACAGCAAAAGCTGCGGCGAAGAGATGATGGACTATATATATGTAATCAATTTGATGAAGTATAAAAACAATCAATGGCGTAGCTAGCATGGGTAACACCCGGGGAGGGTAGTGATAGTGTCACCCCATGGAAAAGATTACGCTCTCCCCATTCAAAAAAAAAAAAAAATAATGTAAGCACTGAATTATGCGTTTTAATGAAATATAATAAATTTTTTAAAAAAAAATTGCAACTTTGAAAAAGAAGAACACCATTTGCATCATAATATTTAAAGTATTTCTTGAGGGTTAAAAAACATTGTGAATATATTTTGTAAAAGAAACACTTTGCTCAGATCAAAATAGAAAGTTAAATTAGATATTTTTTTCTTTCATTTTAAGTATTTGTTTTATTCTATGGAGCTTTTAAAGGTTCATTCTTTTTCACCGTCGTGGCTGGGTGTTATTCCTAGATGGGTGACAACCGGGGCGGACCGCCCCCATTCAGCTACGCCACTGATGGAATAAAGAACAGTGGAAAAATAGACATTTCTTTGGTAGCGGGTAATGGAATATCCTGCTTATAAGATACCACATTATATATGCCCACCTTCTAAAACTAAAAATTTTCCCGCAGACACTCTTCACTCCACGCTTGATAACAGAATAGCCCCATATTCTGAACACGTGCAACGCGAGAGGAAATTCCGCAAACGAAACTCAAGACTCTTGCCGGTTTCGATATTGAAAACTATAATTTTCCCTGATATTTCAGAAAACTTTAAATATCCCCCTGATATTTTCCAGAATATAAATTTCCCTGATTTCCTGGTTGTGCTTAAACACTGTGTAATTCTTGAAAATGTGTGTCTTTTATTTGTAAATTGATTTCAGTCGTTACAGATTTTCCGTGCAGCAAAGATGAAAATTTTATGTTATTCTTAAAAATATAAAATATTCATTTGTAAATGGATTTTTGTGTCACCCACATTTTCTGTGCTACAGAGATTAAGATTTTGAGTAATTCTCGAAAATGTAAGACATTTATCTGTAAATTGCTCTTTGTGCATTATGCACTTTTTCTGTGCAGTGAGGATGAAGATTTGATGTAATTCTTTGAAATTGCCAGCTTGTTTTTTCAAATTTGCTTTTGGAGTATGACGCCAATTTCTGATATACATCACTTAAGAGACATATCTTGACAAAAGCAAATTCGAAAGTGCATGTGAATGCTGAAAAAGGAAATTTTTATGGTTCAAAGCTGAAAAAGAATGTGTTACTAAATTAATACGCTAAAAATGCAAGGAAAATTCAATTCTTATCGCGGTATCCTACCTACAGTTCCTAATGTGAATGGGATGGATAGGTTTCTTAGTTATGAGCAGAACGCTGAATATTGCTTTTTTTACAGCATTCAATGCCACAAAAATGGTAATCGGGGTGATGTTCTGACACAAACATACTTTTTTTCCTGAAAAGATTATCCTACACTCAAGTCGTATTTGTTTTTCTAGTGTTGTCTCTTGGCTGATTCAGTGGTGAAAGTTTTCTCACTGGCTCTGATTTCGACTCTGTAAACAACACCTCCTTATAGGTGGGCGAGGCATTTTCAATAGAATTGTAGCAATTTAATTGTTACAAATTATGAATTCTTGAAATTATCGTTAACATTATCCTTTTATGTTACAAATGATGAATAGCAGATTTGAACTCTTTTAAAAAGAATAATATCTATATTTTCGAAAAGAAAATTATATACCATTTTAACGCATTTAATTACGAATCCGAGCATTTAGTTTGAAAATAATCCATAATAGTGGATTGTTTTTGAGTCATGGAGTTCAAAGTGAATGCTTCATCTTCAGGATTGAAATACATAGTAAGCGTTTTCCCTAGACGTTATGGGAAAGAAAATAGCTTTCCACTATTTCTAAAATGTCCACTATAAGTAAGCTGTTCTGTTCAATAAGAGTACAGTGCAGCACATAATAGTGACTGCTAACAAAATATTTTTTAGACTCAAAGTTTTGGAACTTTGTTGGTTTATAAAATGGCAAAACGAACGAACTTCTCCAGTTCAATACTGGAAACAAACAAACTTTCTTATGCCTTGATAAACTCGAATAGCCTCTTTTTGAAGATTCTCGAAAACAAAACAATCCTTGATCATAATTTGTTTTGTGAGAGAGTAATAATTAACCTTTAACAATATGCATAAAGCTTTTAAAAAAAGCACAAAAGGAAAAATATGGCTAATTTTAGAGCATTTTTTTCATTTTCGAGGGAAAACATAAAATACGGGGAATTCGAGAAATAACAAACTTAGAATCCGGAATATTTTAACATCAATTAGGATACGGAAAAACTGGGTCCTGATCATAAAAACGTAACATGCAGGAAAAGCGTATATTGGTGGGATGTTCAATCGGGGTTTTACTGTAGGTATGAAAACTTTTCACATATAATATGATAGAATAACGATAAATGATGAATTCTTGAAATTGTTGTAAAGTTATACTTTTTTAATACAAATGATGAAAGGCGAAGTCTTAAAAATTATGTGAACGATGCACATTTATTCAAGTGAGTGAGTATATTTAGAAATAATAATGCATATTTAAGTAATCACAAAACCTTAAGCAAACATTACAAATTTACATAATGCCTCAACTATTTTTTAAATTCTTTATTCAAAAACAATGTACTTATTTTATTTTGAATGTGTGTATCATGGGAGGTTGCAACCCTCCGTCCCTAAAAATTCATCACCGAAGCAATGCACCCGTCAACATGTTCAAAAGGAAAATTAAATTCTTCATCAATCGAGTAAAAGTTGTTTGCTACTTGTTTTTTGCATTTAATGAATATTATTTTTATGAATAGAAACTATGATACTAATAAGTTCGATAATCTGTTAATGTATTAAAATTTTTAGCCCAGTTGAATTAAACTGGTTGTGCGAGTCACTTAATTGAATAATAACAGTTGAAATCGATAAATATTGTTTAAGTAGGCCCAACAACATTCTAAGAAATAAAATCACCTCTCAAAAAGAAATTTTTCACCTCTCCAGTAAACCATGAGTGATTCTAAGCAAAAAAAAAAAAAAAATCGGAACTTCAGACAAAATTTTGGAAAAAAGTATGCACCATCAATTTAAAACAAAGTATATAGGTTAATAATCCCCTCCTCTCTCAACACAACAGTACATATGAATATATATATAAGCTCAAAATAACTCTTCAAGTAGTTAAAAGAAAAGTTAGTTCCAAAAGTTTTTTTTTTTTTTTCTGGAAAAAATTGTATTGAAATTTTTTTTAAAGTAGTACAAACTATTTTGCTTGTCTGGAGGTAGAAAGAAAAGCAGATATTAATTGTAAAGGAAATCTTAAGATTAATACATTAAAATTTTTTCCGAAAACCGTTTTTTTTTATTAAAACTTTCGGAAAAGGCGCTCGACAATTTTCGGAAATGTCGAAGAATTTCGAATCACAATCACCCATGCAGTAAACATTATTTGCTACTGATGTAAACTTTTGGTAACGGCAGTTTTTAATGGATGGTGCTAGGCACCATTAAAAAATAAATTTCATTAAAATAATCGATCAAATCTGAATATACTTTTCAAAAATGGGTCAGTTAAAACACTGGTTTTCGTTACAGGCAAGGCACTCGCCCTGGCCTCATGGCTCAAACGATGTTTACATTCAACCGCGGAATTTCTAAGTAACAGTTTAATTATTAAATTAAAAAATATTAGGTCGAATTTAAAAAAAACGGCTTTGTCTTGCAAAGCATTGTCTGTAATAGAATTTTGTGCAAATTTTTGTAATCGTACGTTGCGTAGATTTTGCTGTAGATCGCGCAGCCACAACGTCAAAAGTTCATTTATATATAAATAGATTAACTGTTTTCACTGCAGGTATAAGAAGTAACTCGATAGCCTTAATCAGCAAACCATTTTTTAATTATTAACAAACAAATATTTTAATACAATTCTAATTTTTAGCTACAGTAACACTCATGAGACAAACAAGCAATCCTCTTGCAATATTGCACCAAACATAATAATAGTAATAAAAATAACAATAATTATGAAAAGAGAGACCAAAATAGAAATTATTTTACCCCAATAATTGCTATGTTACAGTAAAAATGTAATAAAACATCACTACTTTCATGATTCTGATCCAGAAATAGATGTTCTTAGACAGAACTAATAAAAAATTAATTTCAGTTTTAAAGTACACTGTTAGAAATTTCATCGTGAAATTACGGTTAAATGACCGGCAGCAGTCTGTCCATCTAATTCACCGTTAAATTTACGGTTTGGAAAATTTTTCTATCTTCATGGGATCTAACCATTTCCAATCAACTTGGTTAAAAAGCCGTAAATACAAAAGTTTACGATTTTATAACCATTTAAAAATTGTTTCAAAACAAAATTTTTAGTTTTTGAACCACTTCGAGGCGTGGAAACCGCAAACGAAGCTTGCAGGAATTAATCCCGGGTCTACGGGAACACCAACCTTCTCGCTAGCCATTCAGCCATCTAAACCACGGGAAGCGGCCGTTTATTTATCTATAAATCTTCCTTTTCAACAAGAAAACTGCATTAAAATTGAGATTTCAGTTTTTGATTGGATCTAAAGTCACCTTTGGTCTAAATTTACTGTATATTGACGAAAATCATTTTATTTGCTGCAAAAATTAAAATACAAACAAGCTTCAGCAGCTCAAATTACGGGTTCGCTTATTCGTAAACAGTGCGGGAATCCGATGTCTCCAATTTTTGATTTCCGTGTGTATGTGTTTCTATTTAGTAATCACTGCTTAAGTCACTTTTTTTTTCTTCTTTTTTTATATACACATGCAGATTTGAACTCAAAAATCTTTATTCATATTTTAACAACAACGTACGACTGGTAAGCTTTCCAAGATGGACGATTGAGTGCTTGAAAATTACGGTTAGTTAAACGTTCTTAGGATAAACAGAGAATAAACGATTTTTTTCGCAATCAGCGATTAGAGTACCATCTTTTTAATGGTTATTCAACTGTTGTAATTAAATATGGTAAAATAACAATCAAATAAATGGTTATTTTACTATTTTCTTACGGAAATTTTTAACAGTGTAGGCAGTAAAAATGTCGAAATAAATAGTTCTAATTCTGCAAACCATATCTTTAATTTAAGTAAAGGGAAGATAATAGTTTGCAACACATCACTTTCTTATTTACATAAAGTAACAACTAGCATACCCGAGCAACCCAGACAGCACAAAACGTCCTTTGGATGTCCATTTTATGTTCAGAACGTCCAAATCTGGTCCGATTTCAAAACCGATAAAATTTGGACATCCTCAGATGGGTCAGACAGGACGTCCCTGTATCTACCACTTTGTTTTACCTACGGACGTCCAAAAGTGATCCGCATCCTTTCAGGTCGTACCACGGACTATATTTTCGGATGTCCTTGGGACTGCGCTCAAAGGATATCCCGCGTACGAGTCAGACAGGACGTCCATGTAACTACCACTTTGTTTTACCTACGGACGTCCGTAGGTAAAACAAATGACCTAAAAAAGATTTGACCTAAAAAATGTAAGTAATCCAAGTGGGTGTAAATCATTCGAATTACTTGCATCCAGATGCATACAACTCTATTCATTGATAAAAGGGTTCCTCTTGTCCCGAAATATGCTTTCTGAAGTTTGGGCTATAATGACGTTTGTTTTCTTAGTAATAATCTGAAGTACGAATAAATAAATCCAATGCATAAATAAATAAAACCAGTAAAGTTCGAGAGATAAGGGGAAAATGCAAATGTCAGCCCTCACTGGTTAAAAATATCACTTAACGCATCAAACTTACGATTTCTATTTGTAGAGTAATTGAACAAGTGTCATGGAGTGAAAAAACAATTAAAATATATGCATATAAACCAAACGTGAATTTAGTAAATCCCTAAAATTATAAAATGTATGCATTCACTAATTTAATGCTTAGAAAAAACACTCCATTGCTTTCTGTCGTTTTTATTTCATTTACGATGAAAAATTTCTTTAAAATAAATATATATATGTTAGACACAATTAAACATCGTGAGACGTATTTCCGATCAGTAATGCATAAACTAAAAAATTACCAAAAAGAAATCTTCATGATGCATGCTGCAAACCCGACAAAAACAATTCTTTCGTAATGTATTTCCATACAAAACTAGTACATGCTTGCAGCGCACCAGTGAGGAAAAAAATAACTATCGTTTGATCGCTTATTCCTTTGTTCTGGCGCCGCGTCTGGACAGCCGCTATATGATCGCAGGCAGCCATGGTCCAAACACTCTGATGAATGATTTTTGAGGTTCTTTTCATTTTTAAATTAACCTGCAAACTGCTGAATTAACAGAAATCGTTGTTATTAAACAGTTGTGCATTCAACACTATTCGCAGTTTTAAGAATTCATAATTAAAAAAATACGACGGACATGATATGCATATCTATCACAATCGTTCTCATCCAAATTAGTGAAGCATTATGTTCGTGTAAATGTGTGACATTATATAGATTGTTTTTAAATGAGTTAATTATTAATTAAACTTTATTTAGTCGTTCTAAATCTACTTATTTTTTATAAAATATGTCAATACAAAAGGAATTTCTCGCTGGAATTTTCATGCATAACAGAAAATTATGTTTGAATAGACAGGATTTTTTTGACAGGATGGATACACATTTATTTAATGTGTATCCGTCCTGTTGTCTTAGACATTTTTTTAGCAATTGCATCTCATGTAATTAATATATATTTGCTGGATATGAATAACTATCAATTATCCAACAAAGTACATCTGATTTTGATGTACAATAACTAGAGAAATAGTAGGAAACTTTCGTATAGGGGGATTAACGTCATGTTTAATATTGAATATTAATTTAGAGAAAATAACTTCACGTCATTAGTTTAGTCAGTGTATTACTGAATCAAAATCAATTGAAAGTCAATTACTGAATAAAGAAACAAACCATCACTGTGACTTTCCTTATGCTCAATCTCATCGTTATCCAGCATTTTTAAATTATGTAAATTTGTTGATTGGATACTTGTCATTATATTTATCTGTATATCAATTTCTTAATGTATACCACGATCACGAATGTCCAAGCCTGCTCTATTTTCAAAAGCTTGAAATATGAACTTGGGTACAAATAATAAAAGCAAAAAAAACTGCACCATTGATCTCAATTCAGTAAAATTCTAAATAAATGAAAACAATATAATATAAATATAGCCTTGAACTTACATTCAATCTTTACGAAAAACCTTGAAATGTTCCTAATGTATCTTATACATTTTAAAAATTATCTTTATTATTTTGAATTGTTCCTTGCATTTTATTGGAAATCATATTTTTAAAACGCAGATCTTTAGTCACCCGAAAGAATAATGTATAAATAAATAACGAAATAGTATTAATAATAAAACAATAGAGGTAGTAATAAAGAAATTAACTTTTCTACATAATGCTGGATATAATAGGTCTTTTATAGTACTGAACTGAAATACAAGCTTGATACATATTAAGATGTTTAAAACTACTTGCAGTTTTTAAATGTTATATCATTCAAGTGCATGCTGAGATCATAACCTTGGGTCAGTTGTACTGTATCTGTCAAATGTGTAGCTTAATATGTTATTTCGATCCTGCTTTGTAGTATTATTTTGTCTATTTATCAGCAGAGGTGGTTCTCGAACACACTAATATGCAGATGTTTTCATAGCCTTAATTGATTCGTTTCTGTTGCGGTTTCGTGAGATAATTTTGTTTATAATTTTTGTTTTTATCGGACAGGATGTATTCTGAAAAGGAACTTTATGGAGTATCGCTTTTTGATGGCAATTTTTCTGTTTGGAAACGGCGTATGCTTTCATGCTCTCACTAGTAAGTGATAACGTTCTAATATCACTTCAAGATTAAACCAGTGCATGTGAAATTTGGAAAAAAATAGAAATAATAAATAATTGTTGCAAATTGGTACATTTTAAATTTAACTGAAAGCTGTTAAACTTTCAAACGAAGAAATATCATTGGCGAAATATCTAATGGAACTGAACTTACTTTGAAACATGTGCGCTATGTTCCAGACTTCAATGGACAGTTGATTTTCGTTAGAAAAATTGAAAGCGCAAACTTTGCGGCAACTTTCAAGAACTTGAAAGTGTTGTTGAAAAGGAAGAAAACGTTTTTGTTTCGGTGAACCTGCTTCGAACGGTCAATATATAAGTGAGTTTGTTCCGAATAGTGATATTGTTCTTGTGTCAAAAGAAGATGATTGTAAGCTCTGGCATCGTAGTTGGGCCATCCGTGTGGCAAAGTGTAGCAAGTAATTGGACTACAGACATTTCTCCATCTCCATGAAAATAACAAACAATCAACGTCTTCACACACGTCTTGTTTCGCGTAGCTTTATGCGAAAAGAAGGAGTGGATTACAGTGAAACATTTTCCCTGTGATAAGTATGCCAGATTTGTCTTTAATGCTTGTGATGATTTTAAATGAAGATTTGCATGCATTTGCTTAAGATGTAAAAACAGCTTTCTAAAATGGTAAGTTAAATGATGTTGTTTTTATGGATCAGCCCAAGGTATGATGATAACAGTGGACGAAAATGTAAACTATAAAATAGTTTATATGGGTTAAAACAGTCACCTCGTCAATGGTTTCAGAGGTTTCTTGAATTTGTTTCAAAATTAAATTTTCAATCTCTTGATAATGAACCTTGTATTTTTATTCATAACAGTGATAATCATAAAATTAGAATTGCTCTTTATGTAGATGATATGTTAGAAGCAGGCTCAAATGTCAATGAAACTAAAGTAGTTATTTCTTTACTATCTAAAGAGATTCACATGTCAAAATCAGAAAGTGCTTCTGAATTCTTAAGTATATTAGATTGACATTCACGTCTGATAGTTTGATAGTGGATCAAGAATCTTATGTAATTAAGTTGTTAAGTAGATTTAATATGATAGAATGTAGACCCAGTGATATTCATGTTCTCCCTAAGTCTGCACCATCTGATGGAAAACCCTTTAATGGTCAATTTGAGTAGCAATTTCTTTCCATCTTAAAACAAAACATTTTAAACTGTTCTTTTTTATTTTTGTTTATTTACTGTTATTAAGTTGGTTGCTTTTGGACTATATTTTTCTGCATTAAATGTCTGTGTTATTATTTTGAACTTCATATAAATTTCTTATGTATCATTACCTGTTTGAAGAGTGCTGTAATCACAATTTTGCTATTTACCTAACGATCAGGAAAAACCCAGAACAACTCCTATCAGGCAAGCTGAAACACTATACATATGTGTAGTACAGTCATTCATTGTAACTTTGAAAAACGTTATTTCTTTTAGTATAGTTGACTAAATAAAATAGAAGGTCCAGTGTTGCACTCAGCCAAATAGGTTATAAATCAGTTTTCTACTCCTAATTTTTAAGTTCAGTCAAATATACTAAAAAATATGACGTGGACTAATATGTTTGGATAAAAAAAAAAAGTTTTTCCTTCTGAACTGTGTGTTTATTTTTTTTTAAATTTTTATTCTTATTATGATTTTTCAGATTCTGAAACTGAGAACTCTTTATCAACTAATTATTATATCATTTCTGATTTTAATTATAATACTATCAATTAATAAAAAAAATCATAATTATATTTTATATAGAATATATATATAATTATATTTATATATTAAGAGTTGTTTTCTAGTAAAATTTCCCGAGGCATTTTCAAAATAATATTAAACTTTGTGTATTGTGACGTATTAAAAATGAGAATGAATATGAATCCAATAGTATAAAATGTTTAAAAAAAAGTATGAATAATTATTTTCTCTAAGCAGTGATTGTCATGTCAATTGTTATTAAATTCCAAGATAACATGAAATTAGAAACAAAAGTTATCACAAGTTCTCTGAAAATATTTTCCTCGTGCATTAAATTATTTACTTGAAATATTGGTATAACTTGTATTTCAAACGAGCACAAGTTAAAAATATAAAGATGGGTTGCTTAAGGGAAATTTTAAATAAAGACAGATTTAAAGACAAATGTTTGATTAAAATATATTTAAATTGCTGATATATGTAGTAGTCCCTAGTTAATTGTATGCAAAAATTGTTTCAGAACAATTTTACTATTTTCATTAAAGTACTCTTATTATCATTTTCATTATGAACAAATGATAAATTGCAAGTTTCAGTATGTGATTGTATAGCTCAATGTGCTAACATTAAAAAAAATATTCCAACTATTCAGTCCTGTAGCTGCTATGTGGATACTTCTTTTTTAAAGTAGTATTTGGTTAAAACTTTAGTAATTTATATATACAAGATAACTGTTTTAGAACATTTAATCAGAAGAATTATATACATGTAAAAAATATGTCAAATTACTGTTGAATTGATGAATTAAAATTGCATCTTGTGGGTATAAACAACGAATAATATCTAAAAGAAGTGATGGGAATATTCTAAAATAGTCTCAAGGACATGGGAGGATTAACAAATAAGTCATTGACATACTTGGGATATCATTCTAACGAGGGCAGCGTCCTCTGGATATTTAAATATGTTGTCATTTTAATGTCCTGGGGAGCAATGATCTGTATGTCCAAAAGAGGGCCAGAACAGTCACATGTGTCCTAGGGATCTCACTGAAATGTCTTTAGGCCGTTTAGAAGTATTGTCCTTTTAGCGTCCTGGGAACCGTACAGCGCGATTGTCCAAAATAAAGCCTAAATATGAACGATCGGACGTCCTTAGGACCAATTGAGGACAGAAAATTCGCGGACATTAGTTCTTCCCTGGGTTGTACTTTGTACTTCGCAGGATCAAAAACACACGTCCCTCGGACGACCTGTTTTTAGGAAGAAGTCCTGAAATGACATCATTTGGAAATCCTAGGGACTCCCCTGGAATGTCTAGGACGTTTTGATATGTTGTCCTCTTAACGTCCTTTTCTCCATCGGACACCCTTGCACCTTTTCGCCGAAGCCTTAGGTCCTTAACGTCCTCTTAACGTCCTGGGGAGTGTATTGAGGGCTTGTCCAAAATATAGCCTAAACATGAACGATCGGACGTCCTTAGGACCAATTGAGGACAGACAATCCGCGGACATTAGTTCTTCCCTGGGATGTACTTTGTACTTCGCAGGATCAAAAAAACACGTCCCTCCACGACCTGCTTTTTCGAAGAAGTCCTGAAATGACACCATTTGGGCTTCCGAAGGACGAAGTTATGCTGTCTGGGAAGTGTTTATTTTTTATTTATTTATTTGTTTATTTATTTTTTTTTTTTGGGGGGGGGGGAGGGTTACAAGTACGTGAGTTTTTATTTATTTACCTCTTAAGAATAAAAAATATCTCAAACAAAACACACAAAAATAATATCTGCCAACGTAAAAATTTTGTGTCAGGGTGTCTCTTTTAAAATATATATAGAGAGAAATAAAATATAATCTTGAATAAAAAACTAATATCAGCTTGAGTAAAAGCTCATAAAATATCTATACCTGTAGATTTATTTATTATTTGGTTGTTTTCAATCATGATTGTAACTTCCTTCTCTTAACAAGTATCACTCACGAGTGGGTAACACTCATGAGATTTATTTAAGAAATTCTTCACTAAAAGAAATTCTGACTGGGTTTCTGAAAATTTAATTGGACCGATTGGATTCCTCTACAAGAAATACACTATTTCTGAATTGCTTATTTTTATGCTGTAAAAAATATTGGGAAATAAATAGGTAACACTCCTGAGAAGTAATAAAAATACTCATCCTGTTTAATTGTTTGTTCCACTATAAAACAGTAAAGGAATAAAACTAACCTATTCTAGATGGTCCGAGGTTAAAGGAAACATACGAGGCTTCTCTAGCACACAAAATAATTACAATATTTAAATATTTTGAAAGTTGAATGATAGGAACTTTCTCGAGGTAACACTCGTGAGCTGCATGTCCAGACAAAAACTTTCTTTAAGTTTTAAAATATTAGATAAAGATTTCAGTAAAATCACTTGCATTTTTGTTAAGTAAACACATATTACTTCATGTTTGAAATCATATGGAATAAAAAAATGACTTGGAATGATTAAAAAAAAAAAAAAAAAGACTCTGGTTCTGTGAATTTTTTGCTCCGGACACGCAATTTTCCATTTCTTTCCAACTAAAGTAATAGAAAAAGCCCACTATTTCACAACTTGTAAAAAATGTAATGAATGCATTGAATTAGCTATGAAATGATGCTTCCCTACTGGTTTTTATAATGGCAGAATAATAGTTTTATCTACGTGAAATTCAGATTTTATACTGCGGACATCAAACCGTCAGTCTTTTTGAAAATCACCCATGTACAAAATGCCACGTTTATTCTATTTCATATCCTTAAGTGTAAAAAATGTATTTACATATTGTATTTAGGCATTATGTAAAAACAAAGAATTATGCATTTAGGCAGTGTGTAAATGCAAGAAAATGCATTTAGGCAATGAAGGCAAGAAATGTACGATTTTCAAAAATTTTCAACCATGTTCCAAATAAAAAAGCTCGAAATAATTTAGTTTGCTATTTAAAGTAAGGTACACTTTAAACTACTTTTGAATATGGATGTCTAACACTAAAATTCTGTAAACAAAAAGGAATTAAAAGCTTAAACTATGAATTTATAGTTAATTAAAATATTGAGTATTTAAAATATGTTTTGATGATGATAGTACAATGAGAGTTGATCTGAGATTAATTATAGAAATTAATTGTGTTGATAAAAACAAGAAACCCCGTACCAGACAAATATTTTTTTAAGAATGACAATTATTTTCCATATTCTTAGAAAATTTTTAATTTTTAGTGAGCTCTTCTTTCCAAATCATTCAAAGTCCAAATCATTTCTTCCTGAAGAAGCGGGTTCATGGCATTCTGGAAAATTCTCTTAATTCCAATTAAAATAAAAGGATTTTACGCATTCATGCATTCTCATCCAAGGAAAAAATATTTTATTCTTTAAGAAAAATATTGCAGAGAATCACCGAAGAGTAAAGGAGTCCTAGCTAATTGCTTTCCCGATGCGAAAAGCTTACGAATTATTGGAAAGTATATAAAGCCAGGATGAATTTCAGAAAGAAAAAGAGGGATCCTTTTCTTTTAATTTTTTGTCCCCTGGAACTAATTACCTTTGTTATAAATCCTCTTCACTCTAAGCGTAGTCTTTGCAGAAATTGGACAAGTAGCAAGTGATATTAATTTTAAATTAAAGAAAAAAGTGTAAGTGATATTTTGGTGTTCTAACTTTCACCATACTGCTTGAAAAAGGTTAGGGGTAGAGGTTCATAAAACTTAGGGAGTTTCTTACTTTACTACTTTTTGATGTTTGTTATTTGAAACACATATATATTTTTTACTTTCTACAGATTATAATATTTTATTTTCTATTCTTAAACCAATTTCAAAGTAAGATGATTTAATTACGTCTCTACTAGTGATTGGTATACCGGTATGCCGAATACCGATATTTCATTATAATTTGCAATGTCGCAAAACCGGTATTTGCTGAAGTAAAATTTCGGTATTAGTTATATATATACAGTAAAACCTGTAAAGTTGACCACCTGTCTAAGTTGATCACTTTTGTCAGGAATGGAATTAGCCTTTCCCCTTTACCTCACCCTCTATAAGTTGACCACCTGTTTAAGTTGATCACTAAAGTGCTGCACCGCAAGTAGTCAACTTACACAGGTTTCACTGTATTTTTTTTTTTTCATAGAAAGATATTTTAAGATATAGGGGAACCTGTTGTACTATGGACCCTGTTGTACTGTGGTCCTAATAATAAAAAAAATATATTTCACGGATTCATTTTGCAATATGGCAACACTGGTCCATGTGCTATCTGTTAGCTGTCGTTTATCACTCATTTTGATAGTTGGACTCGAACGAGATCTGGCAGTAACAGACCAAAAAGAATTTGTGACCCTAAAAGTAAATTTTTTTTAGTTTCCTTCTTTTGTAAATAACTTGTTTCCTTTTTTAAAAAGTTTAAAATATTTTTTGTTTATGTTTAACAACTTATTTGGCCGTGTAAATGAGCGTTAAATCATTTTCAATTCCTAACTTATTACTAAAAATAAGCAGTTATTTTAAAATTGTGTAGAGTGATGTACCTTGGACCTAAAAAAGCGATTGTACTATGGATAGGTCCATGGTGCAACACTTTGAACCGTGGACTGTATTTACCTTGTTATATTAAAAATATTTTAAAATGTTACGTATTTACAGTGTAATAAAATATTTAAATTTTTTAACAGATTGTTGATACTTCTCACATACAAAAATGCCTCGAAGTAAAACGGGAATTACGAGGCCATCGCCAAATTATGATAAAATACTGGAGACTGTAGAGCTTATTAAAGATAATAAATTAACAGTTTACAGTGCAGCTAAGACTTATAGTTTATCAAAAACTACGCTGACACGTCACTTGAAAAAAGAAAATTATCCTACTGAGCCATTTAATTTAAAATCGAAACTTGCAAGTCACAAAGTGTTTTCAGATAATGAAGAACTCTTGTTACTAGATTATATTAAAAAAGCTTCTCAACTAAAATACGGCTTGACATTAAGACCTTTGATGAAATTGGCGTATAAATTTGCCAAGTCAAACAATATTAAATATCCTGAAAGCTGGGATCGAGATAAAATGGCGGGTGTCTATTGGATGAGGTTATTTAGGAAGAAATACAAGAAAGAAATTTCTCTTAAGAAACCGGAGTCAACTAGTTTGGCTCGTTCGACAGCTTTTAACAAGCACAATGTAGCACTTACATTTGCGAATGTAAAAAAAAAAGGTTTAGAAAAGTGTCCTAATATCAAAGAAACCCTAATATGGAATTGTAATGAAATTGGAATTTTTACAGTGCACAAACCCCCGAAAGTGTTCGCCCCTTTGGGATCAAAGCAAGTTCGGGCCTTGACAATTGCCGAAAGATTATCTAATGTCACCACGATTGCTGCTATCACTGCCGCAGGAGACTTTATACATCCAATGCTTATTTTTCCTAGAGTCAATTTTAAAGATTATATGATTAACGGAGCATCACCTGGGACAATTGGTGGCGCAAACCCTTCTGGCTGATCCAAGGAAAAATTATTTTTGAAATTCTTTGGTCATTTCCTTGAATATGTGCGACCATCAAAGGAATCTCCCTGTATTTTTTTTTTTACGGACAATCACGAATCTCACATTTCTGTTAAATTGATCCCGTTAGCGAACGAAAATGGTGTTTTTTTGGTCACATTCCATCCTCATGCAAGCCTTAAATTTCAGCCATTGGACAGAACAGTTTTTTGTCCATTTAAGACTTATTTCAAAACTGCAATGAATGATCATATGTTAACTCCTGGTAATGCCGGCAAGCCAGTTACAATATATGACATTGCTAAACTAGTAGGTAAAACATTTCCCGTGGCTTTTAATCCCTCTAATATCATACAAGGTTTTAAAGTAACTGGACTCTCACCCTTGGATGAGAATGTGTTTCAAGAGCATAAATTTGCACCATCAAATGTCACTGATCGTCCGTCACCATATTCAAATGAAGGTTTTACTAGTAAATCCACTCCAGATGATTCCAGTGATCAAATTCCTGAGCTCAATTCTTTGCTGCAGCCTTCAACATCGAGTCAGTCAACATATAAGTCTCTTATTACACCATCTAAGATACAACCGTTTCCTGTTGCCTCTCTTAGAAAAGGTTCCACAAACCGGGGTCGTAAAACGGGTAGATCACGAATCCTCACAGACACTCCGGAAAAAGGGGAAATAGAAAACAAAAAAAATTCAAAAGGAAGGCAAAAAATTTAAAAGGCCCCGCAAAACTACTACCGTTAATACTTTACACAAAGTAATTGCTGCAAAAACGAAAAATTTTGAAACATAGTTATGGGGATAGATCTTCTTCTGAAGAATCATGCTTTACAGTGCGTGACTCATCCGAAGAACCACTTGACTTTTCTGAATATGAGGCTACAGTTAGTGATGTTTTTAAAAAGGAATGTTCCAAACAAGACAAATCTTACGATATGGCAGAACCCGAATCTTTTTCTTGTGGCCCGGGGGATTTCGTTATTTCCATATATGACGGTGAATACTTTCCTCTAGAAATAATAAGCGTAAACGAAGAATGTGTTTGCATAAGATCTATGGAAAGATCTAAAAAGAGCTGGAAGTGGCCGGATAAACCAGATGAAATGTTATATCCTTGGGAAGATGTAAAAGAAAAAAATTAAACCACCATCAAAATGCCGCTCCAGAAGGGATTTGTATGAAATAAAAGAGATGAAAAAATATTGGCAGTGCTAGAAGGGGTATATAAAAAGAAAAAGAGGAATAATAAGAAAATTCCAAAGATAATTATTGAACAATAATACATTAAAGTGATCAAATATCTCATAGAATTATGAATGTTAGTTAATATAATGTCTATTAATTGCTAAGTAAATTGTTATGCTGTTTAATTTTTTTTATTAATAAATGTTAACTTTAATACATGATTTAATAAAGATTTGTAATATAAATAATGTTTTTCTCAAAAATAATAATAGTAGGTCCATGGTACAATAGGGGTGTTGTACCTTGGTCCTAATTCTTTTTTTTTTCAAAAGGCTAAATGACATATGATTTATTTTTCTACATTACTTTAAAAATAGCCCTTTTGTTCATAAATGACCACAAAACATTATGTAATACGTAAAATGAATCTCACTATAGTAGTTTTTGAATAAATAATTACAAATAAAAAATGTATCCAAGGTACAACAGGTTCCCCTACATATTTGCTGTTAAATGTAATATATTTTATTTTCACTACTTAAATGAGTTTCTGTGTAAAATAATTTAATGTAGTCCCAACCAGGGATTGCAATACTGTTATACCGAAGACCGGTATTTCGTGTTGTTTTGCAATTTCGTAAAGCCAGTATTTGCTGAGGTAAAGTAACGGTATTTTCGGTATTATTTATATATTTTGAGTTAAAGATATTTAAAGATAGATATTTGCTCTTACTATTTTATCATAAAATTAATCATTTGGCTTTAAAACTCTGAATTAACAGAATACCAATGAATAAATGCATATAAAGAACACAAATATATTTTTATAATTAGAATAAGGTGTGATGAATCTCCACATCTTCGTGCGCTTATGAACACCATGAATTTTTTCTTTCCCTTCCTTGTTTATATAAGTAAAACCCCGCAAATCCGAACTATCCGCCTGTTCGGATTAGTCGAAAACTATTCATAACATAATAAATGAGCCCTCGTTACGGTATAGGACTTAACTTAGCGCGAGGCAGGTTGGTTTGGCTCACAGAAATTTGCTCCTTCAGTGAAAAAACTTAACGAGGAAAATGGACTACCATCTCGAGCTCTACTTCTGATAGACAATGCTCCTTCTCACCCATCAGACATGCGCTGATATGCGCGGACATAAAAGCAGTTTTTCTGCCTCCCAATGTTACATCACTGCTGCAGCCCAAGGACCAGGGGGTTCTACAGAATGTAAAACTAAACTACCGGAAAATGCTCTTGCGATTTATTCTTGAAGAAAATGGTTCTCTTCCTATCCTTGAGAAAATGAGGAAAGTTACTCTAAAAGACGTTATTTACTGGGTTGATGAATCGTGGCAAAATACAAGTGTGAACTTACTGCAGAGATCTTGGAGCTTACCTCGAGTTCGAGGAAACACCCTAGACCCGTCACACAAGACGATAACACTGAGCTACTTCATCTTGTTCACCAAGTACCAGGCTGTGAGGATGCTGGAGAAGGTTGTTTAGAGGCATAGAGCTTATAAACGGAATAGAGTGCGCTTCGCTGACGCTGCCCCGTTGTAAACAGGTTGGGAGAATAATCAAAACATAACGCGCTCACTTGACTACATTCACTTCTCGATGCGCTCATCGTCTGCTCTTGTTTAAACGGCTGTCTTTTCAGTATTTTTTCACTTGGGAAAATTAATGCATACAATCCTCAGAAAATAAACTGTCCCTCTAAAAATAAACGAAAGATTTTTGGCTATATATTACTATCTTTAGATAACACTATTTCGTTCTGATAACTCATTTCAGAGCAGATAAACATGCAATTCATGGGGGCCGTTCATAAATGTCACTTTTTTCCCATATATTCGACCCCCCCCCCTTTGTTATGTCACGCTATGTTTCGGGATGTCACCCTTTTTGTTACCCCCTCCCTCGTCACAATTTCACGACCCCCCTCCCTCCTCGAAGCGTGACATTATTTATGAATGATCCATGAAGTTTTCCATGAATCTTCTATATTTAAGACTTAGAATTTTATTTTTGCTATTAGAACTAAATTCCGATTTATTCTTTTTATCATTCCCGCATATTGAGAAGCCATTTCAGATTTCCAGCTTCGTTATGTTAGTGAAAAGATTTTTTTTTTTAATCAAAAGTTGAGACTGCTAAAGAATTGTTTTTGGAAACTTTCTTCTGATAAACTGCTTTTCAGTGCTGGAGAAAAGAACAAAGACAATTCTCAAATTTAATATGGGGAAATAAATTAAGTAATGGGAACTGTCAGTTTATGTTTGGAATTTAGTCATACAATCTGAAAAGGAAAAGTTGCTTCCAAAAATTATTTACAATGTAAGTACACATTTAAAACTCAGTTTTTCCTGAATAACTTTTTTATTATTAAATAGCAAAATTGGAATACAAAATAGAGATTTTTATACATAAAATAGTAATTGAAATACATAAAATAGTAATTGAAATACATGAAATAGCAATTGAAATACATAAAATAGTAATTGAAATGCATAAAAAATAGTATGTGAAATACAGAAAAAGGACTTTATGTAACAGGGGAAAACTTTTGTAGCAGATAATGTTAACTTTTATAGCGGAAAATTTTCGTTCTGTGGCAGATTAAAACAAATTTTATGACCACAAACATGTTACGCATAAGATTTTCTGGAGAATTAAAATAATCATTATGAAATTGAAAAAAACAAAACTGAAACCACATTTAAAAGATAACAAGTTGATTGGGGATAACAAGTTGATCGGGATTTTACAAAGCAAGTTTAGTAAGATAAAAGACAAAACTTATATTTAAGCTGTAGATTCTGAAACTGGTTAACTTTGTATAAAACCCAGTAATAAGAAACATATACCTTTTTTTTTAAAAAAAAAGGATACTTAGAAAAAACAATAATAATCGTCTGATGAAATTGTCTAACTTCAGTTTTTTAGCTTTTTATCTTCTTACAAGAAATAGTACAATTGTATAATCATGGTAAAACAACCCACAAATTCTTATTACCAAAAAAAAAAGAAGAAATTGCTTAGGGGCCGTTCATAAATGACGTCACGCTTTTTCCCCACATATTTGACCCCCATCCCCCCCTTTGTCACAATATGTCACACTTCAGCGGACCCCCCCTCCCCCCTTTGTCACGCGTCACGCAATGTTGCATAATGCATGATGTCACACTTCTTGTTACCCCCTCCCCTCCCCTTGTCACACTTTGACACAATTTCACGAACCCCCCTCCCCCCCCTCGAAGCGTGACATCATTTATGAATGATCCCTTATAGCTTAATGTAAAATATAAGCTACAATTTGATTTAAAATACTTTTTTCATATGACTTTTTATCTTAGACCTTGACTGAAAAAAAAAAACCTTTAACAAAACCAGTTATTCAAAAATAAAACCTGTTTTATTTTTGATTTATTATTTATAAAGAGTTTTATCAAAGAAATTAACTCTTAAATTGAGCACAGTTGGAAAAAAAAAGAAAGAATAAAATTAATTTCATAAATGTAAATACAGGGTCATTCCACAAAAAGGTTCCTATATGACTTAAAATTCAAAATTGTCGCAAAATTAAAAATGAAACATATTTGGAATCTATAAGCTGTACATTTTTCAAGACAGTGATACATTTTTTCAACATTAAACAATACTTCTTATAATTTTGACAATAAGTGGAACATAGTGATATTTTTCATTTATTGCATTTTTCGCAAATATGTATTTAAGTAAGCATCTGAGAATATAAAATACAATTAAAATAATTGTTAATTTGATATATCAATTTAAACAATATAGCTTTCACATAAAATTTTGCTTACCTACATTTTTAGCTAATACAGAGTAACACATAAGATAATTACTGAGTAACACACGTAAATAAAACGTGCCAAAAAAAGTTTACAGAATTTTGGAGCAGAAAAGAAAAAAACCCCAGACCCTGCATTCATTGCCCTTTAAATAATACTAATTTAGTGTTGATGCTTCTTATTTTTTTACATGCAAATTTTCTGTAATTCTTTTTCCAAGATGATGAAGTCTTACTTTTAGATGCTGCTCAATCACAGCCATAATTAAGAGATTTCTATGATTTTCTAGGGGAGACTGTCCAATTATATGGTCATTTAACTTCAGAAACAAATTACTTTGCAGGTTCCCAACAACTTCTGTCATCAAAATATTGTAAAAATTAGGGCTTTGAAATTTCCCAGCTGCTTTTGCAATTTGAACAGCTTTTTCGGATGTTCTGCAGATATGCAAAACATTTCTTGATGGACTTATCAACCCACCCTTGTTTTTACGACTTATAAACGCCGATTTTTCAGCATCCCTCCGACCATCACAAGTTAAAAAGAAATTAGGAATACCTTGTCAGTAGACAAAAACAAAGCACTAGAAAAATTCACTAAAAATGAAAAGCACGCATAAACAAGCTCAATGAAGTGCAGGCAAAGAACAGAGGTAAACTGGGCCCTCATTCCAAGTGAGCGCACATAGATTCGATCGTAGATCCCAAACCCTCACTAGATGGCGCAAACGCAAAATTCACAGGACCGCAGGGAAACCAACGAAAGCTTTAATTCCATGTGGTTCGTATCGTTGTTTTGCGGCTTTCTTCACAGCTCTTGTGCCATCGAAGTCGTTCGGACTTTGGGGTATTAGTTCGTTGAGTCGCCGAAATATGAAAAGGAATATTTTACACGAATAGGGACGTTGTATTTGACCTTCTTTGATGGTGTTTTTGATACATATTGAGAATTATTTTTGATCAATAAATTAATTTTGGTTTGCCCAAAAATATAAAGATAAATTAAATGAATACTTTTAAACATTAAGTTTTCTTTTTGTTCTTTCATAAATTAAAGTTACATAACAATGTGTATCAATCAAAAGCTATTTAAGAAACTAATTCTTTTATAAATATGTTATTACTAATTATGGTTTCAATTTATGCATATTTTTGGTGTTTTTAGCCTACTTTCCCGTAAAAGTAAAAAAAAATAATAATAAAGCATGAAAGAAGGCTTAATGTATCGTGAAAATATCGTTAGAAATCAAGAAAAGTCAAAAATAAGTTAAGTAATTAAATAAAGATTGAAAAATAAAAAATTTGAAAATAGGGTTTTGAGATGGGGAAAAAGTGTGTCGGTCGGTCTGTCGGTCTGTCTGTCTGTCGATCTGTCGGTCTGTCTGTCTGTCGGTCTGTCGGTCTGTCTGCCTGTCGGTCTGTCCCCCCCTAATAACTTTTGAACGAATTGTCCGATTGGAAAAATTCTTTTTGCATTCGAAAGATCTCGACGAGGACATCTCATTTCCATATTTTACTTTTTGATTTGAACAATTTTTTGTTCAATTTTGAACAGTTCAAAAAATTTTAACATTAGCGCCTATGGGTGAAAATGAAGCGAATTATGTAAACTCTGGGTACAAAATATAAGTTCCCATGAACAAGCTCACTGGAAGAAGTTCTTGGCATGAAATAATGATTTGAACAATTTTTGTTCATTTTTGAACAGTTCAAAAAAAATTAACATACCGCCTACGGATAAATTTTAATCCTATCTAATTCCTGATCTAACGGACCGATTTGTTTGGAACAAACTTTATCGGAAAGCTCTTATGACTTAGAACATGTACAAATAGAAAGTTAATCCAGAACTAACGAGCCTATTTTCTTATGAAATTTTTTGATCGGGATTTTCAAGAATATTTTTTAATTAATGAATGATTAAATGAATAGTAAGCAAAAGAATGAATGAATAAATGAGTGAATAAATACATGAATGACTTAATAAATAATGATTGAATAAAATATGTATTAACCGTTGAAAAAGGTATATTTGAAGCAATTAAGAACTAAAGCTAAACGAGAAAGACAGAGAGAGATATACCTAGATTATAAATTTGAATTCGGTGTATACGGGAAAGTAGGCTCGTATAGTTCTAGACGGAACTTCTTGTTTAATTTAGAAATATCTTTAAAGACCCAGATTACTAAATTTCTATGTGTCTGATTTTTTAAACTAAAAAGGAAGTTGAAAAGTTATATAATTAATAACGTGAAGATATATTTACATATTCATACGGAAGAAAATGCGATAATTAAACAAAGAGTAGGTTGTTTTTAGAAAAGATATCCTTTTATAACGCATAATGTTTTATGTACATCCATAAATTATGCACTGTTGTTTAATCTTAGGTTATGAGTCAAAAAGCAACTAACTTCGTTAATTCCTTTCATGAATATGTTTTTCTAATGAGAATTAAAGTCTAATCATACTTTTAATAAATTTTAAAATGACCGTATAAATGTATGGCCAAATGCTAATGTTTTAACCTTAAAAATATTTTTAAGAAATTATGTTAATGTGAAGGGAGCCCAACTATCCCCCCGTCTGAGAGGTAGCACATCCCCTAAAAGTATGACCCCCTAAGTCGGCCGAAAAGTCGATCAAGGGCCCTAAAGCCCTTGAAACGAACCGCCCCCTTTCCAAATGTCAATGGTGCACTCTGCGCGATGAACTCCTTCCTGAGGGCCCCCTGCAGGGTGTTTACATATTTTCAAAGTGAAGCTTCGTGACCTTTTCCGCACTTTTTCGTGACCAATTGGTGATACATCGGATAATGATTTTGCCGGAGATCGGATATTCCCAATTGTTTGAAACTAGTAAATTCTATACACATGTATTCTATAGGTATAAAAATGTACTGAGTTTGTAATTTACAAAAAAATTTTCGTAACAGGTTCATTAATTTTAATAATAAAATTATACAACCTGGATAACCGGATATTTCGTGCAGTGGCTGGATTGGATTCCGAATATTTAAAAATATGTCGAATACCAAATATTCGATGCCTTCAGTGGGGATCGGTCCTGTTGGATAAAAAATTTTCGTGATCTATTTTTAGTTCTCGTGACCGATTTCCGAATTTGTGACTTGTTCGGGACTTTTGTGCGTTCTGTAGATATCCTGCAGCCCTGTCAATGTATATTAAGCAAATTTGCGCCCTCTCAATGCATATCACGCAAATGTGCGCTCTGTCAATGCATATCACGCAAATGTGCTCCCTGTCAATGTATATCACGCAAATGTGCGCTCTGTCAATGCATATCACGCAAATGTGCGCCTTGTCAATGCATATCACGCAAATGTGCGCTCTGTCAATGCATATCATGCGGAAGCGAAAAATTGTCTTCCCCCTATTTGCGTTAGTCCTTAATTAGGGTTTGCACTAAAGAATATTGCTTAGTTTTAAATAATAAAAAAAAAAAAATAACTTCCATTATACTAGTGGGAATGACAGATGCAAATGGAAATTTCTTTAACCTTTCATGAAACAAAATTGAAGTGGTATTTCAATAAGTATATGAGATCCGTATATAAGAAGGGAGAGTAATAAATCAATTTTTGACGTAAATTAGGTGTGACTTAGCCGTGGGCATATTAACGGGGGAAACCGGATACTTCCCCCCTCCCCGAATTTGATGCGAGTTTTCGGGGAAAAAAAAAACCTCGCCTTTCCTCCCTAGTTTCTCTCCCCTCCTCCTCTTACTGGAAAATTGATATATTCCCCCCTCCCCCCAAAATATTGGGAATTTTTGTTTTACTTTTCATTTTTACATAAAAATTATTATTTCTAATAAACTTTTTATATTTTACTATTTTTTTTAAATTTACTTATTCTTTATCTTTGTGAAGAATGCAAAAGTTTTTATGTGTCAGTTTTGCATCAATAAACTGAAATTGACGACCCCTTTTCCTAAAATTATGAGATGTAAATCCCTCAAGAACGCGTAACAATAAACTAAAAAACAATACCGCGCTGAGAACTTCGAAGAAACGCTTTGATTGGCTGCTACACCAGTTTGATACGAAATCCCTTTTCCCCCTACGCTTCTGAACGAAGGAGGATTTGGAATCTACGCTTTCGAAGAGATGACGTCTAGGCCGGTTCTGTAGCGGCAGTCTGTTCGAATCGATGCGTCGAAGTTTGGAATGAGCGCCCAGAGGGAGAGTGAATGTAGTCACGTGACTTCGCCGGAGTTTATGTTCGAACCACGAAAACAGGCTCGCGCGCACTCTACCTTCTTTATAAACTCTATGTTTAGAGGAGTGGGCAGAGTTGATGTCGATGAAGACTGCAGCGAACATAAAAAAAGTGAGTCTGGTCCTAAGTCAACATGACGATAATGTTTCTAGTGACACTGAGGAAGAAGAAACTCCGACAGTCAATGTGACTTATACCGATGCTGCCTCTGCTCTTGACATTGCATTCCGCTTCGTAGAACAACACGCAGCAGCCACGCCAAACGATGTCATGTTTATGCGACGCTGGCGCGGAATTGCCTCCGCTGGAATGGAAGGTTTTCGCCACTTCGGCAATTGAAGTTAACTGACTTCAAGTGAAATTGATATTTTGTGAGTTTGTATTGTTATAGTATTTGTTTTAAAAATTTAATAAGTAATAGTTTTTAATTGTTTTGTTGTGACAAAATAAATAAGTTTCTCTTTTTTGCGTGTGTTTTTCAAATTTAAATTTGTTAAAAAAAACCTCTTTCGGATACCCCTCTATTTCGGATTTTCGGGGTTCGGATTTGCGGGGTTTTACGTATATACTTTCGTCATTAAGCTAGTCATATATATATATATATATATATATATATATGTCTGTTTCTGTGAGTAATTTATTTAAACCGTCAATTGCAGCATTGCTTTAGGTTCTATTTTTTTCTTAACATCCTCGCAACTGCACTGTAAACTGTTTCTGTTAGTATAAAAAAAACAATTGTTTGACACTGCGGTATTGGTTTCATGTCCTGCTTTGCTATATAGACCTATACTTGGTGAATTAATGTCTCGTTTCTCTTTGAATTTTTGTTTTGTCTTTTGCAGTTTGGGTTTTTATTTTGTAATGTGGGTTTTTCCTAAACAGTGACTGACAACTACAATGATAATTATCAATTGCAAATATTTTCATATATATAACGGGTTTGTGATCTATAATCATGCGTTTAATTTAAATCAAAGAGATATGCTGTCGGACATCTCATTTTATGTCTCATATTTTCTATTCAAAGAGAACTTGTGACATATCTCGAAGATTTATTGGTAAAGCACAAAGTTTAACTGAAGCAACTGATGTAGAAGTGTGGTTTAATTGATGGAATCATTGAAAAATAACGTTAAGAGTCTAAACAAAATGCTTCGTCCTTTGAGGAATAGGAGCGTTTAGTTATTAACAAAAAGGTTACATTTTTGTGTATTATGAAACGTATGTGACCTTTGGAGGGAAACCAGTTTCCTTTATTTTATGTAATTATAAGTATATCGTTTCACGCAAGAAGTTTCGCACACTGTACTTATATCTTTGTTTGACAACGTATAAAGCATGTATTTTGCTGTTTACCTAACGTGTTAAAACTTCAATTTTTAAAATCCTGCAGAAGTACGTCAAAGTAAACTCAATAAGGAGTCTATTAAAAATGTATTTTTTCCAACGTAAATCTTTGAAACTTCCTTGAGAACAGTACACACACACATATAAGGATCTTATTAGAATAGGGGTCCAACTGCGTGTTCGTTCTTTTTGAGATACGAGGTCTTAAAGTCCAGTGAGTACAAACAACTCAACGGTGAAGATGTTGGACATTACTACCTCTGTTGGCAACAGAAATATACTGGATGTGTCCCAGTTTTAAAATATATTTTTATGAGGGGGCCTCGGTGGTCTTAGTTGCCAGTTTCCGCCCGATGTTTGCGCGCAGTAACAAGGTCATGGGTTCGATTCCCATCTTGCCCTGGTACTTGTAATTTCCTTCCTTGTATTGTAATACACTATCGTACTGTCCTGTTATATCTGTAATATTGGACGAGAGTTTGAGGCATATCCATTGAGAAAAGCAAATAAACTCGAAAATATACGTGACCTGAAATGGTTGTAAAACAAACATATTTTTATGAACATGAAAGTGATGCTAACTATAGTGTATTCAGGGAGAATTGATACCTGTAAACAAAGACCTGTAAACAAAGCAACGTGACACTTGGAGATACTATCGCCTGCTTGGCGCTGGGAAGACCCATATTCATGGCCTGCTTCTCCGGTTCACTCGGAATCGACAATTCAGCAAGTAAATCATAAAAGTTTCAAATGATAGCGACAATACATCAACCCTACATGGCTAGTTGAAGTGAAACTTCTTTATCGGGGTTGGAAAAAAATTTAGTGTAACATTTTTTCGTTACGCGTCACATTTTTCCGTTACGCGCCATCTTTTTCTTATCCCTACCGCGATTGCATCCCTGGTGGCGATTGCATCGACTTCCATAAAAGCCCATGACCCGCTTTGAGTAGTGATGACTTTGACCACTAGGTGGTGTCGTGCAATTGCCATTTACCAATAGCATATCGTTTTAACGGACTTACTCCTACCACTATACTTGACCGTTTTTCTATTGCACGCTTATTTATTCCCAACGCTCTATAGTGACGTGATAAATATATATATATGTTATATTGAAGTGATCAGCAAAATCAAAGGGTTTATTTTAATTCTAATTCCAGTGAATTTCTTCCAGTGAAGTCTTAGAGCTCATGTAGCTGACCTGGATGATTCAATTGTGAAAAATTCGAATGTTTTAGTTCTGTCTGAAACATGGCTAAACAATGACAGTGAAATAAACATTACTGATTTCAAATGCATTGCACAATTTAAACGGCTGAACACAAGAGCAGGAGGTGTAGGAATATATCATAATTCTAAAGATGTTGCTAACATTGTAACTTCATCGATAGATTTTTCTGTTCTTTCTCCTGACTTTCATGGGTCACTAACTTCAGCAGTTGGTGATTTATGTATGGCTCAATGCACAATGGTAAATGGGATAAAAATTTTGATTGTTGCAATATATATATCTCCTAATCAGAAGGTGGACGATATTATTGATTTTATTCACCATTCATTGTTATCATACACAAGTGGCGGTGCCTCTTTACTCGGCAACAATAATGATAAAATACCGATGATATTAAGTGGAGATTTTAATATCAATTTTGCATCAGAAAAATCTTTGAAACTAATTGAATTTTTGAAAGATAAACTTAATTTATCCATGAAAAACAATCCTCAAACGTCGACAACGAGATCCGGCACTACAATTGATGGAGTTTTCGCTCGGTTACTAAATTTTGTGGAATGTAAACAATATATTTCGTATTTCAGTTCCCATAAGCCATTAATAACACAAATATATAATAACGACATCAATGATAGTAATAATTCTATTACAATTAATGAAATTCGATAATAATCTTTGTAGTAATAAGCTAAAATGAAATAATTGTAGAATTTGTATTTATGTCTATGATAATAAAAGCCTTTTATTAAACTTTATCTAATTTAACTTTATTTAACCAATTTCTGTAAAGTTGCATATAGTAAATTATTTTTTGAAAAATATCGTCATAAAGAAGTTTCACTTCTTACGAGTGTACGCTAGTACACGCACACATTTTTTTTTTTTCGTATCATTTCTCCCTGAATACTTTTTCTAAAAGGAAGTTGATTCAATAAGATCATCATAAAGTCAGTTAAACTCACTAGAGCTGGATTTTTTAAATTATATCAAAGGGTTAACTTTTTCTGATTCGTCAAACTCAGCGCAAAAGATTTTGGGAAAGTTCCGGGCATATGAATAGAAATATTAAATACAAATTTCAACATATTTAATTCTTTAATTTTTTGAATTTTTATGATCTACTAACTCTCTTATTATACGTTCTCTAAAATGTTGATTCAAGACAGTAAATACATCAATCAATTTTATGAATTACTTGTTTCCCTGAAACTGGATGATATGTTTTCAAACTTGAGCACATTCCACATATTTAGCTGCATTAATTCATGCGTTGTTCAAAATAAATTAAAGAAAAAACATATAACGGTATCATTTTTTAGTTGTAATTTGTTTTTATGTAATTTTTATTTTAACCGATCATAAAACAATTATTCAAGAATTATGTTAAAGCTGTTTTAATTTATGGAGAAAAATATGTTTGCTGAAAAGCAAAAGTAATGTAGGATTTTTTTAAAAAGTAAGAAATGCTTTGTAATAATTTTTGTTTGGAGGATTGCCTAAAAATCGTTCTTTTTTTACTACGGGTCTGAATAACGAGTCTTCTGTCTAAGAAATAGACAGAAACCGCATTGATTGAACAATTTCCTTTGTTGAAAGACATAACTGACAGGAATTAGATGAAAATTAAGCATCATGGAGAGCAAAACAATAATATGATTAAATGTATGTATTTGGAATAGAAACCCAAGAATGTGGATTAAAGTATTTCGACAAACTTTTCTTACTGAAAAGTAATTATGTATGCAAAACTAAAATAAAGGATATACAGGTTAAATAACAGTCCGTTTTTGAGATAATTTATAATCCCCAGTAAATATATAATCAGGTGCGAATTTTGGGAGAAATATTTGAAAATGTTGTCAAATATTTTACAGAACGTATTATTATTTTTCAAGTAAATTTAAGCTAATTATTTTCTTTTTACAGAATATTTACAAAACGTTTGCAGGGCATCGAATATTTCTTTGAAAGAAAGCTTAGTGCCATTTATCCTTTGTCTCCTATAATGCTGCATTTCTGTGTATTTTAAGAAATTCATATTATGTTTATTTTTTGAGCATAAGCATTCAAATGCTACATTCTTGAGCGAAATAAATACTAAAATATGTGCATAAATTACCTGTTACACTCAGTACTCCCAAGGCCTTATCCAGATTGTTTTTTGTTAAAGAAAGTTTCAGGGAGAAATATATGCTGCATTAGTAAAAAAATTGGGATTTTGGACTCTGGGTACGGCTTTGAGTACTCCGAATACAGGTAAATACCCAGATTGTAAAATATTTCAGGAGCTCACTTAACGCATTTGCATGTGTCTGACACGGGCGAATTTGCACATGCCCGTGTCTCACAGGGGCATCTTGTATCTCGAATGCCCCTCTATTTTATTTCGAATGCCCTTCTGCGATCCGTTTGCACTTTGTTTAAATAATACTTTTATATACTTTTATCCCCCCCCCCCCGGTCTTTAGTCACTCCTTACAACTGAAATTGACAAAACTAATCCATTCTATACCTATTCATACATTTTCTGTCGAAAAACCTCTATCATTTTTTACCAGTTTTTCTGAAAAAAAACGTGTGCTTCAAGGGGTTAATATCTCATACGTACATTCTGGATATTTCAAATACAAATACAACTTAAATTAATTACAAATGCATATGTTATTTATTTTATATATACATTTCTGTATAACTGAAATGAAGTACTTGTATTTCGTAATTGAGAATACACCATTTTGATCAATACTTTCAGAAATGTTTCAATGAAGACGAAATATGGAACTTTAAATTACTTTTATTTATTCAGAAGCGTAATTGCGTTACCTAAAATGTACGCAAGCTTAATTGCACAAAGTTTAACTTTTTAAAACTCATTTGCGAACTTTTTGTAGTTTTGGAAGTCGTGTATATTTACAACGAAAGCAAAATTATTTCAATTAGCACACACAGCCTTAGCGAATTTTTCGAAATGATGACTAATGAATTGAATGGTTCACTTTATAACATCTAAATGGCGCCGAATGCATTTCCCCACTCTCAAGCCTCAGATAGCTATGATCAAAATGGGCGACGGGTTTATAACATCTAGATGGCGCTGAATGCATTTCCCCACTCTCAAGCCTCAGATAGCTATGATCAAAATGGGCGACGGGGATCTGGGCCCATTGGAGGGGTTGAACCGTGGAGGTAGTATCGAGGGGAGATGACACGGCGGCTAACATCAGAGGGATCGGGGTTACCATTTCCTGCCATGTGTCGCTCCTTCGCATCGGCACAAACAAACCGTGTGCTTAATGCTTTTCTACGAGAATTTTTCAAATTTTCATTGCCTATATCTTATTCCGATTTCATGCAATCTTCCAAATAACGCGAAAAACAATTACACCATACTATTGGCAAGTTCTCATTTAAAAACGGTTAACATTAGGTGGAATTTTATTATAGAAAATGCTGGTTTTTGTAACGCATTTTTCGATGCTCTGAGCGCTTGCCTTTCGATAATTTTGCCGGTTTTCTCATGAATTGTATTAATATTAAACCTTTTTTATACATTCTTATTCAGAGTTTGCGCTTCCATGTCTTCTCAAGCATTTTTTAAAAAGTTTTAATAAAGATCTTGTATGCCTTATTAATATATGCACACACACACACACACACATATATATATATATATATTTATTTATTTACATGCACATTTGATCTGATATTTATGGTTATATAAGCTATGATATCGCATTGTAATAGAAAGCTCATTAATGTAAATATTTCAAAGAGGACATTTAATTGTTGCGTAACATTTTATTTAAAATAAAGTACATTGTATTTCAAGAAATAAGTAGTTTAAAAAAATATTTGCAGAATTATGCATAAAAACTAGCGTCTATGATTCAAAGTATAATTTTAGGAATATCATTTTAAAAAGATAAAATTAAAATTGAGATTTTTTAATGAAATTTTTTTTTTTATTTCTGTTCAAAAACACTGAAATGATATAAATAATGACAAGCATTTGCTTAGTGATGTGAAAAATAGTTCTTGAAATTAAAAATTAAAATAATCTATTGGTACAAAAGTTAGTATTCATAACAATAAAAAGAGTTTCACACGGAGAGTAAGATCTTTAAAAAATTTCATTACAAAGAAAAATGCTGATCAGTGATTTAAATTTCTGAATGACTGAACACAAATGGGTATGCTCACTAAATTTGAAGCATTTACTGGAAAACGAGGAACTGTGATGCATAAATTTTGAGGAGTTAGTGTATAGGAATGTAAATTTTAGTATCATTGAAACCCAAGGTCGATGAAGGAGAGGCACCCCCCCCCCCCCAATTTTTTTCTATTCAGCGCCAAATTTTAACAGTAATATGTAGATGTTAATAACAAGATTTCTTAGGGAAAATCCCACTAAGAAAGAAATTCTGGTTGTACTGCTAATTAAGGCAATCAGTCTCAGTGACAAAGAGCATATGAAATTAGATAGGCAGATAGAAAGGAGAATGTGTTATATTTAACAGTGCCGGGTCTAGGGGGGGGGGGGCACCCGGGCCCTTGCCCCGGGCGGCACTTCTGGGCAGCAAATTCATTTGTGATGCAAAAAAAAATGAAGAAGAAGAAAAAAAAGACAATAAAATAAAAAAAAAGAAAAATATACTTAATTAAGAAAATTTAACTTTTGGAAAGAGAAAATTAAAATCCTAGTTCGGCGCTCCGATTTGATCATTGATCGGCTATTTTGCTAACGATTAAAACCGATTAATAGAATTATTTATTTGTATAAACTATCGGAAACTAAAATTGAGGTATACTGAATATGTTGCGGCAGGCTCATCTGTTAGGCAAGGGCTCCATATTAGGGCAGTTTTAGGGGGCGGCAAATTTTCAATGCCAAAAATTTAAATTAAAAAAGTAAAGGTTTTTTCCTCCTCTGATAAAGAAATATAAATCATGCTATGCTAACAATATATTAATAGTTTTTCATTTACAAACTTTCAAAGCATCCTTTTGGGAAGGGGCGAAAGGGGGGGGGGGGAGAGCTTGTGATAGTGAAATATAAATCATGTCATGCTCAAACAATACAGAAGTTCTTCTTTTACAAATTTTCAAATCATTCTTTTGGGAACGGGGGGGGGGGGGGGGAAAGCTTGTAAGAGACATTTGAGAAGGCAGACATGGCTCTTTGATACGGTCGTTAGTTGGGGTGGGGGGGGGGGGGGTCTTTTTCCTGCATTTAAACAAAAATGCTAATTTCGTTCTGCATTTTGATGAGTATTTTCGTGAGTAAAAGAGTTTTTAAAAAGTTTTTGTATGCCTTTTTTCTCCTAATATATTTTTGCCGTCCCAAATGCGCCTTAAGGCACTGATGTCTTAATGCCACTGGCCAGATGCACCAGTTTGCATATAAATTTTCCCGAGAGAGAAACCCCTGGACTGTCAGAATTTCATATCTCCAGTTAAGGGGGCCTTTCATATGGCTCTACCAACTCCCAATGTTGAGCTGAAGGGACCATGCCTGGGAACATTAACGAAAGTTTCATGGATTTATCAATGGCTCCACCCCCCCCCCCCCCACAAATAAAAAATCCTTAAAAAAAGGCCAGTACATAAAGGCGGTGTGAAATATGACCAATAATTAGATGAAGGGGGGCAGCAAATTTAAGTTTGGCCCCGCCACGGAAAATTCCGGCACTGATATTCTATCGTATATGTAGAGTTAGCATTACAGACAATCTTACTTTCTCACAACATTAACGAACATTACTATTCATATTACAATTAATATACATACACGTATTTTTTACTTTTTAAATATGATTTACTTATCTAATTTCATTAAAATTATAAAAATGTTTTCCACATCATCCAAGAGGTACAGTTTATAGAAGCATTACCCCTTTTACAAAATGCAAGGCGGATATCCCCAGGAAGTATATATTCCTTCTATATTAAGTTAAAGTAATGATCCACAAAAGTTTTCAAAAGATTTCATTGCGTACTGCTATATGTACAGAAATAATTTCCAATGAGTGGCAGCTCTGGAAAAGTTTAAACGAAATGAATTGGTTGATTTCAAATTTGGAAAAACAGTCAGGGGATATGTCTCGGAAATGCAACTATAGCATTATAAAAACAACAGACATAAAAAGACAACAGAATCAATAAAAGCTACGAGAATGAGCACGAAAATAACGGTCAGTTCAGCAGAAGCTTGTTCTCCGATCGGCATTTGCATCGGCCCTGCCACGCCCCCCTATCGGCACAAACAGAGCTCGGTAGGGTTGCTATTTGGCAGGACGTCACGTGGTACGATGACGTCCCTAGATAATAGCTCCATGGGTTGAACAGACTAAAACGTTGACGGAAAAACTGTTATCTTAGAAAATTGACATTTTTATAATTGAACATTGAATTATTTTCCAGGACATTGACAATTAAACGTAACTCTGAAAACTTGGGCAGAAACTAAGTTGGTCGCTCAGAACTTGAATAGTAAACAGAAATTGGTAAAATTTAATGATAACAGCTTTCAATTCTTTATAAACAAAAATGATCTTAAACTTTTTGAGATAATAATTCTACTCTCACAAATTTCGTCTTTCGGAAAACAAGATCTTGTTCTTTATTAGTTTTTATTAATAATAAGATTGCTGTTTAGAAAAAAAAAGTCATAGCGTTGAAATCAGATTCATTGGTAAAAAAATATTGAAATTTCGAGGGTGATGTTATTGAATGTTTAAAATGTTTTATTAGCGCGCTCGTTAAAATAAATATTTTTTCATTCACCTTTGCATTTACGTTATGTCGTTCGCCTATAGAAGCATGAAAATGCATTTTTAAAGTATTTCAAACAAATGTAAGTGTGTAATATAAATGGCTCTGACGCAAATATAAACTTAGGCATTAAGACCATAGCTTTGTTCATACAACAAAAAATATCGTCATTCTCATAGTTTTCAAAGATGGTTAAAAAACCATTAAGCATAATTTGCCAAAACTAAAACAAATAAAATTGTTACACTCATGGTACAATCCGTGTTTGGACTAATTTTAAACATAAATAAAATAGAGTTATAGCATCAAATTTACATTCAAATTTCAACTCATATTTTGCACCCAAGTGATAAGATGTTACTAGCAGACATTTTATTTATTTATGACATATTTAGGTACGGTTTTATCTAACATTAAAAATAATGTTTTGCATTTTTCCTTGTATCGTTTTCTCAAATTATACTGTATATTCGGATGTATATATGTGAAAAGTCTATCGAATACATGCCTTTAATAAGCACAAGCGACAAATTTTTAATATCCATAAAAGTGTAAAGAACCTAGTAAGAGCCCAGCCAAAAATTCTCGAACATGATAGGTTTTCCTTGACAGTTCGTTTAATGATATTATCAACAATATGAATGGAGTTTAATGATCGAAGAATAAGCAATGTGAAATATGTTGAGAAGAAAATCTATATTTATTGGAATAATTTAATCTCATTCCTAACGGAGCTCCTTAGTTCTCTTTCTTGGTAATGTATATAATGCATAAAATATATATTTACCATTAAACGTGACTTCATAAAATCACATGCAGTAGCAGTTTTAATATTTTTTCCTCGTTTATCGTAATAAAAAATCATAACATGAGAATTATTTAAACCATAAAAAAATAATTGAGGAGGTTTTTCTTTAAAATCTCATAGACATTACTTGACAGAATCGAATATTTTCTTTATTGTACGAAACCAGATACGACAGAATAATTCGTATTGATTAAATTTATTCAAATGGTAATATCTTATAGAGTTTATCTTCTTATATTTAATTTTATACCACCAAGATGACGGTAGTGGTTTGACACTGACTTCTTATGACTGCGATAGCGAGCTCAAAACCGGCCGATGTCGATTAATTATCTTGATGTAGAAAATCTACATGGGCTATGCTTTTGCGGGATGTTAAAGATCTCTTCTTGAGTATCTATTTGGGTTGGATAAGTTAAATTATTAGTGCGAAATTCACATCGATAGCAGCTCTGGTGTCCTCTTCTCGCGGGAAACCTGGGCGTTAGAATTCCCATAGGCGTGTCTCTGAAAGAGTTGGTTACCAGTCCCTGGGGAATGCAATGGCGGTAGTCAATATGCAGCGCCATTAGGAAGAAAATTATTTTATTACAAAAATAAATTGACCTCAGAGGGCATTTAATGATCATTCTTGATGTGAATTTTATTTTTTAACAGCATATAAGAAGTGTTAGTGCCAAACAAAATTGTACTATAAGCGTACCATATTTATTAAGTTGATAATGTGTTGAGTTTCAACTACTCGTAAATTGATTGATGGATCTAAGAGCCTTTGAACTCATCTAAAAAGGACATTATGGTGTTTCACTTTTTATTAATTTGAGTGCATCAGATTTTTAAAAATATTGTGTGACATTATGGGTCACTACTTCGTTTTGGAGTGAGTTTTTTGGTTATAAATATTTTATGATACCGACTGGGTTACCTAATTTTTGGTTTCATGTTTGCTTTTTTTCAGAATTTTTTTTAGGGGGTGGGGGTTGAAATATGTTTTGTAAATAAAACCTTTTTAATATATTGTACCTTTGAAGCTATTACTTTCGATTCTTTCTTTCTTAATTACTTTAAATCGTGGCCTAAAAGAATGTGGGATGCCTTTGACTTAAATATTTTATCATATACACCTTAATAAGAAACTCGTTTAGCAGTAACTTCGCCTAATTTCGCCATTACTAATAATAGCTGATGACGATTCTAAGCTAATTTCATTTATTGTGTTCACATCACCGGCATCCGTGAGTTTGTAGACAGTGAGTGCCAATGAATTTGGTGAAGTACTGATACTGAAATACACAACTTATGTTGGATGGTTTTGCACACCCAGTTCACATCTTAAAACCTTGAAACACGTGGCTGGAATCTATTTTGCTAATTTGTGCTTTCATCATTATTTTTTTATTATTTTTATTTTATTTTTGTTTTTTTTTTCCTCGCCAAAATGTACACTGTTAAAAGAAAAAATTACTTAAAAAAGAAAGAAAATACAATTGTTTTTTGTTTTAAGACCAATTGTTTCAAAAGTACACGAGGCATGAAATTCAAGCTACACGAGTATAAGGCATTGAGTATAAGTATACACACATGATAATGAGTACCTTTTTTTTTTTTCAAAATTGAGATTTTTTTTCTTACTTGGGGCCGGCTCCGAGTAAAAAGACTCTTCCGGGTTCCCATTTTTGTTGAACAGTTTTTAATTCATAAATAAATGCCCTATAAAATCTGAAAACGAATCGTATACCATGAAAAGGAAGACATTACACGTTTATTAAAGCAGATATTCGGCCAACAACGAAAGGATAAATCGTTAATATAATGACATAATTCTTGTTCGATACTATAAGGATCTTAACTAAGTAAATTTCCTTTTTCGTCAAAGCAGTACACATTGCTTTGATAAAGAGTACATTAGGTCTAAATTATGCAGGGCGGGAAAAATAGTTTTATCTAAATATTGATCCCTGTAGCGGCTTACAGATTCAAAAATTGAAACGCAAATATATTTTCAAACATTTCGCTACAATTGGTTGAAAATATATTGATAATTTAAACAATGATTGTTTACATTTACTTTTATTATTGTAGTATGTATACAGTACTTTACCTTATATTTTTGGTACATTATTATTTTTGGTTTTTCCGAACTTGCAACCCTGACTTTATGCGCTTGCTCTTTTAATAAATTTATTTCTTAAAGATAATGAATTGCACCCGTACCGCTGAAAAGATTGGAGGAAGGAGAAAACAGAGGGTAATAAATTTGATTTGTTGCTTCATTTCTGCTAAAATAAATCACATTTCTGGAAGAAACGCTTAACATTTAATTATTTAAATAAGCAAAAGAATAGATTCAGAGTCATAAGTCTAAAAATAATATTATAAGAATAAATTATATGTATATTGAGTGAACAGAATAATAAATTATAATATGATGTCTTTTTGAAAACTCAGTGATAGTAATTGTTATGGTAACAATGGTGGGAATGGTTTAAATTGATTCAGACTGAGGTCGTTTCTGAAGTTAGAGAAATAGGGTCAGATAATTAATTTAAAAGAAATATAACGAATGATGATGATTCTATATATTTGATAATTGCAGACATGTTTTCTTTAGTTTGCTTATTTGAACAAAATCATGATCGTGTATTCGTTATCAGAAGAAATACATATGCAAAATCATACATACTCCTTGATTTTTCAATAAAGGTTAGAAGCTTGAAAATTTAAATGGGTGTTTGAAAGTACGTATAGTGTATTTAGTTAATATCACAACAATGTGTATGCAAAATTATACATATCCCACAGATGCTAAAATTCAATTTGGGAGTGCCCCGTCCGAGGAAGATTGGAACAATTTCGGTGAAAGCACGAAAACCTGAATGTCAATTGGAATCTAATAGAATAATATCGGTAACCAAATAGACAAGTGAATTGTCTATTTGGTTACCGACATTATTCTATTAGAATTTTTTTTTTTTATATTTCTCCAAATCCGCTTAGAAAATACCTACTTTATAATTTCTAAAATAATGTTATGGTAACTCCGTTGACTCAATTAAAAACAAATTTCAGATACTAATATTATTTCTTTTCAATTTGATAAAATTTAAAAACCAGAACTTGTTGATTTTTAACGTTGCTTCTTTTCACTAAGTATGGCTAGTGAATAGTGTAGAGCAGTTCTTGGCAACCCATCGATCGCGACTGCATTTTGGACAGTGTTAAAAATTATTCATTTGTTGATGGTGCTTTTAAAATGTTAAAAATGTAAATGTTAAAATTAATTATTTTAAAAATGTTAAAATAACTAAAAACAGTGTCCATGAAATGTTTATACATAAACATGCATTGGATATACAATAAAAAAATACATAAATTTTCATGACTTACCAAATAGATTTATTTCCATAATTACAGACAACAATTGCAATTTGCTTGGCCAAGCTGGATACGTTGATAAATATGAAAATGTGGAGAATTGAACATTGTTGGTACACCGTACTAAAATCGTATTAAAATTGCATAAAAATAAAACAATTACGTTAAAATTCTTGATTGTGAAATAAGCCACAATGAGCGATGAATTTCGTTATGATGGCGATGCATTATCAAAGGTGAACAGAGTTCCGGATAATTTGTTTTAGATTTCTAATACAGTTCAAAAATAATAATAAAATATATAGTAAGATATTTTGTTCATCTTCTTATGAGAATCATCTTTTTAGATGGAACTGTAATTATGAAAAATGGCTACACGATTTCCTTCATCAAAAGATAGACGAAAACTCGATCTTGAATTGTTGCACCACGTGCATTTAGTTCATCAGATTTCTGGTTCAGAAAAACAGACTTAATCTTCTTCCAAATTTTCAATCTTGAGGCATCGGTCTATATTTTACTCTTAATCAGGAATTCATTGCTATTTTTCTCACTTCAGCAACGCCGTAACATGTCCATATATTCATTTTCAGTTCATTTAGGCTGAATTTTTTTCTGATTTTTTTAAAAACATTATCGGCTAAAAATATTTCTTCCTGCGTCTCTTACAAGCAAAACTATATTTAGAAGTTGCCATTTTCACCCCTTCACACCACACAACAAGCTGGGGAAAAAAAAAGGATTTCGAAGTTCCTCGCTATGACGTGTTAGTCACGTGCTGTCACGTAGTGCAATCAGAAAGTAGACAAATTGTCAATCGTACTGCCCTCTTACGGGGCAGTACCAACCGTAATGATGTGAATATATAAAAAAATACATTAAAATATAAATACATAAATACATAATTATTAATACACTTTTCCATTTCGGTAAGTCATTTGAGAAAAAAAAAAGCATAATTCTAGACGTATGCAATGGTAAATAAATGCATAAAGATAAAAAAAAAATATGTTACACATTAGTGTAAAATTCATGTTAAAAATTTTTTTCTCTTTACTCTCATTTAATTATAATTCTTCAAAGTACATTGCTTATGAAATTTCAAACTGAATAGTTCATCTAAAGATTTTATGACAACCAAATCTTGTTTGCACCTAATAATAATTTACTCTTATTTAAATTCAGGGAACAATAACACAAAGTATGAAAATTTTGACACTGCATTGATTTACTTTAGATAGTAATTCAATTAGTTTTGCTACGATGATTCACTATATTTTTTTTATTACAAGTACATAAAATATTTCCTAGTTGCAATAAAATAATTGGTAATCAGAAAAAGATAACCAAGAGGAAAAAAAAAATCATTAAATTTTTGAATGGGATTTTCCTTTATTCAATGATAATATTGGACCAGCCATTCTACAATGAATATAAAATTTGAGCTCAGTAGTGGAAAAATGCAATTCAAAAACTTCACACTAAAAAAAATTTTTTTTGCACACTCATATATTTCTTCCATAATGACTTGTACAGTGAAATTATCAATATTTTGACCCAAGTTGATGTAATCTTTCTTTCTTTTCTAATACTCAATGCTTATGTCAAGGTCCCTGTCATTGTTTATCTCATTATTTGATTCATTCTTTGAAGACTTCTTTTTGAAAAGTTTTATTACGTTTTTGGAACTAACTTTATTTTACACAAAAATCTATATACAGAAATATATACAATGATCTCTTTAAATCATAGGGATGGCGCCAGTGCGGTAGCCGATCAGCGTCAATGAGGCAGACAGCCTTGAGTTGTCACATTAATAAGATGAAACAATTCTCCCACACTTATTAGAAAATGATAAGAAATTGAAATATTAAGAAAAATTACATAATATTGTCGTAACAGAAAGATGGGGGGTTACAATGTAATAGGCATTTTTACGACCAGCGGCGACAGTCCGTCTGGACCAACAATAGCTGAAGAGATTTTCTCAACAAAGGCCCATTGGAGGGATAAGATAAATATAAATTTTATAACACAAGATGGCGGAGGAGGCAACAACACCGTGAGAACACCAGAAGCAAAACGCTCTGATTGCGCGTACGATGAAGTTCTTTCAATGTTGATTTTTGAAGTGATTTTGGTATCATGACTCTTGATCCTTTGAACAAAATTCCACTTTCGTAGGTGAATTCCAACGCTTTCTTATGATCGTCCTGGATTTCTTGTATAATTTTTGATAAGAGTTCATCCTTTTCAGTTTCTTTTCTAATGGTATCGGAATTGAGCAGTCTATTTGTTGAAATCTCGAAGATACTAGATAGGCACACTTGATTGATTTCCTGGTTGATATGAACGTCAAATGATGTTTGTTTTTGATTAATGCGAGCTCTGGAAAGGCAATCAGCATTTGTATTTTCTCTGCCTTTCTTGTAGATAACTTCATAGTCAAATGCTGTCAAAAATGTAGCATATCGAAGTAAACGTGCTGATGTCATTGGTGGCAATTTGTTGCTTGGATGGAAGATTCTTGTCAGCGGTCGATTATCTGTTGCCAGTTTGAAATGTCTTCCATATAAGTAGTTGAAGAAATGATTCGTCGAGAAGACTATGGCTAGAGCTTCACGATGAAGTTGCGAGTAATTTCTTTCAGCAGCTGTCAATGATCTTGACGCAAACGCAATTGGCCTTTCTTGATCGTCGATGATGTGTGACAACACTCCTGCAACACCTACTGGGCTGGCGTCGCATGTAAGAATAATTGGGAGCTCTGGATCGAAAGGTATCAAAAATCGTTCACTGCAAATTTCGCTCTTTAACTTGAGGAATGCCGATTCACATGATGCGGTCCACCGATATTGAGTGTTCTTATAAAGAAGCCGTCTGAGGGGATATGTCGTAGTTCAGTGATTTGGCAGGAATCTGGAATAATAGGTTACCATTCCCAAAAATCCTCGAAGTTCTTCGACATTGGACGGACTTGGCATTTCGCTTACAGCTTTCACTTTTTCTGGTGCTTTGCAGATCTTGCTGTACTCGATTATGTATCCTAAATAGTCGATACGCTCTTGAAATAGAGAACATTTTTGACGATTCAAATGAAGATCGTATTTTTGTAGTTGATGAAAACAAAGTTCTAAGTTCTTTTGGCACTCTTCTCTTGTGGATCCATGGACAATTAAGTCGTCAAAATAAGCAAGTATTTTATAACTTGGTCGATTATTCGATTGAAAATGCTTGGTGCTGTTTTGATTCCAAATGAAAGTGTTCATTTTGTACATTCCTCTATGGGTAGAGATTGTTTGTATTTTACTACTTTCTTCGTCAACTGGCACATGAAGATAAGCCTTGTGTAAGTCAAGACGACAGAAGAATTTTGAATTTCGCAGACTACTAAGAATTTCGTCGATTCGAGGAATAGGATAATTGGAATTAAGTAGACGTTCATTTACTCCTATTTTGTAGTCAACACAAAGACGTACGTTGCCATCTGGTTTTGGAGTTACTGCGAGCGGTGATCCCCAGTCACTAGTTTCTACTTTTGAAATTATTCTTTGAGATTCTAACAAGTCCAGTTCTTGGTTGACTTTATCTATGAGAGCATAATGAAGATTTCTTTCTTCATGGAAAACAGGTTTTGCGTTTTCTCGCAGTTGAAGAGACACTTTAATTCCGGGGATGCAACCTACTTTTTTTTCAAACATACCTGGATATTTTGTTATGAAGTCTTCTAGCTTGTTTACAGCCTGGGTTTGATGTGTATCACTAGGGTATGTTAAATAGATTTCTTGAAGGTTGATTCCCAGGTGACGAATCCATGTGCGACCGATCAAAGGTGGAAACTTTGATGGAACTACGAATAAGAGTTCTTTTGATTCTGTATTTTTGTATTCTACTTGCACTTCAGCTACACCTAGAGGTTTGAAAATTTCAAAGGTGTATGACCGGAATTTTACATCAGTGCGTTGTAGAGGTGTTCGAAGGTTTAGTAGAAGAAATTCTGTTTCAGGTAGAAGTGTAAATCCAGTTCCAGAATCAACTTCAAAACGTTGAGGTTGATCTTCAAGTAGCACTGTCTTTTGACAGTGCTACAGTCACTCAAGATATTAAACTAACAAGGGTACCATATAAAATATACGTGTTAGCCCTTCAATACAACACAACACTTATGTGTAAGGAATGTACCGTTTCGGTTCACTTTATAAATTGTGTTTTCCCCTTCAATACAACACAACATTTATGTGCAGTTCCCTTTCTTCAGAAACCCTTCATCATACAACACTATTTATGTGTCACTTAAAATTCTCCTGGGTTACTTAGATAAAACCGAAAATGTTATTTTGCATTCTTCATACATTTTCACTAGGAGTGCAATTCGGCATGTTTTTTTTTTTTTTAGAAATATGTAATTTTGTTCAACTACAAAAGTCCACAAAACATCTACATTTACTTTGGAAATTACAAAGGTTTAAATTCATAAATTTGACAATGCCATAAATCCTACACATCTGCTAGATTGACCTGATTATTTTTATGTACGATGACATATCCATGCTGATAGTTTATGTCTGTATTTTCTACCATTGGTGAATTTCCCCTCTCCAACCATACCGTAGCAACAAATTTTCCTTACTCCATCGTTCTTTATCTGGTATAATGTCAGTAACTTTAAGTTTTTTCTTCGATAGATTTAGCTTATATTCTATATCATCATGATTCTCATGTATGTCATCTTCACATAAAGATAGAAAATAGTCAACGGGGTATACTTTCGAAGAGATTTCCACATGATCTCTATAATCTTCGACATAAGCATATTCTAAGACTCTGATATGCGGTTTAAGTTTTTTGAAATAATTGGTAATACGTTCCAAATTGCAAACGTTCCATAATTGGTAGTCGTCCAAATAACGTCGGTTGGTTTCACATCCACATTTTTTATTAGTTCCTGTATCTTATTCTCGTATGGATTGATTTTGCAGTCCGAGTAACGTAGGCTAGGAATTTGATACTTGTTTTTCACTTTAAAAATAAGTGATAATTTATAACCGCGAGTTACAATTTCGATTTTATGTGGAATATGTTGTGGAAAAAAAACATCCAATTAATCCCGATTCAATTTGTACATCAAACGGACGGATCACTTCTTCGGATTTCAATTTCAGAGCAAGTTGTCCTCCTTCATATTCCGAATTTAGATTAATGACAAAAGTTCCTTGGAGATGAGGTTCGTCTGTATCTAGGTGCCAGTCAAAAAAACCTTTTTCATCGTACAAAACCAGTTTGTATAATTCTAAATATTCACCTTCAAAATCAAATTTACACCGTAACCTTATATTTTTTGTTTCGTATGATTTTCTAACTGACTCGTCATATATTTTTTGCTTTTTACAACAAAAACTCGATTTTTGTAATTGAGATTTAATTTCTTCACATGTTTCTTTATCGAAAAATTGAAATAGATCAAATGTCAGGGTACCGTTTATAATTAACGGAAACTTTTCTTCTCTTTTTTCTGCATCAATCTTTAAAAGCCGTATTTCATCATATAATATATCTCTGTTAGCTATGTATTCTTTTAAAATATCCATTTTGTATTTAGAAGTCCAGATGATATTTATACAATAAAAGAGAGAGAAAATAAAAAAAAAAACCACGTTACTAGATATTTTTAAAAATATATACTTTTTAATAAGATCACATTATATTTAGCAAGTGGTGTTTTTTTTTCTCATGTTGTTCTTTCGAGATTTAAAAAAAAAAAAAAGAAAGAGGACAAATAATATTTATTTTATGAATAATGATTAACAATGCTTTGTGCTAAATTTGAATTTAGATTGCAAAATTGACCACGGTATCATTAAAATCATCAGTCTACCATCTACATGTTCATAACTTTTAAGCTGAATGGTAATGATATTGAACGCTTTTTCTCCTCACAGAACACAAAATATAGCTAATTTTATAAAAGTTTTACTTATTTAAAATAAATATTCACCTAACATGAGTATGTAAAGAACAAAAATGCTGTTTAAACTAACTCATAAGGACAGCAAAAATATATTTTTGTTTTTCACTTATCTCGTCACACTGAAGCAGAATCCGCACATAAAATTCTTACTTCACTCACTAATCTAACACCCTAGGATGGTAATGCTGGGGAATTAGTGCAGAAATATTTTTTAATTGCAATCAAACAAAACTATTTCAAAATGGGCACCTATTTTTAAAGATGTATTTCAGTTTTTAAATATGAGACAGAAATTCAAATGAGGACATTTCTAGTAAGTCTTTAAGAAACTACTTGGCTCAGTTAAATGGTTGTTCTTTAGGGGGATAACAATAAAAGAACTCTTTTCTGAGGCACCTTTTTAGAAAATGACCCACATATTATAAAAATGATGCAGGAATGTGCCGTTTTAGTTCGGATGTCTTCTGGGGAGATTTTTTTATACATATAGTGTGAAAATGGTATAGTATGGTTAATTATAGTAATGGATCATAAGAAGGAATGGTTGTTCTTTAGGGAGATAACAATAAAAAAAACGCTTTTCAGAGGCACCTTTTTAGATAATAATATGAAAACGATGCAGGAATAAGCCGTTTTAGTTCAGATGTCTTCTGGGTGTTCATATATATTTTTATATTCATTTAGTGTGAAAATGATATATTATTGTTAATTTTAGGAACGGATCTTAAGAAGGAATGGTTGTAAATGACTGAATGGATTGAAACCAGAAGACTGAATAGGTATAGTGTTCTATAATTATGACATTTTCACATTTTTTTATGAAATATAGTTGAATTGAAATGTAAACTTTTACTCTTGAGTGTATGGCAATAGATTAGGGGAAATCAAGAAAAAATTTTAAACTATAGTAATTTTTCTTATATTATGGAAAAAATGTTTCAAATTACAGTTCAGATATTTCACAGTATGTGAAAATATTACAATATCTAGTTGTTTTTTTTTTAAATTATGCGAAATTGCCTCATAATTTAGTGACATTTTTGAAAATTGAATAAAATGTAGATAATCGAACACTTTTTCAGAAAATAAGATTCTAGAAAATTAAAATTTTCTTATCAAAAAAAAAAAAAAAAAAATTTTTTTTTTTTAGATAAGAAAATTTTTTATTTTCTAACATTTAGATTCCGAAAAAATGTTCGATTATCTATATATTTCTCAATTGCCATATTTTGTCATAAATGATCATATTTTTATTGTATTTTCAATTTTTTAAACATATGACCTATCACGTTTGTTTTATGTGAAATTTTCATATTTCATGAAATATTTGAGAATATGTCATAACATAGGGAATATTTACCTAAAAACTCTTACAGACTACAGTATAATTTTATGAATCGCAATCAAATTAGTCAATTATCTATAATGGGGTGAATCATCGTTAAACCGAACGAGAAATTTTGCACAATACGTATAATATATATGTTTTAAAAAATCTAACTTTGATACTAATAGGATTTTTTTTGTAAACAACAAATTATTCTCTTTTAACCCTAACATTTCAAATGATTTCTAGCTTAATTATAATTGAATGTGTATTAGTTATTTGCTATGTATTTATTATATATCATACACTGTTAAAAAAAATCTACTTAAAAATAAGTACTTCCATGTACTTGTTTTTTTCTAAGTAAAATAAACTCAAAAACGAGAACATTAAGCGTTCAAATACAAGTGATGATTCTGATTTAAGAATGAGCTTGTGGGTAGATATAAATATAATCACTTGTTATTCTAATCGCATATTAAAAATAGCAAAAGAAATCATTTAGTGAATGGTTATACTATTATGAACCTTTTAACGTGCGAAACATACAAGTTTTCACTCTTCTAAATTACGTACTATATCTTGAGCAAATGTGTTAAGTCGCGCGCAAGAATACGCCGGTGATTTTGAAGAAATGTGTACTAACTAACCTAAACGTCTCATTCTTGTTCCGCGGCTGGTGGAAGTTTTGTTTTGGTTGAAATTACTGGAGTTCGGTCAAGAAAAAGCTGGAAGAATTGAAAATGAAGGAATTCTACAGTAACTTTGAAAGTAAGAAATATTATTTTACTTTTTATGCAAATAATCGTTATTTAATCAAATTCCATTGCCTAATTCTTAGCTAATATCTTTTGCACGTGTTTTGCTTGTGAATTTCAGAAACAGTTTCTCATCATTTCTTCTATATTTATAATTTTTTTTTTGTGTTTCATGTAAGTAGAATTGACTGGAAAAACTTGAATCCATTAACAATAATAAATTAACAAACTTTTCTTGTATGTGGACTAAGCAATATGTAGTAATATTTGTTTTCATTATTAATTAAGAATACATTCAAATAATCTTTTATTAATTTTTTTTTTCAAATAAACCGAACCTGCAATATGAAATTGAATATTGAATTCCGTCGTTAAATATAAAAACATAAGTTTTCTTAAATTAAATTAGCTATAAAATTTCAATCTTTTCGGGCATAACTAGATGAATTTTATGGTATAAAGCATTTTACGCTATTAAATAATAATTTATTAAATCAGTTGTTCAAAACAAATATTATTCCAATAATTTTTTAAATTATGTGAAAAATTATTATAATCTAAAATTAGCATAATTTGCATATTTGCAATATCTTTTGTACTTTACGGAACATGCAAGGTTGTAATTGATACTTCCATATTTTAAAAACTTTGCATTTGCTGAGCAGCATATAACGTAAGTGCCAACCATTCCTTTTTTTTCTTCCCTTGCATATCCGGAAAATAATTTTTACATTAAAGAAGTTTTAAAATGAAAACTGAACTATTTGCACTTGTGTAATCTGTTTTATTGTGTTAATTTCCTTTGAATGCAAACATACGACTATTTCTCTAAGTGCTCATGTATAAGTAATATGTATGCTTACTGACTGATATAACTTGCCCCAAAATCTGTTATTAAAATTTTTGTATTTCAACATTATTCAGATATTTGAATGCTAAATTTGTGAGCTTATATTTCAGGCATTCTAAATTTAATTTTTAATCTATTAAATGATTTATTCAGTTATTACTATTTTTTTATAAAGTATTGTATTAAAAATGCGAAGTATTGACTATTATTGAGTATTAATTTTATCTTAACTCGAAGAACTGCCTTTAAGCAGCCTATTATTTCGATATTGTTTATTTGTACTTTTTGTTAGAAAATCAATGATGATCAAGAAGAAGACACGGAGCTAATTACCTGAACTTTTACGTTTTTTGCATTTTCGCCCACTTTTTCACTTTTTTTTAAAATTGTTAGGGTATTTTACAATTTAGGTTTTTACATGTTAGGATATTTTACTAGGTAGGTTTTCCCATGTTAGGGTAATTATTTGTTAGGGTATTAGAGATTTCGGGGGTAATCCTATCCGACGGGGTGTTTTTAATATGCATTGAAACGTTATATTTATTATTATGCTTCAATGCGTATTTTTTTTGTAACTTTGCGTATGCATGTGAGCAGTATATCTTAAATGACATATTGTTTCACATGTGTATGCAAAGCCAATCTATAATTGAACATGAGATTTATAGCTTATTCGATATAAATCTTGATGTTCAATATTTTTGTACAGATTTTTGTATATTGTTATTATTATGATGATACTATATGTTACTGAATTATGTTATTATTCCTATGTTATACAAAGTGCTATGTTATTACCATGATGAAAATAAAGAGAGTAATCCCGATGGTCAGCAGTTAGCGAGTGACCGTAAATTTAATTTGCGGCACCGTTAATGTTGACTTTTAGGAATTCCTAAAAAAATAAGACAGAAACGTAAGTATAGTTTTGCATTGCGGTGTAAAGCCGGTATGTACTCAAAAATATGAGTATGTGTTTTGATACATACTCATATTCGAGTCAGGTATGCACTCAAAAATATGAGTATGTGTTTTGATACATACTCATATTCGAGCCCCTGAGCGTACTCAAAAAAATGAGAACGTGGATTTCTCAAATTTAAGAGTTAAGTACTCGGAGCTATTATAAGAACATGAAGTACTCAAAAATGAGTACATTTTTCTTATTTTTAAGTATCCAGTTTTAACAGTGTAATACTCGACAGCTGTGGGTTGGCAAAAGTCGAATTAATAATAAATGAAAGTATCACTTTAAATTATGTCCTCATTTTAATGTAAGTTCTGATTTATGTGTCTTTCCCAATAATGCTTTAATTTCTATTATCGATAATTTTTTTTTTAATACAGGTGTCCGAAAAATTAGAATTTATCGCTTAGTGGAAAATCTTTTGGTGTATTGATATTCGTAGAAAAAAAAACAGATCTGCTGGAATAGTCTGTGCCCTGGCCATGTTTGAAAATATGACATGGCTGTCGTTGAAGCACAAATGACAAAGATTTATAAAAGAGTTTCTGTTAAATTTAGGTTCTTCTTCTCTAAGAAAAAAGCCTCACTCAATATGCTAGAGAAACGTTTTAAAATAACTATAATTCAAAACTATTATCAATAATCCAAAAATAACTGGACTTTTTGAATTTATTTTTATTTAATTTTTCCCCCCCTCTCACTGTAAGAATCGAAATGGATTTATGCTTGTTGAGAAAAAATCTTCAAGTGGCTGTTGATTTGATGATTGTGGCCTGTTTCTACATTTTGGCTGATTATTTATAGCTTCTCGGCAATTTGGACAAGTGTTATACATTTTCAACCATGGAATAATACACTTTTCATGGTAAAAATGTTGGCACGGTAGACACTTGACTGTTTCTCTTTCAATGAAATCATCCAAGCAGACTGTACACTGTACACTTTTATCAACATCTTCTTTTGTGATGACTTTAGTTGGTAATGATTCAACTTTTACTTTTGAAATTGGTTTATCAGGAAACTCTTCGAATTCTAAATAATCTCTGTACGCTTCATAAAAATCAGGTAAAATATTATTGAAAATGTATCTTTCTACATAAAATGAACTTTGTGAAAAGAGATAATTAATATCACCTCTCATAAAGTCTTCTTCAAAAAGTTCTTTTGAGGGATTAGTGGATGAGAAACAGTTCTCGTCGGGAGTATTATCGTCATCTAGTTCTTCAAAAAAATCACTTGAGTTACTTGTAAAGTGTAAGTTCCCATCGAGAGAACACGTGGAACATAAACATGCTGTTGATTCCATAGCTTCTGCCATGTTTTGCATCTAGAAGCTCCCTGTCGCATTGAAAAAGGGATTCCAAGCAATCCCGAAACATATGTCTGCGTTTTAATGCTCATTTGTGCTTTAATTTAACGTGAAATTTTATTTCTATTACTTTGCACAAAGTTAAATTATTACTCACTAGTTATATTTCTGGTCATCCTATTTTTTTTTTTTTTTTAATATCAACCCAACTTTCTTTACAGTCGTGAATTGAAATGTAGAGACTCACATTTTAAAACATTTTTCTCCAACAATCAAAATCGTCCTCGTCGTTCTTTTCCCAATTACTATCGGCTGTATCTTAAGATAATAAATGTGCTTTTCTTAGTAATGTTTTCTGCTTTACAATTTCTTCTTCTTTGGCAAATTCGGCCAACGTTTTCGGTTCGGTGACAAATCCTCGTTCGAGACAAATCGGAGTATCCGGAAAATCCAACTCCCAAAAATGTTCGGGTGTCGGTTTATATTTAGCCCTATGTCTAGAATTTTTTGGAATGTGATGGTCGGGCGAAGAGAAACATTCGTAATAATAATCTTTACACTCGCGACACGTTTCGGCTAAGTACCGTTTCCTATCGGCTTTTTTTCGAGATAATTTTTCAGCGTATTTGTATTCACGATTGTTTCGAAAAAAAGCTTCCGAACATCCTTTCCAAATTAAATGTTTTTCGTAAACTCCCGTTTATGTGAAATACATTTATAGTTTCAATAAAGAAAACAGTCCCATAATTTTAATGCAATTTGGGGCCTATTCAGCTTGTTTTTAGAATGACATTTTTTTATATTTGCAATTTGAATCTTTTAAAGTGGCCTCTATGCTGTCGATCGAGATCAATTTCAAAACCAAGTTTTTCGTTTACAATTGTTATCTTTGCTTGTAGCCTTTTTATTGATATTCGTAGACAAACAGAAACAGATGTGCTGGAATAGTCTGCGCCCCCTCCCCTGGCCGTGTTTGAAAATATGACATGGCTGTCGTTAGAGCACAAATGACAAAGATTTATAAAAGAGTTTCTGTTAAATTTAAGTTCTTCTCTAAGAAAAAAGCTATAATTCAATATGCTAGAGAAACGTTTTAATTATTATTAGTATATGGGCCATTTCACAGTATTTTCTAAAAATGCAGAGTCCGCAACATGACACGTTTTTTGTTATAATTACATAATTTACAGTTTAATTATCACTAAATTTTATTGTCAAATAATGTGCTCAGCGCATTATTGGGAAATAAAATTTGGTAATAATTAAACTGTAAATTACGTTGTTATAACAAAAAAAGTTTCATGTTGGGGACTCTATATTTGGACAAAATACTGTGAAACGGCCCATATTTGTTACAACTGCATTGATTTGTTTGTTCACACAGCAACTGTAATTATATGGTTGGAAACGACGGCAAGAATACAAAAATAAAATAAAACGGGTCATTGAAAAATTATCGAGTCACAACTTTCATTTTTGCAGCGATGAGTTTCTCGGGTCGTGCCGAATGTGGTCCCGATGGGTAAAACGGCCTGGGATTCTATAGCGGACAGACAGACAGAATAAACCGCTTATATATAAGACGAGTAATAATGGATAAATGTAGGGTAGATGACAAGTACTGCATGGTAGCCTTTTTATTGATATTCGTAGACAAACAGAAACAGGTGTGCTGGAATAGTCTGCGATCCCTCCCCTGGCCGTGTTTGAAAATATGACATGGCTGTCGTTAGAGCACAAATGACAATCATCCCCCAGCCAGGATAGGGTCTTGGATCTTTGTAAAAAAAATTCCTTAAACTCGAAACTTTTAAAAAGTAAAATTATTTTTTAAATGTTAAATTTAATTTGCAATCAACAATTTTAAATCATTTAGAAAAAAATTAACAACATTCAAGTTTTAGTACATAAAATAAGATTATCTTAGGGATCCCTTTTGTACAACATCAATTTGTGATATAAATAAGGCAATTAAGCCGAAACCGTAGAAAATACAGATATGCCTTTGGGCATAGCAATACCATACAAATGCAAAGCTAAATTTTACTTTGTATTAGTTTTACAGATGTTTTACTTATCTTAAGGCTATTAGTCATTATTTACAAATAGAGCAGCAGTAATGATTAAATGTTAAGATGTTTATACATATTTTATTATTTTTTTTTTTGTCAATTCAATATACTCTTTTGATTGCAATGATACTTATAAATATTTAATTCTTATGACTACTTGATATTAGTTGATTACATATTCAAAATTCCGCCAAGTAACGAATGCACACCAACAGCTCAGTATGTCACAAATGAAGATGCTGTAAGAACATGGGAAACTGTTCCATTATGTGTGCAGAAATACCCACTAATTAGATTGGCTTCGTAAAAACTTTTTTGTCTACAAGACCTGCTGATAAACTAAATTTAAAAAGAAATTGAAAAAGGAGTGCCAAGGTTCTAGTAATGAGTGAATTTGAGATCAGCCTTATCAAATGATCAGATATTGAGTGATTCTGAAAATTTACTAATCAGAGATCAAGTGAGTACATTAGGCAATTTCAGAACCGAATGAACTTTTCAGGCAATTTCATGCATATTGCTCTATTATATATTTTGCTTCACGGTACTACTATATTTCTTGCATGAAATAACTACTAATCATCTACAAGGCAGGAAAAATTCACTTATAGCGCAGCTTCTCTTAAATATGCAACAATCTTATTCTTCTACTGCTTAATACATGAACAGTGAAACCTCACTTGCAAAGAAAATAAATAAATAAATAAATGGCATGCAATGCTTACATTACAAGTGAAATGAACAGTAGTAACTAGGGATGTACCGAGTAGCACTTTGGCCGAGTACCGAGTAGTTGTGAATAAAAAAAGAGTATTGATGTGCACATGAAGAATTTTGTATATATTGAAATGGAAACATACATTTTAACTACATAATATATAAAAACTAATGAAATAAATTGAATGCCTCATAATCTTCTCCTCCCCCCTCCCTCCCCGCACCCAAGGAAAAAAGTCTTTATTGACACTGTATATTTTTATTTACTTTCTTTTCATTTTTTATTTTTTTCTCGTTAACCGTTTACCTGCCAATGTTCCAAAAATGGAACATGATATTTGAGTAAACAGTTTCCCTAAAAATAATGTTTTGATTACGTACTCTTTTTCTAAGCTTGTAAAGCATGTTTTGAAGTATTTTTTGAATTTTAATTTGAATCTTTATCTATTTAAGTTTTTTTTTAATGATTTTTCGAAATTTACGAATTTTTTAGAGTTTTGTCGCTTCCCAGGAAAAAATGTCAGCATAAAACCTGTATTACAATACAGGGTTTTTAAAGGTTAGTGCAGGTTTTTCGGAGGGAGAACAAAAATGCAGGTTTTATACAGGGATTATTCCAGTAATATACAGGTTTTTAGAGAGCAAAAGGCTGCATTTCAAGTTTTAAAAGAAAGTAGCAGGTATTATACAAGGTGATGCAGGCTTTCGGAAGTCAGGTCGGGAATGCAGGTTTCGTTCTGGTAAACAATACAGGTTTTACAGAGGTTTTTCACATAGATTTTTTCAATTGGCAGTTGATTTATATTTTCGAATTTCAAACATTTTGAACAGATTTTTTTTTTGTATTTGTTAGTAATTAAGGGCATTTTTGTTTTGTCCATATTTATTTAATTTAAAACATTTTACGTATTTTCACAAAATTTAAATTTTTATTATGCAAAACGGTAGTTTTTACCCGAAGCTCTTCATGTGCACGTGAAATTCACTAAAATCAAGTTTATCAAGCTAAAATATTAATAAATAATAATAATAATAATAGTCGTGCAGCGTGCAAGTAAAATGTAAAGTTAAAACAAAGATGCCGCAATTGTACGCGTCTTCAAAGGGGCCCCGAAATCAAAATTCTAAAATAACCCACGGTTTCAATCCCTCCCCCCCCCCCCGAAAAATTCAGTCATTACGCAAGTAGATGCAGGCTTTCGGAAGTCTATTCGAGCATTGAGCTTTTTGTTCAGGGAAACAAACAATTCAGCTTTTACAAAGTTTTTCTTCTCATCGATTTTTGAATGAGCAATAATTGTTATATTCTGCATTTTCGAATTGACATATTTGTGAACGTAAAACAACTAATGTTTTTTCCTTTCAAGAACTAAAAACATTTTCTTCCTCCTCAGAACTGTTAATAATAATAAATTTAATAAGTCATCAGTCGGTGGAATACGGCTCACGCAGTCCGATACTGCGCATGCGCAATGTTTCTAGGCGGGATGTTTGGTGAAGAAAGTGGCAACGCCGCCATTGTTTTGGTACACAAACATGGTGTGCATGGTTTATGTGTTTATAAAAGATAAGTATTATTTTTAATCCTCTTTGAATCTGTTTTAATACCAGAGCTCGAAAATTATTTTACCCGAACTGCCCGGGGCATGTAAAAATCGGGCATGATTTTCTGCTCCTACAATGCCCGGTGGGGCATGTAAGTTTTTAATCGAATATTTCTTTCTAAAACTTATGTTTTTATTAGTATGCAATAAAACAAATTCTGGGCATGTAAAAATTTTTTTCGGGAATGTATTTTTTTCCTTATAACGGTCGCAAAAAAGTCGTGTATTGATAAGGTAAAATTTTTGTTTTTGCTCGGATTTCGAACTGTTATTTTACTTGAGCGATTGCACAATTATTTGTTTTCCTGGGATAAAGCATTTCAATTTCTTAAACTTTTACTCCGTGGACGTTTCGTGCTAAGCAACAGGTTTAAATCCAAGTTTTAAATATTTTAGAAAACATGGGGAAAAGTTTAAAACTAATTTTTTTCAAGGCAAAAAAAATAATAAATAAATAAATTTTAATATCGTGACGTGACTTTTTGCACGTTGCACTCTTAGTGCATAAAAAAAGTATCGAGTAGGTGGGATCAAGGGCTAAACAGACATATTTTTAATTTGATCTATATTTCTTCGAGAAAAAGGTGTGCAATTTTTTGTTCTTTAAATCAAAATAGTTCACCAGGTTTTCATTTATTTTACATCAATGCAGTAAATTTTGTGCTTAAATGTAAGAGGAAAATATTTTTTAAAGTAGTATCTGAATTAAGTACGTGAAGATTTAAAACTTAAATCACCAATATCCAATTTTGAGCTAATCTATAAATATCACATTTGTGCTTAGCAGAGTGCGGAATAGAGATGTTTGTTTATTAGCTGCAGAATTGAGGCAGTGAGAAGCAAAGGGTTGTAAGTGACAAAATTGAAAATTTAGTGACAGATGTTGCAAATGATAGGGAATGTGACAATAAATATTAGTGATTGTTCTCCAACAGGTGCTCCGCTTCAAACTGATTTAGAAAAAAAATGATATTAAAGTTCCCATAAAATCCAAACTTGGAAGGTGTTTTTCCCAGAATTGTTTTTTGGTCACTTACATCCATTTGCTTCTCACTGCCCCAATTGTCAAATTTAAAAGCTGCAAATACGGGACAGCAGGGGCATACTGACAGATCGCTCGGTACAACCCAGGAGATATTGGATATCCGGTTCGACTACTGCAAAAAATTTTGGTATTTAAACTTTAATTAATTATTAGCATATTTTGAATGTGTAAATTAACTTGTAAAACCTCCCGCCCCCGCAGCAGGAATGCACTCCCACAGTTGTAAATTTCATTCACACTCACAGAATAATATAGCATACTTAAAATTTCACCAAACGCCCCTTAACGTTTTGCTGAAAGGGAGGAGGTCGGATTGGGAACTCGCCTTTTCCTCTCCTATGCTACTGCAGACAAGGGTCGGTCTATATCGGATATCCAGAAAAAAATCAATATCTTGGCAAGAACAAGGGACTTGTTGTCCCGCACTGAAATTTCACAGGACACTGTACAGTTTTTCAAAATATATGGTTGTCCCTGATTTGTAGTCGCTTATTTGAATAGTGGTCCAACTGTATGTTTCTTTATTTTGAGATATGAAGTGTTACAATCCGGTGAGTGATACAAATTGTATGGTAGAGATGTTTGAGTTTACTACTTCTGTTGATAAAATAAGCGGAGGTGTACAAGATGTGAAATATGATGGAAATAACCTTGTGTGAACATAAAAGTGTGTCTATATGGACTTGTTTATTAAGCAGATGTAGACTGCTATTGAAACAAAGCTTTCGTATATAGCAAAAAAAATAGTAATTTTTTTATGCAGAAAGTAAGTAAGCATTTTGTGTTATGCATTATGTGCCTAAATTTTGCGATTATTGGTATAATTTAAGAATAATGAGCAAAAATCCACATCTCTAGTTATGGAAATATATCTAATGTATAAATATACAATTTATTTTCTTTATTTAGGGAATTTTTTTTTTTTATTTTTTAGAACAGATTCAAGAAGAACTTTAGCAATGAGTACTGAATTTCTCAACAAGCTTAGATTTGATTTGATTAATTAATTATTCTTTTGCAGGAATGTAACCATGGAGTGAGTGGGTGAATGGCAAAAGCTCATATTTTTTCAAAATTAATTTGTTTATATATTTATATTTTCTACCGCCTATTCTTACACACAAAACTATATATATTTTTTGCCATTTTATGTTTTTTTTCGTGAATGTGCAAATCTTTGTCAAGTAAGAAAAAAATGCTAGGTACCAATGATGCAGGGCTGCAAAAAAGCCGGCCTTTTTGAAAAAAGGCCGGTCTTTATTGGCTTTTTTCAATTAGACACAATATTATTTACAATTTGCTCATATTATGTCAATTTGTGTTGCTATTGTCGATTTGTGTAAACTCAAATCTTTCTTTTAATGGAGTTTATTTAAAACTAGATTCAGGAATATTTTGTTACACAAGCTAAATGTATTTTACAATACGGATTACTTTTTTGGGTTCGCGGGCTTAATTTTGCGAGACTCTCATTAAACCTGCACCTAATATTATAGCTAGTACACAATTAATTTTTTTCAACATAAAAGGAGAAAGAAATTAAATCCAGGTTGGGAAAGAGGAATCGAATTCAGCTTCTTCTATAGTAGAGCACAATACCTTATCTTAATAAATATGAGAGGCTATTCTATTACAGATTCAAGTACATATTTCTCACTTAAAATTGATTTTAACATTAAGAATTTAATTACTTTAAAATAAATCAGAATACTGAAACTTACAATAAAGAACCTTGTTCATTAATTTTTTTCTAGCATACATTTAACACTACAAACAAAAAAGTCTTTTGCTCAAGGCAAGAAGAGTAAGAAAAACAGGGAGTTGAAGTACAGTAAAACCTCCCTTAACGGACACCTCCAAATAGCAGATAATTTTATAAGTCCTAGTCCTTTAATATAGGGTAAAATGGACCTCCGAATAGCGGCCAAAACCCCCATACCCAACACTGTCCATTATTCAGAGATTTTACTGTATTTCCTTTACGTTAACAAAATATTTAACATAATCCTAATTACCTAAACCAGTGATTACTTATAGCACTACTCATGGCAAAAATTTAAAAAGTCGCCTGTGGTGAGTAGTTGGCTCGCTTTTATATAAGATAAATTTTTTTATACACAGTATTAAATTTTTTTAAAGATCAATATCATTCTAGTACAATTTAATGTTGACCAGCAGGTCTGCTTCAAGATGGACATCCTTATTTTATACAATTTATTTGACAAATAGGTTTTTTTTAAATTTGGATCAGAGAACTAGTTAAGGTTCTGAAAAGGCATAAAAAAATTAAAGGTGCTTTAAAATATGCAAAAGGATTATTAGTTAAAGACTAAGGCAAATGAAATGATTGGTAATATATTTAGTTCATATAACAGTGTCAAGTGAACTTTTGAATTCTTAGTAATAATCTTTGAAAATAAATTGTTTAAATTATATTGAATCTAAATAAGTTTCTAATAAGGAGCACTTTCTTTTTGCTATTTCTGTAATGTATCATTCTATTAAATAATTTTCATTCTTATTTCAAGTATTTTGCTATTGCAGTAATAATTTAATTGTATAAACAATATAAATATAATTTTTTATTTAATACTTTTTGGAAAAAATTTTTTAAACATTTTTTAAATAAAAGCTGGCTTTTATCAGAAAAAGCCGGCTTTTTTAAAGCGGTTTAAACCAAAAGAAGCGGGCCAACTTTTTTTGGCCCGGCTAAAATCCGACTGCCCTGCAATGATGTCTAACTTTTATTTCGTAATCTCAAACCCTGCTCCTAATTTGGACAACCCTGAGCATTTATTAACTCTTATACTAAAAAGAAAATATAGATTATATATATTGTATACTTTAAATTTTATATTGAAATCAGTACCAAAGCAGTTTAAGTATTGGCTTGAACTGTTATACCTCACTCGCACTGATGGAACAGAGGCACTCTGAGAAATTTTTCTCAATACTTTCTTAATGCATGAAGTAAATGAATACACAGTGGATTGCCAACAAATTGACTATTTTGTGAGTAGGAATGATGTAAAAGTTTGAAGTCCCCTAGGTTTTTGTGAATGTATTAAGGCCCATTTTTAATCATTTTCTTTATTTAGGGAAAAATGTTTTTATTTTTTAGAACAGATTCAAAGCATTTTAGTAATGAGTACTGAATTTCTCAACAAGCTTAGATTTGATTTGATTAATTAATTATTCTTTTGCAGGAACTTATCCATGGAGTGGGTGAATGGCAAAAGCTCATATTTTTTCAAAACTATTTTTTTATATATATTTATATTTTCAACCCCCTATTCTTACACACAAAACTATATATATTTTTTGCCATTTTATTTTTTTTCTCTTGAATGTGCAAACCTTTAATAAAATATATTTGTTAATGTTTCAAAGTTATTAAAAGGTAAGTGAAATAATTTAAAATTTTTTTAAGTTAAAGAATGGTCTATGGTTATATTTTTATGAGGAAAAACAATTTGGAAGAATTAGGCTTAAGGAATAATTTTCATTTTTCTACAAAACAGTAGAACTTTTTTGCTCTTATTAGTGAATTTCATTTTTCAAGCATTGTTAAGTTTTTGCTTTATTGTTTATTATTATCTTATATTAATTTATTATTGTTTATTTGTTGAACATATGAATATATCGCATGTTTCCATGGCTCTCATATATTGCACTTGTTAGGTAGTTACTCCAAGTTGTACACAGTATTATCGTTAAATTAGTTGATAGCATGCATAGCCAATCTAATTAGTGGGTATTTCTGCACACATAATGGAACAGTTTCCCATGTTCTTACAGCATCTTCATTTGTGACATACTGGTGTGCATTCGTTACTTGGCGGAATTTTGAATATGTAATCAACTAATATCAAGTAGTCATAAGAATTAAATATTTATAAGTATCATTGCAATCAAAAGAGTATATTGAATTGACAAAAAAATAATAAAATATGTATAAACATCTTAACATTTAATCATTACTGCTGCTCTATTTGTAAATAATGACTAATAGCCTTAAGAGAAGTAAAACATCTGTAAAACTAATACAAAGTAAAATTTAGCTTTGCATTTGTATGGTATTGCTATGCCCAAAGGCATATCTGTATTTTCTACGGTTTCGGCTTAATTGCCTTATTTATATCACAAATTGATGTTGTACAAAAGGGATCCCTAAGATAATCTTATTTAATGTACTAAAACTTGAATGTTGTTAAATTTTTTCTAAATGATTTAAAATTGTTGATTGCAAATTAAATTTAACATTTAAAAAATAATTTTACTTTTTAAAAGTTTCGAGTTTAAGGAATATTTTTTTTACAAAGATCCAAGACCCTATCCTGGCTGGGGGATGAGGATATGGCTGGTCGTCAAAAGTTTAATTATACAAATACAAAAGTATTTGTATAATTAAACTTTTAAAATGATTATATGCTCAAAGATTGCTATTGCTCAAGATGCTATTTGAATAAGTGCAAAATTTTTTGTCGTCAATGGTTTACACTTGATTCATACTCAGTCAAAGTGCTACTAGGTACAGCCCTAATCTACATTATATCACTAGAAACAGTCTCTTCCTCCTCTGCAAATAAAATCTCTAAAATATTTTAGCGTGATGTAGATTTCTACTCCATAACTGTTTTAGTCCTTAGCTATGCGTGAACACCATGTGACGTTAAAACATACTTGATATCGTTTTCATTAGGGAAGATGTTACATTTAACAACTGTAAACAGAGGGATAGACTAGATGATGAATGTGAAGAGTGATATGTTTCACACATGTCATGGTTTTATGAATGTTACTACTGTTCATTTCACTTGTAATGTAAGCATTGCATGCCATTTATTTATTTATTTTCTTTGCAAGTGAGGTTTCACTGTTCATGTATTAAGCTGTAGAAGAATAAGATTGTTGCATATTTAAGAAAAGCCGCACTATAAGTGACATTTTCCTGTCTTGTAGATGATCAGTAGTTAGTTCAAGCAAGAAATATAGTAGTACCGTGAAGCAAAATATATAATAGAGCAATATGCATGAAATTGCTTGAAAAGTTCATTCGGTTCTGAAATTGCCTAATGTACTCACTTGATCTCTGATTAGTGAATTTTCAGAATCACTCAATATCTGATCATTTGATAATGCTGATCTCAAATGCACTCATTACTAGAACCTTGACACTCCTTTTTCAATTTCTTTTTAAATTTAGTTTATCAGCAGGTCTTGTAGACAAAAAAGTTTTTACGAAGCCAATCTAATTAGTGGGTATTTCTGCACACATAATGGAACAGTTTCCCATGTTCTTACAGCATCTTCATTTGTGACATACTGAGCTGTTGGTGTGCATTCGTTACTTGGCGTCTTTCTAAACTTTTTCGTCTACGAGACCTGCTGATAAGCAGGTCTCGTAGACGAAAAAGTTTTTGCGAAGCAAGATATTTGCTAGGGCTGAAGTATGGCTAGTGGCTGAAAGGAAGTGTCGGGTATGGCTGATTCATTGTGACCCGATTCAGCCTGGTTTTCCTGGATTGCAGAGAATAAAATGTTTACGGCTGATATGCATGGCAAAACTGATATGGGGCCCACCTCGACTCTCTACAGCCTTGTTATTCACAGTTAAAACCTGTATAGAACATACAAGGAAATCAAAGGCTTTTCGTCGTAGGTTTTTCGCAGTTATTTCGAGCTAAAAAAAACTGTATAAAACATGCAGGGAAATCAAGGGTTTTTGACGCAGGTTCTTCACAGGTATTTCGGACTAAAAAACCTGTATAAAACACTCAGGGAAATCAAAGGTTTTTGACGCAGGTTCTTCACAGGTATTTCGGACTAAAAAAAACTGTCTAAAACATGCAGGGAAATCAAAGGTTTTTCGGCACAGGTAAATCGACAGTTTTGTGCAGTGAACTTAGTCCGAAATAGCTGCATCTTTTACGCAAGTTTTTTTTTTAAAGGTTTTACGCTGACATTTTTTCCTGGGTTTTTACACGCAAATTTACCAAAAATCGGCTTTTTCACAAAATTATATAATATCCATTTTACATCTACAGAAGACTTCAATGTATGATGCTAAAATATTAGCAAATAACTTGGATGATATTTCAAAAAGCTACGCATGTTCAAAAAAGATTGTTCCAATTTTGGAAAAATGGCGGTTCAAGGAGTCGGACTTCCCGGAAAAGTGTCACTCTGTTCTACAGGGGGAATTTCGCATTCTTTCATTTCCTTATCTTTCTCTTTACAATGTATTCAAGCAGATGTTTTAAAAACAGGTGTTTTTGCAGGTGTGTAAGTTTATACTTTGAAAGGGTGCTGAGTTATGGTTAAAAAAACAATAAAAAGAGGGGGCGGGAGCCCAACGAGGAATTTGCTGTGCACCTGTCCTCTGACCATTGACTAAATTAACTAAGTTTAAAGTAAGTTATACCTACCTAAATACTTCTAGTTTATTTAGCTAAATGGTACTGAATGACAGTTACAAAGTCACGTGATATTAAATGAATACGGAATCTGAAAAAGCAATTTTCAAGGGGACTTTCAGATTGTTCGCGTTTTCTGAGCTATTACTAGCATTTATTTTTCTCAATTTCGTTAGACGCTTACCAAGCGTAAGCAAATACTAAAAAAATGGCAAAAAGATTCGTAACTGTTGAACAAGCTGTGGCGTATTTAGAAACCTTATCAGATTCGGATCTATCTGGTACAGATATATGCGAGTTACCTCCTGATGAACTAGGTAATATACTTGAAGAAGAAGACATCATAGAACATGATTTAGATCCAATTATGCCAACTGACGTGTGTGTAATGGTAGACATTCCTTCAAACAACTCTGGTGAAATTTTTCCAACAAAATCGGGGGAAAAAAAGGAGTTACGCGCATTAGGAAATGAAAGTAAAAAGAAAACGAAAGCAAATATCACGTAGCGGAAAGAATCTACTTTCAATGAACAAATCAAAACTGAAGATATTGAAACTCTCCGGCATACATTTCCAAACATGATGAATTTTCACGAATTAAAATTTTGCCTTTGGAGTTCATAGAACACTTGACGCATATGACTAACTTATATGCATTACAAAAAGGAGAAACACTTGATGTTGACAGTAATGACATACTACAGTTTTTCGGATTGCTACATTTAAGTGGCTATCATACTGTTACGTCTGAAGACATGTATTGGAGCAGTGCAGAAGACACATCAATACCAAGTGTGCCAACAGTTATGCCACGAAATAGATTTCGAAAAATAAAAAATAATTTTCATTTATGCGACAACAGTAAATTAAATAAAGATGGCTTAGCAGTAAATTAAAAAAAGATATATGGTACCAACTACTCAAGGAGGATGTGTAGTTTGTAAAAAAAAAAATACCGCAAAAAAAAAAAAATGTGTGAAAAATGAATTCACTAAGAATGCTTTATTTCTTATCATGGACATTGAATTTTCAGATAATTGAAAACGTATGTTGGTGGATTCTGTAATGCAGGTATGTGCCAAAATATAAATTAAAAAAAAATATAATTTTCTGAAATAAAATATACTAAGAGCAAAAAATGCTCAAAAAATCATTTAGTGTAAAAAACTCTAATTTTGGGAAAAAAATGCATCCAAAACGCCAATGTTCCAAAAATGGAACACACTAAAAAACCAAATAAAAAAATTTTTTCTTGAAATTTTTTGATTATTCCATATTTATAAGGTATAAACATGATCAATTTCAAAAATTTATGCATATTTGGTTATCCGTTAATAGTTCGGCATGTAAACGGTAATAAAGTGATATTTTTTATATGTAATTCTATTTTTAAAACCTAAGATACAAAATTATTAATGTCAAAAAAAACTCAAGTTTATATGCACTATGACATAATTTTAAGATACGTTGATTTAAAATTGAAACACATTACTCCTTAGATACAAAATCAATCAGTTCAAAATTGTTCACTAGATGGCACTGCCTGAATGGATTAATTCTGCCCTCTAAGTAAGCAACAGAATAAACAATACTCTGCATCATACAATACTAATCAGTTACAAATTTATCTACTATTAGGAAACTTTTAAAAAATGACGAAATTTTTACAACTACTCGGTAATGGGCGAGTACTCGGCTGGAATTTTGCCGAATACTGAGTACTCGGCAAATTGGCCGAGTACTCGGTACATCCCTAGTAGTAACATTCATGGGCCCTAGTAGCCTAGTGGTTAGCACGTCGGACTTCCACCTGGAAGGTCGCACGTTCGATACCCACTGAGGACCACCATGTATACTTGGGGATATGTGCATGTAAAATCCGTAGACCCACTACCTCTCCCCGTGCGTAAGCAATCCTAAGGCCTCGGCTAACAGGTAGGGGTCTGGTGGAGAAAAGTAGTAACATTCATAAAACCATGACATGTGTGAAACATATCACTCCACATTCATCATCTAGTCTATCCCTCTGTTTACAGTTGTTAAATGTAACATCTTCCCTAATGAAAACGGTATCAAGCATGTTTTAACGTCACATGGTGTTCACGCATAGCTAAGGACTAAAACAGTTATGGAGTAGAAATCTACATCACGCTAAAATATTTTAGAGATTTTATTTGCAGAAGAGAAAGAGACTTTTTCTAGTGATATTGTGCCGAGTAGCACTTTGACTGAGTATGAATCGAGTGTAAGTAAGAACCATTGATGACAAAAAAGTTTGCACTTATTCAAATAGCATCTTGAGCAATAGCAATGTTTGATTTCATTAATTCATATTCATTTTATAAAAGTTTAATTATATAAATACAAAAATGACGACCAGCCATACTCTCATCTCCCCCCCCCCTCCCAGCCAGGATAGCCCTAGTCTTGGATCTTCGTAAAAAAAATTCCTTAAAGTCGAAACTTTTAAAAGTAAAATTATTTTTTAAATGTTAAATTTAATTTGCAATCAACTATTTTAAATCATTTAGAAAAAATTTAACACCGTTCAAGCTTTAGTACATTAAATAAGATTATCTTAGGGATCCCTTTTGTACAACATCAATTTGTGACATAAAAAAGGCAATTAACCTTTAGAATACGGCGGTACAGCATATGTACCGCAAAAAAGTTTGGCCTTCCTTACGGCTGCGGTACAGCATATGTACCAGATCTTTCGTCCCCTTCCTGAGCGGAAGGAAATCACCAGGAGGTGAGAAAGTAATCGAGAGTTATTAGCATTACTGTCCTCGCGACGATTCTTGGCGAAATACGCGGCGCTGATTTACTGTCTGGCGAGTATTTGGAATGTTTCTGTTTTAGACACACATATAATCGACGGATAACATTTATAGTCATATAAATACTCACTGAAACATAGCCAATCACTTGAACTATCTCGGGGAGGGGGGGGTGTCGAGGAGCACTGACTTTTAGATTTACAATGTATTTATACGTGTGTTTACGTATTATTACGTGTTGTGGATTTTTATCTATAAATTTAATATATTCCCTTTGCTCACCCCCCCCCCCCGCAGAAAATATTGAAATGACGAGCCTGAATAAAACTTTTAATATTTGTCATCTTTTGGTATTAATTTTAAAAAGAGTTATTCTGTCACGCTCAGAGCTCTGCCGCCCTGGGTTATAATCCAATTAGCAGCTCGATGCGCTGGAGGTCTATGCTTATAATTCTTCCTTTCTTGGTTTTCTAATAAAAACCACATGTACACTACGCGTGTCGAAGTCGTAATAATAAGAGTCCACCCCATCATGTCATACATCCCGGTAAGTGCATTGAACTAAAAATACAGCAGTGAAGCAAAAGATAAAGATAAACCATCGGTAGTGAAGGGAAATCAAGTACAATAGCTGCACATTGGGTCTTGCTTTTGTTAACAAAGGACCTCCCCCCGGAGCCATCAGCAGACAGGGGTTTTTTAGAAGCACAACAGATAGTTTGAAGCGAATTCTGTTTATCTTCGGTGAATGAGCACTTTCCAGTTACTATGCGAGTAAATCAACAAGTCATTGTGGTGAAAATAGAATAAAAGAAAAATTGTCTATTCATACCTGCAATTTTTAAGTGAATTAGGATAAAGTAAATCCGTTTTGAGGACATCAGTTTCAGCAATAATAATGAGGAGATACTTTACTTCCTTGTTCAGTTCGTGAAACCGCTGAAAACGCTGCGAATTACAGAATTCGTGTACTAATAATATACTTAAAATGTTTTACTTGTTTATTGAAGTTGTTGATAATGTTTTGCAGATATTTAAAATAATATATACTGTTATCATGACTTCGCACCTGAGATGTTTGTCGAAAACTAGGCAAATTACGTACAAGTCCTGAAAAAAGCAAATCAAAAATCACAGAGCGGAAAAATCGCAAAATAATAATAATATATATATATTGATGCTCTGAAACAATGAAAGGTCACTACTATTCAACTATATGAAACATCACTTTTTATTGTTAATTTTAACTCTAATTTGGGCAAAAATTTTGATTGCCTTTTTTTTGCTTAGCAAAATTTTTTAGACAAACATAGGGAAACTCCCCTTAGACTTCAATAATAAGCTGTAATTTAAATGAGGAAGAAAAAAAGCTGCATGTTTCCAAATTATTATTATTATTTTGATTTCTTCCTTTTTTACTTTTTTACGGAAATTAACTTTAGAAATAATATAATTACTTCGAATTGGCGATTGGGAGCAAAAAAATAGCAACTGATAAACAAAAGTTTATATTTTGGCAAACCTTCTAATGAAGTCAATCACACTCAAAGGAGGTATAATGGGAGTTAAGGACCCCCGTGGTTACACCGAGGGGAAAAATATTCCGTAGTTTTGCCGTTGTATGAGAGAATTTCGGGAGCTCGAGCGCCGTAACCTAAAGGTTAAGCCGAAACCGTAGAAAATACAGATATGCCTTTGGGCAAAGCAATACCACATACAAATGCAAAGCTAAATTTTACTTTGTATTAGTTTGCAGCGGTAGGCTGCTCAACTCGACCAACGGGAAGAGTGAAGTGAAGTCACGTTTGTTGATGTCGATTCCTTCCCACTTGCACGCGGTTGCACTTTGCTCGCTTGCACGCGTTTGCACTCGCTCGCTCGTACGCGACTGCACCAAATGTTTTCAGATAGTTAACTTGTTTTATACGTTATGTTATTTCTTGTTATGTTTAACTTGTTTCTAGTCATGTTTATTGTTGCATTAAAGTTTTGTTACTTAACCTCAAGTGTGTTGCTAGTCACCCGCTAAATCTGGTGTCCCGGACAATTGGAGTACTTTTCTGAAATGAACTCCTTCTGTTACACGTCGGAAATTTCGCCCGTTTTCCGCTTGAGTTTACTGCAAGAGGTTAGTGACATTTGCTGTGCATTTTTTATTCTCCCGCCGAACTGAACATTGTTTCCTGTGTGCTGCTCGCTACAAAGCAGAAAAATGCCGAATGAGGATGGCATACAAAAGACTGAAGTCGCACGTACTGCTTTGCGGCTCCCTGCATTTTGGAAAGCTAACGTACGCTTATGGCTCGCTCAGTGTGACAATTCTTTCGCGTTCAGCGGCATAGTGAGCGATGATACAAAATATTCAGCCCTTGTTTCCAACATCGATGCGGAAACTTTATCCCACGTATCGGACATTGTGCCTAATCCTCCACCTAGTGAAAAATACAAGGCTTTGTGTGACCGACTTATTGCTGAGTTCGAGGACTCGGAGCAGAAAAAAATTAAAAAATTGTTAATCGATTTGCAACTCGGAGATGAACGGCCCAGCCAGCTTCTTCGGAAAATGAGGGAACTTTCCGGAGGTCAACTTAAAGATGATTTTCTGCAGAGCTTGTGGATACAACGTATGCCTACGCACATCCAGACAGTTTTATCAGCATCCTCCGAACCGCTTGAAAAATTGGCAGGTATAGCTGACAAGGTAGCAGAAATTGTTTCCCCTTCATCAGTCTGTGCCACATCTGTAGTTCCCGCATCTTCAAGCCAATCTTCCATTGATGCCCTTGTGTTGCAAGTGGAAGAACTTTCTCGTCAGGTAGCTGAATTATCATGCGAACGTGTTTCTCGTGCTTCTAATTATCGCAAGCCTTACTGGCGTCGGAATCGTTCGAGCTCTCGCCATAGGAACAGAGCAGTACAGACAGAGGGGAGAAAATTTGTTTCTACCATCGACGTTTTGGAGATCATGCAATAAAGTGCTATGAACCGTGTGACTTCAACCAAAAAAACGGTGCAGCTCAGTCATAGCTGGGATGACTGAAGTCAATCTGAAAGCCAGCCGCTTATTTGTGTTCGACCGCAAGACTGGTCAAAAGTTTTTAATTGACTCTGGAAGTGAAATTTCTGTAATCCCACGTATATCAAATAGTCCCAAAGGTACCAGTTCTAAGTTTGAATTATTTGCTGCAAACAATACTAAAATTCCGGCTTATGGAGTGGCCATTAAAGAACTGGATCTAGGCCTTCGGAAACCTTTCCGCTGGACATTTGTCATTGCAGATGTGATCTCTCCCATAATTGGAGCTGATTTTCTGTCACATTTCAATATGGTCATCGATTTAAAAAACAAAAAGCTGATAAACTCGGAAACATCCTTGCACGCTTTTGGATCAATTGGGCATACAACACAGCCATCAGCTGTTACCATACGTGTTACTTCAGAGTATGAGAGTACCATTGCCGAATTTCCTGAGATAACAAATCCAGCATTACTGGGTAAATCAGCTTCCCATGATACTGTACATCATATAATAACACGAGGACCACCCGTCACAGCTAAACCAAGACGTCTACGCCCTAAATTGTATGCTGCTGTAAAGGCAGAGTTTGAATTTCTGCTGGAGCAAGGAATCATCCGGCCATCCAAGAGTTCTTGGAGCTCTCCTCTCCATGTTGTACCCAAGCAGGATTCAACAATTCGTCCCGTTGGAGAGTACAGGAAGCTTAACTCTGTGACTGAATTCGACAGCTACCCTACTCCTTATCTCTATGATTTTGCACATGCATTGCATGGTAAGAAAATTTTTTCCAAAGTTGATATTTTCAAAGCATTTCATCAGATCCCCATCGCGGAAGCTGATATACCAAAAACCACTGTGACCACTCCGTGGGGCCTATATGAATACACACATCTATGCTTTGGCCTTGCAAATGCTCCGCAAACCTTTATGCGGTTCATGCATGAGGTGCTCAGAGGATTGCCCTTTTGTTACGTCTATCTTGATGACATTTTATGCTTTTCAGATAATGAAGTTGAGCATAAGCATCATCTGCGGACCCTCTTTCAGCGTCTAAATACGTATGGCCTTAAACTGAATTTTTCCAAATGTGTGTTTGGTGTGTCAGAACTTGTATTTCTAGGCCACCTCATCACACCGCAAGGCATTAAGCCACTACCAGAAAAGGTCCAGGCTGTTTTGGAGTACAAGCTGCCAGAATCTATTGCTGCTCTCAGAAGGTTTTTGGGACTTTTAAATTTTTATCGCCGTTTTATACCACATGCGGCAGAGCATCAATTCCTCTTAAGCCAACTGTTAAAAGGTACTAGAAGTAAAAAGCGAGATCGGACTGAGATTACTTGGTCTGCTGAGGCAGTCAATGCTTTCCAGAAATGCAAAGAGGTCTTAGCTGAAGCAACATTGCTTGCCCACCCAGACCCATCAGCTGCCCTCGCTCTGCATGTTGATGTTTCGGATTTTGCTATCGGCGGAGCTCTACATCAGATCGTAGATTCTGAGCTGCAACCTCTTGGGTTTTTCTCACGTCAGCTCAACTCTGCTGAAATGGCATACAGCGCTTACGACCGCGAGCTATTGGCTGCATACTCATCAATTCGCCACTTCCGACACATGTTGGAGGCTAGGGAATTTACCCTGTACAGTGACCACAAGCCTTTAACATTTGCTTTCAGGCAAAAATTTGATAAGTGCTCTCCAAGACAGATTCGTCAGTTGGATTTCATATCCCAATTCAACACTAATATTCAACACATCCGCGGGATTAACAACACTGCTGCTGATGTAATGTCTCGCGTCTCTTCAATACATATGCCTAGCACTATTGATTACAACAGCATTGCAACATCACAGAAAACTGATCCCGAGCTTGCTAAGTTGTTGGCATCAGATTCCCCTCTACAACTTAGAAGAATCACCCTTCTTGAGTCTGATGTTGAGATAGTGGTTGATCTGTCAGCAGGAACAGCGCGCCCTTACATCCCCAAGGAGCAGCGACAACAAGTATTTTCTGCCTTACATAACTTGGCACATCCAGGTATACGTCGCACAGTGCACTTGTTAAAGAAACGTTTTGTTTGGCCTTCAATTTCAACTGATGTCGCTCACTGGGCGAAGCATTGCGTAGCATGCCAAAAATCAAAGGTTCATCGCCACACACGAGCACCCTTAGCATCCTTCCAAGAACCTTTCGGCCGCTTTGACCATGTACATCTAGACATCATTCGACCACTTCCAATATCAAATGGTTTCACGCATTGTCTGACAATGATCGACAGATTTTCCCGGTGGCCAGAGGCTCAACCTTTGAAGGAGATAACCGCCACTGCAGTTGCTGAAGGTTTTTTTACATGTTGGGTATCCCGTTACGGTGTTCCCTCCATTGTAACAACAGATCAGGGTCGTCAGTTTGAGGCGTCCCTATTCAAAGAGCTTGCCAGGCTGTTAGATGTGCACAAGACCCGTACAACTGCCTACCACCCACAATGCAATGGGTTAATTGAGGAGTTTCACCGTCCCCTGAAATGTGCCCTCAAGTGCTATGCTACAGAGCGTTGGACGGAAGTGCACCCTTTGCTTTTATTGGGTTTGCGAGCTGCACTGAAAGAGGATATAAAGTGTACCCCTGCCGAAATGGTGTTTGGAACTTCTCCCAGACTACCAGGAGAGTTCTTTAACCCGACGAAGCCAGTAGCTGACACAATCGATTTTGTCACTAAACTAAAAGCGCATATGTAGGAACTTCGACCGTTGGCGCCTAAGCAGCATGGAAAGCGCCCCATATTCATCCACAAAAATTTAGCCACTTCCTCACATGTCTTTCTTCGCAGGGACATGGTTAGACGTCCACTTCAGCAACCCTACGATGGCCCATTTAGGGTCATCAGCAGGACAGACAAGGTGTTCACGTTGGATGCAAATGGCAAAGGTATCACAGTTTCCATTGATCGTGTCAAGCCAGCATTTGTGTTGTCCTTACCCGAGGATATGGCTGTGCAGCCGTCACCACCAGTACAACTTGAGACTGTGCCACCACCATCGCAGCCTTCAGTGCCAGTGACACGATATGGCAGAAAAGTTCACTTCCCCGATCACACTGGATACTCCCCCTCCGTTGTCACTGGAGGGGGAGTATGCAGCGGTTGGCTGCTTAACTCGACCAACGGGAAGAGTGAAGTGAAGTCACGTTTGTTGATGTCGATTCCTTCCCACTTGCACGCGGTTGCACTTGCTCGCTTGCACGCGTTTGCACTCGCTCGCTCGTACGCGACTGCACCAAATGTTTTCCGATAGTTAACTTGTTTTATACGTTATGTTATTTCTAGTTATGTTTAACTTGTTTCTAGTCATGTTTATTGTTGCATTAAAGTTTTGTTACTTAACCTCAAGTGTGTTGCTAGTCACCCGCTAAAAGTTTTACAGATGCTTTACTTATCTTTGGTCAATTAGTCATTACAAATAGAGCAGAAGTAATGATTAAATGTTAAGATGTTTATAGATATTTTATTATTTTTTTTGTCAATTCAATAGTTTTTTGACTGCAATGATACTTATAAATATTTAATTCTTATGACTACTTGATATTAGTCGATTACATATTCAAAATTCGACCAAGTAACGAATACATAACAACAGCTCAGTATGTCACAAATGAAGATGCTGCAAGAACATGGGAAACTGTTCCATTCTGTGTGCAGAGATACCCACTAATTACATTGGCTATGCATGCTATCAATTAATTTAACGATAATACTGTGTACAACTTGGAGTAACTACCTAACAAGTGCAATAAATGAGAGCCATGGAAACATGAGATATATTCATAATATATGCTCAACAAATAAACAATAATAAATTAGTATAAGATAATAATAAACAATAAAACAAAAATTAACAATACTTGAAAAATGAAATTCACAAAGAGCAAAAAAAGTTCTACTGTTTTGTAGAAAAATGAAAATGATTTGTTAAGCATAATTCATCCAAATTGTTTTTCCTCATAAAAATATAACCATAGACCATTCTGCAACTTAAAACATTTAAAATTATTTCACTTACCTTTTAATAAATTTGAAACATTAACAAATATATTTTATTAAAGATTTGCACATTCACGAGAAAAAACATAAAATGGCAAAAAATATATATAGTTTTGTGTGTAAGAATAGGCGGTAGAAAATATAAATATATAAACAAATTAACTTTGAAAAAATATGAGCTTTTGCCATTCACCCACTCACTCCATGGTTACATTCCTGCAAAAGAATAATTAATTAATCAAATCAAATCTAAGCTTGTTGAGAAATTCAGTACTCATTGCTAAAGTGCTTCTTGAATCTGTTCTAAAAAATAAAAAAAAAATTCCCTAAATAAAGAAAATAAATTGATTAAAAATAGGCCTTAATACATTTATAAAAACCTAGGGGACTTCAACCTTTTACATCATTTCCACTCATAAAATAATCCCTTTGTTGGCAATCCACTGTGCATTCATTTAGTTCATGCATTAAGAAAGTATCCAGAAATTTCTCAAACTCTCAATAACAGAGTGCCTCTGTTCCATCAGTGCGAGTGCGGTACAACAGTTCAAGCCAATACTTAAACTGCTTTGGTACTTGTATACAAAAAAAAAACCCCAATATATTTTTTCTTTTTAATATAAGAGTTAAGAGTTAATAAATGCTCAGGGTTGTCCAAATTAGGAGCAGGGTTTGAGATTAGGAAATAAAAGTTAGACATCATTGGTACCTAGCATTTGTTTTCTTAGTTGACAAAATGTCCCACTTAGTGTGATTTAAAAAAATAACTCATATAGCTTAAACAGAATTGTGAACTGCTAATTGTTACCAGTCATGGTATTGTTAAAATTTTTTTTCCATAAAGAAAATATCATTACCCCCCCCCCCCCAAAAAAAAATATAAGAAAAATATAAAATTCAATGTTTTTTCCAGTTTTGCTCCCCCAAATCCAGAATTTCCTCATTTGGAAACTTAACATCACAACATTTTTGTAGCTTCTTAGCAACATTGCACCAAAGAAATCTTTACTATCCACCACAAACAATAGACTCTTGAATTGATTAATTTAATTCCATGTTTTCAAACAATTATTGGAAGCATGGCTTATCAGTTCCGTAAATAAAAATGAATAACTAGCGTAAATTAATATTTAATCTTTTTAAATAGTGACAATACTATAAATCCCGAATACTGTTTTTTTTTATTGCTCGAGGTGAAAGATATACATTAACTTGGACAATCTACTGTAATTAATATCTTAAGTACTTCCTTTCTTTCATAATTAGAAATATTTCCATAACTAGAGATGCGGATTTTTGCTCATTATTCTTAAATTATACCAATAATCATAAAATTTAGGCAAATAATGCATAACACAAAATGCTTACTTACAAAATGCCTAAAAAAAATTGCTACTTTTTTCACTATACGAAGGCTTTGTTTGAATAACAGTCCATATCTGCTTACTAAACAAGTCCACATAGACTCGCTTTTATATTCACACAAGGTTATTTCCATCATATTTCAAATCTTGTACACCTCAGCTTTTTATTCTGAATTTGTGCTTTTTTACGTTGTTTTATCTTTGTACTTACATTTTAGCACAAAGCATTTTGATCATTTGTCTTATACCTCAGCTTACTTTGTCAACTGAAGTAGTAAACTCAACCATCTCTACTATACAATTTGTATCACTCACCAGATTGTAACACTTCATATCTCAAAATGAAGAAACATACAGTTGGACCACTATTCAAATAAGCGACTGCAAATCAGGGACAACCACATATTTTGAAAAATTGTACATTGTCCTGGGAAATTTCAATGCATTACAATAAGTCCCTTGTTCTTGCCAAGATACTGATTCATTTCTAGATATCCGATACCCTTGTCTGCAGTAGTATAGGAGAGGAAAGGGCGATTCCCCACTCCGACCTCCTCAGTTTCAGCAAGACATTAAGGGGCATTTGGTGAAATGTTAAGTGTGCTATATTATTCTGGGAGTATGAATGAAATTTAAAACTGTAGAAGTGCTTTCCTGTTGCGGGGGCGGGAGGGGTTTACAAGTTAATTTACACATTCAAAATATGCTAATAAATAATTAAAGTTTAAAAATGAAAATTTTTTCCAGTAATCGAACCGGATATCCAATATCTCCTGGGTTGTACCGAGCGATCTGTCAGTGTGACCCTGCTGTCCCGTATTTGCAGCTTTTAAATTTGACAATTGAGGCAGTGAGGTGCAAAGGGATGTAAGTGACCAAAAAACGATTCTGAGAAAAACACGTTTCAAGTTTGGATTTTATGGGAACTTTAATAATTAATTTTTTTCTAAATCAGTTTGAAGCGGAGCACCTGTTAGAGAACAATCACTAATATTTCTTGTCACATTCCCTATCATTTGCAACAGTTGTGAAAAAATTTTCAATTTTGTCACTTACAACCCTTTGCTTCTCACTGCCTCAATTCTTCAGCAAATAAACAAACATCTCTATTCCGCACTCTGCTAAGCACAAATGTGATATTTATAGATTAGCTCAAAATTGGATATTGGTGATTTAAGTTTTAGATCGTCACGTACTTAATTCAGATACCACTTTAAAAAATATTTTCCTCTTACATTTAAGCACAAAATTTATTGCATTGATGTAAAATAAATGAAAATCTGGTGAACTATTTTGATTTAAAGAACAAAAAATTGCACACCTTTTTTTCGAAGAAATATAGATCAAATTAAAAATATGCCTGTTTAGCCCTATTGATTCCACCTAATCAATATTTTTTTTATGCACTAAGAGTGCAACGTGCAAAACGTCACGTCACGATATTAAAATTTATTTATTTATTATTTTATTTTTGCCTTGAAAAAAATTAGTTTTAAACTTTTCCCCATGTTTTCTAAAACATTTAAAACTTGGATTTAAACCTTTTGCTTAGCACGAAACGTTCCATGTAGTACAAGTTTAAGAAATTTAAATGCTTTATCCCAGCAAAATAAATAATTGTGCAATCGCTCAAGTAAAATAATAGTTCGAAATCCGAGCAAAAACAAGAACTTTACCTTATCAATACACGACTTTTTTGCGACTGTTATATGGAAATAATAAATTATTAAAACTTTTGATGTTTAAGAATAAATAAAGAGGTATTAACCAGGGCTCGAAAAATCTTAAAAATTTTACATGCACTACCGGGCATGTTTATCTAAAAAATACATTCCCGAACAAAATTTTTACATGCCCAGAAGTTGTTTTATAGCATACTAATAAAAACATTTTAATTTGTCATGTAGCATTATTCAGACAAAAAATTAAATTAACAGCTTCATAACTGAATCAAAAGTTATAGTAACGCTAAACTAAATCATTAAAAAAAGCACATTACAAATAAATATTACATAATAAGTAGTTACAAGCCAAAATTCGCATTTTGGCTTGCATTTAAATTGCATTACCAATTTTATTGTCGACATGCACTTCGGACAATATGTTATTTTTGAGCTCTGGTAAGGATGCGGTGATTTTTTAGTAAAATACGAAATAAAGTTTTAGAAAGAGAAAAGAAATATTCGATTAAAAACGTACATGCCCCACCGCAGGCCCGTAGCCAGGTAGGGGCCAGGACGGGCAATGCATGACCTGGAAAATGTTTTGCCCGTCCTAGCGTGATTAATTGGACCTTAATAATCTACGCTATTTCTTCTACTTTTTCTAGTTGTATAGCAATTAATCGTTCCCAAAGAATTTTTATGACGCATGAAAGAATGGCAGATTTAGCTTTCTTAGCATTCGAAAGAAAACGGACTGCAAACTTAAAGTTAGAAGAAGTGCTTAAAAAATTTAATACAACCAAACAAAGAAAATTGCAACTACATTAATTATTTTTATTGTAACGCACCGATACATGTTTTGTGCTTCAAAATCTTAATTTGAATGATCGTTCACATTAAAATTATCTTTAAAATATGTTTACTTTTTAATGTTATTTCATATATTTTATTAATTTACAAAACACATTCCTAGAATAAGCTTTAAACAATTCTGCCTTTTTTGTAAGTTTTAATCAAGTATTTCTTTCAAGACCAAATAATTTCAATATTGAATTAAATTAGTATTAGTTTCATTAATTGTTTAATTAATCAATTAATAAATTAAATTATTGCATTAATTATTGAATCAATTATTAATTTAAACTTTAAGAAAACCCCCCAAAATGGAGCAAAAATTCTAACATGTTAAAAAAAAATTGAAAAACTAGTCTGCCCCTCCTGTCCAAAAGTTTGCTCCCACTGGAGTCAGAGTCTGGCTACAGGTCTGCCACACCGGGCATTGTAGGAGCAGAAAATCATGCCCGATTTTTACATGCCCCGGGCAGATCGGGTAATATAATTTTTGAGCTCTGGTATTAAAACAGATTAAAAGAGGATTAAAAATAATACTTATCTTTTATAAACACATGCACGCCATGTTTGTGTACCAAAACAATGGCGGCGTTGCCACTTTCTTCACCAAACATCCCGCCTAGAAACATTGCGCATGCGCAGTATCGGACTATGTGAGCCGTATTCCACTGACTGATGACTTATTAAATTTATTATTATTAGCAGTTCTTAGGAGGAAGAAAATGTTTTTAGTTGTTGAAAGGAAAAAACATTAGTTGTTTTACGTTCAAAAGGATGTCAATTCGAAAATGCAGAATATAAAAATTATTGCTCATTCAAAAATCGATGAGAGGAAAAACTCTGTAAAAGCTGTATTGTTTGTTTCCCTGAACAAAACGCTCAATGCTCGAATAGACTTCCGAAAGCCTGCATCTACTTGCGTAATGACTGCATTTTTCGGGGGGGGGGGAGGAATTGAAACCGTGGGTTATTTTAGAATTTTGATATCTGTCTCCTTTGACGTCTCTGGAAGACATGCGTACAGTTACGGCATCGTTGTTTTAACTTCACATTTTACGTGCACGGCTATTATTATTATTATTTTATATTAATATTCTAGCTTGATAAACTTAAATTTTAGTAAATTTCACGTGCACATGAAGAGCTTCGGGTAAAAACTACCGTTCTGCATAATAAAAATAAAATAAAATTGTAAATTTTGCGAAAATACATAAAATGTTTTAAATTAAATAAATAGGTCGAAAACAACTATAATGCCCATAATTACTAACAAATACAAAAAAAAAAAAAAAAAAAAACATTTTCTGTTCAAAATGTTTGAAATTCGAAAATATAGATCAACTGCCAATTGAAAATATCTATGTGAAAAACCTCTTTAAAACCTGTATTGTTTACCAGAACGAAACCTGCATCCCCGACCTGACTTTCGAAAGCCTGCATCACCTTGTATAATACCTGCTACTTTCTTTTAATACTTGAAACGCAGCCTTTTGCTCTCTAAAAACCTGTATATTACTGGAATAATCCCTGTATAAAACCTGCATTTTTGTTCTCCCTCCGAAAAACCTGCACTAACCTTTAAAAACCCTGTATTACAATACAGGTTTTATGCTAACATTTTTTCCTGGGTTATGTTTCGAAAATGAAACTTGGCATTGAAAAATTAATGAATCTTGATATTGAACAGTTCCATATTGTTTTGGAATTTGATATTTCATTTTAAACATTTGAATTGATTTGTTGAATGAAAGTTGAATGTTGAAGATCGAGTTTTACTTACGATGTATTCCGAGAAAAGAAGCATATCCGAATCGGCAGGCAGACCGCGAATTTTACGACTCGTCCCCAATATTACGTTTTTGGAACTAACTTTATTTTACACAAAAAGCTATATACAGAAATATATACAATGATCTCATTAAATCATAGAGATGGCGCCAGTGCGGTAGCCGATCAGCGTCAATGAGGCAGACAGCCTTGAGGTGTCACATTAATAAGATGCAACAAGTTTACTGACATGAAATTTTTTAAACATATCCCTCTCTTTATCTTTGATATGTATTAGATAATTATTACCCCTAAATTTTTTAGTTATTTTAAAGGGTCCTTCATATTCAGGTTCAAGAGAAAGAATATCAGTGTTAATTTTGAGATAGACAAGGTCATTTTCTTCAAAATTTGGAATAGATCTACCCTAATATATTTTTTGTGATTCTCAAAATATTTGTTTTCATTTAAACTAACAATTTCTCTAGTTTCTGCTATATGTTCTTTTAATTGTTTTATATATTCAGATGGATTACTTTCATTTTTGCTAGTTATATGTGCATTTAATGGTAAGGTTAAATTCCTTCCAAAAAATAACTCAGCAAGAGTATATCCAGTTACTGCATGAACAGAGGAATTGAAATGTAATTTGAAAAACAATAATTTTCTTGCCCATTCCCAACTGTTATTACACATAGAAGCAATTGATTCTTTGAGAATTCTGTGAGACCTTTCTAAGAGTCCATTTGACATTAGAAAGAAGTTTTTCTATGCTCTATAGCTAAAGATGATAGATAGCTTTCAAATTCATTAGAAGTAAAATTTGTCCCATTATCAGATATTATTGCCTGAGGTAGACCAAATTTAGAAAAATATTCATTCAATTAATTTATTATGGTTGATGATTTGATGTTGCTTAATGGAATATCTTCCAAATAGCGAGAGTAATTGTCGATGATTGTTAAAATAAAAAAAATATTGTTGACTGATCTGGGTAATTTCCCAACAATATCAATCGATAAGTTTGTCCCACACTTAGATCACCCTTTTCAATGAATTTTGTTTCTGTCAATTTTGCTTTTGGTTTGTTAGCAAGGCAAGCATCACAATTCTCAACGTAGGTTTTTGTATGATCTAGCATCCCATACCATGCAGAATACCTTTTTAATAAGTTATGTCTTAAATACCCCAAAATTTTGGTGGTCTAATTTTCATCATTAATACCCTTTTTTCATTTATGCAAAATTTATTTTTTGTGAATTTATCATTTTCCTTTAGTTTATATAGAATTTCCTGGGTGTTTTTACAATTTTGTTGACATTTGATAATATTTTCAATTTTTAAGTTTTCATTTACTTCAAATATGTTGACATTATTCACAACAGCATCAGTTACAGGCACTCTGCTTAAGTAGTCAGCTGGATTTTTTACCCCTTCAATATGCTGTATTTCATAATTGAATTCTTGCAAATACATTAACCAGCTACTAACAATTTCAGGCTGTTTTTGCAGATCAATATGAAAGGTTAATGCCTTTGCATCACTTAAAATTATAAATTTTTTGCCTTACAAAAGTTGATGGAAATGTTTAACCGAATCAACAATAGCAAGAAGTTCTCTTCTAATGGATGGATATTTTGATTCAGAAATAGTTAATTGTCTTGAATAAAATTCAATTGGCTTAAAATTTTCATGCACTTTTTGCATTAAAATTCCACAAAGGGAATTGTTAGAAGCAACAGTTACAAGATAAAAATTTTCCTCATCATTGATCTTTTTCAGAGTAGGTTTTAATAGCAATTGTTCAGTGATGGCATTAAATGCATCCTGACGTTCTGTACTCCAAACATATTCAACATTTTTTTTTGTTAAGTTAGTAATTGGTTTGGTTACTTCAGCAAAATTATAAATTAGATGACGGAAATAGTTAAACATACCTAAGAAAGTTTGTACCTGCTTAGTATTTTTTGGAATAGGAAAATTTACAATTTTATTTACATTTTCTGGTGCGGGTGAAAAACCATTAGCATGTAAGTTAAAACCCAAATAGGTGATTTCAGATTTGCAAATTTGAATTTTGCCTGGATACAAAGTTAGATTGAAATTCTTTAACCTGTTAAAAACCATTTGCAACAATTTCAACATTTCTTCAATGGAATCTGCTGCAACTACAATATCATCAAGAAAATATTGTAGATTGGGTCCCTTCATATCATCTAAACATTTTGAAATTAAGTTTGGGAATAGGAAGTACTGTTGCGAGATCCCTGAGGTAAGCGTGTAGGCTGAAAATTGCCAATTTCACAACAGAATGCTAATTTAGCTTTATCCTGATCTTTTAATCGAATTTGAAAGAATGCACTTTTTAAATCTAAAACAGTATAAAGTGCTTTTCCTGAAATATTATGCAATATGTCATTTATTTTTGGAAATTTTGAAGGTTTCTGTTACAGAATTTAATAACCTATAATCTATCACCATGCGGAATTTTTGCAATTTAGGATCGTGTACATAGGGGTTTTTTTTACAAATAATACAGGAAAACAATATTTATATGAAGAAGGTTCGATAATTCCTGCATCTAACAAACTTTGAATTTCTTTTTTAGCAAAAGTTTTGGCAATATTGGGTATAGGGTAGGGCTTCGTTTGTGTAGGAAATTCATGCATAAGAGAAAATTCAGGTATAACTTCATTAGTTGAATCAAGAGTGGCATAAGATTTTGAAAACACCTCTGTATTATTCATTAACATTTTGATGACTTTCTTTGCATCATCCTTATTTAAGTGTTTTACATCAAAATCACTATCTTTAAGTTCAGTTTTTCTTAGTTCATGAATTTCATTTAGTTTTAAATTATTAACTTGCAACACTTTTTTTGTGTAGGTTTGATTATATCATCTTCATTTATACCTACAATTTTACCAAGTTTAGTACCTTTGTTTACAATGATCTTTTTATCTGTATTATTTTCAATCAAGGTTGTAAAATGCTTATTATCAATTTCATTGATAGACTCATTTAATGTGTACTCTAATTTCTTTTTGATGGGAGTACAATTTTTTATCCCCTGAGACATACATAATTTGATCATTTTTTGGGAATGTGGATCAATGTCTATTTTTTCAGTAGCAAAAGCAAAATTCTCTTTTTGAATTTGCACGTTATTTACAACATTATTAACAATGCAAAGAGTGTCTTCAAAAAATTCAAATGATTCATAACCCACGATTAGTTTTTTTTGCGGGATGTCTAAAATGATCTTATTGTAATGGATGAAGTCATATCCAAGTATGATTTTATATTTATAACGCCAAGAATTTGGAGTTATATAAAATACCCCTGAAAACCATTTGCTATTAATTTTGAATTTTGATGATATAGCAGACATATATGGTACAGTATTATTGTCAATAGTATGAATTCTAACTGACCTGAACAGATAATTGGTTTTAGATTTATTTTTTATCTTATTGACAATTATGGGATCAATCAAACTTAAATTAGCCCCAGTGTCAAGTAAAGCAGGAACAGTTAGATCACCAAATTTCAACATGATGATAGGCAAAGAGTCAGATTCATTCCCATCGTTACAAGTCATTACATGTTTATCATTAGCATTTGTATTTTCCATATCACTTTTAGATGTTACATCAATTTGATTCTGTTTTTCATTTAAACTTTGAGTCGATTTTTTGTTTATACAGAATTTTTGTTACTCATATTTATATTTCATTATAAGTAACTCTTTTATTTTCAGATTTTGATTTTCTACTTTTACATTCTTATTTTCCCATTTTCTCTGATAGTTGAATTTTTGATTTTTGTCAAAATTAGTCCAATTCTTTGATTGTTTAGAGCTAGTATTTTTGGTTCTTGTTTGCTCTATTTCAAGACCATTTAATTACAAGAACCATTTATTAGTTTAAATTATGCTGTCTTCCCCCCATTCTTCTAAAGTTGCCTCTACTTCTCCCTCTCATAAAGTTACTTCTGTAATTATAATTTTGGTTGTTCCTACTATATAGCATATGCCTTTGATTTGAGTACCCATATTGCTGCGAAGTACTAGGAAAATACCAACACTCTGTAGCTTGTGGCCTTTGTTGCAAATATGACAGATATACCTTTGTATATTAGAATTGCTACTTTGAGTGAGGTTGTTGTTTGTTTTTAATTTTGACAATTCATCTACTTTTTGGGTCAATATTTCAATTTGTTTGTTGCTTTCAATTTGACTTTTTAGAAGTATCTCTATTTCAGAGGATTTAGTGATGTTTTCTATATGATTTTCTGTGATAGATAAGGCATTTTCGACATCACTAGCTATCTTTCCTATGATTTCAAATTCAGTCACCCACCTTTTCATAACTTCTATTCTAATGTCAGATCTCATGCTGTCAAGTAATTTTTGAGCTTTCATTTTTTTTGGCGAGTTTCAAAGTTTCCTTATTACTGTTTTTATCTACACCGAGATATTCATTAGTCACTTTTTCAACCTCTTCAATGAGATTGTTGATCCTTTGATTGGTTTTTTGAGTTAAAGAATTAAATTTGTTTTGAATTTCAGAATAGCTTAATTTTTGGGAAAATTTGGCTTTCAAAAGTTTGACCGTTTCTTCATATTCATTTTCTTTATCTATTACAGCTTCACTGACTCTTAAAGCTTTGCCGGAAGGATTCAATTTGAAAATTAAACTCTTTTTATTGTCATCCCACTTTTCTAATTCCGCAATTTGCTCTAAATTATTTAGAAAAAACTGTAAATTATCATCTTTGTCCCCATTAAATTTTGTAAGAGAGTTAGCTAGAGGAAAACTTTTTTTTGCAATGATCAATAATTAGTATTGCCATACCCCTAAATACATAAATTGCTATCTCAAATTTGAGCTGCTATACAAATATTCATATGCATAATTCTAAAATACAATTCAAAAAAAATAAATACACACATCATGAATACCATTCTAAATTAGAAAAGAGAGCAAATTAACATACATTGCAGTTCTAGATATATTTTTTGTTGTATTCATTTCTACTAAGATCTAAATTCCAATGATTTAAAATTTTTTACCCAATCAGTGATAGCAAATAACCAAGATTCACACCTGGACTTGTCGTGAAGCCCGACATAGTTTTTTGCACTGCTCAAGGTTCAATGCTCCCTCGCACTCCTGCAGTAGGTCACGTGACTCACAGTGAAGAAGAGCAACAGTAACTCGAACATTTATAATTGTACGATATGGCAACTCAGGCGCAGCCGCTGATTGGCTGGCGCGGACTTCGGCGGAAAACGTGGGAAAAGCGTTTGAGGAAACCCGGAGTGAGCCGCTGTTCCCCCCCACGAACGTGTTGCAAGTTTTTGCGGGTACCGGACGATTGGTACGCCCTGATCCGTGATGAATGACTATAGCCAGTGTCCTGATCCATCTATACAGTAGTTCATCCTGATATTTCTTCAAGTAGCGATGTCGCCTGATTTATCAGGAAATCGACTCCTGCCTGCGATCCAGTCAGTTGATGCTTCCCGATTTGATCTGATGTGACCAGTAACGTCTTGACCAGGAGAGTCTGCCATTTTTGGGAACGCGCCACGATCCGGAGCATGGACGCCAGGAATGTTAAAAAAAAGGCACCAGGTACATAGGATAGCAGCGTCACCTCACCCCTATCGTCAGATCCCCTTTTAGGTTTTAAAATAAATCCCATGTAAGAAGCCTAATTCCAGGTACTCCTTTTTGTCTTATTATACACATGATCGACCACGTGCTATCCCACCAAAAATCTGTTACGATCCAAACTTTATTGCACAGGAGCTTAGATGCTGGAAATGGATCTAAACTAGGGTTATTCTAAAACATTAATTAACGCAACGCTAAGTTTGTTTACGATCATTTTCGGCCTTCCACTTGAGATCACAAAAACTTAACCTAATTATCTCTCACCCCTCACCACATAACTTGGTGCGCATGACCATTCCAGCTCTTTGCTTTTCTGCAATACACAATTGCAGTAAACTATTTACATTTCTGTGCTGAATAACATGAACTAAAATATGAACTCTAACATCTTGAATTTATTCACATACTTTTTAAATGTATATTTTTGTTATTTTTTGCAATTCTAAAATTAGTTTCTATCGAAATTTATAGGGATCAGCATTATTTTCTGCATTAGTGTTACAGAAGTTTAAAACGAGGTAGTGTTTATGTGTTGTATTATCAGTGGTAAACATTTGATTGCATTTTTTTTTAGCAAAAAATATCTATTACCTTGTTTTAGGTACATTTATATGCATAAAATTTGATCAAAATGCCTAACACAAGGGGTAAGGGTCGCAGCAACCAGTCGGGGGGGACAACTCACTCATCGCAGGCACCCGGTAGTACTGGGCAATCACACTTGAACTTACAAATTCAAAATTTTGATGGAAATGAGAAATTGTTAAACTTTTTCTTCTCGCAGTTAAATGATGCTGAGAAATTTAACCAGTCATGATTCAATTTAACCCTGAAATGACCTTAAGTTTGATGAAGTCAAAATTAACTGGGAATGCGTTAGAATATTTTCTTGATTGCCCTGATTTTAAAGAAGTATCTGATGTACAGGAGGCAAAGCAAATTTTCCAAAGGTTTTTCACTTCTTCAAACGTTGTCCCTGTATCAGAGTTCAATAACATCCAATTATTGCCAGGTGAATCAATCAAGTCGTTAGCTCATAGAATTGATTCAATGGCAATAAAAGTGTATCCCAATTGTGACAAAAATGCATTACATCAGATAAAATATGTACAGTTCACTAATGCCTTGCCTTCAGATCTGAAGTGCAAAATTTTGGAAAGTGAATTAAAAGGCTATGACGAGACCGTCAATTTTGCACAAAAGTGCCAGGATGCACAAATATCATCCTGTCTTGTCGATTCTCATATCAATAATCCATACCAAACTCAAATACGGCAGATGCAAGAGCAGATAAACGCTTTGCAAGCTGAAAATAACATTCTTTGTCAGTTATGTGACAGTTGGGGTCATTCCGCAAGGGAATGTAAATCTTTTCAAGAAGATCAGCAGTCTAAATTTCAAAGACAAAGAAATTTCAGGTCTCAACCTTATGATCTCAGACATGATCGTCAAAGCCAGAATAAAAATTGGAGGGGCAATAACAGACGGGGATCATATAACAACCATATAATGTGTCAATTCTGTGGTCGTCAGGGCCACACGTTGTTTTCATGCAGAGAATATCAGGCAATGAAGCAGAATTCTGGTCATTCTCATTTCAGAGGTAGAGGGAACTCAAATAGAAATAGGGGAAATTTTTATAACAACAATAGGGGGCAAAATTATCAAAATAACAATAATTATCATGATTTAAACTAGTTAGGAGACCTGTACTGGCTGATGAGTCAGGCTCCCAAAATGTTTTTGCATCAGCAAATGAAAAACAAGCTCATGAGACTGACAATACTCATGTAAAACTTGTAAGTAAAAATGTAAACAATGATACACAGCCACAAAATTCTTCAATAAATTCCAAAAATTTTATTTATAATGTGTCTGAAGAAAATAACATTAATTTACCTTTAATCGAAGGGTATTTTGGATCACATTCCACCCATTTCCTTCTGGATTCAGGATCCACAATTAGTATTTTGAGCAAACAAACTTTTGATAGTGTTAAATACAAATTTTTACCTAGAAAAGTGTCTATCGCAACCGTAAATTCATCTGTAGATTTCTCAGGGTGTGTCGAAATATCCTTTAAATTGACCAATGATCATTTTAAACACACATTTTTCATTGTCGAACTACCTAGAAACTCAAAATTTGATGCAATATTGGGGTTTGATTATATGTCTCGACATAAAATTTGTTTGCATTTTGATAAGAATTGTATATCCATCAACAATAAGTATTTTCCTTTAGTTAGCACTTGTGCACCAAAAGAAATTCATGCAAAGCTTACAAGAAAACTTGTAATTCCTCCCAATGAATCTTGTTATGCCCTTGTAAGTCTTTCTGAGCAAGGGTATGATACTTTTCTTTTTGAACCGACTGTGAAAAATGAATATATTGAGTGTCACCCAACTATATATAACCTAAATTCTGATTTTGATCAAAATGTAAACATTTTAGAAGTTGATAGGGATGAAAACAATTCAGATTTCCAAAATCAAAATTCATCTTTTGTATCTAAAAAGGGGGAAAAATATAAATAATCAAAAGAAATTTATATTTTCATCGAGAATTTGTCGAAAACAGAAACTTTTCATTTCAATAAGGGTCAAATTTTGGGGAACATAATGTCGAATATTGAAATTCAAAATAATGAACCTGTTGAAACTGGGACTGAATATCTAAATTTAATTAAAGCTACTGATGAAATTTTACAACAAAGGAAAAATGACTTGAAAGAAACTGATTTTGACTTGGCCCATTTAGATAGTAAGCAAAAAAAGACCTAACAAATGTCTTAATGAACCATTCAGCTGCATTTTCAAAAAGCTTACAAACTTTGGGATGCACAGATAAAGTCATACCAAAATTAAACTTCATTCATAAGAATCCAATCAAAACATTACCATTTCCAACCCCACAAGCCTTACAAAAAGAGGCGTTAGAACAAATTGAATAGCTACAAGCTGCAGGATTAATTGAGAGAACAGTAACCGAGTGGTCAGCACCAATGCTTTTGGTTCGTAAGAAGGAGTTAAATAAAAATGATCCACCAAAATTCAGACTTGCTATGGATCTTAGACTAATTAATAGCATTTTGCACTCTTCATCCTACCCCTTACCAAAAATAGCTACCATCATTAGTAATGTTGCTCAGTATAAGTACTTCATTGTGTGTGACTTGAAAAATGCCTATTGGCAAATTAAACTCCCTGATGAGTATCAAGACATGCTAGCTTTCACTTCCCCATTTGGAACATTTAAAAACAAGAGACTTGTTTTCGGTTTGAAAAATTCTGCAGGGATCTTCCAGTCACTTATGGATGGGATCTTAGATGAAGTTCATCTCTCAGGGTATTTTGCTTACCAAGATGATGTTTTGATTTGCTCTAATAGTTTTCAGGAATCTTTAGAGAAAATTGCAGTATTACTTGATATATTTTAAAAATACAATATCACCCTAGCTCCGGAAAAATGTTCATTTCACAAAACCACGATAGATTACTTGGGCTTCAATATTTCTCAGGGTATGGTTTCTCCTGTAAAAGCAAATATTGTTAAGATTACTTCCTTCCCTTTACCCAAAACTCCTCGTCAAATTAAGAAGTTTATTGGTTTGTGTGGATACTATAGAAGTTTAATTCCTTCATATGCTGAACTTACAAAACCACTCATTGATTTAACATCCAGCCATGCTAAGTTCAGTTGGACTATGGAACATACTGAAATATTTGAAAGATTGCAGAAAATCTTTTTCACTGCTCCTTTTGTTAAGCTTCCTGATTGGGACAAAGAGTTTGTCTTAAATACTGATGCTAGCTGTGTTGCTATTTCTGCTGCGTTAATGCAGAAATTCGATGATAAATTACATCCAATAGCCTACTTTAGCAAAACGCTATCAAAACATGAAAAACGTTATCCTGCCATCAAGCTCGAACTCATGGCAATTGTAAAAGGGGTCCAATCTTTCAAGCAATATTTATATAACAGACATTTCCAAATTCTCTCAGATAGCCTCCCAATCCAGCATTATAAGAAAATATCATCCCCAGCTGACTTGACTACTAGGTGGTTAATGCAATTGAGTGGATTTTCATTCGAAGTAACACACATCAAAGGGAAATTTAACGTGTTGGCAGATTTCCTCTCAAGGGTACCTGAAGAATTACCTAACCAAAATCTTGAAACTAACCCTGAACTATTAAATTCTGACACAATTTTACCAGTTGTTAGTATTGAAGATGAAGATGAAACTGCATGTATTTTTGAATCATTGGAAAGTAATGCAAACAATACCTTAAGTAATTCTTGCAATGAACAGGTAATTAATGTTCAACCAGACTCTAGTGCTCATATTTTGCCTGAATTACAAAACTCTGATAAAACTGAAAATGTTGATTTCATAAACTTTTTAGCTATTTCCAATTCAACCACCCAAGATCCTGTGTTAGAAATTTCTGATGCAACATTTTATCAGGAACAACTAAAGGATCTTGAATTAGCTGAAATTTACAATAAAATTAAAAATGCTAGGGGTATAAATTCCAAATTAGAACAATATTTTATTCATCCTGTCACTAATGTATTGATGTATGCCTTTCAGGATAAGAAATTGAACAAAGTAGTTCACAAAATTGTTGTACCTACCTCTCTAAGACCAAAAGTTCTGGCAATAAGTCACTTATCTCATCAAGGGTTGTCTCGCACATATGAATTTGTAAAACAAAAGTACTTCTGGGTGGGAATTTATTCTGAAACTGTAAATTGGGTTTACTCTTGCACTAAATGCATTCAGTTGAAGCCTTATGCAATGCAACAGGCACCTATAGGATATTCATATATTCCTTCGTTCACTAACGAGCAGATTTCCCTTGACATTCTTGGTCCAGTAGGACGTCAACAATATTATGTTCTTACCATTTTAGACAATTTTAGCCGTCACATGCAGTTATACCAAATGTCCAATATCACTGCTGAGACTGTGACTAAACATTTATTTTCTTACATAACTACTTTTGGGCAACCCGCTTTGATCTTAACAGATCTGGGCACTCAATTTACAGCTGAAGTTTTTGAGTCTTTGTCAAGAACGCTAGGTATCAAATTCATTCATACATCTTCTGGTAGACCTCAGGCAAATGGAAAAGTGAAAGAATGAACACTAGTATCAAAGCAACAGTTTTAGCCATGCAGGAAGAGGGATACAGGTTTGATCATGCCTTGCAAATTCATCAAAATTTATATAATGGTTCAATTCACAGTTCTACTGGGTTCACCCCAAACTCTCTTCATTTTAGTAGAGAACTTTCTTTAATTTTTGATACTTTTAATCCGGATGTAGAAGCTGTCCAGCTAGATAAAACACAATTTTTGTCCCACATTCTTGAAACTTTGCAAAAACAATATACTACAGCCTTTTCCAATTTACAAAGGAAACAACATGAGCAAAATATAAAGCAGCATGCAAATGCAAAATTAAGCAATTTAAAGGTGAATCAGACTGTATATCTAAGATCAAAAGATAAATTCAAACCAAAATTTACAGGACCATATCAAGTTGTTGAAAGGTGCAACAATGTTAATTATGTAATTAAGTTTGCTAACAATCCTCATGCTAAAGCTTTCAAAATTCATGTTGATCGGTTAAGACCAGCAATAGAAAGAAAACCACATTTACAATGCAATAGTTCAAATGATGAGGGTCAAACTCAGAGATATCAAACCAGGTATTATCTAAGAAGTCGCCAGTAAATCATTTCAGTTCTCGTTTTGAGTGCACGCAAAACTGAATTGTTTGTATGATTTCATGCCAAACTTGTTTGTTTACAGTTGTTATAATTTCGTGCTGGCATCATGTTGTTTTGTTTACAAACTTGTTTGTTTTGAAATTGATTTTTTTTTTTGGCTACTCATATACTACCTCAAATGATTCCATTTCATTCTTTTTTGTTGGTTTAGCTTATGTTTAGTATTTGGGTACATTTTTTGCCTGTATGATTTCAAAATTTTGAAAGGGGGAGACGTAACATTTTTGGGATTTCATTGCACTTTTGTATGCTTTCCCCTTACAATTATGTGATTGCACTAGTTATTACCCTGAACACCAGATGTCTCCGATTATTTTTTTGTACATATTTTTAAACTTTTAAAATATTTTTTTACTTATTTATATGTAACAACAATGTTAATGCTTTCATCACAACAATGAAGTTAATGTGTACACCACAAATGAAGTAACTGATCTTTATTAAATAATGTATGTCAAATGAAACAAAGTGCTTAGTGAAGAGAAATGATGTTGTTCACTGTGGTAAATGTTGAATAACATAGAGTAAATTTTTGTCTATTGGAAATATACTATATTAGAATATATTTTTTTCCAAAAACAATGAATATAACCAATTCGTCACTACTTCTAAACAGAAGAATTTTCAGTCGTCACTATACTCTTCAATTGGTTTGTTTGTGTTTTTTAAAGAAGAAAGTTGTATTTAAAGAATAAAGTTGTAGTGATGCATTTTACTGTACCTATTTTTATGTAAATTTTTTTGGCCACATATGTCCTGAACTGCACATTGTCAGGAAGTTTTAAGGATCCTTTGTTTTTTCGCAACCATGAAATTAGAAAGTATTTGTTGTGTTAATTTTACTAGCAGATAGTACTCGAGTAGTCTCCTGGTAAAAATATAAGTAATTTTTTCTCAGTCGAACCAGCTTCCATTTGTCACTGTGTTTCAGATGATTTTTTTAGTGGAAACCTTAATTTAAAGTTTTGTTCTGTGATAACATTTTTGAAGATATTGAAGTTTTTTTTTTTGGGTACAATTAAGATTTTAGTCAACTAAGATTGCATAAAGAAATGTATATAAAAATTTGAAATGAAGTGCTGCTTAGAATCAGAACAATTAAGTGTTTTTGCTGAAAGTTCGTTAGGTGTTTATCTTTGATTCAAAAAAAAAAACTTATGTAGTTAAATTATTTAAATCAGTTTTTATGGTTGCGAACACTTGTATATTTTTAATGAACCTATGGTATGTTTAAATTTTGTGTTGAATTGTATAACTTTTGTGCTTTTATGTGTGGTAGCGAAGAAGTATATCCTGTTAGCAGCCCATGTATTCAGCTGATCATGTATCCCCATGTACTGCGACAAGTAGGGTTGAGGTTTAGTAGCTCGTAGGTAAAATTTAATTTTTCAAAATTTGGGATTCCTGCAATGAACTTACATTTTTGGCCTAAATTTTTTTTGATACTGTATCCGGGGGGAGATGAAGCCCGACATAGTTTTTTGCACTGCTCAAGGTTCCATGCTCCCTCGCACTCCTGCAGTAGGTCACGTGACTCACAGTGAAGAAGAGCAACAGTAACTCGAACTTTCCAATTGTACGATATGGCAACTCAGACGCAGCCGCTGATTGGCTGGCGCGGACTTCGGCGGAAAACGTGGGAAAAGCATTTGAGGAAATCCGGAGCACTGTTAAAAAAAATCTACTTAAAAATAAGTACTTCCATGTACTTGTTTTTTTCTAAGTAAAATAAACTCAAAAACGAGAACATTAAGCGTTCAAATACAAGTGATGATTCTGATTTAAGAATGAGCTTGTGGGTAGATATAAATATAATCACTTGTTATTCTAATCGCATATTAAAAATAGCAAAAGAAATTATTTAGTGAATGGTTATACTATTATGAACCTTTTAACGTGCGAAACATACAAGTTTTCACTCTTCTAAATTACGTACTATATCTTGAGCAAATGTGTTAAGTCGCGCGCAAGAATACGCCGGTGATTTTGAAGAAATGTGTACTAACTAACCTAAACGTCTCATTCTTGTTCCGCGGCTGGTGGAAGTTTTGTTTTGGTTGAAATTACTGGAGTTCGGTCAAGAAAAAGCTGGAAGAATTGAAAATGAAGGAATTCTACAGTAACTTTGAAAGTAAGAAATATTATTTTACTTTTTATGCAAATAATCGTTATTTAATCAAATTCCATTGCCTGATTCTTAGCTAATATCTTTTGCACGTGTTTTGCTTGTGAATTTCAGAAACAGTTTCTCATCATTTCTTCTATATTTATAATTTTTTTTTTGTGTTTCATGTAAGTAGAATTGACTGGAAAAACTTGAATCCATTAACAATAATAAATTAACAAACTTTTCTTGTATGTGGACTAAGCAATATGTAGTAATATTTGTTTTCATTATTAATTAAGAATACATTCAAATAATCTTTTATTAATTTTTTTTTTTTCAAATAAACCGAACCTGCAATATGAAATTGAATATTGAATTCCGTCGTTAAATATAAAAACATAAGTTTTCTTAAATTAAATTAGCTATAAAATTTCAATCTTTTCGGGCATAACTAGATGAATTTTATGGTATAAAGCATTTTACGCTATTAAATAATAATTTATTAAATCAGTTGTTCAAAACAAATTATTCCAATAATTTTTTAAATTATGTGAAAAATTATTATAATCTAAAATTAGCATAATTTGCATATTTGCAATATCTTTTGTACTTTACGGAACATGCAAGGTTGTAATTGATACTTCCATATTTTAAAAACTTTGCATTTGCTGAGCAGCATATAACGTAAGTGCCAACCATTCCTTTTTTTTTCTTCCCTTGCATATCCGGAAAATAATTTTTACATTAAAGAAGTTTTAAAATGAAAACTGAACTATTTGCACTTGTGTAATCTGTTTTATTGTGTTAATTTCCTTTGAATGCAAACATACGACTATTTCTCTAAGTGCTCATGTATAAGTAATATGTATGCTTACTGACTGATATAACTTGCCCCAAAATCTGTTATTAAAATTTTTGTATTTCAACATTATTCAGATATTTGAATGCTAAATTTGTGAGCTTATATTTCAGGCATTCTAAATTTAATTTTTAATCTATTAAATGATTTATTCAGTTATTACTATTTTTTTATAAAGTATTGTATTAAAAAGGCGAAGTATTGACTATTATTGAGTATTAATTTTATCTTAACTCGAAGAACTGCCTTTAAGCAGCCTATTATTTCGATATTGTTTATTTGTACTTTTTGTTAGAAACTCAATGATGATCAAGAAGAAGACACGGAGCTAATTACCTGAACTTTTACGTTTTTTGCATTTTCGCCCACTTTTTCACTTTTTTTTAAAATTGTTAGGGTATTTTACAATTTAGGTTTTTACATGTTAGGATATTTTACTAGGTAGGTTTTCCCATGTTAGGGTAATTATTTGTTAGGGTATTAGAGATTTCGGGGGTAATCCTATCCGACGGGGTGTTTTTAATATGCATTGAAACGTTATATTTATTATTATGCTTCAATGCGTATTTTTTTTGTAACTTTGCGTATGCATGTGAGCAGTATATCTTAAATGACATATTGTTTCACATGTGTATGCAAAGCCAATCTATAATTGAACATGAGATTTATAGCTTATTCGATATAAATCTTGATGTTCAATATTTTTGTACAGATTTTTGTATATTGTTATTATTATGATGATACTATATGTTACTGAATTATGTTATTATTCCTATGTTATACAAAGTGCTATGTTATTATCATGATGAAAATAAAGAGAGTAATCCCGATGGTCAGCAGTTAGCGAGTGACCGTAAATTTAATTTGCGGCACCGTTAATGTTGACTTTTAGGAATTCCTAAAAAAATAAGACAGAAACGTAAGTATAGTTTTGCATTGCGGTGTAAAGCCGGTATGTACTCAAAAATATGAGTATGTGTTTTGATACATACTCATATTCGAGCCCCTGAGCGTACTCAAAAAAATGAGAACGTGGATTTCTCAAATTTAAGAGTTAAGTACTCGGAGCTATTATAAGAACATGAAGTACTCAAAAATGAGTACATTTTTCTTATTTTTAAGTATCCAGTTTTAACAGTGAGTGAGCCGCTGTTCCCCCCACGAACGTGTTGCAAGTTTTTGCCGGTACCGGACGATCGGTACGCCCTGGATCCGTGATGAATGACTATACCAGTGTCCTGATCCATCTATACAGTAGTTCATCCTGATATTTCTTCAAGTAGCGATGCCGCCTGATTTATCAGGAAATCGACTCCTGCCTGCGATCCAGTCAGTTGATGCTTCCCGATTTGATCTGATGTGACCAGGAGAGTCTGCCATTTTTGATAACACGCCACGATCCGGAGCATGGACGCCAGGAATGTTAAAAAAAAGGGCACAAGGTACATAGGATAGCAGCCTCACCTCACCCCTATCGTCAGATCCCCTTTTAGGTTTTAAAATAAATCCCATGTAAGAAGCCTAATTCTAGGTACTCCTTTTTGTCTTATTATACACATGATCGACCACGTGCTGTCCCACCAAAAATCTGTTACGATCCATACTTTATTGCACAGGAGCTTAGATGCTGGAAATGGATCTGAACTAGGGTTATTCTAAAACATTAATTAACGCAACGCTAAGTTTGTTTACGATCATTTTCGGCCTTCCACTTGAGATCACAAAAACTTAACCTAATTATCTCTCACCCCTCACCACAGGACTTAAGGCACCAAATGTTAAAAATAATTCATCTGTTGATGGTGCTTTTAAAATGTTAAAAATATAAATGTTAAAATTAATTATTTTAAAAATGTTAAAATAACTAAAAACAGTGTTCATGAAATGTTTATACATAAACATGCATTGGATATACAATAAAAAAATACAAATTTTCATGACTTACCGAATAGATTTTTTTCCATAATTACAGACAACAATTGCAATTTGCTTGGCCAAGCTGGATACGTTGACAAATATGAAAATGTGGAGAATTGAACATTGTTGGTACACCGTACTAAAATCGTATTAGAATTGCATAAAAATAAAACAATTACGTTAAAATTCTTGATTGTGAAATAAGCCACAATGAGCGATGAATTTCGTTACGGTGGTGATGCATTATCAAAGGTGAACAGAGTTCCGGATAACTGTAATTATGAAAAAAGGCTACAGACAGTTTATATAGTTTTGAAAAGAAAAAAAATATCAAACTACTTTTGAATTCGGAGGCGATTTTTATTTCTCTTTTCAGAAAATGTCGATTAATTTATCAGAGCATTCGCCGGATCTTAAAAAAACTTGCCAATAATATGGAATGTCAGTCGTCACATTAACTAAACTCTCGGTGAGAATTTGTTTAAGTAGGTAACGGTATTTCACATGTGTGTTTTATTCAAAAAACAAAGAAAAACCAAAACTAACATTATTTGATCAAATGTAAAAGAAATAATATTAGTATCTGCAATATTGCTTTTAAAGTGAGTCAATGGAGTTACCGTAACATTATTTTAGAAATTTTAAAGTAGATGTTTTACAAGCTTCAAAACTTGTTCGAAGAAGAATTAACTTACAATTTGAAGACAGGCGCAGTCCCAATATGCCCTATTAGTATTAGCCCCTTCGTATTCTGAGTCGACCTTGGTGTGCGCCAAACTTGGAGAGTAGATCTTCAGTAAATTTTGGTTGTCGTTCGCTGATGTAGAATAATTAATGATTTCTTCAGTTACCTTCATTCCTATCCCACATAGTATTGAAATTTTTTTCGCTCGAGAATTAAGAAACGACATGCTTGTTTATGTAGGCAGAAAATAAGTTTAGAGGAAGCGCGCCAGAAATGGTAAAATTGTGTGAATACTGAAACCAGCTGATAGGGGGAGAACTAACATTATGTTTTGATAAGGCAGTGGAGGTTTATAGCGTAAAACTTTTAAGCGATTTTTTCAAAGGTATTTGTTGTGTGTATTTTATGCGTCACAGTAATTACTGTATGCCGGTTGGGATACTTATTTTGTTATGATTCTATCGGCTTAGTAAATTTGCAATTAATCACCCGTTTCTAAGGAGTTAGAGGAAAGGAAAATGAAATTATAAGAAAATGTTGCTCTGGGCCTAAAGTAAACCCGTTTGTGTTCTTAAAGTGGACCCCTTCTTTTCTGTATAGCGGACCTGAAAGTTTTATTTTTCATTTTAATAAATTGTATTCGATGTTTTTAATAAGAATTGAAAGGACGAGAATGAAAAAAAACTAAAAAGCCAAGGCAGAGGAAAGGCTACTAGAGGGAAAGCCCATACATTGCCTCAGACTTCATTAATAACGAGACTGATGATGAGGATGATATTTCAACTTCCTCAGGTTCTTCAGACATCGATTTCTATGAGACGGATCGAAACACCACATGCAGTGGCGCTGAGTGTGTTTATTTTATGGAACACGTTGGTCCACATATGTTCGTGGGGCTCAATGGGTAATGTGCGGTGTGTGCTGGGGCAGACAGAGGGCATGTTATTTCTGCAAATTGACTAAAAAAATAAGCATATAAGGTAGTTTCGACATTTATCGGGCTCTCTTTTTGTACATTTTGTAGCTTTATATTTCATCTGATATTCTGATAATGATACAATAAAAAAATATGAGCGGTTTGATTTCAAAATCCTTCTACACCGTTCAAAATGGAGTATAATATGCATTTGGGTGTGTCTTTCAGGGTAGAATTAAATGTGAAATAAAATCTAAAATGTTAGGGGTCCGCATAAGGCAGATTTTCATGTCCTTAAAAAATAACTTCCACTAATTTACAAAAAATACATAAATTTTTTTCACGAACAATTTTTCCTTAAAATTAGATAGATTTTGCTGTTTTAGATCTTTTCAGATTAATTTTACCATACACCATATGGAAATTAAGTAAAAAAGAATGGGGGTCCACTTTTGGCGCACTTCCTCTAATATTGAAGAACATTCAGAGAAAATGGTTCTATTTCATTTATGCACATTTAGTATTTGTTTAGGACAGTAAGAGAAAAAAAAACTAAAGAAGAATACAACTCCCGGCAAGAAGTGAAACTTGATTTCGTTGCTTATTTTTACAATATGGCATGTTCTATGTCGAAACAAACACACCGCCCAAGATTCGGACAGAAATGGGCTCTGTTACAAATTAGAGGATAGGGTCATAAATATCATCTAGATATAGATAGCCACTACTGTTAAGTAGAAGAGAAGTATCTCCATGTGTGAAATCTCACGTGTGTAGATGCATAAAAAAACTAGAAATATGACGCTATTCCTAAAATGACTCGTTTTTGACAAGAAAAATGCCAAACCTGCTTAAACTTAAGTTTGCGATTATCCCATTATCCATTCAAAAATCATCTAAAACTAAAGATGAAACCTTTAATGTAAATAACTATAGGTCTTCCAAGAAAGATGTTTTCGAATATTTTGCTGTCAATTTGAGTTTTTAACTCGAAGGTGAAAATTTTACGCTCCTGCATTTGTTTAGAAAAGAGCTGGTTTTAATTTTAGACAAACTTTTTGAAAATTCATTATTAAGTATTGAAATCGTTTGACATTTTTTTTAGCTGCTCCACTATTGTCTTTAGGGTCTGCACTCATTGATAAATAGTTTTAAATTAAATCTTTCAGATAAATATATTATTGCATTATCTGAACAAACATTTCATTTGAGTTAAGGAATTAAACGGAAATATTGTGATTTATGCTGTGTCCATATTAAATTCTGCCATTTTTTATCGTTCAAAGCTATTATTTTTGTATGCTTATAGCAAAATCAGAAGACTGAAAAAAGTAATATATGGTTCTCTAAAAGTAAACATCAACTCTTTTAAAGCTTTTCAATTGAAATTTTCAGTAAAATAATATTACATTAATTTTCCCTCTATTAACTAATGCTTTAAAAGGAAGGAAAATACAAGTATATAAAATATTCTTATTATGTCTAAAAACTACCTACATTGACATAAAGGGCCTATTCTTAATAATCGCAACTTGGGAATACATTAAACTCCAGACACCGCATTACTTATGTCATTATGCAAATAGAAATTTCACACAAATTTAATGCGTTGAAGTCATTTACCAAATTGCATTGAAAAGGATGATTACTACTTTAAAAATAAAGCACATATTTTTGAGGGTTAAACAAACTGGCGCTAGATAAACTATGCAAGTAAGTGAAAAATAAGGTAGCATGCAATTGATTTCGAAGCAGTTTTGCACATGAGATTTAATTAAGTGGAAGGCTGATTTAGATATTAGTTTGATTTTGAATAATTATGTTAAAGGGCAAGTAAAAAAAATAGCGATTTAAGTGAGCGGTAAAATATTACTTACGAGAAATTTGAATGATAATAAATTAGACATGTACTTGTAATTCTTCTGTAAAAACTTTTCAAGACGGCGTGTATATTAGCGCAACACATTGGCATAAGAACATATAGATTTTGTTTTTTACAGGTATTTTTTAAAAATTTTCTTTCGATAAATATTTTTCTTAGGCTCAACATGAACCCTAACGAAGTCAATTTTCACTTCCAGTGCAAAAGGGCCGCTCAACAGCAATTAATTTCAAAAGAGATTCATTAGAAAAAAATAAGCCATAATTTTAAAATATAACCCCCTCTAAATTTCAGATTTATCTGAGGTTAAATAACATTTTGTATTGTTAGTCTTATATAGGTGTTATTGTTTTTCAAAAAAACATGTGTGCAATTTTGTGCAATAATTGCGGAATTGTCCCGTAATTCTTTTACAGCTACAATTTGAATTTAGTCGAATAACTTAAAAAGTAATGCAAAAGCATGAGATAAGGACATGCCATTATTAGTACAAGAACAACTCAGAAAATCATTCTTAATTCTGAATTTACTGCCATTTACAGTTTTTTGAGCTATGGTCATGTTCAACTGTAGGTGCGAATTGATTATACTTTGCATCTTTGCAAATTTATGTTATCTTCTTTGACTTGGCTTGTAGAAAAACATTTACATTTTGGCAGTATAGTTTATAACAAATCCATTTTTAAATATTTATCGAAAGCTTGGCCTTTGATTTTGAAAGTTAGTAGATTATTTTGACATTGAAAGTATAGTTTTAAAAACCAATAAAGGGGGGGGGGGAGGGGTAGGCAGGTAAATCGCTTTACGAATTCTAAACATTTTATTTAATATTTATTAACCATTTGTATTGAAATCAGCGGATTAATTTTTCTCCAGTATTCGTTTAAAAAATATGCTCTTTAATCACTAATTTCTTGCCTTCTTTTCTAATTTTTGCTTGCCACTCTGGCTTGTACGTAACTACTTGGAGCATTACAATCTTATTTGTATGGTATAATAGGCGACAGTGTTTGGGGTCGAAGGAAAGACGACATTAAATTAGTTTATTTAATTAAACAGGTTGGCGTTTAATTAGATGTAATTGGACTTTGGCTTTGATCTAATTGAACTTGTTGTTTCGTCGGAAATAATAGAACAGAGTAGTTTATGTTCACAAACAGACAACGAACAATATTCATACCTAGAACCTTGAAAATTTTACAATGTAGTGATCAGTAAGCTGTATTTTATGTACTTTATTATAAGTTTCTTTTAACCCATTAAACGCTGCTATATGAACGGCATGAAAAATTTTTTAATTTTTGCATGTTTTGTGATTTAATGTACATCTCTAATCACCTGTAGTTTAAATTTTCAAAAAATCTTCATTTAATTAAAAGATATGATAGGGTCCCAAAATGGGAGACTTGGCGCCTAATGGGGGTAAAATAGACACTTCCGACATAATTTTGGAAGTCGAATGTTTAATTTCTATATGTTGTTAAATCATGTCGGCAGTGCCAGAATTATTATTATATTATTAAAAAAGTTAATTACTGATACTTTAAATGCATATTAAATATATTCAAGTAGGGACTCCCAGTTCTGAAGTCTATTTTCTCTCACTGTTCCGGTCAGTCGGAATTCCTGTTTTCTCATCGCTTCAAGCAATGGTAGAGTTGAAAAAATTGTCAACATATACTTTGTGCTGCCTATTGTTTTCAACACATTCAATTAAGTCCAAGACAACCCTTGTTTCAAGGGAATTTTAGTCTTCTGCCGCTGCTTTTTTTGCCCACATAAACTTGTAGATCGAACGGATAACCTTGTGAAGAAGCAAGAACCCACATTTTAAAACCAAATTTTATGGATTGTCTACGCATGTACAGTTTAGCGGGATATTTTCCTGTGTAAGGGATCATTTCCTCCTATGTGCTTAAAGATTCAGAAAATGTCCCAAACTGCTGCAATTTTTTACAAAACATCTCAATGAAGCCCCTAACTTTAGCTTACTTGTCCGAACCGTCAATTTGGTTATTATTAGATAAATGAAGATACTTCTTTATGTCTCTAAACCTTTGCCTATTCATGGCATGTATAAAAGGCAGATTACAACTTTCTGAGTTACTCCAATATAAATCTTCTTGAGGCAAGGAATGATATCCACTAAGAAATATAATTCCGAGAAATTCTTCCAATGACTTTTCAGATAATGAAAATGCATAGTTATTGTTTTGCTTCTTGGCATAGTTTAAAGTTTCTTCTAAAATAAGACTCATGATATCATAATCAAAATACAATTTGAACAGCTCGTAAGAAGTTTTATCTGCTATTTCAGAATGTACTTCTAAAACCAGCGATTTTTCAGACTGAATTGGAGATAATTTGTCTGTTTTTATCAAACATAAAATTTCTTTTGGGGTTCTTTTTGTTCATTTTTGTTAATAATATCATTTAACTTGTTTATTTTTGTCCTTTGTATCATTTTTTTTTTTGACTTCTGCATGCTGGCTTTGGCTTTTTCTAAAGTCATCTTCATCCCTTGAAAAATAATTTTATTTTTGACACCTTTTCCTCTTTTTGGACGCAGTTTTCTTCTTTGAAGTATTTTCACGCTGTTTTAAATTTAGCTCCACTTTTCCACAAACATCCGCTGGTTTTACTTCATTTAAAAACAGTTATCATTAACATTTTCTTTATCTGTTATTTTTCCAGGATGTGGTGGCAAACATATAATTGCACACTCATCTGCCGAAAATTCGCCAGAATCTAACGTTTCCATGTAGACTAAGGCTTGCTGAACAGTCAAGAACTTTACTGGCATTTTTATTTGATAATAAAAGGGATGAAATTCATCTTTTGAAAGTGAAACTCGTTCCCTGAAAGCTAGCTAAGAATGCTGACTGAGAATGAGCCCCACATTTGTCTAGAACTTTCTTGAGAACAAACGAAATGTCATCTTGGTCTGATAAGAGCATCTGACCTTGACCTTGAACAACAAAAGAGGTTCAGTAATAAAAGGGGCTTGACATTCCAGAGCAAACAAAAAAAAAAAAAAAAAAGAGGGAAATGTTCATTCAGGCAAAAGAGGTGGCGACTTGCTCTGCTAGTCAGAATACGCCAAGTCACCCATTTTGGGACCTTTCTAAATAAACAATGATAAAACCCTTTTAAATTACTTTTCTTGAATTCTGTTTGTTTTGACTTGTAAAAGATCAATCATTGTTCATATTTAATGATTCTTAACCCTCTAACTCGGGTTAGATATTTTTAGCGAATTTTTTTTTATAGTGAAGTAAAAAGATGCAATTTTCCTTAAATTTGAATAATTTAAAAAAATATAATTTACATTTCAAACGTTTTGAAAAAATTACTAACAAAAATGGACACTTTAATATCCAATGAAAAAAAATTAAAAAAGATCTATCCTAATTATTTGTGTAGAAAAAAAATTTTAATCAAAGGTTCCCAAAATGGGAGACTTGGCGCTCAATGGGTTAAGTGCATAATTAGATTTTCCTAATTATGTGAAAACATATATTGCAGATAATTTTGATTTGTAGTTTACTTTTGAAAATTTTATTTCGTAGTCCCGTGATCGAAAAATAAATTAAAAAAACGAACGAAAAATTTACAGATAAAGTAAAAAGTTATATATATTTATTTGAAGATCACCATTTGTTTTAAAATAAATGTTCAAAACTGAGTCTAAATTGTTTTATACATATTTAATTTCAGGAAATATTATATTCAATGTTTAATGAATCTAATAGTTCGGGTGATATATGACAAAAATTGGCCGAATTCTGCCTTTAATGATAGAAGCATAAAACTTGGGGTACATGCACTACACATATTAAGATTTAATTTTAGATAGGAGGACATCACAGATTTCTCCTATTTCATTAATGGCGGGCATTCAAAATGGCGGCCTATTGATTCGTTATGTGCGCTCACTTGAAGTTTCTTTGATGATATTAAATGATCAGCTATGAAAGCAATGACATGTAATAATTGTTTCATACATGTAGTGCGCGGTTTATAATAATATACCATATTTTATTTATGATATACATACTTTTATTCTACTTAAGACCTGATTATTTAATGAAATTACTAATACTACGTTGCCTGAATTGCATTGCATAAATACACTAATCGATAAATGCGTAATATATTATGAATAGATAAATGCATAATATATATAATACACTGAAAATGTTTGCCCGAAAATACATGAAAATCTCTTTGAAATCATGTATCTGGAGTCTAACGTATAATTTCAGAGAACTATAAACATGAAACTGCTAACTCCTTAAAATAGGAATTTACGGAGAACATTATGTACAAAATGATGGTAATGAGCCGCAGTAGTGGCACCATCTAAGATTAATTTGAGTTAGTATTTCTGATACGCAAAGTCAAAGGTGAGTTCAGCTGACCCGCACTAACTTAGGCCCTTCGGCAAGACTGGCCACCGAGGGCGCTGCTGCTTACTAGAGCTGGGAAAAAACCGCACGTTATATAATATACTTACAATATATAATGCATTTATTAACAATTTATAAAATGTTAGTCGCAGACCTCAAGTGTTCAGCTTTACATAACTTAAAAGATCTTTCTCAGTAATTGTACAGAGTGCGGAAAAACAAGAATTTTATTGAGAAACTGTTATCAAGAAATTTAATTATTTCATTTGAAACAAGTTCTTAAAGTATAGGCAATAAGTTAGATTACAAACATATCACTAATTACAAAAAGCACCACAAGCATACAGAGCAGTCTTCCAGCATTGACACTTGTGCGTGCAGCCACATAGAACCTGTTCGATTATGCTAATAACTATATTCATACCCTATGTCAAACCCCATCTTAAATTTGTAAGAAGGATACACATCATTTGGGATGTGTTTCTGCATGACAGCTGGAAGAGTGACCCACGCAGCAAAAGAGGAAAAAGTGCTCGAATGCGTATTGAAGGACTTGTTGTCCACTTCCTAAAAAACTGGGAGAAATTTCTCAGAGTTGATGAAAATAAGTCTGAAATGTTTTCTTACCTGGCTACAGCTTTAGTAACTATTTCTGCAGACACGCAAGTAATTATCCCAATTGGCAGCGATGTGCTCGTTATTAATCGTCAAGAGGATGCATGGTTGACTTCATGCACCTCCGAAAAAGATGAAACTTGAATTATACATCATTTATGAGATTCTTTGTAGCATGGGGACACTAAACCGAAATATGCACAGTGGATACTGAGGTTTTAGCTATTGCCATCTCATCGGCAGAACGCCTAAACATTATGCAACTGTGGGTGGCACTTGGAGTGGGGAAGAAATATCGAATTTCCGCTGTGCATGATTTAGAAAGATATTTGGGTGGTGATGGATGTGTTGCATTACCATTGTTCAATGCAATAACTGGGTATGACGCTGAATCCTTCTTTGGCGGAAGACGAAAAAAGACCACAAGGAACATCTGGAATGCATATCAACAAATCATTAGTACTTTTTGTACCTTGGCTGATAGACCAATTCAACAGAAAGTACAAGATATGATAAAACTGTTTCAAAGATTTGTAGTTCTGCTTTATGACGAAATTAGTAGTGATGAATGTGTGAATGATGCAAGAAAACCCCTACTCACTCGTCAATGCAGAGCTATTGACAGTCTTCCTCCTTCACAAGGTGCGTTGATTTAAAGCTTAAAAAGAACCGTCTAACGGATGGTTACTGGTCCAAGGGATGGTCTCAACCCCAGTGATTCCCTCACCAGATGACTGGGGTTGGAAGAATAAAGTTGAAGGTCCCTGGGAAATATTTTGGACAACCTCACCAAAGGCTTCACAAGCATGCAGAGAACGGGATCTATGTCGCTGCACGCACAAGTGTCAATGCTGGAAGACTGCTCTGTATGCTTGTGGTGATTTTTGTAATTAGTGATATATTTTTAATCTAACTTATTACCTCCACTTTCAGAACTTGTTTCAAATGAAATAATTAAATTTCTTGATAGCAGTTTCTCAATAAAATTCGTTTTTCCGCACTCTGCACAATTACTGAGAAAGATCTGTTAAGTAAAACTGAACATTTAAGATCTGCGACTACCATTTCATAAATTGTCAAGAAATGTATTGTATATTGTAATTATATTATATACCGTGCAGTTTATTCCCAGCTCTAGTAAGCAGCAGTGCCCTCGGCGGCCAGTCTTGGCCGAAGGGCCTAAGTTAGTGCGGGGTCAACTGAATTCACCTTTGACTTTGTGTACCAGAAAACTAATTCAAATCAATGTTAGTTGGCGCCACTACTGCGGCTCATTACCTGTTGTCCTCATGTTTTACATAATGTTCTCTGTAAATTCCTATTTTAAGGAGTTTGCAGGTTCCTGTGTTTGGTTCTCTGTAATTATTTCCGTTAGACTCCAGATAAATGATTTCAAAGAGATTCTCATGTATTTTCGGGCAAATTTTTTTAGTGTAATATATATATTATGTATTTATCCATTTTTAAATATATTTGTATGTATCTATAAGTGTATTTATGCAATGCAATACAGTCAAAGAAGTATTAGTAATTTCATTAAATAACCTGATTACAAGTACAATATAAGTAAATACATTTTAAATAAAATATAATATATTATTGTAAAAAAATACACTACATGTAGAAAACATCTATTACCCGTCATTGTTTTTACAACCGATCATTTAATATCATCAAAGAAACTTCGAGCGAACTCACGTAAAGAATCCAGAGGCCGCCATTTTGAAAGCCCGCCATTAATCAAATAGGCAAAATCTAAGATGTCCTTCTATCTAAAATTGAATCTTCATATGTTTAGTATATGTGCCCCAAGTTGTTTGCTTCTATCATTAAAGGCACAATTATGTCATATATCTGCCGGACTATAATAGTAATTCTTGTCGCCGGGCTAATATAGAGGGTGAATCTAAAATTATGGATAAAACTATGAAGACAGAAACGACGGAGCACATTTGATGAATTAATTGCTATTGTCCAATGTGGGCAATGCATGCAAGCCTTCAAAGCTTCTTTCTTCCTCGCTCACCTGCCCTATTCCCAACATATTGTGGCAAAAGTGGAGGTCGTAGAAGAAATAATGTCATTCAAACGTTTCTCGAGATTGCACGCGACTTTCCGTATTGCGGTGCGTGCAGAGCCTTTGCCGATTTCCACCAAACTGGTGAAGATTCAGTTCACAATGTAGCCACCCCCGAATGTAAACATTAGACGGAGAACAACACAGCAACCCCGCGAATCGCCGCCATTGTAGTTTCGTCTTTGTACGTCTGCTTAAATCTTTGAATTAGTTTTGCAAGGTTGCAATAATTCACACATACATTATTGCAATGTATTTAACTTATTATTACAACAACATCATGGAGAAACAAATACATTGCAGTATGTATTTTATTATTATGATGTTGTTTTCAATACTTGAATGACTTATCTTTATTAAATATTGTTTCAAAAAATACATAAAAAGCATAAATCAGCATAGAAATTACTTTCTTATACTGTGCAAAATGTGTATAAAATCTGACTGTATACCATGAGAACTAAGACAGTTGGGAGTCGTTTAATTTTAATGCAACATTTTTTAGATTTGTACCAAAAGAATTAATCTATTTATGCCTGTATAACTATCTTTTATAGTTAAAAGGCGAAAATTAATAGAAGAATAAATATGAAAATAGCTATTTCAGAATTGATGAAATAAATGAACTTCCAAAATTTTTTTTGTTATTTTTCTTTGTTGTGATACTTTTTTTATAAATCTATAATCCAGTTGACTTTTTCCTGTTCAATGTTCAAATTTGTTAAACTTCTTTTTTGTTTGTTATTATTATTTTGAATTACCGCACGCAATTTATCATTATAACGAAAATACAATGAAACCATCAATATATGCTAATAAAAACAAACATTTAAAAAGTCTTAACATTTTAATATTTTTATTGAGTCGATCATATATTGATAATACAAATAATACTAATCGACTCAACACTAAATAAGAAAAAAAATGTTTGACCTAGTAAAAAACCATTTGCTCAAAAACCAGCATTAAGAAATCACAAAAACATTGTACTTATGTTATGATGGGTCAAAATTTTTTTTTTATCAACTCATAAAATTGTGAGCTTCAGGATGCAAGTAATAAAATTTTTACGCATTAAAAATGTAGATGAAATGATAATAATAAAGGAACTATTGAATAATAACAATAATAATTCATTTATTGAAATTACGGGTAGTTTCTGGCGTTAGCTTACTAATTTGAGCTTTGTGAAAAAGCATCCATTCAATATTCTATAATATACCCTGTGCCTATAGAAATGCAAAAAACCCGGAAATTTTCGGGAAGAAACTGAAATTTGGGAACATTGGGAATTTCAAGAGGAAAAAATGAACTTAAGCTTTCTTCAAATAATCATAAATTATTTACTCACTATAAAACTGTTTTCAGTGTTCAAATATTGTTACAGAACATATAACATGAACATTATATTATTTCTATTCTAGCATCAAACATAACGTTTTATAACAAAGTTATAAAATTGAGAAAATTAGGAAATTATTTTGTAAATTCAATAGGTATTTTTATTGCAATATATTGATTCCACAAATATATTTGAATTGGCTACTTTGCAGAAAATAAGATTAACCTTCAAAATGTTTTTTTTTTCTTTATTCCTTTCCTAGGTTTCAAATTACTATCAGAAATAATACATATATACATAACATATGCGTTTTATTCATAGCATTTTATTGCAACTTTAGCAACACATTTGGAGGGGTAATTTTTAATAAGAAATACTATTTAAAGCACTATACATTTCAACAGCGGCGGATCCAGAAATAACTTCTGTGAGGGGCACCAGGTGTAAAAAGTAGTTGCTCATCTTAAACTTTTGCATATTAAAAAACTCATAAGCTTGTTTCACGTTTTTTTTAAGATCACTTGACCAGGGTTCGCGCTAGGCCGCGCGATTGCGATTCCCGCAATTTTTTGAAATCTCACTCAAAAAAAAAAAAAAAAAAAATGTTTGCGCTTAAATTTTAAAAATCCCACTTAAAATTTTGGTCAAGGTGGGAAATCCCACCTTGTATTTTTCCACAGTGTAAACCCTGCTTGACATAAGTTAATATTTTTAAAAGTATGAAAAACATGCCTAGCTACATCAAATGAAAGTGAAATACATTTTTACATATTAGTAAAATTAAGCACCAATACGTTCAGTTATTTTTGAAAAATACCATTATAACTAATTCGTACTAATAAAAAAACTGTTTTGAAGATTATAATAACGCCAAAGAATGAGTAGTAGGTCAAGCAGCTTTTTAAACATTTCGACTGTTCTTTTCAAAATTCAATATTTGAAAAATAAACGATGTCAATGTAGTGATTTCAATACTTTTCTACAGTTCTAAATTAGCAGTTTTAGGCGTCCACTGGCAATGCTAGAAATAGAAGGAGTTTTGAGATTTTTCTGAATTTATTTTAACATTCAAGTTATAAAACGCATACTAGGTTATCATTGATAACAGTAAGAGACTGCTAATACTTTTCAAAGATGAACTTCTAAAAATACAACTTTGATGATGTGAGGGGTTTGGGGGCTGTCCCCAGGAAGTTTTTTGAGATTGAAGTCTTTAACCACCCTGCAGTTGAGGACGAGATATCTCGTCCAAGATGGAGGTCACTCATATGGTTGAGGACGAGATATCTCGTCCCGGGTAGAATGGTCCCATTTGGTAGAAGACGAGCGCCTGAATTTTCCCCGAATGCTTTCCTGCAATGCCCTGACTTTCTCCCCTAGAAGTATTGTTTGGTGGTGTTGTTGGCTTTAAAAGGTTGCGGTGGACGTGAGTGATTTTGATCGACAGTTGAAAGAAGGCGCAGATTGGTGTCAGCGTGTTTGTTGCTCTTTGAAGGGCTTTCAAACCGGAGCTGTAAATCCTTTGAAATCTAAAAGGGAAGCTACTTTCAATGCAATTTTTTGTGGGGTTTTTTCTCAACAGCATGCTAAACAACCTATATGCATAGGATATGCAACTTAAACAGTTTTTATTTTTTAATTAAAGAGAACATTTTTACAAAAATAATTAGGTACATTTTACTTTTATAACAATTTTCAAGGCAACGTAATAAATATTATTTGATTTTTAAAAGTTAGCAAAATTTCTTACTTTTGCAGAAAATATTACTATAAAATACCTATTGTACATAAAATGCTTATTTTTGAACTGCATTATTTTCATTTTGGTGCTTGTGACACAAATTTGTTATTTTTTCTTATCATCTAGTAGATTCGGTTTCACCAGAAAAGTATTACAAGTTGAGAAAATAACCTACGCTACTAGAGAAATATTGCACGTTCGGAGAATAAACTACGATATCAAGTATAGATTATTAGTTTTATGGGGGATGGAATCACTTGCGTAAAAAAAAGCTAGGGTATGAGTTCCTATTCCCTAGTGGTGGTTGTTCTGAGTAGTTGGTTTGTATGTATGTATATATGCACATACAGGGGCGCCCCGACGGGGATGAGCGAAAGAGAGAACTTACCCCTAGAAGGCATGCCCCCCCCCCGCTTAAAGCAAAATACTCGGTGATCTACTATATGTATACTGGTTGAAACCCCTTCCACCCCCCCCCCCCTCCCCCACAAAAACACTTTGCTGTTTTGTATAAAGATGCAGTTTATATTATTTTCAGTAGAGCAAAAAAAAAAAAAAAGAAGAAGAAATTTTATTTATTTGGCGTAACTCACAGGAAACGACATTTATTTTCACTTATATAATACGCTGAAGTAAATGTAATTCAACTATGTATAGATGGATTTTCCAAGAACTCTTAGTCTCATTCTAGATGTAACCTCCCCCTCTAAAGGGTGTCACCCGGAGAGGATCCCCAAGTGACGTTACTGTCTCTCTCTTTCTCTCTCTCTCTATATATATATATATATATAATACATATATATCGGTGGCATTCCTAGCACGGGTGCCACCTTCTCCACCTCCTTCCCCCGAAAATTACTAATAAGGATTTTTGGCACAGTTTGGAAAAGTTACACTCTCAGAAACGCATGCTCAAATCTCACGAAACTTCGGTTGTATTTGACGAAATGGCTTCGTGAAAAATGCTCCGAGTAAACCTTTCGTCAAATTACCCAAATTTGTGTAGTAATTTTTTTAAGTCACGTGATCGCGCGAGGAAATAATCGTTATAAATGACGAAATTTTCTTCACGATTGAAGAATCGTCTAAAAATGAGGATTCTATTTTTAAGAGTGTACGAAGCTCAAAATAATATATTGAGAACAATTAACTACATGGGGCGGGGGAGTCCCCACCTCGTTACTTCGAAATTTTAAATTTCATCCAAAATCAGCGACATCGAAAATCTAACAACCTAGGGTATATGTATGCCACTTAATGCAAAAATAATTTTCATTAGTTTTTCGTCAACAGAAATCATCTATTTACCGACAAAAGTACTCTTTATTTTTCCGAAAATATTCAAATTGAGCGAGTGAACTCAGAGGTAAGCCTTTTGGGCTAAAGTAATTCAAAATGGCAATAACAGAAAGAGAAATTAACAGAAAATGGTTTGAAATATGAGGTTTGTTAATTATATCTCCGTTATATTTCACCAATTTACACAAATTTTATATCTAAACCTTCCTCATAAGTCACTCTATATATTGGTGCAAACAGCTCTATAAAATCACTTCAGTGGGCCGAAAGTCTTTATGCTATTTAGGAACGTACAGTCGTATTATATATATATATATAAAGATATGTATATATATATATATATATATATATATATATATGTCTGTGTGTGTCAGTGGTGGATCCAGAGATTCAATTTGGGAGGGACTATTCCAGGCCCGTCAGTTTGGAGGGTTAGGAGGGGCAGTGGCACTCCTTTCGATTAAGAATTAAAATGTCTATGCATAAATATTTTGCTGTTTTCTAAAAATGTATTACGATTTGAGTTAATTATACCCTTTGCCTCCTCCCCTCGGAAAAAATGCGAAATAGTGGGCCTGGGCGATAAATATTTTCCCTTTTGTTTTAATATTGCTTTTTCATTCCGCCATGGAATGGAAAACAAATATTATGACATTCTATTTCCATGAAGTATCGGAGGAAATTATTGATAAAATCAGCAATTCTGATTCAAAATATAAAACTTAAAAAAAAACAATAATGAAAGTACTCATATGACATGAGAAACAGACTAAAGAAAAAAAATTCGAAGTTTAAAACTCAATCATTACAAATGAGGGACCCAGAGGGCAGGGGTCTGCGACTCTGCGAGCAAAAATTTTATAAATCTAGCCTTTCCAGCTAACCGGAATTTCAACTACTCAATTTTTAAAATTTCCATTCCAAATTTGTGTTCGTGGGTAGATGTTAAGTAAAGATTTAGTTTTCTTTGTTATTTGTACACTTTTTATTTTTCATTAGTTTTTTCATTCTTTTTCGTTTGTGCAGATCATATTGCTCCTCTCTTGTTGATTTCATTTGTTAGAGGAGGCGATCGCCCCCCCCCCCTTGTGGATCCGCCAGTGGTGTGTGTGTATGTGTGTACGCACCCGCGAGCTTGAATACTTTTTACGCCAGGCTGATAAAAAAGCTGCTTTCAACAGCATAACAGAAGTGATTGCACCCATTAGTCACTCTAAAAGAATTTTTGGATTTGCCATTTTTTTTTTTGAAAAAAGTTAGCTCTCGTAGAAACCAGAATCTTCATTCAACCCAGGTGGGCGTTACTTTACTTGTCCCCTCAGATAAACAAAGCAGAAAGAGGAATAGGGTCTACTAGAATGTCTTCCTGACTAGTAGACTGTGAACTAAGTGGATTTACTTGGGGTTGCATTGTATTCAGTTACACCTGCATTCAGGCACATTGTATTCATATTCATAGGTATGACTGGGCACGTGTGAAGAGCGTGTGGGAATTCAGCTCCCAATTCTAGTATTTATTCCTGGATAAAATGCTAACGCCAGTAGTACAAAACAGTTTTTTCTTTTGCCACTATGATGCAAAAAAGCTTGTACATTTTTTTAAATTTTAATTCAGAATGACAAAGATTTGTTGAGACAATTATTTCTTAACAGGGAGTTATTCAAAAGAAAGTAATACTTGGTAGACAACACGAAACTTTCTTCTACATCTTTCATATTTCTACTCTTATATTGTATAACTATAAAAAGGCGACAAGATATAATCGGCGTCTTCTCCCAATTCAGGTACACTTGTATACAAATCAGGATCGCCGCGAGGTCAAAAACAAAAAAAGCGGTAAGGGGGGGGGGGGGGTGAGAATTGCCCGGAAAGGAAAAAAACTGTCTCGAACGAAGTATATCATTTTGTGCAAATTTTCTTTGATGAACTGGAAATTCAAAATTTAAAATGCAGAATTTACCAGTAAAAATAAATATATTGATTTTTTTTGTATATAACAACTATTATGTAATATATATATATATATATATATATATATATAACGCACGAAATATCTTGTATGAAAATAAAGACAGTAAAGAAATTTAGCACCTCGAAAAGCTTTTTTTACTCAATTTTGAATAAATGAAAAAATTTGATAACTGAATGCCAAGAAAATTAAAATTTTTATAATTGTGAAAAATCAATATAATAAATAAAGTTACATTGTAATGCGTAAAGACATTTAGTGCCTATTTACTATGCAGGAGAGAAAAAAATGAAAGAAAGGGAAAAGGAACAGGAAGAAACCAACAACCAACAGAAAACTAAACAGTCGTTTAAAGTTCAAATATAATTAATTAGCACAAATAAAAAATTCTTAGAATAATCATCAAATATAAATAATCATTAAATATAAAATAGATATGACTCTATTAATAATTAATGTTATTTTTGTTGAAATTAACTACTTTTAATCGCAAACTTTACGTTTGAAAGTTATTTACAGGTTTATAACTACTTTGGGAATGTGCATTGGTTACAATTTTATTGTTAAAATGTTTTTCTGTAAAGAAAAATACCAAATAATAATCTTAAAAATGCAGTATTGTGATAGTATACATATAAAATTACGATTATCATAGTAAATTTCATTGTTAACATGTAAAAATACGTATTAATTCCAGCATTTGTATCTTAATTCTAATTTTAAAGCACTATTCTTCTAAAATTTTTGAATAGGTTACTTACTATCTTGTGTTCTTATTCCTATCACTATAATGGTGCATTTGTGGTATAGTTATTGCATAATTTGTAGCAAGTATATTTGTACAATTGCTGTATGTACACGAAGCAGTATGCATACAAAGGTATTTGATTCCTTTCTTTTATGAAAGGAAAATAATACCATACATTTGTGAATATTCTTAGCTTAAGATATGTTACTACTGATATGTTTTGAAAAGTCATACAAAATTTTAGAAATTTTAAATTGAATGAAATTTTATCAAAATTGCAGAATTCGTTTCAGAATCAATAGAAGTTGTTTCTTCGAAATTGTTAAGTGATTTTCAAACTCGCATTTTTTCTGAATAAGGTTGTGACTACATTTTATGAAAATTCAGTCAACTAAATCTTCCCTAAAAAATAAAAGTGCACATCTCTCTCTCTATATATACAGGGATCAAGAACAGAGCGCGGACGAGCAACTAGTTTTTCTGAAAATTCGAATGGAGCCCGAGCAAGAGAATGGAGCAATGATGCTCCGTTGCTGCGACCGGAATCGTTTTTCGGATGAAAAGCACCTGATTCTCTATTCAGTACTGCCCTATGGTCATGGCTGCTAATTTGCAAACGAAATCAAATCACATCTGCGCACCCGTTAAAAATTGAGAAATGCTAAAATTTTCTAAGAATGCATGAGTTATTTCACGACACAGTGAAAGGAGTTATTCAATAGTTTTTGGTAAATAAATAACTATTTAAATTTTTTATCGCACATATAACCTATGAATAAATTAAAAAATATAAACGTAATCAAAATGATTCCAATTAAAACTTTGGACCACTGATCAAAGTCGGAGAAAATAGTTAGAGGTCAGAATGATGCTCCATAAATCCTTTTGTTTTTTCAGACTCAATGATCAGCGTGAAAAATGAGCTCAGTCACGACCAGGGCTGCCAAACGTCCCCGATTTTGAGAAATTGTCCCGCGTCCCGGCGCACTTTAATACGGGACGGCGAATGTCCCGTATTCTTGTCAGGGATATTGTTTGACTCCTTGTTTGAGAAGGGTCAAGTGCGTTGCATATATATATATACATAACCATGCCCGAATTTAGGGCGTTGTGCACCCCTGCGCTCAAAGTAAACTGCCTCCCTCCACAAACCACGTACTAAGGAAGAAACAAACCCTAATTTTTTGGACAAAGCAGCTCAAACTTAGTTCATTATGCACATGCTAGAACATTGCATTATATTGCGTTTCTGGTATATGTTTTAGCTTTGTATCATTCATTAGCACTCATTCTTGTGTGTTTTTAGGCGCAGGTTCAGAAATTGCAAATCTGTAAAGAAAAAGAGATCTAATCTGTTTCTAAATCTGTAAAGAAAAAGATTAAAAAAATCTGTATGCTATGCTTTTCTTTTGCTTGTTTCGTGAATTTTTAAGCGTTTTGTAAAAAAATCATTGTTTTTTATCAGACGATAATCAATCTAATTCAAGATAAAGGAGCTCATGCTGTGTAGAAGGACGCTATTTGCAGATCATTCGCTCATATTTTGCTTCGTACCTTTCTGTAAGGTGCAAATTATGTTCGAACCGCTTTGGTATTTATTTAAAATAAAGAAAAATCTCCCCATAGAGTATTAAAAACTACATATAAGTCAATTATCAAAACCTAACACACAGACCCATCGCAAATTTGTGTACTTATTCCATGCTTGAAATGGAAACGATATGCTTTCTACGCTGTTTGATGCCTAAGTAGGACTTTTTATTTACAATGCTTTTTTTATTGTTAGTTACGGCTGATTAAATGGAGCTTATTTTAAAGAGGCCAAGGTTGTCTAGTAATGAGCTAATTGTATTTTAAGCACACTCACTTTTTTTTAGTCTAAAAAAAAATTGCCGCCCTGTGCTTGAACACAGAATGGCACTTCTTAAATACGACCCGATGCGCTGCATCAGATCCTCTATATTTATTAGATACAGTTTTAGAATTACTTATAATAATTAATATAGTTTCATGCCTGAATAAATTGCCTTGACTTCATTCATTCTGGTAATCGAGATAGACTGTACGCTTTAGAATAACTGAACTATTTGGCGTGTCCCCCCCCCCTCCCATAATTTTTGTAGCTTAATTGTTTTTCATTTTCCATCCAAAATTTATAGTGTTGGCACGTGTACTAAATAAATGAATAAAACGTTTTTAATAATGAGAAGCGACATGTATTTTTGTGATAGCGAGGAGACTTACAACGATTTTTAACAGGATATTAAGTTTGAAAAACATTACAATTACACTGAATTAATTACTTTAAAATGCAGTAGCTGAAAAAATGAAATTGGATGAAAAAAAAGATACATATACATCAGGGATCTCACCAGAGGAGATTCAGGTCCGTTTTCGGACCCTTCACAAAATTACTCAATCAAACCGAACCATTAACAAAGTTCTGAGCTACCAAATCGTACTTTTTACAGAGCTACTTATTAAACGAACGGCAAAAAAAAAAAAAAAAAAATCATGACTTTCACGTTTAAATTTTGAATTTTCACAAAATTATTTTATTTTTCGCAATAATCTTTTTAAAAGTCACAAAAAAAGGATCCTGTTAAAAATGCTGGATAGCCCCCCCCCCCTTTCTCTCTCTCTCTATATATATATATTTATATATACATTTAATCCACATTCCAATTAGGACTGAATTGAAACGTAATGCTTCTGTTCAGTTACTAAAGACAGCTTCTGAACTATTTCTTGTCTCAGGAAATAAACAAGAAAGTTCAAATTTTTTTGCAGGTTCATGCACAATGAGCAGTGATTGACGAGTGGGTGGTTCTTTGGCTCTCCCTCTGGAATCAGCTGTCCAGGGGGTATGGGGGAAAGAACGGCTGTGGAGCATTGAGGAGCATTGTAAGGAAACTCATGTGTAGGAACCTGCTTATTTTAAAAGCATCTCTTGAACAGGTCCCTCAACGCCACTGTACCTCAACGCTACGAATAGAGCTATCGCCGGTGATGGCTAACTTCAGGGTGGTTAAAACGCATAATAGGTTATCTTTGGTGACGACTAAAGACATGTGGATTCAACAGCTCCCCAGTGGAAATTGTTAGAAATTCGTAATTTTTGGGAGTACATTGATAATGTTAGAGAAAGGAGGAGGGGAGTTCTCATTTTTTGCGAAATTCAATTTCTAATATAAAAATACCATTGTGACGATTTTCGAGGATGTGAGAGGACAAAAGGGGGGTTCGGGGGTCCACCCCCGGAAATTTTTTGAAATTGGAAGTTTTAAAATTGCATATTAGGCTCTTCGAAAACCATGTTATTGCTTTGGTCTTCTAATTTTTGAGTTCCAACTCAATTTTGATTTATTTGAAATACGAAAAACGTCTTCGGCTCCTTCAAAAGAATTTTCAGAGTGAGGTAATACTGGGGGTAAGCAATTTTTCCATATTTTAAAATTTTAAATATCATGTCTCCTGAATCTTACTTCTGATATTTTACTTTTGGTCTGAATTTTCATTGCAATATTTTGAATCTCTCTCTCACTCTCTTTTATTTTTCCATCAGTTTGCAACGTCTTTCGCCGGCCTATACATTTTTATACTTTTTGCTGTGATTTTCGTAATAATATTGTGATTAAAATATTCATCCATATTTATATAGAAATATAAAACTTTCGACTTCCCGACTACGAAATTATTATGTTTATTTATCTATTTATTTATTTTTTCATACTCAGACTTGCACTGTGTCTCTATAATGTTTTGAATACTTTTTTTTCCTTTCCGCTAAGAAAAGTTTGGAACGAGCACTGCCAGGAGGGAAGCACTGCCAGGAGGCACTGGAGAGGAGAGTGAATTTGATTGCCGACTTTGCAAAATTTTATTCATTTTTTTTTTTAGTAAGAAAATGTAAAAAAAATAACGGTTAAAAAAAACAACCTTTTTTTTGGGGGGGGGGCACGTGCCCCCTGCCCCCCCCCCTTAAATATGCTACTGCATTTCAATAATGTTTTGTAAAGGTTGGTTTTTCATATATGATTTTGTTTATTATTGATGACTTAAATATCAATTTTGCCAATAAAAATAAAAAATATTAACAAGTTCCTTTTTTTTTTTTCATTCTAACTGTAAAATTTTGTTACAGCGAATACTAACGCAAGGAAATAAATACGTTGTCTGTTTTAAAATGCTTTAATAATAATGTTCGGTAAAGTATTTCTATTATTACGAAAATTTCATAAAAAATTATGTATTTTTGATGCATTAAAATTATTATTTCAAGAAAAACATCGAATATTCCCTGTTTTTTGGGAAGTCTGAAATTTCCCGATTTTGCTTTAAATTTTCGGTGAAAAACCCATGTTTTTTTCCGGAATAAACCAGGAGTTTTGAAAGCCGTGCAATGCTCCCTATGCCAGAATAAGCCCAGCAAATTGAACAATCTTACACTTCTACGCAACAGAAAAATCTATACTAAGAAGTAATAATTGAATAATAATTTAACTAAATAACATATTTTAGTAATCTGCATAACAATTACCCACAAAAAATGGTCAACTACATTTTTCTCAGTAACGATCGTACTATTCATATTTTCAAGCTATTTCTACCGGACAATGTAGCGAAAGTTCGTATGTAACAGATACAAGATCTGTTTCGTTATTAAATTTCAAATTTTATTATTTTTTAAAATCTTGCTTAACAAAACACCTCCTGCATAATTCATTATCTTTATTAACCATCCGAGTCGAAACCTAAAGATAAAAAAGTACCCTCTTTGAAAATGTTAGTTTTACAATTAAAAAATGCTATTCAGTTACATGCGAGCAGCCATGTTGTTTATATCAGGTGATTTCCGTCTTCCGCTTTGGCTGCTAAGTATTGGCGAAAAATTTTTGGTGTTTAAGGAATCGAGCCAAAGGCTCTGCACGCATCGCAATACGGAAAGTCGCAGATTGCACGCGTTTTTTATGAAACGTTCCCGGTACAATTCTTTAATCTTGCAGGCTATTCCCGCAGGTACTGCCATTTGTGGAATATATATATGTTACTTTGTTCAGTGAAACTTATCTTTATACTAAAATCCGCAAATGGCTTAGTGTATCACGTGGCTCTAGACGTCTGGACTGTTTAAATCACCAATTGGTCCCGTGATTGTGGTCCGAAACTGAAATTTTCACTGTCGAGTCAAATCTCTTCCCGTTCAATGAAATTTTTACTTTAGGAAACATGCAGGAGTCCGCAGGGGCTATATCAGGGAAATAGGGCGGTTGTGGAAGCACATGAATGTTAAATTTGATCAAAAATTCTTTTACCTGTTTCCTAAACTGAAATTTTCACTCAAAGGGAAACTATTTGACTCGATTCAAGACATCCAGGCGAATTCGGCGCGCATCCTTAACACACTTCAGAAAAAAAAATCCAGGAATGTTTCTAAATGTGGAAACACCGTTGGAGTCGGTGTGTTCAGTCAGAAGGGGACTATTTTGAAGGAGATGCATCAAAGTAGCATGTAGTACCGCCATTGTGAAATTACAAGCCCATTCTTAAAACTTTCCAATCACACCTCGTATATATATATATGACAATCCGAGCAGTGGAGATATCCACAGGAACTCTTTTTCGCAGCCGTTCTTGGCAAAGTCATCTCCCCCGGTGGCCCACCACCGTTCCTCTTCTCGTTGGCCCACCCCCGCTGTTAAACTCCCAGGTTGCGAAATGTCTCTTTTTTTTCTGCGTCATCTTAGAGCAGCGATGCGCAAACTAGGGGTCGCGACCCCCGGAGGGGTTGTCAGAAAATTTTTGGGGGTCGCCAAATTTAAAAAAAGTCAAATTTATGAAAAATCTACAATTATTCATTTCAAAGAACAGACATATCGGAAGATTTTTTATGCTGTGAAAGGTTAGAAGGGAGAGCTACTGAAGAGAAAATATTTGAAATTATTAATATATATTTTGAGGGAAAGAACCTTACCTGGGACCCACTGTGTCGAAATTTGCACTGATGGTGCTGCAGCATTAACAGATAGTAAGAAAAGACTCTGTGTTAAGAATGAAAATTTGCTCCCACACACACACACACACATATATATAGTATTCAACCATTGCATGATACATAGACAAGCTCAAGTTGCAAAAGACATCGATGAAGATATGCCCAAGATATTAAATGATATCGTTATATTGCAGTTAATTACATTAAAAGCAACTGCTTAAGCTGTCGTCTATTTTCAATGCTCTGTAATGAGAGAGACCGAATTTAGATCGACTGTCAGAGGCAAAATATTGCGATGTATTTTCGATTTGAGAAACGCAGTTTATATTTTTTTGGTGGAAACGAAACATATATTGGCACGTTCATTCATTAATAAAGATTGGCTCGGAAAACACAGTTACACGGTTGATAATTTCTTCGAAAAGCTGAACGCTATGAATATGAGTCAATAGGGAGAGGGTAAAATATTTTCACGCTAAGCAGTAAAAGTGAAGCTTTTAAGAATAAGCTGATGCTTTGGCTAGGGGGAATTGAACAAAAACAGCACAGACATGTTTTGGTTATCGATTGGAAACGAACACGCCGATTTGAAAAGAAAGAGATCAATATTTTGATTCAGTTTGCTTCGACCTACTCATGTTAATCCGGCTTTTCAAAATTAATTTTCATTAAAACAAAATATCGATCTCGATTAGATCCAAAGGATGACTTACGACTTGCGATTTCCCATACAGATCCGAATACACAAGCAATCATGAGCTCTTTGACCTCATACCTCACATTGACTTTTTATGATGTAAAGTTTCTTAAATATATTTTTCATTAAAAAAATATCTATACCCATATGTGTAAAAAAGGCATTGTTTCAGAAAACTATGCGTTGATTCATTAACTGATTTAATGATGTTACATTTTTTATAACATTTTTTGATGGTTTATAAGTCTGGTGCGATATTTTAAAAAGGCATTTTTTTCAACGATGACGTCACGACACTCTTTTAAAAACGCCCTGTAAAAACAAATTCCAGAAAGAATTTCAATGTAACTTCGTTGACGATTAACCAGTTAACTGTGTAGCCCGAACTGAGCTCGGGTGGAGGTTTATGTGCGTTAACTGTGTAGCCCGAGCCCCTGGAAAAGGGGCAATGGGCTTTCTTACAGTACTTCTTGCTCCCTGAAACTTCTTGCACGGCGGGTGTTCCGAGATTAGCTTCGCACAAAGGAATGGTCAAGAAAGGGTAGGCGTCAAATTGTCAGTCAGATTTACTTACACTTCACCAGATTTTCTATGCCCACGTGCTCGTAGGGACAGCGGTAAATTTGACCTCGTGTGACTAATAAGACAGTAAGGAATATTTTTTGTTGGAAAGTATTATTTCTGTAAAAGGTGATGGAAAACTTAACTCGAAATTATATATTGTCGCAAAATATTATGTATCTGAAAATGAAATTTGTGATCAAATGAAAGAAATTCTTATTTAACATTGTTTTTCCTTCGATTAAAAATTCGAAAAAGTTTCTCCAATAAATAAAAAAACATATAAAAATAAAGAAATGTATTCTTTTTTTTTAAATTTAATTTGATCATTTTGAACCCCTTCATGCAAAAAAGGGGGGGGGGGGCGCTTTACACTGAAACTTGGGTTAATGGGTATTACGGAAAGGAATGCGTATTACATGCCATGAAAAAACACCAGCTCAGATAAATTGAGAAATTTCCTAAATTTTAATGGGCAGAATTTCCTTTTAAAGAAATCTTGAAAAGCACACGACTAATAGTTATTTATTCGCAAAGTTTCTTTGCGTTTCTTTTCTTCTACCTATAACTTTCAGATGAATGAACTCATATTGATGAGAAACGATTAGAAAGACGGCCCCGTTTAAGTCCCATACCAGCGTTTAACCACTTTTCTTTTAACAAAAAAGGTTGCAATAAAAATTCACTGATTTTTATGCAAATTAATTACGTTTGCATTGATTTTTCCCTGTTAAATAAATGATTAAATATGGAATCGCATTGTTTAAAACAATCCGTTGTTTTGCATCAGTGATATTAACAGTAATTATCATAAAAGTTTTGAATGAACCTTTGTTAAAACAAACTTGAAATACATTGACTCCAGTCCAGATAGTCCAGTGCTGAATCTAGAGAGGGGGGGGGGGGGAATCCGGGGCCCTTGCCGCGGGTGACACTTTTGGGAGCGGCAAATTCAACTGTGATGCACACACACACAAAAATAAAACAGAAGAGGAAAGAAAGAGTAGTTAATTAAGAAAATTTAACTTTTGGTAAGAGAATTAAACTCCTAGCTCGGCGCATTAATCATTGATCGGCTATTTGTCTAACGATTAAAACCGGTTGATGTAATTATTTATTTGTATAAACCGTCGGAAACTCTGAAATTGAAATATAATGAATATGTTGCGTCATTGATCAGTTGGCGGGCTCCTGTGGCAGGCAACTGCTCCTAGGAAGGCAGTTTTAGAGAACGGCAAATTCCGCATTGCCAAAAATTAAAAAACAAAAGTTTTTTCCCCTTGTAAAAGAGAAATATAAATCATGCTATGCTCAAACAATACAATAGCTTTTCTTTTACAAATTTTCAAAGCATCCTTTTGAAAAGGGGCGAGGAGGAGGGAGAGTCATTTGAGAAAGCTGACAAGTGGCTCTTCAATATGGGCGTTAGTAAGAAAGGTAGGGGGGGGGGCGATCTTGCCACCTGGATTTTTTTAAAAATGCCAATTTTGTTCTGCATTTTCATGAGTTTGCAGATAGTTTTCAACATTTCCCGGGAGAGAATCCCTCAGACCTCCATCAACTGTCAGAATTTTTTATCTCCAGTTAAGGGGGACTCTTCATATTGCTCTATCCCCTAATGTTGAGTTGAATAAAATTTATATGAAATATGAAGAATAATTGTATGGAGGGAGGGGGGAAGCGACATTCTTAAGTTTGGCCCCGCCACGGAAAACTCCAAGATCCGGTATTGTTGTAGTCTGTGCATTTGCGTTCATCGATGAACACTTTTTTTTTGTGCCGGAATTCACAATGCAGTGTGAGGAATCATACGAAATTGAACAAAGAGTTTATGTAATAATGTCATATATTTTCTTTACCAGACCCCTACCCTGTTAGCCGAGGCCTTAGGTTTGCTTGCGCATGGGGCGAGGTAGTAGGGTCCACTGATTTTACATGCACGTATCCCCAAGTGTACATGGTGGGTCTTCAACGGGTATCGAACACGCGATCTTCCGATTGGAAGTCCGACACTAACCACTAGGCTACCACGGCCTTTGCTAAAATATGCTGGATCAACCCCTGCATACATTAATCGCACCCTAGCATTTATTGCAGGAGTTTCATTTAAACAGGAGGAATTGCAAACTATTTTTTGGATAGCTTCCTATAAGAGCTCATGCCCTAATACATTATTAATTAAGTGTTATTATGCTAAATAATAACACTTAATTTGGTTTCGAACGCGCGACCTTCTAGTTGGAAAACCGACGCTCTAACCACTAGGCTACCACGGCCTCATAATGTCATATACTGGAGTAGCGAGACCCTCATTTCGGAAGGGGGGAAGGTCTTTGGGGACGGGGGGAGGGGGCTAGATAGCTCGCAACTAATTTTATTGTTTTACGAAACCAAATACCGAATTCTAAGCAATCCCGTATCTACGTTAGCTTCAGGCGGTATCCTCATACTAAGCCAGCGATGTAATATATTTCGGTTTGTAATTTTGCACTTGTTTCATAATATGCACTTGTTTCATATGTTTAGATGTAGCCTTAATATTCCTTGGAAAATGAATTTATTTTAAAATTTTTTAGAGCAGTTTACAATTATATGAACGATAGTCATTGAAATTATGCATGAACTAAAAATATACAAATAATTGTTAGAAACAGCACGATTTTACTTTTTTAGAGGAACTACTTAGTACTTAGAGGACCCTCGTTCACTCCTGATAAAAATTCAAAAACTTCAAGATAAAAAAATTAATTTTAGTAGCTCAAAGCATAAAATCTACACAAAACGGATACCTGAGCATTTCCCATATGATATTTTTGGCTGCAAGTAACTAACCCTTTGCTACCGGCATTGAGACTTCCTATGAACGAAAGGAATTTAATATTAATAGATTTAAGTTGGGGTGGTACGCTGCTGAATTTTTCGCCCCCCCCCCCTCTCCTAAGGGGATAGAGGGACCAAAAAAAAAGCCGGCTACACATTTTTTTGGCCCGGCTAAAATTTGGGAACCTTGCTTTTAGTATAGTCTGCGGTTGCTTCATTTGGAGCGAATACTTGTAGATGCTTTCATAAGGTCAGACATTAAGTCAAAGTAATGACAGTTCTGATTTCAGTGTTTTTTCTGACATTGAACAATTTTCTGAAGGAAATCAAAATAGCAATGAAAACTATGTACGCAACGTTCGCGGATGGTGTAAAGTCGATGGGTGATCCGCTACTCCACAAAACACAATCATGGCTTCCTTTCCTACGAAAACCAGGATTGAAATTCTACGTTACTGACGAACTTTTTTGATGAATAATTTTAAACTTAATTGTCAGAAACGATAACAAAATGCTTGTATTTAAAAAAAAGAATTTAATACTATATGCTTTGTTTGCAAAAAAGTAATTCACATCAAACAAGCAAATAATTTAGCAAAGTAAGTACGATGAAAATTTACGCGAATGCAATCAAATTCTGTTTGGAATCTCCGTACAGAAAGAGCATTTCTACTACAGAAACATTCGTAGATTAGAGAAACATTTTCTCTCATGAAATTTTCTGTACTTCAAAAAAATCCTCGCTATCACTTACACACCCAGTTTCCTATGAATCTAGATTCTAGAGCGTGTATTGGTTTCTACAAACATGCTCTTTCCCCGAAAGAATGCATACTGCTAATTTCATATTTCACTAAATCAAACTTCTCCATCTGTGACCTAATTCTTTCCATGTACTATTCTAAACGTGATTCTAAATAGAAATTTTCAACTACCGAATTCCATTTCTCAGTTTTCTTTTACTATGGGTAGATCAGAGGCTCCCTGAAGCAGCAAAAGTTGCCCTATACGCCCCGTACGGGGCGGCCACCCGAGCCCCACATAAAATGGCGACCTTTTAAAGCAGTATTCGCAATATCAGTAATAACTTAGAGAAATCTAAACTGCTTTACACCACTTTTAGTAATTTATTGCGTGTTTATAGCTGTAAAAGATATTCCTCTAACACTCTTTGTTATCGGATTTATTTATTTGCCAGATGAGCAAATCGTGCCATCGGATTACTATACTCAGCCTCAGATTGACAAGAAATAATTATTCAATAATTTTATTAAATAATGTAAAATTTGTATACTTAATGTAAGATATAGCTAAAAAATTTTTCCCTTGAAGTGGATTGAACCTCTCTTTCAAGTTAACGACCTCCACATCTGCATGTTCCCTCTAGTTCATATGACTTTGATTTAAGAAACAAGTTAGAATTTGCAGATAACCACTTCTCGAAACATGAGTTCAGTGACATAATGACACGAATAATTTTGAGACGACTTTATAATGTAAAACTTGCAAAGTTTTTTTTTTTTTTCTAGTGTTATAAATGCTTATAATTATGAACATATTGCGCATAACAAGTTATTAATATAAGCATGGATAAATAATAAACATACTTTGTACTTTTCTCTACCAGGCCCCTACCTGTTAGCCGAGGCCTTAGGATTTCTTACGCACGGGGAGAGGTAGTGGGGTCTACGGATTTTACATGCACATATCCCCAAGTGTACATGGTGGTCTTCAGTGGGTATCGAACGCGCGACCTTCCAGGTGGAAGTCCGACGTGCTAACCACTAGGCTACCACTGCCCACAACATACTTTGTACCAGTTTGAATTTCGAGGATTGTGGTCACGACTGTTTTCCACGATGGCTTCATATACGGACATTCGATAAAATGAAATGCTGATGTAACCGGTGATGTTACATATATCTATATACCATAGTTATCTGTGTATAGCACGCTGGTTATCTACAAAAAAACTCTTTTTTTTACTACCTGCGGCCAATTTAACGATACGGGCAATACATGAAATTCAAAAAAAGAAGTAAAAAGATAGGGGCCGTGGTAGCCTAGTGGTTAGCACGTCGGACTTCCACCTGGAAGGTCGCGCGTTCGATACCCACTGAAGACCACCATGTATACTTGGGGATATGTGCATGTAAAATCCGTAGACCCCACTACCTCTCCCCGCGCGTAAGCAATCCTAAGGCCTCGGCTAACAGGTAGGGGTCTGGTGGAGAAAAGTATTCAAAAGACAACTACCGTTCAAAAATATCGAAATCTCTTTTCTTGCAAAACAAAATGCAGAGAAATAAATCGTAGCTTTCGAAACAATGGTCCCAAGCAGATTGGGGCTCTGGCGCTACAAGCGAATGTATTGTTTTGCAGGGGTGTATCCCATGTTTTTTCTGGGTGCGGGTTATACAACGATGCGGGTTATACACCGAACTTGATTTTTTTAGAATGAATTTTTCTTCCTGCGGACTATACAACAGTGCGGGCTATTTACCGATAATTACGGTATATATATATATGTTCCTTCGTCGATAAAAGTTATCATCTAAGTGGACTGTATCGAATGGGTGGACAATTGCGACAAAGCACAGGGCGTTAAAATATAACGACTGATTTTCAGATGCTCTAAAGACTTCAATGAGTCTGTAAATTGAACCCATGATTTAGTTAAAGAATCGGGTATGGAATCATCCCAATTCAGTTTTAGCTTCCAAAGCTCTTGCATGTAAGTTTTTGCTTTGGTAAGAACAGGTCCAATGAGACCAATAGGGTCAAACAGTTTTGCTATGTCCGAAAGAATAGTTATTTTAGAAAGTTTTTCTTGTTGAATTTTTACCTTAAACGTTAAAACATCTAAATTGGGGATCCAAGTAACCCCTAAGGCTTTAGTTTCATTTTCTAAAAATGAGTAATCCTCAAGATTTCCATTGGCAACATTTTCTAATAAAGTTGTGTCGTTGGTCTTCCATTTATATAATTGCATTACGGCAGATTTCAAAAGTTGTATAAGCTGGAATTGAAGTTCTCGTGCAGTTTCAAGACTATCTGCACCCGTGATTATATCATCCATATGGCAATCATCTAAAATAACTTCTGATGCTTTACTAAGTTCATCTGGGGTTTATATCGCTAACTACTTTAAAACTCTGACAGCCAAAAACGGAGCACAGCATGTACCATATGTTACCGTGTTTAATTCAGACTTCTGTTGGTGACCTAGCATCTGGCTTCCATAAGATTCTTAACAATTTTCTTTGATTATCTGTTATAAGAATTTGTCGGAACATCTTCTCTATATCAGCGAGAAATACGTACTTGTGTTTTCTGAAGCGAATCATTATTTCGTACAATTCTTCGTTTACTTGTCCCTTAAACAGAAAATCATGTAATGACTTCCCATTGCTCGAGGTATTGAAAACAGTGCGAAGACGTGATGACAAGTTTTCCGGTCGGTAAACACCGTGGTGAGGAAGATAATAACACTTATCTGTTTCCTTGACTTCAGCAACCTTTCTCATATGGTTGAGTTCTTCATATTATTTCATGAACTCACAATAAAGATTTTTCATGACAGGCATTTTCACTAGTCGCATCCATAACTGCTTAAGTCTTTTCTCGGCAATACTTCTTGAATCTCCAAGCGTATCTGCATCAGCCCTCATCGGCATAGTTACTGTAAATCTTCTGGTAGGGTCTCTTCGATACGTAGCTAGAAAGTGATCTTCGCAGTGCTGATCTTCCTCGCTGATAGAACGCGATTCAGTTTTTACGCATTCTAATTTCCAAAATTTTTGAATGTTTTCTTCTAATGTATCTGTATTTTGTATAAATCCACAAAATGTATGATTAAATTCCTGTTTTACTGTTCCCGAAACTATGTAACCAAAAACAGTTTTTTGAAACAACAAATTTGAAAATTTATGCCTTTCTGATTCAAGAATTTCGTAAAAAATCTCAGCACCTATGCAAATGTCAATTTTTGTCGATTTTCCAAAGTTAGGATCAGCTAATTTCATGTCTGATAGCAACTCTAGATTCTTTATGTTTATATTCTGAGAAGGTACCAATTCCGTAATTTTATGCGTAATTAAGACTTCTACTGATCTTTGGAAAGAACCTTCCTTATTAGATATATTTGTGCGTATTTTAGATTTAATGTTTGTCACATTCCCATCAATACCCGAAAAACAAACACTCAATTTATTTTTCTTAATTCCCAATAACTCAGAAAAAGCTGTCGTTATAAAGCATGATTCTGAACCGCTATCTAATAAGCAGCGTGCAGGAATTAACTTTCCATATGCATCTTCAATATAAACAATGCAAGTCGTTAAAAGCACTTTACTTTCCCCCTTTGCTGAGACGCAAGTCTCGTTGCATAAACCCTTCGAAAGCTCCGCTTCTATTCCCCTTGATTTATTGGTTTCATTGGGAGATGAACTAATTTCTGTTTTCTTTATTTCCTTCGCCGAGAGGCAAGATGTCTGGAAGTCATCTCCTTGCGAATGACGATGCAACAATGTATTATGCTGTTTAGCACAAATTTGACAGGTTGTTTTTGATAGGCATTGCGCAATTTTATGCTTAGTTGAAAGACAGTTGAGGCAAAGATTAAATCGTTTCACGGTCGAATATCGTTCGTATTCAGTCTGATTTAAAAATACTTGACATTTATATATAGGGTGATTATTTAAATCGCACAGAACACAAGTATTAACATTAGACGAATTATTTTTTACAAGGAAGTTTTTTGACTTTGCATTTCTATCACATGTTGAATGCTTAGGTTTGATATTTACATTACTATTATTTCGTAAATTTTTCAAGACCAAACAGCGCTTTTGAAGGAAATCAATAAAGTCTTGCCATTTAGGTAATTCTGTGGATACTAATGACGTTTCAACTTGGTTTTTTGTTTCCTTATCTAATTTTTTAATAATTATGTTTATTAACATGACTTCTGAAAACTCGTTAAGCTCCAAGCCTATTGATTTGAGAGCTCGAATATGCTTTTGACATTTGTCAACAATAGTTCTTAGACTTTAAGCTATATCTTGCGATGATATTTCCATCATTAAAATTTCATTCATGTGATTATTAACTATAGCTCTTTGATTTTGAAATCTAAGTTCTAGCACTTTGAAAAGCGAACTATAGGAATCATCTGTAGTAACGACATCTAGTGCGATACCTCGAAGGGTAGATTTCAAGTAGTACAGTTTTTGCGTGTCACTTAATTTCTTATTTGAATATATTAATGCCATAAACTGATCTTTAAAAATATACCAATCTTTCCGGAGAAGGAAGGGAGTAAAATCTCCGAGAGTCTCACATTAACAGTAGAACTGTCATTTCTAGATTCAAGTAAACTCATATTATTCGAGATATCATCATGACTAGAATGAGAGAGTAAGAATTTTTTTAATGCTTACCTCTGTTCTTTCAGCTTGTTCCTCTATTTCTAAGAATGTATCCAAATGCGTTTGTAGGTCTTTTTCATCTATTACATTTTCGAAATACTTAACTTTCAAATCATCCAGTTTTTCGGTTATCTTTTGAATACTATAAAGTTTGGTTTCATATTCAATAGTGTCTTTCTCTGTAATTTCAAGAAAAGTTTCTATTCTGGTCAATTGTCCTTTATAGGCTCCTCGCTGCCTGTTCAGTGACGTTAATTTTTCTTTATCGGTCATGATGAACAGCACGTACTACTATAGTAATCAGTCTATTGCACTATAAACTATAAACTAGTTCGTTACTCCGGCTCGACGGTGCCAAATGTTCTTGCGTCGATAAAAAATATCTTCTAAGTGGACTGTATCGAGTGGGTGTATAATTGCGACAATAATATGCGAAGTTTCATTCTAATACTACTATATTTCTATATTTACATAATTACATACATTGATAAATGCTTGAGAGGCTAACCATATAGCCAGACTATGCTATGATTGTAAACCAAAGCGTGCCTTACCAGAGCACGTACTGAAGCGACTGACTTAGCACAAGAACAAAAAACGTTGCCAAAACTAGAAAGTTCGTGAGCGCCAAGTTGGCGGGTTTCTAATATGCCAAGGAAAGCCATAACAATGTATATATATATATATATATATATATAATCATTTTCAGTACTTAAAATTCCTGATATATTTAAAAGCTTTAGATTTTATATATGCAAGCGATTAATATAAATTGATTTTTAACATACACTGGTGTAAGAAATTAAGAGAACTTTCATATTTGATCTACGATCTTTAGAACTACTGGACATATTTTAATAGAATTTGGTGTGAATATAGGTTGATATTATACAAACAAAATAAACATTCAACAGTTATAATAGACACGTATGTTTGTGCGTAACACTCATGGGAGTCTGAAGGTCTGAAACAGCGGTTGCAAAATACACAAAAGAAATGTGTTAATAGGGGTATGGTCACCTCTTGCAGCTATACACGCCTTGCAGCGTGATGTCATACTGGAAATAAGGCAGTTTATCAGTGCCTGCGGCAATTGGTCCCACTCATTCACCAACGCTGTTTTCAGTTCCTGGATGGTTGTCGGAGGGGGTTGCGAGTTGCGATTGCCCTCCCCAGAGCGTCCCAGACATGCTCTATAGAGTGGAAGTCTAGAGACCTGGCTGGCCAATACATCCGGCGAATGTCCTTACTTTCGAGAAATTCGTCGACCAGAAGAGCTCTATGTGGCATCGCGTTATCGTCCATTAGATGAACTGGGGGCCCACTGCACCCCGGAAAAGGCGAACATCATCCCTATACCTCACACCTGTCACACAGCCTCTGATGAAGACGTGGAGAGGTGTGCGGCCATCCAACCTGATGCCTGCCCAGACCATTAGACCACCACCACCATAATTGTCGATTTCGCGGACATTGGAGCGTAGGTAGCAGGTCCCTGGCTCTCTCCATATGAAAGTATGGTGAGAATTAGTATTTAGGCTAAAACGGGACTCGTCGGTGAACAGAACGGTCACCCATTGCTTAATACTGCAATCACTATGCTGCCTTCACCATGCTAATCGGACTCTCCTGTTCGTAGACAGAAGCGGGACGCAAAGTCGGTCTTCTGGCAAACAACCATCTCTCATTCAGTCTTTTTGGAAACAGTCACCCTTGTTACACGGGTTCCTGCGGTTGCATACAGGTCCCGAGAGAGCTGAGAAGATGTGGTCCTCTCTCGATGGACACAGTATTTTGGAACTGTTTCAATAAGTTACACACGACGCTCTGCGTTAAATCAAGCTCTCTGCATATCTGGACTTGCGATTGGCCTGCCTCTAGACTCCCCACAATTCGCCACCTCATTCCATCCTCTAAACGTTGGTGATTACTCATTTTTACTGTTCCGATATGAATTTAACCGATTGCTGCAAGATAACACCACGAAATTCATCTTACCCTCCACGTGCTTATAAAGCCTGTTTTTCTGCTGGCTCTGCCTACACACACGTGTACGCTTACGTATTTGCCGTGCAAGATTAGAGTTTTGATCTAGAAGCTGGAAGCAGTGGTTTTTCCTTCAGTTCAGTTTTTTTCATGCAATTCTATAAAATATGCAAATTCTCTTAATTTATTCAACCAGTGTATGTCATTGTCAGGTTAGGCCTAGGCCGTCAAACCTACGGGGCCTACGTGAGAGGACGAAGGGGCATACGGGACAGGAAATGCTGTACGTGTGTCCCCTAGCCCGCAATGTCGGCCTAAGGTCAGGCATCCTTTATATAAGCTGCCCTCGAAAGCGGGGCGAGGAGATCGACTTTCGCTTTCCTAAGATGTTGCGGTCGGATGAGAAAGAGGTCTTCGGATGCTGGACAGGGAGGAGTTGCGCCCATCCAGGAGTAACAGTGTGCGGGAGAGCTTGTGCCCGTAACTTGGAAATAGCTACGAACTGTAGGACATTGGAGTTCCAGACAAATGATGTGGAACTTGAACTACTGAAAATACAATGTATATAGGCAGTGCATGTAGATAGTAATGTAAATAGGCAGTGAAGTAAATAAATGTATAAAAGGAAAATATAGTCCAGAACCGTAACTGTCGCAGCGCGGCTGGATCCGGCCCAACTTGAGAACGAAACCACAAGTGATATAAAGATATGAACTATTGCTTAATAAAGGGAATTGTCCTCATCGGAGGAATTGAAAAATAGCAAGAGTGATTGCTCGTGAGCTGATTATTCCCAGAGAAAGTGCCGAAGTGACCGGAGAGAGTTACTACGACGCTAAGAAACCTGCAGGGGGCCACTGGAACCACCGGAAGTCTAACGCCTAGAGCAGGAGCGAGTAGTGAAAGTGAAATGCATCACCGTGGTCAACGGGCGGAGAGCGCAGGAGATCCAGAGATTGCTGTTTAAGGTAAGTCCCCACATTTAGACTGTTTCCATTTTGGGGGTTTGCTTTGCATGTCACCTGTGCTAAAGCGTCAGCGTAAGAATAACAAAATTTACAGGACTAGTGTGTAGGGGATTATTTAGAGAACTGATATTCATAGGATAGCTGGCACTACCTTGTAATAAGGAAATTATAATCATGAACATTTGGGCTTACCTGCAGAGCAAGTGGAAAGCTGGAGGGAAAGAAAACTAAAATGAAAAGGATAAAATTATCATTATTTAATTGAATACAGAATAGTAGGCTACATTTAACGTCCGAAGGGTTAGACGGCCCATTCCAGTCTCCCCGAATAACAAGTTTTTCTCGAGGAGGGAAAAGTTCCGTGGTTCAGGTTCAGGGGGTAGGTGGTGCCCTCTGTCGAGGGGTCAGGACTGAACATCCTCCGGCCCCCGGGAATCAACAGTCTGTAGTCGATTCAGGTAAAACAGATACCGGAGAAATTGAACGCGTTATGTCCCCTTTAGGAGTTTTGATGGACACTACTCGCACACGGTTGTCACAGCCAGGAAAGACCTTTTGGATGCGGCCAATAGTCCAATGAAGAGGAGCAGTGTTCTTCTCTCGGACCAATACAAGATCTCCAGGCTGAAGATTCGCACAAGGAGTTTTCCATCTAGGACGGGGTTGTAAAGTGCTTATGTATTCCTTGCTCTAACGATCCCAGAAATGCATCCGGATGTTTTGGAGAAGACTCCAACGGGATGTCAAAGAGATGGTTTTAGATGCAGTATGTGGAGTTGGTAAATCAGTGAGCGGGTGACCAATAAGAAAATGTCCAGGAGTTAATGCTTCGAAATCTGTTGGGTCTGAAGATAACGGTATTATAGGCCTTGAGTTGATAAGAGCCTCGATTTGATAGAGAAGGGCTGATAACTCTTCAAAGTTGAGAAGAGCTGATTTGCAAGATTTGTTGAGATGTTGTTTAGTGACTTTAATTGATGCTTCCCACAGTCCACCAAAATTTGGCGCATATGGAGGTATGAAATGCCCTTTAATGAACTGCTGGCTGCAAAACGTACTGATGGATTCAGATGTGAAAAGACTATACATTGATTTAAGATATTTTGCAGCACCCTTTAAATTCGTGCCGTTATCTGAGTAAATATCAGATGGAATTCCTCGTCTTGCAAAAAAGCGACGAAGTGAAGCAATAAGAGCGTCTGTGGTCAAGTCGGACACGAGCTCAATATGAACAGCTTTAGTTGCCATGCAGACTATTAAACAAATACAGGCCTTTAATTTTATTTTTGAGCGCTTCAAGTTAGGCTTTATGAAAATGGGGCCGGCGAAATCAATGCCGATTTTCTGGAACGGTCTAGAAGGTGTAATTCTAGCTACTGGTAGCTGTCCCATGATTTGTTGATTTGATTTCGAATTAAATTTGAAACATGTAACACACTTTTGCCTCTATCCTCTAACTACCGATCTTCCACTAATGATCCAGAATTTTTGTCGAATTATTGCCAGCAGTAGGTTAGGTCAGATGGTAATGTTTAATGATAAGTCTTGTTATTTCGTGATTATTTGGCCGCAGCATTGGGTGTTTCTGATCAAACGAGAGGGTTTGACTCTTGGATAATCGACCACCCACTCGTAAGATGTCTTCTGAGTCTAGAAACACATTTAGATTGAGAAGTTTGCTCGAATTTGGAATAGGTTTCTTACGTCTTAACAAGTTGATTTCTGCGAGAAAAGCGTATTCTCGAACATTTATCACAATAGTAAGAACAGCGTGATGCAGTTCATCAGCAGATAAGAAACTTAAGTTCCTTGAACTCGGACATTTCACATTAAAAATAAATCTCTGGATCCAAGCTGTAACTCGCATCAGCTTGGTGAATGAGGAATAATGCATCATGAATTCCGGAATTTGTCGAACTTCAGCGTGTGCACTTATGGAATTGTCGGGATCAATTGTTTCATCGGTTTCGTATTTTTCATCACTCACGGGCAAGGGAAATGCTTCAGATAGCCAAGATGGACCTGACCACCAAAGATCGTGCTTTACTAATTTTTGCGGTAATATACCACGTGAAGCGCAATCTGCAGGATTTTCTTGACTACTAACATGCTGCCATGTAGCATTACTGGTAATGGTTTGAATTTTTAATACTCTATTTTTGATGAAACTTTCAAGTTTTGAGTTAGAGTTCTTTAACCAACATAAAACGATTTTCGAATCAGTCCATAAATAAGTTTTTGATATGGAACTGTCAATGGCATTGCACACTGCACAATATAGTGTAGATAGTAACACGGCAGCGCAAAGTTCAAGTTTCGGAATTGTGATTTCTTTCACTGGTGCTACTTTTGTTTTTGAAGCTATAAGACGTGTTTCGATTTCACCAGAAACGTGAATAGTTCTAATATAAATCACTGCTGAATAAGCCTTGCTAGAGGCATCACAAAAGCCAAGCAGCTGTAGAATTAATTGTGAAGAGATGGAGCAATTTACATATCGTGGAATTTTCATATCGTTTAAATATTTAGATTCGTCCTTAAACTTACTCCAGACTTGAAGTACATTTTCTGGAATGGGACCGTCCCATGATAGTTTGTTTTTCCAAAGTTGTTGAAGAAGAATTTTTAAGAGAACAGTAGAAGGGGATAAAATACCTAGAGGGTCAAAAATGTGCGCGATAGCTGAAAGAAGCTGGCGTTTAGAATTAACCTCAAGATTTAAGTTTAAATTAATTTGCAATGAATCAAGTTGAATATCCCAAATAATGCCTAGAATTTTTAAAGAATTATCATTAATTAGAACGGAAGAGGAACTAGATTTTACATCATTAGGAAGGTTAGTAAGGATTTCGGGATAATTTGAGGACCATTTTCTCAAGGTAAATCCACCCCTATGCATTAAAGAATTTAGTTCATAAATCAAAATTTTAGCTTCATTCAAAGAATTGGCTCCTGTCAATAAGTCATCAACGTAAAAATCATTTGAAGTAATTTTAGAGGCTAAAAGGTGATTCTGTTTTTCATCACTGGCTTATTGTTTCAGTGTCCGAATCGCAAGATACGGTGCACTTGCGGTCCCATAAGTTACTGTTTTTAGTCTGTAGTCTTCTATTGGGTCATCTGAGAAAAATCTCCATAAAATGCGCTGATAGTCAGAATGTTCCCTCGACATATCGATTTGGCGAAACATTTTCTCTATATCTGCAGAAAACGCAATTTTAGGCATGCGGAATTTAATTAGGTGGCTAAATAAATCAGTTTGTAGTTTAGGACCAATTAATAATTCATCGTTCAAAGAATTTCCTAGCGACGATTTCATAGATGCGTCAAAAACAACGCGAAATTTTGTTAAAGTGCTATCTTCTTTAAAAACTCCGTGATGCGGTAAGTAAAAGCAATTTTCAAAATTTAAGGAATTAGTGGGAATTCTCTCCATGTGATTTAATTTTAAATATTCTTTCATAAAAGAGACGTACTTATTCTTAAATGATTCATTATGATTTAACTTTCTTTCCAAACTTTCAAAACGTTTTAAAGCCTGCGAGCGAGTATCGCCAAACAATGGATTTGATTTAAAAGGAAGATTTACACAATATCTGCCAGAAGAATTTCTAGTTACAGTAGAATTATAAATTTCTTCGCATATTTGATCTTGATTAGAAAATGAATTGTTATCTGGAACAGATTCCAGCTCGCAAAACCTCTGAAGTAATTCTCTTTCATTAAGCAATAAATTACATCTCGTGACATTCTCCCTGCTCATAAATTGAGAAGAAATTTTTCCCGATAATAGGAAACCCAATTTTGAATTTATAGCTGAAGGTTCTCCCTTTGCACCCATAATAACGCCATCTAGAATTAAGTCTGCGAATAAATCAGCTCCAATAAGAATTTCGACAGGCTTAGATTCAAAAAATAATGGATCAGCTAATGTAAGTCCTACAATATGAGGCCAGTTGGTAAATGGAATTTCAAAATTAGGCAAGTTTGACGTAACCTTATTTGCTACTAAAGCCTTTGCAGTAAAGAGTTCCACTTGAAAATGAGGAGCAAACGTTAGCTCCGCTTCGAATAACGAAGTTTCGGCCTTCACGCCGTTTATCCCGCTAATGGAATGAGACGATTTTTTCAAGGTCAACCCCAGGCGATCACTACACTCCCTCGAGATTGGCGAGCTCTGACTGCCACAATCTACCAAGCAACGGCAATCGACGAATTCCCCTGTTCTATTTTTAGCTTTTACAATCGCTGTGGACAAGAGCGTATTATGGGAAGGTACAGGAAGTTGGTCCCACCGTTAGCAGAGAAACTGCCCTCTGGGCTTAGGGTTTGCTGCGTGGTTGATATGCTGCTACTTGGCAAAGTAGAAGACGATTTCCTATCTGAATTTCTCTCCCCATCGAATGCCTGAGATGTAGTGCTGTAACATAAATGTAAAACACTAGGATGTTTTAAGTTACAGGCTTTACATCTAGCGGTTACCAAGCAAGAATCCTTCGTATGATAAGGACGCAAACAATTAGAACACAATTTGTTCGATTTCACAAATGTCCACCTAGAATTTACAGATAATTTGGCGAATTCGGGACACTGAAACAATTTGTGGCCTTGTCTGCAAAATACACACTCAACCTTTTCCTTTTTTGAAATAGCATTATTAATTACTGCATTTTTCACAACAGGTTTATTTTCGAATTTAGAAAAGTTATCATATTTAGAATGATCTTTTAATATATTTAAACTTCTAGCTTGCTTTTCTAAAAACTTTAAAAATAAATCATACGTTGGAAGAGATTTTCTTCCAGTGATAGTTGCCAATTTTGGCGTAATGACTCGTCCAATTTTGATTCAAGAATAAAAATTAAAATGATATCGAATTAGTTTCAAATCCAAGAGTTTTAAGATTTCGAATAGCTTCGTTACATATATCTAGCATTTCATGTAACGATTTAGCAGTAACGACTTTGATTCTTTTGATATCAAATAATTTTGAGATTTGGCTAAATGCTAATTCGCGTTTGTTGTCGTACCGATTTGTTAGTGTTTCCCCAGCTTGGGAGAAATTAGCATCTGAAATGCTGAATCCTTTAATTAGCCGAGATGCTTCACCTTTAACTGAAGCATGTAAATATTGTAATTTATGAATGTCCGATAATTCTGACTTATTGATTATGGATGTCGCAAAGATTTCTTTAAACGACAGCCAGTCTTGAATACTTCCATAAAATGATGGAAGATCAAATTTCGGAATATTTATGGTAGTTTTCGATTTAATTTCGACCTTTTGACAGGATTCTTGGATTTTCAAAATATAGCGATCTATTGCCGCACGAATTTCCAAAATCTTGTCTTTATGCTCTGCATAATCATTATATAGTTCAGTTTCTGGGTCTGTTTCAAAAATAACATTAAAACACTCTTTTAAATCATTATCTAGAATGAGTATATCATCTTTAAGAATTTTCAATAGACATAAATTATCTGAACACGTTTTAAGTTTAGACTCAAATCTCTCTATTTCGAGAGTAATTAAATTAAATTTGGCTTCAGATTTGGGTGGCATTTTGAAATGTTAAGAATTTTGAATAAACAGACTCAGTAAAAAAATTTAAAAGGCAGGTTCAGGGTAACGACGGACCAAAAAAAAGGTGTAGGGGATTATTTAGAGAACTGATATTCATAGGATAGCTGGCACTGCCTTGTAATAAGGAAATTATAATCATAAACATTTGGGCCTACCTGCAGAGCAAGTGGAAAGCTGGAGGGAAAGAAAACTAAAATGAAAAGGATAAAATTATCATTATTTAATTGAATACAGAATAGTAGGATACATTTAACGTCCGAAGGGTTGGACGGCCCATTCCAGTCTCCCCGAATAACAAGTTTTTCTCGAGGAGGGAAAAGTTCCGTGGTTCAGGTTCAGGGGGGAGGTGGTGCCCTCTGTCGAGGGGTCAGGACTGAACAAGTGAATTAGAAGTAAAATTGAAAGAGCTAGAAATTAGGGAACAAGAAATTGCTTTAAGGGAGAAGGAGTTAGAAATTAGAAAACTAGAATTAGAACAGAAGAATAATGGTCATTTTAGACAAAGGGAAAATTCAATTATGGAATAATTTGGAAAGATTCCATAAGGTTTTGAAATCATTAATCCCAGCTGTGCCTTCAGACGTTGGAGATCTACCCTTATTGTTTGAAACAGTAGAAGGGGTTTTTGCTTCGCAGAAGGTTCCAGAGGAAGTACAAGGGAGGTTAATTATGCCGCTGCTAGGTCACTTAAGGCGCGTTCTGACGAGACAGTTTTCCCCTGCAATATCTGTCGAGACAGTCACTGTCCATGTCTGATCGAACCCGACAGTCGCTCTCTGACAATATCTCGCCGAACCGGTTCCTCGCTGTGACAGTCACGTCTGAACACTTTTCAGAGCTACTGTCGCAAGTTCTCCAGACCAAGTTGAAGTGCTTGCAACTTTTTCCCGACTGTCTGACATTGACTCCCGCGAAAAATACGCAATTGCTTCGATTAATGTCCTAAAAAAGTTCAATTAATTTCATTATTGTTCTGAAACTTCTGTTTAGTGGTTGATATATTTGGATATTAATGAATATATTCTTTTTTCCTCGCGAAAAACAGCAATTGCGTCGACTTATGTCCTAGAAAAAGTTCAATTAATTGCATTATTGTTCTGAAATTTCTGTTTAGCGATTTAATCTGATAGAAATGAATGTAACCTCTATTTCTTGGTTTAAAATCAAGAAAATTATGCTTTTAATAAATGCGTAGTTTAGTAGAAACAAATTTATCTATTATATTGAAGGTCAAAGAAAAAAAAAAAACAATTCAGAATTAAAAAGTTAATTTAATGCATGGCTTTAAACGGATTATTTATTTAATTTTATTATTTACTTTACTTTTTAATGCCTAGTACTTTAACCCTCTTCCAATGTCAAAACTTCAAATTAATATTAAAAACTGATTATTGTTATGAGTACTTGAAATTATATATGGAACACATTTTTTACTTGTGTGCTCATATTGAAGTATACATTAAATAAGTAATTAATTTTATTTAGCGCTTCAAAACAAATATTTATTGCAAAAATCCTTATTATTTCTTCGTTAAATAGAAATATTGTCAAGTGCAAACATTTATTTTGAGATAAACTTTTAAAGCTGTCAACGATTTATAGTTTCCTTTTAACTAATATTTTTTAAAACTTTTTATTGTTATCTGTGTTTAATATATAATAAAAAATAATATACAATAATATACAGTACAACCTCGAACGGCCATTTCCACGGGAATATTCATTTCATATATGGAAAAATGATGAACGTGGATCAGAATAACGTCCGAAGAAATCGTTAAACCATTAAAACAAGACGATACCTACGTTAAAATGATGGATGCAGGTACAATGCATAAAGATTTTACTATATTGTAATCACTTTAAATTAATCCTTTTTTTTATGCTATCATGATTTAGCAAAAGGTAGCCAACAATTATAGAATTGCAATTAATCTTGTACTTATTACCAATGAAAATTCAACATCAAACTTTGATTCATGTAAAACCTTTATATGTAAAAAGGATTAATTCCTTTAAAACATTTAGAAATTAGCTTTATTGATACGTAGTTAAATTTATTAAACACTTTTGTAGATGAAACCGCTATAAAAGGGTGTATAGTTGTAAAGTGTTTTATTTTCGTTTCATTTTACTTCAGGTAAAAATGTTATATATTTTTTAAAACCTACATTAGTTTCGTGCAAGTAACTTTTAACTGCACTCACACACAAAACTTTGTGTTAGGTTGTTAAAAAAAAATCTAATCTATCCTGTCATAATTTTAATCTTTTACTGTCAAAATTGTGATTATTTAAAAATCCAATTTTAGGAACTATACAGCGAACTTTCCGTAATAAAAATATCCATTTATTAATTTTGTGCACAATTCTAATCTTTATTTTTTTAAAATTAATCATTCAAATTTTCTGACCTTTTTTACTGAAGTATTATCTGCACTTTCCATAATTAATGTGTCGATAATACTTCAGTATATATACAAATCTAATGTAGCTTAAGAAGATACAAAAACAAAGAAGTAAATAAAAAAAAAATCAGCAGCAAATACAACACATTGCGACTCCTCAATTTTTTCGGAACAGCGTCTCAAATACTGCACAGAATGAAGAAACCTTTCTTCTACGTGAGAACCAACTCCGACAGTTGAATGCGATTATTGCATGACTTTTCCCTCCGCCGACTGTCGCTGCGAGTTCTTGCTTGCAATTTTTGCTGTAGTGTGAACACTCTAGCAACAACTGTCGGACATTTTCGCGTGGGTTTTCTCGCTCGTCAGAACGCGCCTTTAGTGAGGCCGTTAACTTGAAAACTGAGGAATTAAATCGGTATGCGAGAATTAAAGAGGAAATTCTAAAGCACAGTAGGTTAACTCCTGACGAGTATAAAAAGAGATTTGATCAAGCTAAAAAGAGACCGAATGAGTCATGGACGCAATTCGCGGACAGAATTAATTCCCTATGGGCATTTTACATAAAAAGTAAAAATGCGGAAACGGCAGAAGAGATTAATAACGTGATTGTGGTGGACAGGCTAAAAGCAGAGATGCCACTACACTGTTAAAAATATCGGTGCAACGTTGAACCATAATTAGGTGAAAATTTGCTGCACCATCTTTTTGGCGAAAAGTTGAACCATAATGTGAGTTCCACTTTACACGAACAAATGGTGCGATGTTGAACCATGAATTGAGTTCTGCTTTACACGAAGAAATGGTGCGAGATTGAACCATAAATTGGAGTTCCGCTTTACTCGAACAAATGGTGTGAGGATGAACCATGATACGAATTTTTCTTGCACGAACAATAGGCGTATAATTTTGCGGAAAAATTTCGAGCGCGATACAACAAATATTTCGAAGAGATAGTGACTGATAAAAATAGAAAAGTTTACTCTTGTGAAGAAATAATACAGAAAATCAATTTAATTAAATGCACAGCAATAAATTGTTTATTTTACTACATATTTTTATTGCATTTATGTTAATTTTCGAAAATCGGATTTTAAAATGCTTTCTTTTCATCTTAATAAAAGCAGATCTCAGTGCAGACTTTTAAGTTATTTCCAGGGTTGCCAAACGTCCCGGATTTACTGGGACAGTTCCTTATTTTGAGAAATTATCCCGCGTTCAGGGGAACTTCAATACAAGACGTCAAAAGTCCTGTATTCTTGCCAGGACATTAATTTTGCCGAATAGCGGATAAACGGTGAACATTGTGTGACGGGTCCGTACCGGATGTCCGACTGATGTTCCACACCGTTAAATTCGATGAATTAGTTACCCACAGCTTCCAAACACTAAAGGTTAAAAATCAAAATTGACATTGCGGGAAACTGCATTTTTCGTGCAGTGGCCGAATATCGGGTATGCAATAACAGATATCGAATAAGTGGATGCCCCCCCCCCCCCCCGTCGGTGAGCCTCTGTTGTCCCGTATTTGCAGTTTTTAATTTGGTAACCCTGGTTGTTTCTCAGAATAAAACAAAAAAGACCATTTTTTAAATATAAAATCTTTTTTGAATCCATCTATTATATATCACTCCTCCCCCCCCCCCCCCCACGCTCTCTTCGTTTTTTTTTTCCTATTTCTAAATCCAAGACGTTTTATGTTTTGGGGAAGATTGCAGTTTTACTTCATGAGCTCATATTTCACCACTAAATATAAGTTTCAATGTTTTTATTTGGAAACTTTCAATAAAAATTAACATGTTAAATTTGTGACGCTCCCTATGAAAAAAAGTTATTATGCGACATGAAACTAATTTGAAGAATTTATCTTCCTGAAGAAGTGGAAAAAAAAGCTTCTGGTTTCATTCCTTTCAAAATTAGTAGCATAAATACTCATTGAATGGCTAACTAAAGCATTTAGCTTTTTTTTTTAATTCAAAATAAATGCAAATATTTTAAGAAAATAATTAGGCTGCATTGTTACAACTACAAACATATTTTATACTTTAAAAAAATAGCTTCAAATAATTGCTAAATTATTTCTTTGCAGTGTTTAACTGATGGCTTAAAAAACCATAAATCGATAATTTAAAAAAAAATGTTAAATTTTTCAGCATCTGCAAATTTTTAAAAGAAGCACTAGTCATACTATAAGGTTGTTTTATGTCACTTTAAAATATAGATTCAGTGCACATTTTCAGTAAACGCACTGATACCTAGAGATGAAATGTTAATATTTGATTGAACTAGTGCTAAATCCAGACCTGCCAACCTTACAAAATAAAACAGCGGGAGAAGCAAAACCAAAAAGCAAGGAGAAAGTTATGTTCCTCAGAACTAGATGAATACCAGTATAAAAATGATACTTTTTTTTTTGTTCTTAGATATAAATTACATAAAATTAATTGACGAGATATAAAATGCATATTTTTTAAGTTGGCCATTTTTAAAAGTTAAGAACTAAAAATAAAATACTGATTTATGCTGTTTTTACTTTTTAAAATAATTTACAACATTATTTCAAAAATGTCTTTCATTATTCAAATAAATTATTATTACAGAGGGTTACTTAAAAATATTTTACAACAAAAAATAAATATATTTATACAATTATAAGCAGAACTTTTATGTAGGCATGAAATACACAAACACTAGACAAAAAAAATTGTTATACAAGGGCAGCCAGTAAAAAAAATTTTTTAATCGACATAAGTGTTAACTGTCAAAATAGTGTTATTTTTCTTAATATTTCCCATAAAGAGATGAATAAACTGAAGATAAGTTCAGACACTTTTTATTCTATAAAAAGCAAGAGAAATTTCTGTGGTGGCTGGAGATTAAGCAGAAAAGAGGGAGCCTCCTGCCAAAAGCAGGAGAGTTGGCATGTCTGTAAAATCTTGGTTTAAGAAATATATCTTACATATAGAAGGGGCATTTCACAATATTTGGGACACATTTTAATGTACCGTAACTTGTATAAATCCTTGCATTTCCCAAATCTTAAAAAAAAAAAATGTTGTCAAGACATAATATGTAGATGTTCTTGAACTCCATAATTTTTTTTAGATTTGTTTAAAATTTATACAAAAGAAAGATATACATGCATTTTATGGACTATACATAATGTCCCGAATACCTGGAAATGTCCCAAATATTCTTAAAACACTCATAGAAAAATTGATAAAGAATGAACACCAAATATGTACTAATACTTTTATTCACAACTATACATAATGAATGATAAAATTTTAGCGAGTCCTTTTTGGTAGGCCATGAGGTCCCTTGGCCATTCAATTACGCAGGCAAACACAATCTGAAATTACCACCACAATATAATAACCACAGCTTCCTCATCTACCTACTAGTAATGTAAATATTGTCATTTCATTAAGCAAGACAAAAATAATATTAATGATTAATAAATCCAAAGTATAAAGACAAAAATTTAAAACACTCCAGCAGGATTTTCTATGTTTGATATTAAAAAGAAAAAAAAGTTATTATTAAAAAATCTTAAAAATAATCTTTGGAGTATAATTTTGTATTTTTATTTGGATTTACCATGACTTGTCAGGTTCAGGTCAGCACTTATGCCAGAACACACCAGAGTGCCATTCCAGTACCGCTTGTCTGAAAGAAATGTTCTTTCCCATAAAACATTTCCTATAACTTAATCTTTTAATACCTAAGTATTTGTTGCTTTTTTATTTCCTTGTATGTCACCTCCCAAGATTCATGGAAACTGTCTAATAAAAATTGAACTCAGCTGTCATTTTTCTATGTAAGATGTAGTCAGTCTTCAAACACTGCCTGCAGCTGCTTTTTTGCTACACATATCCTATGTTTAGGAGCTTCTATTTACAGCCTAGATACCCAAACTAAGTGAGGTGTGTGTTATTGATAACACAGCACTGCAAAAAAAAAAAAAAAACTCACCTCAAACAAATCTTGTTGGTTCTTCTGTAAAAGGACCCCCTGAATCCGATTAGGATCTCTGTGTTCCCCATTCCACACCATTTTCTGGAGAATGCCCTTCGTGCCTATATTTATCAATTATTTATATTGATATTACCATGAATTTGATTCGGAAGAAAAGAATTTTTCAACCATTAAATTTCTTTTGAGGATTTAAAGAGATAAAAGCTTTATAGCATGAACATTTGTAGCAAGAAAGTATATTTAAGGGGAGAGTTTGTCTTCTCAAATTGCAAAAAAAAAAAAAAAAAATTCCCCGCCCCACTCGTTTAAAAATTATTTTCTACGGAACAAACCAAAGTATTGGCACTCACATAAGAGCCACAACTTGTATGCCTTTCCCCGCCAATTTTCTCAAGCATCAAGCCGAACAACTATTCCTGCTGATTCTGGAGTTGATAACCTCTTGAATCAAAATATAACTTTGCTTTCCCCAATCAACACAACCGCAGTATAGTGAAACAATACCGCGAAACCATATTACGAAATAATACTTGTTTTCTGTTGAATCATTTTTAACTTAACTTTTCTTCCCCCTATAATAAAATTTTTTTCTTATTTTCTTTGCTGCATTTTGTTCACTGTTACAGCTGTGCAAGAATCACACATCTCAATTGCAAAATCAGACCCAGTCAGACTCCAATATTGAAATCCAGTTACTATATACTGTCCTAGGTTCAAAGACAGAAAAAAGTGTACGTCATGCCTATCACAGTTAGAGTGTGTGGATGGGAGCTTTTTGGCTAGCATATTTGTGTGCTCGGGCTGGCTTTATTTCCTATGGTAAATAAGAAATTGCCTTTAAATGGCAATGATAAAGGGTGATTTAAACGTCGGGGGACATGATAGTCACTGCGGTATATCCGATTACGCAGTCTAGTGAGGCGTGGTATAAATGGGCTTTACTGTACTAGGCAAAGTGCAGTTTTTCTGCAATTTTTCAAAATGAAAGAAATAAAAAAGAAAGAAATCAACATACAAGTGTAATTTTAAAAACAGCAGGTTGAAGCAGGGATTAAAAGATGATTTTAATGATGTTTGAAGTGACCCCCCCCCCCCGAATTCATTTTAGGACTTTTATCCTCTAAACCCTCAAAAAAAAAAAAAAAAATGCAACAGTTAAAAGTCTTTGGATTGTGGTGAACAACAGGAATTTATATGCAGGAGGTACATAAAAAACCACAAGAAATGCACTATCCTCCACCCCACTTGAATTATTATTATTGCAGAGTAGTGTTATCAGGATTTGTCGGACCCTGACCGTGAGGCCAGAAAATATTCTCTGCCCTATTATATATATTTTATAGTGTAAGGACTAAAACGATTGTCACCAAACACATATATTTTCTACCAATAATATTACATATCTATAGAACACAGTATTTCCATTAGAAGTGTCCCCGCCCTGAAGGGTGTTGTGCTCTCGCGTGCTTGTGTGAAAACTGCTCTCCCCAAACCCCTCCCCTTGCTCTAACATTTCCAATACAACTTAAAATCCTGATTTTAGAATCTGAAATTACAAATCTTTCCAGTGAAGGGACAACCTCGCCCCCTCTTACGCTCTTATCCCCGATGACACTAACCATAGGCTAGAAATGCGCTTTTAAAACTTCAATTTCGAAGAAGCTTGTGGAAGATTGTGGAGACTAAACTAAAAGTTATTTTACTACCATTTCTGGATCAATCTTGCAGTTCCAAGTTGAACAACTAGACAAGTTCACTTATCTAGTTGTAGATCGAACATTTTTTCTGATCATCAACTTATATAGTTTTGAAAGCTCTAAATAACTCCTGTAAAATGTCTACAACAGATACCTAGTTGTAGTATGGTGTAGACCACACCTAATGGGATTTATCTGTGCACTTACCCAGATTTCGCCAAATTTGTAGTTACCTAGTTGTAGTACTCACCCCAAGATATGTTAATTTATTTATTCATTTGTTTTTTTTCTCAACACTCTCGTCCTATAAATTTGTGCACTCATATTTAAGTAATGACTTCCTCTTAAATAAGAAAACTATCCCACTCACACATAGACACTTTCGCAATCACTAGACTACGAATCATCCAAATGCATTCGAAAATCATTCAAAACTAAACTGTCCAGTACTCAAGAAGTTACATTCGAATATGAAATAGCTCGTGGAAAAAATCATTCGAGCTATTCATTCGATTCTAATATCTTTCGAGAAGTAAGCCAATCGAGATGTTTGAGAACTCGAGGTGTTCATTAGAATTGAGTTCTCGAGTTATCCTGATCCCTGAATAACCGAGTTTTCGATTATGCTCATCACTAGTTTACAGAAGTTTTCCAAAATTCCAAGCTACCAAACAGTACTTTTTACAGAATTATTTATTAAATAGGCGGCAAAAAAGAATGTAATTTTTTATCTCTGTTTGTTTAAATTTTGAATTTTCACAAAACTATTTGATTTTTCACAAAATCTTTTTAAATTGCACAAAAAATGGACGGTTAAAAATGTTGGATTGACACTTGAGACGACTGCAGAAATTGTATATTCTTATAAAAATTTCAATTCCGCTGGAATTAGTGCTTAATTTAGCCACAGGTAATCAGCTTAGCATTCTACTAATTTACTATCTACAAACTAATCAAGAATTAACTATGTTCATTATTGATAAATTAATTAAGGATTAATTTAGCTCCAAAAATCTTAGAATTAAAAGCTTGTTTATAGTTTAAATGTTTCAATATGAATGACATACACAAATCAAGTACATAAATTGATAATATTGAAAAAAGGAAAGAAATCATTATATTCTGAGAAAACAAGCTCCAGAGCATAAAATAATTTTACTTTCTTGGGTAACTGAACTGGCTAAAAACAAAGGGTAAGTAGTAAGTTTCATCTTGTTACATAAATCATTCAAATGATTAACTAGCCAATAATTATATGTGTGGGATAAAATCGAAGTATTGCCACATAAGAATAACTTTAAAATGTAAGTATGCAACTCATCGTATAAATTAATTAATACTACCTATTATCATTTAAAAAAGAAGCATGAATGGTTCATGGTTCTCTTGTTGAATTTTTACAAAGGCAATGGGGGGTGAGTACCTATATTACTATGACTGGCTTACGCTACTTATTTAACTTTAAAATTAATTTACTGAAATAAGTATAATTCCGTTTAAACGCTTTAAATTAAGGGAAAAAAATGAAATAATTTCTTAAACTTAATTATCTCAATCAAATGGTGACTAAAGTGACTTTTATTTCAAGTTAAAAAGGTGATTAACACAGCATGAGTTAAAAGTTTAATGCGCAATTAAGAACTACGAGCCATTTTAATTTATTTACAAATTAATTATCAATCCACACGTAAGTATAATCTACTATTTTTATTTTATTAAGTCAAGGAACAAATTTCGATTAGTAAACATAAGACTTTCCGATCTTACGATACTCCGTTAGTATTCTAAGCAAACTTTAAACCCTTTTTTTGGGGGGTGAAAATTAACAAGATAATACATTAGTTTCTGAGTCTATTAACATTTATCTAAAAAATGATAATGAACAACATTAATTACACAAAAATAACAATAACCTGTTATTACATGTAGCTTCAAATCCTGCGCGCTGAACGAAATCTAATATGGCGAATCGACTCACTTCAGTTGAGTTCGTTTCTGCGCTTGAACCAAAACTTGGGTAAATTGCTTGAACCATATTATGGTTCAAAATGGGGAAAATGAAAGGTTGAACGATAATATCGTTCAACCATGGCTTCTGAAAAATTTTGGTAGAACCATTTTTTGGAGATAGCTTTAGAGTTGAACCAAGTTATGGTTCAATGTTGAACTGAAATTTTTAACAGTGTAGAAACTAGACGCTATGTAGTACTTCAGGAGAAGGAGCAGGTTTTTAAACTTAGTGAAGCGGCCTACTTAGCGGAAATCCATGAAAAGACTATGGAAAACTCCTATTCATTTAAAAATAGATACAATTCGGATTCAAAGGATAGGAATAAATTTAAAGTTGAAAGATATGATGTGATAGGGAAAGTAATTTGGTATAAATGTAAAATGGAAGGTCATATCGCGAAAAACTGTAAAGAAGATAGGGATAAAATAAGGATACAAAAGGTGAGAATAATTAATAGAAATCCAGAAATAGAGAATCTACGGCAGAACCAAGACAAGGTAATAGCCAAAGTGAATAGAGAATTGTTGGGGGATAGTTTAAAGGGAAAAGAAAGGATTGTGGCGGATCGTATGAAAGTAAAGGTTAACTATAGAAATAAAGGAATAGAAGGGATCATTGACAGTGGAGCCCAAATTTCTGTAATAAATGAGAGCTTATTGCAAGAAAGGGAAATAAAATCAAATGGTAGAATATTATTAGAGCCGGCATTTGGCGAGCATATAGAAGCTGATATTATAAATATTCCTTTGAGTTTCGAAAATGAACAGTTCGAACGAGTAAAGCCAGAAGTTTATGTAACGGTAGCGAGCACACCGAAATGAAATGGAACTTTGTTGCTAACCCCTAGAGATCACAAAGTACTTAAAGCGCAAGCAGCAGATAGCCTTTGTCCGGTAAATGAAAAAAGCTCAGAGAGAGAGAGGGATAGTGAAAAAGGGGAACGTGGGGTGTTCACAGTGGATTGTGACGCGCCACCAGTAAAAGGGAAAGAGCAACCCCTGCTGAGGGCAGAGACCGAATTAGGAGCACAGTCGGAAAGAGAGGAATTAAAATTTCAGCAGCGAAGTTGTGAGACGTTAAAATTCATTTGTAATAATGTCCCGTTAGGAAAAGGGTCATCGGGAGTGTTAGGTGAAAAACTCAGAAGAGTCACTGCAGGGGGGAAGCGCGGAAAGGTTAAAAATGATAAAAGAAACAAAATCGAATATCTCTGTCACTCCTGAGGTTAGCGAAGTGAGGGCGAAGGAAAATTCGAAGGTGCGAAAGGAGAAATATACTAAGGGTTCAAATGGTCATATGGAAAGTATGAAGGATAATTGAAGAAAAGAAAATCTGGATTATGATGAAATATATTTAAGTGAAACATGCTTGCCTATATTTGAACCCGATTTAACTCATGAAGGTAAGAGTATAGCCGACGGAAATATGTCGCTGGTGGGTCGAATTATCAATTGAAAAAAGAGTCAGGACAAAGTGCCGTTCAGTGATTGGAAGGGAGGTTCCGGAGGTTTCCAGCGCGAAGTGCTGCTGGAAGGTCATATGAGATATCAGGGAAAAAGGCAGCTGATAAATCTGAAAAAGGACAAACTAATACGAAAGGGCGTAATGCCGCTGGGCGATCAGTTAGTTAAGCTAAGAACGGAGAAGGGTGATCGGTCAAAATATCAGTGCAAAATCCAACTGTCAGACCGAGGAAATTGCCAGGGGAAAGCACCGCTGGTGGGTCCGGTTAAGCACAAGAAAGTCGGGAATAAGGAGTCGTCAAAAGGTTATGGTGTTAGGCCAACGAAAATTCCAGGACCTAGAAAACTACAGGGGCGAAACTCTTAAAGTTCGAAGTCGAACTGGATCCGGAAAATTTTCGGGAGAGGTTCGGGAATCTGATTTAGTAGAAGGTAGATCTTTTCAAGGAAGATCACGACGGAAGGTCTTAGGTAAAGCCAAAATCCGATGGGAGGCAACGGATAGAAAGGAATTTAAGGTATTGCGAAAATTAATTTGGCCGGATAAATCCTTGGGAGCTATGGAAATTTTAAGTAATCCTGAGGTAAACTTGCGAGTGGATCTTAGATTTTTGAGACGGGAAGGAGATGAAAGTTTGAAAATATTTTTTGAAAATATAGACTTTCATTTTGAGTTAAAATTTGGTTATAATGAGGTAACGGGAGTGGTGTGTTTCTTTCCAAACGAATTGAAAAAAGAAAAACCACTTACTGCTGTCTGACAAAGGGGCAATGAAAGCTGTCCAGCAGTTTCTCCGAAAGGTAAGGAAGAATCGCAGGGTGATAAAAATCCTTGGCATTGCAGGGTCAGAAAACGCCGGAAGAATAAGATGAGAAAAGGGGGGATGAAGAATCGGAGGGTCACTTCGACGGTGGTTCACTGTGATGATAGTCAACTGTTGGACAATGGAAGGGAGATAGGAAGCAGCGTTCTTGCAGTCACTCGGATACAGCTGGGCAAAAAGAGAACTGTTAATCAAGTGCTGAAGTGTTTAGGATACGGGGTTGTGAAAGGGCCTACAGGGGCGAAATAAATGAGAGTTCTGATGAACGGAAAACAGCGGTCATTCGGAATAGCAGCGAGGAAGATTTTCTTCCTGGCTTGGTTCAAAATTCGAATGCGGAAAGGGAAGTCTGTGTCGCGGTAGGGGCAGTAAAAATTTGAGATCTGCACCTTTGGGGCTGAGGTAGAATTAATTACTGATCATAATCCCCTAACTTTTATTTCACAGAATGCATCTCCAAGTCCAAAGCTACAGAGATGGTCCCTCGCGTTGCAAAAGCGCAAATTAAAAATTACCCATCGTAAGGGGGCAGCGCATCAGAATGCCGATGCGCTTTCCAGGTTAATTTTAAATGATGAAGAGAGGGATGGTGACATCCAAAGTATGCTCTCGAAGGGAGATGGTTTAGGGGACTCCCAGTGTACATCTGCTGGACTGTCTACAGAGCTGTTAGCCCAGTAGACAGTTTTGGGCGGGGGGTGTCAGGTTATGCCTAGGCCGGCAAACCTACGGGGCCTACGTGAGAGGACGAAGGGGCAGGAAATGGTGTACGTGTGTCCCCTAGCCCGCAATGTCGGCCTAAGGTCAGGCACCCCCTATATAAGCTGCTCTCGAAAGCGGGGCGAGGAGATCGACTTTCGCTTGCCTAAGAGGTTGCGGTCGGATGAGAAAGAGGTCTTCGGATGCTGGGCAGGGAGGAGTTGCGCCCATCCAGACGTAGCATGTAGGACATTGGAGTTCCTGACAAATGATGTGGAACTTGAACTACTGTAAATACAATGTATATAGGTAGTGAATGTAAATAGGCAGTGCAGTAAATAAATGTATAAAAGGAAAATATAGTCCAGAATCGTAACTGTCATTGTATTTATGGTACATAAATTAAACGTTTTAATTGCTGCATCCTTAAAATAATTAATTTTTTACTAAATTAAGTTTGTATTTTTAAAAATGGTAACAGTACATTTCAACCAAATGTTAGTAGGCACTAGGAGGGATTTTACATGTATTAATAAAAGTTTGATATTTTTAAAGCTGTATCCCTCCACTAGTGCATTTTTGTTTTAGGAATTTGAATTATTTTCGGTTTATATTTACTGTCACATATACTTTTATTTTACTTATTGTCATACGTTCTTTCGATCTGTTGTATCTTTCATTTTCCTGGTTGAATCTTATAAAGTCCTGAATTATCGTTTTCTAGTCTTATCACATAAATAGACATGGATAAATATTGTGTATAATATTTTCTAGTGCTGTAGATTTATCATTATATAATTCATAGTTTATCTTCCATTTCTCATGTGGTGTAAATAGTTAATAAATGTCTATTAATGTGATTGCTTATTTTGAATTACAAGCAAAATATTTTTAATTTGTTTTTGGGGGGGGGGGATATAAAATGAGATTTAATTTAACTCAGTTTAAATAATGTTAAATGTGGGTATTGTCATGCTGCTCTGATGCTGTATATTTAAATGCATCATATCTTAATAAATTAATAAATGTTTAATCGAGGTTATTCTACTGTGTTTCTGTTTGCTCATGCCCTAATTAATTGTCATTCCACCATTTCTGATTACGAACCATTGTATAGATGCTTAACCGCTTGGGATTACTACATTGTTCCCAAAACCTGCTTTGAGTACTTTATAAGAGCTGTGTATCTGATTCGTAAATAATCACCGCTTATTCAGAGCATTTTAAAAGCTTCATTTTATTGACGAAAACAAATTCAGCATTTCACTACAAGTTAAGTATCGTTTATTTATCTATTTATTATTTTTTTAAATTTTTATTTATTTATTCATTTTTTCTAATTGAAAATAATTTTGTTGTTTAACTTCAATAAAGGTTTTTATTACTGTTCATATGCTCTGAACAACTCATTTTATAATAAACACACTATGCTTAAAAATTCAGAAATATAGTTTTCTTCTTTCTTTCTTTAAGAAGTAGGAGAAAAAAACTTAATTTTCGTAATAAGTTTTGTATGTGTTTCAACTTGGCTATCACTTAAGTTCTTTCTGAGTAATTTTAAAGTACCATTTATATCACAAAGAAATAGGAGTGAAGATAATTAGTTATTGGGAACTCACAAAATAAAAATACTTTTTTCTGCTTTTTTTAAACAAAAATTTCTTAAAGTTATCTAGAGTTACATACTGTTCAATATTCAAGAACCTTTTTGTATCGGAAAAGCAATTAGCTAAATCTCCCGTACTCTGCAGTTCTTTTATGTAATATATTTTCGAAAAGAATAAATCTTTTTTTCTAGGTCAAAACGCATGAAAGTGCGGTAAACTCTTTCCTTTTTATTTCCAATTGCAACTCTTCAGAAATGTTTTAATGATATATTTTTCGCAAAAAAATGTATTTATGTATAATTTTAGATTTTGAATCATTTTTGTCTATTATGAGGTCCATTAAAACAAAGCATTAATCAAAATGTTCATAAAAGTATTTCAATAATTTCATGATTAAATTTCAGAGATATTCTTGGTTGTTATTCAAGGAAAAAGTTTTTAATTTCTTCGGAAATTAAATTTTGAAAAGCGTATTTATCATATATGCACGATTTTTATCTGCCTAGCAATAAAATTTTCTTTTCATAAAAGTAAATCTAAATCATTTCAGTTTATGAAGCAGCAATTCAACGTTTCGTCAAATGATAGCACGTAAATTTAAATTTGCCCGAGCTAAGATATTACTCTCAATTATCAGTATAAAAAAGTGAATGAGCCCCAAGGTATTACTAGCAAGGCACTGACCTTTGCGTCTAAGTTTGCGGGCTCAAACCCGGCCCAAGCAAATCTGAAAATGGAAAGGATAAGCTTTAAGATGCAATTTGAGCTACAATTAAATGAAAAAAAGAATAGATGGGGGGGGGGGATGTATACATAACTCTTAAGGAATCATTTTATGTCCCTAACATCTCTCTTTTCGTATACATCTATAGTAAACAGAAATGGTTGGCATGTATGCAATTTAACTTAAATTAACAGTTAAGCTATTCCTTGGGCTGTAATTGAATAAACGAGCATGAAAATTGTAAATAATAATTATTTATTTATTTTTTTTTTTTTTTTGAAATGGGTAAAGCACGCAGCTGGTTCAGATGTTAAATGACTCGCAAACACTAATTTAAAACATTCCTTGGATGCACTTTTAACCCATTCATTTATTCATTCATTCATTCTTTCTTTCACTCTTTCATTTATTCATTCTTCCACTCATTCATTTATTCATTTATTCTTGGAGAAATATCCTTAAAACTCTCGATTTACAAATTTCATAGGAAAATAGGTTCGTTTAGTTCTGGTTGAACTTCGTATCTGTGCATGTTCTACGGCCTAACATCTTTCTGATAAAGTTTGTTGCAAACAAATCCGTCAGTTAAATCAGGATTTGGAGTAGCAACACCTTAGTTTGTTCATATCGAACGATCATTCTTATGTTTATACCTAGCGATCTTTTCTTAAGTCTTTCGAATTTTAAAGCGTTTTTTCTCTTCGTTAAAAATCTTTCTTAAGTTTTGGGAGGTCAAAGTTGAAGTTAGTTCATTTTTCTAAGAAAAGCATATCAATTTACGTACGCCAATTCTTTTTGCACCAAGAGTGAATCAAGGCACTGACAATTATTTGCTGCTATTACTACAATAGTTGACTCTCGGCGCAAAGGTCATTACAAATAATAATAAAATGAATAAATAAATAAAATAATAGTACTAAAGAAAGAAAAACTTTGTTTTGCCCCTTTGAAAGTCGGATGTTTTCTTGCGCCAACAGTGAACCATAAAAGCATAAATTTTAGAAAAAACATACCAAAGAATATCCAAAAAGAGTAAGGTATGAGTCGTTCCATTTCAAATCAGGCATGCAGGTCTAAAACTTGTCACATGACCCTCACAGATTTTTTTGAAAAAATTACAGTAGTTACAACTAAAGGACATATAAAATATCCCAAAAGGATTTTGCAAACAAAAATTTATTTCTCTAGTTACAGACTTTTAAAATTTGAGACAAAGTTGGCCGTTTTCAGAAATCAGCAAAACGCTCTCTCTTAAAATGGCCACTGTTTCAAAAGTTTTTAACCGATTCGATTAATTTTTCTCTATAAATAATGAAGGAATGATATTTTATTTAGACACTAATTTTAAAAATCTAGTTAACTTCATTGATAAAGAAAAAAAAATGGCTTTTGGAGTGAAAAAATCGTATTTTTACCGACTTTATGATTTTTGCTCCTTATGAAATAAATTTATTTTTGACAAAACAGAGGAAGCAATCCAAAGTGCTGTTATGGAAGTTTTGTATCAAATTTTATTGTAAGCCTGAGATGCATATCCCTTCAAAATTTAAAGTTTGAAATTTGAAAATGTTCAAAAATTACGATTTTTAAAGTGCAATTACTTAAAAAATCCATTTTTAAAAATCCGAAAATCTGCTCATTTGTTACCCTTAAAGTGCTTAATGAGCTGCTATCAATTATATTGTGTATTTTTGCCCCAGATATTTTATATGATTTTTCAAAAATGGCCTTTTGTGCTTTTTTCAAAAAAGCCAGAAATTCAAACTCGTTCTTATTTAATCACTTTAATATAAGATTTAATCAATACTTATTAAGAAATATACTATATTGTCACACAATTATTACAGATAAATTGTACTTAACCTTCTTAGAACTTAAATAGCTCCTTGCACAAAGCGTAGCTACTGTTATTTAATGCGTGTTATTCTGTTTAATCCAATCACTAGTTTCAAACTCACACGCTTTACATCAAATACCATGCAACAGAAAATGTAAAATTTATTGTAGGAATGCAATCGGAACATTATTGACTATCCTAAAATACTGCTAAATAGTAAACATCCATAAAAGTAGTAATGCTTACATGGGACGCACGAGCCATGGCTGCCTGCAATCATATAGCGGCTGTCCAAACGGGCGAGAAAGTGCGTGCAAGCAGAACTTATTTTCTGCCACTTCAGTCAATTGGCGCTGTTAGCATGTACTTAAAAGCGATTATTTAAAGGTCTAACCATAGCAATATCATCGCGTTAAAGGCTTGAATTTCAAGACAGATAAACATTTAAGTTTCGAGGGCAAAAGTAACTATCAAAATACGTTGCAGGGTTATGTATTTGCCATTAAAGCGTTTGTAATACAGAGGGGAAAAAAAAAGATCGTTTTTTTTTGGTAGTAACACATGCAGACTTTGAATTTCCCCGTAGACGCTAATGTTAATTTGTTTTGAACCGTTCAAAATGAACAAAAATTGTTCAAGTCAATATTTCACGCCGAGAGCTTCTACCAATAAGCTTGGTCGTAGGGACTTGCATCTTGGGCCCAGAGTTTACATAATTTGCTTCATTTTTGCCCATAGGCGCTAATGAATATTTTTTTTCAACTATTCAAGACTGAACAAAAAATGTTCAAATCAAAAAGTAATATAAAGATTTGAGATGTTCTTGCCGAGATCTTTCGAATGCAAAAAGAATTTTTCGAATTTGACAATTCGTTCAAAAGTTATTGGTGTGTGTGGGGGGGGGGGGGGGCAGACAGACCGACAGACACATATTTTCCCCATCGCAAAACCCTACTTTTAAATTTTTAGTTTTTCAAACTTTAATTAATTCCCTTTTTTTTACTTTTCTTTACTTTTAACGATATTTTTACGATGCATTTAAGCCTTCTTTCATTCTTTATTATTATTAATTTTTACTTTTACGGGAAAGTAGACTAAAAAAAATGAAAACATCAATTTTATGCCGAACTTTTAGTCAATAATATATAGTACATTCCTGGTGTGTGCATTTCCAACACAATTTTGTTATGTTGTAGTTTAGAACGACAGCTGAAATAAAACTAAGACACTTTTTTTTCGCTTCTCTTATAGGGTAGGAGAAATTGAGTACATGGGTGGGAGATTGAGAACTTACGTGGCTTTCGATAAGTAGATTACCTTAAAAATAACTACAGGTAAATTATCAAAACAGCCTCTGTTCAGTTTTTAACAATTATAATTACCGTAATTATCGGTATATAGCCCGCATCTTTCTATAGTCCGAGGAAAAATTAATTCCAAAAAAATTAAGTTCGGTGTATAACCCGTACCCAGAAAAAAACATGGGATTCACCCCTAGAAAACAATACATTCGCCTGTAGCGCCCGGGCCCCAATCTGCTTTGCACCATTGTTTCGAAAGCTACGATTTATTTCTGTGCATTTTATTTTGCAGGAAAAGATATTTCGATATTTTTAAGCAGTAGTTGTCTTTTTAATAATACTTTTTTTTTTTTAAATTTCATGTATTGCCCGCAGGTAGTAAAAAAAAAGAAGTTTTTTCGTAGCTAACCCGCGGGCTATACACAGATAATTACGGTAAATTTAAATTATATTTTCTTTATCTGTTTGCTTTCTGTCTGTGTGCTATTAAGAGCGGATTTGATTCCCTTAAAAATTCAGAAAATGGGCAGGAACTTAATTTCCACGTTGAATGAAGCTAAAACAATTAACGTGTTACCGTCGTCAGCACTAGTGACAATGTGAACATCTTTATTGCTTTTTGCTGTAACCATGTTAACTAGACGCAATTTGTTTTGCTGAACTCCAACTCATTACAATTCCAACTACAGTCAGGGTGTATTTTAGACTTCACGATCATCTCGATGCTAATTGAGTAAAACAAAGAATCACTTAAGCAGTAAAAGTTTAAAATCCAAGTAGCAAACTTTATGGTTTCTATTTAATTAAAAAAACTGTTTAGTGAGTACTAGCAAATTAATTTATTGGAAACATTTGTCCGCTGTTAAAAAATAATTAACTGTATAGTTAGAAATACATAAATTTTATTGTTATCTCAAAAGTGACCCATCTAATTGTTTAGCATGTGATATGCAACAGGCAACATTACCAATCCGATGGAAGTGATGTAAATAATGCGCCATCTCCTTTTAGTACCACATGCGCGCCAACTCTCCTATTTCGGTAGGAGAGATTGCACAACCCATTTTTCAACATATTCGTTTCTACAAAGAATTGTAAGCGTTTGCACAAGTACTTAAGGTTAGTAGCTTATTGAAAAAACGTTTAATTAAAACGTATCTTGCAATGCACTCATCACCATGAAAATATCAGGAACAGTAATGAAAATTCAAGCCTTTACATTGAAAAAACAAACTATAAAAACGACTCTATATCATAGACGTTCAGAAGAATAAATGAATTCACGTAGACACTATGTTGTTGTTACTGTACAACTAACCTCAACTTTCCCCTTCCTTCTAAAATTCAAGTGCGCTATGGCGGTGCCACCGCGCCAGATTTCATATAAGTGAATTTTAACACACGATTGTGACAAATGGGTATGACATGTTTCCTACAGCTAGCACAATGCTATAATTTATATTGTTACCACTGATACTTCAAAAATAGCATTAAAAGTGCTTTAGATATTTACACAAATACACTTAATTAGTTTTTTAATATACTATATTTGCCTCCTCTATATGTGTACTTTGTTTTGCTTTTTGTTTTAGTATTTCCTGTACTTATTTTATTTCCATTTTATTCTTTGTATCTTATTTTATTATTTTTGCAATTTTCATGTATTTTCACAGGTCTGGCATTAGTTCCTCTAATTTGTTGTTCTTTCTTGTTTTTCTTGTTAGTTTTCCTTTTTTGTGTCTATTTTTAATTTTTTTCTCCCCCCCCCTCCCCCTCCTCTACATGTGTACTTTGTTTTGCTTTTTGTTTTGGTATTTTCGGTACTTATTTTATTTCCATTTTATTCTTTGTATTTTGTTTTATTATTTTTGCAATTTTCATGTATTTTTACATTTTTATGCATGTTGTCGTCTTTTTTGCTTTGTTTTTTTATTGATATTCCTTTTTACTTCCTGAACTTTCAACTGGATTCCTTTGTTGCTCTCTTATTGGTGCTTTCCCTGCTACTTCTACTTCCACTTCACACTGCCTTCATTCTCATTGGTTTACAGTTAATTCTTAGGCTATATAAGCTTTGTTTTTGTTGTTTTGTCTGCTTCATTTGGATGTTTTGCATCTAGAAGCTCCCTGTCGCATTGGAAAAGGGATTCCAAGCAATCCGGAAACATATGTCTGCGTTTTATTGCTCATTTGTGCTTTAAATTAACGTGAAATTATATTTCTATTACTGTTTACTTGCACAAAGTTACATTATTATTATCTGTTAGGCTTAACGTGCCTGAATTATGTTCTTCTTTCTTTTGTTTTGTTCTTCCATCTGTTCGCTGCTTATTGAGTTTTTGATTTTTGTTCTTTCCTCATTGCCTTTCTTGACTGTGTTTGTTTTTGCTTTTTTGTTTTCTATCATTTGTTCCGCATATTGTTACGTCGTGTATGTTTTTCATTTGTTTTTGAAATTTGTTCTTTCTGTTTATGAACGGTTTTGCAATTGTTTTTTCCCCTTATGTTTTGTTTGTTTTGATTTCGGATATGTCTCCCGTTAACAGATTTTGTAATCTACGAATTAAAAAGGTTCGGTTTTTGAACCATTTAAAATTTCTCCAGGCTTGCAGGCGCAAGAAAGTCATTCCTAAGTTTATCAGTGTAATTTACCGCGTTCTGTTAGGGTTGATAAGGTAATTTTTCGTTCCAAATTAGCTTTACTTAAAGCTTCTATCCAGGAAACAAGGAAAAAACTTTCGTTCATAGAACGTGTACTTTATGATTTACATCTTTCTGTATCTAATTCTAATTTCGATTTTGATTCTATTGATAGAATGTCATGGGCAAGAGCTCTTCATTCATCTGACTGTCACAAAATTACTTTAAATAAGAAATTTACCAAGTTGTGTAACGATTCAAATGTTCCTGTTCCGGCTGATTTGCCTCTTGTTAATAGGAATGCGGTTGCAAATCTTTCGAAATTTCCTTTGAATATTAATGAAATAAATGCTTTAAAATGTAATAACAATTTTGCTTTGGCTAAAAAGCCTTCTTTTTCTGAACTTATTGCTCCGGTTGAAAAAGCTTTCAAATTTAGTGCTTTAACTTCCACTCAAAAAGAGTCGGCTCGGCATCTTATTGCTTCCAATGTTGATTTCAATTCAAAAGCTCCTAATATTGGTTTTACCCATTCTGTGAAAGGCTGTGTCAATAACTTAGTCTCAAGTGTCAACTCTGTGTCAATAACTTGGTCATTATCAAAGCTGACAAGGGTGGCCAGATTGTTGTTCTTAATAAATCATCTTATGTTGAAAAAACTGATGACTTAATTGCTTCTAGTCCTTATTCTGAAATTTATAAAGATCCTAGCGACAAGGAGTTAAAAGCTATTTCTTCTGCTGTTAAGTCTGTTCATTCTATTCCTTTGATTGCTAAACGGTTTGTGATTCCTTCTGTTGCTAATTGTGCGCGTTTCTATGCTTTACCGAAGGTACACAAGGCAGGTATTCCTTTCAGACCAATTGTTTCCAATATTGGCACTGCTTCATATAAACTTTCCAAATATTTAGTTTCTGTATTTTCTCCACTTAGGAGTCGGAATATTTTCACTGTTAAAAATTCCACCGATTTTGTTAAGATACTTCATAACTTCGTGCCGAACAATTCCGTTATGGCCTCTTTTGATGTTAATTCTTTGTTTACTAATGTTCCTGTTGATGGCGCTTTGACTTGCCTCAGGAAAAGGCTTTCTGAATTCCATTTTACTGCTGTGGAAATTGAGGAATTAGTTTTTCTTACTCGTGTGTGCTTGCAGCAGAGCACTTTTGTATTTAATGGTAAATTCTATGCTATGGTTGATGGCCTGGCTATGAGAAGTCCTCTTAGTCCTATTTTAAGTGATTTCTATATGCATTATTTTGAGGAAAAACTATTCCAGAAATTGCAATTTCAATTTTATGTTCGTTACGTGGATGATTGTTTTGTCTTAACGGACAGTAACTTGTTAGGTATTGATGATGGTCCTTCTATTATGAACTCCATTGATCCTAATATCCAGTTTTCTTGTGAAAAAGAACTTAATAGTAGCCTCGCGTTTCTTGATGTTTTGATTTCTATTCGCTGTTTCTTTACCTCCTCATAGACTATCGTCTCCCAACCAAAAATATTCGGCTTTTAATGCTCTTGTCCATCGTGCTATTAATATTTGCTCTTCTCCTGAGCTTCTCAAGATTGAGCTCAACTATCTGAAAGCTGTAGCTGTGGATAGAGGATTTTCTCACTCATTAATTTATTCTATTCATAACTAACTTTCTAAAAAAACTTCTCTTCCCAATCATGTGGTTTCTAGAAAGAATTTGGTTGTGTTACCATTCTTTCATTCTGTCAGTTTTTGTGTTGCTAAAATCCTAAAAAGGTTTCAATTTCAAGTCGTTTTTGCTCCTAGCAACAAACTTTCCTTCTCTTCTCTTAAAGATCCTGTCGATCAACTTAATACTTGGGGTATTTACCAAATTAGTTGCCGTTGCGGCCTTTCTTACATTGGACAGACAAAACGTGCTCTGAAAATTCGGTTAAATGAGCATAAAGGTTATGTACGAAAGCAAGAGTTAAATAAATCTTGCATTGCTCAACATTGTTGGAATTCCAACCACTCGTTTTATTTCAATTCTGGAGAAATTATTCAAAAATGTTCTTCCCCTTAAGAGCTTGACTTTTGGGAAGCTTATCATATTAACAGGAATAGTTCTAATTTGGTTAATGATTCTTCCTCAACTCCTTATTTTTCACAGGTCTGGCATAAGTTCCTTTAATTTGTTGTTCTTTCCTGGTTTTCTTGTTAGTTTTCTTATTTTGTGTCTATTTTGTAATTTTTTCTCCCCCCCCCTCCCCCTCCTTTACATGTGTACTTTGTTTTGCTTTTTGTTTTAGTATTTCTTGTACTTATTTTATTTCCATTTTATTCTTTGTATCTTATTTTATTATTTTTGCAATTTTCATGTATTTTCACAATTCTGGCATTAGTTCCTTTAATTTGTTGTTCTTTCTTGTTTTTCTTGTTAGTTTTCCTTTTTTGTGTCTATTTTTAATTTTTTTCTCCCCCCCCCCCCTCCCCCTCCTCTACATGTGTACTTTGTTTTGCTTTTTGTTTTGGTATTTTCGGTACTTATTTTATTTCCATTTTATTCTTTGTATTTTGTTTTATTATTTTTGCAATTTTCATGTATTTTCACATTTTTATGCATGTTGTCGTCTTTTTTGCTTTGTTTTTTTATTGATATTCCTTTTTACTTCCTGAACTTTCAACTGGATTCCTTTGTTGCTCTCTTATTGGTGCTTTCCCTGCTACTTCTACTTCCACTTCACACTGCCTTCATTCTCATTGGTTTACAGTTAATTCTTAGGCTATATAAGCTTTGTTTTTGTTGTTTTGTCTGCTTCATTTGGATGTTTTTCATCTAGAAGCTCCCTGTCGCATTGAAAAAGGGATTCCAAGCAATCCCGAAACATATGTCTGCGTTTTAATGCTCATTTGTGCTTTAAATTAACGTGAAATTATATTTCTATTACTGTTTACTTGCACAAAGTTAAATTATTATTATATATTTGCTATAGTTTCATTATTTACTTAAGTGCATATCATTTTTTTATTTGATGGAAAATACAGTCGGAATTGTTAAGCTGTTGAGGCAATTGTTTTAATACCAATAGAAAAATCTAACTGAATAAGCCGTGCTCTAGGGATTTTATGGTCTTTTCTTATTTAAGTCTGTTTTATGACCTTTCAGTAGCTCTATTATAATTAGTTGCTCTTCCCTTCAATGATAGGATAAAGAAATGATTTATAGCCAGAGTAGTGTTGATGCGTCTGTCTGCTTTCATTGCCCCCTTAATTTGTGCTCCATACGGGCATACCAATGAATGAGAAAGTATGCGATGTTTAGCCACTAAGAGATGCCAGATAACATCAAACTAAGTGAAATAAGGTTTTTTTGGGAGCATTGTTAATGTTTTTAAATTACGAAAGGATTAATTTTATCATAAATTTTCTAAACAATTGATGTGTAGATTTATTTTTCGTAAATAGAAATGTCAAAGAAAAAAAAAAAAAAAAACAAACGATACGGTTTAAAATGACTTTATATTTGGTAAAATTGTGCTTACATAAATTGAATTGGGCACCAAACAATAGAAGAAAATAGGAAATAACGAAAACTATACTATATACCAAACAGTATTTGGACACTTTGGATTTTAGACATTTTTTTTAAAGTCTGAAGAAATATTAAACTTGTTGTTCTGTATTTTGTACCATGGAAAGATCATATTTAAAATCACATTTAAGAAACAGAATTCAGGCGTAGGGGCAATTAGGGGGCGGTCAAAAAATTAAAGAATAAAAACAACACTTTTGAACATCTTGTATCAGAAAATGATTGAAATGTCTTGTAACTTTCGCAAAACATTTTTAATTATATACGCAATGCTTACACCCGCTTTCGTCAGAATAGCAGTAATATTCATGAAGATATGGGCATTTGTTTTAAATATTCGAAAATTTTCGCAAGTGTTTTGCTTATAACTCGCTAAGTTCTATCTCAAATTACATGAAACTTGCAGACAACTTGACAAAATAAAAAGTAAGTATAGTACCAAAACGTGGGGAAAATGTAATAAATAGTCGATGAGATTTGAGCAGTTTTATTAAAACAAGTGTGATTGCGCATGCGCGAAAGATATTAATTATATTTTTTAACAATTTGGTAGTGAGATCTGTGGAGCAACTGATGTAAAAATTTCAGTTGAATATTGATACTTTTCAAAGAGATATAGACCGTACAGTGAGCCGTATTTAGCAAGCTCTAAAATTGTAGAAAAAAGATAATTTCTACAAATTTTTATATTGCATGATAAATTTGGCAAAGTAAACAATGGCGTTCAAATTTAGACTCCATAAACACAAATAATGCAATTTAATTCAGTTTAACATCTGTCAATTTTCCAATTTATCATGCAATATAAAAATTTGTGGAAAACCCCTTATCATTTTTCTCCAATTTGAGAGCTTGCTAAATACGGCTCACTGTATGGTGTATATCTCTTTGAAAAATCTCAATAGTCAACTGAAACTTTTACATAAGTTGCTCCATAGATCTTACTACCAAACTATTTAAAAAATATAATTAATATCTTTCGCGCATGCGCAATCCCATTTGTTTTAATAAAGCTGCTTAAATCTCATCGACTATTTATTACATTTTCCCCACGTTTCGGTACCATACTAACTTTTTATTTTGTCAAGTTGTCTGCAAGTTTCATGTAATTTGAGATAGAACTTAGCGAGTTATAAGCAAAACACTTGCGAAAATTTTCGAATATTTAAAACAAATGCCCATATCTTCATTAATATTACTGCTATTCTGACGAAAGCAGGTGTAAACATTGCGTATATAATTAAAAATGTTTTGCGGAAGTTGCAGGACATTTCGATCATTTTCTGATTCAAGATGTTCAAAAGTGTTGTTTTTCTTCTTTAATATTTTGACCGCCCCCTAATTACCCCTAAGCTTGAATTTTGTTTCTTAAATGTGAGTTTAAGTATGTTCTTTCCATTCTACAAAATACAGAACAGCAAGTTTAATATTTCTTCAGACTTTAAAAAAAACATCTAAAATCCAAAGTGTCCAAATACTTTTTGGTAGGTAGTGTATTATCTTTCTATTCGAGCGCCAATTTTGCAATAAAACATTAAAATGCAGCTTACATTATGGATTGAAGAAATAAAGAGGGATATATTTATTTTATATCAACTATATGTAACAATCCAATATGAAGAAAACTGATGGAAGTACTAGTTACGGGTTCTAAAAGAGTTCATTTTTCATTCAGTAGAAATAGTGTTAAGCTGGTCACTGTTTTTTTTATTTGCATATAAAAAAATAAATCATAAAAGTATATCATAAAAGTTTTTGCTTATGTATATGAAAAACATCAATGTTATTGGAACTAAATCATGATTAAAATCGAAAAAAGAGATAAACACGAATTTCTCGCAATGGGTTGTTTTGACGTTGGTATTAAACTTGATTTAATTTTTTTTCAAAAATAATACACTATTTTGTTTTATCCTTGTGATACTCTAGAAATCGCATAACATCTATCACACATGAATTCGCGTCGTTTTTCGCAAGTGAGGTATGTACTTTAATTTTTACTGCTTCATTTATGTATTTCTTGTTTCTTTACCTTCCAATTTGATCCACAACATGTGTAACTGAGTTAGTCTTGTTTACATACTTTGTGACACTGGGAAATGGCTTTAAAATTAATTAAAAAGTATTTTCTTCCGGAGATGCATTTAGAGCTTGCACTTTAAAACTGCTTTGAAAATATAAGGGTTTTAATTTATTTTGCATAAAAATATGTTTTTTTTAAATGATGTTTTATTAAAATTCTGCGGCATTTCTGCCATCAATAAATGATATATAATCTTCATTATATGTTATAAACGATATATAGTATTGTGAGCCTATTTTTGATTGTCAGTATACAGAAGTGCTCACCCCGAGCAAATGTGCAGTCCCCAAAAAAATTACGGAACCCCGCAAAAGTCGACCCAAGCCTCTTGTATTAGTTTTATACATAGAACGTGGCGGGAAGAGAATACTCAATAGGAAGAAATAACACTACAGGGATAAAGCGAAAAGAAAGACATTTTTAGCAGTACTGAATTATTGAGTGACGCTTTGTACGCTTGAAAAGGTTAGTGACTGTAATGAAAGTATATAATGATACTAAATGTGATAAGGAGTTCGACATAACGTTTTCTTAATTTTAGCACGTTCATTCAACAGTGGATCTGATTTTAAGTGAAACCATTTCATAACGTTAGTTTGTTTATTTATTTAATTATACGATTCTATTTATTTACTTATTTATGTATTTTTTCTACATCGCTCTGAAAAGGTACAGAAAAAAATAAAATACAAAATAAATGATAATATGTGAAGCAAAGAGAAAACATAGAAAATTCTACTAAAGCATAGGGGAGAAAAATGATGCGTGAAAGTGTCTGGGGTTGCACACATGGTGCTAATAGCTGTAAAAGTTTTATTTCGTTTATCAAATGCAATTTACTTAAATCATGCGATTTTTTTAGATAACACTTTTAGATAAGGGACATTAGTACGTGCTATCATAATATTCTAGCAAATATAGCACATTTTTGATAGATAATGGAAACATAATCGATTACACTGTGCAACAAATGTGAACATCTTTTTAGTTCCTTTATATGCAACTCTGTGATTCTATATAAGCATAAGGTGCTTAATTCAAATATCCAAACCAAAATGGTCCATCACGTACCGTTTTTTCTGGAGACCTACTTATCATATTTATACAATTTGGTTATAGAAGAATGTAACTGAGGCTTAATTATTGAAAACACAAACACTAAACTGATTTTTTTTAGCCGTTTCATCTTGTGGGAATCTGTTGGTGTGCCCTGATAACAGATTAGCAATATTCAATTCGTATACTTCCATTCCAATGACCGCTGAAACGCTTTTCCAACACAGAGATGTCCTGATGAAACTTTTATCCCAACTCATCGTTAATTGCGCCAAGGTTTTGGGGAAAGAAGTCCATATGGGAGACCAAAAAGTGTAGTTTTAATGACATAAGGCCACCTATAATACAAAAACATTTTATCATGTCATCAACAAGATCTTCGTGGTTTTCAATTTTCTCATTTCCAAGGAAACGTGAGCACACTGATTTAAAGGCCAGCCGGACTGATTTTTCGGCTTCTGACTGTTTGTTTTCATAATCTTCATCATGAAAAGACTTCCTTAAGTTGTGGGCCAATAAAAATCCTTTCTTTTACTTTTGCCTCACTTAAATATTTGAAAATGTTCCCGAGATGCAAGAAAACCACTTCTTCTCTGTCCGGAGCTTTTACAAATATTTCGATAAACCAACGTTAATGTGCAATTGTGGAAAAAGGGCACATTGCAGATTTACAAGTGGCTCGTTTGATATGTTTTTGCCACTTATAATTTTCAAATTCCCTTCGTGTGTACAGAATATGCTACAGGAATAAATAGGAAAAAATACTTAGATGGAGGAGCAGTGATAAACAAGCGCCACTCTGCTGAATTATGCTCATGTCCTAATACTTGAAATAGTACTTAAACAATTACAGCAGCATACTATTTCTTCTTTCTCCGCAAAATAGTCTACAAAATGCCTTCGTCGTCTTCTAAACGACTCGAAACTTCGAGAAAGCAGATAAAGCTTTCGTTGCCAAAAATGTCGCTAAAGTAACCCAAGGTCATTAAAAAGGTCTCTAGAATGGCAACGATCTCACTTTCAATGAGAAAGATGTAAATTGTAATAAATTTAGTCGATAAATTATGAAAATAGGCACATTTATCCAAAAAATACGTATAAAGCAAAAAGTGTAATTTTGGGAAAATGGTACGTGGTAGGCAAAAAATAATTGCAGATACGTATTTTTCAGCCAAAAATACACAAGAAACAGGCATTTTCATCTAAAGGACATTTTTTCGTGTTGCACAGTGTTATTTGTCAAAAAGGAAACACATTTAATATTTCGCCTTTAACACAAAAACAGTAATCTGCTGAAATTTTTGTTAAAATTTTCAAGCGCGTCTGCTGATAAACTAGTCGAATTTGAGTTGTGACATTCTTGCACTGAAGATGAGGTATTTTTCGTAAAATCAGTGTACATTGAAACCTGTGTAAGTTGACCACTTGCGGTGCAGCACATTAGTGGTCAACTTAGGCAGGTGGTCAACTTATAGAGGGTGAAGGGCTAATTCCGTTCCTAACAAAAGTGGTCAACTTAGGCAGGTGCTCAACGTACAAAGGTTGTCAACTTTGCAGGTTTTACTGTACTTGAAATAGGCCTAAAGAGGCCTATTTCAAGTACAGTAAAACCTGAAATTATATCTGTGATAATGTGATACGCTGTGAAACATTAACGTGTTAGAATACCGAAAGTATCCTAATTCATTACATTATTTTTTTAGCTCTTAATCACCTGTTTGACGCTCTGTTTCAATACATCACTAGCATAAGGAGTAGGATTTAGGAAGAAAGATAAAAAAAATGTCTTTACCAAAATACGTCTCAATCTATTGTCGTCGAGTTCTAAATAACTTTCTATTCTTCAGGATATATTGTGAATTCGTGAAATGAAGGCAGAGATAGTACTGAAGAAAGATAGGAGCACCCAGATTACTATCAAAAAAATTATTCCTTTATTCCATATCGGAGTTTTAAAGGAGCTAGCAAAGATAGCACTTTATCAAGATCGTAAAAATCGGCTTGGATAGCACACAATAGAGAAACTCTAGATCAGAAGATATTTTCCCCAAAATAGTGCTGTCATTTCAGAAAAAGCACACACGGTTTCAATCTTTCTTTATTCGAAGAAAAGTTTCAGAAGCTTAGCAGATGAGGATAAATATCTTTACAACTTTTTCATTTTTCTGGAAAAACTATTCGGAATTGCTTTATGGTTCAATAATTACTGTTTTTATTTCAAATGTAAATAAAACACGCATTTTCAGATTGTGTTTTTTATCCTTAAGACTATGTTTTTTAAAATTTATGGAGCATTCTTATTAAAGCAGCGATTGTAAGAGTAATTTTCAAACGCGCAAAATATATTTTTCAGTATTTGAATTAGGTATAAAATGTATCTGTTTTTTAATAATGTATGTCTATTTTGGTACGAAAACTAGTATCTAGAGTTAATGATGCCAATCGCTGTGCAACAAATTTAAACATTTTTTTCTATCCTTTAGATGAAATTATGTGATTATGTATAAACAAAAAGCGCTTGTTTCATGCAATGAAACAAAAATGGTCCATCACCAACGGTCTTTTTTGCAGGTCACCCACTTCTCATATTCATACAAATGGGCTGCAGAGAAATGTAACAGAGGCTTAACTATAGAAAACGCAAATACTAAAACGATTTTTTGGCAGTTTCCCCTTGTAGGCAGTTGTTGGTGTGTCCTGTTATCAGAACACACCAACAGCTGCAAAATAGTCTCCAAACTGGGTTTTACGTTTTCTAAATGAACTTATTTGTACGATTTTCCTCAACTAGATTATAACTTTAAAATCAGTAGTTTTAGTCTGTTTGAATAGTTGGGTTTAAGTCTAATGCAAAATAAGCTCAATGTTAAATCTTTCCTTAAGAAAATAGTAAAATAACCATTTATTTGATTGTTATTTTACCATATTTAATTACAACAGTTGAATAACCATTAAAAAGATGGCACTCAAACCGCTGATAGCGAAAAAAATCGCTTATTCTCTGTTTCTACTAAAGAACGTTTAACTAACCGTAATTTACAAGCGCTCAGTAAGAATCGGGCGTCCATTTTGGTTGCGAAACCTTACCGGTCGTACGTTGTTATTAAAATATAAATAAATATTTATCAGTTCAAATCTGCATGTGTACATAAAAAAAGAAGAAAAAAAAAAGTGGCTTTAGCAGTGGTTACTAAATACAAAGACATACACGTAAATCAAAAATTGGAGACATCGGATTCCCGAACTGTTTGCGAATGATCGAACCCATCATCTGAGCTGCTGAAGCTTGTTTGTATTTTAATTTTTGCAGGAAATAAAATGATTTTCGTCAATATACAGTAAATTTAGACAGAAAATGACTTTGGATCCAATCAAAAACAGAAATCTCAATTTTGAGGCAGTTTGCCTGTTGGAAAAGAAGATTTATTGATAAATAAACGGCCGCTGTAAGTGGTGTTGATGGCCGAATGACTAGAGCGCAAGATTGGTATACCATACACCCGGGTTCGATTCCCGCACGCTTCGTTTACGGTTTCTACGCTTCGTTTACGGTTTCTACGCCTCGAAGATTCTACGCCTCGAAATGGTTCAAAAACGGTAAAAAATTTGTTTTGAAAACAATTTTTAAATGCTTATAAAACAGTAAACTATTGCATTTACGGCTTTTTAACCAAGCTGATTGGAAATGGTTTAGGTCCCGTTAAGATAGAAAAATGTTACAACCCGTAAATTTAACGGTGAAGTTGATGGACAGACTGCTGCCGGTTATTTAACCGTAATTTCATGATGAAATTTCTAACAGTACTTAGCCTGTGTGATTTCATGATGTGTGTCATAGCTACAGATTGTAGATGGTTGAAAGTAGGGATCTTGATTGTTTGGGTCGTCGAAGATTTCTTCATCTGGATCAACAATACAAGGTGTGTTCCATAAGTAATGCGACCAAATTCATAAAAAAGGATTTATTAAACATATTCGTACAGTTACCTAAAAATCTTCAAAATAGCATCCTCCTGCGTCGATACTTTTCTGGAGGCGGTGTTTCCAGGCCTGGAAGGACTTCTCCGGGATGGCCTTTAGAGCGGATGTAACATGAGCCTGGATGTTTTCAATCGTGTCCCAATGTTTCCCTTTCAGGTTTCCTTTTAAGCGGGGAAACAAAAAAAGTCTGGGGGGGGGGCGGCAGGTCAGGATTGTAGGGAGGCTGGGGAACCAATGGGGTGTGGGTCCTGGCCATGAAATCGTTAACAACGAAGGCGCTGTGGCTCGGCGCGTTGTCGTGATGAAGTTTCCACACATCCTTGATGTCACTTCGACAGCGCGCAACCCTCCTTTTCAGCCTTTTGAGCACTTCCAGGTAAAAAGCTGCGTTCACAGTAGTCCCGGTAGGTACGCCATGTTACGTTAAGCTCAAAATGGGTTCACGAAAACACACGCCCTAACTCTCCGGCTCTCTAAGCCGACTGAGAATGGGTGCGGTATGAACCCCCTGCAACGAGCCCAGCCAGTTAGAGGGCGCTGCGGTATACAGTCGCATCTGGAAAAAATTGGATGTATCATGGTCCCCAACTCTAGAACCAGAATATCGGGAATAAACCTTTTAAACTAATGGCGACAAGCTACAGTGTTGAATCTTTAATGTAAGTAAGGCACACACATAACAAAAAAGGTCTGGCCTATTTTTCCACTGACAAGACATTATAACGCACTGAACGTAATATAAATCTTGTCCTTACAACACTTATGCAGTTCGCACTTAACGTCATTAAAATTTTTCAACCACTAACACTAATACTGCAATCAGCAACATAAGAAAACTCGCCAAGCTTCCAGTGAATGCGTTGGATATCTCGCTTCATAAAGCAGCAAGAATTCGAAAATTTGGGAAGGCAGATAAGACCTCTGTCGCCAAAAATACAGCCAATATTGCCAAGTTACCGACGTTCCTATTGTCAATGTGAAAGAAATAATTTATTATAAATTAAGTCAGTAAATTAAGAAAACAAATTTATCGAGAAAATGCGTAAGAAGATAAAGTGGATTTTTGGGAAAATAGTTCGTGGTACACAAAAAATAATTATGGATTCGTAATTTTCAGCCAAAAATATACAATAAACATATCATTTAAAGCATATTTTTCATGTTGCACGACCATAACGATTGAAGAACTTGTTTAAAGTAATATTATGCGTCAATTGCTCACTCTTTTAAAAAAGAAATCAAAAGTTTCAGAGCTTAAAACGTGCAATTATTCTGTAATAATTCTTTGCATTATTACAGAACATGGCTGGGTTTTTATTTAATCTGTAATTATATGTGTGTGTAATTATAAATATTTGGCCCTTTTCCTCTCAAATCCAGCTGCTTTTCATACTTTAACCGCTATTCATATTTTTGTAAATAAATAATATCGAGTGTTTTTAATTATGCTACTTATTTAGCTGCTCTGAAAGCAACTTGGCAAAGAGTATGAGTGTGATTCATAACGTGCTCTTTCCTTCGAATTCAGTTGCACAAAAAAAAAAGAGTGTAATTACGGTTTTGACCACTCTCCTCCCCCCAACGGTTTCACTTTTTACTACTTATATATATATATATATTTGATATAGTTTAGTTTCTCAGAATTGAGTTAAATAACTGAAAGTTTTGCTTGATCTGCTGTCCTTTGCAAATGAAACTTTAGCCTTGTTAGAATAGTTAAAGACAATTTCTTAAAAGGAACTTGTTCGATGTTTCTTTTTTTTTTCTTTTTTTTGGCCTTTAAAAAACAAATCATTCTTCACTAAAAATATAAGTAGTGGTTAGACAAAGTGTATTTTCTCATAATAGACAAGAATAAATGAAAAATGTCTCCAAAAATATGCACAATGCGATCAAATGTGTACTTATTCCTTTTCAGATTTTTTTTCTTTCAATTTGTTACATATATATATAAACTAATAATAATAAATAGTTGATAGTCCTCTTTTTAAAGTACTTTACTCTTTTTAAATTATACTTATTGAAACTAGTTCAATTTGCTATATTTTGTAATTAGCGCTTCGCGCTCAAAGTGGTACTTTATACTAACTCACTCTTTTAAAAAAGAAATCAAAAGTTTCAGAGCTTAAAACGTGCAATTGTAATATAGTATCAAAACTCCTTCATGATAAAGTAAAATAAAAATTCCCTATGTTGCTCTGAAAAGCAAAACATTTTCGGAACGTGTTTCGATTTTTTTAATCTTTTCATACATATTCATATAACTTCGCGTCAATTGTATGTGCAATAAAGCAGTCAGGTATCCGGAAATTTTCGTGAATTGTTGAGAATAAATTCCGTTTCATTCATAAAATGTGATTTTTCACCTCACTTCCCCTTTCATAAGACTGTACTTTCTGTACCATTTAACTAATATCCAAATCTGTGCAGTAAATCACCCATTGTCCCGAGAACGAGTTTTCGTGATCTGCCTGAAATGAACGATCACTCCTGTACTTTCGTTTTCGTTTTTGTTAAAGATAAATCTCAACTGTGTTGCATTCAGTCGTTTCAATGAAACAGTTTCAACGTATAATTACTGCAACTACGCGCATGGTACTGTAAACGCAAGTTTTTTGAGGAGTAAATTATGAGAAATTGTCATATTGTGCAATTATTGTTCAGCAGTTTTTGGGTGAACATGATTTTTGAATACACATTGTGGGCTACAATGTGGTGCACAATTTTTGGTTGTTGGCGATAGGAAAAGCATTTAGATATAAAGGATATCGAACAAATATTCAGGCAAATAATGATTAAAGAAAATTACGTTGGAATAATAAAAATACGACTAATTTTTATGACGACCTTAGTTTCTAGGCTTATCACAAAGTTCTAAAATTACAAAAGTAAAATTATATATAATTGTGCAAAACCCGAGATGTCTGAAGTACATAAGATCATTAATTTATAAATTGAGACAGAAATAAAGAACCTTAGAGGGTATTTGATGAATGAGAATATTCAAACAACTACTTTTCCTTCGATGGTTATGGACATAATACAATGTCTAGAACTGAATAAACATAAATATGATCAATATGAACATGCAATATCATTGTCACGTTTTGTTTAAAATATGAGGTAAAATGCTAAATAACCTATCCTTTAAGCAAAATTAGCACGCTCTACACAATATTCCATCTTTGACAGTACAAATGTTTTAATCTTCGATTTTTAGTTTATTGGTGAAGCTTACGAAGAATAAACCTTCAAAAGCTGTACTGCATAAAATATCGTATGTTAACTAGTAAATATTATCTAACTCCCACCGGAAAATCATCAAGGTGCATTACGACTAACTACTTGTCGTTCAATTTAAATGTAATCTAGAAATTTGGTACTGACAATTAGTTTCGAAGCTAAATAATGCACTTAGGATGTTTGGCGAAATTGCCAGTGCAACTGTAGTCACCTGAGATAGTAAAACGTTGTCGTGAAAATCGTAGTACATATTTATTTGAAAAATGGCTTATTTCGACACTTGTTAACATATGTTAAAACTAGGCGTAATTTTCAATGCTTATGGGAAATACTTTTAATAACTGTTGAATGCAGTATATATTTTCGTCATTTCTTTACTTTGTTAAATATTATAAATTTCTCTTTTATAGATAGCTTCATATCTTATGAAAGTCATATGTGCTATTAGGTTTGAGTAAATAACATCATATCAAATTGGAACTGATTACCTTTGACGTTGCTCTAAGGTAACCACAAGGTACAATGAAGAACAAATCAATTTGTTTGCACATGTTTTGTAATTATTAAAAGGTAATGTGTCACTGCGTGGGAATGGCGCGTTTCTTCATTATAGGACCTGAACTGTAGCAGCACTACACAAAACACACACTACAATAAACACTATCACTTTAGCTAGATAATTAAGCTTTAGTGTAACATGCTAGCAAATTCTTGACAGCTGTCAAAATTCAGGTCAGCTAGCGAGCACATTTTTGAACCCTTTAATAGGCCAATTTTTCTAGAACCTGAAAAATTGAAATATTTTTAAAATTTAGATTGGTTTCAAAAAAGAAATTCATATACAATATTGATTAAAAGCATCCTTTCTAACCCCACCCTGTTTTTTTGGTCGGGGGGGGGGGGATGTTATCACGTTTAAAAACTGATGCATATGGTGGTATAACTTCCACAGTCTTCACAAGTTTTTGCCAACCACAAGTTATTAAATAGCTTGATATAAACATTATAAAATGATGAATTTGGTGGTACTTACCACAACCTTAGAAAAGGTCAAACTATTTAGCAGTATCGCACTTCAATGTTTGAGCAACTAGTTACCCCATGCCTAGAAATTCATAGCATTTTAGTAGCATTATCAAAAATGCTGTACATTTAAAATAAAATAAAGTGATTTTAATATAATTTATCATCGTTTTTGTATTTGCGCACCATTTATAGTAAAAGAATCAAAGTGGAGCTTGCAATTATTTAAACTTCATTGCAATAAAACGAATTCTTAAAATATATTGGCTATGCAGATATTATACAGTGTAGGTAATTTTTCAACACAATTTAGTATAAAAAATAAAAACAGTAATTTTCATTTCGCGTGTGATCAGAAAGTATGTAATATATAGAATAAATTCCCATCCCATGTCTCTGTAGGAATTTTTCTATTATTTGAAGAATTTTAAGTTAAATTTTAATTTAAATATAAAGATTGAGTAATAAATTAATTTTGTGCACTAGTAAACTGTAATGATAATTTTCTTAACGTGAAAATTTTTATTATAGTTTATAAAGATTGAATATTTGTATCCACTGCAAGAAATAAATGATTTTATATTTTAAAAAGATTTTTAATACAAGATTTAGTTTTTTGAAGTGTTTAATATTTTCAATGTGTTTAAAACAATTAGGTTCGAAAAGAAATTAAATTTCCGAAAATTGCTAAAATTTCATCGCAATTATAAAACCGAAAAAACAATTTTAAAAATGACTACACACAATATTATACATGTGTTGAATCGTTCCTCTTCTAAACGTTAAAATATTCCATATCTTTTTTCAAGAGATTTTACAAGTGCTCAGAAAATTATTCCACATTGTACCAACATCCAAATAACACAGTTTGTCATTTCCTTCTCTCATTGGATATGAATGGTTACCACCCCATTTAGTTAATTATATTTCTGCATGTAAATGCGTTTGACATAGCTTTAGTCGTCGTTTCTGTCCAATTTAACTTTTCCCTGACTACACACTTTCATTTTAAGTTAGAAATTTTTCTGTTCCATTTAAGAATGTAGCACATGGTCCTAGAAATCTTCTTTGCCGCAAGAAGGCATCTTTTGCCTTCTTTTGTTTTTTGAGAATCAACTGGAAACTTGGAAAGATTTATGTTATAAGATGATGCGTGAAAATTATTGTTCATAACTAGTGAAGCGATTAAGAAAAGCAAACGAGTGCTTAGTTTATTATTTCACGGTTTATTGCTAGGAACAACGTGTAAAATATTCCTGGGAGTCTTACTCCTTATCTTATTATGCATGTTTGGACTAAATTAGCAGGGGCTAATAAAATTAACCACTTGCGCTGGAAAGATCTACCACGCACGTCGTAATGCTTTTGTCACAGAATCGCCAGCGTCTTGGTATGTGCGTCGTCATGCGATTGTCACAGAAACAAAAACGCCGTGCGTAGCACGTCGGCACTTTGCATGATTATTAATAAATGAAGTTAACGTTTATATTTGTACAAATTTATAATCAATTGACACACTATATTTCCTACAAAAAACTATTAAAATTACTAGGTCAAAAGTAAATGAGTTTGGAAAATATAAATTTTTTTTTCGATTTGTCTAAGGCATCGAACACTGACCTCTCAGCGAGTTACATTATACAGATCTGCCAGCGCAAGTGGCTAAAAGTAGGCACAGCAACTAAGCCATCTGAAACTCATCAGATATCTAGCAGTTCGAAGAGTTGCCAAAATACACATTTTTTGTGATTAACCAGTTTTTAGTCGCCTGGTTTTTAGGCTTGGAAGTTTAATCGGTGGCCATTCCTACTTTCCTTTATTCTTCTTTGCTGCTCAGGCGCAAGACTGCAAATATTTTTTTTTCGCCAATTTAGGGTCAGTTGGGGTAATTGTAAACATGGGGTAATTGTAAACAAGCTTCATAACTACACTTGTGGTGGTTTTGAAAACTTATCTGCTTGTGAATGATAACCTGGCAGCATAGGGAAGACATTGAAACAGTTTCATAAGTTTCAAAACAACTGTGCAGGCGTCACTATTGTTTGAAAATGGCACAGTGAAAAAAGTTGTTTGACAAAATTTAGTGATCTAACATTTTCCTCTCCAGCTCATCTACAAAAGCAATGTAAGCGGTTTCAACCATTTTTATTTGTCATATGGAATGCTGCTAAAAACATTTAGTTATGAATTTAATCTTCCCTGTTATTTTTCATGTGCAAGTTAGGTGTTTACAATTACCCCATATATTTCGTACTCTGGGGTAATTGTAAACGCTTAAATTTATCCTATTTCCAATATTTTGGGGGGACAATAAGTATTATATTTTGATGTAAAATACACTTTTGTGTCTATTTTACATAATTGTTGTTTTTTCTAATGCCACTTGGAAATCCAAGCCCCCCTTGCAGGGCAACCATGAATTAAAGATACTCCTACTGATTATTAATGAGCTGCTCCGCTAGAATGAAGTACACATGGCTCAGAGGGGCTTAATGATTTTGAACCAACTCCCAGATGAGAGATCGTCACCTAGGTTCGTCCCTCAGCGGAAATTATTCCTAACTTGGTTGACATTTGAAGCGACGACGTATTTTACGTGCACAGCTCCCTTAAGCGCACTTGGTCTCAGAGGAATCAGTCGCGGGAGGTGGTCACCCTCCCAAGCGTTGACCACGGTCAGTTGTGCTTCACTTTCGGTGTTCTGTGGAATCCAAGCTTAACCGACTGATACACTGCGGGACAAATTTTAAATAAATTTGTCGCATTACTTGATTTTCTGCAAGATATTTTTCGTTAAATGATATGATCCGACTCATAACATAACTCAGCGGACCACATGCGGCCTGTTGGCCGCAGATTGAGAACCTTTGCTCCGGAACTTCTTAAGCCTTCAAGCAGACTGTGTATGAAACAATTTTCCATTTGCATCAGCCTTATTCGAAAATAAATCACTGTTTACAATTACCCCAGATTTCTGGGGTAATTGTAAACACACTGGGGTAATTGTAAACACGAGCTCATTCGCTAACAAATAGTCATAAACTCAAAATTTTTAAACAAATTTACTCACAAGAAGTACAGTAGTGGCTACAATGCTCACAATTTTATCTCTAAATTTATTCAAGAGGAAGGGAAGGGTCAAAAGTTAAAACAATGAAAAAGCGTTTACAATTACCCCAACTGACCCTAAATGTTTTCTTTTCGGCCCCTTTTTAGTTAGCTTGTTTATTTTCCTGGAGTTTTTATATATTTATCTGTATATATTAGACTTCAGGTGTATCATTTACGGGGAGGGTGTCAAATGGGTGCAATTGAGCCCTCTGGCTTGAGAAATATTGTATACTTGTGTGTATGAATTTTGCTGTACTCAGTTTATACCGTTAGACCCCCCCCCCCCTAAAATTGAAATGACGAGCCTCTTAGAATTGAAAAATGGTATACTTTTACGCAGTGGATAATGAGTCTTTAGCAATAGGTTGCATCGGAGAAAAAAAATAATTACTTTTTTTTTCACAAATATATATTTTTAAATTACGTTTAAAATAAAATAGCTCAAATTTGTCTCTTACGTTAGATACGATTTATGATTTTGATAACATTCCACACCATTTCTTAAGAATACACGCATGAGTTAAGCCTTTAACCACCCTGAAGTTAGCCATCACCGGCGATAGCTCTATTCGTAGCGTTGAGGTACAGTGGCGTTGAGGGACCTGTTCAAGAAATGCTTTTAAAATAAGCAGGTTCCTACACGTGAGTTTCCTTACAATGCTCCTCAATGCTCCACAGCCGTTCTTTCCCCCATACCCCCTGGACAGCTGATTCCAGAGGGAGAGCCAAAGAACCACCCACTCGTCAATCACTGCTCATTGTGCATAAACCTGCAAAAAAATGTGAACTTTCTTGTTTATTTCCTGATACAAGAAATAGTTCAGAAGCTGTCTTTAGTAACTGAACAGAAGCATTACGTTTCATTTCAGTCCTAATTGGAATATGGATTAAATGTATATATAAATATATATATAGAGGGAGGAAGGGGGGGGGGGCTATCCAGCATTTTTAATAGGATCCTTTTTTTGTGACTTTTAAAAAGATTATTACGAAAAATAAAATAATTTTGTGAAAATTCAAAATTTAAACGTGAAAGTCATGATTTTTTTTTTTTTTTTTTGCCGTTCGTTTAATAAGTAGCTCTGTAAAAAGTACGATTTGGTAGCTCAGAACTTTGTTAATGGTTCGGTTTGATTGAGTAATTTTGTGAAGGGTCCGAAAACGGACCTGAATCTCCTCTGGTGAGATCCCTGATGTATATGTATCTTTTTTTTCATCCAATTTCATTTTTTCAGCTACTGCATTTTAAAGTAATTAATTCAGTGTAATTGTAATGTTTTTCAAACTTAATATCCTGTTAAAAATCGTTGTAAGTCTCCTCGCTATCACAAAAATACATGTTGCTTCTCATTATTAAAAACGTTTTATTCATTTATTTAGTTCACGTGCCAACACTATAAATTTTGGATGGAAAATGAAAAACAATTAAGCTACAAAAATTATGGGAGGGGGGGGGGGGACACGCCAAATAGTTCAGTTTTTCTAAAGCGTACAGTCTATCTCGATTACCAGAATGAATGAAGTCAAGGCAATTTATTCAGGCATGAAACTATATTAATTATTATAAGTAATTCTAAAACTGTATCTAATAAATATAGAGGATCTGATGCAGCGCATCGGGTCGTATTTAAGAAGTGCCATTCTGTGTTCAAGCACAGGGCGGCAATTTTTTTTTAGACTAAAAAAAAGTGAGTGTGCTTAAAATACAATTAGCTCATTACTAGACAACCTTGGCCTCTTTAAAATAAGCTCCATTTAATCAGTCGTAACTAACAATAAAAAAAGCATTGTAAATAAAAAGTCCTACTTAGGCATCAAATAGCGTAGAAAGCATATCGTTTCCATTTCAAGCATGGAATAAGTACACAAGTTTGCGATGGTTCTGTGTGTTAGGCTTTGATAATTGACTTATATTTAGTTTTTAATACTCTATGGGGAGAGTTTTCTTTATTTTAAATAAATACCAAAGCGGTTCGAACATAATTTGCACCTTACAGAAAGGTACGAAGCAAAATATGAGCGAATGATCTGCAAATGGCGTCCTTCTACACAACATGAGCTCCTTTATCTTGAATTAGATTGATTATCGTCTGATAAAAAACTATGATTTTTTTACAAAACGCTTAAAAATTCACGAAACAAGCAAAAGAAAAGCATAGCATACAGATTTTTTTAATCTTTTTCTTTACAGATTTAGAAACAGATTAGATCTCTTTTCTTTACAGATTTGCAATTTCTGAACCTGCGTCTAAAAACACACAAGAATGAGTGCTAATGAATGATACAAAGCTAAAACATATACCAGAAACGCAATATAATGCAATGTTCTAGCATGTGCATAATGAACTAAGTTTGAGCTGCTTTGTCCAAAAAATTAGGGTTTGTTTCTTCCTTAGTACGTGGTTTGTGGAGGGAGGCAGTTTACTTTGAGCGCAGGGGTGCACAACGCCCTAAATTCGGGCATGGTTATGTATATATATATATGCAACGCACTTGACCCTTCTCAAACAAGGAGTCAAACAATATCCCTGACAAGAATACGGGACATTCGCCGTCCCGTATTAAAGTGCGCCGGGACGCGGAACAATTTTTCAAAATCGGGGACGTTTGGCAGCCCTCTGGTCGTGACTGAGCTCATTTCTCACGCTGATCATTGAGTCTGAAAAAACAAAAGGAATTATGGAGCATCATTCTGACCTCTAACTATTTGCTCCGACTCTGATCAGTGGTCCAAAGTTTTTATTGTAATCATTTTGATTACGTTTATATTTTTTAATTTATTCATAGGTTATATGTGCGATAAAAAATTTTAATAGTTATTTATTTACCAAAAACTATTTAATAACTCAATTCACTGTGTCGTGAAATAACTCATGCATTCTTAGAAAATTTTAGCATTTCTCAATTTTTAACGGGTGCGCAGATGTGATTTGATTTCGTTTGCAAATTAGCAGCCATGACCATAGGGCAGTACGGAATAGAGAATCAGGTGCTTTTTATCCGAAAAACGATTCCGGTCGCAGCAACGGAGCATCATTGCTCCATTCTCTTGCTCGGGCTCCATTCGAATTTTCAGAAAAACTAGTTGCTCGTCCGCGCTCTGTTCTTGATCCCTGTATATATAGAGAGAGAGATGTACAGTTTTATTTTTTAGGGAAGATTGAGTTGACTGAATTTTCATAAAATGTAGTCACAACCTTATTCAGACAAAATGCGAGTTTGAAAATCACTTAACGATTTCGAAGAAACAACTTCTATTGATTCTGAAACGAATTCTGCAATTTTGATAAAATTTCATTCAATTTCAAATTTCTAAAATTTTGTATGACTTTTCAAAACATCAGTAGTAACATATCTTAAGCTAAGAATATTCACAAATGTATGGTATTATTTTCCTTTCATAAAAGAAAGGAATCAAATACCTTTGTATGCATACTGCTTCGTGTACATACACACATTAGCACAAAATACATCGACTCTAAAGCGAAGGGGAGCTTGGATACCCAAATGGCATTAGAAACAACATATTTATTAGTAATTTAATTTAAAATATTTCAATGTTAATAGTAATTTAATGAATCCGAAGAATTTATTACATGTTGGTGTAAGTAATCTTTTTGGACAAAATTATACTGTAAAACAAAATATATAAGCTGTTGAGCATAATTGCATTATTACTTTGCATATTAATCCAAAAGCGGTTCTCTATTTATTCCTATATACTTTCCTGATGAAATTTTAAAAATATATTACAAACAAAATCGGAGAGTAATTGAAAACATACACTGATTCTAAGCTGTTTTTAATAATTTGCAGTCCTCCAACATTCTTTTATATCGTAGAATATATTATAAATTATATTTTATACACGCAGCTTTAATTATTTTACAAATTTATGTGCTTGAGGCAATATCAATTTTAAAATTTTATTATTTTCCATCTGCTCAAAATACTACAGAAGGGCATTGCAAAACTTTTGGTATGCGAAATATCTAACAATGGTGTTGGCGGAACAAATCAAATCACAGCAGCCAATCAGAAGTGAGATCTCATCAGTGGCACACGTGCTTAAAATTCAGGGGATGGCTTATCTTGACAAACCATTGCTACGCGTTTCTTTTATTTGAGTTTTTTAAACTACTTTTACAGTTAAATAAATATCTAAATCAGCCACACTTTTGGGGATATTTCAAAGCAGACTTTTGGCACTAACTTTCTCTCATGCATTCCTATTTTAAGCTACTCTAGAATACAGCTCTAGAAAAGCAACTCTAAAATAGCTTAGCTTGTAATGAGCGAGCGAAGCAAACTGGCGAAGCGATCCAAAGGAGCTGCATAAGCAGCTCTAGGGTTGGTGAGCGATAGCGATGAGCGGGCGGAGCCCCCTAGTATTTCAAAAAAATTAAAGATTTCAGACAACATGGTTATAAATATTTAAAAAATATCAACTTTTTTCTCAATCAAACTTGAATTTTCAGTTCTAATTTCGAGATATCTTAAAAATCTGCATTACAAAAGCAATTGTACAAATATACTTGCTACAAATTATGCAATAACTATACCACAAATGCACCATTATAGTGATAGGAATAAGAACACAAGATAGTAAGTAACCTATTCAAAAATTTTAGAAGAATAGTGCTTTAAAATTAGAATTAAGATACAAATGCTGGAATTAATATGTATTTTTATATGTTAACAATGAAATTTTACTATGATAATCGTAATTTTATATGTATACTATCACAATACTGCATTTTAAAGATTATTATTTGGTATTTTTCTTTACAGAAAAACATTTTCCCAATAAAATTGTAACAATGCACCTTCCCAAAGTAGTTATAAACCTGTAAATAACTTTCAAACGTAAAGTTTGCGATTAAAAGTAGTTAATTTCAACAAAAATAACATTAATTATTAATAGAGTCATATCTATTTTATATTTAATGATTATTTATATTTGATGATTATTCTAAGAATTTTTTATTTGTGCTAATTAATTATATTTGGACTTTAAACGACTGTTTAGTTTTCTGTTGGTTGTTGGTTTCTTCCTGTTCCTTTTCCATTTCTTTCATTTTTTTCCCTCCTGCATAGTAAATAGGCACTAAATGTCTTTACGCATTACAATGTAACTTTATTTATTATATTGATTTTTCACAATTATAAAAATTTTAATTTTCTTGGCATTCAGTTATCAAATTTTTTCATTTATTCAAAATTGAGTAAAAAAAGCTTTTCGAGGTGCTAAATTTCTTTACTGTTTTTATTTTCATACAAGATATTTCGTGCGTTATATATATATATATATATATATATATTACATAATAGTTGTTATATACAAAAAAATTCAATATATTTATTTTTACTGGTAAATTCTGCATTTTAAATTTTGAATTTCCAGTTCATCAAAGAAAATTTGCACAAAATGATATACTTCGTTCGAGACAGTTTTTTTCCTTTCCGGGCAATTCTCATCCCCCCCCCCTCACCTCTTTTTTTGTTTTTGACCTCGCGGCGATCCTGATTTGTATACAAGTGTACCTGAATTGGGAGAAGACGCCGATTATATCTTGTCGCCTTTTTATAGTTATACAATATAAGAGTAGAAATATGAAAGATGTAGAAGAAAGTTTCGTGTTGTCTAAAAAGTATTACTTTCTTTTGAATAACTCCCTGTTAAGAAATAATTGTCTCAACAAATCTTTGTCATTCTGAATTAAAATTTAAAAAAATGTACAAGCTTTTTTGCATCATAGTGGCAAAAGAAAAAACTGTTTTGTACTACTGGCGTTAGCATTTTATCCAGGAATAAATACTAGAATTGGGAGCTGAATTCCCACACGCTCTTCACATGTGCCCAGTCATACCTATGAATCCGAATACAATGTGCCTGAATGCAGGTGTAACTGAATACAATGCAACCCCAAGTAAATCCACTTAGTTCACAGTCTACTAGTCAGGAAGACATTCTAGTAGACCCTATTCCTCTTTCTGCTTTGTTTATCTGAGGGGACAAGTAAAGTAACGCCCACCTGGGTTGAATGAAGATTCTGGTTTCTACGAGAGCTAACTTTTTTCAAAAAAAAAAATGGCAAATCCAAAAATTCTTTTAGAGTGACTAATGGGTGCAATCACTTCTGTTATGCTGTTGAAAGCAGCTTTTTTATCAGCCTGGCGTAAAAAGTATTCAAGCTCGCGGGTGCGTACACACATATACACACACCACTGGCGGATTCACAGGGGGGGGGGGATCGCCTCCTCTAACAAATGAAATCAACAAAGGAGCAACATGACCTGCACAAACGAATAAGAATGAAAAAACTAATGAAAAATAAAAAGTGTACAAATAACAAAGAAAACTAAATCTTTACTTAACATCTACCCACGAACACAAAATTTGGAATGGAAATTTTAAAAGTAGAGTAGTTGAAATACCGGTCAGCTGGAAGGCTAGATTTATAAAATTTTTGCTCGCAGAGTCGCAGACCAATGCCCTCTGGGTTCCTCATTTGTAATGATTGAGTTTTAAACTTCGAATTTCGTTTCTTTAGTCTGTTTCTCATGTCATATGAGTACTTTCATTATTGTTTTTTGTTAAGTTTTAGATTTTGATCAGAATTGCTGATTTTATCAATAATTTCCTCCGATACTTCATGGAAATAGAATGTCATAATATTTGTTTTCCATTCCATGGCGGAATGAAAAAGCAATATTAAAACAAAAGGGAAAATATTTATCGCACAGGCCCTTTATTTCGCATTTTTTCCAAGGGGAGGAGGCAAAGGGTATAATTAACTCAAATCTTAATACATTTTTAGAAAACAGCAAAATATTTATGCATAGACATTTTAATTCTTAATCGAAAGGAGTGCCACTGCCCCTCCTAACCCTCCAAACCGACGGGCCTGGAATCGTCCCTCCCAAATTGAATCTCTGGATCCACCACTGACACACACAGACATATATATATATATATATATATACATATCTTTATATATATATAATACGACTGTACGTTCCTAAATATCGTAAAGACTTTCGGCCCACTGAAGTGATTTTAGAGCTGTTTGCACCAATATATAGAGTGACTCATGAGGAAGGTTTAGGTATAAAATTTGTGTAAATTGGTAGAAATGTAACGGAGATATAATTAACAAACCTCATATTTCAAACCATTTTCTGTTAATTTCTCTTTCTGTTATTGCCATTTTGAATTACTTTAGCCCAAAAGGCTTACCTCTGAGTTCACTCGCTCAATTTGAATATTTTCGGAAAAATAAAGAGTACTTTTGTCGGTAAATAGATGATTTCTGTTGACGAAAAACTAATGAAAATTATTTTTGCATTAAGTGGCATACATATACCCTAGGTTGTTAGATTTTCAATGTCGCTGATTTTGGATGAAATTTAAAATTTCGAAGTAACGAGGTGGGGACTCCCCCGCCCCATGTAGTTAGTTGTTCTCAATATATTATTTTGAGCTTCGTACACTCTTAAAAATAGAATCCTCATTTTTAGACGATTCTTCAATCGTGAAGAAAATTTCGTCATTTATAACGATTATTTCCTCGCGCGATCACGTGACTTAAAAAAATTACTACACAAATTTGGGTAATTTGACGAAAGGTTTACTCGGAGCATTTTTCACGAAGCTATTTCGTCAAATACAACCGAAGTTTCGTGAGATTTGAGCATGCGTTTCTGAGAGTGTAACTTTTCCAAACTGTGCCAAAAATCCTTATTAGTAATTTTCGGGGGAAGGAGGTGGAGAAGGTGGCACCCGTGCTAGGAATGCCACCGATATATATGTATTATATATATATATATATATATAAGAGAGAGAGAGAGAGAGAGAGAGTAACGTCACTTGGGGATCCTCTCCGGGTGACACCCTTTAGAGGGGGAGGTTACATCTAGAATGAGACTAAGAGTTCTTGGAAAACCCATCTATACATAGTTGAATTACATTTACTTCACCGTATTATATAAGTGAAAATAAATGTCGTTTCCTGTAAGTTACGCCAAATAAATAAAATAAAATTTCTTCTTTTTTTTTTGGCTCTACTGAAAATATTATAAACTGCATCTTTATACAAAACAGCAAAGTGTTTTTCTGGGGGGGGGGTGGGGGGGTGGAAGGGGTTTCAACCAGTATACATATAGTAGATCACCGAGTATTTTGCTTTAAGCGGGGGGGGGGGGGCAAGGATAGGATTATGGATGCAATGCATATTGCCGGATGTCGAGTATCCGGTATCCCTTTTCTAACGTAGCCGTACTTGAAATCTGACTCTAATGTTTGAAACCTGTAATTCTGTGCACATTTTTAAATATCTCAAAACTTCCAAACACGGAATAAATTTTTAATTTACATACACCTGCTCTAATGTTGAATAGTTAAAAAAATTCGTCGGATCCCGGATATGGCATGCCTTCTAGGGGTAAGTTCTCTCTTTCGCTTATCCCCGTCGGGGCGCCCCTGTATGTGCATATATACATGCATACATACATACAAACCAAATACTCAGAACAACCACCACTAGGGAATAGGAACTCATACCCTAGCTTTTTTTTACGCAAGTAATTCCATCCCCCATAAAACTAATAATCTATACTTGATATCGTAGTTTATTCTCCGAACGTGCAATATTTCTCTAGTAGCGTAGGTTATTTTCTCAACTTGTAATATTTTTCTGGTGAAACCGAATCTACTAGATGATAAGAAAAAATAATAAATTTGTGTCACAAGCACCAAAATGAAAATAATGCAGTTCAATAATAAGCATTTTATGTACAATAGGTATTTTATAGTAATATTTTCTGTAAAAATAAGAAATTTTGCTAACTTTTAAAAATCAAATAATATTTATTACGTTGCCTTGAAAATTGTTATAAACGTAAAATGTACCTAATTATTTTTGTAAAAATGTTCTCTTTAATTAAAAAATAAAAACTGTTTAAGTTGCATATCCTATGCATATAGGTTGTTTAGCATGCTGTTGAGAAAAAAACCCACAAAAAATTGCATTGAAAGTAGCTTCCCTTTTAGATTTCAAAGGATTTACAGCTCCGGTTTGAAAGCCCTTCAAAGAGCAACAAACACGCTGACACCAATCTGCGCCTTCTTTCAACTGTCGATCAAAATCACTCACGTCCACCGCAACCTTTTAAAGCCAACAACACCACCAAACAATACTTCTAGGGGAGAAAGTCAGGGCATTGCAGGAAAGCATTCGGGGAAAATTCAGGCGCTCGTCTTCTACCAAATGGGACCATTCTACCCGGGACGAGATATCTCGTCCTCAACCATATGAGTGACCTCCATCTTGGACGAGATATCTCGTCCTCAACTGCAGGGTGGTTAAGATTTGTTCCCCATTTCAGCTGAAATGGCAAAATTTGCTAATCCTTTTAGCAGGAGCTGGAACAATTTTTTAATGCCAAGTAGTAAGTTCATTAAGACAGAGAGAGTAGCCGCCGCAGCAAAGCGTCAAGGTAAGTAATAAATTAAGAGTTTGTAATTTGTCATAATGATGGAATAAAGGCGTGAAAACACTTGTTTTTAACGCAAAGACTCTTAGAAATAGCACGTAACTTTCCAAGGAGATAAAATGCCAAAATAAAACAAAATGCAAAATTGAAAAATCCCGTCATTTAAAAATTTCGCTATGTAGAATAATTGAATGTTTAGTCATTTTTATAGTGATATTACATATTCAACATTTCCATGGAATTCATAACTTACCTAACAAAAGTTTGTTATCAAAATAATTAAAATACCAGTCATTAATAATTGTATTTTACTTCAACACTACACCTACACTGTAAAAAAATGTATTTCAACTTTTCACCAAAAAAAAAAGTGGAAAAATTGGTGAAATTTAGCTGCAACTTGTTAGAGAATAACTCAATGTCACTCGCAACCCATTACGCAATTTGTGACGTAATATCCGCCGCCTATTGGAACATTGTAGAAACTGCGTAAAAAGCGAGTGGACTTGATGGAAGTAAGATGGAAAATTAATATTTTCTTTTTATTTATTTTTCATGTGTGCGTTTCGTCTTGTTCATCGTTTTAATAAAATCTTAATGCTAAAACTGCAGCATGCTCTATTCTGCTACTAATGGAAAACAACATGATTATGCCTTTAGGTCACTGGTTCCAGAAATTAAGTTAAATAACTAACGAGGAAGTGACGAAACAAAGAAAATGGCTGCGTCTAATATGCGAATCGAACTTTTGAACGGAAACAATTTTGAGACTTGGAAAATTCAAGTTAAAGCTTTACTTGTCAAAAATGATGCGGGGACTTACGTCAGTGAAAATATTAAGCCGCTGGCAGTTAACAGCACAGACGCTGCATCGTTGGAGAAGTATCAAGAATGGAAAAACTTCGATGAAAAAGCAAAGTCGGATATAATTTTATGCATTGCGCCTTCTGAGTTAAAACAGATTAAGAGCTGCGAGACGTCATCTGACGTATGGAAGAAACTGGAGAATGTCTACGCTTCAAAAGGCCCTGCAAGGAAGGCAACCTTATTAAAATCATTGATACAGTTAAAAATGAGTGACTCATCAAATGACTGTAACGATCACTTAAGAAAATTTACCGAAATTGTACACAAGTTAGCAGAACTGGATATTTGCATTGATGAAGACTTATCAATTATGCTACTATATGCGACCTCAGTGGCTGAGCGGTTAAATCGACTGGCTCCGGTGCCTTCCTGCGCGGAGAGAAAGAGGCGTGGGTTCGATTCCCACCTTGCCCTGGGTGTATTTACTTCTTTGTATATTAAAATCTGTTGTGCTGTCTTGTTCTGTCTGTCACATTAGACGAGACTTTGAAGCATATCCTTGAGAATAGCAAATAAACTCGAATATTTATGTGACCTGAAATGGTCGTAGAACAAACAAACAATTCTACTATATAGCATTCCGTTTTCTTTTGAGAACTTTCAAATTGCTATCGAAACAAGAGATCTGCCTGATATTGAGCAACTGGAAGTGAAAATTCGTGAAGAATGGGAAGCGCGAAAAGAAACTTTTCCCCGAGGCGCCATCAAAAGTTCCAAACAGTCTTGGCGTGAAGAAGAAAGCAAAGCATTTGTTGCTTCTAATTACCATAAAAGTGCGGATTATACAGCACAAAGATCGCGGGATTATCCAACTAGAACAACTGATTTCCAGCTGTGAATAATATGAATACGAAGGATTTTAACAAGAATAAAAACTTTGACAGAAATAAAATTCGCTGCCATTTTTGTCATCAGATAGGACATAAAATTTCAGTGTGCTAAATACCCTAAAAATTTTAATTCTGGTGGCAGTAAAGTTGATTCTGGATTATTTACCGACATTTATTCTTCAGCTTTTTTGGCCAGTGATTAAATTAAAGGTAAGTGGACTTTGGATAGTGTGTGTGTGTGTGTGTGTGGGTGCACTATACATCTTTGCAATGATGCATCAACATTTTTGGATTTATCAGAAACTGATGTTCGTGAAATTAATTTAGCGAACAGTACATCTGTGTGCTAAGGTGCTTGGTACTGGAAGGGTTACAATTTGCGAAATATTAATGTTTATGATTGTTTATATATTCCTGATTTACGTACTAATCTTTTGAGTGTAACTAAAATTATTGAAGGGTTATAGAGTAAGTTTCTTTTCTGATCATGCAAGTATTATTAATGATAAAACTAAGATGGTATTGAAAGCAGAGCGAAATGGGAATTTATTTCATCTTTGTGATTCGAATATGATAACGAGGTATTTACCGCTAGTGAATCATGTAATATAAATAAGACAATTGTTACTTTAGAAAAAATTCATGTTCGTTTGGGTCATGTAAATATTGATGATATCTTAAGTTCTTCCAAAAATGGTTACATAAAAGGTAATAATGTTACAAATGTGAGGGATAATTCTGAATTTAATTGTGAAGTGTGTGTTGTAAATAAACTTACTCATGCTCCATTTCCAAAACATTCTGATCGCAAATTAAATGTTTTGCAAAATAATTCATTATGATTTGTGTGGCCCGATGAAATGTCCCTCATATGGTAACTCAAAATATTTCATTACATTTATTGATGACTTTTCCCGTTATATTGTGGTAAGATTTTTAAAGTGTAAAAGTAAAGCACTTGATGCGTTTAAAGAGTTTAAAACATTATTGGAAAATCAAACTGGTGCTAAGATAAAATGTTTAATGAGTGACGGAGGGGGGTGAGTATACTAATGAAGCATTTTATGATTTTCTAAAAGAGAATGGCATACAGCGTTTACTTTTAAATCGTTTTGGAATGACTGAAGCTAAAACTAACATGTCCCATGGATGTAAGCATACGTTTGAAAAAAGCTAAAAAGTGCGAAGAAAATTTTCCATATCGAGAATTAATTGGCGGATTAATGTATTTGGCAACATCTACTAGGCCTGATATAGCTCATGCGGTGAGCTATTTAAGTCAATTTTTGAATTGTTATAATGGAACACCCTGGAATACAGGAAAGCGTGTTTTAGATACTTGAAGAAAACGTTTAATCATGGACTTGTTTTTCGAAAATGTGAAAAACCTTTAGTTGGTTACACGGATGCAGACTGGGCAAATTGTCCAATGGATAGAAAGTCGTTTACAGGGCATTGTTTTATTTTTAGTGAAGGTTGTATTAGTTATGACAGTCACAAGCAATCTACCGTCGCACTTTCTTCGACTGAGGCCGAATATATAGCTCTTTCAATTGGAACAAAAGAACCTATTTATTTAAATAAGTTATCAAGTGAATTGTTAAGTTTAAAAATGGAAAAAATTCAAGCATTTACTGATAATATGGGTGCTATGAAATTGGCAAAAAATCCAATTTTCCATAAACGACTTAAGCACATAGATGTGCGACATCACACAATAAAAAATGGTACGATTGAATTGAATTTTGTTCCAACTGAAAATATGTTTGCAGATATCTGCAATTTGTGACGTAATCAGCGCCGCCTATCGGAACATTGTAGAAACTGCGCAGAAGGCACGCGGACTTGATGGAAGTAAGATGGAAAATTAATATGATATTCTTTTTATCTATTTTGTATGTGTGCGTTTCGTCTTGTTAATCGTTTTGATAAAATCTTAATGCTAAAACTGCAGCATGCTCTACTCTGCTACCTATGGAAATCAACATGATTATGCTATTACAACCAACATTTAGTACTAAGTTGAATAGGTTGAACCATTATAATGATGTAGTTTCACCATGAATGAAACTAGAAACTATTATAATCGTTCAATTTTAGTACCAAATGTTGGTTGCAGCTGAATTTCACACACACACCATTTTTTTTTCAATTCTTTTAGTGAAATGGTGAATTGGAATTTTTTTGCACTACATCGATCAAATGACCGCTTTGAGATACTAATTAAAATTTTTAAATTTCAGATTTTCATTTATCTTGAACTTACTGCATGACTTTCTTTATAATATGTAGCTACTTAATTAGCTATGCTGTGGTGAGTGGCTTCTCTAAATAATAGTTTTTAACACATAAATTTATTTTTTTCCGTTGTATTTTTTATTCTGTAATTCAATCAAAGCAGGATCTTTTCTGGAAAAACTTTTCTCAAACAAAGAATTGAGTACTTCATGGCATTACAAACTTCACAAAGAAACATGAGACATTTTTGAAGCATGAAATAGTACTTACTTTAAAACTTAGTACTTACTTTTAAGAAATTAAATAGCTTATTATTTTCTAGCAAAACACATAAATACATCACCAAAACTTGTGTTAGTAAAAACTAGTTAAATTTTTTTATAGTGCACTCAACCCTATTTTAAGACTTGGTAGGTTCGATTTTTAAGCGATGGTCATAATCAATCTCCACGACACAGGCCGTCCTAACGTCACGTGCGCATACTTTAGACACCGTTACGACGGACCATGAACTTCAGAAAGCACAGAGCATGGAAGATTGGAGCTGTCCGAGGCGTTGAGATCAAAAACAGTTCCACTATTTATTTTTTCTAGTATTTAAAACTCTAACTATGTTGTACTATTTTTGCAAACTTATTAAATTAGTCATAGATGTTTATAAACATTCATGTGTTCAAAAGCGTATGTTTAATTATTAAGTAAGTGTAATTTAATATCCCGACACATCTGCATTTCATAAGCAAACCAAAATGATATTATCGTGATGAATAATCAAAACTTGAACAATTGGTTGCCTATTTAATTTCTTGCATAACTTATCATATTTAGATTTCATTAACCGACTTCACAAGGGAAGGAGGTTCTTCATTTGTACTGCATTTATGTTTTTTTTTTTTTTTTTTGTCCATTCATAACTTCTTACTGGATGCACCGAGTTTCATGATTTTTTAAATCGATTGAGGGTGGTTTCAAATACTTCCCTTACCTCTGTTTGACCATATTCGATAATTAGGAAAAAGTATTGGGCACAAATGCGGTCATTTTTTTGTTTTTTCATCCATAAGCTTTTACTTAATGAACCGATTTTTATGATTTTTTTCTTTAATCGATAGAGGGTTGTCTAACTCAAGTATGGTTGAAAAATAAGTACTGTTTTATTTTAATTGGTAAGGCTTGCTATGATTTTTCTTTGTAGGTAAAATTGTTAATAAACATGAAACTCATTGTTTTAAAAAAGAGTTTGTAGCCATTAAGATGTAATATTAAAAGCAATTACAACAAGAGTTTGACTGATGGATTCTCTAAAAATAATTAAATAACATCACAGTTTGTTTGCTCTAGTGACCTTTACAAAAAGTGCAAAACGGAATTTGTCATACAAACGGTTAGTTTTTAGTACCATTCCCTCATGGAAAGTTTCCACTTTAATATGGATTTTTTTTAAAAATAGAATATTTATATAAAAATGTATTTACACTAAAAAGAATGAAATAAAATAATTTTTGGAAAAAAATAGAACCGACTTCAAATTATAAATTGCGCTAAAAATGGAAAAATAATTAATTCTTTAAACAACAATGATACGACTTTTAAACATAATTTTTGAAGTCGGCGCAAAATTATAATAGTCTAATTATCATTTCACCATGCGTTATTTTGCATTGAAACTGTTGCAAACTCTAGGCCATTTATATTTGTAATTGATTCATAGTTACAAAAGTAATCAGGAATCAAAATCCTTTAATTTTGCACTGACTCCAAAATGATGTTTAAAAGTCGTATCGATGTTGTTTAAAAAATTAATTAATTCTTCACTTTTTAGCGCAATTTATAGGTCTATGTTTTTCAAAAGTTATTTTTACTAGATTAAATTTAGTAGATATTCCTGCAGAGTGAGTAATACAATATTAATTTCTTCTTTATCGATTAATACACTGGTGTGCAAAACTTATGCAACAACGTAAATTTTTAGCAGATAGCTATGAAATTGCAGAAAAAGAGTTCTTGCAATTAGTACAATGAACATACAATTCAGTAGAAAGGTCATGCGGATGCAAATATCAGGAACAAAGTGTCAGAGGCAATGTGAGCGTATGCAAAATGCGTACTGTTGGCACGCAGCTTAAGAGTACAATAAAAGGAAGGATGTAAAATGCAATTTAAGACATTCGCTGTAGGTGCAAGTGAGTTTTTTCGTGAAGTATGGCTGGAAGATATCATCTGGACGACTTCACACGTGGAAGAATGATCGGAAAGTTGGAGGAGGGCCGCAGTGTGACCAGTGTAGCTGAAGAGTTCGGAATCAACAAAAGCGTCGTTTCCCGCTTGGAAAGACTTCCGAACGACAGGTACAGCTCTCAGAAAGGTTGGCGGAGGGCGCCCCAGAAAAACAACTGCAGTGGATGACCGATATATCGTGCTTCAGGCGAACACTGTTAAAACTGGATACTTAAAAATAAGAAAAATGTACTCATTTTTGAGTACTTCACGTTCTTATAATAGCTCCGAGTACTTAACTCTTAAATTTGAGAAATGCACGTTCTCATTTTTTTGAGTACGTTCAGGGGCTCGAATATGAGTATGTATCAAAACACATACTCATATTTTTGATTGCATACCTCACTCGAATATGAGTATGTATCAAAACACACATACTCATATTTTTGAGTACATACCTGCTTTACACCATAATGCAAAACTATACTTACGTTTCTGTCCTATTTTTTTAGGGATTCCTAAAAGCTAACATTAACGGTGCCGCAAATTAAATTTACGGTCACTCGCTAACTGCTGACCATTGGGATTGCTCCCTTTATTTTTATCATGATAATAACATAGTACTTTGTATAACATATTGAATAACATAGGATTAATAACATAATTGAGTAATATATAGTAAAATAATAATAATAACAATATACAAAAATCTGTACAAAAAAATTGAACATGAAGATTTATATCAATTGAGATATAAATCTCATGTTCAATTATAGTTGGGCTTTGCATACACATGTGAAACAATATGTCATTTAAGATATACTGCTCAAATGCATATGTAACGTTACAAAAATAAATACGCATTGAAGCATAATAACAAATATAACGTTTCAATGCATATTAAAAACACCCCGTCGGATAGGATTATCTCCGAAATCTCTACTACCCTAACAAATAATTACCCTAACATGGAGAAACCTAAGATAAAAAAACCTAACTTGTAAAATACCCTAACAAGATAAAAAAAAAAGTGAGGAAATGGGCGAAAATGCAAAAAACGTAAAAGTTCAGGTAAATAGCTCAGTGTCTTCTTCTGGATCATCATTGAGTTTCTAACAAAAAGTTCAAATAATTAATATCGAAATAATAGGCTGTATAAAGGCAGTTCTTACGGTTAAGATAAAATTAATACTCAATAATAGTCAATACTTCGCATTTTTAATACAATACTTTATAAAAAAATAGTAATAACTGAATAAATCATTTAATATATTAAAAATTAAATTTAGAATGCCTGAAATATAAGCTCACAAATTTAGCATTCAAATATCTGAATAATGTTGAAATACAAAAATTTTAATAACAGATTTTGGGGCAAGTTATATCAGTCAGTAAGCATACATATTACTTATACATGAGCACTTAGAGAAATACTCGTATGTTTGCATTCAAAGGAAATTAACACAATAAAACAGATACACAAGTGCAAATAGTTCAGTTTTTTATTTTAAAACTTACTTCTTTAATGTAAAAATTATTCTCTGGATATGCAAGGGAAGAAAAAAAAGGAATGGTTGGCACTTATATTATATGCTGCTTGCTCAGCAAATGCAAAGTTTTTAAAATATGGAAGTATCAATTACAATCTTGCATGTTCCGTTAAGTAAAAAGATATTGCAAATATGCAAATTATGCTAATTTTCGATTATAATAATTTTTCACATCATTTTAAAAATTATTGGAATATTAATTCTGTTTTAAACAACTGATTTAATAAATTATTATTTAATAGATTAAAATGCTTTATACCATAAAATTCATCTACTTCTGCCCGAAAAGATTGAAATTTTATAGCTACTTTAATTTAAGTAAACTTGTGTTTTTATATTTAACAATTCAATATTCATTTTCATATTGCATATTCGATTTATTTGAAAAAATAAATAAATAAAAGATTATTTGAATATATTCTTAATTATTAATGAAAACAAATATTACTACATATTGTCTTAGTCCACAGACAATAAAAGTTTGTTAATTTATTATTGTTAATGGATTCAAGTTTTTCCAGTCAATCCTACTTACATGAAACACAAAAAAAAAAAAAAAATTATAAAATATAGAAGAAATGATGAGAAACTGTTTCTGAAATTCACAAGCAAAACACGTGCAAAAGACATTAGCTAAGAATTAGGCAATGGAATTTGATTAAATAAGGATTATTTGCATAATAAAAAGTAAAATGATATTTCTTACTTTCAAAGTTAGTGTAGAATTCCTTCATTTTCAATTCTTCCAGCTTTTCCTTGACCGAACTCCATTGTTTTCAACCAAAACAAAACTTCCACCAGCCGTGGAACAAGAATGAGACGTTTACGTTAGTTGAGTACGCATTTCTTCAAAACCACCGTCGTATTCTTGCGTGCGACTTAACACATTTGCTCAAGATATAGTTCGTAATTTCGAAGAGTGAAAACTTGTATGTTCTGCACGTTAAAAGGTTCATAATAGTATACTCATTCACTGAATAATTTATTTTGCTATTTTTAATATGCGATTAGAATAACAAGTGATTATATTTAGATCTACCCACAAGCTCATTTTTAAATCAGAATCATCACTTCTATTTGAACGCTTAATGTTCTCGTTTTTGAGTTTATTTTACTTAGAAAAAAACAAGTACATGGAAGTACTTATTTTTAAGTTGATTTTTTTTAACAGTGAAAAGAACCCGGAACCAGTCGGCAAACGCCATTGCTCAGCAACTGTGTACAGCAACGGGACAGCAAGTGTCACGGTTTACTGTGGCCACACGCCTTCACAAAGGCGGCCTATTCTCTCGTCATCAAGAACGCTGCATCCCTTTGACAACAGGCCTTCGGCGCTGCCGTTTAGAGTGGTGCAAGGAGCGCAAAAACTGAACCTCTCATTAGTGGAGTCATGTCCTTTTTACGTATGCGAGTCGTTTCAGTGCCACACGCGATTCTGGATGGCAGTTGATTTGGAGAGAGGTCGCGACACGGTTTCATCTCAGTATCTCAGTAACATGGCGGAAAGAGACCGTTGCGGTGGTCCTGGAGTTCTCTTCTGGGGATGCATTACGTTGAACGGGTGGACTGAGTTCCACATTTTCGACAGAGGTTCTGTAACAAGAGATCGCTATTGTCAGGAGGTACTCCTTTCCGATGTGCGTCTGTCCAGAAGAGCCATTGAACCAGACTTTATTTTTGCCAACCTCCGCCAACCTTTCTGACAGCTGTACCTGTCGTTCGGAAGTCTTTCCAAGCGGGAAACAACGCTTTTGTTGATCCCGAACTCTTCAGCTACACTGGTCACACTGCGGCCCTCCTCCAACTTTCCGATCATTCTTCCACGTGTGAAGTCGTCCAGATGATATCTTCCAGCCGTACTTCACGAAAAAACTCACTTGCACCTACAGCGAATGTCTTAAATTGCATTTTACATCCTTCCTTTTATTGTACTCTTAAGGTGCGGGCCAACAGCACGCATTGCCTCTGACACTTTGTTCCTGATATTTGCATCCGCATGACCTTTCTACTGAACTGTATGTTCATTGTACTAATTGCAAGAACTCTTTTTCTACAATTTCATAGCTATCTGCTAAAAATTTACGTTGTTGCTTAAGTTTTGCACACCAGTGTAGTTAGGCGAGATTGGGGGCTAATGGGACAAGTGCAATGGTATGAAAATGTATTTTTATGGATGACAAAGCGGGCCCACATCGGACACAATCTGCTCAGCAGATACTGGAATGTGAAGATATCACTAGAATTGATTGACCAGCGTATTCCCCTGATTTAAATCCTATTGAACATGTGTGGGATGCTTTAGGGAGACGCATTGCGGCGCGATTACATCTCCTGGGAAACCCAAGAGCTGAAACGGATGCTGATTGAGGCATGGGCACTCTTACCCCAAAAACTGTTAGACAATCTGGTGCTGATTATGGGTAGACGATGCGAAGCAATCATTGCAGCATGGGGAGGACATATCCCATACTAAGGAACATCCGCGTGCTATTCTCCCTCTCGGATAGACAATCTTGTGTAATTATATTTTGAGTTCAATAAAGCCTATTTTCGTTTGATTCCACATTGTATGAATTGCGTTCATTTTAACGCAGTTGTGCTTTCATCATCAAGTACAAAACTGCTCTCTCTCATTTCTAAATTTCATGTCTCTCAGATGATTTTTCGAGGAGTTAGGGCAAAAAAACCACCTGTTGCTTAAGTTTTGCACGCCAGTGTAAATGAAAGAGTCGGTGCACATTTGAGTAAACAAACGAGTAAAATATTGATGTAATAAATCTATTACAACATAGTTGACACGTAGGAAAACTCTTCGAAAGGCATAATTTCAATCTTATATCAATACTTTAGCGATGGAGATAGATTTAGTAACTTCTATTCACAGCAAAATATCTCGGAAAAAGTATGAAATACTTCATATCATGGATGATTTAACAAAAGTATAAAGAAAAGTATTGGGCTAGTTAAAGCCGCATTTTTCACTTTATGGAAAAGAGCCTGAGAGTTTCAGATTTTTTTTATGGGATGTGAAATACTTTTCCCATTCCTTACAGACAATTTTGTTCCAATCCACTACTATTTGTGAGTTCAATAAAATGGATTTATATAAGGAGAGGGGAAACGAAAGAGAGAAAAATATGTATCAAACGTTGGTGTGTCACTATGTAAAAAATATTTAGAATTTCTTCCTGAATGGTTAAATGTGTAGAAGCTCGTATCTGAAATTACAACAGACAACGTTAACAACTGTAAAAAAAAAAAGTAGTGTTTAATAGTAGCAATTAGCATAAATAGTACAGTGCGACCACGAAATTTTGACATTTGGAGGTTTCTGTGCATGTCAGAAAAGAACGAATGCATTCGAGTTTTAGGGAAGTTCGTTTTGCAAGTGCGTTTATTTAGTTCGCGAATCAAAATATTTGCTTCTGCATTTGTTGATGCTATCTGCCAGTTTATAAAAACTGGCATATAGCATCAGTTCCTAAGTAATTTAGTATGCTACACGTAGACCCCACTACCTCTCCTCGTGCGTAAGCAATCCTAAGGCCTCAGCTAACAGGTAGGGGTCTGGTGGGGAACAGTATGCTATACAAACTAGAACGAGAACAAAAACGGCCCTTTCCTTACACTAGCAGTTCCTCCCTCGTACATGAATGGATTCTTTTTGGCACTCTTCCAGGCAGATCACTTTGGTTGATGGTAGAACTGTACTTTAACCATCGAAGTCCAACAGGGTAGGGGGGATCGGGTAGAAAGGGGCTAGTGTGCGCAATCTGAATAATTCTGTTATATTTCAGTGTACATTTATCATCATTTTTTAGATATGCAACACCGATGTACACTCTCATATGCAGTTTCACGAAGTTACGTTTCATAGTTCAAGCGCAGCGAATAAACACGGTTCTTAAGGTGTAAATATAAATTAATGGTTTGTAGTTTTGCTTACTTATTCAGATTATTTCATTTTATGAGCTCATATAAAAAAGAGATTGTAGCGTGTCGCGGGCCCTCGGAACTTCGTACCACGGCAATGTTGGTTCTTTTACGTGATTATGAGAAATCTTCATATTAGCATCGGATCACACTATACTTATCTATAAATCTCTTGTTTATTCAACATTAACTTTGTACACTTTGTACAGTAATACTATTTACATATCCTCAGTAATACTTATATCAAGCAAAGTTTGTATTTCGCTAGAGCCGGCGCCTCGCACACGCTGCTCTCCCTACGATTCCTCGAGTCCTTCTCTTTCTCTCTCAACACACAATATCAAAATCAACTAATAATTCTGAATAACAATTATCTTAAGCACTATACCTTAATTAGTAATACAAAGTGAGTACCAAAATTTTACCTTCACATAATATCATAACTGTCTTTACGTTATGTAATATAATAAATTACCTGAAATTAACACAATAAAAACCAAATTTTTTCAGTCTAATTGACCATAGTCTAATTTCCATACCTGCAAAACACTAAAAAGGAAAATTAAGTTCAATAGTTCAGAAATTTAAAGTACTCAGCTCCGAGTTCATCTCATTACCTTAATTATTGATTTGTAGTAAGTTCTATGGAGGCGCCAAATGTCCAAGTTTCAAACTTCCCTAGCCTCCAAATGGTTGCATAGGCATAACGCTCGATGGTTGGTCATGCCTGTTGATCAAGTCTGAGACGTTTTCCATAGGAAAATCATTTTCCTTTGTGGCGATATTTAAAGATCTTAAGTCTACACAAAATCTTATAGATTCATCCTTTTTATTCACACACACTACTGGATATGCGATCTCCGCGTCACTTGGTTCAATTAAATCTAAATGTTCCAATTCTCTAATCTGCTCGTCCACTTTCGGTTTTAAATTCTCTTGAATACGGTAGATGTATGGTTTCTTTCTCGTAACCCCTTTTATAAGTCTGATTTTGTGTTCTGAAACTTTAGCAATTTGTATTTTCCCTGAAAATACTTCGGCGTGTTTGCGAAAAACATTCGTTAATTCCTCTCTTCTCTTCTCTTTGACTCTAAGTGCGTCAACTCCAGCTGAGAAGTAAAATCAACTCCATTACTGGTTGGTGTTTCATAAATGTCTCCAAATTCATCATCTTCGTCAAAAATTACGTTGTGAAATCTCTTTATTATGAGATTTTCGTCGCTCACACACGAGAGTAATATGAAAGTGTTCGAGCGGTATTCTATTTGTTTCTGCTGGGTGCGTATTCCATGTTGTGATGGTTTCCCGACTTGATGTGAAATAATTATGAAGGATTTTAGTCCCAGACTTTTATTTACATGTTTTTAATGGGACACAACACAATATACATATAAAACTTTGTACATCGTAAGTATTATTACAACATTTTAGAAAGGAGCAAGGTTTTATCGCGTCCGTTCTCCGGACAATCTCGGTAGCGAGTCCCCTTTTTGCTTCTTCTCCTCCCACGACTCCCACCGCCCCCTCCAAGACCCCTTCGGCCGAGGTCGGAGGTCAAGCGGGGGATATTTCAGATGTGTGGGACAGTTCCGGTTCACGACGCGCCCCACCCAAGAGGGAAAATTAGCCTCTTTTTATAGGGGCTTAATTTCACTTTCTAAACAACAGACGTCAACCACACTTAATTTCACTTTCTAAACAACACACGTGAACACACACTTAATTTCACTTCCTAAATAACACACGTGAACACACACTTAATTTCACTTCTAAACAGCACACGTGAACACACAAGGCAAGATGGCAATTGCTTCCAAAAATTAAAATAACACACTTAAGTTGCTATCTGCAGGGATATTTATTAAAAAAAAACATTTATGCACAGAAAAAAAAAATACAAGGCATAACTCACTAGAATACCTAGTAGGATTATAAATCATGCTCTAAACATAATTTCTACATCCCTCACTCTCAAAAATAGAATCCTCATTTTCAACGATTCTTCAATCGTCAAGAAAATTTCGTCATTTATAACGATTTTTTCCTCACGCGATCACGTGGCTTAAAAAGTTACTACACAAATTTCGGCAATTTGACGAAAGGTTTACTCGGACATTTTTCACGAAGCCATTTCGTCAAATACGACGAAAGTTTCGTGAGATTTGAGCATGCGTTTTTGAGAGTGCTCTACAATTTGCACATCTTTACCCACACCTTTTTACTTTAATTTCCCAAATATCAAATCATTTTCAAACTTTACCTTTAAACAATGACATTTTTTCCCTAAAATAACACACAAACAAACAAAAAATGCCATTAAGAGCATTGATCCTTTACAAAATTCTTAAATTTTTATGCACATAACTTTTTCAAAATTTTACACTCTTAAAAATTTTGACATACGGAAACTCATGTACATAATTAACGTATTTCAAGCACAGCACAAATACAAGCCATTAAACTTGTTTTTTCCAAAAAATTTTTATCGATATACTAATAAATTCATCAGCATTTTTTCCGCTCTATTTCCCTTATTATTAATTCTAACTAATCATAACTATCGTGATAAAATTGTTTACCTATCTGATCGATACCGGTACACTCAAATCTTAGATTTGACAACCTTAAGGCATCACCTACCTCCTAAAACAATCCTTACTTTAAACCCTAACAGTTTCATATCACCCATGAATACTACGATTTGCTTGCAACGAGCATTAACCAGAAAATTTCCACACATTTTTCCTTTCCTTTCCCTCCGTATCCGACTTCTCGATTCATTTTCCTCCTTCCCACCAAAACTTCGTTTACTCTTCCCCGTGGAGAAACTATTCTCCCCTTTATTTCCATCATGGAACTCCCCTCTTTGCGCTCTCGAAATTTGAACCAAGCGATTAAGAAATTCTTCCTCTCTATTTTTCGGAATGACCGCTGTCCTCTGTCTATTAGACCTTCCATTTCTTTCGCCCTCTACTATCGCAAACTTGGGTCCTTTTACATCCCCGTATCCTACACACTTCAGGAACTCATTAACGGTTCCCGCGCTGACCAGCTGTATCTGTGGGACAGCAAGAACACTGCTTCCTATCTCCCTTCCATCGTCCAACATTTGACTTTTCTTGAGGCGTTCTCGTTTTCTGACCCTACGATGCGGAGGATTTTTATCACCCTGCGATTTTTCCTTTTCTTTCGGAATAACTGGACCACCTTCATTGCCCCCTTTTTTGTCAGCTGTGCGTGGAATCTCTTTTTCTCTTTCGTTATTCGGAAAGAAACAAACTACTCCCGTTACCTCATTATAACAAAATTTTCACCGAAAATGAAAGTCTATATTCTCAAAAAATATTTTCCCACTTTCATTTCCTTCCAGTCTCAAAAATCTAAGATCCACTTGTGCGTTTATCTCAGGCTTACTTAGATTTTCCATAGCTCCCAAGCATTTATACGGTCCAATTAATTTTCTCAGTACCTTAAATTCCTTTCTAACCGTTGCCTCCCATCGGATTTTCGCTCTACCTAAGACCTTCCGTGATTTTCTTTGAAACCATCTATCTCCTATTAAATCAGATCCCCGAATCTTTCCAGAACTTTTTCCAGATCCCGTTCGACTTCGAAAGGTAAAAGAGCTTTTCTCCCGTGGTTTTCTATGTCCTGGAATTGTCGTCGGCCTACCTTATGAGCTTCTGACGACTCATTATCCCCGGATTCCTTGTCATTAACTGGACCCACCAGCGGTGCTTTCCCCTGGTAATATCCTCGGTCTGTCAGCGGCATTTTGTCCTGATATTTTGACCCCTCGCCGTTCCTAGCTCAACTAACTGATCGCCCAGCGGCATTACGCCCTGATGCATCAGTTTGTCCTTTTCCAGATTTATCAGCTGCCTTTTGCCTTGATATCTAATCTGACCTTCCAGCGGCACTTCGCCCTGGAAACCTCCAGAACCTCCCTTCCGGCCCCTGAACGGCACTTTGTCCTGACCCTTTTTCCGGTTAATAATTCGACCCAACAGCGACATCTTTCTCTCGTCTTTACTCCTACCTTCATGAGTTAAATCTGATCCAAATATAGGCAAACATGTTTCACTCAAATCTATTTCATCATAATCCAGATTTTCCCTTCTGCAATGATCTTTCATATTCTCCATATGACCCTTTGAGCCTTCAGCGCATTTCTCCTTTTGCACCCTCGAATTTTCCTTCTCCCTCACTCCGCTGACCTCAGGAATAACAGAAATATTCGATTTTGTTTGCTTTATCATTTTTAACTTTTCTGCGCTTCCCACCACAGTGACTCTCCTGAGTTTTTCACCTAAAACTCCCAATGACCCTTTTCCTAACTGGACTTTATTCCGCCCCTTCGCGAGCCTTCCGCCCCACTCTTGCTTTTGCAGGAAATGGTCCGCCATCGTACTTTCCTCGGCGCTTCGTTCCCCCTGCGCCTTTGCTCTTAGACCATAAACTAGATAGACAAGGTCTGGGGGCGTGGTCGGTAAGCAGGAGTCTTTCCCCGGAAAACAGATGATGGAGTCCTTCGCTGAGAGAGGGCTTCGTCGTGCCCTGTTAATTCTCGTAGAGATTCGGAGTGATTTATTTTAATTTCTTATTGTATGACAGACACATTTTAGCACAATTATTTTCTATCACACGCAAGGAAACAGTTCATAGATTAATGGACAAGTGTTTTTTTATTGGTATTATCAATAATTAATTAGTAATAGTGATTTGAAAATGATCTTATATATTGAGCTCATTGAGAGTAGGAGTTAGTTTCTTGCCCTCTTTTGTGAAACTTAATGTCATACAGTAAAGCTCTTTGCAATGAATACAATTCGTATTGCTTTCACAAGGTTTTTAACTGACTTCAACCTCATTATGTCTTGCCCTTGAGATATCAAAGTAAAAACATTTGTAATATTACGTTAATAAGCCAAACATCAAATATACCTATTCTTTTCTTTTTCAGTTCATTGAAAAATAAGGAAGGAAAAACAAAATCGTTTAAGCTGTTTTTCTTTTCAAAATCTGAAATAAATTTAAAGAAAGCAACAGCATGAAGAAAAAATTTTAGTTTTGAAAATAGTTTTTTAAATTTTTTAAGTTCAAAAAATTATTTTCTTTAGAAAATTGTCAGTTAAAACTTTAATGTTTCTCCGATACAGTTCGTAAATCTAAAATTAATAGTCATGTGACATTAGCCTGTAGGACTGAAAACATCGGATTGGGATCATTCATAAATGATGTCACGCTTTGAGGGGGAGGGTGGTTCGTGAAATTGTGACAAGGGGTGGGGAGGGGGTATGTTGAAGTGTGACACTTTGTGACAAAGGGGGGAGGGAGTCAAATAAATGGGAAAAATGCGTGACATTATTTATGGACGGTCCCATTGTACCGTTAATTAAAATGCGATTGTTTTTTTAATGAATTACAGAAGATGAAGTTTGTTCTAAGATTGCAAACAAACGGAATAAATTAATTTATTATCTAAGTGTTGTGCAATACAGTCAGAAATACAATATGTATGTACAATTGCTATTGGTAAGGGGGAAGCATGAAATGCATTTTAAACATAATTCTGAAAATTTAACAATTTTACTTACATTATTAAAAGTAGAGAATAAAAAATAAACTGGAGCGAACACAGACATATGTATACTTGGTGATGCGACGAACGTTCGGCCTTTCTGCGAGTATATTTCAAGCATCGTTCATGTCTTTTAAGATTTAATATTATTGAAATGTTAATTTCAACGTTGCATTTATTATTTAGGGGGCGGGTATTATTAATAAAGCAGAATGGAATTTAACTACTGGAAAAAATAGTTTAATTTCTATTGAAAATTGCTCTTGATTTTTAAATAAAATTAATTTTGTGTATTTGTTACGCATTTTTGGTATTCTTTGATATTATTTTAGAAATGGTGTAGTCATATTTTTAAGTATTTCTCAACAATTGCTTTAGTTAATTTATATATATATGACTTTCTTGTTCTTCATAATCAAGAATACGATACTCCAACGATTTAAAAGTAAAATTAAAATTTACGCTTTTCATTGTTAATATTGCTATTATGTTTAATAAATCAGGTTAGTGCTTTTGTGCACAGAATGAGTCTTGATCGTTTGCCTGAAAGCAATCTCAGCTCTTTTACAGATCAGAAGCAAGTTCAGAAATTGAGAAGACTCACCCACGTGGTATAGGACGGCGAAAAGCTTTGATCTCCGACCCCTGTCAGTCAAACTGGTCCCCACTATTCCTGCTTAGGAACTAACAATGGCGAGTGAATAGAAGGGCTCGTCTAGTTACTATATGGTCTAAGCCTTTGCTCGCTCTACGATTCCCGTCTGGCCCCTCTCATTCCGAGAAACTGCCCCCGTCTGCTCTGATAATTCCTTCTTTGCCTCTGAACTTTTCCCTCTATCAGAATTCCTCCCGTCCCCGACATGGAGCACTCTCTGGTTGATTTTTGCATTTTCAATCCGCTGTTCCATTTCTAATCCTTTTTGTTTAATTGCTCTTTCAATTCGCTGTTCCATTTCTTTCCTTGCTTTCTCTAATCTCTCATTTAGATCGCGATCACGAGCCTCCCTTTCTAATTCTTCTTTCAGCTCACGATCGTCTCTTTCCAGTCGTTCTTTCCTCTTTCGAACCTCCACTATACCTCCCAGGATATTTTCCACCCTCTCCTCATGCTCCTGAAAATAGTCAGATCACGAAATAAGTTCTAAAAGTCCCCTAACAGTAATCTTAGATGCAACCTGTAAACCTATAACTTTTGACAAACTAATCAGATCTACCTTTCTGCTTTTTTCGAGGAAGGACATTTTTACTCCTTTTGACATAACTCAAAACGTATCGCAAACAGAGCTTTAAAGCGACCAAAATCTTAAATGCATTTACTAACAAAATTTCACAAGAAATCAATATAAGTAATAATCCTATACTAATAACCAATTCTACAACTCATAAGCGACAATTAGCAAAATTAAATAATAAATTCTCTGCATCATTAAATTAACATTTCTCAAAAAAAGTGCAAATTTTTAACCATATTAATTTAATCAACCATGCATACAACATTACTTGTCTATCAATCAGATCAAAATTAATCATGCTAACCTTCTAAGGAAAAATTAACTTCTATCTCAATAATTTTATGAGAAACTAAGCTATAGCATATTTTGAAAGATAGCAACATATTTAAACAAAAATTTATCCCTGCAAAAAGCAAACCAGAAGCAAATGCCACTCACCCCTGACGATTGCAGGACACAGCACAGAGCATAATCTTGAACACATCAGATCTCTTGGGGCACAATTTACACACTAGGACGGCGCACTTTCAGCAGTCGGCGTTCTCTGCGGACATCGGCGTTTCACGTTCACTGGGCGTCGGTTCCAGCAGCGGTTCCATGGGCAGCATTCCACTTTTCCTTTCGGGCGGTGCTTCTCTTTCTATGGGTAAAGATGGGCTTCCTTAATAGAACAAAGTTATCATGGTCTGCATACGGGCATTCTCATGGTCTGCATACGAGAAGTACCGGCCTCCTTCGTCGGCCGGTACTTCTCGTTACAATGGGCAGCATTCCTCACCGTTAATGGGCGGCATTCTTCTTAATAGAGGAAATCAGTTTCCCCTTCAGTTTTACTAGCAGCAAAACATCTCCGTCGGCCAAACTAATCCACACCGCAGCCACCAAGGTTGTGAAATCTCTTTATTATGAGATTTTCGTCTCTCACACATGAGATTAATATGAAAGTGTCCGAGCGGTATACTATTTGTTTCTGCTGGGTGCGTATTCCATGTTGTGATGGTTTCCCGACTTGATGTGAAATAAATATGAAGGATTTTTGTCCCAGATTTTTATTTACATGTTGTTAATGGGACACAACACAATATACATATAAAACTTTGTACATCGTAAGTATTATTACAACATTTTAGAAAGGAGCAAGGTTTTATCGCGTCTGTTCTCCGGACAATCTCGGTAGCAAGTCCCCTTTTTGCTTCTTCTCCTCCCACGACTCCCACCACCCCCTCCAAGATCCCTTCGGCCGAGGTCGGAGGTCAAGCGAGGGATATTTCAGATGCGTGGGACAGTTCCGGTTCACGACAAATAACTACTACAGTTTGTGCGCGAAGGTAATATTTCTTCATCTTATTTACGTAAACATGACGTACACTCCCGTCAGCTAACTTCCCTTTGAATGAATGTTGAGACGGATACTCTACCACTGTACCAAGACCCGTCCATCGCGCAAATAATTCGTTTGCTGAGTCGGGAATTAACCAAATTACCACTTCGCCTCTATCGAATTTCCCGCACGATAACTGTCGCTCACGCGCCTTTAGACTCCCTAAGACCAAAAATGTTTGTTCCTCTACGTTTTCTAAATTAACCTCAAAATTTCCTACATATTCTTCTGCGTAATCTGTTCCCCCCCCCCTACATTTCTAGTCAACAAAAATTATAGCTCAATATTTCCTTCATTTTCCGAAGTCTTATATCGCGTCCTACAATTGATTCATGCACTACGCGTAACACTGTAGTTTTCCTATCATACGGTAATGCTGCCTGTACAGACGTTTCTCCCACACTGTTAAAAAAAATCAACTTAAAAATAAGTACTTCCATGTACTTGATTTTTTCTAAGTAAAATAAACTCAAAAACGAGAACATTAAGCGTTCAAATAGAAGTGATGATTCTGATTTAAAAATGAGCTTCTGGGTAGATCTAAATATAATCACTTGTTACTCTAATCGCACATTAAAAATAGCAAAAGAAATTATTTAGTGAATGAGTATACTATTATGAACCTTTTAACGTGCAGAACATGAAAGTTTTCACTCTTCGAAATTACGAACTATATCTTGAGCAAATGTGTTAAGTCGCGCGCAAGAATACGCCGGGGGTTTTGAAGAAATGCGTACTCAACTAACGTAAACGTCTCATTCTTGTTCCACGGCTGGTGGAAGTTTTGTTTTGGTTGAAAACAATGGAGTTCGGTCAAGGAAAAGCTGGAAGAATTGAAAATGAAGGAATTCTACACTAACTTTGAAAGTAAGAAATATCATTTTACTTTTTATTATGCAAATAATCGTTATTTAATCAAATTCCATTGCCTAATTCTTAGCTAATGTCTTTTGCACGTGTTTTGCTTGTGAATTTCAGAAACAGTTTCTCATCATTTCTTCTATATTTTATAATTTTTTTTTTTTTTTTTGTGTTTCATGTAAGTAGGATTGACTGGAAAAACTTGAATCCATTACTTTTCTTGTCTGTGGACTAAGACAATATGTAGTAATATTTGTTTTCATTAATAATTAAGAATATATTCAAATAATCTTTTATTTATTTATTTTTTCAAATAAATCGAACATGCAATATGAAAATGAATATTGAATTGTTAAATATAAAAACACAAGTTTACTTAAATTAAAGTAGCTATAAAATTTCAATCTTTTCGAGCAGAAGTAGATGAATTTTATGGTATAAAGCATTTTAATCTATTAAATAATAATTTATTAAATCAGTTGTTTAAAACAGAATTAATATTCCAATAATTTTTAAAATGATGTGAAAAATTATTATAATCGAAAATTAGAATAATTTGCATATTTGCAATATCTTTTTACTTAACGGAACATGCAAGATTGTAATTGATACTTCCATATTTTAAAAACTTTGCATTTGCTGAGCAAGCAGCATATAACATAAGTGCCAACCATTCCTATTTTTTCTTCTCTTGCATATCCAGAAAATAATTTTTACATTAAAGAAGTAAATTTTAAAATAAAAAACTGAACTATTTGCACTTGTGTATCTGTTTTATTGTGTTAATTTCCTTTGAATGCAAACATACGAGTATTTCTCTAAGTGTTCATGTATAAGTAATATGTATGCCTGCTGACTGATATAACTTGCCCGAAAATCTGTTATTAAAATTTTTGTATTTCAACATTATTCAGATATTTGAATGCTAAATTTGTGAGCTTATATTTCAGGCATTCTAAATTTAATTTTTAATATATTAAATGATTTATTCAGTTATTACTATTTTTTTTATAAAGTATTGTATTAAAAATGCGAAGTATTGACTATTATTGAGTATTAATTTTATCTTAACCCTAAGAACTGCCTTTATACAGCCTATTATTTCGATATTGATTATTTGTACTTTTTGTTAGAAACTCAATGATGATCAAGAAGAAGACACTGAGGCTTATCATATTAACAGGAATAGTTCTAATTTGGTTAATGATTCTTCCTCAACTCCTTATTTTTCACAGGTCTGGCATAAGTTCCTTTAATTTGTTGTTCTTTCTTGGTTTTCTTGTTAGTTTTCCTTTTTTTGTGTCAATTTTTTTCTCTCTCCCCCCCTCCCCCTCTTTTGCATGTGTACTTTGTTTTGCTTTTTGTTTCGGTATTTTCTGTACTTATTTTATTTCCATTTTATTCTTTGTATTTTATTTTATTTTTTTGCAATTTTCATGTATTTTCACATTTTTATGCTGTTGTCTTTTTCTTTGTTTTTATTGATATTCCTTTTTACTTTCTGTACTTCCAACTACATTCGTTTGTTGCTCTCTTATTGGTGCCTTTAATACTACTTCTACTTCCACTTCACACTACCTTTATTCTCATTGGTTTACAGTTAATTCTTAGGCTATATAAGCTTTGTTTTTGTTGTTCTGTCTGCTTCATTTGGATGTTTTGCATCTAGAAGCTCCCTGTCGCATTGAAAAAGGGATTCCAAGCGATCCCGAAACATATGTCTGCGTTTTAATGCTCATTTGTGCTTTAATTTAACGTGAAATTTTATTTCTATTACTTTGCACAAAGTTTAATCATTACTATCTGTTAGGCTTAACGTGCCTGAATTTGTTCTTCTTTCTTTTGTTTTGTTCTCCCATCTGTTCGCTGCTTGGTGAGTTTTTGATTTTTGTTCTTTCCTCATTGCTTTTCTTGACTGTGTTTATTTTTGCTTTTTTGTTTTTCTGACATTTGTTCCGCATATTGTTACGTGGTGTATGTTTTGCAATTTGTTCTTTCTGTTTCTTTTTGTTTATTGAACGGTTTAGCTATTGTTTTTTCCCCTTATGTTTTGTTTGTTTTGATTCTGGTTATGTCTCAAGTTAACAGATTTTGTAATCTACGAATTAAAAAGGTTCGGTTTTTGAACCATTTAAAATTTCTCCAGGCTTGCAGGCGCAAGAAAGTCATTCCTAAGTTTGTCACTTTAAAGTGTAATTTACCGCGTTCTGTTAGGGTTGATAAGGTAATTTTTCGTTCTAAATTAGCTTTACTTAGAGCTTCTATCCAGGAAACTAGGAAAAAACTTTCGTTCATAGAACGTGAACTTTATGATTTACATCTTTCTGTATCTAATTCTAATTTCGATTTTGATTCTATTGATAGAATGTCATGGGCGAGAGCTCTTCATTCATCTGACAGTCACAAAATTACTTTAAATAAGAAATTTACCAAGTTGTGTAACGATTCAAATGTTCCTGTTCCGGCTGATTTGCCTCTTGTTAATAGGAATGCGGTTGTAAATCTTTCGAAATTTTCTTTGAATAGTAATGAAATTAATGCTTTGAAATGTAATAACAATTTTGCTTTGGCTAAAAAGCCTTCTTTTTCTGAACTTATTGCTCCGGTTGAAAAAGCTTTCAAATTTAGTGCCTTAACTTCCACTCAAAAAGAGTCAGTTCGGCATCTTATTGCTTCCAATGTTGATTTCAATTCAAAAGTTCCTAATATTGGTTTTACCCATTCTGTGAAACGCTGTGTCAATAATTTAGTTTCAAATTCTGATTTGGTCATTACCAAAGCTGACAAGGGTGGTCAGATTGTTGTTCTTAATAAATCATCTTATGTTGAAAAAACTGATGATTTAATTGCTTCTGGTCCTTATTCTGAAATTTATAAAGATCCTAGCGACAAGGAGTTAAAAGCTATTTCTTCTGCTGTTAAGTCTGTTCATTCTATTCCTTTGATTGCTAAACGGTCTGTGATTCCTTCTGTTGCTAATTGTGCGCGTTTCTATGCTTTACCGAAGGTACACAAGGCAGGTATTCCTTTCAGACCAATTGTTTCCAATATTGGCACTGCTTCATATAAACTTTCCAAGTATTTAGTTTCTGTGTTTTCTCCACTTAGGAGTCGGAATGTTTTCACTGTTAAAAATTCCACCGATTTTGTTAAGAAACTTCATAACTTCGTTCCGAATAATTCGGTTATGGCCTCTTTTGATGTTAATTCTTTGTTTACTAATGTTCCTGTTGATGGCGCTTTGACTTGCCTCAGGAAAAGGCTTTCTGAATTCCATTTTACTTCTGTGGAAATCGAGGAATTAGTTTTTCTTACTCGTGTGTGCTTGCAACAGAGCACTTTTGTATTTAATGGTAAATTCTATGCTATGGTAGATGGCCTAGCCATGGGAAGTCCTCTTAGTCCTATTTTAAGTGATTTCTATATGCATTATTTTGAGGAAAAACTATTCCAAAAATTGCAATTTCAATTTTATGTTCGTTATGTGGATGATTGTTTTGTCCTAACGGACAGTAACTTGTTAGGTATTGATGATGCTCTTTCGATTATGAACTCCATTGATTCTAATATCCAGTTTTCTTGTGAGAAATAACTTAATAGTAGCCTCGCGTTTCTTGATGTTTTGATTTCTAGGAGTGAGTCTGGTTTCACAACTTCTGTCTATCGTAAACCTTTCGCTGTTTCTTTACCTCCTCACAGACTATCGTCTCATCCTCCCAACCAAAAATATTCGGCTTTTAATGCTCTTGTCCATCGTGCTATTAATATTTGCTCTTCTCCTGAGCTTCTCAAGATTGAACTCAACTATCTGAAAGCTGTAGCTGTTGATAGAGGATTTTCTCACTCTTTAATTGATTCTATTCATAACAAACTTTCTAAAAAAACTTCTGGTCCCAATCATGTGGTTTCTAGAAAGGATTTGGTTGTGTTACCATTCTTTCATTCTGTAAGTTTTCGTATTGCTAAAATCCTAAAAAGGTTTCAATTTCAAGTTGTTTTTGCTCCTAGCAACAAACTTTCCTTCTCTTCTCTTAAAGATCCTGTTGATCAACTTAATACTTGGGGTATTTACCAAATTAGTTGCCGTTGCGGCCTTTCTTACATTGGACAGACAAAACGTGCTCTGAAAATTCGGTTAAATGAGCATAAAGGTTATGTACGAAAGCAAGAGCTGAATAAGTCTAGCATTGCTCAACATTGTTGGAATTCCAACCACTCTTTTGATTTCAATTCTGGGAAAATTATTCAAAAATGTTCTTCCCCTTTAGAACTTGACTTTTGGGAAGCTTATCATATTAACAGGAATAGTTCTAATTTGGTTAATGATTCTTCCTCAACTCCTTATTTTTCACAGGTCTGGCATAAGTTCCTTTAATTTGTTGTTCTTTCTTGGTTTTCTTGTTAGTTTTCCTTTTTTTGTGTCAATTTTTTTCTCTCTCCCCCCTCCCCCTCTTTTGCATGTGTACTTTGTTTTGCTTTTTGTTTCGGTATTTTCTGTACTTATTTTATTTCCATTTTATTCTTTGTATTTTATTTTATTTTTTTGCAATTTTCATGTATTTTCACATTTTTATGCTGTTGTCTTTTTCTTTGTTTTTATTGATATTCCTTTTTACTTTCTGTACTTCCAACTACATTCGTTTGTTGCTCTCTTATTGGTGCCTTTAATACTACTTCTACTTCCACTTCACACTACCTTTATTCTCATTGGTTTACAGTTAATTCTTAGGCTATATAAGCTTTGTTTTTGTTGTTCTGTCTGCTTCATTTGGATGTTTTGCATCTAGAAGCTCCCTGTCGCATTGAAAAAGGGATTCCAAGCGATCCCGAAACATATGTCTGCGTTTTAATGCTCATTTGTGCTTTAATTTAACGTGAAATTTTATTTCTATTACTTTGCACAAAGTTTAATCATTACTAACTGAGCTATTTACCTGAACTTTTACGTTTTTTGCATTTTCGCCCATTTCTTCACTTTTTTTATATTGTTAGGGTATTTTACAAGTTAGGTTTTTTTATGTTAGGTTTTTCCATGTTAGGGTAATTATTTGTTAGGGTAGTAGAGATTTCGGAGATAATCCTATCCGACGGGGTGTTTTTAATATGCATTGAAACGTTATATTTGTTATTATGCTTCAATGCGTATTTATTTTTGTAACGTTGCATATGCATTTGAGCAGTATATCTTAAATGACATATTGTTTCACATGTGTATGCAAAGCCCATCTATAATTGAACATGAGATTTATATCTCAATTGATATAAATCTTCATGTTCAATTTTTTTGTACAGATTTTTGTATATTGTTATTATTATACTATATATTACTCAATTATGTTATTAATCCTATGTTATTCTATGTTATACAAAGTACTATGGCATTATCATGATAAAAATAAAGGGAGCAATCCCAATGGTCAGCAGTTAGCGAGTGACCGTAAATTTAATTTGCGGCACCGTTAATGTTAACTTTTAGGAATCCCTAAAAAAATAAGACAGAAACGTAAGTATAGTTTTGCATTGCGGTGTAAAGCAGGTATGTACTCAAAAATATGAGTATGTGTGTTTTGATACATACTCATATTCGAGTCGGGTATGCACTCAAAAATATGAGTATGTGTTTTGATACATACTCATATTCTAGCCCCTGAACGTACTCAAAAAAATGAGAACGTGCATTTCTCAAATTTAAGAGTTAAGTACTCGGAGCTATTATAAGAACGTGAAGTACTCAAAAATGAGTACATTTTTATTATTTTTAAGTATACAGTTTTAACAGTGCAGTAACTTTTATTCGTGAAAAATAATCCCCCCCCCCCCCTGCGAAGCAAAAGTTCCCTTCTCCCACCTCCAAATCTTTCCGAATTCCTTCTAACGTGGGATATTTTAATTGCTCTTCCTTGAATTTCCTAGCTTCTGAATGGGGTGCTCCTTCGTTTTCAACATTTTCCCTTTCCAACCCAACTGGTGACTCACATTTTCTATCAATTTCCGCTGAAGTCCCAAGAAAACTGCATTTCTCTCCCTTCCCCATCTGACTGAGGTCCCTCGAACGGGGTGTCGTCAAGTTCCTTTGTTCCCTCCGGCAAAATTTCTGTCTCGAACCTGAAACTTAGGTCGTTCGCGTTCATAAGCATCTGGTGGGTTCTTGGGGGTATTAAACAAGGAACATTGAATTTGTCCGTTACTGCCGCAATAATCTCAGTTTGCTGTAAAATATAGTTGGCCGAACAATTTGGTTTCAATGATACAGGGATTCTACATATTTTAGCCTCAATTTCTTCTCCAAACGCTGATAACATTACCTTTCCACGAATGTTATCGCTTAAATTTGGAATATATTTAGAGTTTAAAATCGGAATCTGCGTACCACTATCCACTATTGATTCAATCTCTTGCCCATTTATTACGGTGGTAACATACTCTAAAGGTTGAATCGGTATTTTAGGCTCAAAGTATTTAGCTTCAACTTTGGCTGCTAAAAATTCATTGCTATTGCAACTACTTTTGGTCTTATCGTTTTTAGCCCTCGAAGATTGAAATTCAGAACCCTGATAGCGCTGTGTACATTCCCGTACTAAATGCGTATTGGATCCACACACATAACATTGTTTGCTTTTCCCTTTAGAATTTATATCTTTCTTTTTATAGCTATCATCCATTACATGAGGTGGGACATATCTCGCGTCCTTCCCTGACGTATAAAATCTAAACCAATTTTCCCCTTGCCTAATGCCTATATGCATTTGGGTCTCCTGATCTAAAGTTTCAAATAGTTTATCTGATACAATTACATCTATTATACTTTTCACATCGTCTCATTTTCTCAGTTTCAAATACTATTCAACAGTAGTTTTGAGTCTAGATACAAATTGCACATGAGTCTCATTTATTTGTCTTTTTGCCCGTTTAAAATTTTTTAAGCAAATTTGTGCCGTCGGCTCAAATTCTCTCAAAACTATGGTTTTTAGCGACTCATAACACTTAATTTCTTCCTCGTCTATATAAATTAGAATATTTGCCGACTTTTCCCCTAACAAATTTAGCAATATCTCAGCTTTGTATTCTTCATCTACTTGCTTAGTAACAAAAGCGCGTTCTAACGAATTAAAAAACAAATTCCATAGCTCTGGTTGGGAGGGACATGGAATAGTTAAGTGATATAATTAGAACAATTAAACCTTTAAGTTATTAGTAGCGCTTTGAACCTGCCCTGATCTAGTTGAATTTTCAGCTCTTAGCAACTCGAATTTCTTTTGATGCTCTTCCCCCGCTTTTTGAGCTTCGACTGTTGTTATTAAAATCTCTCTAACAAAATCCTCGCTTTCTAGATAGATTTTTGAATTTGAAATCAGTTCTATTAAATCAGCCATTATCATATCCTGGGGTAACAGTTACAACACATTCTTTCGCGACTAACAAGAGATCTTCCTTCTTTATACCCTTTATAGCGAACATTTTAGTTTCACAAGGAATCAAATCTTTTCTAAAGTGTTCTAAAATCTTGCTCTGTCTACATCTTCCCCCAAAACAAAATAATGAAGATTATCTCACCTCTTTTAATTGCACGTATCGTTTCGGCTGCGCCAGTTTAGCGTGTCGCGGGCCCTCGGAACTTCGTACCACGGCAATGTTGGTTCTTTTACGTGATTATGAGAAATCTTCATATTAGCATCGCATCACACTATACTTATCTATAAATCTCTTGTTTATTCAACATTAACTTTGTACACTTTGTACAGTAATACTATTTACATATCCTCAGTAATACTTATATCAAGCAAAGTTTGTATTTCGCTAGAGCCGGCGCCTCGCAGACACTGCTCTCCCTACGACTCCTCGAGTCCTTCTCTTTCTCTCTCTCCCACTTCACATCCCTCTTCGCCCCCTGCCAAACTAACCCGCAAGACCAGCAGGAAGGATGATTCGAGGGTGCGTAGGGTCGAGTATGCCAGACACTACAGGGATAGTGTGTTATAAGCGACTGTAATTACTGCATGTTTTCATATTCACTTTTGCTAAAGGAAAAAAGGGCAAACCAGCTATTCCATGGTAATATTCATGTTCAATCCCGTGTGATTAAATATTTTTTGGAAAAATTAAAGTTATTGAGCCGATGAAATACGTAATTGAAATTGCTTTGTAAAGCGATTTTTTGACGTGAAATAACGAATTCTATCTCTTAGTTAAGCCCCAAAATGCACCAAAAGTCTCTTTCAAGGAGGCACACGGTTATGCCATGCTTCTCACAACTCACGTTTACTACAGTTGACGCTCGAAATTGCAGACACTTTAGAATATAGAAAAATAATAAACATGAAAAGCATTTTTTCAGCAGACTACTGGGGGACGATTTGTAAAACCGTTAGTACTCGTAATTTAGAGGTTCGTTTTAACTGTATATTTAGTTATCATTAGTAACTGTATGATTAGAAATTATATTATAAATAGCGCAAATGGAAATAAATATTTTACCAAGAATGAAAAAATATATATAGTTGAACTTCGATATAGCAGAGATCCACAATCTGGAAAACTCTAAGAATCAGACAGTTTTCCGATTTCAGTTTTTTAAAAATTAAATATTGATTCATCCAATTTCCATATTTCGCCTAAAATGCTGAAAAACCCTTTTACTTGAACGCTAAATAAAGAAATTTTAGCTATAATATAATTATCATTTATCCATTTAATGCTTTTTTTATATTATTTGCTACGGCCAATCATGTTACTTTTAAATAATATATTTTAATAATAAATTATCATATCATAAACAAACTTAATGCAGAATTAGTACTTATGTACACTTTGTCGGTAAACTTAAAAGAAGCAAAAGTTACGTGCGTTTTTCTAATATTTTTGTTGTTTTTTAATATTTTGTTGTAATATTTGTTGTAATATTTTGTTGTTTACTACTTTTACCAGCTTAGTGTATAAAGGATAATAAATTCCACGCCTAAGCGCAGTGGGATCTTTAACTGTCTAGGCAAGAAATTCAACTGAACAATGAAAATAGTTTCGGCTTCATATTAACTATTCCTTAGAAGGCAACCGTAAGGAAAGATAATGAAATTATTTTCTCTTAGGAAATAGAGAAGTAAGGAAAAAGTTAAAAACTTTCTGGTGGCTCTCAGATTGGTTAAAATTAACATATGTTAAACTATCAAATACAGTAAGTTGATTAATAGCATATTTTCTTCTACTTTTGAGAAATTTATCATTGTAAGAATCTTCAAGAACGAATTTCTGTCTCTAAAAATGCATCGTTTGATATACTCTTCACACGATATTGATTTTGTAAAAAGGCTAAACATACGCATAAACGTTTATGAATATACATGTTTATGTAAGAGTGCTCAGAAACATATTGTTTAGATAGAAAATAAATTAAGTCTCAAATATTTCTTTGCTCAATTTGTTTCATGTTCTGTTCTTTGTTCAATTTGTTTGTGACTAATACAAAACCATTTCCGCTTAAAATACTTAAGTAGGAATTAAAGTTTTATTTTAGATAATATTAAAATAAATAACAATAAAAACGAATGTGTAAAAAAAATATAAATTTACTCGAAATAGTCGAAAAAAATAAAGAGATAGTCGTCAAAAATAAGCTAAAAATCTTATTTTTGTTTTGTTTTACATTTAAGTTTAATTGCGCTGTTTTTGTTTTGCACACATATACATTTTTTATAAACAATAACTTCACTATTCTGCTTATCCAACGAGAAAACAAAACAGAAAAGACGAAAATACCTTGGCAAACGCTTACGTTGTATAGTGAAATTTTTGATGCGCAGTTGAAAGCTGGCGAAGTGAGAAATTCGGAAATCTATTACCACGATTTATGCAAATTCCCAATGGGAACGTTTCGAGGCAAATGAATAGTCCATCACTGATCGCCCCCTTGTCTTTAATCATTGCCAAGGGCGGACACATTTACCACCTGCTATCCACTGCAGAACGTTGGGGGAAGAGATGTGAGATATTTCACTGCACGGAAGATTTAAAGGAAGAAGAAGGTAATGTATGAGGTTCGTTGAATGCATATTTCTCACTTTATCGGAAGGACTGTAAGATTTACAGTGTTTGAACACTCCGCTTTTCTTTAGGAAATATTATTTCGTACGTATTTTATAGTCAGAATCGACACACAATGAAAGAACTAGAATATCAGAGGCTATATATATATATATATATATGATTGTGTGTGTGTATAAATATAGTCTAAATCCAAAATATTCGAACTGTATGTGTAGGTAATGCATACATTGTTTACATACATCATTTATAGTTTAGGTGTAAAAGCTGAAGAAAATAAAATCATATAGAGAAACATCCTTGAATGGAAGTGTGAAAAAACTTGTGTGTTTACTAGCTAGGGCAGTCTACCTTAGTGGTATTCAATGCATTTTCGGCGTGTTTTTTTTTTTTTTTTTTTTTGACTTTTAAAATATTTTTATGGTTCATTTAATGTAGCTTGTCACCGGGGGAAAAAGTTGAGGGTTATATATGTATATGGAAATAAGAGGGACAAATACACATAGGCGTCCATGTATTAGTCAAGTGTGGGGGAGGGGGCTGACTGCCAATTAGAAGTACTTAATTTGTAATGAATTTTACCATGAAATATAATAACTAAATCTTGCTAATGCTATAAAACACAATTCACAAAGTTTTCTGATGCTAAATGCGGCCATTACAAATCTTTCTCTTATATTGGTTATATAATAATTTTGAAAGCTTAAATAATTAGGGGTGTGTCACAAATTTTGAAAGATTGGTGCCAAAAGCTAGTTGGAGTGCATGTACACCCTGAATGCCGACTAAGGGCCTCCCTAAATTGCCCTGAAATTCGCGTAAATATGGGACCGAAGTAATGAGAAGAAGACATGAACATACTAACAGTTCATCTAAATGTCATTTATGTAATCGGAAATTCTTCCGATTATACTTAATTTCAATTCCCTGAAAAAAAATGGCGAATAATTTTCAAACTGAATTAAATACAAAAGTCCGATTCTCCCTCGCATTACGCGATTTCATCTTCAAAATGAATAGATAAATAAATGACACATAAGCAATCAAAAGAAATACCTTTTTGAAGCTAAAGTGATCTTGTAAGGCATGTGTGAAAAGATATTCGATTTGGTGATCCATCCTCCTCCAACTCAGAATTTGTTTTATTTTTTGAATGTCAAGTAAAAAATGAACCCCTTTATTTTGATGCAAAGAAATCTTAACACATTTTTTAGTAGGTCATTCATTTCAGATAGAATGGTTTTCATTTGAACTAGCAAAATTGAAAAATCTTTAGTGCCTAATTGTCTCCCGTCATTTAAAAAAAATGCTTTGTTTTAAAATAGCACAAGAATTGGAAATATACATACATACATACATATATATATATGAAGTTGATCCGGGACATCCACCGTCTGGAAATCTCTAAAAACTGGACAGTTTTCCAATTTCGGTTATTAATTTTTCAAATTAGATTTTGCTTCATCCGAGTTCCACATTTTGCCTGAAATGCAGGTACACCTTTTTATTTAAATGCTAAATAAATAAATAAATACATAAATATATATATATATATATATATATATGGACATATTCTAATATATTTATTCTTTTATGCCGCCGGATATCTAATTAAACACTTTCAACTCCAAAGCTTTATATATTTAATAAAACGATCAAGTGCTTTAATGCACTGTTAGAAATTTCATCATGAAATTACGGTTAAATGACCGGCAGCAGTCTGTCCATCTACACTGTTAAAAATTTCCGTAAGAAAATAGTACAATAACCATTTATTTGATTGTTATTTTACCATATTTAATTACAACAGTTGAATAACCATTAAAAAGATGGTACTCAAACCGCTGATTGCGAAAAAGATCGTTTATTCTCTGCTTCTACTAAAGAACGATTAACTAACCGTAATTTACAAGCGCTCAGTAAGAATCGGGCGTACATCTTCGTTGCGAAACCTTACCGGTCGTACGTTGTTATTAATATATGAATAAAGATTTATCAGTTCAAATCTGCATGTGTATATAAAAAAAGAAGAAAAAAGTGGCTTAAGCAGTAGTTACTAAATAGAAAGACATACACACGTAAATCAAAAATTGGAGACGTCGGATTCCCGAACTGTTTGCGAATGAGCGAACCCATAATTTGAGCTGCTGAAGCTTCTTTGTATTTTAATTTTTGAAGCAAATAAAATGATTTTCGTTAATATACAGTAAATTTAGACCAAAGATGGCTTTAGATCCAATCAAAAACTGAAATCTCAATATTAATGCAGTTTTCCTGTTGAAAAGAAAGATTTATTGATAAATAAACGACCGCTTTGTGTGGTGCAGATGGCCGAATGGTTAGAGAGCAAGGTTTGTATGCCAAACAGCCGGGTTCGATTCCCGCAAGCTTCGTTTACAGTTTCTACGCCTCGAAGATACTGCGCCTCGAAATGGTTCAAAAACAAATTTTATTTTGAAACCATTTTTAAATGGTTATAAAGCCGTAAACTTTTGTATTTACGGCTTTTTAACCAAGCTAACTGAAAATGGTTAGGTGCCGTAAAGATAGAAAAGTGTTCCAAACCGTAAATTTAACGGTAAATTAGATGAACAGACTGCTGCCGGTCATTTAACCGTAATTTCATGATGAAATTTCTAACAGTGTAATTTCGAAAACACTGTAGACGAAACAGAATACACAATTTTTTTCGCAATTAGCGGTTTGAGTATCATCTTTTTAATGCTTATTCAACTGTTGTAATTAAAAATGGTAAAATAACAATCAAATAAATGGTTATTTTGCTATTTCCTTACGGAAATTTTTAACAGTGTGTGCTATTCCTATTTTTTTAACTACCCAATTTTATGATTGTTTTTTTTCACAGGGAAGAAAAATTACATTTTGTCATTGCTTTGCTTAAGAAATCGTTTTTAGTGAACCTCCAGAATTGTCATGATCTCGCTGATTATGGATTTGCGAGGTTCGACTGGATAATGAACGAATTTGGGATCGACAAGGAACATTTCCATACAGCTATTAGTTTTTTCTATTGCGCTTTTTTGTAAAAAGTCCGGTGTTGCCTTCGTATTTTTTTTTTTTTTTTTATTATTATTGCTACTTTTCCTTGCTTATGGTGTCAATAATAGTCCAAGTTGGGGGGCTCGGATATTCTTATTTTATGGTACAGTTCGACCGCGGAATTTTGACATTTGGACACTTTTGCACATGAATCCATTCGAGATTTAGGGAAGTTCGTTTTGCAGGTGCATTTATTTAGTGCACGAATCAGAATGGTTGCTTCTCTGTTTGTTGAAAGCAACTAACACATAGCTTCAGTTCGGAAGAAATCAAGTATGCCAAACGAACTAGATCGAGAAAAATTCCTTATACCAGGAGTTCCTCCCTTTAACAAGAATGGATTCTTGGCAGTCTGTCAGGCAGATTGCTTTTTTTGATGGTAGTGATAATTGAAATATTAACAGTTTCTTAACCCTAAAATTTCACGTATGCAAATATAGAGACAAGCACTATGTGTGTGTTTTTTTTTTTTTGCAAGCATTAGTTTTAGACAAGGGGTTGAAACGGGGTGTAAAAAATATGAATCGTATAAGTGCATATACATTTTCTTACTATGAACGCTGGAGAAATACACATTATAAATTCAATCTCAAGTCTTATGTTTTGCATTATCATTGTTAAAGAGGTGTTTAGTTTAAATACAATTATTCGTGTTGAATTGTTTAATATTTCCCTTTGCGTTTTCTTTTTATTCAGAAACTACGCTATCCTGTTAGATGGATTTATGAAACATTTTATATTATTTTTAAAATATTCGGATTATAAACTTTTTGTTCTTCTCGTTATGCATGTAGCTCATATTCAAAATAATAAGATAAGGGCTTTAGTTTAACGAAAACAAATTCCTTTGTATTTAGTTATCTGCTGGGAAAATTCTAGCTCTAAACTCAATCTGCAAATCTATTTCATCCAAAGAACTAACTATATAAAAGAAAACGTACCGATCGATAACGTAAATTGGATGGTGGAAGTCGGATATGCATGCAAATGAAGGCTCTGAAAAAAAACCAGCAAGATTGTTCGCAAACAATTTTCTCTTATTAAAAAGCGTGGTTTTAAAAACAAACAAATGTTAATGTTTTCATTTTTTTGTTATGCCGTCTTTTTAAAATGATATTTAGTATAAATACAGTTCAGCTGATACTTAGTAAATGCTCAGTTTCATGCGAGGAAACCTACGCAGAAAATATATTTATCTTTGACAGAGAAAAATTATATTTAAATAAACGTAAATTAACTTTTTTCTAAATGCAGTAGAAAACTACGTCTTCCAAAAATTCTCAGAATATTTTTTCGTTAAAACAAGGAAACTTAATTAAGCGTAGAAAGGCTTTAAATTTATCTACATTTCATTTCTAATTAGCATCTCCACAAATAACTACACTAATTTTTAGTATTTGATTGTTTTTTTATGTATAATCAAACTTGTATATAAAACTTTTAAAGCCTCGTCTACTGGACGCTATTTTACGTTTGTTCTAGTAGTGGAAATACTTTTAATGATGCTTTTAGCAGAGGTTTTCTCTCCATAAGTATTCCTCCACTACTTTTAGAACTTTGCACTATTTTGAGTTTTGTGAACTATTGTTAGGACATCCTAAAATGTTTCGTGCAGATTTAAAATGTTTACTATAATCAAAATGGGATTTTTAAGCTTTGTGCATTTCTTCAGCAGGCATTTCATGTCTAAAAAATACCCTTAAGAATATATTTGCAAAGTCCTTGTAAGAAGTTTGTTGAAGTTTAGTTTTTTGATATGGATACTTTTTTTTTACTTTGTTGCGTGACACATAAATATAAAATAACCATTTTTTAGGAAAATACTTTTTTCCTACTTTTATGATAACATCCATTCTTTGTGTGTGTGTGTTTTATTGCTTAATTATTATTATTTTTTAGTATTGCAGATCACTTTTTCCCGTTTATATAAAATGCAACCATTTCTACGTCACAGTCAAAATTTGCATATTCCCAACTTCGCTAACACTATAGTTTTCAATAGTTGATTATGTGGTTGTTTCATACCGAACTCGCACCATTCGATTATGGTATCAGCTATTGCATTTACTACTTAAGTCACATGAGCGCAATTTCAGTGAGCATTTGTAATAGAAAAAATATGTATTACTCTTTTACAAAGAGTCTGCCTAATTTAGAGCTTAAGCAATTTAATGGCAGTGTCATTTGCCTTCCAAGCAATTAAAACAACTCACGTTTCCTGAGAATAGAGACAGCACAGTTGCATATAGCTAGGTGACTATTTTTACATGTTACATCTACTGATAATATGAGAATATGTAAATATTTCAATAACTAAAAAACCAACATTTTAAATTTATTTATTACAAAAAATTAGCAAAAATTAAAAAAAGAATAATATGATTAATTATGACAATATTATAGCATATCTTTTGTCATTAAAATTTTGCCACATTTAAATTTTAAAGCTTTTTACATTCATTGATTATATACAATGAAATAGATACGAAAAATCATTATGACAAAAAATGTCTCCAGCAGTATAACAATGGACAAAAATGTATTGCATTCTGAAGTTTGAGCAGCGAGGCGTAATATAGAAATCTCGGAAATTCGCATTATATTAGGAACAAATACTATTACAAGAATAAATAAGAAGATTCTCATCATGAAATAAGACGGAAAAGAAACCTTAAGAGTTCAAAGAGAAATAAATCAATGAATGAAAGTAAACATTAATAACATTTCGAAAACAGGAAACATTTTCGATGAAATAAAACTGTTTTTCAGAAAATCTTGATTGTTTCTGCTTAACGGGATCAAACATGCGTGCAGGTAAATTTTGAAATTTTGTGTTTTTACTTCAATAAAACTTTTTCGATTCAATTAACTCTTCTTATTTCAATTTCAAAATTTTTAATTCTGTTTTACAATTATTTGATTACAACGTACGATTATTACATTAATTAGATGTTATTCATAAATTTAGAAAAGCTCGCATTAGCAATTTTTGTAAATGTTATCGAAGGGAAAAAAGTATCTTAATAAGGATAAAGTAAAATGTGTTTTTTTCCCTAGCCTTTAAGAAGTTGAGACCTTGTAACGCAGTTCTATACCCAACAGTTACCGAGCGTCTTCAATAAAAGAAATGTTCTTAAATTTCTAGTGAAATACCTGAATATTTGTTCTGTAACTTCGGTAGTGTAACGAAAATTTCGAATAATTTTTTAAACACTGAGGCTGCATAGACGACGCAAGTGAGCTTGTGGTTTCTGCGCATATAACGTAAAACAGCTAGCGAATTCGCAACGAGAGTCGGCAAGTTTTCAAATTTTCTTACGTTTGATAAGTGACAGTCTATGTGCAGCCTAAAGTTGAAATTTTTCAGTAACTAGTATTATCAGTAATTGGGAATAGTAAATGTTGTTCAGTGTCATTAAAATCATCTAACGTTGCGTCAAAAGCATTATTGCTTCACCTTTTGATTTCTTTCATTTTGATTGCTCCGACTTTATGTAAGAAATTTCACTATTTTAAAACTTTAAACAACATAAATATAAAAATTAAAAATGGTTGCGAAGCTCAGTAACAAAACGTACTTGATATACAGGGTGGGGCAAAAGTAATGACCCGGTTTTGAAGGGTTATAAAAAATAACTAATACAGTTTGAGACTTAAAACTTTTTTATTTTGATCTGTATTTAATACAATTTTTTTACATTAAGTTTTGAATACCACTTCAGCAATATAGCGGCCTTCTACAGCAATACACTGATGCAGTCTATTTTTCCACGCAGAGAGAATAGACTGCATCTGTGTGTATTTCAATATCCCGCGTAATGTTAAGGTCCCTAAGCTTTTTTTTTTTTGTGGGGTTATTTGAAGGAGAAAGCTCCCCATACTTTAGAAGAGCTGAAGGACCGAATTAACGAGGAAATATTCGCCATACCCCTTGAAACGGACAGAAAAGTTTCCTGAAACTTCAGAAATGGACTGCATTATTGTATTGGTGCTGAAGGTGGCCATCTTGCTGAAGTGGTATTCAAAACTTAATGTAAAAAAATGGTATTAAATACAGATCAATATAAAGAAAAGTTTTAAGTCTCAAATCATTTTCAGAAAATTGACTCAATGCCGTAATCTCTAGATGGTGTCAGAATCTTCAATACATTTAAACAAATAAAATTAAAAAATATATATATGCCATTGAATTTGAGTTTTTAGAGTTCTCAGATGTAAGGTTTCATTAAAAGCTATGCTTGCATACAAGTTTTAATAAAAAATGAGCGTTGCAAATTTTTATTAATATCTAGTCATAGAAAACGTACAACAAACGGAAATCTTAGTTGATCACATATTGTATGCTCCAAATTTAAGACACTGGGATGATTTGTAAAATTATAACCACCAAAATTTTCCAGAGGTAAAATAAACGTAAATATGTAAATTCATCGTTAAAATATTAAATTTATGTAATGAGAAAAATTTTGTTATCTGGATTTTCAGGGAAAACAAAAAAATAAAGAAATAAATAAATAAACATAAATAAATAAAAATAAATAAGTAAAATAAAATTTAAAAAGAAAAAAGAAAGAAAATATAGCGTAAGGTGTGGCCTTAACCCTACACTGCGCAGTGTTGTTTTTAAACAATAGCTCTATTTTCTTTCACTAAGCTCTTGCTTGTATTTTTAATAAGTGGCGCATTCTTTCGTTTTATATTGTATGTAAGATCATATTAGTTAATATAGTTTCCCCTAGATCTTGTAAACTGGCTCAAGGTTCATCTTTTTTCACAAAATCGACAACAACCGCAAAAAAAAAAAAAGAGCAAAAAAAACAAAAAAACAAATGCGCAGTGTAAGGTTAAAGCTGACACCCTTAAATAAGAAAAAAAAACATTTAAAATATTACAAATTTACAGAGATTTAAGAGTGATTCCATTGAAAAAGAAAGAAAATCTCATTTAAAATTATTTTAGGGAATTTGTAATACTTTAAATGTGTTTTTATTTGAGGGTGTGTCAGCTTTAGGAACCGTTTTTACATGTTATCTGTAAGGTACTTTACCTTAAGGGAAAAAAAAAAAAAAGAAAAACACATCTATAATGTTTTTCTACCAAAATAATAAAAAAAAAATTCTATCTTTTGAAAAACACTTCTACAGTTTTTACCTCATTAAATGAACAAATTTAAAAAAAAAAAGAGAATTCCCCTTTTGACCCCCTAAAAACTTTCCCTTTTTTAACATATTAAGCGACCTATTTTAATTTTTAAAAAATCATAACATAAATTTAAGAACTTTCTTATTTTAAAACAATTTTATACAAAAGGAAAAAAAAAAAACTATAGTAAGGATTTTTTTTTTTTTTTTTTGCTAAGCTCTGACTGGTAGGAGGGAAAAGAGGGAGGATAGCTCCCTGGGCAAATTTTTTCGGAGGTGACCGCCTAGGAGTGGGACATCCCCTATTAGCTATTCCACCCGTGCCGTGCTATAGGATCTGGTAGAAATGGAATTTCTTTTTTTTTTTTTGTTTTTCTTTTGGACGTACTCCGCAGGGTGGAGGTCGCATGGCTATTGTCCGGTGTTACCTTTCTTAGCTATTCCACCCGTGCGTGGCTACGATACTAATAGAAAGTTTTTTTTTTTTTTTACATTAAACACTGGACGAGACTACATCTATATGTTTTGTTATTTTTGTTTTGTACGTCTTTTTTTGTTTTTCTGCTTGTCCTGCACTGCAGGGTGGAAGTCGCATGGCTTTTGTCCAGGATTTTAATGTTTCGCTATGGTCACGACACTCCAGGGGTCTTCCTCCGGGGGGCAACGAGCGTTCATGAAAGCCTAGCTTGGGGATTTTCTAACTAAAGGTGTGACTTGGATGGGGCACCCGGGTCCAGTTATTTGAAGGTAAGTGCACCATTGAGCTATAATATTTATAGCTCAATGATGTGCACTGCTCCTTGTCGTGGGCTGGAAGAGAATTATTTTGTTAGGGGCATTCGTTTGCTCGTGACACTCCTGACCAAACCGGTTTTTTTGTTTTTTCCATTCATTCATTCATTTTCCTCATTCATTCTCTCTTCCACCACTTTTTATTTATTAGCATTTATACTTATTTTCCCCCCTACCCTTCTTAACTTTTCCCATTTTTCATTCATATTCTATATTTAATTTTCATTTTTAATTTATTAATATTTTAAATTTTATAACCTAGTTAAACTCTGTTTAACTTCGTAGCGATGGAGGAACGAAGGAAAGTATCTAACCTAGTATGCCTTAGTTCTCCTTCCTATACCCACTTACTTATTATTGCCGTTTTTAAATTTTTTTTAACCCTTTAAATTCCTTTTTTCTTCTCCTGTTTCCCTTCCCAAAAAATTTTTTTTTCAACCTGTTTAATTTTTTCTTGTGTGTTAAACTTCTTCCCCTAGTTTCTCCCCCCTTCCACCTTGATTGTACATTCATTCTCTTAGTCATTCTTTTTTTTTTTTGTCGTTTGTTTGTTCGTGTGTTTATGTGTTTTCTTTTCTTCGGTTTGCAGCTTATGGGGAGAATTATGGGCTATTTTGACTGTCTTGTGTGTTTGTTGTGTTGCTTAGTTGTTTTTGATTTTCATGAAGAAATTTTGATAGTTTTCGTCCCTAAGTTTTCGTCTGTTCTCCCTATTGGATATTAGTTTTTTTGCCCATTCCCTATTTTTTATTGTGGGTTCTTCTATGTGAAATTGTGTTGTGTGTGGACATTTATGTGCGCAATGGTATTGATCCCCTCTTTCCCCATATATGCATGTACCGTCCGTTTTGTTATGAAATCTTTGAAGGTGGTATGGGCCGTGACCTGTTAAGTACTCTATCATCCCTTTGTCTTTAAAGAATCTATTTGAGTTAACTTTGGAAATAATAGTTTTAATAGTCTGTCTGATTTGTCCCATCTGTTTTGCCATTCTGTCATATGTATTGATTTTAAATCCTTTTTTAGTTTAGACTTAGGGAGAGGGAGTTCTATGAGGTTTCCTTCTAGTCTGGACTCTTTAGCTAGTTTATCAGCTTTCTCGTTTCCAGTTGTATTGTTGTGGGCTTTTACCCAATTAATTTTAGTTTTCTCTATTTCGTTTCATTTTCTTTTTACATTTTTTATTTGTTTGCTGTTACTTTTTAGTTTTTCTATAGCTTTTATTGATGATAGGCTGTCAGACCATATTATTGCATTTTCGTTTGGGGTTTTATTTTGTTTTAGCCAGTCCAAGGCTTTGCTTATGGCTGTCAAGTCCGCCTGGAATACTGTGTTTTGTTTATTTAATTTATATTTGTTTTCTTCTATTATTTTATTTTCTTTATATATTACTACCGCGCAAACCACTCCTTCTTCCGTTTTTGATCCATCTGTATATATATTGTATTTTATTTTCCCTTCTAGTTTTTCATTGGGGTTTAGTTTGTTCTCAAATTCTTTTTCTGTTTTAATGTCTGGGTATTTGGGTCTCTTTTCGTAGATATTATGGTTTATTGTTTTATTGTATATTGTTTGATCCCTGTTAAACTGTTGCAGATTTTTGTGACAGCTGTCTATTGTTACTCTCGTTTGCTATTGTTTTGTATCCATAGGCCATGAACGTTATTACTTTTCTTTGTGCTGATATTTAGCTTGCGTTTATTTACTTTGCGCAGATTCCCCCCCCCCCCCCATACGTTGCTGCCGTGTAATAAAGATTTTATTATCACTGTATTGTATATTTTTTTGATGTTGTGTGTGTTGAAACCCCAACTGCCTCCTTTTAATCTGGATAATTATCCTAAATATTGGGATGCTTTTTCTTTTAATCTTGTTATGTGATCTGACCATGTTAATTTATTGTTTATGTGGACTCCTAGATATTTTACCACTGTATCAAATTTTACTTTGTTATTTTTTTTTCTATTGGGGATAGCTTTCAGCGTATATCAGTTGAGTAATTTATTCTTATTGCCTTTACCGTGCAATGATTTTTTATCTGTTTTGCCAAATTTTAGTGCCTGTGTTTTATCTTGTGCTAGTTTTAGATGATGCGCTGACAGCCATTGTGTAAAGTTGTTAATTATTTTTGACCATTGGTCTCTAAACCCTTAGAAGTCTTGTCGGCTGTCCTTCGGGTTGTGATTGTTGTAGAAAGGAACTTGCCAATGTGTTCCGCAAAAGAGGGCTTAGGCAAGAACCTTGAGGGCAGCCTTTAGTTAGGACGGTTTCGAGCTTTAAGTTATTTAATTGAAGGCTGAGCTTTCTATTTTTAAGAGATATTATTGTTTTTATTAGTGTTTTGCTCAGCACCTGTCTGTTCAGTTGTTCTTTTAATTGTTTGTGTTCGATACCGTCAAAGGCTCCTTATATGTCAAAGAAAACGCGTTTACATAGTTATCCTATTGCCTTTTCTCTTGTATTTTTTGTACTAGTTGTTGCATGGCTAGCTCTGTGCATTTTCCTGGCATAAAACCATACTGTTGTTTATATAAATGGTCATTTTCATATTGGTGTTGTAACAGGCGTCTTGCCAATAGCTTTTCTAGTGTTTTACCAAGGGTTGGTATTAGACAAATGGGTCTATATCAGGCTATTTTTTGTGTTGTGCCGTCTGCATTAGTTGTTATTTTGTCTGGTTTCTTAAATAATATTAACTCAGCATCCCTCCATTCTTTGGGAAAGTAGTTAAGTTTTCAGCATTCATTCATTATGGTTTTTATTAGATTTGGTATAATTTTATATATGTCTTTTAATTCCTTCCCGTCTGTGCCATCTGGCCCAGGGGCTTTTTTGTTATTTAAGCTCTTAATGGCGTTTTTTATCTCATAGTTGGTAAAATCCGGTTCTTCTTGTGTGTTATTGTATGTTGTTTTGATTTTTTGCCAATTTGCTTTTTGGAAATATTCCCTGTATTGTTGTTTGAATTTCTTTTACATGATCTTTTATTTTTTCTAAGTTGTTTGTCATTGCGTCTTTGGCTTTTAATTTGTTGAAAACAGCTTTATATGCTATTGAGTAACAATCTGTTGTGTTGTTGCATAGGTTTTTACAACTATTCCTTTTCTCTTTTTTTATTAAAAGTTTATAATTTGCGGTTTCCTTCTTTATATTCATTTCTATATTTTGTTTTTATGTATTGTCTTTTGTTTTGTTTTTCCTTTTGAATAATGCTTTTATTAATTATTTTGTGTTTGGAGCTTAGGTGTTCACCATTGGGTATTGTTATTTGGATTTATGCTGCATTTCTTCTTTTTGTAAACTTTTTTGCATATTTTTATTAGCTCATTTTGGAATAATTCTATGGCGGTGACCAGGGCCTCTTTATTTGTTATGTCTATTATGTATTGTGTTTCTCTTTCAAGGTTTTCTAGTTCCTTTGTTAGTTTCTTGATTTTGCAATATCTTGTATTGAATTTGGTTGTTGTTATTATTTCTTCTATATTCGTTATTTTGAAAAATATTGGTTTGTGGTCACTAATGGTGCAGTCCTCTCTGACTTCCCAGCCAGCGCATTTTAATAAGTTACTTGTCTTGAATAGGGTAACGTCTGGGAAGCCTGTTCTATTAGATTTTTCAAAAGTAGGAATTGTAATGCCTTCATTTATTATCTCTATGTTGTTGTGAAAGGCTAGTGCAATTAGGTCATCTCCTCTTTGGTCACACGAGGGATGTCCCCAAAGTGTGTGATGGGCATTAAAATCTCCAGCTATGAGGATGGCGCCGGAGGGCTTTCCAATATCCTCCTCTATCTGGTTGTATGTGTCTGTGTGGCTTTCTGCTGGAGAAATGTAAATCGAAAAGATGTGTATTGTCTCTTTATTAAAGTTTATGGATATGAGCACGTAGTCCTTAGCTATTTTTTTGTTTATAAGGGTTCAGCTGATTGGTGGGGATGACTATCGCTGCTTTCCTATTTTCTGTTTGTATTTTTATCCATGTTTTTGGTAGAACCCTGAGGTCGCTAAAAGCTTCTGATAGTAATGTTATATTAATGTTTTCATCTCTGATTGTCTTTTCAACTTCTATTTTTGCTGCTTTTGCTTTTTGAAATTTGAATTGTAGTATTTTCAGTTTTTGCATTTTTTTTTTTTTTTTAACTTTTGATTTATATAGGGGATTAAAATAAAAACCTTTAATTTTTACCAGATTTAATGGTTAACAAACTAAAGGAAAGAAAAAGATAAAACAAATATTTATAAATCAATTTATTTATTTATTTTTTTTTTTTTTTTTTGTAAAAAAAAAGTAAAACTACTCTACTTTAAACAGAAAAAAAAATCCTTTAACTTCTTAACGAATAAGAAAAAAAAAAAAAAAAACGGACGCGAGTACTAAGTACTCTTTAATCTCAGTTTTGTTTACCTTCTTTACTGATTAATCTTTTGATCGTAGGTATTCTTTTTGTTTTTGAACCGCGTTTAAGTAGGTTGAGCAGTCGGAGGAGCTGGGTTGGTCATGTGAGTTGTGTTTTGTTTGGAGTTTTTTGTCGTTTAAGGTGCAATTCACACAAGAGGGCCGTTTGTAGCAATAGGTGCCCCCGTGGAAATCGCTGCAGTTAGTGCAACGAGGTTGGGGAGCCCTACACGTGTTGTTATGCCCTATGAGCTGGCACTTACGGCACCTCTTGGCTGTGATATTCTCTTTTATTGTGTAGAAAGCACGAAAAATAACTATTTGGTTATTTTTATTGATTAGTGTATTTATTTGTTCTTGGTCACCTTCTATTATTATGTTTTTGTAGTTTTCATTTGTTGTTGTGTGTACGATTATGAGGTTTTCTTTTGTTCTGAGTTCCCTGTTTAATTTTGACTTTATTTCGTTTAGTATTTCTTGGTTTGGGATTGTTTTGCTTATTTGGTATATTTTGATTTGTGGTTTTCTCTTGGTTTTTGTATTAATTGGTTTTTCTTGTTCTAGTACTGTGGAGCTGTATGTTTTGATTGGAGTTTGCTCTTTATTTATGTTTTTTGCTTGTGTTGCTGGTTGAGCTGAAGTTTCATTTTTGTCTGTTTGATTTGCTGTATTTTTTTCTTCGTATTTTTTGAGTGTTTCCCTGAACCATTCTATCTCCCTGTCTCTTTTTCCTAGCATGTAGTTGTAGTTTTTTTCATCGTTTTTGATCATTTTTATTTCCTCTGTTATTGCTTCATTTTTTTCCTTTAATTGCCTTGCCTCCTGGGCTAATATTTCACATTGTTTCTCTGCCTCTTTTTGAAGGAATTTTTCTCTGTATTTACTGTTTTCGATGAAGTTTTGCTCTGTTTTATTATGCACTTCCTTTCCGTTTCTATTTGCGTTTGTAGTTTAGATATTTGAATTTCTAGATTTTGTTTTTCTAATGACATTTGGTAATCTTTCTCTTTTTATGTTGCCTCTGCTCTTGCTCCTATGTTCGTTTCTCGTTCCTTCATTAGATCACTGTTAAAACTGGATACTTAAAAATAAGAAAAATGTACTCATTTTTGAGTACTTCACGTTCTTATAATAGCTCCGAGTACTTAACTCTTAAATTTGAGAAATCCACGTTCTCATTTTTTTGAGTACGCCCAGGGGCTCGAATATGAGTATGTATCAAAACACATACTCATATTTTTGAGTGCATACCTGACTCGAATATGAGTATGTATCAAAACACACATACTCATATTTTTGAGTACATACCGGCTTTACACCGCAATGCAAAACTATACTTACGTTTCTGTCTTATTTTTTTAGGAATTCCTAAAAGTCAACATTAACGGTGCCGCAAATTAAATTTACGGTCACTCGCTAACTGCTGACCATCGGGATTACTCTCTTTATTTTCATCATGGTAATAACATAGCTGTATAACATATTGAATAAAATAGGAATAATAACATAATTCAGTAACATATAGTATCATCATAATAATAACAATATACAAAAATCTGTACAAAAATATTGAACATCAAGATTTATATTAATTAAGCTATAAATCTCATGTTCAATTATAGATTGGCTTTGCATACACATGTGAAACAATATGTCATTTAAGATATACTGCTCACATGCATACGCAAAGTTACAAAAAAAATACGCATTGAAGCATAATAATAAATATAACGTTTCAATGCATATTAAAAACACCCCGTCGGATAGGATTATCCCCGAAATCCCTAATACCCTAACAAATAATTACCCTAACATGGAAAAACCTAACATAAAAAACCTACCTAGTAAAATATCCTAACATGTAAAAACCTAAATTGTAAAATACCCTAACAATATAAAAAAAAGTGAAAAAGTGGGCGAAAATGCAAAAAACGTAAAAGTTCAGGTAATTAGCTCCGTGTCTTCTTCTTGATCATCATTGAGTTTCTAACAAAAAGTACAAATAAACAATATCGAAATAATAGGCTGCTTAAAGGCAGTTCTTAGGGTTAAGATAAAATTAATACTCAATAATAGTCAATACTTCGCATTTTTAATGCAATACTTTATAAAAAAAATAGTAATAACTGAATAAATCATTTAATAGATTAAAAATTAAATTTAGAATGCCTGAAATATAAGCTCACAAATTTAGCATTCAAATATCTGATTAATGTTGAAATACAAAAATTTTAATAACAGATTTTGGGGCAAGTTATATCAGTCAGTAAGCATACATATTACTTATACATGAGCACTTAGAGAAATACTCTTATGTTTGCATTCAAAGGAAATTAACACAATAAAACAGATTACACAAGTGCAAATAGTTCAGTTTTTATTTTAAAACTTCTTTAATGTAAAAATTATTTTCCGGATATGCAAGGGAAGAAAAAAAAGGAATGGTTGGCACTTACGTTATATGCTGCTCAGCAAATGCAAAGTTTTTAAAATATGGAAGTATCAATTGCAACCTTGCATGTTCCGTAAAGTACAAAAGATATTGCAAATATGCAAATTATGCTAATTTTAGATTATAATAATTTTTCACATAATTTAAAAAATTATTGGAATAATATTTCTGTTTTGAACAACTGATTTAATAAATTATTATTTAATAGCGTAAAATGCTTTATACCATAAAATTCATCTAGTTATGCCCGAAAAGATTGAAATTTTATAGCTACTTTAATTTAAGAAAACTTATGTTTTTATATTTAACGACGGAATTCAATATTCAATTTCATATTGCATGTTCGGTTTATTTGAAAAAAATAATAAATAAAAGATTATTTGAATGTATTCTTAATTAATAATGAAAACAAATATTACTACATATTGCTTAGTCCACAGACAAGAAAAGTTTGTTAATTTATTATTGTTAATGGATTCAAGTTTTTCCAGTCAATTCTACTTACATGAAACACAAAAAAAAATTATAAAATATAGAAGAAATGATGAGAAACTGTTTCTGAAATTCACAAGCAAAACACGTGCAAAAGACATTAGCTAAGAATTAGGCAATGGAATTTGATTAAATAACGATTATTTGCATAATAAAAAGTAAAATGATATTTCTTACTTTCAAAGTTAGTGTAGAATTCCTTCATTTTCAATTCTTCCAGCTTTTTTTTGACCGAACTCCATTATTTTCAACCAAAACAAAACTTCCACCAGCCGCGGAACAAGAATGAGACGTTTAGGTTAGTTAGTACGCATTTCTTCAAAATCATCGGCGTATTCTTGCGCGCGACTTAACACATTTGCTCAAGATATAGTTCGTAATTTCGAAGAGTGAAAACTTGTATGTTCTGCACGTTAAAAGGTTCATAATAGTATACTCATTCACTAAATAATTTCTTTTGCTATTTTTAATATGCGATTAGAATAACAAGTGATTATATTTATATCTACCCACAAGCTCATTCTTAAATCAGAATCATCACTTGTATTTGAACGCTTAATGTTCTCGTTTTTGAGTTTATTTTACTTAGAAAAAAAACAAGTACATGGAATTACTTATTTTTAAGTAGATTATTTTTAACAGTGATCTTTGATGTTTTGTAGCTTCTCCTCTAATAATTTTTTCTGCGTTTTATTTTGGATATTTTCTAATTCTAGTTCTTGTATTTTTACCTTCATTTCTAGGTCTACTATTTTTCTTGTCTGTTCTCCTTTTTTTGTTTCGTTTTCTAATTTTGTTTTGCAGATTTCTAATTCCCTTTCTGCCTCTTTTAGCTTTTTTTGCATATCTTTGTTGTCTTTTCCTAGCTGACGTATTTTGTGTTGATTTTCCGTTATTATTTGGTAGTTTTCCGTCATTACCTCCTCTATTATGTTTGCTATTTTTGACTGAGTTTCTTTATTTAATTTACCGCATTTTAATAGTTCCCGTATCCTGTTGTTTGCCTCTTTATGCTTTCCTTCCAATGAGCCGTATTGGATTCCTTCTTCGACATCCTGCCTTTCCCCAGGGGTCTGGCCCTGTGGATGCCTAGGGTCGTATGAGGAGTTTTCCTCCTCGGCCGTTTTTGCTTGTTTTTGGAACTTAGCGGTCCTTCCTTATTGCAACTAACCTTTTCTCTCCCTTTTTTTACATTTTTTTTTCTATTATCTGCTTTTCAATTTAATTGAATTTCAATTTTTTACATATTATATTATTTATTTTTTTTGAATCAACTTGGTTATTACCAAAATAAATTTAATTAATCATCTTAAAATTAATTAAATTTTCTAAATTATTTTGTGTTATTAATTTTAGTGGTTACAATCTAACTTAAAGATTTTGGGAGTCTAATTCTCTTAGTTTATTTTTTAAGATTGAAAAACACTTTTAATTAAACCAAATCGGCAACCGCGAAGACTAAATTAATTTAAAAATTTTTATTTGAGACGCCCTTTTGGGGCTTTTATTGCCTAAGTTTTGGCTAAAATAGCACGTGCTCCCAATTAATTAATTAATTATGCGTCTTTAAAATTTTTTAAATGTTTCCAAAATTTTATACCATTATTGCCTTTATGAAATAAAACTTGCATTAAAGTTTCAGAGCTCTACCACTATTAGTAAATTTTTAAGAATTAAGAAACTTCCAAAATTTTTCCTCCGTTACACGTGTTTAAAATGTAAACAATACAACTTATAAATTCAATATAAAATACAATTATTCACCTCTATGGACATATGGTACATCAAACTATCACAAAATTGGTTATCTACAAGTTTAAAAATAAATTAAATGGTTTAGGGGGGTCATTCAGTGCTAAAAGTGCTGAAGTCCCAGTTAAAAAAGCACGTGGTTTTCAATAATTTAATTAATCAAACGTGTTAAAAATCAATTAAAATTTTCCAAAAAAAATTATTTATATTGCAGATCTCTATTGCTAATACATATAAAAAATTTAGGACGCTACTAACAAAACCTAATTAAAAATAAATTAAAAACTGATGAAAACACCTCTGCTGAAAGGCTTAAATTAGTAAATAAACCAACTTAATAATACATTTTAAAATATTAATTATACATCCAAATGCACAAATGTGGTATCAAAATGTTCAGAATAACGTTTACTAAACTATTATTTAAATTTTAAGCGTTGAAGGTTTGGTTTTATTGCTCATAGGGAGCTTAATGTACTAGCGTTTCCGCTAAAAAAGCACGTGGTCTAAGCTAATTACGTTAATTAAACACACTTAAAATTTTCTAAATTTTACCAAAATTTTTTAATAGATGTCAGAACCCAAATGCTATTGCATATATAAAAATCAAGACACTAGGTATGATACTAAATTAGTTAAAAATAAAAAATCAACGGAGCCATGTGCGAAAATCGCGTTGGCGCTAAGTAAATAAAAATTAAAAGTTTAATAACTTAAAAAATACTAATCCTAGAAATAAAAACCTCACCTTTTCGGAATCCCCGTCGAATTCCCTTTATTTTGACATCTGTTTTGTGGTCCTAAGCCCAATATTTCCCGATTTGACTGTTTCTACGCCGGAGCTTCTGAAAACGCGTACTCTTTCGCGACAGAGCAGAAGTCATCTGATTTAGAGTACGTCGCTTTGTTATGTTGTTTTTACTTCTTTCCATACATTTGAGGGACACACTAAATATTTATAGCCCACCCATGGAGTTTTGAAACAACATACGCCATTAATATACATACTGCCCTGCAATAATGGACCGGACAGCAAGACGTGATGGTGTAAGGAATATAAACCACGCTTTAATCCGTTGCAGTTCGTAATGTAAAATCCAGCTCATCTTCACTTTTCTAAAATGAATTTTGCTCATAACTGCTATTTCCAGCGATTCAGGGTAAGTGCTGTACTGAAAGAAGCACGATCGAAAGAAATGGAGCGAGCTTGGTCATCACACTGATTTATACTAAGCTTGTATGAGAACATCTTCCTTCATGCAGAAACATACAATGTTGACTTTAGATGCCAGCATGTCGCTAAAGCTAGCAAGCGGCTACAACGGAGTTATTTACTTACCTTATCATGACGCCTCAGCGGCCACAATTCTATATGCTAACGCTAAAAAAGAGCAAAAAAAGATATGCTTAAGATGGAAGGAAGCTTTGGAAATGTTTCTTTCTGGCCTGCATCTAAATAATGACTAAATTACAAATCAATCCTCTATCGGTAAAACCAAACCAGACCCGTCATTTCCAATTTTACCGGGGGGGGGGGGGAGGACAAAGTGTATATTCTCTTTATTTGCTATGCTGAGGAAACAAAACACATGCACATTTATAAAAATACATTATATCCTCAAAGCGGGGGGGGGGGGTGCCAACTGCCCCCAACTGGCCGCTCTAAAAACCTGCAATAAAGACGTTAAAATATTGGGAGCAACAGAAAATTGACATTATATATACATGTTTTTAAGCTGTTTTTTAAATAATAATTTAGTTTTATTGAGCTAACTGTTAACCTTTGAATTCAACTTGAAATCCCGCGCTTTAATGAACATTTCATTTTAAAAGAAATTTATAACATTTACACAATCAGTGATCAACCATTCCAATCCTATTTACGTGCTTGCGGCTGCTAAAACAATCGCGTCAATAAACCAGAAAAACCCTTTTAATAAAATAACTCAAAAAGCTCTTGTGCGGTTGCGCTCGTTACCGTAAATTTGTGAGAACCCCAATTCGAGTGAATTTCGAAAGGCTCGCTTAGCAGCTCTAGTAATTCCTTCTAAGCAGAGATTGGTTTTTCCTCTTGAACACGTGTGGGAGACCGCTTCCCACCCTTGTGGCACTGGAACGCCCACAAGCGGTATCTACTAGTTTATAAGATCTATGGGATAAGCCTAGTCATTGTTTTTACGTGGATTTTGGTTTTAGAAAAATATTCTTGATTCCGTATGTTTTTCTTTTTTTAGTGCTACATATTGTGACTGTACTGTATAAATAGTGTTTTCGCAATGTGTTAGAATAGTTGTTTCTAGTGTCTATAAAAATATAGACTGAGTCCTCGAGGATAATTTTTAGTATTTGTTCACAATGGAATCGTTTATATTGATTAAAATCATGGCCATTTATTTATACCGAATGAATCCACTTTCCAAGATTAATCCAGCGGGACTCACATTACAGTTGGAGTTTTTCCATTGAAAACTCACTGGCACTCGTATATTTTAAAGCAAACTAGTGATTTTTTTTTTTCAAATTTGGGGATTTAAATAACAAATTAGAAAACGTTATGTGTATAAATTATCCAGTGCTGCATACCAAAATAATTGCGTGACTCGATTGTGTTGAAAAGGATGTAACGCTTTATTACCTATTTTGAATTTAGAAATCTACCAAATCTTACGTGGTCCTAGAGTGAAATTTTCGAGGAATTGTTCAGACACGGATATAAATAGTTGCACAACACAATTAGTATTTAACTCAAAAAATAGCTTGAATTACGCATTCGTAAAATCGATATGACTCACTGTACATGCATTTCGTGACTGACATAATATCAATCCCCAGAAGTAGCAGAATGGACAAATTAAATTGTTTTACAGGCTTACTATGCCGCTAAGAGAACCTGAAAAAAGGACACATAAAATTAATTTAAAAAAATTTAAAATAGAAAAATGAAAAAAAAGTTTTATTTTGAACCCTTCCCCCTATCCTGAGTAGAAAATTTTGGCTGCGCCATTGCTGCATCTATGTTTACACTGTCAGTAAATACCATGACAAAGATAACTTTTATTTCATGTTTTGTACTGACTATTATGCGCGTTGAATCTTGACAGACTATGTAATCCTTCTTATGGTTATACAGTGCTTTAGAGTATCTGAAATTTTATTTATTTTGAGTTGAAGTCATTTGCTTAACTTTCTTTCTTAAACTCTTAAGAAAATGAGATTCGATTTGCTTGACAAATTATTGTAATACTTTAGAACTCAGACGTCTATATTTTTAAAGGGATGTGAAGTTATTGCTTGTCATATATGCAAAAATGAGAGACAGCGGGTAATAATTTAAAGTAAAATACTGATTCAATAAAATTTAGTGTACTACTAGGACTTAATCGTTATTAAGATAAAATATGTGATTTGTTTTTTACATAAAAACCATGCAACGGTATTACTGATGAAATTGATTATCACTAAATTGTCTTCAAATGTAAAAATCATTTAAATAGCGCATCCTACAAAATGTGCGTAAAGCAAGTTTTTTTATCTTCATTTGTATAGTAATCAGTAAAGGGGTTAAATAATGCAATACAGAGATTATGAGGTAGATAAGGCAGCTAGGAATCCAAATCGACAAAGCTGCTAAGTTGTAATTAAAACATTTAAAAGATGCTATGTGAATGTCCCGCAGTCGACCAGTCGGTAAAAGCGCGGTTCCCTCAGAACACCGAAATAAAAGAAATATTGACTGAGGTCAGTGTTTGGGAAGGTGACAACCTCTCGCGGCTTGTTGCTTGGGACCGTGTACGCTAAAGTGAGCTGCTGAATGTTAAATCCGTCGTGGCTCCAATGTCCTCTAAGTGAAACGATACCTCTGGAAGCGCCAACCCCAGCTGACGGTCCCTTATCTGGAAGCTGGTTCAAAAATTAAGAGACCATATAAATGAGGTTTAGTTAGTCGTTAGCCCTCGTGGTTTCTCGCTCAAGTGAAGTTGCATATCACCCTTATTCATGGCTCAACATGATCTTCTGGACCTGGTGTAGGCTTTCCAACGCTATTGCGATAATAAACAACAAAACAGCAAGATGCAATGTTAAGACAAGGATCCTTGAACATTGAACTGGAAAGAAAATTTTCTTTGTACATTTCAATTTCAGTATGAATCCTGATTATACAGTACAGTTAATTAAAGAGCCTACTTGTATATGGACATGTACGAAAAAAATATTAATTTATCATTCATTTTACATTACATGTCTCAGAAGAATTTCCAGCCGTGCAGAAGCGTTTTAATACTGCTACCAATAGTCATAATTTTACGACCAAATTGAGTATAAACTACAAATTATTGTATCGTAGAAGTATTTGATTGTTTTGTCATACACGGTTTTTCGCAAAAAATAAATGATAGTTTAGTCAGATCGTGGCTATGCCATGTATCTCTTTTTAGTAGAAATAATCGTAACAAGCGTAACTCCTTCATTTCTTTTACTGCCAATGAAAATCAGAACTTTAAAAGAAATATATATGTGTTGGGTAATTGCTTACTTAATGTCTACTACTTATAGTAATATGTATGAAATAATGAAACATAATAATTTCAACAATGTTTTCTCTGGATAATAAAAGGATCTTTTTTAGCCTACTTTCCCGTAAAAGTAAAAAGAAAAATTAATGAAGCATGAAGGAAGACTCAATGTATCGTTAAAAATTAAGAAAAGTCGAAAATAAGTGAACTAAATAAAAATTGAAAAATAAAAAAAATGAAAGTAGGGTTTTAAGATGGGGAAAATGTGTGTGTGTGTCGGTCGGTCTGTCTGTCCACCCTAATAACTTTTGAAGTAATTATTAGATTTGAAAGATCTCGGCGATGACATCTCATTTCTATATTTTAATTTTTTTTTAATTTGAGCAATTTTTCGTTCATTTTGAACAATTCAAAATCTTAACATTAGCGCCTATGGGTAAATTATGTAAACTCTGAGAGTAAGATCCATGTTTTTCTGAACAAGCTTATTGGAAGAAGCTTTCGGCGTGGAATATATTTTTTATTTGAACAATTTCTGTTCATTTTTTAACATTTCAAAAAAAAAAAAAAATGCCATTAACGCAACGGGTAAATTTTAACCCTATATAAATCCTGATCTAACATACGGATTTGTTTGGAAAAAAACTTTGTTCGAAAGATCTATTGACGCAGAACATATACAGATACGAAGCTCAGCCAGAACTAGACGAGCCTATTTTCCTATGAAGTTTTTTGATCGGGATTTTTAAGGATACTTTTGAATGAATGAATGTTTAAATAAATGTGTGAAAGAATTAATAATTAATTTAGTGAATGAATGTGTGAAAGAATAAATGATTAAATAAGTGAATAAATGAATGAATAAATGAGTGAATAAATAAGTGAATACATGAATGAATAATTGATTAAATAAGTGAATAAATGTGTGAATAAATGAATGAAGGAATGAAAAAATAAATTAATTAATAAATGAGTGAGTAAATGAATATGAATATGTATTAATCGTTGAAAAAGGTATATTTGAAGTAATTAAGAACTAAAGCCAAATGAGAACGAAGAAAAAGCAAGAGATAGCTAGATCATAAATTTGAAGTTGCTGCATATGGGAAAGAAGGCTCGTATAGTTGTAGACGGAGCTTATTAATCATTTTTATCCCTAAAAAAAACAAAAAAAAACCTAATTTTAAGCGTTCAAACTAAACCAACAAATTTACGAATCTTATTAACACCGATTTTTCTTTTTTTAATCTGTAAATTATCAGATGACTTTCTTGGTAGATAAATTAATGATTTTAAAAACGTACAAAAAACAATCATGCCATCAAAGCATTAATCAAAGGGGTAGACGAGTTTCAACCTTGAATGCATGCTTCCATAATAAAATATACTTATATGTACTTCTTTCTAATCCGCAATTTGCTTTTTAACAATATCTTACAAATGCTTTCTATCCATGTTCTATTAACACTAATACATTTATTTCAGAATGTTTTGAACATAAAATAGTTTCAGAGCATCGGTTTAGCTTCTTTTACGATAAAAGAATATTAATAGCGCTTTTACATTCTGCTTTTTCCGTGGAAATATATTTGTATTTTTTCAAAGCATTTTTGCTCTTTTAAATGAAGCATAAAAGAAACAGAAGTCGTGCCTGATGAAAGAAAGAGAAAACAATTGCTCCACCGGAATCAATAAAAAGGATTGACTCTACAAAAAGTGAATATTGAAAAGAAGTAAAACCTCAACTTTTAAAGAAAAAGGGGGAAAAACAGTCTTAACGAAAATAAATAAGTTTCTGAGAAATGAATAGAAAACAACTTCGGATGAATTGATTAAAAGGATTTGGTTAAAATCTTTGAAGTGTGAAAAATTCATTTCAATAAAATTTTTAAATATATTTTTCTTTCTAAAAATGCCATCGCTAATGTCTCTTAGTTTCTCAAATATTTATTTCATTTTGGTTGTTGTGTATTTATGTAAGGCACTGTGAATTAGATTGTATTTTTTTTTTTTTAGTTGTGCAACATGGGGATTAAACAATTTACTAAAATTCTGTATTATGGGTGCGGCAATTTAATAAATAGAAATAAATAAAAAAAATGAAATAAGAAATGCGTGAACAGTTTGCAGATGATCTAAAACCCGACTCAGACAAAACACACCGCATGTTGTGAACTGGAAATCGACATCTATTTTTTGACATTCGTTTTCCTTTTTATTTTTCATACAATTAGCAATTATTTTTAAGAAAAATGCCAGAATTATTTTTGAAAATATATAATTATATTTAAAAAAAAAAAGAAAGAAATCGGTTGGCTATGCAAGTTTCCGCATCTTTACCTAATTTATGTAGCCCGTAATGCAATAAACAAAAGATCAATACGTATTGTCGTTATTGTTCTTTAAAAATGAATGATTTTTTAAACATTTCATAACAAAACATACGTAATGTTAAAGACAGGAAATATGTTTCTGAAAATTCACTAACGTCATATTTGGACGAACTAATTAAGCGCATGTTGATTAAAATTCAAGGTTCAAAAATTTGTTGGTAAATTGAAAGCTTCATGTTAATTTTCTTACAATATTGTTTTTGTTGAACATTTGAGGACTAATTAGAATCATGATATAGTGCAAATTTATGCCTTCTATAAGTACTTGAAAAAGCTATAAAGCATTTACAGTTTTACATTACTAACGATTTTCTTTAAAAATTTGACAATGAAGTTCTAAATTTCATTGTCTATTAATTTTCGCAAAATTTTCCAACGAAATGTTCAGTACTTTACTTACTTATTTATTTACTTTTTTTGTGCAATTGATATAAGTACAATATTCAATGCCAGTGGCTGAGGGATAGCCTTCCGTGCTACCATGCCACAGGTCCGGGGTTCAATTCCCGGGCTGGGCAGGGCAGACTCAACCTTTCATCCCATCAGTGGAGTCTATAAAACGAGGACCGATCATGCTCTTGAACTAAATACTGATTATTCCGCGTCAGGCCGACCACTTGACCAGCAGTTCTGCTTCTGCACCATACGGACCTCTATCTCGAAAGCTGGGATAGGGACAGAGGCCATGGCCCCCAAATGGCTGTCGTGCCGCTGAGTTTATTCAATGCGAGTCACAGATTATCATTATGACAAGCATAAAATTATTTTCATCTCTTTATTTTTAATTTTAGTTTGGAAAATCGTTAGTACATCAGGCAAAATAATCGTTATCTAGTTAGATCAGATGTATGAACTTATTTAGGACAGCAATTATATGCAATAAAAATACCGAAAACTAGAAAATCAGCAAATAATATGTTTCTGAAGTTTAGCCGTTGGTATAGCGTCCAAATTCCTGCTTTTGCAAGCTATTATATAATTACTTTCCATCCTCACCTAATTAAATTTAAAATTTTTGCGTCTTCCTTGCTATCTAATAATAAATTCCTGTTAAAAAATGTGGTTTTAGAGTTGAAATAATAATTTTTATTTTTAGTATTATTTTTTTAGTATTATGTAATACTTCATCATCAGCTGTATTCAAACTTTTTCATATTTTTTGTAATAGTAGTGGAAAAACTTTTAAAATCTAAACGTCGCTCAAACTTGTGTGTGCTCCTGACGTAAATTTAAAAATTTAAATGATTACATAAAACCAAGTAATTAGCATTATAAAGAAATGGTTAATAAAATCTCCCTACTTCTCCTAGAGCCTTATAATGTATTCTGCTTTTTTTCCCTTTCCGTTCATCGCTATCGGTATCATTACTCTTTTGATGCTTAGGAACTTTGGCCATACATCATTTGAGCCTTTACAATGCTTTTGAAAGACTAGGCTTAACAATGTTTGAAAGCTTTTCTGTGAAGAAAGAAAATGAATTATTTTTGTTTATTAATTTTTTGCCATTATCCATGAAAAATATAAAAGATAGATCATTCCAATGATGATTTTAATTACTATTACTTTTTTGTTCCATGTTTTTTAAGAAGTTCAATTGCTTAAATTGCGTTGCCGTCTTGATACATCGTATGTTTTTAATTTTTGCGTTTGGAAGAATTTAAACTATATCGATACGGAAAATTTGTAAACGTTTGACTTATTTCTTGAGGAAAATGATCTAATACCTATCGAACATGATTGTAAAGCAAGAAAATTGTTTCATTTTTTGGTCTTATCTTTACAAAAATAGATGCCTATTGGTTGATTTGTCACCGTAAAAATAGAAATATAGGAAAACCGGTTATAAAATATGTAATCTTGTTCTGCTTTGCGAAATCAAAGATTTGTTAAACACACTGTTGCAGTAATGATATTTAAAAGGACTAGTGGAAGAAAAAATAACATTAGTCACCTGCGGCAGTTCTTTAAAAGCAAATTTCTAGGGTAATTCTTGTATGCGGGCCGCAAGTGTTGTTTTTTTTTTTCGGGATTCTTTCAAAATTGGCCACCTGATTTTAAGGACATTTCTATTATTTTAAAATTTGTTCATGGAACTGAATATTATATAATCAGTAATAAAAGTTTAACTTCATGATGAAATTTTTAAAAGTTTTTTGCATTGGTATTAAAACAAGAAATGCATTTATTTGAGAGAGTTCTATAAAATATGTTATTAACTTTAAAGGGGGAGGGATTACTATTTTGTCATCATTAGAAACCATTTTAAGGGCAATTAAACTTTAAAATGCATTTGGGCTTAGTTTTATGATTGTATAAAACATGTTTTACTAAAGTATTATTTACAATAATCATCAAAATTTTAAGCGAAATGTTTTTTTTTTAATTAGTTTTCATTGACAGGAAAAGTTTATTACTATTCATGTTTGATTACCATTTTTGTTTATCAGTTTTTGATGTTGGGCAAAAGCAATCCAACTCTGTTATACGCACAAAATGTTTCTCACTTGCATCATATAGATATCTTTCTAATGGGGCTGCAGTATTGGTCCTCAACCATTGCAGACGTAGTGCGTTCCCAGAGATTGATACCAACTCTTTTAGCGGCACCACAATGAGTGTGGTACCATTGCCGCAATTTTTTGACGCTCAGTTTATCCCTAGATGGCGGCACCTGAGCTCTCGTTGATGCAAACGACACTAGGAATTTAATTTAGCCGGGAGTATCCATGCCAAACGGATACTCAAGGGATCTTTAATATGCCGCATAATCATACAACATGAACGCAGAAGATTTTCTGCATCTTGAAAATCCACCGACTTGGGCCAGGTTTGAACCTGCGATTTTGGGCGTACGAAGCCTGCGCCTTACCACTACAACACCCTGTCGACGTATCATATAGATATGTCACAGTCCAAATAGTATTTCACATTGTCCATGAGTTACCCCATCTCCAGTCCTGGGAAATTGCTGGACGCTTATTAATTCTAATTACTTTAACTATAAGTGCATAAGTAATATTTTTTTTTCAAAAGCAACACATGGTTTTTACTCGACTCCAAATTTGATATAGTTTTCAGTTTTTAGATGCATTTCATTTTTATCCACGAATTGCCCTCGGTGACTTGATGTGTTTCATCGAGGTAGAATGTTCACCCCTTTAAAAATCCCCATTTCTTCAAAAACGTCACTTAAATTGATCTTCAACTATGCTCTTGAATCTGTAAAAGCATATTTGTGGTGTACATTTTCAGCAGGTATGTTGACTATTCAAAATACCACCGCTCGAGTTGTAATTACATGTCGAAACTTTTCTTTTGCAGAGATCTACCATCATAAGCAAATTGCTTTTAGGCCAAAAACCATACGGAAAATCCTTAACTTTTTTGTAAAGCCTTTAACTATCTATTACGGAATTGTCTGACACTGTAACTATCATAGGTATATATTATCGCAGCGAATATTATTTTTTCTGTTTGGTGTTTACAGATTCATCAATGCAATATGTATGTTACAATGCAAGCATTCTCACGAATGTCCAATTTTGCTAATGCACGTCTACTAAAAAACAAACCCTTTTGCATTGAAAACTTAAGACTTTATCGTATGTTTTACACAATAGAGCCTTTGGGAGAGATTAACTGATTTCACGCGAATACCTTTCATCGACGAAAACTGCATACTTCGTTTGCTCTTTTAAATAACACTTCATTCTCTAAAATGTCATTCAAACTTTGTTTAACCCTTTATCTACCGACGGTACTTATAAGTACCCATTCTCTATAAATTCCATCCCAGAAACCATTTTTACCAATATTCTGATGGTACTTTGACGGGACAATCTTTAAATTCTCCTTTTTCAGGATACATATCAGCAAGGGTTCTATAAAGAGTATTTTAGCGAGGAAAGGAACATAGATAGTTTTGAAACCGATGCTGTGTTTTGAACTTCCATTTTGTTCAGATTGCTCCTTTAGAGTTTCGCTCCAGAAAAGTACTAAAATTCAAGAAGCAAGTCACTGATATTTTTAATGTGTTAGTTAAGAACTTAGAAAACTATTTGACGAAATATTTTGATTAAAAAGTGTATGTAATTAATTTCACAGGGTAAATACTCTGTGGCACTTATTAGCTGTAAAGAAATATATACTTATAGACTGAGCATTTTATTCTTGTAAATCCCTTAATTTTCAGTGTAAATACCTAGACAAATTATTTCTGTAAAAAAAATTACTGCAGATCGTAATGCAGTAAATAAAGGGTTAAAAAAAATATGTGTTTCATAGGCCTGAAGACAGGCGGCTAAACATAGGGCATCCACTTTCACTCTTCTGACATTTCATTGGCTAAGGAACATGACGTCATGTTGAGGGTGGTACTACACGTTTAAGTGAGCAACAATTTTGTTCTGTTATAAAATCTAGGTATTTAAAAACCAAATAATAGAAACGTTAGTATAGATTGCTTCTGTGCTCTTGTATGGGTGATTCTGATCTGAAATTCTCCGAATTTTCTAAACATTTTTAAAAACCGGAAACTAGAAAAAAGAAAAAAGTTTTTCGAAAATTTTTTAATTTATAATTCTTGAAAATTCTTTGACAAAAATAATGTATTATATATTTATATGTATATTTATATATATATGCTTTTTTGCTGTCTTGCGAGAAGCAAAATATTTTGCACTTTGAAAAACTCAGAGAAATGTTTCTTGAAAAAATGGACTTCTATAGTAGTGATATAATAGTCTGGTCATCACATCAAATTGTACATTGAATGCTTTCATTTAATTTGTAAGATTTTTTGAGCTAATATATATATATTGCACGTATGTATTATGTGTGAGTGTGAGGGGGGTGTTCACCTAATTATATAATTTTCTTTTCTTTTATTTTTTTTCCAAAAAGTTGGGAACATTTCAGTTTTTTTTTTTTTTTTACTGAAAATTACCCATGTGCTCTTGTATGTGATAAAACATTATATAAAAAGCAATATTCAGATTTCACCGAGGCTATAGTACATTTTTAATTCCTAAACTAATTGACGTATTAATTCTTCCCCATAAAGGTTTTAACCTGCCCAACCCCTTTTGCTACGCCCTTATACAGGGATAAGTATCGACCAACATAAACACGCAGTTCATCTATTAAGAAAAAAAGCCGGTTAACCTGTAATATGATAAAACTGGTTTAAAGTATGAAAAAAGTTTAATTAACAAAATAAAAAGCATTAAACGCAAAAAAAGCAATAGCAATTGCAGACACCTGTTAAAGAACAGACAGAGGTCTTTTCATCTACAACTGTGCTGAAAAAGCACTGAAAAAGGACTCCATATAAGCCCCGAAACACGTGTCTACCACTTTTATCAGTACATTAGACTACGCGTTCAATGCTGAAAATCTGTAGTGCTTGTTTTATTTGTGCCTAAAAGTTTTAGGATACCGGTAAATAACGTTATTATTTCTAAAAAAAGTTTTATTTTACTAAACACGTAACAGCAATAAAAAACGAAAGAAATTTTTTAAAAAAAGAGGAAGGGGGAGGGGAGATAAAGAAGGAAGAAAAAGAAGTGGGTCGCTCAAGCGCCACGGAATAAAAGAAATAAATAAACACAATTAATTGTCTGACATTGAGTAATAAATAATTACTTAAATAAATAAATTAATTAATTGAATAGAATAAGAAAAGTAATGACAAAATTACTCTCTTGAACAGTAAAAAATTGCACCATCTATGCCTGAATTTATCTCATTTTTAGTGTTTGTTGAATGAAACTTAAAAAAAATTGTCGTCCTACGATTGATTTGCAGGTCCATGAATCTATTTATCCTATCTAAAACTACTGGCCCCAACTTCCACAGTAATTTATTTTTTTTTTTGCTAATTTTGTTTAGTTGTAGAATTATATGCATTGTAAAAGTGTTTAAAAAATCAATATGTATTTTTAGTATAGCTTCCTTCTCTAAAACTTATAATATAACGTATAATTATCCATTCAAATTTCGAAGAGTCGAGTGCATTGAAAGATAGCAGCAACCCCCCCCCCCCCAAAAAAAAAAAAGAAAAAAATATTACCATAATAAGTTGCACAATTATATACATTTCTAGGTCTTAAACTGTTAAAATTTAACGCAACGTGTACAGAATATATTTTTGCCAACATTTGAATTTTCCCATTCAGTCATATCAACAACATTTTAAAATAAAAATCACAGATCGAATTATTTTCCTCAAAAATTCATAAAATAGATAGCATTTTTAAAGTTAAATGCTTTTTTCAAATTTTTTTCTAGATTTTTATGTGTCTTTTCATTTCGAATAAAGCATGTTCTGTCCCCTTCACGTATGATTGATTTGAAAACAATATGCTGATGTAAAATTTATTTTGAAAAACAAAATTGTACTACATTGCAACGAAATAATAATTGCTAATTCTGAAACTGTGCATCTTTCGATTTCATCATTTGCGCTGTCATACGGTTTGTGACGTAGTAGAACTTAACTAATGAAACGGCAGATGAGTAAAAGTGAATGCCCTATGTTTAGCCGCCTGTGCCTGAAGCGAAAGTCTGCCTTAAGAGGAGCCAGCACCCAAAAATGTCGAAAAAAAAAAAAACGAAATTTTTTTTTTATTGGCTGTTAAGTAGTAAAATAAATCTTTTAAAATGTGTCCTGAAAGTTTCAGAAAAATTGAAGCAATATTTATTGATTTTATTAGTCTACTCTTTGATTTGCCACATTTTCAATCCGAAACCGAAAGAGTGCTAAATATAAGCCACGTATTTTTTAAAACTGAAATAAGCGAGAAAAAACAATATTATCGTGACTGTAACTGAAAAAACGTTTTTTAATTGTTATGAACAATTAATCAATTAAAAAATGGAGACTTTACGCCAATTTTTGAAAAAGAAGACGCATTTTTAAAAATTGATAAATTTCGGTTTAAAAATTAAAAGTTTCAAATTATATTTAAGAAATCCATCTTTTAATATTAACTTTCTTATGAGGTGATAAAACATCAGATGAGTCAAAAATTGTAAATAAAAGCACCATAGAGGAAAATAAATGGTGTCATGGTGCCGGCTCCTCTTAACTATAATAATTGTTAAATATTATAAATCTTTCAAATATCGTACTATATTCATTGCATGTGTATCTTTATAAAATTATTTATATTTTATGTCTATTGTGCTAGTTTTTAATGACTTATATGAAACGGAAGACGGATGCTTGAAATGCGTCCAGCAAACATTAGAATTAAATCTTACGTATATACGAATCTTAGTTTAAGCAATGCTGAGTAACTGGAAATGCAAATCGCTAATCAATTTTCTCGCCTTCATTCAAACACAGGCCCTCATTCCATCATTCTGGAGAGTCAATATTTGATTATACTTACAGTTGCATAAATGATTAATTGAATAACCAATTTTTTAAGTTTTACAATGAGAATTATGAAATGGATTCCTTACTAAGATGCTAATTTTAGTTAATTTGTTTCATTGAAATTTCTGGCGTTATGTAATGTTGATAATTCGAGAATCAATTTTGCATTTTAGAAGATAATGAGATTTTACGTTTTCATAATATTGGTATCGCTATTTTTAAATATATAGAGGAGTGTGGGGCTCGTTTTCCGTAGGATCAAGTTTTCCTACTGGCTTTAGTTTTAAAGTGAGATGCCCATTGCTCAATAAACATTTCATTTTCATATGTTAATTGTTGCATGAAGCTGCAACATTGCACACATCATCTACGAAACGGTTTAGTTTCTTAGATGATGTTTTAATTTGGCATTCGTTGTCCTTTCATCAAGACAGCTATTTTCTTTTTTGAACGATGCGTTAAATTTCAGGTCTTACTTGGAATTTAAATTAAAACATACCAGCATTAAACTTACTGTTTTAAATATTGCATTTTGATGCGTAATGTTATAATTATTTGCGTCAAAAATATCTCTTAGATTTTATGCATTTAAATACCCTTTGCAAGAAAAATAAAATTCCGTTTAATATGATCCTATTTTGGATAATTTGTTGCCTGGTACGATGAGAAGTGGAAAGAGTACTTATTGCAACTTTTGTTTTGTTATTACATTTGAATGTTTACCTGGCCAATCAACTGCAAGTAGAGATAACTTTAAGCTGCTGAAAGATGCCGCCATTTACATGGTATATCTTTCTAATCTATATATACATAGGGAAATTTAAAACAAGTATCATTTTATCCTCTGTTCATCAACCGGATTTCTTGCTGTTTTTGTTTAGTAGCTATTGACGAGCTTTAGTGCTAACAATAAAAAAAATTGAAAGAGTTAATTATATTTTCCCAAACTCTCGGCGTAGGTTCAAAGCCTTTTACTAGAGGTCTATATTCACCATATTTTCATACTACTCTTTACATCTACAATCTACTATATTTGTAAAATACACATTGCAGCTGCTGAAAGATGCCGCCATTTACATGGTCTATCTTTCTAATCTATATATACATAGGGAAATTTAAAGCAAGTATTATTTTACCCTCTGTTCATCAACCGGATTTGTTGCTGTTTTTGTTTAGTAGCTATTAACGAGTTTTAGTGTTAACAATAAAAAAAAAATTGAAAGAGTTAATTATATTTTCCCAAACTCTCGGCGTAGGTTCAAAGCCTTTTACTAGAGGTCTATATTCACCATACTTTCATACTATTCCTTACATCTACAATCTACTATATTTGTAAAATACTCATTGCATTTTTTTAGTATTAATAATTCAAAGAAGACGTCAAGAACAAAACAAAAGAAAAAATGTAATCCATCAAATGAAAGTCAAAGCAAAATGACACTAATCTTAAGGAGTCGGTTAATCCACTTCCTATATATAGGTGACGGTGACGTGTTATTTTACTTCGAATCAATGTTTTGTAAGTTTGTTGATTTGCATTACCGTTTTTTCGATTAAATGAAATTGAATAATTCACATTTTTAATTTATTTAATAATTATAGCATGAAAAATTTTATTTCTATTATTTTAATAGGAGTGCAGAAAGATATTGTATGTATTACATGGTGTAACAAATGCATTAAATTAAATAACTAATTCATATTATAATTAGTTGCACTGAGTAAAAATCTAGAAATTATCGCTAATTAAAAAATATTTAAACAAAACAAAGTGTTGTCAAACAGAAAAACTAAAATGTCTATGCTGTAATAGTTTTGTTAAATTTTATTTACAATATTTAAAAAATATTTAAAGCATTCTTAATTATATCTGTAAGCAATAAATAAATGTCGATCTTTTTTTCTCTTAAAACGTTTTAGTAAAACTGATGAGAAAAATAAATAAATAAACAAAAAATAAAACATCATAATTGCCAGCTTTTTAGCTACTAACTAGATCATAATAAGTTGCACTGAGTAAAAACCTAGAAGTTATCGCTAAATAAGTAACTCCATTTACATAAAATGTTATTAGGAGTTTATAAATACTACACGCTTTTTATAAACAATAACATTTTATTTAGTTATGTGTTTTCAAATGAGATGTAAATATGTTTGTTTATTTATTGTTTGGTTTTACCTGATTAAGACACTGCAATAAAAACTGAAAATTTTAATGGTTCAGTGTGAGTGACAATACTTTTGAATATACTTTCTCACATAATCTGTTCTTTTTTTTAATTTGCAATATTTCAAAATGAGAGCTTGAAGTAAAATTACTTTTAAAAAAGGAAAATAAAAACATTGTATGTTTAAATATTTTTATTGCAAATTTCCTAAAAAGGAGCGATATACGTTTTTTAAGCACCTATGTTTTCAGAAGTAAACCCTCATTAATATGTAAAATAGCAGCTTTTAAAATATTCCAAATCATGGTTAGCAAATTACCCAATAGATGGCAGAACACGACGTATGTCGATGCATTGATATTAGAGTCAAACATATTTCTAAGGGAAACGTTTTTGAATGAAAATATGCTCATTCCTATAACTCATAATTTACTTTTACCGTACATATCGTCAACTTTATATAGCAAATGGTGTTACTCCACATTAATAAAAATCAATAGGATGTCCAAATTTATTTCAAATGGTTTCACATGACCAACATATACTCTGAGGCAAACTTTTCCAGGGTACGTGTTGCTTTTGATTTTTTTCAAGGTATTGCGGTCCACCCAGTGGTGAAGTTGTGGTAAGATAATAATAATTATTAAAGAAGTGTACAATAGTTATTGTAACTTAATAAAAAATACGGAATATGTATTTACTTACCTAATATTGATGCAACGTTGAACAATAATTAGGTGAAAATTTGCTGCACCATCTATTCGGCGAAAAGTTGAAACATAAGTTGGAGTTCTGCTTTACACGAAGAAATGGTGCGAGATTGAACCATAAATTGGAGTTCCCCTTTACTCGAACAAATGGTGCGAGGATGAACCATAATGCGAATTTTTCTTGCTCGAACAATAGACGTATAATTTAGCGGAAAAATTTCGAGCGCGATAGAACCAATATTTCGAAGAGATAGTGACTGATAAAAATAGAAAATAGTTTACCTTTGTGAAGAAATAATAATACAGAAAACCAATTTAATCAAATGCACAGCAAAAAAAATTGTTTATTTTGCTACTTATTATTATTGCATTCACAGTTATGTTGATTTTCTATTTTATTATTTTAATTTTCGAAAATCGGATTTTAAAATGCTTTCTTTTAATCTTAATAAAAGCAAATCCTAGTCTAAATATATGAATTTAAAAGAAAATATTTTACAGCATTAGTCCCGTTATTTAATAGCCACACCTCGTATGCAACAGATCGTATAAATTACTTAATACTACCAATTATCATTTAAAAAAGAAGTATGAATGGTGGTTCATGCTTTTCTAGTCGAATTTTTACAAAGGCAATGTGAGTACCTATTATTATGACTGGCTTATACTACTTATTCAACTTTAAAATTAATTTACTGAAATAATTATTTTTCCGTTTAAACGCTTTAAATTAAAGGAAAACAATGAGATAATTTCTTAAACTTAATTATCTGAATCAAATGGTGACTAAAGTGAGTTTTATTTCAAGTTAAAAGGTGATTAACACAGCATGCACAAATGAGCATGAGTTTTAAGTTTAATGAGCAATTAAGAACTAAGAACAGTTTTAATTTATTTACAAATTAATTCTTAATCCACACGTAAGTATAATCTACTATTTTTATTTAAGCTAAACGGCTACCAGCATAATAATATTAGCCACGCATATAACAATTTCAAATGATACATTCATTATCAAGCAACTCAAAATACATTTAAAAATAAATCATTTTTATCTAAAGTTAGTTGCAGGACACATTTTAAAAAAATGGCTACTAACTTTTCTTTTCAGGCTATTTGGTTGTAATTTCTGCTACTTTGAGATTTTCTTTTAGTATACACGTTGGGCATCTTAGGTCTTAGTAAAGGCGATCACCCCAAAATGCCTTGGTGGTCCACCGGTCGATCGCGAGTGACTGAGTGCCCACCCTTTCTCTAAGATATTGGTACTAGAAGGAAGTGTTATGCATGGTATTGCTGTATCGAAGTATTATACATAGAAGTGATTTTAGGTAAATTTAGCCGTAATAAGATTATGGCTAAAACTGCACAGATTGAAATAATTATATAGCTAATTAATACAGAGGGGTCTAAAAAAATGTATACGCTCATTAACAGTGAACCTACTAAAAACAAAATGGCATGCAGCTATGAATCTTGCTTGGTATTGTAGTTCAATGGTTAGTCAACAGCTGCCTGTGTAGCCTGCATTCAAGCATGATCAGTTGCCAGTTCGTTACTAATTATAGCGGAAGTGATATTGTCGTTCGAGCTACGCAAGGCGGTATTGACGTGGTACTGGAAGTACGACCATTACTGGAAAAACCGCCATAACGCTCGTAGTACTTCAATACGACCGTTACTGGCGGTATTGAAGTGGTGTACTGTAAGGCCATTACACCAGAAACATTGAAAAAGCCGTAGTTCGGTCAGCTGTTGAGCGGCATCGACGATGTTTAGCTGCTAATGGGGTTCGCTTTGAACACATGTAGTTGTAAGTACATTTTATAATATCATTTAAAAATCTTGTTACAGCACATTGAAATTTAAAAATTTTGTTTAAAATAAAGATATTCATTGTCCAACTAGTGTATACATTTTTCTTGGATCCCTCTGTATATTATTTGCTAAATTGAGCTCCTAGTCCATATATTTATCAAGTTTCTACTGTTATACTATCATTAAAAGTTTAAGTTTCCCTTCAGCGGGATCAACCACGCGTGATCACCTTAAAAAATGTTTTTAATGTTTTTACGTTTCGCTAAAGACTCTATTTTTTTCACTCAGTTCCAATTTCTTTCATTGAGAAAGGGCTTTTCCTAAGCCCAAAACACGTGATTAAAATTGTTATTGGAAAATTTAGTCCAACAACGGGGAATTACTTAATGCGTGTTTCATGTTTGAGCAACACTTTAGACAGGAAATGTTGAAGCTGTATGCCATTCTAAGCTGAATAATAATAATAGTAATAACATAATAGGAGTAATGTCACAGCCCCAAATGAGTCTTGACCCCTGGACCTGTTGGAACCCCTGTTCGACCCCTGGAATGAGTTGGAAACCCCTGTTCTAAACGATTGATATTTTTAACTGGTCATTTCCATTACCTACATAGCACCAAAATAATATTTTCTTGTTATGTAGGTAAATTTTTTAAATGCTTTTGTAGATCTTTTTGTTGTTTATCATTGGTTATTTTGCGCTTTGAGGCAAAATCTTGTTATGGTGGATATGTTACGGCGAATATCCGAAATTGGAGAATGTCGACATTTTCGGATTTCGGTCATTCGCCTTAACAGATACACACCAATTGTGACAGCGACAAAAAAAAAAAAAAAAAAAAAAAATAGTTCTGGACTTTTAGGGCACATCATTGAATCAACGTATGTTAATCAATACGCTTCTCTGACGTTTTGACATTTTTAAATTCCATAATTTAAAATGACTTTTCAAAAATTATTGATTGTACTATGACGTCACTTGAAAGACTTACATCCTCGCTGTAAATTTTATTACCATAGTAACAGTCTAGTACGATAGGCGCTTTTTGTCGCTCTGGCAATGGAAGTAAATCCTCTATTGATGGTTAATATTCACATTCTGGAAGAAGGGTGTGTCTAGTTTTAATGAGCATTACATTGTTTACTCCTCACGGGGCAGACAAGTATAAATTTTCGAATTAGTGAAATGGGGGAATCTCAACGCGTCTGCTTCAGACTCAACATGCAGTTAGTTCTTTATATAAGTAATCTCTTTATGTAAGGAATCTGTTCCCTTAACAGGCTAAGGATTGTGATATAGCATTATACTGTAGGGAAGCTTGGAAAAGTGGTTATAACTTCATGGGTCGTTAAAACACATGGCCATTACAATGCGAGTCTACTATGTGTGAATTTATATAATTTTTCTAACTGTGAAACCATTTAAAAACCACCTCAAAAATGGAATCAGTAGTTTATCATGTTGGGACTCGACGCAAAGAATCAAATAAGGTTCAGCAAATTAAGTAATTACTCAGAGAAAGATTTTCTTTTAATAACGACTTGGGGGAAAACGCGACATTTGCACGATGAAATATTTCCTATTTATTCAACGTCCAAAGCAACCAAAACATCTTAGAGCAAAAATTTCCCTTCGGAAGAATAGAAAGAATCCGTAGCATGTGGCATGCATAGTAATTTAGACCCTTATGAATGATTAAAAAGTTATTGCTTTTTAAGTACTTCGTAGTTCCTAATATTTGTGAAAAATAGCAAAAAAAAAAAAAAACCGAAGCTTTAAAGACTCCCAAATTTGATTAATTATCATACTAAGATAAACTACGCCATAAAAGCATTTATTTCAAAAAATATGTTTATAAAGAAGAGCAAAGATAACAATGCATATTAAGAGAATAAATAAACATATGAAGAGGTAAAATAAAATGCTCGAGGGTAGAGAAAAGATGCACTAAGAACACTAAGACGCGTTGCTTAATGATCTAACCAACGTTGTAGCGGTGGAAGCATTAAACATTTACAATCATGTTTTAATTGCCCATAAAAAATTTCTGACGAAAGCTCAGACAGAGGCTTTGCGTTATGGGTGTCCTTCTAAGGCTTTTAAGAAAGCTTGATAGAAAAAGAACATTATTAACGCATATTTTTCTCATTTGTTGTCTTTCTAAAAGAGGTCAGCATTTATGTATGGATTGACATCATTCACTTTTTTTTTTGAGTAGCGGTTTGATTAAGATTTCTTCTGTGCAAAAAAAAAAAAAAAACGCAAGCTTTTCAGTTTTAATAGTTCCCGGGAGTCGTCAAGCATATTTACGTACTTAGAAAAAGAAGAATAAAATATGTACCAGTAGTAAAAAAGTCTGACAGTTCTTTAAAGCGACTAGGTCATACTATATTCAAATTATGATTGTTCTGGTATAACACGTCAGTGCTATGTTAAATAGCATTTCATACATTTTTCATTTTCAGCCAATGGCTTTAGAATAAAGCAGGGGTTCCTAAAGTGGTTCCTATGGACCCTCGGGGGTCTGTTAGGACCTACAAGGGGTCCATGAGTCTATGTCATCGAAAGTAAAAATAAGGGGTGCGTGAGATCTAAGTAGTGGTTCACGAGACAAGATCACATTTAAGGTTATCAGCAAATTTTAGCCATATTGCACACAGCACATATTTTGTCTAGGTACTTAATGATACTTACTTCTATATTAAGCATGTAAATGAACTAATTACGCAATTATTTAATATGCTTCGTAAATTCCGTAAGTGGGGTCCCATTCTCCTTGATCTTGCAACTAGTAAAAACTTTATCTTTTCACAACACTAGTAAGGCGGTGAGCCAACCTCCTCGGAAATGTTATGTATAATAGTGAAATTTTTCCCCAAGAGCAAAAAAAAAAAAGGAAAAAAATCATTCTAAAATTTAATTTTAAGTTAAATTCTCCAAATTGTGCGAGACATTTGAATACATTTTGCTCTTTCCCTATTGCTTTAGGACGCCTTCTTTGGGGGAGGGGGAGATTTTACCCTCAGTTTCCCTCTGTTTCACCCAGTTACACTCAGACTGTGGACTGGTTTACAGGATACAATTTGAGAACCTATGGAAGGAAGCGAGGTCATTTGTGTGGATAAACCTATGTTCGTTGGTTGATTGCGGAAATGGGAACAAGGGCGTAACCAGGGGGGGGGGTTGGGGGTTCAACCCCCCCCCCCCCGCATTGGGTATTTAGTTATTTATTCATTTTTGTTCCTCGACTTGGTGGAAATTATGTCAAGTTAATCGGGTTGTGGGATTGGAAAAATCTTTTTTTTTTTTTTTTTTTACTTCGTGTGAACAACATAGGAGACAAGCTGTGGAATTCTTCGCAACTCTTTGCTCGGACAAAATCGTGGAGATGGACGTTGAAGGAGAAGAACGGGCAAGACTCTCGGGGCCTGGAGCACGGTCCACTACTAGTTCACATTTGTGAGAAACTGAAACTGAAAGTCACGTGATAAGGGGGGATGCATCTGTCAATCGTCATTTAGGGGCGAGTCTGCACTTGTAGCCAAAGTTGAACTGGAGTTTCTCGGAATTGGTAGAGGGGTTGCTATTTCTTTTGGTTCTAAAATTCCGAAAAAACCGAGGGATGTAAACTTGTTGGGAAGGGGGGGGGGTTAAGACGCAACGGGATACCCTTTTGTATCGTCTATAGCTTGAAAGAAAATCGCAAAATAGTTACAGATGTGCAATGTCTTTCTTTTCTTTTTTACCAATGTGCTGTGAGCGCCATGTGCTTCAGTTTCTGCAGTTGAAAAATTCAGATTCATGCATCACTCATTTAGTATCAAAATGCGTAGCATTTTCCTTCCCTAACTTACCTTTTCAGTTTAATAACAGTAATATTAAGGGATTATAAACATAATTTTAAGTGACTTCTGCCATAGGCGTAACCAGGGGAGGGTTTTGGGGATTCAACCCCCCCCCCCCTATTTTGTATTTAGTTATTTAGGTACATTTATTAGGCACACAAAAAAAATTCTGGCTACGCCTTGCAAAGCACATATCTATTTTTTCCCTAAGAAAAATAAACACATATGCATATGATTTTATTTCCTCTTTCTGAAGGGTTGTGATCATGACCAAAGTACGTAGCTCATATTACAGAGGACTTTTCATCTGGTTATAATCAACCCCCTTATCACCTTTAGGAATTTTACATCGAAAGGTAGCTTCAATCACCGTACCACACACAGACAGACAGCAGAGATCCTTTCAATTTCAATCACTCCAGATGGTTTTCTTACCTTCTTGATGTCTTTCTTACCCAAAGGCAGCAATTTGGGAACACAATCGCACCAGTTTCCTGGAAAATATTCTCCTCTTTGATGGAGGTTTGTTTTCTGATAAACTGGTGTTGTAGGCAAAGCCGTAAGTAAGGAGGGGGGCAAAGGACCCGAGCCTCCTCCCCCGAAATACTTTCGAAATTTTTAACCTGTCTGAAAAAAAAAAATTAAACAAAAAATAATAATAATTCGATTTTGTTCTTTGAACCAACCTGTTTGGGAGCGGGAGGGGGGGGGGGTCCTCTGTTTTACAAATGGGGAAACGACAAGACGGCGCTTCAAACATCTAGGGCCTACAAACCAGAACTCAAAAAAAAGACCCTTTTTTCTCTCAATTCTCCAGACGATAGGTCCCGCGTGTCATCAACAGATAACGGATTGATTCCTTGCCTAAGGACTGCATATGGTTCTAATCACCCGACCACACAAAAACAGGAAATATAGTGATCCTTTTTTCGCAAAATGTGAGCCTCATGGAACCACATCTGCCATAAATATACGTATAACAGTTTGGTGCTTTGTCCATCCTTGCCCGAAGGTTACATTCGTGCAAATGGCGACACTCTAACTACCCATATTGTGGAAGTAAGCTAATGCCTAATGGACCCCTGCTTCTACGATTGAGGGATATGGATGTTTGTGCTGTTATTGCTGGAACAAATCTTAGTTCTTTTATTTTCTTTTTTAAACTAGCAATTCGTAAAATCGAATCAACATAGAAACGCTTCCGACAAGGGGGGCGGGGGAAGGGCTCTTGCCCCTTTGCGGTTGCCTCTCCTCGAATCATATTCTCTTTTTTTCCCAACCATTTTGCACAATAAAACAGAGACCTTGATTGTCCTTGGCAGTTGGGAATTTAGTGGGTTCTTGTGGTCTTGCAAAAGTCTCCTTTGCTCGCCTGCGCACAAATTTTGATTATGAGTAAAATAAAAGGTGAAAGTATTTATTCCTATTTTGGGAAGAAACCCTGAAGCAGGAAAGGTATGATTATTTTTATGTAATTTTTTCGAAATAATATTTTAGCTGCCCCCTCCTCTTTTTTTTTTTTTCGCAATTTTAGTTTCAACTTTTTATTTCTTCCTCCTATGCTGAGAAACTGCTTATTAATCCTCCTTTTTTCGTTTTTTAACTTCATAGGGGATGATGTCACACTACTTCGAGTGGGGCGGTGGGGGGGGGGGTCGAGAAATTGTGACAAGGGGAGGATAACAAGAAGTGTGACATTACACATTTTGATTTCTATAAAGACGTGTAAAAAACCAGCAGATTAAAGTTATTTTTGATGATTTTTTATTTTCATAATTTGATTTTAAAGTTTCATTGATTTCATTTTATATTGAAAATACGGATGCTTATTAAGGTTTGAAGTCACTTCTAGTTAAAATTTTAAAAGAAACTCTTCTTAGGTATTTACTTTTAAAATAAATAAGTGCGGGTCATTTTTCAGAAGTCAATTAATTATTTTTCACTATTATGCACTAATTATCTTTTTTCTATTTTAACCTTAATCTAATTTTATGCTATTGAAGTCCACGTGTGATCATTATCATTTATTGTTATGCCCACAAATGTCGTTAAAAGTTAAAAAATAAAATTAAAAATGTGATTCTTTAACGTAAGTACTTTATTTCTGAACTGCAAGTACATGTGTTCATGTGATACAGCGTGACACGTAGCAAAGGGGATAGGGGTGTGTTGGAGAGTGTGATTTTGTGACAAAGGGGGGGGGGAAGGGGCTCAAATATATTGAAAGAAAGTGTGACACTGTTTATGAATGGTCCCATAGAGCGTTTATAATAACATTGCGAAGGTGAAAAATACAGTGACAAAATTACACTTTTACTTAGCCTAATCATAAATGTACATTGAACAAAAAAGATCTGAATTGATTGGTTCTCATGGGCTGCAATAGTGGCACAACTCAAAAAAACACGCGTTTCGGACTAAGAACAGATTGTAAACATGAAAATACACATTCTTTTCAGCAGCAATACTAGCACAACTCATAATTCAATATTAGGCCTTAAGATGTCTTAAAAGCGTAATTTCTCTTTTCTTTCTTTTTTTAAAAATTGTGATCTGATTTTTTTCGCCGATGAGGGGGGGGGGGAGTTGACTTGCTCCGAGGGGGTAGCCCCCCCGAGAGATGCCTGAAATAAACACAGAGTATATCTGTAATGACATGTATTGATGACTAGTAAATTTTGAACTCTTGTGCACTGCTTATTGGTGTTTAGTCTGTACAATTTTTGGGTGACACCCCCCCCCTTTCCCCAACCCTAGTTACGCCTATGGATGGGAATTAAAGTAATTACTTGCAAGTAATTAATCAACCTCTTCAGACACTCCTTTTGAAGTCCCTTACTTTTGCCGTAACTTATACTTAGTGTTTCTTTCAACTGAAAACGTAAAATTGACGTTTGATCTACAAATATTACCCCGGTATTCATTGCGAATTCCACAAAGACAAACAAGATTTTTTTATATGCTAAGATATAATCACATGGATCTAATAAATGGATGGCGCTTGCGATTATAAAAAAATTCACAGATACAAGACGGGATCCTAAACTAGTTACTGGTACCAGTTGTGGATCAAAAGTCAATAAGAATATTACTTGCATGTCCACATGATTATTTCAAAGTTACTCGAAAATTCCAAACTATGTATTCAAATCAAGATGTTACATGAATTTACGTACCGTAATTAAAAGTTGTATATTGTCCATAATTGTATCAGTTGTCTCTTTGAGGCGAGCGCTGTTGCTCAACGTGTTTGATGATGGTAAACGATAACTTTTATTGTTAAATTGGAACTATTTTTCTTAACTTAATATTTTAACTTAATATTTTAACTGCCATGCCCGATATTATCTCGGGCAAAGCACTGGTGTTGCAAAATTTCACACCCGAGATTATCTCGGGCGTAGTACTGGTCTTCCAAAATGTAACATTTTTTTTTTTTTTTAGTGCGTCGTATGCTCTCAATGACTGTTCAGACTGCACAGTAGTCGACGGAAGACAATTTATGTACCTAAATCATCAAAATAATTTGACAGTTAAAAGGCTAAAATTATCTTATTACATTATGTATTTTAGAATTCTTCGTCTTTGTTCTAATTCATAACTGAGCCAGTAATACCCTATTGGCGTAGAATTATTTACTTTTGGTTCAAGAGATTTTGCTCACAAACTATTATTAGATAATGGTTAAACAGTTGACAATGATGTAGTACTTTAAACATTCATAGTGGAAGGGGGAAATGTAACGAGCCTAATTTCTACAGGGGAAAAAGTAATGATCAGGTTTCTTTTTTTCAATCTAATGATTTGCTATGTAGATTACATCCGGTTATTCCATAACACTTAAATAGAATAAAGCATCTTCATACCGGTTACAAGGAATTTTTTAATGCAAGATTACTAAAAAATAAAGTAAAACCGATTTTAAGCATATATTTAATAACACACGTTGTCTTTGAAAATATTTTAGGGGGCATTTCAGCTCTTGCGCTAAATAAGAAGAGGAAATGGCGAGTTCAAGAACGTTAATGTTGCCTGGCGCGCACAAAAATAATTAAACTGTAACCTCTAGAGCTCTGCAACGCAGTTTTGAGTATAAATGAAATGAAATTTTTTTTTAACGTTTTGTTAGTTTTTTATTCTTCCCTTATGTCATATTTTAGCGGACGTTTTTATTTTACTTCTTTCAAAAAATGTAAGCAGGAAAAAAGTAAGACTGAAGAATCTTAGCTACATTGTTCTTGTTTATAATATCAACTCTTGTACAGAATCTGTCTCGTAATCTCTATGAAGGATATGAGCGTGGCCTCACTTTACCCTTTGGTTTGAGTTTAATCTCGCAGGCAAAGAGGAGAGAGATGGAACTCTTAGGGATCCAATGTGTATCGGATACCCCGAATTTTTACTTGAACAGAATAGCGCGTGCACTGTTTATCAAATATTGGAGCTTTATCAAGATAAATTACTAACGTGTAAACCGCAATTGTGTGGAGCACAGCCTTGTGAGTTTAATAACAAAGTACACGTATCAATTTTTGTTGTAAAATATTTGAGGGACGTTTTCATTTTTTGGGGTGCAGACAATAATATTATGAGGTTTGAACGTAATGTGTAACTATATTCTTGGAGCAAAATAAGCAAAAAATATTAAATTTAGCACACAAATTACTATGATTTGTTTGAAATACATTGCATTAAAACCAGAAAATCCATTTCCCTCCAAAGAAACTTCTTAAAACTACGAAAATTTACAGGAAAAAAAATCTTAAAACCATACTCTTCAAATATTACTAAATTCTGCTGAAGAAACACGGGAACATTCCGAAATGGAAAATCATGAAAAAGAAAAAGACATCCCTAATTAAACTGTTAAAATACTTTTGACCAATTAATGCTAATTAATTGTGTAGAAAAGCGAAAAAGTAAGTGTTGTAAAGACAATTTATTTAATATGTAATGAGTTCCTAATCCATCTTAATTAAAATAAGAGTTTAAATGTTGCACATCTTTTCACTATCATTTTAAAGAAATATTTCCGTTTGTGTACCTCAAATCTCTTCAAGGCAATTAGACGTAGTTTTTGCATTAGTTTTGAGGGAGAGGGATATAGAAATATTTTATCTTTAGATTTTTACCATTTAACAGTTCCGTTTCGCAACGCTTATTTAAACGGAATGTATTGTTCTTAGTTTATAATGTGAAAGTAACTTTGCACACCTTAAATGTCACATGATTAATTAATGTAATGTTTCATCTGCACAGCTGCGAGATAAATTCTATTTTATATGTATGTATTCTTCGAAAAAACTTTTTGTTCTTCATAAGATGAAGTCTGCTCCAGGTTGCTAAGTTAAATAGCTGCTAAGTTAAAAGCATAAGCTTTTCTGATTTACCGTTACATTAACGGGTAATTATATTCGTTCGAACTGCTCCGAGGAGAGTTGTCTATGCTATAGGAGAAATATTAATGTTAATTATATCCTTGTAACTATTGTTGCGGGGACTTGTAGAAACTATTTTTTTACTGTAATGAATACTTTCGCGAGTATTTTAATTACTAAATATTTTTTTTTGTCTTACCTTAAATTGAAACCGTTGTTGCTGAAGTACTTTTTCAGGAACAACCTTTCGTTAATACTTTCTTTATTGAATCAGTAAATTGACCGATTATTTTGAGAGTGGTGGAACAGAGGAGGGTTCTTTTAAGCTCTTAGCGGTGGTAATTCTTTCGGGGGGGGGGGGGAGGTGTTTCGCAGTACGTTTCCTGCGTATATAGTCGTTTATCACGAGCAATGCCATTGCGGGAGTACTTCACATTATATTACTTAAATGCGTATTTCTTCCGTTGCTGGAATACCTTTTCTGCGTATGTAGGCGTTTATCACGTCAAAGCCATGGCGAGAAAAATAATTAATTCATTCCATAAAACTTGCGTAAATAAATTGAATAAATGAAACACCCATTCAATCAATGAAATGAATGAAACAAGCATTTTTCAGGGAGAGGGAAGGGGTTGGAGGCTCTTCAATGTTGCCGCAGGGACTTCTTTTAAAGTTTAGCACTTTTAGGCGATCGCCTTCAATTTCCCAACGTCCGACTACCGCTAGTAATTATATAAGTATATATAAACAGTAAAGTTCACTATGACGACAAGTAACCATTACATTAAATTACTCGTTATAGCAAAATTTTAAAGGACATTCGTTGACCTCTTATTCAGCTAGAGGCTGTGTTCTGTTATCCGGTTAGAAAACGCATCTGAAACTCGTTAATAAATTGCGCAATAACTGGGACATTTTTTTGCTGTATATGTATTACTGTAACACTCTTCGAAGAGTCTGTTGTCGCATTATCGCGTGTCTCCTATTAAAGAGCTCATTAAAAAAAATCATTTTTCATTTCACTTTCCAAAGCACTGCAAGAGTAAAATGAAAAACCAACGTAAATAGTAAGTACACATAAAAGTTAAAACATTGCACAAATAAGCATTAAAAGGCACACATATGTTTCGGGATTGCTTGGAATCCCTTTTTCAAGGCGATAGTAAAGCTTCTGGATACAAAACATCCAAATGAAACAAACAAAACAACAAAAACACGGCTTATATAGCATAAGATCTACCTGCAAACCAGTGAGAATAAAGGCAGCGTGGAAGTAGATGTAACTGGGCAGGCACCAATTAGAAAGCACCAAACGAACCCAGTTGAAAGTACACAAAGTAAAAAGGAATATCAAATACAACAAATAAAAAAAAGACCACACTATGCATAAAAATGCGAAAATACATAAAAATAGCAAAAACAATAAAATAAACTTGCTTAACTAAATTTAGCAAGTTATGTCGAAAATATACAACTTTGAATTATTTTAAAGCTTTCGAAAGTCGACCTTTTTATTCAGTAGCTGATTCTACAATACGGTACATAAATCGAGGGATATATAGAATAGTTATTTAGATAATCATCAATTGTCTTTACTAGCTTAGCTCTTCGAAAGCTGTATTTATTAACACCTACACTCTTGCATTTTGTAAACTTGAAACACTCAGTGGATGAAGCTTTTACAAGTCGAAGAATTGAATTTGAGATAACAAGCCATAACTGTTCTTGCTTGTTCTTTTTCTTTTCAGCGCATAATCGGCATTTTTGTCTCACATTGCTTCACAATTAGTATAATAAAACTGTTCTTGTAAGTTTTGATTTCTTATTTGTCTATCTTTTGCTCAGCCTTTTACCAGTCTTACCACACCTTTGAAAATAGCTTGGTTTAATGCAACGATGACAAACACTCAAATTTTGAATTATATCTGCCAGACATTTTATGATGAGAGTATTTTTTTAATAACAAAGATACGCACGTGAAGGTTACAATTTTAAAAAGTACTTAGACGGCGCACTTATTTTATCATTATAGACACCTAATTCAATTGCAGGTATTAATTTTACAGTGAATTTTTAAAATAAATAATTTTTTGCATGTGGCAAAAACACATTCTGGAATCATTAGGGGGGGGGGGGGGGTAATGCTATTTTTTCGCCTTTATCAAGTGTAGTGTTTCGAGTTAAGGCTTTAAATAGGCATCTTTGCCCCCTACGGAGCGCGCCCTTTGCCAAAGCGATAAATAACAAATCTACCACCTACAAGATTTCGGTTCGGACCCGGCCATCGTTCGCTACCATTGTCATTCGCACCTCTACAAAGTGGTGACCTGGGCCTGATCCTCGCATCTTCAACAACTGATGAATCGGCAACATGACCCCCCCCCCCCCCCCCACACACACCCAGATGGCCACGAGGTGACACACACATCCGCACGACCGCAGCGGATTCTCGGCCATAAGCGCTCGCTTCGCTCGGCTGTCAGCGTTTTACCGTGGAATCCATGTCCTCGCCCCTCTACAGGTTCAAATACAAAGTGATGCAAAAGTACATATTGATTTTACTTAGAAATTACCCACGTACATAATCATTTATAAAAGATAATAAAGCGAATAAAAATATTTCACACTTCCGGAAGGGAGGAAAATGGAAAGGAGAAAATTTAACCCAGAAAACTCTTTTTTCAACGCATAAAGAATAATTAAAGTGAGCTTTTTATAAGGGCTCTCAAATCGATTTTCATGATACTTAAGGTTGTTTTTTACTTTGTGGGGCATTTTTGATATTTGTTTTTTTTTTTTTTTTTTTTCAAATTATTTCTAGAGCGTAGAGAATGATATTATAAATTCATTAATATGCGAAGACATTTTCTAAAATAATTTAAGTTTATTAAATATTTTCTTTTCTGAAATGTGCTACTTTTTTCATGCGGCGGGTGGGGGATAAATAAGTAGCCTCGAAACGGTGTAAATATGATTTTAACTCTTCTTTTTTTTTTTTTTTACCTTTGATTTTCATGCATGTAGTGCGTATATTTTTGCACTTACTTATTATCGGTTAGATCTATTACAGAATAAGCAAGGACAAGCTACTTCTCTTATTTTTGTTACTGAATGGTTTTTCTTTTGTATGCACACTAAAACATTTCTCGTAAAATTAGTTTTAAACTAGAATTTGGGTTTCTGCGAAAAAAATCTACAAAATACCGTAAGCTTTCATCAACGCACTGATTTTTAAAGAAGAAACCACTTTAAAAATCAGTTCGTTTTATTCAACCACCCACGGTAAAACCTTTTATTACTGTTAAGTTTCAGGCATTTATTCGCTTATACGTGGAAAAGTTGTCTATTGCTAACACAAAATCTCATCGAAATCCAACAATTGTTTCATTCCCCAAATCGCTTTTAATATTCAACTTTTTTAGTTCATTTATTACAAAAGTAAATAAATAATGATAAGTTAATGGTATTTTTGTAAAGATGATGGCGGCAAAACTAAAGTTCGCTCAAATAGTTTCGGTCAAGACAGAATAGACTGACTAAAGAATTTTTTAAATAAATATTTACAATAGCTTATATGCAATATTCTTTCATTTTTTTTAGTAGTTTAGATCAGCATATAAGTTCATTTACTGAATTTTTTATTTGTCAATACCTTCATAAAAAATAAATCTGATTTGTTTCTTAATATATATATTTTTTTTGTTTTGTTTTCATTCTGTCGCGATTGAATTTTTTAAATCTGCACGTGCTATTCGATTTTAGTAGAAAACAGCTCGAAAACACTAAAACAAAAACCTCATTTATACGTTAATGCCAACATTGACATCATATAAGTGAAATGCATAAAAAAATACATTTCAATGTATAACTTTGTTATGTATTGAGCGTATGTAAAATAATAATAATAAATATTAAAAAAAACTATCTAATTTGAAGAAAATTAAAAGAATTTGATTTGACGTATATTAGCTTTTCTGATTTGCTATATCACGGCACTGATCTCATTTAGTTAATTTACAAAAGGGAAAAAAAAATTAACTGCAGTAGCGATGGGATTTAATTAGTGTTGTAACAGTTCGGCAGTCGACAAAAAATGCATGACTCTGGAATATGGGGAAATAAAGGTTATGTAATTTTCTTAATTTGATAAAATTGTTATTCAATTTCGATTTTAGTCTTGAGGGAGCAAAACTAGATTCAAGGTATTATTTCGGGTTTTTATAATTATAAGATGCCTTTAGGTTATAATAAAAATCATATTTATGTAAACTTCAAACATTGTCGCACTTTTAATTTGATAATCAGCTCACCGGTTCATATTTATTTATTTTATTACAACCGTCTTAATTTATTTAGGGGAATTAAAGTGACAATATTATCAGCAACTGTATGAGTGCGTAATTTGTTTTTTTCATAAAGTTATACATTAAAAATATTAAAACAAGTTTCTACGTTTATTCATGAAAATTGGTAAAAATTTACTGGATTGCAGTGCAAATTATAAGAAATAAATTTGTGACATGCTGCAATTGGAGTTTCCTTAAATTAGTCTCTTTACAACAATGTTATTTTCAAAAAAAAAAAAAAAAAAACTGTTTAGATACGTGAAAACAATAGACCACTCCCCTTTTTTTTCGTAGTAGCTAAGCCAATGACAGAAAAGTGAATATTTCAACGGGAAATTTTGAAAGAAGAAAGGGTTTGCTACGCAGCAAATATTGAATACAATATTGTTCGCATAACTTTGAAGTAGTTTGTTGTATGCTTTTTGTATTATATGTTTATGATGCTATTTTATGCAATGAAAATATGTATGCTTATAATGCTAAGAGGAACTGACAACCTAAATTCAAATACCGAAGGAGTTTCTGCTATCAGATGCAATTTATTTAAAAAAAAAATCTGAAGAAAGTTAATTGTTTGAAACGTTTAAAATACAGACAGAAACTTGAAACCATATTTAGCACTATGTGCACTGTTAGAAATTTCATCATGAAATTACGGTTAAATGACTGGCAGCAGGCCGTCCATCTAATTCACCGTTAAATTTACGGTTTCGAACATTTTTCTATCTTTACGGGACCTAACCATTTCCAATCATCTTGGTTAAAAAGCCATAAATACAAAAGTTTACGGTTTTATAACCATTTAAAAACGGCTTCAAAGCAAAATTTTTACCGTTTTTGAACCATTTCGAGGCGTAGAATCTGTAAAAGAAGCTTGCGGTAATCGAACACTAGGTGTATGGTATACCCACATTGCTCTCTAGCCATTCGGCCATCGACACCACGTGAAGCGGCCGTTTATTTATCAATAAATCTTCTTTTCCAACAGGCAAACTGCCTTAAAATTGAGATATTAGTTTTTGATTGGATCCAAAGTCATTTTAGTCTAAATTTACTGTATATTAACGAAAATCATTTTATTTGCTGCAAAAATAAAAATACAAACAAGCTTTAGCAGTTCAAATTATGTGTTCGCTCATTCGCAAACAGTCCGGTAATCCGATGTCTCCAATTTTTGATTTACGTGTTTCTATTTAGTAACCACTGCTTAAGCCACTTTTTTTTTCTTCTTTTTTTATATACACATGCAGATTTTAACTTATAAATCCGTATTCCTATTTTAAAACAACGTACGATCGGTAAGGTTTCGCAACCAAGATGGACGCCCGATTCTTATTGAGCGCTTGAAAGTTACGGTTAGTTAAACGTTCTTTAGGATAAACAGAGAATAAACGATTTTTTTCGCAATCAGCGGTTTGAGTACCAACTTTTTCATGGTTATTCAACTGTTGTAATTAAATATGGTAAAATAACAATCAAATAAATGGTTATTTTACTATTTTCTTACGGAAATTTTTAACAGTGTGCATTAAATTCAATCTTCACAATAACCATCATCCGGCTAATATGTTCTACTTTTGCATCAGTACGCATTTGCTTTTTTGCCACTTGGCTTTTACCTAGTTCAATAAGAGAGTTTTTTTTAAGTTTATTATTCTATCAGTCACAACTCTAAATGACTATTAAACGTTTCTATCAAAGTATAACAGACTCCAAATGAAGCCTGTTTGGAGTCCAACATACTAATTTTTCGGGAAATAATGGTCGATGCTATATTTTATTGTAAAAGAATTTTATGAACAATTTCACTGCATCAATATTTATTATATAAAACACAATTAAAATTACATGAATTTATATTACGCATATTTTAGGACCATTTATCTCTGATACAATGAATTCCGTAACGTATACATATTTTTGTTTTCTATAAATTTTAAACAAACAAACAAAAAAAAAAATAAATAAATCATCTACATGTAACTAAGTATGTGTTAACAACGAAAAATATTTAAACTGTGTTTAAAATTGCAGAAATTACAAGCATACATATGACTGTTACGAACCTTACATTATGTCCTAAATACTGTGAAATGTCCCTTCAGGAAAAAAACGTTATTGATATTTAACATTACATAATAAAGACATGCATTAAGTAAAGCAAATTGTGACGAAAATATTATCTGTAAAAAAAAAAAAAGTTTTTAACTTTCACAAAAAAATAAAGCAAAACCATCAATCAGAACCTCAGAAAAAAATATTACGCTTATTTCGACAGAATACGTTCGTAAAAACAGTATAATTGCTCAAATACGTTTTCTTAATCGAAATACTTTTGCTAAGAGAAAATAGTTCTTACTTTTTTATCGCTCTTACTTTCACATTTTTTTTGTTTCCTACTTTTTTGTGTATGTTTGTTTCTGCTTCATCTCTTGCCTTTTACTGATGAAGTGATTGTTAACCGAAATTACTCTTTGACGGATTATTCGACAAATATTTGATTGTTAAAATAAAAGTTTTTTACACTGCTTTCCCTTTGAATACAAAATAAAGGAACAACGTTAAAAAAAGTGATTTGAAATACATTTTACATTCGAATAAAATCTATTAAATGTCTTAACGTACGTTTCCTAAGAGGCGTCAGACGCTCGCGGTATACTGCTTACTATGAAATCTAATGCAATCCTTAGAAGCCTTTGCCTTAAGCAATTGTCTTAGAAGCGTCACTGCGTGCACAGCGGCTGGCGGCGGAAGGAGCCGCGCGGCTAGACTGCTCTTCGCACAGTACTGACGCGGACGCTCGCGTGTAAAATGACTTCCGAACTGGTGTCTTCAAATGTTGACGATGAAAAACTAGTATTTGAGCATTTTGACGCTAAAGCTACACTAGAACCTTAATAAGAAACCTTAAAAATTACCAAGAACAGGTGAAGTTATTAATATTTGGCAATTATGAAAAACATTATAATTAAACAGGCCCAAAGAAGTCGCCAATAATGATGAAACTTGTTTTTAATTTAGTATTTATAAGTTAATTATTAAATACTTTATGTAGTACTGATACAATCCTATTTATAAGTGTATTATATTCCCCTCTTTAATGTTATTCCGCCCCCCAGGGGGGTTAATATGTTGAGAATCGCTGCTCTAAAATATACTTATGTAACCAAAATACTATTCTTTGCGTAAAGTTACAGCCAGTTTTTCTTCAAGGGTGATAGGGTACTGATGTCTGTTTGAAGAATGTGTTCTAATATTCCAAAATCTTTATAAATCCAAAACATAAACTGCGCGACATTTAGCCTAAAAAAATCCCGGAACGTTTTGTCATCCTGTTGTAAATGCGGATTCATAAGTTTTTTAAAGAAACCTTCATCTTTCCTTCTTTTAAATAATATATAGACTTCAGCATTACCCTCAAGCAACATTTGTTCCCAATAGAATTTCTTCATTTTCAATTTCTTCAAGCATTAATAGGCGTAATATATCACGGTCACTCATTTTAAAAACATTTCACTCTGAAGGGCAGCACACAACTGACGCTTCAGAAGAAACAGTCAAGTACGCGTCAGCGGTGCGCGGCTGACCGCCTCGCTACACTGTACTAATTTTTGTTGTTATTGAACATCATTTTTGGTGTTATAGCACAACATTTTTGGTGTTTGGTTGTTGTAAATTTGAAAATTATTCCTTTTTTGATATATTTTAAATTCTCTAAAAATCTACAGACAGCAGAATGTTTTTTTAGCATATGATTTTCTTTAACTCATCTACGCATCAAACATTCATCACGATTGCTCATTTATCCGATTTTTACAGAAATGAACAATCTCAATGAAATTTCGATTCACGACGGAGTTAATAAATGCCATGTGCTAAGAAACGTCTATATAGACAATTACATTAAAAAAATTAACGTACATCAAAAATGAATAATTTTCAACTTTACACCAACTGAATACAAAAATCGTCTTCAGTAACTGCAGTTAAACGCAAAATTGTTGTACGAGCATTTTATAGAGATTATTTGAGTGTTTTACAAGAAGAGTTTTAAATACATTGCACATCAGTTTGTATTGCAAAATTAATATTTGGCTTTGTTACCGTAAATGGTGAAAAGCATTACATATTTTTTTTAAAATCTGAATAAAGGTTAAAACTGAAAAAAAAAGTACATCTAACTGCAATATTTAAATAAAGATGGAATTTGAAAATAAAGCCTTAAAGGAGAGACATTAGCGGAAAATATTAGTCGTTTTATTCCGAGGGAAAAAAAACAAATTAATCAGATGTCTAGAATATAGCCAAATAAATTTCAGAAATAAAGAAAACATAAATAAATGGGTGCTTATTAACAAACTTAAGAATGATTAAAATTTATAGCTCTTTTTCGGTTTGAAAGAAATTTATGAAAGCATTAAGGAAAAAACACATGGATGAATTCTAAATTTGATTAATTGTCATACTAAGATAAATGATATTATAAAAAAACTCCCCCTCTCCATTTAAAAAAGAAACCTAACTGTATAAAGCAAAAAGTTTTAAAAATATGTATGAAGGAATAAACAAACATTTAAGGAGGGAAAGTAAGATGTTTTAAAGGAATCTTAAGTGATAAAAAATAAAAGATTTTCTTAATGACCTAACTAAGGGCTGTGGGTGTGGGAGCATTAAGCATTTACGATCACGTTTTAATTGCCCATAAAAATCTTACGAAGAGCTGAGAAAAAGCATTATGGGTGTCCTTCTTAAGGTTTTAAGAAAAATCTGGGATGAAAAAACAGACCACATTTAATGTACTTTTTATTTTTCCTGCTTATGAAATTCAGCCGTGGAATTTTGATTGCTATTATTAATGAAGTGCAACTTCTTTGCTACTAAAGTTTCCATCGGATTACTTCAGTGGTAGAAAACAAACTTATCAACAATGAAACCATTGTTTTTATTATGCAAAGGGTGTTGCAAATGCTTTTAGAAAAAAAACAATTATAAAATTTTACCCATTTGCAGTTGTTATTAGTTTGACTCCATTTGGGTATTTATGAGTGAACATTGACTAAATGTTTGGTTATTATCAAGTACAAAACTATAGTGCGTTATGAAATGATTCAGTATGCTATTAAAAAGCCTTAATTAAGCTAATTATTCTTTAAAGGAAAGTACTTAATTTTTTAATGAGATTTACTTTGCATAATTCTAGCTCCCATACTGTATTGGCTTTACAGAAGTACCATGTTTTTACTTTATGTGTATCAGACAGGATCAAAATTTCTGAAGGTATTTTGTTCCTTCGACTGAAGTAATTAGGATGAAACTCTTTGTTTATTCCGAAACTCTTGGACGAATTCACACACTGGTTAACTTTCAACCAATAAATAGTTTTTGTTTGTTTAAAATATGTTCATATATTCTTTCATGCATTTTCATGTGATCTAATGTAATGCATTAGTAATTTAGAATATTTGACAGGTTTGCCTTGTTATTAACGTGTTTTGCTAATGTTTCATGTTTTTTTTTTTAATTAAAGAGTTATAGTATGTATTTCATCTGTTAAAATACTACTAATAGAGGCCGGTGTCCATAGGTCACGAAAGCTCGAAAATTGACGAATTTGGAAATCGGTCACGAAATTAACGAACAAGTCACGAAAATACGAATACGTCACAAAAAATTTCCATCCATTGGACTCCAATAGTCTACCAATTGTATCGAAAGATCTCGTAATCCGACATATCAAAATTGATTTTTAAAATTTAATTGACATGTTTTGAAAAAATGCGTGAATTAAACTTGTTACGCATTTAAAACACACGTATACGCTTTTGAGACACAAAATATTCCTTTCTTTTTCGGTACTATAGTTTTACATATCGTTCAGTACTTTTTGTAAAATTCACCAAATTATGCAAATACTTTTAATTTTGCGCACAAACGGACTTTATATACTACCTACCTTTATTCAGTTAGTTACTTTTAATCCAAAATTTTCATACATAAAGGAAGTTAAGGTAAATTTCTGATCGTTGAGATTAAGCTCTCGTCTTAATAACTGCTTTATACTATGGCATTTATCTCAGTTGTCCTGATTTTGTTACAAAAAATAGTGAGTTGTCTTCAAACAGCTCTCCTTTTCTAGTAATCTCTGAGCTGTATATTTTTATAAGTTTTCGTTATGAATTGTGCAGTAGACGTTGGAATCAAGTCGTTGAAGTGATAAAGGCAAAAAAAAAAAGTAAATGTGAAATACTGTTTTAAAAATTCATGAAACACGTGTTTAGAACAGTTTTTGTGTTCACAAAAGAAAGCATTTTTAGATGCGAGCCATTAGAATGATTAAAGCGTTTACTTTTAATACAAATATTGCAGCTGAAGCATCTCAACACTAATTAAAAAACAGAAACTCTCTTTATACCTCATATTTTTACGTACGGTATGTTTTAAAATACGTTTAAAATATGTTTCTTCGAACATTTTTGTACAATTTGATAATCGGGGGAAATGAACTAATCTGAGTTCAGCAACGCTAATGTTGATTGTCACGCACAAAAATAATTAAACTTCGACCTCTTAAAACCGTTTTGAAATTTTCACGAATTTGATATTCCGTTAAAGAAGACGGTATGAAATGTTAATGAAGAGTTTCGAAAACTGCCATAAAATGACTTGCCTCATCAACTTTTTATGAAAGCCATTAATTTTCTTCTAATTGTGCTAATGAAAATGGAATTATGAAACACAAATTCAATTTTGATGCTTATAAGACAATGAAGAAAAGAGATCATGCAGTAGAACTGGAATTTGCTCTATTCTCTTCCTAACTCTACTACTTCCTAATTAACACGTATTTTCTTTTCCGATACTCATCTGTTTATTTTGCTTTTTAAAACTTCTTTGCCACTTAAAGTGGCTACATTAATATCGGTAATTTAATGACAGCAAGGGTTTTCCAATATTGCATTTTGAAGCTTTTTAAATATCGATAAATCTATCAATTGTTTATATACAAGAAACGAGAAAAAGAAATGAGAGTTCCATGAAATAAGAAAAAGAAATAGCGATAAAAAACCAAACATATGTTTTGATTCTTTAAATAGCTTTATTTTCAATGCAAATATGTCATTTTTCCTTGTAGTGCGTAATGTTTTCAGTGGTGTACCTAGCGGGTGGCTGGGGAGGCGTCCGCCAGGGACGTATCATAGAGACATTCGACAGGATTTTTGAAAAAAAATCCTAATTTTGGAGTAAAATATTTTATCGATTATATTAGTTAAAAAATGTTTTAAAAACTTGAATGAGAAAAAAAAAATAACAAGCGTGAAGGGAAAAAAATCCTAGTTCTGAAAAAAGAGAAATTTTGGGTCTGTTTCGTATTCAGTCAGAATCTTTTACACACCAGTGGCAGGCAGAAGAGGGTGACTTTTTCATTTTAACTCTTGATATGGAAAAAAATATGGAAAACCTACACACGTATTTTTTAAACAAGGAAAATACCCATTGTTTATTGTGAGAGTTAAAAGGGCGTAACACATTAGTCTTAATGTAAGGCATCTGCAGATAAATTTACTCTGATAAAAGACATGTTTTTCTTGTTGACAGCGGATTGTAAAAACAATCTCACATTGCATGAAATCCTAAGAAATAGATTTACAGAAAATGGACATGCAGCACTGGGCAGGCGGCACCCACTGTGCCCGCACTTGCAGTTGAGCGGAATTGGGCTTTAATGAGGATGGATGATTTTCTATGAAATGGTGCGGGTATAGGGGCGCGCAAATTTCTAAATTGCCGGGGGTGCTTGACACCCAAGGTACGCCACTGAATGTTTTGTAACATTTTATAGTAAGGGAAATCTTTCACATTTTATTAAAATAAATTTCTCGCGCCGTGTTTCCAACTGGTTGTTCAATATTCACTTCTTTTAATGTATTAAAAAACATGTTGTGATACATTGTTCTGTCAGCTTAGCTGTCACATTGAAAAGGAATAATTAAATAGTAATAGGTTGAAATATGGGCATGAGAAAAGTGAAATTTTTAAAATCTATTCACACATATTATAGATTTATTTCATGTTTCAATGTCTTTTCTTTTTAATTTTAACTTTCAAAAATGTTTTTTCCACCCATTCATTGTGCTGCATTCACTGCTGTTAATTTAGTTCAATAATGTAAAACTACATTAATATAACTAATATGATTGGTGCACATATACTACTACTCACATAACTAAATGTACCACGTGAACTAAGTAATCAAATTAAGTAAATAAAGCTTACCTTTATTTGTCAGTTTAACGCTTTATTAGGGTATTTTCATGTAATCCCACGCATTGGGAAATATTTCTTTTAATAGGTCAAAATTGTTATGTATAGTAGTAACATCAATCGAGGGAAGTTTTTTTATACCTCTTAGAAAAGTAGAAATAAAAAATGTAAATAAAAAGAAATAATACGAGTAAATAAAATATTTAGGTTAACAGCATAGCTTTGTAACGATAAGGCTAGGACCAGCCTAGCTGGGCCCTGAGCCTGTTGCTGGTCGTCACTTTTGTATTTGTATTTGTATTTGTATAATCCTTAAAATAGTTTTTCTACTAAAGATATTTATTACTCATTTCATACTGATTTCAAATACTTTTTTTTGTTTCAATTACTTAATTTAAAAAAAAAATCAAAAATGTGTTCGAATCAGTTGTAGAATTTTGTGTGCAGGGAAAAGCAACAACGTAATTTTAAACTTCTCTTAAATAATAGTCTCTATCATTACAATTAAAAATTGAGGCAATATTTTACTAACACTTTAAAATCATCAGGATTGTAGTATGCGTTTAGAAAACAATAATATTTCCTTTTTATGTTTGGGAAACCATTAATTAAACAAAACGCATTGTCGTGTTTGTAAAATGGCTGAAAATCTAGTTAAAAATATTGTATGGAGAAAAAATGAGTGACATAATTTTCATTCTTTACTCAGCAAGATATAATTTATTTAGACAAAATTTATTTCACTTCAAGCTCTTTAAATAATTTAAATTCATTTATTTACTGTTCTTGTATTCAGTATTATTAATTGTATTAATAATTATTTATTACTATACATAATTGCCCAACACCTATACTTGACTGTTCGATTTAGATTGTTTTTTGTTTTCAAGTGCTTAATGTTTCGTGTCATAAACGTTGTGTGTAATTAAGAATGAATTTCGCTTTGAATTATTTTTAAAGTATTTTTACAGCTTTAACAGTTTACACAAACAATAACAAGAAATTTAATATATTTAATTTAACACATTTAAAATTGTAACTGAAAGAAAATATTCTAAAGTGGAAATTACCTTTTCCTAATTGTTAAAATTAAAGTCAAACCGTAATGTGACTTTCTAGGTATAATGGAGTTGATAAACATCAAATTATCAAAGTATTTTGTGTTGAAAACAGTTTAGCAAATTTCTGCTAAAAAATAAATATTATAATTGATAATTTTGGTACTTCTATTTAAATTATCAACGTCGACTATTTTGTTTCCATGATTTGAGAAGGTCTGGAAAAATGGGAACAATATGTTTCCAGGCCTCTGGTGCACTTATTTTGTAATATTAATTCAAAACAATGTTGAAAATGATACATTGTGGAACTAAGGAATGAATAATTCAGAGTTAAGGATACAGACAAATTAATATTTTATTTTTTAATTTATTCATACCACATTATTGTCTCATGTGTTAATAAACTATGAAAAGACAAAAGGCTCTAATTGAAATTTGGAAATCAGTTCCCCAATTATGGGTAAACAGTTCGTTTACTGATTATATTTGGGTAAAATTAACTACCCAGCTGTGCGTGGATATCTAAAGTAAACATGAACGTTGAGAAAGTGCTCTGGGAAATTTTAAACTCAAAATTTATGTGCATGGATATCCAAAGTAAGCATGTAGGTAGAGACTTCGTAACTTCGCGGTTACATTTTGATTTAATTTTTTCAAAAGATATATAAACTTCTGTGTTAAACTTATCGTCGTTTTTTTCTGTGCAATGTTTCTTATTTCATTGCCATCATAGCATTTTAGCTTCATTAACGAATTTTATTCAGCGTTGAATGAAATATTTTTATTCATTCATCTTTTTATAAGCATTTTATGAACAAAAACTGAAAATTCGTGTGAATAGCGGTGTCCTTACGTGAAGTTCATAATTTTCTTTTGCAATAAAAACACACTGTGACACGAATAACAAAATATCCATAATTATTATTGTTAAAATGTTTGCAGCAAAAGAACACAACATTACTCAAGTGAAAACAAAACAATATGAACACCCTTTCACTTGAGCTGAATTTTAATGCACGCGAGAATTGCGAATGGTGAGGAGTAATTCATAATATTCTGTGACAATCCTCGAAAGATATCTTTTATATTCGCGAGATGACAACATACTTAATGGAGTAGAGGTAAGAATTCGCAAAGAAAAACTGAAGACCAATGTAATTTCTAACGTGTTATCTACGTCGAAATGTATTGCTTATAGTTTGAAAGACAGCGTAAATTCTATGTGAAATATAGAACGCTGGAAAGTATAGATTGTAGACTGAAGAAACTCAATTTATGACTGTCTGGGTATTTTTGGAGGAACTACAAGAAGAAATTGCAGTTTTTTTGAAACATTTTGTATGACAAACTTTTAGACCGTTTTTCCTGCCACGTATATTTTTACAAATTTTTATAGGCAACTAAAGTCGTTACATTTAATGCATTCGAATAGACAGTGAGAAAGAGAGCTGTAAAATGTAGTAGAAAGGTAGATTACGAAAGGCTCTAAAATTTCAACCATAAATTTGTAATGTTTTCGTGTCGGTGTGTGAAATGTTATAATGAACCGAACGACAATTAGGTACGAGAATAGGAGGTCGGTGAATTTCTCCATTCTCGTTCGTATAGTAATAGGATTTAAGCGCTAAAAGTAATTTCCCGTTAGGATTAAAAAAATGTTTCCCGTCAAAATCAAAATATGGATTATTTTCTTAGTCTTATTAAGTTAGTGACTTTAAACAAACTGATCACATCCAACGGCTCATATGTTATAAAATATCAGGCGTAAGGTAGCTTGGGGTTGCTTTTTTAATTTCAATTAGTGTTCGGCAACTAATCGTCAAAACGTAGTTAACTACCAACTACTAACTACTCTAAACAAAACTAGTTGCAACTAGTAGTTAGCTACTTTTTTTTTAGACTAGTTGTAACTAGTAGTTAACTGTTCTCCAAAAGTAGTTAACTATTAGTTAACTACTTTTAAGTATAATTCACTTGAATTGCCATTTTTAAGTTTGTTATTAAATATTTAATCCTAATAATTCAACTCAATGTTATTTTTATCGTAGTAGCCTTCCGTGGTACCATGCCACAGGTCCGGGGTTCGATTCCCGGGCTGGACAGGGTCGACTCAGCCCTTCATCCGTGCAGTGGGGTTGATAAATTGAGGAATAAGCATGCTTGGGAACTAAATCCTGGGGGTTCCGCGTCAGGCTGACCACTTGACCGAAACTTCTGCTTCTGCACCCCAGGGCCCTCGGTCTCAAAAACTGGGGTGGGTACAGTAGGCCATGGCACCCAAAAGGGCTGGCGCACCACTGAGTTTTAGTTTAGTATTATTTTTAATCATTAAAACAATTTTAAAGAAATTCCCGTAAAGCATTCAAAGATCGAATATTTTCAAATAACACTGAACAATTAATATATAAAAGGATTATGAATAAAGACAAAACCATTTCTCTAAATTTAAACTTTTATTTAAATATGTATTTGTTTAATAAATTTAATAATTTACGTTTTTAAGAAATAACAATTTTTCAGCAGTTGTAAAATGAAGGCGTTTACCCTTAATATGAAAATTCTCCGTCTGCCCAACCTCCATTCATTAACAAAATATCTTTGTCACGCGCATGCTGTAGAATTTAGATTATATTCTTTCAAATTGTGTTGCGGATTTTTTTTTATTTAAAAATGACTAAAAATATAGTATTTTTTTTATTTAAATCAGATTTTTTGGATTTTTTTTAAAGCAAAATATGTATGCGCACACAAATACAGTAACACATTCAGTTAATTATTTATGTCTTCAAAGAATTTTAAGATATTTCAGTTGAAGTAATTATTTATTACTAGTTCAAAATTAATTATTAATTAATTGCATTATACAAAAAATGTATGCTTAAAGCAGAGAACAACAAGAAACAGAGGAGAAAGCTTATATTTCTGGACAAAATGTATTATAATTTCTTGAATATATACAAATAAGTTGACTGGACTATTATAATTTTTTGAGTATGTACAAATTTCTTGAATATATAAATAGAGATGGCAAATATCACATAAAATTTTTACTACAGCTTAACGATTTTTACTATTTAGATGTTTGATCAAGAATACCAGTTTTGATGCCTTATCAGCCCCCAATCTGTTTCTTAATTTTTAGTGCACTATTCCAAATGTAGAAAAAAATTCTTTCCAAAGGTGATGTTGATGCTTTTGCTGTAGTCAGCATGTTCAAAAACTTAATGTTCTCTGATAAAATGTTATTCTTTGACCCCTTAACGAAGCTATTCCACCTTTCCCTAGAGGACCAGATGCATTCAGGCTACCATATAGTGAGTTCAAATTCTAATGAATTGCTTGAACCCAGAATATATTAAAATATATAATAAAAAATATCTATATTTTAATAATTTGGAAGAAGCTGATATAAATAAGTTTTTTATCATAAAAATCAGTATTTTCTTCAAAAATATCATAGAAATCAGTATTTTTTCTTTCTTTTTGTGTTTTATGGTATCCCAAACGTATGCATGGTACTGGAGCAGAGGTAAAGATTCCCATAATGAAGATTTGGCGTTTGAATGAAACTTCAGAATGTGCTGGTGCGGGCGCTATTTATTGATTTACTATATTAGAAAGCTTTTTCTAATTTACGTAAATACTGCAATAAATATTGTGATTTTTTATGAGTACTTTTTGTTTGTATAACATAATATAAGAAATACATTTGTGTGAGTAATATTCATGAGAAAAAAAAATAATTTAATGTTTAAAAAAATGGTTATATTTTTCAAAAAATAGATTTTTTTTTTTATTAAAGTAGTTGGAATTTTTAAAGTAGTTGTAACTAGTAATTGGGAAAAAAGTAGTTTAACTAGTAGTTAACTAGTTCAAAACAAAAGTTGTTGCAACTAGTAGTTAACTACTAGTTAACTAGTAGTTGCCACTAGTAGTTAACTACTGCCGAACACTAATTTCAATTAAGCTTTCAAGTGAAATTATTAAATTTCGGATGAAATTATTCTTTCTATTTTGTTCTCTATTAATAGCCAATATTGCGATATCTTTATTATACTAGTTTAGTAATATGATGAGGGCATTTACAAGACTAATTTTTGGTCAGTTGTAGCACACACAGCACAGTGTAGTAAAATATGCAAATATCAATATTAATGTAGTTTAAAAATATCTACGATACCATGATACTTGTCACTTAACTATTTAGCATATTTTTTGCCATAACTACACTCTAAAAACAGTACCGCTTATTTAAGAGTTACAAACACATTGTACCCTTTATTTTCATCATTTAAGAGGCACGCCGCTTGTGTACCTTTTAAAAACAACAGGCACCCTTGAAATCAAAGGCACCAAAACGATTTATCACATATTAAGAGGTACAAAATGTGTTTCCCGCGCTTTTGTGCCTCTGAAGAAACGACGGATATTTTCAGTGGTACATTTGGGCGGAAGAAACTCGGCCCACGCATGCGCACAGAGATAGACTAAAGTACAGTGAAACAATAACATTCTATTAATCATGATTTCCGTTGTAAATTTTCTTAAGCGGTTATCACACGACAGGAATTACAGGCAAACTCAACCGTAATAGGAATCGTCAACTCTATCGGAAACTGATTTTTCTACTAATTTCCCCATAAGTTTCCTCAAAATGCTCGTGTGCTATATCAACTCACGGTTGCTCGAATTAGAAGCAATTCGTTATCTGTGCAAGAAAAAAATTGCTTTTAGAATGTTTAATTTAAGGCAAATCAAGAAAGGACCAATTATGGCGCTGGGATTTCATGACGTCAAATCAACTTTCCAGTAAACATGGCGGTGAAGGATTTGAAGAGTGGAGATCGAAGGATAAATGTTAAAACGAGAGTGAGATATCGAAATTAGATTTTTTTGGTTTAAATTTGTGAAATCATTCAGAAAAACATTTGTAAGATGTAAAGTCGCTACTTTACTAGTGCAGGACATTGCAAAGACTGTCTTATGAGGAAATCGCTACCAAAATGCAATTGCGTTTCAGGTCATAAATTTAGACACATTATGACCACCGTTCTTTGTCTTTTTTGTTTTTTGTTCATTTATATATCATGGAAAACCATTCAATAGAGCGTTCAGCAATAATAGTCTAGGCATCATATGTTATTTTCCATTTTTGATGATCTTTTAACTAATTCCTCTTATTTTATTTTAATTAAATTTAAACTGCAGCCCTATTTTATGATTCGTTAGAATTCGAAGTTTCATATTCAGTAAGTTGTGCACACCTAGCAAAAATTTCCGTCCGTGACGCTCCTGCTTATGTACCACAACAGTTTTATACAACTTTAAATGAACAGTTAGAGTCACAGTAAGAAAAAGAAATATTAATTAGATTGATATTAGAGGAGACACAGAATACCAAATAATAATATTTTACCAATTTATATTCCATAATCAATAGGGTCACTACGTGGGACGGTGGAGGGGCCAGGCCACCCCGGGTGACACCCAAAATGAGATATAGAGTTTTAGAAAAATACATGAACTTGAACTATACAATTTTAAGGGCGCTATTTTAAGGTATCATAACTGAAAATAAATCTAGTTTAGTGAAAGTTATCCCAAATAAATAAAATGAAATTCCTAAAGTGTTTTTTTTTATGCACCTCTGAAAATAATATAAACTACAAGTTTATACAATGCAACAACGTTTCCTTCTTTTTCTTCTTCTTTTTTTTTTTTGGGGGGGGGGGGTGGCACCAAAAATTATCGCCCCCGGGTGACACTTATGCTAGGAACGCCATTGCTTTTTACACAATTCCATTAAAATTAAAGATCTTGTGATGAATAAACTCATAGCATATAATTTGATAGTAAAACTCGCAAAATATGGTGCAACGTTTTAACAAAACTTTTTCAGATTTCATGTGAATGTATTGCATTATAATATAACAACAATTTGTGATCACAATTTTCTGAAATATTTAAGCAGGCAGAGCCGCCTCGAACTTATATTTTGGGGACGGGAAGGTGATTTTTAACTATATAGTTGTCAGTCAAAAATGAAAAACTATTGTTATACCAAATCTTCAAATTTACTATGGTCTGTCAGAATTTGCGGAATAAGAACAATTTTTGGGAGGTCACAGTAACTTTCCGTAACTTTGCATTCAGGGGTGCCCCTGAATGCAGAAACCTACTTGTTTGAACGAAATATCAAGTATAAAAACTAAACAAATCTCCAACACGAGGATACAGATTATAAAATGGTAGCCCGTTATGAGCAATCGTCCGAGAAACCGGGTGCAAACCTGTAGGAAACTCCGGATCGAAAATTTCCTCCTGAGGTTGCCGATAGAACGAGGTGGAAGTAACGTTTGCTTAAAAATTCCTGTCGTGTGATATCCCCTTAACGCTGTGCGTTTGTCTTACCGTTTTTAAAGTTACGTATAAGAGTGCGAAAACAGCCTTTTCACTATCAAAAATGATCGATTTCATAAACACGAGATTTCTTTAAAATAAAATTTAATAGTAGTATATTTTGGGAATTACGTCATGGACAGGCCAGAAAGAAATACTGACTGTTGACATTAGAACTGTTGTATTCTGAACTTGCTTCCTCATCGTCCCAGCAGTGTACGTGCAGTTAAGTGCTTTTAACAAAATGCTTAAAATGTCTTTATATCAATCTCCCATTAAATATTGTGTCTGCAAATCTGTGTTTTCCTGAGAGATAAGAACTTGTGACACAACACATTAAAAACACGTAGAAAGATGGTAAGTAAACCCTTTTCATATGAAGTATATTATATGTTTTATTATTTGATTTTTAAAAAAAGGCTTTTCAAGGCGAGGTAAAATTGGAATTACTAATAATGTAAAGATATGAATGATAAGCTATGCAATGTAAATTTAAATGTAAACTATATCTAAGTTTAATTGAGGACATAATTATTCATTAAGATAAAATATGTACTAAGAACTTATCAAGATAGTGTTTAGGAGGATTCCTAAAATGTTAACGTTTTTTCCACTGTTTTGTATGTTTATATATATGTTATGAATGTTAATAATTTGTTGAATACTTTATTTTTAAATGGAAATGTAACTTATCATGTATGATTAGTCTATCACTTTCATGTTGAATTTTTTTTTAAGAAACACAATTTATCAAATGCTGTTTTTGAGAATAAAGTGAGGGAATTTAGAGATTTATTTTTTAAATTAGCCAAAAAGTTTTATAATTTAAAAAGTACATTTTCTTTTAAATACAAATTTTAATTTTTATCTTAATCTTAACCATTACATAGGCTGATTTACTGTATAGTTTTAAATAATTTTGTTTAATGTGTTTAATACACTGGTGATATTTTTGATTCACTTTTTTTTTTGCTGCTACAAAGTAGGGCAAAGAGGGGACTAATGAGACAATATATTTCTAATGTCAACTAAAAATGAACTAGACGAATTTGTCTGAAATTGTTTTATGAACATAAAAAGAGAAAAATTGGCTTTTTAAAAAGATATAACTAGAAGAGGTCAAGGCCGTAGGCAGAATTTTTTTTTCGGGGGGGGGGGGGCTGACTTTGAAATGCTTATGTTGAGGACTAAGGCTCGACCGATTTATCGGCGCCGATTGTTCTACAGAGTTGCCATCGGCGATCGGCATCGGCAGTAGATGTTAACTTCAGAAAAACATCGGCCCATCGGCCGTGAAAAACATCTAAAAGCCGATGCAAGGCCGATGGTTTTTCGCAGGGACAACTTTCCAGAAAACATTCTGTGTTAAACTTTCTTTTTCCTCCATAGCTAGATTTCTATTTCCATACAATATCAGGCAGCACATCAGTTAAAAAGCACAAAAATAATTTCATTGTACGAAGTATTTAACAGAAAATTCGGAAAAATAGTTTAAGCGATCGCTGCCCGAAAAGCTTCATTATTAAAATTATTTCTCTTTGAACAGAATGTTTGTGAGATAGAACAAGTTAAAGTAAAAGTAACAGAGGCTATTATGAGTGCTATTTGTTTTTCGCACTTAGGTTAGTTGACTTATTTTTGTCCGTTTTTCGTTTAATAATGACTTCGTGCATTAGACATCATTTTGCAATAATCTTATACCATCTGCTTTAGTTAGCCATGTTTCTTATTAGTCCGACATTGTAAACAATATACAAAGTCAACTCAAACAAAGTACGATAATAATTTTAATTTTTACCTGTGTAAACTTTTTTTCTTTTAGAGTTTTTTTTTTGCTTCGATGCCACGTGTTACAATCTCGTTGCATCTGCTTTTAGTGTGCGGTTATTCTCATTATTTTATTTTTAGTTTACAACCTAGAACAGACTGATCAAAAATAAGAAACAGTTTTCTAGTATAAATGTTAATTGCTCTAAATTTTATGTGTCCAAGTTCGACTTGCAATTTTCAAAAATTGAATTCTCAAAATGCGAGTTCGCGCAACAGTATTTAATAGCATCTTAATAAAAATGCTAAAATTTCTTTATATCCAAAGATTGATCAGTGAATATTTCAAAATACATCTTAATTTTTTTTATACGATAATTATTTTAAAATTTTCCCGTGTAAACTGCGTTCTTTTAGGGGGTTTTTTTTTTTGGCTTCTTCGATGCCACGGGTCAGACAGTTCACAGTTTTTTTGCTATTGTACAACAATCTTGTTGCATCTGCTTTCAGTTTAGAATATTTCTTGTTATTTTATTATGAGATACAACATAAAACATATTGATAAAAAATATGAATCAGTTTTTCAGTATAAATGATTATTGATCGAAATTTGTGTCCAAGTTCGACTTTAAATTTTCAAAAAGTTAAATCTTAAAAAACAAGTTCGCTCGACAGGGTAGAATAATATCTTAATAAAAATGCTACGATTTCTTTATTTTCAAAAATTGAAAATGTATATACGTATATATATATATTTTTTTCAAAATATATCTAATTTTTAAAATCGATCACGTGTTTTTTCAGAAGATTATTTGTCAACTGATGGGGCTCAAAATATTTTTCACGGTACAAAATTTCGATTTATTTCGGTGAGCTTACATTGTGCTCACAAAAATATCTCAATTATTTCAGTGTAAATTTTCAATTCACAAGAAAAAAGCTAGTAAGATTTGTTCTTAAGATCCCCCCCCCCCCCATCATTCATTTGTAATGACAAAAAATCTCACGTCTATGTTTTTAAGTAATATTCAGTATTTCTTGGTCATGAACAGGGAGGAGTGGGGGACGTTACTGCGAGCGAAACTTTTTAATATTTTATTTTTATTTTATAAAATAAGCTATTTTTATTAATCCGGGGGGGGGGGGGATCACAATTTTGTTAAAGATACAAACCCACATCATTTGTTAGTCTGTATTATAACATCTGCATTCCTCAACACGAAACAAAAAAATAAAGGCAGCGGCACTTGGTATTTGCAGGTGTTATAAAGAGAAAATGTTAAAGGAAAGGGAAGGAGAACCTAGCGGATCCAATAGTGTTGAGTTTTTTTGCAAAGATAAGAAAAAAGCAGTTTAGAGTGGTGCAAGGAGCACAAAAACTGAACCTCTCATCAGTGGAGTCATGTCCTTTTTACGTATGCGAGTCGTTTCAGTGCCACACGCGATTCTGGATGGCAGTTGATTTGGAGAGAGGTCGGGACACGGTTTCATCTCAGTATCTCAGTAACATGGTGGAAAGAGACCGTTGCGGTGGTCCTAAGTTCTCTTCTGGGGATGCATTATGTTGAACGGGTGGACTGAGTTCCACATTTTCGTCAGAGGTTCTGTAACAAGAGATCGCTATTGTCAGGAGGTACTCCTTTCCGATCTGCGTCTGTCCAGAGGAGCCATTGAACCAGACTTTATTTTTGCCAACCTCCGCCAACCTTTCTGACAGCTGTACCTGTCGTTCGGAAGTCTTTCCAAGCGGGAAACGACGCTTTTGTTGATCCCGAACTCTTCAGCTACACTGGTCACACTGCGGCCCTCCTCCAACTTTCCGATCATTCTTCCACGTGTGAAGTCGTCCAGATGATATCTTCCAGCCATACTTCACGAAAAAACTCACTTGCACCTACAGCGAATGTCTTAATTGCATTTTACATTCTTCCTTTTATTGTACTCTTAGGTGCGCGCCAACAGCACGCATTGCCTCTGACACTTTGTTCCTGGTATTTGCATCCGCATGACCTTTCTACTGAATTGTATGTTCATTTTACTAATTGCAAGAACTCTTTTTCTGCAATTTCATAGCTATCTGCTAAAAATTTACGTTGTTGGTTAAGTTTTGCACACCAGTGTAGATAGGCGAGATTGGGGGCTAATGGGACAAGTGCAGTGGTATGAAAATGTATTTTTATGGATGACAATGCGTGCCCACATCGGACACAATCTGTTCAGCAGCTACTGGAAAGTGAAGATATCAGTAGAATTGATTGACCAGCGTATTCCCCTGATTTAAATCCTATTGAACATGTGTGGGATGCAATTATTTTTTGAACTTAGTCTTTTTCCGGTGTTATTTTTAATTTCTAACTTGGGTTTTTCACATTATTTTTTTTTTATTTCAAGAGTTGAAGCACTCGTGCTGCCGTCTAGTGAGAGAAAAATTATTTTTTTGGACATAGAATATTTTACTTCATGAAAGTGAAATTAATTTAATTTTAAGTTGATGGTCCCACCACTATCCCGATGTGACTTTTAATCACACCCCATCAACTATTTTGTACTCGTTCATTTAATTTGGTCGTTTCAAAACAATTGTAAATATTCAAGCAATTACACATAACGGAAAAAATTGACCCTAGAAGTGGAAAAAATATAAAAGTATCATGCAGTGAGACTTCACTTCTACAGTCAATTTGTTTTTTAGAATACATAACCACATAATTTAGACTGCATTAGATGAATAATTCATTAAAAAAAATATTGTATCATTGAATTCAAAATAATCTGCAAAACAAGAGAACGTTTCATAGACTCTAGCTGTTGAATAAAATAAGTCTCAAACGGAGACTTAACTTCTACAGTCAGTGAAACACTATAATATCTCACATACGTGAAAATCATCAATTAGAATCTAAAATGAAACACGCAAATTTTTTCCTCATGATATTGAAATTCACACATCTCAGAACTTTTAAGTTGTAAACCCATTAGAGAAAGCTGTGAATGCTATGTTTTTTTTCCCCTTTCATTGTATTAGATTTAACTGTTGTGTTCTAGCGAGAATTAATTATTTCCATCAGAATTAAATTTCACAATTTTTAATCAACTTATGGTATTAATTTAATCTTAATAATGTATTAGTAATAACTATCTCTTAATTTTGAACATATTTTTTCACCCTAAAATGTCAAAGACAGGATTAAATGAGAACTGATCAAATCTCTTCTTGAGAAAGTGTAGATTTAATGTGAACCAATCAAGTCAATTCCCGAAACTTACTAAATTTATGCCAAAGCTAATTATAGAAAAGTTTAAGACTTTGAAAATGTGCATCAGCAGGTTTATACAAACATATTTAGTGATACTTTTACGAAAAGAGGTGATTTATTCTATACTTAAACATGGGTTTACATTCATTTTACAGTTTTCTATGAATACAAATCAATGAATTTATATCAACTAAGACTATATTTACATTATAGATAATCATCCTTTAATCCATATTACACCGCTAGATTTTTCACAAGTTTAAGAGTTTGCATAAAATAATAGAAGTTAGAACATGTTCAGCAACTCGATTTTGTATATTCCAATATATTTATTTTATTTGTTTTTAATTTAGATTTTTCATACACATTTTAACGTTTCAAACGACTACAATCTCAGAGATTATTGTAGCAATATGAATCATGATTAAAGAAACTTTAAAAAATAGTCAAGAACATATTACTAAATTTGTAACTGTAAAGCAGCTTAACAACACGATTGACGTATAATACATTTAACGAACATTTCAGCTATTCAAAACTTTGTCTTTAACATTTAACGAGTTTTTCATTTATTCAAAGAGTTATTTATTTTCAAAACTCTGTCTTTAACACAGTTTTTTATAATTTACACAGAATAATACAACCGAGAAAAAACATTTAAGAAACTATTTGCAACGCGACTTTCATATATTGGAAATGTTTATTACTAAAGTACGAAGAAACTTTACGTTTTAAATTTCATGTTTTGAAAAAGTCTATTACTACTTACCTACATACAAACGTGGAATCTCCACTTTAAGACGAAGCTCGTATGGATATAGACCCTAACTTAAATACATAAATGTCTAAATCATACCAAACATAAGGTACAGAATATGAAAAAGTTAGAAATGTTAAGATCGAAGACTTACATTACTAACTGAAATAAAGAAACACAACTTTCAACTAGCGCTGCAAAACTAAGATTCTTCTAATAAAAATTGAAAAGTACCATCTATACAAGACGGTGAAACTTGGATTCGTCTAGTAAAACTTGTCATAAAAAGTATAAAAATACTTAAATTTACTAAAACAAAAGTTTTCTATAGCAAAATGTTTAAAATTAACACGAAAAATGTAGAAGTACTTAGTACAAACCGCTAAAACTGAGAACCTTCATAAATGTAGAAGATATAAGAAAAAACGTAGAGAAAATGAAGACAAAAGAAAAATTCCCCAAAACATATCAAAAATAAAGCTAACTGAGATATACAAACGTATGTGAAAGTAAGATCGGAGAAGGTCTAATCGCAATAAAACTTGCTGTAGAAGTGATTAAACTCTGTAGGATATTTCATTTCGAAAAAATTAGAAGAAACTTTGAAAATATTTTGAAAATAAAAGCAGAGAGCTCGAGAGAAAAAAAAAATGGCCGCCGTCTTCGTTCAAGGCTCAGAAAGAAGTGACTCAAATCATAATTAAAGTCTGAATTCGTTAAAAGTGTGACGTAGCTAAAATTAAATAGTTAGAATCAATCAGTGTATTCAAAATGATATCTTGACAATTGTCCAATGAAAATCAGTATACGTGATGGAATAGAATTTTATCAACTTTCCAGAGAAGGTCATATACCGAGTGTGATTTCATTCTCTAATCTTAGTGAGTAATTGATATCACCCTGAATCATAGATAACGTTAAGCTTGGGGAAGCTATGATTTCATATCGAGGTCACAGCACCCCTTCTATGGTTCGGGGCAGCGATAAGACGTTTCCCCCACGATCGAGTCATTTCAACTTGCTACTTCATTGAATGCGGTTAGAGCGTATCGCTTTGCAGTGCATTTTTTCTCCGTTTCATTGGGACTTCGTTTCATAACTCCGTTCTTGCATTAATTTAATTTATTAGTTTCAAGATGTTTTCTCCCGTTAGTTTGAATGAGCATGGATTAAACGTGACAGTTTGCGACGAATTCTACACTCGTGCTGAAGCATATGATATATTTGCAGAGTTGTTAAAACTTCCATTTCATCCCATAAATGTAAAAGTCCGCGGGAAAAATTATACCCCGAAACGAATGTCATATGCATTCGGGTACGAAGGCCTGGATTATAGGTATTCGGGAACCTCCAATCCCGCACAACCATGGACTCCGCTCATGCTAAAAATTAAAAATCGCGTTGAATGTGCTTCAGGAAAAAACTTTAACTATGCACTGATTAACTACTACCCCGACGGAAATTCTGGAATTGGAGCCCACAAAGACAATGAGAGCTGCTTGGATCTTCACAGCCCTATCGCATGCTTAAGCTTCGGTGCAACTCGGACCATTACTTTTACCAGGCCTCATTATCAACCAACAGATTTTACATTGCAGCATGGTAGTGCATATATTATGCACCCACCAACAAACAGACTCTTCATGCATGGAATAAGGCCAGAACTGAATGTGAAGGACCCACGCATAAGCCTCACATTCCGGAAAATTGCTACCGACTCGGAGCCCTTGCCCAAGCGCCGCCGTATGAAGGTAGAGATGGAAGCGCCCACTACTATTCAGAGACCCGTGGAGACGATCACCCCTGACCCCTTGGAGACAGCCGCCCCAGCGCCTGCAGAGATGTCAGCCCCAGCGTCCGAGGAAGTGTTCACGACCTTGGTGATGATAGCAGAGCCGAGTGCTACAAGTGAAGAGTCCCTGCCTAAGACGAGCGCCCCAGCGTCACAACAAGAAGAGGATAGCCCCCTCCTATTTTACGAAGTCGAAATCCCTAAGATTGAAGGAGCGAGTCGTAGCCGATTCCTAAAACCCGTGATGAGTGAGCCTACACTTGTACAGCCAGCATCCCAGGAGTCAACGGAGAGCGCCGTACTCGCACGGCCCGCGTCCCGGGAGATTTCATCGTCAGAGCCCCTGCAAGAAGCCCCCGCTTCCGAGGAGATGACTTCAAAGCCCCTGCAAGAAGCCACCGCGTCCGAGCAAGTCCCGCATTGTGATATACTACAAAATATAATGAAAGACTGTGACATTCTTCCAGACCACGATTGGTGTATCGACTATATACAAAGTGAAAAAGTGCTTTCTCCAAAGAGAAAAAAAAAAAAAAAAATTTCAACTTGCACAACGGAATTTATTTAAATGTCGTTTTAAACAGTGCCGAATTCTCGATAGAAATTGAAGACGAATTCACGAATCACGCAGTTGTGTTCACACCAGCAGCTTTCCTCGAATTTATGGATAAAGTATTTCATTTCAATATAAGCTATAAAAGTAGTAGCTTTATTTCCAGAAATGAAGTGTTGGCGCTCAGTTGTGGTGGATTTTGCAAATTAATCCTGCGTTTCAATTACATAGTGAAAGTGTGTCATTGTCTGAAGAAGTGATAAAATATTTATGCGAGAAAAAAGAAGATATTTTTGAACAATTACATAAAGTGTTTTTTTCATATATTTTGAAAGAAATCTTGCCTAATGAATCTTTTAGTATCGTTGATAGCACAATTCTTTCAGATGAGCGTGAAAAAAAGTTAAAGCAATGTTTGCGAGATGGAATCACAGGGTGTGTAAATGAACATTTTGAGTGCGAGGGATGTGCCGTTTCGCATCCCTCACAACGCAGACATCCATGTATGTCTTTAAATGTTTCTGAAAAGTATAACCAGATGAATGTGAATACGCTTTTATGTTTGGATGTTAAAATGTTAGCTACAGCCTTCAGAGAAAAAAAATATTTGTTTCGATGATCTTGATAAAAATATGGATTGGCATATGCTCGATGATTATGCTTCTAATCTGTAAGTAATTTTTGTAAATATTTTTTACTTTTTAGTTCAATAAATGTATGTTTTTAGTTTTATCCATTTTCTCTATTTCATTTATATGTTAATTTAAATTTATAATATTTTAAAAAATAATTTCAAAGTGAATAATGAGACAGATAATTTTTTTAAATGTACATCTTTATTTATACATGTGTTCCCATTTTACATTGGAATTTCGCTTCCTTCTGCGAAGTTTTGGTGTAAAAACAGGTTTCACATCTTCATTTAACATATGTGTTGGAGATAATTTCAAATCCAACAAATTTTTATTTTTCACAAAATGCTTAGGTACATTCATTTCTTGCAATGAACTTAAAAATTCATTCACCCATGGTACATGAATATTTTTTTTATGACTGAACATTAAATTTAATAAGTCTGCAATGTTCGTATGTTCCATTTTCTGATTTTTATAAATGACTTGTCCTTTTTCATTCCATGTCAGAATATCAGAGTGTCTTTTCATAATGTCTATCAAATTTCTTGCTTGAAGTAAATATTGCTTATTAATACTGTTTAATATTGTCGATTGTGAACTTTCTTCTTTCTTTCTCACATCTTCCTTTTCATTATTTTCTTGAGATGGCTGTATCCATGGAGAATTAAATTCCGTGAGTTGTAATTTCTTTTGTAAAATGTCATTATATCTCATCACCTTTTCATATTCTTCCAAGTTGCTGTTTAATATTTTCATCATTTCTTTATCCAATTCACTGAGTTGTTTTGTTGTAACAACATGTTTATTCACCAGTTCTTCCGGTACGAGTGCAAATTTCTTAGCGTGTTCCATTGAGAAGGGTGGATAATACATTGACTGCTGCAGGAATTAAGAAATTTAAAAATCCGCCTTTTTGAACGACTAACTTGCGTTTCGCAGACAAAGCAATGTTTGGGGACGCCAACTTGCGTAGTGTCGTCTTGTGTTTAGAGAGCTTCTTTTTTTGATGTTTCGACAATGGAATTTACCTTTCAATGTGTTATGACAGCATTCGCAGATAGCTTTAATACAGTTTAAATCAATCTTTCGTAATAAATCCTTTTGAAGGTTTGTAGGACAAATTTGTAAAAGATGAAGTTGCTTGAGCTGTTGCTTCGTCACAGTCATGTTGCTGTATGAGCACCTCTTCACGGGGGTCTTTTCTTTTATATTATTTTTCTTTGATAGATATATTGTGTTTGATTGGGTAAAATATCTGTACGCAGTCTGAATTCTTCAGCTGTATCGTTTTTCAAGTCGATGAGCAGATATGAAAATTTCTTTTTCGTTGCATCTTCATACACTTCTTGGAAAAATTTCAAATGTCTCGGAAAAATTTGTTTTCCTAAATGTGTAATTTGTGCCATGTCTCTCCTGTTTTTAAAAAGAATAATATAATGTGCATTTAAAGTAATTTCACGCATTTCTTTTCCTTTATGAAAAAAATTTTGTGTGGTGAAAATAACTGATATGTTTAGATGATGACTTCCGCGAGTAAAAAGTTTAGTGGTGGATTCATTTTTTCCACATTCAGACATTAAATCATCAATAATGAATAATGTATTTGTTCCTAAATAGTCTTTGAAAGTTGAAGGGAATCCTTCGACGAATGTCACATCTGGAATCTCGTCGTACAAGGGCTGGTGTATCCCGTAAAACCACACGACTTTATCGGGTACTGTGGAAAACATTTCGCGTCGAAATTTTAACAATTGAGATATGAAAACGCTTTTACCGCTTCCAGTAGGCCCTGAAGCAATCATTGTGAAGGGAACCTGAAGTTGAGGTGACTTGTAGGTTAAGTTCTAAATCGTGAATGACACATAAACACAACTGATTTTCACTTAAATATATTTATTGAAAGAAATTTGGATGTACATGAAAATGTTTAGCAACAAAATTATACACTCGCTTATCATTACACACATGTGTGTTTACAAAAGCAGTTATCATAGATTTTAATGAAGTACCACGACACTTGGAATATAAATAATAAATACAATATTGTCCGCATACAGCAGTGGAATTACTTTGCAAAGTCATGGGATTATATACCACTTTTGAAAATTGTGATACAAAATCGTGAATAGGTCCTTCAAAATAGAATGGACTATAACCATAGGAGTCAAAAAATTCCACTTTATCTTTTCCCTCGACATAAATTGCAATCCAATGCGACCCTGCCTGAGATGCTGGGTCAAGGTTCGCTACAAAACATGCCGGAAATGTATGAAAATCTTTCGGCAGTTGATCGCTCGGAAATACGTCTAAGAAATAGTTTTTAGTAAATGGATCGCGAAGTAGAATATTTCGTATTTGTTCGGAATCCATCTTAATTGGCAAAGTCACACAGAACGTGACGAGATTTTGTAATTTCGATCACGTTTTGAAATTCAGCATAAATAATTAATGAAAGAGTTTCAGCAATTGCTTTATTAAATTTAATTTCCACTCTTAAATTCCCTTGATGTTGTAAATTCAAATGGGAGCTGGAACATAAATCGGCATTCAAATTGAAGCTGTAGATTGCATGTGAGTTGTCATACTGTTCCCGTGACAAATAAATACCTTTATCACTATTAAATCCATCGAATAAACTGTGATAGGCTCGAATGTAATTATTATTCTTAAAATCTAATTCCATGGGTTTGCTCGGTACGGGCTGCCCATCCACATAAATAGATATAAAATTCACATCATGATGTGAAAACATGAAGGGGTTCTTAGAATATTGACCGTTCATAGCAGCGTTTTCGACACATGTGATGATTACTCTTTTAGGCATGACACCTAAAAAAACATTATCTTGCATGAAGGAGAAACTTCCCTTTGAAATGGAATAGGTTTTACACAAGACTCTGTCGATAGGATATTTAGCTGAAAATTTCTCCAGTGCTTTTGCATGTCCAAGTAAAACTCCTGGGTTGACTGACTTTCCGAATGAATAATGAAGCATGCTCCAATATCACTTTATAATCGGTGTCCGTTTTTGTAGATAAAAGGCAAAATGGTGCACTGCTTCGAATCATTTTAATTTTAATATCCACCAAATTTATCATGAGTCGATTCTGTTGAAAAATGTCACAATGTAATTGTCCTATCATATCGAATGTTTTGCTGTTTTTGCTGAGTTCATATCGAGATTTCACTCCTTCGTCCGCATCGTCAGCTGTAGGATCGATTTTTTCAGGATTCAACTCCTTGAAGAACATTTCACAGGTAAGTAAACTTTTCTTTGCATCTTCTCCATAATTCAAAAGAGTTTCAATGTATGATCTGAATGGATATGTATTACTTGCAGAGGAAATATTTCGCTCGTTGAGACTGACGTCTACTTGAGAAAAAAGAGAATGTAAGAATAAATTAACTGGAACGACGGGTTCTTTGTCGGGTAACGGGGACCCATCCGCTTTGACAATTTTTGTTTTGACATAAATGTAGGATGCACTTAGGTCGTTGTATTCTTCACCACTTCCTGAGATGTTGAACTCCACGGGGCCTCCATCGCGAATATTTGCTATGGAGTGATATTCCACAAATTGTCCTTTTTCAATAGCAACTTGAGTAGGCGGGAGAGTGAAAAGATCTAATTCACTCTTCACACATGCAGGAGAATCTTGATGGATGAGTGAAGACATTTTATTAGGAGAAAATATCGTGTGCTTTCACCTTCTTGGTTTTGTGAAAACTGACGCGTTTCTTGGAAAGCTTGCGCTTTTTATTCCTTCTGCCGGATCCGATCATTGTTTTAATTTTAACTGCAGCTTTATCTGCCAAATTCTTACTCGCTTCTTTCAATCGTCGTCTCGCTGCTACTTTTATGTTTTCTCCACGTGATACATCGTTAAACACATCCACTCCACTACTTAAAATCTGTTTTCCGACTGCTTTGGCACCCGATTTGAAAAGTGGGACGGCCGCCCTGAAAAACGATTTGAAGAGACCCCCGAAGCCATATCCTCTCTGATAGGGAACACCTTGATAAAAATTAAGTCCGCTTCCTGTTTGATTCGTATAATAATCCTAGAAGGATTTTTCACAACAACGGTATGGGACATACATCATGAGAGATACTTTTGACGAAAGTGAAGTTTCACGTACGAGCGTCCGCGTTCAAATGGCACTAAGTCTCCGTTGTTCGTCCTTATAACGATTTCAATCGTGTCAATAATTTTCCGATTGACAGGTAAATAATGAGGTCTCTCGTATTCTACACTAACGACTTCTCCGTCGATTCCACTCACTCTGATTGTTCTCAATAAGGGGGCGAAAATGTTTCCGACAATTTGAGGCTCGATAATATCTGTATAAATCATTAATACTCTGAAATGAGCGTTTGGGTCGGCTATTTGAGGACTAAACACGGTATGCTCAACATTTTCGTCTGGAGCACCACTGATGATTGCTGGAGGGAACCCCAACATCTGCGATAATCCATTATGAAAAATGACTCTTGCATTATTTTTGACTCTTACTCGAACACGTTTCGTCACATGATTGTAATTAAAAGATATTTTATTTTCATGATCTGGAATGGCGATAGCTTTTAAAATATCCGGTACGTTTTCATAACATCCAGCTGGAATGTTTCTACCTATTTCTTTCTTGTCACCAAGGTCAAAACCAATTAAACTATTGCTCTTATTCCCATTATGCCAACTGCATGGGTAAATAAACTCGACGAGAGCGCATTCCCACTCTCCAGTCAATTCTATGGGTGTTGGTAATCGCGTAATAAAATGAGAAATTTTATTCTCGGGGAAATAATTCATGGAGCTATCGCTCGGAAGTGTCACGTAGAAACTCATGATGCTAAATGAGAAAATAAAATGTTACTTCCAACATTTATAGATTCGATAAATGAGAGGCAGGAATCCATTGATTAAATTTATCGGGGTAGCCACGAAACTTTACAAAATATTCAGTCTTATTTTTCATTTTCCTCTTCTTCAATATTTTTTCTACTGTATAATCTTCCTTCAATTTTACTTTTTGTAGTTCTTGAGAATAAAAAGTACCTTTAATAGGTTCTCCGAGTAAATCTTTCACCCGATATATGGGGATGGTTTTTCTCACACATTCGGTTACAATAAATAATTCCTCAGTCCAGTTTGTTTCATATCCTTTTTCGAAAGTTAGCTTTTGCTTTGAAATACGAACAACATCTCCAACGATATAAACACAAGGTTTTCTTTCATTATGTAGAACGTCACCACACACAGTAAAATATACCTCCCTTTCATTGTCTGCATTCACTTCAATGGGGGCTCTCTTGATGGTAGAATGGTAAGTAATATTATAACTTTTCACCAAATCATCTAAAACGTCTATAAAATTATATGTATTTCGACTAGTAAAATATTTCCACATTTTCGTTTTCAATGTGCGATTAAACCTTTCCACCACTGATGCCTTTGTCGTATTAAATGTAGTAAAAAACCTGACTTGATTCTCAGTCAGGAACTTTTGAAATGTAGCATTTTTAAATTCGGTACCTTGATCGGATTGAAGTAATTTGGGTTTTCGCTCCGAAAAGATGGATTGAAACACATTTACAATCTCTCGTCCTTGTTTTGTTTTCAGAGGTTTTGCCCAGGCATATTTTGACAAAATGTCTATGCATGTTAATATGTATCGATAACCTCGATTATGTTTTTGTAAACTTGAAACATCTACCAAATCTGCTTGCCACTGATGATCGATGGAATGAACGATGACGCGGTTTGTCGGAAATTTCTTTCGCACGGGTTTGTGCAGTGTATATGCGTCGGTTTCCGTCAACCATTTCCTGATGTCTTTCTTGGATACTTTTCCGCGCGCATCACGAAATAATGCATCGACACCAGTAAAACTTGCCTCTTGAGCCGGATCCTGGTAAGCCCTCTTCATTGCAGCAGGAAAAATGATTATTCGACACGTTAAAAGTAATCATCCTCGAAACGATATGACTGAATTAGAAGTATCATTCGGAGAAAACAGAAAATCCACTGCGAAATCAGTTTTTCCAGTAACTAAATATATTATACTCATAAGAAGACAAATACTTATATAAAGGACAACTATCCACACAACCTCCTCTCTTGATGGCATGATTAAAAATAAAATGATTCTCATATAGTATTATATTCATATAATGTAAAAGAAAAAAAAATAATATTATAAAAGTTCAAAAATAATTTTTCTCTCGCTAGATGGCAGCATGATCACTCTTTCCAAAACATCTGAAAGAGAATTATATTAACATTCAATTTGGCACTGTAGCTATCAGGTCTTCATGGCATAGTCAATTTGCGCGTTTACAATTTGACTGCCATGAAGATCTTTTGACGATGCGGGCTCGATTCCCGATCTAGGAAGGAGAAATTAAATAAAATAATTCCAAGTCCAAAAATAATTAAATGAATGAATAAATATTTATCTCACGAGATGGCGCCATGAGTATAACATCAGAAAACGAGCAAGTCTGAAAAAATAATATTTCTCTCACTAGGTGGCGCCATGAGTAATTTTAGTTGGTAACCGTTGTCATGACAACCGCTATATCACCGTTGCCATTCCTAAAAACGAAACTTCAGACGTAGAGTAACAACACAACTCCACTCAGAAACCCCCGTAATCTTCTACGGGGAAACCCTACTACTCAACCCTACTCGGCAGGCGGAGGAGAGGAGGCGGAGGGGAGCAGGATGTGGAGGCGGAGGGACCCTCCGCACCTCCGCCTCTTGTTGTAGAACCCCCATTTATCATCTACTCCTGGGAAACCCAAAAGCTGAAGCGGATACTGATTGAGGCATGGGCACTCTTACCCCAAAAACTGTTAGACAATCTGGTGCTGATTATGGGTAGACGATGCGAAGCAATCATTGCAGCATGGGGAGGACATATCTCATACTAAGGAACATCTGCGTGCTATTCTCCCTCTTGGATAGACAATCTTGTGTAACTATATTTTGAGTTCAATAAAGCCTATTTTCGTTTGATTCCACATTGTATGAATTGCATTCATTTTAACGCAGTTGTGCTTTCATCATCCTTTAAGTACAAAACTGCTCTCTCTCATTTCTAAATTTCATGTCTCTCAGATGATTTTTCGAGGAGTTATGACATAAAAACCACCTGTTGCTTAAGTTTTGCACACCAGTGTATATATATAAAATGAACTTTTGAGCTTGTGGCTGCGCGCTCTACAGCAAAATTTACTCAACGTACGATTACAAAAATTGGCACAAAATTCTATTATATCCTGATGCTTTGCAAGACGAAGCTGTTTTTTTTTAAATTCGTCCTAATATTTTTTAAAATTTAATAATTAATACTCATCCTTCGTTTCATCCTCCGGTATTTTTTTACTTCAAGTGTATCATGTTGGGGATTGAAGTGAAGGTAAATTGCAATCTCTCCATCCTTTTGCAGCTACCGGGATATTTGATGTGCCATTAATTGGCACATCAATTACTCGATATCCCTATTTACTCGATATCCCTAATTTTGATCGATTCTTTTTGCGAATAACATTATTTTGCTTTATTTAGTTTATTTCTGTGTACTTTCATTAATTTGATTGTTTTAGTTGTTTATTTCTATGCATAACGATTAATTCATTTTTAGATATTCTATTACGTTTTCTTTCTTCGCAACTGATTTCTATAGATTCATTTTGCCTTTGTTGTTTATATTTCACTATAGTTTCATTTTTGCTTTGTTGTTTATATTTCAATATATATATTTACTGTGTTGTTTTTATTTTGCGTTAATTGTGTGCATGTAACGATTAATTAAGTTTCAGATTATTATTGCTTTTCCTTTCTTCGCTTTGTTGTTTATTTCATACTGTGTTGTTTAATTAATATTCAGATATTCCATTACGTTTCCTTGCTTCGCAACTGATTTCTATAGCTTCATCTTTGATTTGTTTATATTTCAATATATATATATTTACTGTGTTTTTTTTTTTTTTTTGCGTTAATTGTATGACTATAACGATTAATTAATTTTCAGATTACTATTGCGTTTCCTTATATGTGAAAAGGTTTCATATATATTTATTACTCACTAATTTGCATTATACGTGCAACGTTCATATAATTTTCCTGAATTTGCCATTCATTAATTGTGTTGTAAAAGAATAACAATTTCAAAAACTCCCCCTTTATTGTTATTCTATTATATGTTAAAAGTCTTCATATATATCTTATCACTTGCATAACATTCACAAGATTTCATGAAATCATTATTTTCTATTATATGTGAAAAATGTTCATATATATCTATTACTCGCTTGCATAAATGTGCAACATTCACATAATTTTCTAAGAATTCTGCATTCATCATTTGTATTAAAAAAGAATAACTTTCACAACAATTTCAAGAATTAGATATTCATCATTTGTATTAAAAACGGATAACATTCACAATTTCAAGAATTCATCATTTATCGTTATTCTATTATATGTGAAAAGCTTTCATATACATATATATATATCGATACTCACTCGCCTAAACCTGCAACGTTAGCATAGTTTTCAAGAATTTACCATTCATCATTTGCAATATAAAATTTTAAATCGGTACTCTATCGGTTTCATTGAAAAATGCTTCGCTCACCTAAAAGAAGGCGTTAGAACATTGATCTGTAAATTGATCTTTGTGCGTAACTTTTTGCACATTTTCTGTGCAGTGAGAATGAAGATTCGATATAATTCCTTGAAATTGCCCGATTCTCTTTTTTTAAGGTGCTTTTGGAATGTCATGCCAATTTCTAACATGCATTGCTTAAGACACATATCATGACAAAAGCAAATTTGAACTTGAATGTGAATGCTGAAAGGGAAATTTTAAGATTAAAAGCTGAAAGGAAAAACGTGACTAAACTAATACAGTAAAAATCAGAAGCAAATTCAATTACTTATTGCAGAACTAATATGAATGCGATGCGTAGCTTAGTTATGAGCAGAACGTGAAATATTGCTTTTTTTATAGCATTCCATGCTACAAAAATGGTAATCTTGGTGATGATCTGACACGAACATCCATATATACATGTATTTTTTTCTTTTTTTTTTCTTGAAAATGTAGGATGTTCATTCGTAAATCATTTTTGGTGAGTAAAGCAAATCTTTCGTGCTTTGAAGATCGAGGCTTTGAGTAATTCTTGAAAATGGAGGACAATGATCTGTAAGTTGATCTTGGTGCGTAATGCAATTTTTCTGTGCTGTGAGGATGTAAATTTGATGTAATTCCTTGAAATTGCCGATTCGTTTTTTGAATTTGGTTTTGGAGTATTATGCCAATCTCTGACATGCATCGCTTCAGAAACATTTCTTGACAAAAGCAAGTTTAAAAGTGAATGAAAGGGAAGTTTGCTGAAAGGGAAATTTTATGGTTAAAAGCTGAAAGAAAATGTTTTACTAAACTAACACACTAAAATTGCGAGGAAAATTTTAATTGTTTTTGCAGAACCCTACCTACAGCGAATAATGTGACTGCAACGGATATGCTGCTTTGTTATGAGGAGAACATGGAGTTTGCTTTTTTTATAGCATTCTATGCTACAAAAATGGTAATCTCGGAAGTCATTTTTGGTGAGTGAAGCACATTTTTCGGGCTTTGAAGATCGAGGTATTGACTAATTCTTGAAAATGCAGGACATTGATTGGTAAATTGATATTAGTGCGTAATGCAATTTTTCTGTGCTGTGAGGATGCAGATTGGATATAATTCCTTGAAACTGCCGATTCTGTTTTTGAATTTGCTTTAGGATTATCATGCCATTTTCTGACTCATTGCTTAAGAGACATATCCCGACAAAAGCAAATTCAAAATTGAATGCGAATGCTGAAAGGGAAATTATAAGGTTAAAAGCTGAAAGAAAAAATCATATTGAATTAATGCACTAAAATACAAATGTCTAAATGTAAAGAGAATACTTACTGCGTTTATACACATTCAAAACAAAGATGTAGAAATCAAAATTTTGAAGAAAATGTAATCTACTCCCGACATGCTTTTAGGAGAGAAAGCTAAAATTTTGTCTTCCATAATTGAAATAATTTACAGTTGAATTGACATTTTGGCAATAACATTTCGTGAAATCAGAGTGATCATTTAGTTTTTTATAATACCTTCTCACTTGTCCACCTTAATGTTGCTTGGTTTCCTTGAAATTGTGTCATTCCTGTTTTTTTTCTTTTAAATTTTAATTTTCTTTTGGAGTATCAGGCCAATTTCTGACATGAATCGTGTATCACATATCTTGACAAAAGCAGGTTCGAAAGTGAATAAAATCGAAGTTTGCTGAAAGGGAAATTTCGTGGTTAAAAGCTGAAAGAGAGAATTTTACTAAACTAACACACTAACAATAAGTAGAAAATTTAATTATTTTTGCGGAACCCTACCTACAGCGATTAAATGAAATGGATACACTGCTCATTTATGAGGAGAACGTGGAATATTGCGTTTTTTATAGCATTCCATGCTCAAAAATGGTAATCTTGGTGATGTTCTGACACGAACATTAATATAATATGGATTTTAAAGGCATTGAAGAAGTGCATGATGCTGCAAAAGCAATTTACAAACAAATATCCTAAACTGTCCACAATTAACACTCCGTCGGTCGCGCTGTATCTCACAGATACAAAGCTTTGAAATTCCCTTTTTTTTTTTAATCGAAGGAGGAATGTCACGACCTTGACCAGAGCAATATCTGCCCTTCCGGTCACGAGGTCTCCTGGATTGTTGTGGGAGTAGGTGGTGGTTGATTTTCCCCCCCGGTTTTTGAGGCTCTTTTGCGGTTTGTATCTGTGGGATACAGCGCGACCGATGACGTTTGCCGTTTGTTATACCGATTTTATTAGTTTTTGCATTTATTTTGCTTTGGAAAATGAATAAAAAACGCTTTCTAAATTTAAATGATCAGAAAAATCTTGAAGCAATTCATAAAATTTTATTTTTCGATGAAAATGAAGATTTAGATGCAGAACTTTCCGATGAAAGTGATAAGAATAAAAGATTTCATGGAATGTCATTCTGGTTATGGAATGTCATTCAAAAAAAAAAAAAAAAAGACTAGGTTAACGCAATATAAATGTCTAAAATGCAGCGAAAGTTTTTGTTTAGAACATGCCATGATGTTTTGTAAAAAATGTGCAATTGATGAACCAAATGTATCCGAGTCGGATTATTTTTTTCATTTGCTAAAATTATTTGCTAAAGAAATTGGCTTGATACTCCAAAAGTGAATTCAAATTAAAAAAAAAAAAAAAGAATCTCACAATTTCAAAGAAACCAAGCAACATTAAGGTAAACAGGTAAGAAGGTATGATAAAAAATTAAATGCTCACTCTGATTTCATGAAGTGTTATTGCCAAAATGTCAATTCAACTAAATTACTTTTATTATGGAAGACAAAATTTTAGCTTTCCCTTCTAAAGGCAGGTCGAGAATAAATTTCATTTTCTTCACAATTTTGATTTCTACATCTTTGTTTTGAATGTGTATAAAATCAGTAAGTATTCTCTTTACATTTAGACATTTGCATTTTAGTGCATTAATTCAATACGATTTCTTCTTTCAGCTTTTAACCTTAAATCTTCCCTTTCAGAATACACATTCAATTTAAATCTTGCTTTTGTCAAGATATGTCTCTTAAGCAATGTATATAAGAAAATCACACAATAATCCAAAAGTCAATAACAATTTTTAAAAAAATAATGATACAATTTCAAGGAAACTAAACAACATTAAGGTGAACAGGTAAGAAGGTATAATAAAAAATTAAATACTCTCTCTAATTTCATGAAATGTTATTGACAAAATGTCAATTCAACTTTACATCGCTTTTATTATGGAAGACAAAATTTTAGCTTTCCCTCCTAAAAGCATGACGGGAATAAATTTCATTTTCTTCAGAATTTCGATTTTTACGTCTTTGTTTTGAATGTGTATAAAATCAGTAAGTATTCTTTTTACATTTAGACAATTGTATTTTAGTGCATTAATTCAATATGATTTTTTCTTTCAGCTTTTAACCTTATAATTTCCCTTTCAGCATTCGCATTCAATTTCGAATTTACTTTTGTCAGGATATGTCTCTTAAGCAATGAGTCAGAAAATGGCATGATAATCCTAAAGCAAATTCAAAAACAGAATCGGCAATTTCAAGGAATTATATCCAATCTGCATCCTCACAGCACAGAAAAATTGCATTACGCACTAAGATCAATTTACATATCAATGTCCTGCATTTTCAAGAATTAGTCAAAAACCTCGATCTTCAAAGCACGAAAGATGTGCTTCACTCACCAAAAAGGATTTACGAATGAACATGCTACATTTTCAAGAATTTCAAGTAACAACCCATGGGATGTTCGTGTCATTACATCACCAAGATTACCATTTTTGTAGCATGGAACGCTATAAAAAACGCAATATTCCACGTTCTCCTCATAACTGAGCTGTGTATCCATTTCATTAACATTATTCGCTGTAGGTAGGGTTCCGCAAAAACAATTAAATTTTTCTCTCATTGTTTCTCTCATTGTAAGTTAGCGCAACTTACAGATCAATGTCCTCCATTTTCAAGAATTACTCGAAGCCTCGATCTTCAGAGCACAAAATATGTGCTTTACTCACCAAAAATTATTTACGAATGAACATCCTACATTTTCAAGAAAAAAAAACATGAATATATGGATGTTCGTGTCAGAACAACACCAAGATTACCATTTTTGTAGCATGGAATGCTATAAAAAAAGCAATATTCCACGTTCTGCTTATAACTAAGCAACGCATCGCATTCATATTAGTTCTGCAATAAGAATTAAATTTTCCTTTCATTTTTAGTGTATTAGTTTAGTCACGTTTTTTTCTTTCAGCTTTTAATTTTAGAATTTCCCTTTCAGCATTCACATTCAAGTTCACAATTGCTTTTGTCAAGATATGTGTCTTAAGCAATGCATGTCGGAAATTGGCATGATATTCCAAAAGCAACTTAAAAAAAGCGAATCTGGCAATTTCAAGGAATTATATCTAATCTTCATCTTCACTGCGCAGAAAAAGTGCAAAAAGTTACGCACAAAGAGCAATTTACAGATCAATGTCCTACATTTTCAAGAATTACTCAAAATCTTACTCTTCGCAGCACGTAAAATGTGCCTGTCACACCTAAATCGATTTACAAATGAATAGGCTACATTTTCAAGAATAACATAAAATGTTCGCTTCACAGAAAATCTACGATACTCTGAAATCAATTTACAAATAAATGTCGCTCATTTTCAAGAATTACATAAAATCTGAGCCTGCATAGCATGGAAGAGTAATAGAAATAATCACAAGGCAAATAAATCTTCTCCATATTTAAGAATTATAGAAAGTACTTTTCAGCACAATTCCAGAAATAGAAGCTCTCTGCTAATCTTAGAATTAAATGGGCTAATGATGATGAGTAATTCAGATTTTTCAGATGATATGTACTGGTGGTTTGTATGAAGCCCAATCAATAAATCCATTCCACATTAAGTCTACCTTAACTAAAATAATATAAATTAATTTCTCTGATTTTATTTCAAAAACAAAGTGAATGCTTCTGTTTAACACTACTAATAGACTTATTTTTTTTAAATTTACGTATCACAATTTGCACTTTTTGTTCAGTTATGAATAAGTATTATATTGGTTAGAAGCGACTTAAAAGTTCGCCTTCAGCGGTTTGCCTGAGCTAAAAAGCAAACAGCGCCGTAGGCGCCGCTCTAACTCTTTGCATGGACAATGCCGTTGCGGGCACCGCTAGTATATTATAAGGCAAAGTGGTGTTGGTGTAGACAATTTTTTGAAATTTGTTCAAGGTACTTTACTGAACATCACTTAGGACAATACTGTGTATCATTATCAACAAAAATTTCATCTTCATTTAAAATGACACATAAGCTAATTTGGGTATTACATATTTTTCAAGAAAATATAATTAAGGGCTTAAATTGTTCTAGTTTAAAAGTAATTGAAATATGACCCAAAAAATAAACTTTTAAGTAAAATGTACAACAATTGGTATCTTAATTAGCGTGAAACCCTATGCATCTATACTTATTTATTGTTGAGAACACTACAACATTAAAACTTTTTAAAAAGATGATACCTTATTAAAAATCAATTTTAATTCATTTCTTGCATGCATTTGTACAGTTAATCTTAAATGGTATACGGCTTTAATAAACATATGTTTAATTTTAATTGCTCATAAGTATGCTTTCATTTATACCTCAAAGAAAAAAAATACGAAGTTCATACATTTTTTTGTATTGTATTTTTTTATATAATTGCAGTGATTATACAAATGTGCTGATACAAGACTTGTAATCTTGGATTGTAAAAAAACCGGGGGGGGGGGGAGAAATCCTAATGGCCTTTTGATTACGTTTGACCGTGAATACTTCGCGGCCTTCGTTTTTGATTGACTTTTAGGATGTATCTTTTTAAGTAAAACATATTATAAGCACTATCACTTCAGTATAAAATGGGATTTACATTGTACCTTTAAAATATTAATTTTAAAGTTTAAAAAAAAGCTATTTTTACCTCTAAAATTTCAGACGTATATGTGTCTCCTAAATTCAGAGGCAAAAATAATGCATTTTTACCGCTGAAAATTCAGAGCTACAACGTGCCTCTGAAATTTACGAGAAAACATGTAAATAATGTACCTCGTAAATTCAAAGGCACAGAACAGGCATTTTGCCTCTTAAAATTAAGAGGTACAATTGTACCTATGAAAATAAGAGGCACGAAAACGACATTTTTACTGCTTAAAATTAAGAGGTACAATGTAACTCTAAAATTAAGAGTCAGAAATGTTCCCAATGTGCCTCTTAATTAAGCGGTACAGTTTTTAGAGTGTACTAATCCTACCAGGGTTTTTCACACAAATTTGATATGTATAAAAACATACATTAAAAGGTATGTATTATCAACTATATTTTTTAATTAAGTCAAAAAAACTTTAAAAAAAAAAGGTAAATCTTAAATTTTTTACTGAAATTAACAGCAATTGTTATATACCAGTATAAATGCCGATTCCATCATGATACTACTCAGAAAATTTATGAATGCGTTCAGCAAAACACATTAAAAATCATATATTTTATACTGCATTTTTAAAAAGTAATCAAGTTACGTTTCAAAGTTAACGCCATTCAATTATTTTTGAATTAAGCTATCGCATAGAGCTTTTGCCCAAGAACGCAAAAAAGCTAGCATTACAAAAAAAAAAAAAAAATGCTGTCGCTCAGCAAAAAGCCTTCTTAAGCACTGCCGGCAAGTTAAAAAAGGTGCTTTTTTCCGAATTTCAAAACTTAATCACTCGTCAACTATAGATTTTTTAAAAACTATGTATACATTTAACGTGTCAGAGAGTTTGATGAAAATCTGAGATGAATCAGACAGGCTGAGATTTTGATTTAACATCCAAAATATGCTTTTCTGCCCCACACTGACCTTTTAGATTATAACCTTAAGATTGGCGCGCATTTCCACATGGAATGAGTTAAGAGGCTATTCCGAAGATGCTGATTTAGGGTACAATATTTCGCGAGAAATTAGTACATTATATTCTTTTGGAAACATAGCCAAGCTTAAATTCCGTTTGCTGACTTCGCTTTTACTTATAATTTACATTAAAATTCGCACAACATGAAATAAAATTCTTTGATGACTCGACTTAGATAGAAAAACGTAACCAATGAGGAAAGAAAACATTGTGCTGACACCTTAATTACACTTATAAGTGATCAGAATTAATTGTTTTAAACCACATTGTTAATTTGTTGCCCTGCTAGCTACAATACATATTTTGAGTGCGCATTTTTCCCATTTTTGTTTCAAGATGTTACTTTCTTTTAATCAATTATCTCTTGCTTACCGTATTAAATGTTTTTACGAGAACAATTATTTTGACTATACCACAACAATAAAGAAAAAAATATTTTTATGGGTCATTATTTAATTGTTTTACCGCTCTTGTGCATGTGACCATACTGATGTAACAAAATGAAACTTATTTCGAAGTAGAAACGGGGAAGAACAAAGGAAGCAAACATAGAATAACGAAGAAAGCGTACTAAAACGTTCAGATAAAGAAATAAAGATAAAACAATAATAAGAAAAACTTTCCATAGGTCTAGGACTGTATAAGGATCATTAATCTTACTTTCTACGATCAAAAGGATGAAGCTGAACTTTATTTTCTTTTCACTTTGTAATTTTGTTTTAGTTAGCTTTAATGTTTGGTTTACAAGTTTAAACATGGTTATCTTTCTTTGAGGATCTTTGAAAACGTTTCTTTAATATTTAAATTTTCTCCAACATATATTTAGATATGAAAGGCTTTTAGGTTATGATGAGAAGGACAATATTAGCTTTAGTTAATTTGCACGAAAGCATACATACACATCAAATATGTATGTAACGGTACTCTTTAATATAACATTCTAATATGCGAAAATGTGTTTAATTTCACTTCAATAATGATAAGCTTAAAATACTCTAAATCGAACAATAAGCGTCAAATGCACATGATGTAAATCATTATTTCTTAAATATATTGAGATAAAAAGGTATATACAAGTCATGTCAATACAAGTCTTTAGAAACTTACTTCAATTGTTAAAGACTACTGGGGGGGGGGGGGGGTCCGTTATTTGTAATTTGCTTCCTATCTGAAGCTCGAAAGATTGTGCGTTTAGAAGAGTGTTCCGGCTTGCTTTTTATCTGATTCATTTTATCTCTACAACTCAATTGCGGAAGTCACATTAGTCGAGAAATAGAACGGGGTAGTTTCAGTCCAGAAAATTTTCATCACACATATTATGTGGATCGATTACTTATAAACTGAGTGGCTCCCTGCATGACATGTTTTGCTTTCGTGACAAAGGAATCGAAGATATTGGAGCATTTTGTCAAGTAACTTATTATTTTGACTGAAATGAAAAATTGTCGTTTTTTATTTGTAACCTAAGCAAAAGTAGTTATGTTAACTAGAGTTCGTCCACCAAAATGTAATAACAATCTGTCAGTTTTGGCCGTTTCGAGCACGTGACCCTAGGCCCTGGATCAGCGTGCCCTGCCACCATGCCACTATAGCTGCAGGTCAAGTGACAAAGATATCATTTAAACATTTACCTCATTTAAACTGTCACCTATTTATGGTGAAAGCAGAACGAATTTGAACTTACAATTAGAAAACTTTATTAATACTAGAAAATGTACACTATTCATTGGTTTAAACTTCACCCATTTTATATAGCATACAGATCAGCTAGCAAAGACATCATTTTAACGAAGATTTCAGTCAACAACAAAGCAGGTATCTAACTCAAATGTTGAACCCCTCTGTTTCTACCATAACTGGCACTTTCTATTTTATTCTAATTTATGTTGAAAGCAGCATTGAAGAAACTTGAAGTATACTGTACCCTTAAAAAGTATGCACCATGTATTGGTTTGAAGTTTACTTCCATTTTTTAAGACGTGAATATGAATTCTGACACTCTCGCATCTGATTTATGCGTGGATATTTTCGCGTTTTGTCTCATTAAATAAGAAAAAGTGAAGTTTCCAAAACAATTTAAATTACGTTTTGTATTTTGTAGTCAATTGTACTATTATCTATAAAAACACGAGTCAGGTTTACCCTATAAGATGTCCTACTGTTTATGCATTTAAACCTTTTGTATGATATTGCAAACTTTTTTTTTTAAATTCATGAGTTGGTTTTACCCTTTTTTTTAACCCTCTGTCTTTACATGTTGATAGAAAAATGTAAAGACGAGAAAGTATTTTTACTATTAAGTGTATCAATTTTAAAATGTAAGAGGCACCCCCCTCCCCCCCAAAAAAAGAGAGTGTGCGTAAAATTAAGTAATTTTAAAATTAATTTTAATATGTAAGAATTATTTCATTTTTAAAGCAATATAAATCGAAAAACTATTTTAACATACCGCTACTAGAAAAAAGTAATTTTAAAGGGTTAAATAAATAATATATATATAATTTAATTATTTCATATATGAACTGTTAGCTGCCTTTCTGAAAAAGCAAAATTTTATGAGAGAAACTAGACTAGGTGAAACATACTTCATATCTCACCTCTCTCAGTGATAAAATTTATTCCTTAATAAAAGCAAACAACATTTTTTCTTCTTCTTCCCCATCACTCGAAATATCTCTTGTTAGACACTTTCAAATTTATCTTTCATCAGCGGGGAGCAAATTTTATCGATCGTCTTCATCTTTCTTATCTAACAAAAACATTGCAACATTTCCTGTTCTTCGTTCTGGCTAAATAAAGAGATATTAATTTCAATTAATATTTAAGATAAGCTATTAAAACTACATAGTAACGGAAAACAATTAACCTCATTATTGAAATGTGCATTGATAAATGCTTTCCAAGAGTAATTTAGTGTTCATGAAGCCGTAATTTTGTTTTCTCTCTAGTGTAAATCATGTTGTTTTACATCTCTTGTTTTTAATCTGATACTTAATATTGTGTTGGTTTTCTAAAATCATGTGGTTCTAAATTTATTCGCTAACTACGCTTAAATTGCACTGGATAAATAAATTCGCAGTTTCTAAGCAATTATTTAAAGTATTTACGTTTAAAATTAAATTTCTCATTGAGCACTTGAAGGTTAAGAGGGAAAAAAACAAAGTTCTAAAGTAAATATAAATCTTGGAGTGATATTTTGAGGTACGTAATTAGTGAATTATATAAGTATATAATTACACGTTATATTTTGTTTTCACTAAAAAGTTTAAATGTTATATTTATTTTCACTAAAGAAGTTTAGTATCAGGAGTGGTATTCGTAATTTTTTTTTGTTAAATTACACATCAAAACATGAAGTATTCCGAATTGAAATGAACTTTTCTTTTAAAATAAAATATATGTTTTTCCTCACACAAGTTCTTTTTATCGGCAATAATTAAAGCGTTTACAAAAATCAGGAACGTTTATACATTGATATACGCGATTTTGGTTCCAAATTTCGCTAAATGCTTCGATGCGCATTTTCATAAAGAAAGCATTCATAATTACTGTAAAAAAAGTACCGATAAGTAAATATTCTTTACTAACGCGTATATGTTGCTAAATATTAACTTCATAATTTATACTTCAGTAAACTGCCTAATGTTGTTACGGATATTAAGTTGTTATCGAGATTAGATCGATTCCAAACGGGCTTTGAAAATAAAAGTAACAGATGCCAAAAATATGAAAATCATTTAATATTTTAAGAATATCAACATGTTTAAAGTCTATTTTTATCCTGCTATGTGTAAAAATAACTTCGTATTGTTTATACGAGACGATGTCAGGCACTTGCGTGTGAATAAAAAGTCGACAAAACCCCGGAAACGTCCTGGTAATAAGCATTGAATTTAATATAACGATCATGTACGATATTTCGTGTTCGCCATTTTTTATGTAATTGACGTAAGTATAAAATTACAGACATATTATAAGAGTGTAATTATATGTTCTCCGAATTTTCAGAACTTTCAAAACTCTTTAAGGTACGGGGTTTGAACATTAAAAATTGAACTCTCACAAACGCGGCATAAATAAATATTTTTGCTGGAATGTCATGTTTTTGTTGGGCGTGTTTTAGGTATATATGATATTGAAAAGCTGTCCCGGTTCTCCTTTAGCCAACATATTAAGACGTTGTTAAGTATGTATTCATACAGTAGATTTATTGTTCTGCGTTCATATCGAAAAACAATGGAATGAAGTTAAATTAGTAATACATTGTATAACTCCAATAAGGTGAAAACGGTTAAAGAGTGTTGAATGTAATGGAAAATAGCTAAACAGTTCTCTAACCGTGAATAATATTCGCAACACTACTAGTCTTTCTAAGACTTCACAAGTTGAGGTTAAATTTCATCCTTCACGATTAAAAGAATTTAGAAACTGTTCGAATGTCGTTGTATATTAGCTTACATCCTCATTTTACTAAAACAAACTGCAATTGTAACTTCTACTAATATTACTGCATCGAATCCGAAATACCCGCGCTCATCTTCAGCAAAAGCAAATGAAATTACAAATGACCGCCGACCAAATTATTGTATCCTCTGGTAAACACATGGCGATAACAGAATTCGTGATCCAGCCTTCTAAACTTGTCCTCCGAGTACAGATTCGGGAGCCAGCAGATGTTCGAGCCACTATCCATTCGCAGTAAACGGGTGATTCAGACAGTCGATTTAGTGCATGTGATGCAATTCCGTCTCTGCGTGACCCTCCCATGTAATGGTCATTCTATGGATCATGGAGCGATAAATCTATTCATTGAGTGAACGCTTTAAACATCCACCATAATAGCTGTCCAGCGCGAATTGTTTACGACCCCGCTAAGATATGAATAAAAGCTAGAATTGAGATACTTCATTGACGGCTATTATGATATAAAGTAGTGACCTCTACGCCTTTGCTTTATAAAAAAAATTAACATGTAATTTTTCTGTTATTTCTTTCGTTAAAAAATTATTGAATAAATCTAATTTAAGGACTTCTTAGACAAAAATCTCGCCATAATTCAACGAAATACGTATTGAAAATAAATATTACTGGATTTACATAATTCAATAAAGCGCAGAATGCATTTTGTGTTAGTTACATTATTAAATGCATTGTGAGTAAAAAGTTATAATTATTCAAAAATTACGATCATAAGATTAAAACAAGAACGTAACAATACCAAAAATGATAATGTATCAATCACGACTTAATGGATAGCCTTTTTAGTGTAGACCAGGGGTCTCCAAACTACGGCCCGAGGGCCACATCCGGCCCGCGGACAGATTTTGTACGGCCCGCGGAGAGCTAGCATACTTGAAAGAAAACTCCTTCTAGAGAACATATTTATTTTTTATAGCAAATTAAATTAAGTTTACTGAAGTAATCTATTTTTATGTTGAATAATTATGTTGTAGGGTAATCAATATGGCCCTAAGGCTGGAAAGTTTGGAGACCCCTGGTGTAGACCAAAACAAACTACTACACAGTGACAAACTTTTAGTTAAACAATCGATTTCCTTCTAAGTCTGAATAAGCACATTTTTTACTGATAAAGTAATCGAAAAAGATTGAAGAACGTGCTTGAGACTGCTACAATTATAATCTCAGGATAAAAATGCCCTTAAAAAAGGCATTTGTAGAATAAAAACTGGAAAAAGTGTTTAAATATGAACATAATTTATTTTTTAATAAATTAAATTTACCCATACCATGGAAAATACAGAATAAAAAATACTAATTCTCATTTTAATTACACCGAGGCAAAGTTATAGAGATGACTTAACGATTTTGAAAATCGACTTTGGGATGAAACTTAGTAGAACTGTTTTGCAAAGAGGATGATCGATAGACAATGCAAGAAGGCGCCGGCATATTCTAAGGAAAAACTTTCTTGTTTGTTTACTTGATCACAGATGGCGCCAGCATAGACAGCCCCAATTTGGCATCCATTATAGGACCTCTCCTTAGATTATTTTAAATCTCGAATTTAAGAGTAGCGGTAAATTTTTAGACCGTGTGTCTATTTTTCGTCATTTTTGACACAATAAGCTTTAAAATTAGGGGAAAATCATGGAATTTGACAGAGGAATAAGGAAGATCTCGCGGACCTACAGAAAAAAAAGGCTAGAGAAATAATATATATGGATTTTAGAACAAGATGGCGTGTAATGAATATAAAAAAATGCCTTAAAATTTTTCTATGCATTAAATAAATACTAGCATAGTACTAAAGGTAATAAATTATTCTATGACCTGAACAACTACCTGTCCTTGAAAGTTTAAGGATTCCGATTCAAATGCTATAGTTGAACAAAACTAATGCATTTATTATTCACTTGCTTCATGTTTTCGAATTCGTGGGCATCCAGAATCATCATTTTCCTCATTTCTATCTTGTATTATATCCACTTTATTTGCATAATGAAACTTTTCATTCAACCGAATATGATGTGTATTTTATACAGTTGTGTTGGTGTTCTCTTGCTTAAAATGCACCAGAGACTTAGGGACCTGAAAATCTGCGGTAGTCTGCAATTTCTGTCGCGAAATTATGTTGAAAAAATTTGAAATCTGCAAGCGAAACTCTATCTTAAGAAATGTTTAAACATTTAATATTGATGTATTTGTAAGAAAATTCAAAATTATTTTCTTTTTCCACTAAAACATATTTATGGTAATACATAGTTTCTCTTTGTTGTTAAATTTGTTTTTGAAAATGGCGAGATGGAGTTTAGTAGATATTCAAAAACTAAACCGCATATTTGAATTTAAAAAAAAAAAGAATAGTTTTTTAGAAATTTCTTTAATATGTCTTATGATCCAAACAAATGCATTTAGTAAATAAACATACATTGTCTTAAGAATTTACAAATACATTTTAGCATGATAGTTACAATATGCAGTAGTAGTAAACAAAAATTGCGGACATTTTACAGAAAAAGTGCGTTTTTGATATGTGATCGCTCATAATAATTGTCGCAAGTTGAAATAGTAAAAAATAAGAAAACAACACAGAATATTTATTTCAAAAAAGTTTCAACACATTGAGACTTAATAGCATAAAGAATTTTGTTACATAGGGAACTATCTCCCTTTTTTCCCTATGAAATTCTTTGAAAGTAACCTGCAACGTACATACCTACCAACTTTTACAAATTACAAGTGAAATTTACGCATTTGTCCGTGTTTTTGCACTTTCAAGGTCCCGATTTTTTATGCATTTCGAAATCCGATTGCATTGGCTTCAGTAAAACTTCCTAGCTCTCATTTATTGTCCCATTCTGCCTCGACAACAACAACTTTGAGATTTCCATTATTTTTATCTTTATTAAGTTCCAGCTTCTGTAGAAAAGAACTTGCACGGACGCAATTTTGCTAATTTTGTTAGATAGAAAACGAATGGAGATGAATTTTGAATTGTTCTTTCTTTTCAAAGTTTGTACGGATGTAATGGCCAAATCTACCTGATCTATATCCGTAAAGTTTGCACACTTTTAATGCTCTTTAAATAAGAACCTTTAACTGTTTAATGCTGTCCAAATTGAGGCTCTGTCGTGTGATTAGGAAATAAAAACAGGAATTAAAAAATAAAAAATGAACACTCAACTCTATTTTAGGATATTTTTATTTCCATTTTGAGGAAACGAGATTTTTGAGATAGGAACATGCCGTAACAACCAGCACATATCGTATAAAATATATAACGTGTCGTTTTACAAATACTGATAACGGTCAAAGCATTTTGAGCACATTTTTTTCCAATTTGGCTCATTTTTTCACAATATATTTAGCATTGTCTTGCACTATTTTTATGAGTTGTACAATTTAATTCAATACAGTAACGTAGCTTTAAAGCTAAAATTATATTTTAAAAGTAAACCAAAACCACGATTAACTTCAAAATAGTAGTGAGAATGCTTTCTAGAATCTTCCGAAGTGACCATCAACAACTTTTGTATTTGGGAATAAAAGACGGCTCAACTAGGATCATAAATTTATCCCCTACTGTCTTGAAAATGTCCTATCTACATTGTTTAAAGGCAAGGCTTATCTTTGTGTGATTAATGATCAACTGGATTGTGACAAGAGTTTTATTATTAGAAATGAGTTAAAGATGGAAGCCAGTCATTGGTTTACCAAACCACTTCGTAAGTTCCGGAGAGTGAGAAATGAAAACGCAAACATAAACCTAAGACTCATGAAAGATTAATTTTCAGCCCAAAGCAACTCATTCAAAAATTCAGTTCTGCAATAATTTCAAGAAACAGCTTTTATCTTTAGTTAATTTCTGAACTCATGTATACGCATTAAACATATTATGCTGTTGCGTGACAATTTTCAGTTAAGAAAAAAATCTGCTCGTAATAGAAGAAGAATTTTACTAACTTAACACTGAAAAAGTCATCAAATTGGTGTTACATGAACGACTAAAGTCATGAATAATAACTGGTATGCACTCGTATATTCGTATTAAAGAGTACCTTACTACAATCTTGAAATTAAAGGTAGAAGCTTGAATAAAATAAAACTCGAAAAAGTGCAAGTGGTGCTAATATTACTTTTTGTCTTCTTTTTTTTTTTTTTGTAGAAATATATTTAGGAATTAATTATAGTCGCAAAACGATATACACGAATTAAGAATTGTCGGTACATGTTAAAAATTTTGCACTTTTTAAAACAAATGACTTGTAATTAATTATTACAGGTAATCAGATGGTGGTACCGTAACACCCTGAAATAATTATGTACTTATTATATTAGGGTCAGTGGGGGGTAATTGTAAACATGAGGTAAATGCAAGCAAGCTTCATAACTGCACTTGTGGGGGTTTTGAAAACTTAACTGCTCGTGAGGAATAAATTGGCAACATAGGGAATACATTGAAAGAGTATCGTAAGTTTCGAAACAACTGTGGAGGCTTAATCATAGTTTGAAAATGACACAGTGAAAAAAAGTTGTTTAACAAAATTTAGTGATCTTACATTTTCCTCTCCAGCTCATCTGCAAAAGCAATGTAAGCGGTTTCAACCATTTTTATTGGTCATATGGAATGTTATTAAAAACATTTAGTTATGAATTTCATCCTCCCTGTTGTTTTTCATGTGCAAGATAGGGGTTTAAAATTACCTCATATATTTCGCACTCTGGGACAATTGTAAACACGTAAATTTATCTTATTTACAATCGCTTGAGAAGACAATGAGTATTATATTTCGATGTAAATTACACTTTTGTGTCTATTTTTATAACTGTTGTTGTTGTTGCTAAAGCCACTTGGAAATCCAAGCATCCATTGCAGGGCGACCAGGAATTAAGGAAGCTCTTACCAATTATTAATGAGCTCCGCTAGAATAAAGTACACTTGGCTCAGAGGCACCAGATTCATGATTTTTAACCAACTCGCAGGTGGGAGATCGTCAATTAGGTTGGCCCCCCAGCGGGTATTATTTCTAACTTGGTGGACATTTGAAGCTACGACAGATCTTACGTGCACAGCTCCCATTAGCGTACTCGGTCCGAGAGTAATCAGCCTCGAGAGGGGTCACCCTCCCAAGCATTGACCACGGCCAGTTGTGCTTCACTTTCAGTGTTTTGTGGGATCCGAGCTTAACCAACTGATCCACTGTGGGACACATTTTACATAAACGCATTGCTTCATTTTTTGTAAGATATTTCTCATCAAATGATCTCAGCGGACTCGAAAAATAACTCAGAAGACCACATGCAGCCCGTTGGGCGGCAGATTGAAAACCATTGCTCCGGGACTTCATAAGCTTCCAAGCAGGCTGTGTATGAAACAGATTTCTATTTGCATCAACTTCATTCGAAAATAGTTTTGTTTATATTCACCCCGGAGGCTCTGGGATAAATGTAAATGCACTCAGATAAATGTAAACAAGAGCTCATTCGCTAACAAATACTCATAAAGTCAAAATTTTTGTGCACATTTACTCACAAGAAGTACAGTATTGGCAACATTGTTCAAATGTTCAATTTTATCTCTCAATTCATTCAAATATTAGGGAAGGATCAAAAGTTGAAACAATAAAAAAGTTTTTAAAATTACCTCAACTGACCCTTATATAATTGTACATTACCTCACTGTTCGTCTGGCAGCTCCGTCGCTTACAATAAAGCATCTTTTGACCTTTCAGTGTTATAATCCTTAATTTAGAGAGAAATTTAAGCACCGACTATCAATAAAAAATCTGAAAACCAAAAGGAAAGGAACAAATCTGACTCCTTCCCTGAAATTCAGAAAAAACTGCAGATAGTAAATAAATAAATAAATAAATAAATAAAATAAAAATTAAGAAAATAAGAGTATTAAATCTTTTGCAATCGTATATCACCATGCAGGCGCCTAAATAATATGTGAAACTTAATGCACGTAAAGGAGGAGGGTTTAAACTACCAAACCTGAAAATATTTCTTCATATTCTAGAGTGTTTCGAGTCGTCTGAAAGAAGTCTCAAAAAAAAAAAAAAAAAAAAAATCAAGAATTTGGAAACATATTCCGTTGTGTAAAAATATTCTCTAAAATTCATAAATGTCACAAAAACAATTAGCTTATACTCCTTAGGTTGACGTTTTGATCGTGCCAACTCGCAAGTGACATTTTCCCCGTCAAACAAAATAAAAGAAATGTATTTTCATAGCGTATAGTTCTCTCAGGAAGGATTATGTGAGCGATTTAACACAAAATGTTTCGCTAAACAATAAATGCTAAAAACATCTATAGAAAAAGACAACCTACACTTAAGAAATAATAAGCAGTAGAGGGAAAAAATATTAAAATATGTTCACTTATTTTTAGAGATTGTTACATTAAACTACCTAATTTTTAAAATTTTGCTTTATAATATTGCTCTTTATGTTGGCAATAGATCACAAAAATCACACTGAAGAAGCACCAGTTTTTCCATTAAAGCTTGTTTCAATAGGAAAAAAAGTTTGGAAACAATGTAATCCACATTTATTAAACGTTTTAGCTTTAAACTTAAGTACAGTTAATATCCTTCATAAAGCTTGAATTTTTACTTAGATCTGGTTTCCCATGATTGTTTGTATTACATGGGCAGTTGTGGTACATAAAAAGTATTCTGTATCGATTTTTGCGCTAATTAATTGTCTTTAGCGACAAATCACTTGTATCTCAAGCTGTTAGCAGTGGAAACATGTTTTAATTGCATAAATAATACCTTTAAGTTGGTAAACCCTCCAAATTCATAACAAAAAAAGGTGATAAATTGTTAAGGCCGTGCATTTAAAACGTTTCCAAAGAGAACCTGATTGATTGTGCTTTCATCTGCTTGCCGAACGCCCCACGTCTCCTTTTTTTGTGTTATTTAAATAGGGGTATCTAAAGTGCTTTTTCAAAGAGTTTAGAGTGTCTCATCAAGAAAAACTACGTCGGTTCACATAAACTTAGTTTTCCCTTCGGATACACTGTGCTGAGGATTTAGGGAAAAAATATTCCGGAAATAAAAAGGAAACGTTGTTCCTGACGAAAATTCTGCTCCGTCTTCAATGGATTTTAAAAAATATGATCCTTGCGGAAACGGCTGAGCACGCAAAGCTCTCATTTGATATTACACTGGTATAGAAGGAAATCAAACCAAAGATGAGAAAACGCTTAATATCATTTCCTTCTTCTTCGTTTTTTATTTCATAAATTCTCCTAGGCTCGGCTCAAGAATTTCGGGAATCCATTACGTTGACTGAGGTGAAGTTCCACATTGTTTCCGATTATTAAAAGACATGGGCTGAAATGATACATACACGCATAGCCGGTAATGTACTTCGGAAAACAAAATCAATTTTGAGATTGTTTTTGTCTCCGGACTTGAATCACTTTTGTTCTGGAAACGAGTAATGGTGGATTCAACTCTGGGAATGTTTAGTTTGGTAATTTATGCTGGGTATTTCCTCACATTCTTTTCGAAGATTTTTATTCTAATTCCAAACTATTGGAAATTTCATTTCTATAATTATTTTTCCTAATTTTTCTTCATTTCATTATTTGAAAGGGAGCTTTGAGATTAATTTAAAGAGAATAATCTTTGATTTATGTTGCTTGTCGGAAAACAGCATTAAAAAATATTTATAATAAGTTACAGAACTACTAAAAGGTTTATTCACAAAATGCAATTGCGGATATCATCTGTAATTGATTCAATGCTTTACAAACCCCTTGCTCATGCTATGTCAAATATGTTACTGCTATTTATCCATTTAGTTATCGTCTACGTTACTTTTATTTCTTGGCTAATAATTTATTTATTTTAATACTCTGCAAGACTTTGCATTTCTTATGATTAATTAATTTATTTATTGTCTTCACTTTTACTTGTTTTTTTAAATGGCAATGTTAAGAAAGAATTATGAGTTAGAATTTAAGATGGAATTTTAATATTAGCTTCTCGCCCGTGGTTAGCAGTATACAGTTATTTGTAATACAGTTTTGTCGCCGGCAGGGTGCCGTAGTGGTAAGGTGCAGGCCTCGTACATCCAAGTTCGCAGGATCAAACCTGGCCCAAGTCCGTGGATTTTCAAGATGCAGAAAATCGGCAGTGCCCATGTCGTAGGACTATGAGACATGTTAAAAATCACTTGAGATCTATTTGGCTTGGATATTCTCTAAATTAAATTCCTAGAGCTAGTTTGCACCAATTAGGGTTTAAGTGCCGGCAGCTACGGGGAACTGAGCGTCAAAAATTCTCAAAGTGGTAATGGCATCCGCGGATAGTGGTGCTACTTGAAAGAATGGATGCCAAATTCCGGGGTCTAAGTCTGCAATGGTTAGTGAATGTACGCAGCCCCATTAGAAAGAAGTTATTTTTTATCTATATAACTTTATTGTTTAGTAAAAAAAAATGTTTATTTACATAAATTTAAGGGTATGATTTGATACACAAAGATATTTTGTAATAAAATTCCAAAACAAGACGAAGAACAGCTACATTGGTGGGAGGCAAAGAGGCAAAATAAGGGCTTTATTCTTTTCATTCAGAGGATATAGATGCTATATAGAGTTTTCATCGTATTTGAATTTAATTTTATTTAATTATCTGCATAAGAACAATTTTAAATATTTGATGAAAATAATGACATTTGTTATATTTAAAGTGCTTCATGGAATTTTCAGGTCATTTTGTCAGTAGTATAAAGTTTCAGTACTCTGGGGGGTAAAAAACAAATATGTTACCACACATTGCCAAATTTTACTAAATATATCCGCGTAAAAAACTATACACAAAACTATATCTACATTCTTAAGTATTGTCCATACGACAAATATATTTTTCGGATTCAAGTGTACTTCCATTTTAGAAAAAAAATCCAAAAATTTTTTTTTTCCTTTGTGTATTTGATTTTACTTAGCTCATTTACGTCAATTAAAATTTAAGCTCTTAAAGTTATAGTACTTCTTTTGGTGGGCTGAAAGTAAATTTAGTATGCATCAAAAATTATGCACGCAATGCACTAAGAATATCCTGCAACACACGTACAAAATTATATGCATTTATTTTTTAATATTAAAGTATTACAAGCAATGCAACAAAAACAAAATAAATACTAAAACTTTCTTTAAATTTGTAGAGGTATCCGAGATCCCATAATGTGGGTAATACCACATTTACATTTAAACTGGAATTAAAGAAATGCACGTTTCCGATAAAAATGCAATGTTTCCAATATAATTCGAACATAAAATTATTCACTCGTCTCATGCAACTATTACCCTAAAATAGAAAATGGCTCGAGAACTGTAAATTCTTCCCCTTTTCCTCAAATCTCTCATTTTATTTCCTTTGGCAGAGGTGCTTTCTAATTTCATTTCCAGTGTTCCGGCTATCCCTTGAATTCTGCTCTAAATCGGCTCTTCGATCTGCGATGGTTGATGAGCCTAATACCCCCTCCGTTTCTATCCTTTATATATCAATAAGGACACTCACTTCCTTTAACTCATCATCATCAATAGTCGAACATAGACAATGTATCGATAAAATAAAATGTTGTCTCCCTGGTAGCGAATACAGATTTCCGATACTCCAGTTTCAGGGGGAACATTTTCATTGTTCCTGCAAACGTATGGCTCTTCTAAGTGATGAAGCAAAATAGACGTGAAACAGTTTTACATTGACGTCATTTCAAAGAAAGTTCTTACATCTAAAAAAGAAAGTAAAATATTTCAAATAAATGTTGACGCGAAATGAATTTTAGATATTGCTCTGTTAAAGCGCAAACATATTGTCGTAAATCATATATTTAGTGTTATTCCTAAATTGCATTATGGCGTTAAAGCTTTCCATTTCTAATGGCATGATTTGTTTATCTATTTTATTTTCTTTTAGTTGACTCGAAGCCTTTACAAAACTTCAAACTCTCTCTTTGATACATTTTAATTTTCCTAGCTTTTTAAACAGGAAACGAATGCATGTCACTCGCAAAACTTTTTGCGTTTCCCAAGATAATTTTTTGTGAACTACATATTTTAGCAACATTTTGTATGTAAACTCATGCATTAATTTCAGCGGCTCGGAGAGATTTTATATCAGTGCAAACAAATGCGACATGTTGTTGTTGTGTGCTCGCGCGAAGAATGGGTGCACTATTCCTGAGTCTAATGCCACCCTTATAGGTAGAAGTCCGACCTTCGCCGCTTTGAGTGGTCTCTTAATTTTGAGCCAGCTCTCAGATGATAGATCGTCACCTGGGGTTGGCACTCCTCAGAGGTATCGTTTCACTCGGAGGACATTGGGGCCACGACGGATTTAACGTGCACAAGCTCCCTTTAGCGTACACGGGTACCGCAGCAACCAGCCGTGAGAGGCTGTCTCCCTCCCAAATCACTGACCTCAGCCAATGTTGCTTCACTTTCAGTGTGCTGCGGGAACCGAGCTTCTGCCGCCTGGTCCACTGCGGGACATATGCGACATGTACAAGAGAAGTAAGGCAGTTCGAATATTTTATTTCTTAGGTATAATTAAACGTATTCCAAACATATTTAATACCATAAAAATAAACCAGGTTCGAAAAACTTCCCTTTTAACTCTAAACCTAAACTAGAAGGCAACAAAGGAAGTTGTTAAAAATAATATAAGTTACTTATGTACATAAATAAAAAAGTTTTTCTTTTTTTAAAGTCTGTATTTCAAGAGCATTTGCATTTTCTCTTTCTTGTACATTTTCCTTTAAGCTTGATACATGTTTAAAACTTTTATATGATGGGGCGCTACTTGCTTTGCGAGTGTTTTGCATATTTACTGATGTTTCGGAACTTATATATGCACTGGAATTGACGCAATATCTGTACGTTAACTCCAGTGCATATGCTATACGTCAAATCAAGTGTAAAACTTTGAACACTCAAATCTCTTATTTGACAATTTTTTAACCGAGTTTTGTCACGAGTTTCCACAAGGCACTGTTTCTTAAGTATTTCAACATATGTATTTTTCCTGGAATTCAAAATCTCGAAATATCTATTTGATGATCCTCATGCGATTTCCCGGATAAAAATGGTCACACTAAAATATTTTATAAGAAAAATGCCTTAAGTTATTTTTAAAGCGTTGGTCCAAAAAAGTGAATAAGAAAAATCCCAATACAACGCGCGTTAAACTAAAGACAACAGTTCTCTTTTATGGGCTGTTGTAATCAACACTTTCTTAAGTAAAATCAAGATAATGTATAATGAGCAGTAAATTATTTATATCACTAAAAGCAATTTCCTAGAGCTCTCAATATCATGTTTTGCAATAAAAGTCAGCTGATTGATTGATGCGCATTCTCAGAATATTTAGCTGGAATATTCGGATATTTATTTTGCTCCTTTTCATGGTTTTATAAGCAACTAATGAATAACAAAACTCCGTTATTGACAAAGCTAGGTATAATAAAGATAGTTGGTAGATTAATTACATCCGTTATTATGGATGTTTCAAGGGACATTGAACGTTTGTTTGATCAAAACAAAAGAGGCTTTTTCGTGCTATTGCAGTTTACGTCTTTGTAGTAAATAATACTTAGTTATGATTTTCATTTACGATAAAATACTAAGATTTCTGCACATTAAGTATTAAAGATAAATTTTTAAAAAGCTCATTTTATTTCATTTTGCAGGGTTTCTATAGGTCAAAAAAGGTACGAAAATTCCGAATAATTCAGGAGTATTTTCAGTCCAATGAGACCGGTCCCACCAGAAGACATCGGATATCCGGTATGTGAAATTTCATTTCTTTGCTTTAATTAATGAACTTGTTTTGAAATTATATGTGAATTGCAAACTGTAGGATGTTAAATGTGTATAGAATTTAAAAGCTATATAGTAAAGAAAAATGAAAAAAAATAGAAAAATGTTAAGTTTGATGTAATTTTAGGCCTTTTTTTTTCAACCGGAAGTTGTTTGTTGATTAATTAAAACTTTTGTATGCATTATTCTCATGACGTTTCACAACTTTTTCGCATTCTCGAGAAAACATTTTCAAAAAAAAAAATTTACGCTCTGTCATAACATATATATACTGCTAAAATGCAAATTATGTCATGCACTCGTCCTTTTCGAAAATATTGACACACTTTTCAAGCACTGGGAGAAGATATCTTCTTTCTCAACGTGTCATTTTCTTAAATAAATAATTGACTCTGATATATTCAAATACATTCGAAAATTAAAATATTTAAAACACTGAAGAGCCGAAAATTAACTTTGATGACTAAATTGTAGTGTCAAAAGTTTGTCGTTGGGTAATATGAGATGTGATTGCTTATTAAATGCATAAGCAATGAAAGAAGAATTCCTCGAAACTTAAATGTATCATGTGGGTAGCCTAAATTATCAATTATGAGTTATAAATCTTGGACTGAAGAGGAAGAAGTCTTAACTTAAAGAATTGACAAAGAGTTTTAGCGTGGCTTTTGATGCATGGAATTATAATGCTATCTGCTTTTTCCCCAAGAAACATTAAAAACTATACTTTGGAAACAATGTAATATATTATACTTTTTAACCACATTTTTTGGACCAAGTAAAAAGCTAATTTTTATTAGATTTTTTTTTTTTGTAAGGGTTTCATCAAATTTTAATTGTCTTTGCAAATTCTGAATACATTCAAAGTCAAAGATCAAAATCAACGTTAGAAACACAAAGAGAAATAAAGGTTCCACCCACGGGTTTCGGGCTTACTAAGAAATTATTTTCAATGCACTCACACGAGCTGAATATATACTCGACAAGAAAAAGCCCCTGGCACGGTCCTATGGTTCTTTTCATTTCGGCTTCTTATACTATCACATTCGTTCTTGGTTAATCTTCTGTTGTGGACGTATAACTGGTGTAACGTTCTGTCTCCTTGCATTCGTCGTGCTTTTTCATTCATAAAAGCTGTTTCTAGTACCCGGGTTTCCTAGTAATTTTGATTTGTATTTCTAGCATTGAGTTTTATCGTGAGTATTTCGCACAGGTGTTTTTTACCAAGTTTTGCCATTTTTCCTTTTTTGGGGTTCGCAAGATAGCAAAATATTAATAACTTGTATAAAAAATGATCAAAGTTCCTAGTGCTAAAATATGAATAAAATAAAAAATAACGTGAATACAGCGCAAATTATCGAATTAATACTGCGAATAGCTATTTCGAGGCTACACCTAGACGGTGCACCATTGTAGCCTCGAAATATCTATTTGCCGTATTGTTATGAGCAATGTGTACTTTATTTACGTCCTCCCCTCTCTCCTTTCGTTGTAACAATTTGTTTATATAAACATAGGCGTGCGCCACATGCGCACCAGAGTACAATGGAGCGCACCAGAGTACCCCCTTTAGCTCATAAAAGCGATGTTTTGTATTCATTAATTACATGCCACATATGCCTTAGAAGCGGCTGTTTACCCTTTCATTCTTAAAAATTTTTCGCGGGGTAGCACCAGGGAGGTGTTTTTGCATTCCTTAAAAAAAAGGTACTGTGCACGTGTTTCCTTGCACGTGATGCATTAGCGTACAATACTTATCTTAATATTTCAGTTTTAAACAGGCAACTGTTGCATCCCTAAAATAACATACAGACTATTAAAAATGATTAAATAAAAAAATTATAATAACATTCATTAAATTTTTTCTCATAATTTTCAAAAAATTATAATAACATTGACAAACTTGTCAGTCTCGAATTATTTTTGAAATAAGTAAGCTTTTCAAAATTTAACAAGTTCATTTATTTCCTATAAAAACGATTATATTTTTAATCTATTTCGAATGTCGACTTTCTCCTACTTCATAAAGAATAATTTTGTAAAAAATGTATCATTATATAAAAAAAACCGTATTCAGGAAGTTGTTTTTTATTTCTAAGGGGCTGCGTAGCATTGGTAGCTGTATTCAGGAAGTAGTATTTCAAAATAAATGAGATTATATTAAATTAGATACACTTATTTTTTCTTGACATATCAATCTGCGGCTTATTGATGCATCGAAATATGTAGTTCAGGGAAAAATAAAAACTTTTATAAAGTATTTTGAAAGTAAAAAGAAACGTTTATATGTAGCACTACACCTATTATACCCTTTTAATACATTTAATTAATTTTTTAAATTATTTGTTTTAAGTGAATGTTACTGAATTATATTTAATCAAGCAAAGTGACTTTGTTTTATAGTTAACCAATTTAATATCTGGCTTATAATTCCTAATTAACGTAGACGTATTTTCATTTCTTGCAAGCATTTTTTTAAAAAAACAATAAAGAGGTAAATTAAATGCATCATTTCCATCTGCATATTTTTCTTCTTTTATATTGTAAATTCCTGTGATTTAACGTAACTTCCATAAAAAAATTGAGCTGCTTCTAGAATTTATTTTATTTCTTCTTTTGCTATAAAAAAAAACCGAAAAAACAGAAATAAATTACTCGCAAGCTCGTTGCTAGCTCAAAATTAGGAGGTTCTAGCTGAACTGAAAGTTGAAGTCATTAACTATATTCGATTTAATTTTAAGTACATCAAGTTAAAATTAAAGGGACGGATAGTGTGTAACAATATATTAAATCGCCATTTCTGTACTTTCTTGACCACATTTCTTCTAGGTCATGAAAAGTAAATTAAATTGCCAAAAAACAAATTTTCTGAGCATGTTTCAATTATTATTAAATCACTAGGGCATCCCAAGTAAATGAGACAATTATGTGATATGGAATGGTCCCTCAAGTGACAGCTCTATTTCCTTAAATCACACAAGTGTGATTTCTTGAGCAATAACTTTGTTCCTTATTTTTTAGTTATCATCTTAATGAAATATAGTATAATTTTTAGGAAGTATATCGCAAGTGTGGGTTATAAAGTGCTATTTGTATCGGTCATTTCTTTTTCTCTGAAATATTTTCAAAACTAACTTTACCAGTAAAAGAACTGTTGCTCAATGCAATTTTTAGATGTTTCCTTGGTATTTTTTAACCTACCTTCTTCATCTTTATCTTCTTTTAACGTCTTTTAAGTTATATATTTTTACTACACTTCTACCACATGCATCTGTCTATTTATCGGACATGATAATTTTGATTTGTGAACAAATACTTGAAATATAATTCCAGAGCTGTCACATAACTAAAATTGTGTGTGCCTTAAAGTCGCTTTAAATTGTAGTGGACTGATAATTGATAAAAGTGAGTTCATCGGAGACGCCGTTTTATCTATATTTTGTCAGTGAAAAAATATTATGCACATAATAGTTTATCTTTCAGAGAACTTTAACGTGCAAGAGCTATATTTTATCATTTATATCTGTGAAACTGCGATCGATTCAGCCCGTAGCCTTACCCCATCCCCCTAGAGAGTGATTGTGTTAAGGCTCATAAAATCTATTTCTCAGACTTGCACTGCCGAAAGATGAGATGGTGAAATGCAGGAATATGGACATTTTCAGTGGACACGCTAAAGCTGTTACAAAACGATTTTTTTTTTCTGGTCAACAAAATGCAGCTGCGTGTTGAAGCTTTAAATTTTTAAAATTTTTTTTTGACTTTTTACCTTACATTAACGTAACATATTAACTTCACCACCATTAACTTCACATGACAGAAGGGAAACTACTTGACACTTTAAAACATTCTCTCCTAAAAAATGTATGATTTTAGAAAAATCCTCATTTGAATATGGGCAACAAAATGAGTTCTGAAAATTCCCTATTTTAACACTTTACCGACTACTAGCGGTCCAATAGCATACGCACGTCCGACCGGCCGCTCAGCCGCAGATTCTCAATGACGAAGCAACGCACTTAACGCAATTGAGCAATGTACCTCAATACTAATAATAAAATGCAGATGATATAGCAAATGACAATTGTTTATCGCCATGGCTACCGATTGATAGGCTATTTTAAGTATTCCCGAGAAAAAGCGATTAATAGGCTATCGGTCGGGAAAGTGTTAATAAGGGGATGACCCAAAATGTCATCATTACATTGAGATCAACATTTACTTCAAAACCTCCCAATAAAATTAAAGACAGTACTATTAAAAGAAGGATAACAATCCCTGAAATGCCCGGCAACAATCATGATATTAGTCCCTATACATCTCTATTTGATTAAATTTCACAGTTCCAAAGACTGCCGCAACATACCATTACATAGTTGTTTTCGTAATTTTCTTCATACATAATTAATTTTTCTGAAATAAGTGTTTTTTTTTTTTTTGTTATTATGTCCAATTCAAAAAATCAAAGACGTGCGGTCACTAATAAGTGAAACGAAATAGCGATTTTAGGGAAGAATTAAATATTGAATCAGAAAAACAGAAAGAAGAATGAAACGCAAAATATAGAAATTCAAGATCGTCAGCTAATCGCGTCGCCAGGCGATGTACGGGATATTTCCAATATTGCGTCATTCCTGGGCCGAAGAAGACCTATGTCACATGACAGATGTCCAACACATGTCCCACTGATGTCACATGACAGATGTCTGATATAAATAAGTAGTAATTCCATATAAATACAAAATAATAACAGAATAGGAACAACAGTCTCTTGAACTCGCCATTTGAGTACGAACAGCAGTCCCTAAAAATGTTCTGTATATCCACGACATTACTCCCAAAAATTTTTTTATCAGAATGAGGACAAGAGTTCTTAAATAATGTCAGCGGTCATGCTAAAAATCTTCCTCAAAATCAGAACAATAGTCTCTAAAAATTCCTAACATAGGGTTAACTGTTCTCAGAAAATATCAACAGTTCTAAGAAACCGTATTAGAATAAAACTTCTGTCCCTTAGAATCAATTTCAGAAATAAGTTTTATTTAAGGGCATCAACAGTTCTTCTGAAAATAGCCACAAGAAAAATCCCATTGGATTAATAAGAACAGTTATTTAAAAACAATAAATAAATAAAAAAACCCTGCAAACTATATGGAAAACCAGTCCCGTAAAAATACTTGTCAAAATAAGGGGATTGGAAAAAAAACGTTATCGATAAAGTGTTGCAGGAAATACAGTCGAACCTCGTTAATTCAAACACGCTTAAAACGAACTACTGCTAAGACGAACTTCATTTGCGATCAACCGTTCTAATGTATTAACAAATAACGATAATTTCTTCGTTTAAGACGAACACGCTTTGTTCGAACTCTCGGATTAATCGAACCCTTATTTGTGGTCCCAACCGTTCGAACTTCAATTCAATACGAAACAAACGTAAAAGTCATTTTTCACTTTACCAAACAGCGACAAAAAAGAATAATTCATGTCTAAACAATTTAGGTGCCAATCAAGACTTCTGGAGCAATTGTTCAAAAAAGAGTAGGAAACAATGTGCTATAACAGAGTATTTTAAAAAACTTTTTGATACGATAATTTTACTACGATACTTTTGAAAGATTTTCTCTTGATATGTAATTTCAGTTAATAAAGTTTGAAGTCATTGAATTTTTACTTTTAAAACTTTTTATTTGAAAATCAGAAATTGTTTTTTTTTCCTCTTATGACAAATTCAAAATCTATAGCACTGGTTTATATATGCATTAGGGACTTAAATCGAGCATTGTGTGCTGGAAAATAGCGTGAAAATGCTCTTTTGCGTTCTAAAAAAAAAAGGATTTCATTGTTTTTACGATAAGACGAACTACGGTTAAGACGAATTTATTTCAAAAGACCCTTCGGGTTCGTTTTAACGAGCTTCGACTGTATATTTTAAATATCGATTGAAAAAAAGAATTAAAAGCAAAAAAAAAAAAGAGAAAGAAAATACATATTTGTGTACAAAAAAGTTTACCTTTTGTGCGACAAATGAAATAAGATGGACGTCAACGTAATTAAGCACAAAATCCAGACACGTGTTTCGGAATTACAAAGAAATTCCTTGTAATTTCGAAACAAGTGTCTACATTGTGTACTGTAATTTAATGATTAGTTACGTTGCTTTTCATTTTATTTGAAATATATATGTAGACAAAATGGCAGCGATACGAATAAAATAAAACATAAAGCGTTTTATCAAGCGTCTGAGAAAAATACATTAAAGTTAATTGCCGTGAAATATAAGTTCGAGCTGCAGCGAAAACCCCTCATAAATTTTTGTTCTATTTAACTACGAATCTGCGCACGGAAAGCAAACTAACATCTCAGGCAGTATTTTACGGGCTTTCCGATGGTACCATTTAAAACGAAGATTTAATATCTTCCTACGGAACACACTCACATTTTCTTTTTTTTTGCTTATGTATTATATTTGTTCAAGTTTGTGTTATTAAAATGATTCACTGCACAAGCTACAAGTAGGAACAGTTTTGATTTTGTGCACTTTTGGCTGATTTATATAAGGGTATGAATAATTCAAATAGCTTCCATGCTCATTAAAATAGTCCCTTTAAACAATGAATGTAATGAAATCTTTTTTTAATGACTCGCACTTGTTTAAGCTTAGCCTCATGCTTTGTTTAAAGTTTTACACATGCTTATTGTTTGAATGGCAATACACAGTAAATACTACAACTTTAACTTCGTATTTTGCTTAGTTCATATGTTCTTTCGAACATCTGGTACTCGGGATGTAAGCCCTTGGGATAGACAAAAATCCCAAATACCTTCATCAATCAACATCTGGTACTTCTAATACTAAATAGGTTTTTTGAGGAAATATATTTTGTACTTTATTCGCCATTATTTAGTTCAGTCATTTTATTTTCATTTTGTAAGTAGTTGTTATACAAAATAAATTCCAAAAACGTGCTGTCGTTGACGAAAGTCTTAGAACCCGTCATGGTTCGAAAGTAGTGATATGAAGATCAGTTTGCTATGAACGTTAAAACTTCAGGTAATGGAAACTTTTAATAAGTTTTTTCTCAATTAAGTGGCTAGTTCAGTTAAGACACTAAAATTAAGTTTGACAAGAGTCGTATACATTATGCAACATGCAGAGGTGTGATACTGCCATCCAACCTTTCACAAAAAAGTCGTCTGATAAATTGAAGGTATGTAATAGTTTTGATATTTCATTAAAAACCTGTTAGATTACTCATAATTTGAAAACATGCTACCAATTATAAACTTTATTTTCATACCCGATGAAAAGTTCTCTTGAATAAGAGGTTAAATACAAAGTACATTAAGCACAAAAAAAATTCACACACCTGTTTCGAAGTTAATAGGAATCCCCTTTTGAAACAAAAAATGTGAGCTCTAGGGAAACATTATTCTTCTCGTTTGCAGTTATTTTAATATACCAAATTTTGGAATAACATAAAACATTAATAAGCAAGGATTCTTTTTTTTAATTTTGTATTTTTTTTTTGTTATTTAAAAACGAAATTAAAATAAATAATTAATGCATTGTTGTGTATTTTGCCACCAAATTTCATATATATGTTTAAGAATATGTAAATCAGCAATCGGTATATTTGTTTGAGAATATGTTAATATTTACAAAATTTCATTTTGAAGGTTTCAATGTAATTTTGAAAAATAGTTAAGACTGACTTTCTCAACTGCGCAGAAAATTGCTAATAAAATCACTTCGATGGGAGGTAATCTCTATGTTCTGTGTCTAACGTAACGTGTTGTCATGGAAGACGTTACTGAACATTTGATGATTGGAAAACGATTAATTTTATCTGTAGAATTGCGTTCTCTAACACCGATAAGATGTGATTTCAAGTTTTGATTTGTAGAAAGAAAAGCTAGAAATACATCTTGTATTGTTTGTAGCGTTCAGGGGCCGTCTTTTTCAGGTAGTACTTCTGAAAGAGTTATTAACACTTCAACCATTCATAGGTTAAACATGCCGGTTGGTAATGCATGTAGGTTAAAAATAAAAGTAAAATGCAAGTAAGCTAAAAATGTAACTTTATTGCATTTACGCAAATCTTCAGCTACAGAAACAGTATGCATGCAGTTAAAGAAAATGAAAATATGTCTTCTGGAAATAGTGTTTGAGAACTAGCAATTAATGATTAATTTTATATTTTTTTTCCTCTCATATAATTTTATTTTCTACGAACAAAGGCTTTCACTTCCTTTCATATAAACATCTACCTCTTTTCATTTCCGCACTTTGTTGCTCGTTACTGCTTATTGTGCCCCACTCTTGGTGCCTATGAAGAAGCTCATTTAGGCCCAAAAACGAGCTGTTTATAATAATTAATTTTACTAAAGTGCGTGCTTTTAAATGCACGCAAAATGTTATGATAATCAAGTTTTTCTGCATTGAATTCTAAAGCCTTTACTTGTTTTTGTAACGTTTGTGAGATATTTACAGCTGACGCTCGATTTCACGAACTTTTTGGTACCGTGAAACATGTTCCGTAAAATCGAAAAGTATTAGGGTCAGTTGCGGTAATTTTAAACTCTTTTTCAATGTTTTAACTTATGATCCTTCCCTACCTCTTGAATGAATTCAGAGATAAAATTGCGAGCATTGTATCCACTACTGTACTTCTTGTGAGCAAATGTGTACACAAATGTTGACTTTATGAATGTTTGTTAGCGAATGAGCTCGTGTTTACAATTACCCCAGAGATCTGGGGTAATTTGTCTCGTAGCCGGATCAGTCGGTTAAGCTTGGATCCCACAAAGCACCGAAAGTGAAGCACAAGTGACCGTGTTCAACGCTTGAGAGGGTGCCCACCTCCCGCGACTGATTACTCTGAGACCGAGTACGCTAAAGGGAGCCACGTCAAATGCATCGTCGCTTCAAATGTCCACCAAGTTTGAAATAATTTACGCTGAGGGTCTCATCATAATCTCTCATCTGGGTGCTGGTTAAAAGTCATTGAGCCCCTCTGAGCCAAGTATACTTCATTCTAACGGAGCTCATTAATAATCAGTACGAGTTTCCTTAATTTATGGTCGCCCTGCAAGGAGAGCTTGGATTTCCAAGTGGTATTAGCAACAACAACAGCAACAGTTATGTAAAATAGACACAAAAGTGTAATTAACATCAAAATATAATACTTATAGTCCCTCCAAAATATTGGAAACAGGATAAACTTAAGTCTTTACAATTACTCCAGAGTACGAAATATATGGGGTAATTGTAAACACCTAACGTGCACATGAAAAATAACAGGAAAGATTAAATTCATAACTAAATGTTTTTAGCAGCATCCCATCTGACAAATAAAAATGGTTGAAACTGCTTACTTCACTTTTGTAAGATAAGCTGGAGAGGAAAATGTAAGATCACTAAATTTTGTTAAACAACTTTTTTCACTGTGCTATTTTCAAACAATAGTGACGCCTCCACAGTTTCGAAACTTACGAAACTGTTTCAATGTAATATGTTCCCTATGCTGCCAGTTTATCGCTCACTAGCAGTTATGTTTCCAAAACCACCACAAGTGTAGTTATGAAGCTTGTTTACAATTACCCCATGTTTACAATTACCCCAACTGACCCTATTTCAGCAGAAGGGTTTTCGAGGCTGTTAAACTGTTCTTAAAACTGGCTGTTCGTAAATTAGTGGTTCTTAAAATCGAATTGTTAACTGCATTCTGCATTTTATTAATTTACTTTCGAAGAAAATTGTATTAGCTAATTATCTTTTTAACATTTTCCACGTCCCCATTGAACATCAGGAGCTTTCTTAAAGGTTTTTACCCCAGTGCAAGTAACAGTCTCTTCCGGTAAAGTACACTGTTAAAAAAAAAATCTGAATTTTCATAGTGTTTTTTGACTGATGTTAACGGTATGTTAACAGATTTCCGTAGTGCTTGCTTCAATGCATGGTTTTTCCTTCCGAAAACGGAAATATTACGTCCTGAAAATACGAGAGCGGAACTTTTCCGTATCACGGTTGCTGTATTTTCACAACCTGATTTGGATTAATGGAGAAAAAAGAAATGAAACTTTTGTCAAATCTCGGGAAAATATTATCAGAAACGGAATATTTCCGGCAACTGTGTTGACGTAATTTTTTTTTTTTAAATTCGATAGTTAATGCGAAGTTGTGAACGTTTTACTACTTAAAGGGAAGAACAAAACTGTTTGTTACTTTTTTTTTTTTTCTTTCCAATGGGGCTGCTATTGGTTCTCAACCATTGCAGACCTAGTGCGTTCCCCGGTAATTGGTACCATCTCTTTCAGCGGCACCACAATGAGTGTGGTACCTTCGCCGCATGAGAATTTTGACGTTCAGTTACCACTAGATGGCGGTACCTGAGCTCTTATTGATGCAATATGCACTAGGAATTTAACTTAGCCGAGAGCATCCAAGCCAAATGTCTACTCAAGGGATCTTTTACATGCCGCATAATCACATGACATGGGAGCAGACGATTTTCTGCATCTTGAAAATCCACCGACTTGAGCCAGGTTTGAACCCGCAATCTTGGGCGTACGAGGCCTGCTGCCTTACCACTACGCCACCCTGTCGGCAAACTGTTTGTTACTAATATAAATAAAAGTTCCCGTTAATTTTTCAATGGATTCGTTTGTTGCTCTCTTATTGGTACCTTCCCTGCTACTTCTACTTCCACTTCACACTGCCTTTATTCTCATTGGTTTACAGTTAATTCCTTGGCTATATAAGCTCTGTTTTTGTTGTTTTGTCTGCTTCATTTGGATGTTTTGCATCTAGAAGCTCCTTGTCGCATTGAAAAAGGGATTCCTAGCAATCCTGAAACATATGTCTGCGTTTTAATGCTAATTTGTGCTTTAAATTAACGTGAAATTTTATTTCCTATTACAGTTTACTTGCACAAATTATTATTATTGTTTGTTACTAACTCTATTCGCACAAAGTATATTGCCACATCTCTAACGATACAAGAAATACCTCTAAACCACGAAGCATAACTTCAAAATCCCCCCTTCTGTGTGAGTTTTAAAATTCAGCACATTTTAAACCAAGAAAACAAATTATACTTTGCCATTTCAATGTAACTGTTATTAAAGTATCTGTTCATTAAGTAGATACAAATGAGATAAGATCCTAGCCCAATGGGAAATTTCAACACTTCTGATTTTGGCAAACCGACACGTGACTCAAACGTACGTTGAGTTCTCGTTTGGAGAATAATTATGGGTTACAAAGGCCAGTAGATAAATTTAGTTAAGGCATGTTATCACGGAGTTCGAGTTAACCAAATTACTGCACTTCTAACTACACGGCTAAGGTTAGCTGAGTAAATATTATATGAGCAATCACTAGTAACATTAGGTACCATGTCAATTTTAAGACAGTTTAGTTAAGTTATGCAAACACTGCGAAATTACATTTATTAAGCATATTTTATAGAAGATTCTAATTCGTTCGATGTCGTGTTTTACTTCGTATTTGTTACATTCTTTATTTTACTGAAACATGGGAATGACATCCAAAAATTAGTTTATATATATATATTAATGGAATTTCATGGAAGTGCATTTAATCTGAATCATACGTACATGAAAATATTTTACTATCGAAATCATAAGACAATTAGTTTTTAACTAGAAAAAAAAAACATCTTTTGAATTACATGCACAAATACAAAATTGAATGTTGCATAAATACACAAGTTTCGCATAGAAAACTGCGAATTTTAATTTAGAAAAAGGCTGAAATTATGTTCAAAACTTTTGTATTTCTTCACAGTCGCTATTTTATCACTTTTCCTTTATTTAGGACTATTAGAAACACAATATTTTCTAAAAAGATGGGCTGAGTTAGATTTTCGGATATTCTTCGCTTTGCTGCTTTGAATTTAATTATTTTCTGCGAAATCTTGGTGTGATTTTAAAATAAAACTAAAGTAGGGTCAGGTGGGGTAAAGTGGTGCTTTTGCTTGATATTTTACATTACGTTATTAAGGAACAGATTGAATCAGATTTTGAGCAGAAAAAAATTAAGTAAAATAATTTTATGACGCCTTTTTTCTGGGATGTATTTATGACCACTTTACCCCATGGGGTGGGGTAAAGTGAGTAGTGCATTGGGTAAAGTGGTCACGATTGAAAAAAAGACCACATAAAAGTGCTCATAACCCTAATATTTCAAAATACTCAACAAGAGGCATTTTAGGAAGGAAACATATTTATTTCCCTCAGCTGAATTTATTTATGTCCTCTATTACGGTCAAAAGTTGGACTTACCTTCGTAACGCCTCGTAAGGTACTTCAGTCTCTTAAGCTGCTGCATAGATAGTTTTAAAACAAAGTTATGTATCAAAATATTGTAGGATATATAATGGCAGGTATTCTTAGGTTTAAAGCCCTAAATATTAGATGGTAAGTCTGTCCTTTCAGTTAATACATATAATAAAACCTAAATATGAAATTCAAAATTTTTCGTGAAAAAAATTAAGAATAGCTTTTAATGAATGACTAAATTGCTTAAATTATACATTAAGAAAGCATTGCTAATAAGATAGCTCTGAGATAATTATATAGCTTATTAAAAATCACACTGAGAGGAAAATACATATTTTAACCTAGCTATTTTTAATTATCTCTCTCTTTCGTGTATTGTTCTTGTTCAAAGTGATGCCACTTCTAAACATTTACAGCTTAATAATATTTATAATAAGTCTTTTTAGAATTATTGACAACTTGAAAATTATTTTATTAAAAGTGTTTTTAAAAATATTTCAATGATAAACACAACATTGTAGGAAAGCCATCTTATAATAATTTCAATCTCTCTGACCTTTGAGCTCAGAATCCTGTATACTAAAGCGTAAATTTAAAAGTTATTTTTGAAAAAGAATACAGTGTTAATAAAATAAATGTTTAACTAACATTTGCCTTGGGGCTTAATTTTTGACAAAAGAAGTGCTGAGCCTTGTAGTCTTCAAAATTTATTTTCATGCGTAAATAGCCTGAATTTCCTAAAATAATTTTTAAGGAAATTTTAATTGAAAATAAATATTGAAACTGAGCTCCCGTCTTCACCCCATCTTACTTAAAGAACTAAAAAATTATATATAAACTAAATCTAGCTTCACGGTTAGTAAGGAAGTATTTTCAAGATCTGTGTAAAGTTCCTGCATCGTGCATTTGCTGGAAATTTTTTAAAACAAAATGTCATAGAGAACTTAAAATAGCTGTTTCAATTTCAAAGTATTGTATAAAGAATCAAACTGACTGTTTTCTTCAAGTAAAGAGTAACCATTAAAATAATTTTGAATGTAAAGTCTAATTCCTAAGTATTAAAAGCTAAATTTAAAAATTTGCACCAGTTGCTTTATTTATTTCAAAGCTATAGCTTTTTATGTGCCGTATGACCACTTTACCCCACCTGACCCTATAACATGAGGTAATTTAAACCAGTGAAATGCATTTTATCATTCCTGAAAATACTGTTTGATTAATTAGTTTACAAATTGATTTAGAACTTAAATATCTGAAGATTTTTTTTAATTTTTTTTTCACAAATTAGTAACCTACTCATAATAAAAAAAAAAGTATTTATTGAATTATTTTCTCATTTTATTTTGTGTTTTCTAAAAGCTTCGAATACACAAAGAATATTGCTATTCTTTATTTTAAGAAACATTTTCAGTATCCAACCTATTTAGATTAAATCTCGCATTTGTTCTTTTTCTTTTTTTTAAATACTTTTCATTGAACTCTTTAGATTAACGGTTTTTTTCGTATATTGTGCAACTATTAATAATAAAATGATGTTTCGCAAATCTGCAATACAAGTTTTGGAATTTAATCTCTTCTAAAACAGATTGTACAACTGTAGCAAAAAGTCATTTTTTTCATTAATAAACAAAATCACTGATTTGATTTTATGCGATTCACGTCTTGAAGTAAAACTAAAAAAAAATAATCTTGCTAAATTAAAAAAACGCTTATAATTAAATAGTATAATGCTTAAAACTGTAACTTTACCACGTTGCTGATTCACCTTTTCATCAATTTACTTACCCCTGAGCATTTGGTTTTAATTTTTTTAAGAAAACTAATTAAGATTTAGTTTTTAAAAATAGCTTATAGGGTCAGTTGGGGTAATTGTAAACATGGGGTAATTGTAAACAAGCTTCATAACTACACTTGTGGTGGTTTTTAAAACTTAACTGCTGGTGTGTGATGAATTGGCACCATAGGGAAGACACTGAAAGAGTTTTGTAAGTTTCGAAACATTTGTGGAGGCGTCACCATTGTTTGAAAATGACACAGTGAAAAAAGTTGTTTAACAAAATTTTGTGATCTTACATTTTCGTCTCCAGCTCATCTGCAAAAGCGAGATGTAAGTGGTTTCAACCATTTTTATTTGTCATATGGAATGTTGCTAAAAGCATTTAGTTATGAATTTCATCCTCCCTGTTATTTTTCATGTGCATGTCAGGTATTTACAATTACCCCATATATTTCGTACTCTGGGGTAATTGTAAACACTTAAATTTATCCTATTTCCAATATTCTGGGGGGACAATAAGTATTATATTTTGATGTAAATTACACTTTTGTGTCTATTTTACATATCTGTTGTTGTTGTTGCTGATGCCACTTGGAAATTCAGGCCCCCCTCGCAAGGAGACCATGAATTAAGAAAACTCCTACTGATTATTAATGAACTCCGCTAGAGTGAAGTACACTTGGCCCAGAGGGGCTTGTAGCGGTGCGAGTTCAGTCCTTCAAATAGCCCTCTTTGCTCCTGCCCAGGGGGCGCGCCTTTTGGGAAAGCGGTAAAGAATGCGGCTACCACCAAAACGATCTTGGTTCGACTCCCGGCGCTTCACGGCCACTCTCGCACCGTTACATCTGGTGACCCGGCATTTACGCACGCAGCAATGGAGACCCGAACACTTCACAGATGGCGACACGAGATGACTTGCTCGCACGCATTTGTGCAGTCTGCACGCGCTCGCACTTGAGCCCAGCCACGGATCCGAGCAAACAGGCCCAAACTTCACTCACTCACGCAGCAACCTCAAGCAGCCTTTCTCTCGCGCTGGTGCACCTATCTGTGGTAAAATATCGTTCACTCTTCCCCTACTCGTTCACTGGGGGGCGGAGTATGTAGCGGTGCGAGTTCAGTCCTTCAAATAGCCCTCTTTGCTCCTGCCCAGGGGGCGCGCCTTTTGGGAAAGCGGTAAAGAATGCGGCTACCACCAAAACGATCTTGGTTCGACTCCCGGCGCTTCACGGCCACTCTCGCACCGTTACATCTGGTGACCCGGCATTTACGCACGCAGCAATGGAGACCCGAACACTTCACAGATGGCGACACGAGATGACTTGCTCGCACGCATTTGTGCAGTCTGCACGCGCTCGCACTTGAGCCCAGCCACGGATCCGAGCAAACAGGCCCAAACTTCACTCACTCACGCAGCAACCTCAAGCAGCCTTTCTCTCGCGCTGGTGCACCTATCTGTGGTAAAATATCGTTCACTCTTCCCCTACTCGTTCACTGGGGGGCGGAGTATGTAGCGGTGCGAGTTCAGTCCTTCAAATAGCCCTCTTTGCTCCTGCCCAGGGGGCGCGCCTTTTGGGAAAGCGGTAAAGAATGCGGCTACCACCAAAACGATCTTGGTTCGACTCCCGGCGCTTCACGGCCACTCTCGCACCGTTACATCTGGTGACCCGGCATTTACGCACGCAGCAATGGAGACCCGAACACTTCACAGATGGCGACACGAGATGACTTGCTCGCACGCATTTGTGCAGTCTGCACGCGCTCGCACTTGAGCCCAGCCACGGATCCGAGCAAACAGGCCCAAACTTCACTCACTCACGCAGCAACCTCAAGCAGCCTTTCTCTCGCGCTGGTGCACCTATCTGTGGTAAAATATCGTTCACTCTTCCCCTACTCGTTCACTGGGGGGCGGAGTATGTAGCGGTGCGAGTTCAGTCCTTCAAATAGCCCTCTTTGCTCCTGCCCAGGGGGCGCGCCTTTTGGGAAAGCGGTAAAGAATGCGGCTACCACCAAAACGATCTTGGTTCGACTCCCGGCGCTTCACGGCCACTCTCGCACCGTTACATCTGGTGACCCGGCATTTACGCACGCAGCAATGGAGACCCGAACACTTCACAGATGGCGACACGAGATGACTTGCTCGCACGCATTTGTGCAGTCTGCACGCGCTCGCACTTGAGCCCAGCCACGGATCCGAGCAAACAGGCCCAAACTTCACTCACTCACGCAGCAACCTCAAGCAGCCTTTCTCTCGCGCTGGTGCACCTATCTGTGGTAAAATATCGTTCACTCTTCCCCTACTCGTTCACTGGGGGGCGGAGTATGTAGCGGTGCGAGTTCAGTCCTTCAAATAGCCCTCTTTGCTCCTGCCCAGGGGGCGCGCCTTTTGGGAAAGCGGTAAAGAATGCGGCTACCACCAAAACGATCTTGGTTCGACTCCCGGCGCTTCACGGCCACTCTCGCACCGTTACATCTGGTGACCCGGCATTTACGCACGCAGCAATGGAGACCCGAACACTTCACAGATGGCGACACGAGATGACTTGCTCGCACGCATTTGTGCAGTCTGCACGCGCTCGCACTTGAGCCCAGCCACGGATCCGAGCAAACAGGCCCAAACTTCACTCACTCACGCAGCAACCTCAAGCAGCCTTTCTCTCGCGCTGGTGCACCTATCTGTGGTAAAATATCGTTCACTCTTCCCCTACTCGTTCACTGGGGGGCGGAGTATGTAGCGGTGCGAGTTCAGTCCTTCAAATAGCCCTCTTTGCTCCTGCCCAGGGGGCGCGCCTTTTGGGAAAGCGGTAAAGAATGCGGCTACCACCAAAACGATCTTGGTTCGACTCCCGGCGCTTCACGGCCACTCTCGCACCGTTACATCTGGTGACCCGGCATTTACGCACGCAGCAATGGAGACCCGAACACTTCACAGATGGCGACACGAGATGACTTGCTCGCACGCATTTGTGCAGTCTGCACGCGCTCGCACTTGAGCCCAGCCACGGATCCGAGCAAACAGGCCCAAACTTCACTCACTCACGCAGCAACCTCAAGCAGCCTTTCTCTCGCGCTGGTGCACCTATCTGTGGTAAAATATCGTTCACTCTTCCCCTACTCGTTCACTGGGGGGCGGAGTATGTAGCGGTGCGAGTTCAGTCCTTCAAATAGCCCTCTTTGCTCCTGCCCAGGGGGCGCGCCTTTTGGGAAAGCGGTAAAGAATGCGGCTACCACCAAAACGATCTTGGTTCGACTCCCGGCGCTTCACGGCCACTCTCGCACCGTTACATCTGGTGACCCGGCATTTACGCACGCAGCAATGGAGACCCGAACACTTCACAGATGGCGACACGAGATGACTTGCTCGCACGCATTTGTGCAGTCTGCACGCGCTCGCACTTGAGCCCAGCCACGGATCCGAGCAAACAGGCCCAAACTTCACTCACTCACGCAGCAACCTCAAGCAGCCTTTCTCTCGCGCTGGTGCACCTATCTGTGGTAAAATATCGTTCACTCTTCCCCTACTCGTTCACTGGGGGGCGGAGTATGTAGCGGTGCGAGTTCAGTCCTTCAAATAGCCCTCTTTGCTCCTGCCCAGGGGGCGCGCCTTTTGGGAAAGCGGTAAAGAATGCGGCTACCACCAAAACGATCTTGGTTCGACTCCCGGCGCTTCACGGCCACTCTCGCACCGTTACATCTGGTGACCCGGCATTTACGCACGCAGCAATGGAGACCCGAACACTTCACAGATGGCGACACGAGATGACTTGCTCGCACGCATTTGTGCAGTCTGCACGCGCTCGCACTTGAGCCCAGCCACGGATCCGAGCAAACAGGCCCAAACTTCACTCACTCACGCAGCAACCTCAAGCAGCCTTTCTCTCGCGCTGGTGCACCTATCTGTGGTAAAATATCGTTCACTCTTCCCCTACTCGTTCACTGGGGGGCGGAGTATGTAGCGGTGCGAGTTCAGTCCTTCAAATAGCCCTCTTTGCTCCTGCCCAGGGGGCGCGCCTTTTGGGAAAGCGGTAAAGAATGCGGCTACCACCAAAACGATCTTGGTTCGACTCCCGGCGCTTCACGGCCACTCTCGCACCGTTACATCTGGTGACCCGGCATTTACGCACGCAGCAATGGAGACCCGAACACTTCACAGATGGCGACACGAGATGACTTGCTCGCACGCATTTGTGCAGTCTGCACGCGCTCGCACTTGAGCCCAGCCACGGATCCGAGCAAACAGGCCCAAACTTCACTCACTCACGCAGCAACCTCAAGCAGCCTTTCTCTCGCGCTGGTGCACCTATCTGTGGTAAAATATCGTTCACTCTTCCCCTACTCGTTCACTGGGGGGCGGAGTATGTAGCGGTGCGAGTTCAGTCCTTCAAATAGCCCTCTTTGCTCCTGCCCAGGGGGCGCGCCTTTTGGGAAAGCGGTAAAGAATGCGGCTACCACCAAAACGATCTTGGTTCGACTCCCGGCGCTTCACGGCCACTCTCGCACCGTTACATCTGGTGACCCGGCATTTACGCACGCAGCAATGGAGACCCGAACACTTCACAGATGGCGACACGAGATGACTTGCTCGCACGCATTTGTGCAGTCTGCACGCGCTCGCACTTGAGCCCAGCCACGGATCCGAGCAAACAGGCCCAAACTTCACTCACTCACGCAGCAACCTCAAGCAGCCTTTCTCTCGCGCTGGTGCACCTATCTGTGGTAAAATATCGTTCACTCTTCCCCTACTCGTTCACTGGGGGGCGGAGTATGTAGCGGTGCGAGTTCAGTCCTTCAAATAGCCCTCTTTGCTCCTGCCCAGGGGGCGCGCCTTTTGGGAAAGCGGTAAAGAATGCGGCTACCACCAAAACGATCTTGGTTCGACTCCCGGCGCTTCACGGCCACTCTCGCACCGTTACATCTGGTGACCCGGCATTTACGCACGCAGCAATGGAGACCCGAACACTTCACAGATGGCGACACGAGATGACTTGCTCGCACGCATTTGTGCAGTCTGCACGCGCTCGCACTTGAGCCCAGCCACGGATCCGAGCAAACAGGCCCAAACTTCACTCACTCACGCAGCAACCTCAAGCAGCCTTTCTCTCGCGCTGGTGCACCTATCTGTGGTAAAATATCGTTCACTCTTCCCCTACTCGTTCACTGGGGGGCGGAGTATGTAGCGGTGCGAGTTCAGTCCTTCAAATAGCCCTCTTTGCTCCTGCCCAGGGGGCGCGCCTTTTGGGAAAGCGGTAAAGAATGCGGCTACCACCAAAACGATCTTGGTTCGACTCCCGGCGCTTCACGGCCACTCTCGCACCGTTACATCTGGTGACCCGGCATTTACGCACGCAGCAATGGAGACCCGAACACTTCACAGATGGCGACACGAGATGACTTGCTCGCACGCATTTGTGCAGTCTGCACGCGCTCGCACTTGAGCCCAGCCACGGATCCGAGCAAACAGGCCCAAACTTCACTCACTCACGCAGCAACCTCAAGCAGCCTTTCTCTCGCGCTGGTGCACCTATCTGTGGTAAAATATCGTTCACTCTTCCCCTACTCGTTCACTGGGGGGCGGAGTATGTAGCGGTGCGAGTTCAGTCCTTCAAATAGCCCTCTTTGCTCCTGCCCAGGGGGCGCGCCTTTTGGGAAAGCGGTAAAGAATGCGGCTACCACCAAAACGATCTTGGTTCGACTCCCGGCGCTTCACGGCCACTCTCGCACCGTTACATCTGGTGACCCGGCATTTACGCACGCAGCAATGGAGACCCGAACACTTCACAGATGGCGACACGAGATGACTTGCTCGCACGCATTTGTGCAGTCTGCACGCGCTCGCACTTGAGCCCAGCCACGGATCCGAGCAAACAGGCCCAAACTTCACTCACTCACGCAGCAACCTCAAGCAGCCTTTCTCTCGCGCTGGTGCACCTATCTGTGGTAAAATATCGTTCACTCTTCCCCTACTCGTTCACTGGGGGGCGGAGTATGTAGCGGTGCGAGTTCAGTCCTTCAAATAGCCCTCTTTGCTCCTGCCCAGGGGGCGCGCCTTTTGGGAAAGCGGTAAAGAATGCGGCTACCACCAAAACGATCTTGGTTCGACTCCCGGCGCTTCACGGCCACTCTCGCACCGTTACATCTGGTGACCCGGCATTTACGCACGCAGCAATGGAGACCCGAACACTTCACAGATGGCGACACGAGATGACTTGCTCGCACGCATTTGTGCAGTCTGCACGCGCTCGCACTTGAGCCCAGCCACGGATCCGAGCAAACAGGCCCAAACTTCACTCACTCACGCAGCAACCTCAAGCAGCCTTTCTCTCGCGCTGGTGCACCTATCTGTGGTAAAATATCGTTCACTCTTCCCCTACTCGTTCACTGGGGGGCGGAGTATGTAGCGGTGCGAGTTCAGTCCTTCAAATAGCCCTCTTTGCTCCTGCCCAGGGGGCGCGCCTTTTGGGAAAGCGGTAAAGAATGCGGCTACCACCAAAACGATCTTGGTTCGACTCCCGGCGCTTCACGGCCACTCTCGCACCGTTACATCTGGTGACCCGGCATTTACGCACGCAGCAATGGAGACCCGAACACTTCACAGATGGCGACACGAGATGACTTGCTCGCACGCATTTGTGCAGTCTGCACGCGCTCGCACTTGAGCCCAGCCACGGATCCGAGCAAACAGGCCCAAACTTCACTCACTCACGCAGCAACCTCAAGCAGCCTTTCTCTCGCGCTGGTGCACCTATCTGTGGTAAAATATCGTTCACTCTTCCCCTACTCGTTCACTGGGGGGCGGAGTATGTAGCGGTGCGAGTTCAGTCCTTCAAATAGCCCTCTTTGCTCCTGCCCAGGGGGCGCGCCTTTTGGGAAAGCGGTAAAGAATGCGGCTACCACCAAAACGATCTTGGTTCGACTCCCGGCGCTTCACGGCCACTCTCGCACCGTTACATCTGGTGACCCGGCATTTACGCACGCAGCAATGGAGACCCGAACACTTCACAGATGGCGACACGAGATGACTTGCTCGCACGCATTTGTGCAGTCTGCACGCGCTCGCACTTGAGCCCAGCCACGGATCCGAGCAAACAGGCCCAAACTTCACTCACTCACGCAGCAACCTCAAGCAGCCTTTCTCTCGCGCTGGTGCACCTATCTGTGGTAAAATATCGTTCACTCTTCCCCTACTCGTTCACTGGGGGGCGGAGTATGTAGCGGTGCGAGTTCAGTCCTTCAAATAGCCCTCTTTGCTCCTGCCCAGGGGGCGCGCCTTTTGGGAAAGCGGTAAAGAATGCGGCTACCACCAAAACGATCTTGGTTCGACTCCCGGCGCTTCACGGCCACTCTCGCACCGTTACATCTGGTGACCCGGCATTTACGCACGCAGCAATGGAGACCCGAACACTTCACAGATGGCGACACGAGATGACTTGCTCGCACGCATTTGTGCAGTCTGCACGCGCTCGCACTTGAGCCCAGCCACGGATCCGAGCAAACAGGCCCAAACTTCACTCACTCACGCAGCAACCTCAAGCAGCCTTTCTCTCGCGCTGGTGCACCTATCTGTGGTAAAATATCGTTCACTCTTCCCCTACTCGTTCACTGGGGGGCGGAGTATGTAGCGGTGCGAGTTCAGTCCTTCAAATAGCCCTCTTTGCTCCTGCCCAGGGGGCGCGCCTTTTGGGAAAGCGGTAAAGAATGCGGCTACCACCAAAACGATCTTGGTTCGACTCCCGGCGCTTCACGGCCACTCTCGCACCGTTACATCTGGTGACCCGGCATTTACGCACGCAGCAATGGAGACCCGAACACTTCACAGATGGCGACACGAGATGACTTGCTCGCACGCATTTGTGCAGTCTGCACGCGCTCGCACTTGAGCCCAGCCACGGATCCGAGCAAACAGGCCCAAACTTCACTCACTCACGCAGCAACCTCAAGCAGCCTTTCTCTCGCGCTGGTGCACCTATCTGTGGTAAAATATCGTTCACTCTTCCCCTACTCGTTCACTGGGGGGCGGAGTATGTAGCGGTGCGAGTTCAGTCCTTCAAATAGCCCTCTTTGCTCCTGCCCAGGGGGCGCGCCTTTTGGGAAAGCGGTAAAGAATGCGGCTACCACCAAAACGATCTTGGTTCGACTCCCGGCGCTTCACGGCCACTCTCGCACCGTTACAGGCTTAATGATTTTGAACAAGCTCCCAGAGGAGATATCGTCACCTAGGTTGGTCCCTCAGCGGAAATTATTTCTAACTTGGTTTACATTTGAAGGGACGATGTACTACGTGCACAGCTCTCTTTAGCGCACTCGGTCTCAGAATAATCAGCCGCGGTTGGTGGTCACCCTCCCAAGCGTTGATCACGGCCAGTTGTGCTTCACTTTCGGTGTTATGTGGGATCTACGCTTAACCGACTGATCCACTGCGGGACAAATTTTACAAAAATTTGTCGCATTACTTGATTTTTCGGAAGATATTTCTCGTGAAATGATCTCAGCCGACTCATAACATATCTCAGCGGACCACAGGCGGTCTATTGGCCGCAGATTGAGAGCCATTGCTCCGGAACTTCTTAAGCCTTCAAGCAGACTGTGTATGAAACAATTTACCAATTTGCATCAACCTTATTCGAAAATAAATCACTGTTTACAATTACCCCAGATCTCTGGGGTAATTGTAAACACACTGGGGTAATTGTAAACACGAGCTCATTCGCTAACAAATAGTAATTAATTCAAAATTTTTGTACACATTTACTCACAAGAAGTGCAGTAGTGGCTCACAATTTTATCTCTGAATTTATTCAAGAGGTAGGGAAGGATCAAAAGTTAAAACATTGAAAAAGCGTTTACAATTACCCCAACTGACCCTAATTAAATATCGTGTTTAAAACTGGAGCTTCACATGTTCCTAATTCAGTTTCTTTAACTCACGCTTACCCCAATTAAATTATACTGTGACTTATTGTGCATCTGTTTTTAAGTTTCTAAGAATACTAATAAAGATTTAGTTTTAAAAAAGGCTTATAATTAAATATTATAATGCTTAAAACTGGAACTTGACACGTTGCTGACTCACAGTTTCATCAACTCACTCTCCCCAGTGAAATTATATTGCCCCTTATTGTGCATTTTGGCTTTAAATTGCTAAGTAAACTAATGACGATCTAGTTTCCAAACAAAGTACATTTCTAAAGTAAAACTATTTTTTGATGGACACCGAAATTTCCGAGCCAATTTTCATTTATCGTTCCCTGCGTTTCATGTGCGATGCTTTGAGAATCCAGAACCTAAAATCAAGTAGAACTCCCTTATCATAATAATGTTTTGAGTTATCTTTCCATTTCTTTGCCGCCTTAATGGAAAAGCTCTTTCTCTTCTTTACTAGTTGCTTCTTGGTTCTCTAGGGGAAAGTCAGAGTAGTATATATTCAAGAACTGAATCTTAATGCTTATTCAGCTTTCAAAGGCTTGAACTTTTCAATGACATTCAAAAATGACTTATTTGAAGAATATTAAGTTTGTAAAGGGAATGTTTGCAGTTAAATAACTAAATCTCTCAGAATTGCTGCTCATTGTGCACATGAGTGTTTGACACGTCTCATTATGTTTTGTAGTATTTGAATGTGTTTCCTAGAGAAATTAAATATTAAATAAAAATAAACTCTAACAAAATGTATATGCAATTAATCAAAGATTGTTAGAAAGCAACTTTAAACGTATAATATTTAACACAAATGTTTCCGTAAGAAATAATAAAGTATGTATTTTCAGTCCTTCGTGAAATGTTTAACACAGGCTAAGAATACATTTAAAAAATAGTTGAAAAGATTAAAAATAATCCAATACTCTAGATATGTCTATTGTTAAATGGGGTGTACTAAGTAAAGTAAGGTAATAATTCTATTCTCTAATTTAATTTAAAGCAACAAGACTTTAATAAAGATAATTTGTAATCATTGAAATTTTCCAGATTATAAAACATCCGCTAGAAATGCACATATCGACAAGGTAGATGATGAAATATCATTTAGAAAATAATAAATTAAACCAGTAAATAGCTTTATTTGTTTTCAAACTAGTTTTGATGTCACACAAAAGTCATTGCATTTACGTTAGCTAATTCCCTTGCGTTTTATGTATATTTGCCACAAGTGTTCCTGTGAGACAAAACTGAAAAATCATCACTTATTATATTGTTGAATTTTAATTGAAATATTACAATTCATTGTACAGAAAAAAATATTTCGGATGTTTCAAAGTAGTTGTTGAAATATTTCCTGTTTAAGGGTAACATTTTCGCGAAGTTGCCTTTTTTTTCTTGCTTTCAAAATTCGAAAGCTGAGTATTTATTTTTAACAGTTGTAATAATTGTAAAAATTAAGTGAAAACATATATGAACAATTATATAAAAATGATCAAAAATGCTGTGAGCGAAAATTAAAAAAAAAAGGCACAAAAATAAAATAAAATTGTTAACTTTTTGACAAAATGTGCTTCATTTACGTTATTTGCTTCTATCAACATGTGAAAAATATTTCACAAAATATTGCTTTCAGATTCACATATGGAGCCTAATATTGTTTGGAATAAACTTGAAACTGCAATGTTATAAATTAGCTTTATCGAAATACTTTCGAGTTTACCATTTTATTCATTCGCATACCATTTAACATTTTAGAATTGATGGTATAACTTAGTTGTGTTTTTAAAATTTTCTTTTAAATTTTGCTTAATATTAGATACGTGTACATAATTTAATAATTTCTCATGATACTTAAATTTTTTTAGTCATAAATTAGTTATCACGAATTATAATTAAGCTGTTGGTAATTTTCATTGATTCAGAAACATACAGCAAACTCGCACTAACGCATTTACGTAAAGTTTTCTATGTTCCTAAGGTTTATAAAAGCTAAAGAAAACTGTAGCTTATAATTAAGTTGTCAAAACATTATTTTCGCGAAATCTCGCTTGAATAACTAATCTTAATTACATGGAATCGCACGTCACATATTAAAAAAGAGCACAGAAGTATTTCTTACTTCAAACTAATTACACATTCTTTGTTTTATCCTCTTGCAGTAAATTAAGTATTGCTCTTTAGATCATTAACACTATCAAAACAAATAATAAATGCAAAGACAAAACGCCTCGTTATTTTCCGACAGATTGAAATTATACCATTGAGCTGCATGCTTTACTTCAAGAGTTCGAGTCGCAAATGGACCATTAATGGACGACACGTAATTAAAGCACGCAATGTTTATTCTCGATACGTTTTAATCAGGGAGATTGACATGTGCATACTGAAAAGAACCAAAAGGTAAATTAAATTTTAACCGAACAAAAACACTTGAGTAAGTTTAATAGTGATAAGTAATTTGATGAAAAAAAAGTCTTACGTATTGACTTAGCAGCAGTTATTGAAACTTTCACATACTACTTTTAAGCAATGAGGTAAGCTGTTTAAAACAACTAAATATGTTCGAATCTGGCGATAAAAAAAAAGTTATGGTTCTTTTATAAGAAACGGCGATTGAGTAAGTTTCTGTCGTTAATTGGGTTGAGCTTTTTCGTTCTTTTTTTGCTTGAGATTTCATTTCGAATGTAAATCACACAAATGAGCCTTCTGGATGCCAACAAGCTTTTGAAATTGCAAGATTCGCAAAACTTTTAGAAAATTAAACACTTTTCTTTTTCATTTAGGAGTTGAGAAGAGCTGTTAAAGATTTCAACACGCCAATCTAATATTCTGAAGTTCATAGTTGTTTATTCAACTTCTTTTAAAGTTTCTAATTAATGAAAAATCTTAGATTAGAAAAAACATGCCTTCCTAAACTTTGACTTGTCTCTAACGGTAGTTTGTTAATACAACAGCAAAACTTTTCAAATTTTAGAGACTGTACATTTTTGTTTAAAACAAATTTTCCAATATTGTAAAACTGTCACAAAAAATCAAAATATTTCTTTTAAAAAATATTCCCATGTAGTATTATTTTTATCGTTCTGCAACGGAAGTTTTAAACAATTTTTGTATTAGAATCACGTTAATGACATTTCGATGTGATTGAAATTAGTATCAATAAGATTCCGAACGCGATGCACTAATACATGTATTTAGTTGTCAGAAGGCATTAATATTCAAAAATGAAATCACAATAAATTAAAATGATCTGGAAATTGGTACATATTTTATTAGGCTGCAACCACTTTTTAATGATGTTTGTGTTTCAACGACTTTAATCATGATGTGTAAATGCTAATGATACGCTTACGGATGTACATTTTATCTTATCAATTATTCTCCAAAATTTGACACGTCGTTGGTATATGTTCGTTCGAGCCACCGTGGTATTAAATGTATGCCCTGATACCATTTCAAGATATTTTCTAGCAACTCAATATAAATTTAACTGGGAATTATGAAACTGTTACTTATTTTATTTTAGTTAAAGTTACTAAAACATAAAAAATATTAAAATATAAATTCGAAGCAGCAAATTGTATTTTCTATAATATAAAATTGCTATGCAAAATAAGGCTTGCTTCGAGAATGAAAACTATTGTTTCGAAGACGCTTAGATTTAGCTTAATTGGACATTAAATAGAAAACATAGAAACATGGTATAGGTTGTTTTTGATTTTTTATACATAAATTGTGAATGAAAGTATTGTACATACTAAGTGCAATAATAATCTTTAAAAGTATTTAGGGTACCAAAATATATGTCTTTAAGATTAATATTATTATTTATAAATTTAAAAAGTCCATTGTTTACCATCCAGTCAAAGATTTATTAACCTGAGAGCTTTGCAAGCGCGCTACTGATTTAATGAAAGTTACGTTATTCACACGCGTCCAAATTAAGAATGTTGTTGAAAAAAATTTTGACACTTTCCCATATGCCTAGTTAAATTCGATAACGTCAAAAATTTCTGTATTATAATTTTGTTTTAATACTTTTTAATTATCGCCAAATTAAAGTTATAGAAAAAAGGTGGGGTTTTTTCGTCCTAAGAAATGCTTTAACACGCAGTATAAGAAATAGAAAGGCAGTTCGTGCGTACTTCTACTAATAAATCACCCTAAACTTAAGATTTCTTAAAAAAATTCAGTTGAATCATTAAGAAATGTGACCGCGAATTTATGATCTGTTTATTCTCACAGATGATTGTTTTGAAATTTGCTATAGTTAGCAAAAAAGTTTTTTAAACAAAAAGATTATGAAACAAAATGAAGTCTGAAATAATTGCATTTTAATTGAAATATTTTGATTTGCTCACCTAATTTTGACAATTATCAAAAATTAAGACTCATTATGTTTTTTGTTTCTACAACAAAATAGCATTTGTTTCGATTGCGTTTTACGAACTTGAACTCATAATATTCTGCCATATTTTGATTGCAATTTAAAATCGTATTTTAACTACATTGTTACTGTAACAAGTTTTAGACTAATTTCTGCAGTGTTCGTATGCCACGAGAAATTTTATTCCGAATGATTAAATTAATCGTGTTTGGGTTTATTTTCTACAAGGCGAAATATATGCGTGTTGTTCTTTGAAGAATTACTTCCTTATTCATTTTTGTTCTTCCGAATGATCCTCTCTTTATTAATTGTAAAAACTGTCAAGTAATCTATTGTGCAGTTTAAGAACCGAGATAAATTTTTGTTACGAAAATGAAGTTCTTTATTCGCATTAACAATAGCTCGATTTTAAAGAGTGTTGAATTTGCACTTTCGTTTTTGCGGCTTAAGATTTTAAATTTTGTTTTAATATTTGTTCTGCAAAACGCGATGCAGATTACATGATACAATTCCCCCACCCCCCTGTTAACTTTCAGTAATTTTAAATTTTTACCTTGCTTTTGTTTTAGTCAAATGTTTCACCAAATATGCATTGTTTTTCATGCATATTTGTATTCTTACGCACATAAGTCTGTATGTATATGTACCATATTTAGAATAATTCATGTATTACAATGCTCTTACATAATGCTAAAAACCTTTATACTCATACAGGCACATATATATGTATATATGATTGATCTTTGCATTTTCACATTAAGAACGTTTCATCAAAAAAAAAATTATAAATATAGTAAATATTTTAGAAGATACATTTCTTACTTCAAATACCCGACAGGAAAAGAAGTGGTTCTTTTCAATTAAAAATTACCTAAACCATATCCCCTGCTTAATAAAAACGGCTTGCTATCTTCATTAAATAGTATTTTTTAATGCTGAAAAAAATTATTAAAAACTGCACTTAAACATAAAAGTAGGTTATATTTTCTGCCGCGTTGCTATTAAATAAATTTGAAATGCTACATCTTAAGACTTTTACTATTCTTTGCGGAGGACCGTCTTAAACAATTTCAAAAAAAAAAAAAAAAACTTTTCTAATATAACATTTTTTCATTTCTTCTGTTTTTAGGGTTTTCGTTAAGGACTGAATTACACCAGTAACGTTAACTGTTTCCATCAAAACCGTGCATCCCATGATAGTGTAAGAAAAACAAAAAAAATTTCCAAACGGATATGCTTTTTACCAGGGTTTCTCAACGGGAGCCTATGGTTACCTTGGGAACCGCAACAGAAATTTGGAGGTCACAGGGGATGATAGAAAAATAGGGGAGCCATAAGTACCGGAAAGGAGACCATGAAACAATCACTTCAAACTGATAAAATGTTTCACACCATGGCATAACATTATGCATTATCTTGTCCAAATATATTACAAATCTATATAGGTCATTGTCACAAAACAATCATAACACATGTCTTTGCCATGTATAAGTTAAAAAATGAAAGTATTAATTGTTAAAAACATTTTTCTTTCTTTGATGTACTTGAAACCAACCAATAAATGCAGTTCAAAATTGACACATTTTTAAGGATTATAATTTTAAAAGATGTTAATTGCTCTAAAGTTATTGCCATGGCTTGTCTTATCATTGTTATCATTAACCAGTGTTTTATTTGCATGTATTATAGTACGTATGAAGTGCAAAAGCATTAAAATTATCAGTGCACTAACTTATAATACAAATTGTGGAAAACAATGCGTTACTCTTTTTATGATGTGTCTATGCTATTCGTTAATACACATATATCTGTTAATTTTGCAGTACTTTTACATTGAAGTCTCAGCCTAATTTTTTGGGATAGTGGTAGTGTTGTGACATTGAAATATTTTTCTTTTCGAAATTTTCTGAGAGGGCGTGTCTTGAGATATTCAAGGTCAAAAGTTACAATGAACGACCTTGGAAACTCCAATTTGTCATAAAGTTGTGTAATATATCAATAGAAAAGTTAAATCTTAAACTTTTCAAAGCTTTTTGGAATTTATGTCTACCGTATTTAGGAAAAAAGTTAGAGCTGTTTTTAAGGATTAAAGTTTTACCTTTTTCATCACATTTTGACGTTTTTACATGGCGTTATCTCTCACAATCTTCGGCTTAAAAAGCTAAAGACTGGTAGGAGTACTTACCTTGCCATATGGTGTTCTTTATACCACAATTTATTAAAATCGGAATATGTGAAGTCAAAAAGTCAAGTTTTTTTTTCTGGTTTCCTCCGTTTTATTTTCTTAAATTAACAAAAGGCACCTTGCACCTTTTAAACCCTGCTGGTCTGTTCGGGTCTACTTGACCCGAAACGTTTTTTTAACACTTCATAAAAAATTACTGTTTTGAGATAATTGCTTGAAATTTAGTGACTTTGTAAGTCAAGGTATTCTCTCACTCCTCAAAAAAGGATTTTATTTAATTATTTACTGTGTGTTTTTAAATTTTGTATCAATGTACTGTTCGGGTCATAATGACCCGAACCTATTTTTTCAATAATTCCATGTAAAAAACGACTTGGTGTCGTACTAATTTAACATGAAGTGATAAGAGCAAATACTGTTAAGTGGTCAAATGAGTTTCACAAAGGATCAAAGGTCTGTCAGTGTTAAATGATGTGTTTTTTCCGATCAGTTGACTTGACACGTAGTAGCTAGATCATGTGACTCAATTTAGGTGAAGGTATGAGGCATTTGTCCACTTTGACTATTTAGTGTCGTATTCGATGAGAGCATGATTCAGTGCTACTATGAAAATACTAAAAATGACGAATAAAAGTTTTAGCGGAGAAATGAACTTGTGAGAAAATGATAGTAACGTAGCAAACTGTTAACAGTTAGGAATATTTTTTTAATACTGACAGTGATAATATGGTTACTCATTCAATTCTTAAATCAGAGTATGTTCAGTCAAAAGACAACAACAAACTGGTCGTTTATTCTCCTGTAATTAATGGCTGCCTAAACTCAGAGAATGTAATAAAATAACTCCAGATATTACTAGGTATTCAACATCATGTGAATAGTAAAATAATGATAAAACTGCATTTGAAAGCATATTCAATTCCACCATTCATAATAAAGTCATTACAATGACAAATACTGAAAAAGCAAAGGTTTATGGAGAAGAAAGAAAAATTATGGATTTTACAGCTTTTCAAGCTATATTCAAGCTTATTTTAAATTGTAATGCCATTATAGCCATTGCAGTTACTTTGGATCAACTTTTCAGTTCATAATATACTTGTAAAAGAAGTAGAAATTGCTAGAGAAGGGTTACGTTTTATAACATGCCGGCCTGTTGGGTTTGCAGCGCATTTAATCTCTGGAAATTTATAAACACCATGTGGAAAGAAAACAAATAGGCAAAGAAAAAAAGAAAAAGGTTCTTTTTGCTAAAACTTGGCAAGTAATTATTTTCTCTACACTTTCAGGTAATTTAACATCCCTATAGAAATGAGGAATCTCGAAATACAGTAGAAAACATACAATGCAAAAGAAAATTTGAATTACCACTTTTAATTTAGTACTCAGAAATAAGTGAATCCCATGAAAGTTCAGATAATCAAATCAAAATAATAAACAAATATATTGCTCCAAAATTCTAAAATCACATCTTCAAAGTATATAATCATATTATTGCCCATACTATAAATGAAAAAGAGGTTCCACGAAGACATTTTCTTTCATTTAATGTTTTACAAAGTAATTATCATATTTATACTTACAATAGTACCTCAGGATATATCTATTTGTAACTTTAAATCAAGTGAGTTCTGGTAAAATGTTTATTTTCTCTAGATATATGGTATTATTAAAAAACAGGGAAAATATACCACCTCTGTAATGAGTATTCTTTCTTCGGGTCATATAGACCCGAACGGTACGTGTGTGTTGTAGAACGTGTGCGAACAGAACAGCAGGGTTAATTATATTTTATACATTTTTTTTTTGCATATTTGTGAATTTTTAACATATAAGTCAATTGTATCACGAAATGAAGATTTTTGTACTGAAACTGACAAATATTTATGATCCTTTTTTATGTGCGCACGCCTGTGGACCCGAAACCACACACACAAACACCTAAAACATTAAATTAATATGCAGACATACGTATATGCATATACACGTAAGGGGGCACGACAAGATTTGATACTTAAAAGCAGGAAAAGATTGAGCCTCTGCGCGAGATCAGGATTTCCCGAACTGTCGGTAATGACCTCAATGGCGGATCACTGGATAATTTTGAAAAGCTCTTAAGATGGTTTTATTCCTGTTGCTAGGAATTAAAATAGCATAAGGTTTGAAAGAATTTTAGAAGATTGGGTTTGAATGTAAAATTTTGACAATCAAAAATATTAAGAAGCATTTAGTTTGTACAACGAATTAGCAAAGGTTAGCTGGACTCTTGAAACATGGGTCGCAAATATGTAGATGTTTGTGAACCACTGGTCTACAAAATCTGGAAAACTGGTCCAGCAAATTAAAATTAACGAATCATTTATGCAGGTATCATGCCACTTTTCTGTCTACAAACATCCGTTTTTTATGTTAATCGTCAGATGTCTGGCTTTCTCTTGCATCATATATTCCTTTTCATTTCTTACATTTACCAATTTATAGCAAAAGAAAATATAATAATAATAATAACGTGTATAATAAAGACGAAGACTATAATTATTGTAAACAGCGTATCAAATTCGTTGCTTTCATTTATTAGGCTACTAATATTTCTTTATCATAAGCTAAGCAATTTAGGACACTCAGTTTAGAAAATAGGACAATTTATAACAATCATTAAACATAAAGTCAAGAAATACAAAAAATTTTGTCAGTGCCTCTAAAAAAAGAAACAAAAAATAAAGAAACGAAGATAAATTTTGCACGTAGCGCATCAAAAGTTTTCTTGTGCATTCATTATAAATTAAAATCGGTAAAATAACACATTAGAAATAATTGAAATCAAATTGTAAAAAATAAAGTAATTCATTAGTTGTGGTATTTTGTTATTGCAGAACCAAATATTAAAATAATAATAATCATGATGTAAAGAGATACAATTGTAGTAAGAATAAAAACGAAAGATGTAATCGCAATAAATGTTAATTCGTTTATTGCTTTTTAGGTGCTAAAGTATTTAAAATTTTCGAAATTGAATCTCATTTTGCCAATTAGAGTTAAGTGAAACCTTTTGTTTTCCTCAAAATTTATGACACACAATCAGGATTGTAATTACTAATTCTGCATTTTTCCCTTTCAATTACATAGCTAACCTTTTTTCTTTTTTTTTTTTGTACGTTGTTGATTTTGCTTTTTTGTTCAGTTTAATCATATGATAGAGTAAAAAAATGTCAGTTTCTGATCATATGATTCGAAAGCTCTTTCAGTTCAAGGGTGAAGTGAGGGTTGAGAGTGTAATTTAACATTGACCTTAAAATTGTCAATTTGTCATGGCGGGTATAATAAGCTATGATTACAATAAACCCATGGTTATACTAACCAACTTTCATCCAAACCAAACATTTTTCCTCAAACTTAAAAAAATAATAAAATGGGGCTGATGTTCTTTTGCAGAGAAATGTTCAACAGAAGGTCTGTGTATTGCGTTTGTTTCCTCCTAATTATTTTAATGGGCGGAGGGGGTACGACCATAAAAAGTCTCCTATCGTATGAAACTCTTCGAAATACTTCATACATTTTCTGTATCTTTTCAGTTTAATTAGTTTGTGTTTAATTTTTATGTTTAATGATACTTTACCGGAGACATTAGGCTACATTTGTACAATTTTATTTTAAAAAAAACTTGTATTTGCTTATTCATTCAGTTTTTTTTTTTTTTTAATAGCATGAAAGTATGCTAAAAAGATTACAACCGTAAAAATACAGCAGCAAAGACTTAGTTAAATGAAATACTTTTAACATTGTACTAAATTCATTCGATAATTGAAAAACCGTTTTGCAGCAATTTTCTCTTAAAAATATGATGAATCAATACATATCAACGTTTCAGATTAACAAATCCGAACGGTAAACGCTGTCGGAGATCACAAAACCGGGAGTACCAAATTTTTCCGATAAAATCAAACAATTAAGCCCGTAAATAATTTCGAGCGATGCCAACAGTAAATTTCCTTCTCAACCGCACTTCCAAGTTAAGAAAAAAAGTCGTAAACGGGCTATTTGTGATCTTCGTGCATGTTACACATTACCCGATAAATGAAGCTCATCCCACAAGCGATTAGCAACCTTTTTTTTTACCAGCTTTTTCTTTCGTGCTTCTATCCCATTAAGTGGACAAGATCGGGTTTTGTGCTCAGCATAATGAGCGCCTGTGTGTGTACAGGGGAAGATTGGCTTTCTTTTAATAAATGAATATCTTCACTAGTGTTTGTCCAATCAGCGAATCTCTTCTGATTTTGGTTTATTCTATCAGACCCTTCAGTTGATTTTTCGGTGTATTTAGAGAGGTGGTATGCGTAACGGCGTTTATTTTTAAACTGTTAAAGAGAAAATAATGGAATAACTTATTTTACTTACGACACTTGAGCCACATCTTATTAATTGCTCTAATTAGTACTGGCTAAGGCTTTTATATCTGATGTATTTTTAAAACATTGTCAAATTTATATCGCGATTTCATTTTTTTTAATCTCGCAAAAATCACATGCTTATTAAAGCTACAATAACAATTTTATTGAAACTGATATTACATACAGTAACGTAATAACGCATACCAATTTATACAAGTTCATGAAGCTACTTACAAGGCAGGGCAATGAAAGCTCTTGTTTTATTGTTTTATTGTTTTAATCATGTTTTAAAGAGTACATAATTTGTACGTATTTGAGAAGATCTCTTAGAGCAAACTTGTCATCAATATAGGGCATTGCCCCTTCATCCATCAGACACATAATATATGTTAAGGTAGTCCTTGTTTTTGAAGTTGTAGCTACTTTATGCGACCCCCAGCAATTTGTTCCATCATACAAAAAATTATTCTTGCAAAGTTTTAACTCAACCCATGAATAATTACATCGTCCCCCTGGGAGGTCCTTATTTCGAACCGAACTTATCTACCATAAACCGCACAGGGGGGGGGGGGGGGAGGGGGAGGTTCGATGGAAATGTGGCCTTGCTTTATTTTACAAGAATGAAAAAACTACGCGGTGTTGTTTAGAAATATTTTGTTTGCTGTTTTTCGCATTTGTCGGCATTGCAATTGTAAATGAAGATTAGCACTGAACTTTCTCAAAATGTCAGTTCTCGTAAAATTTTACTTTATGCTAAAAGAGTACGATAAATGGTGTAAAAATGTAGTATACAGTCTTAAATGAAACGGTGCGGATCGTAATATTGCTGAACTGTTTAGTTCAAAGTGTACTAAAATAATCGTTATGTCAAGGATCTTGCGACTGGCATAATTGTGCGGTAACAATACTATATAAAAATGCGAGGTGTGGTTCAAAGTGCAAAAAATTACTTGCATGTCAAAGAAGTCCATTGATTATGTAAAATGTGTAGCTAAAGGACGTGTTGTGAGGCGGGCTACTACTGTAATTTAAAACATAAAAAAGAAAAATGCATTGGGCAATCGAAAGATGTAAATTACGATATTCCCATAGATACCCGTGTGCCTGAAAATTGATGATTACATATTTAAATAAGATGTATGTTAATCAAGTTGAAATGAACCGGATGAATATTTTTTCTGTAATTTATCTCAAACCCTAATCTGATATGACTGCGTACTAGATTAACTAGAAATTTACACAGCTTAAACCCTAAAAAGATGAAATCATACATATATATATTTATATATTGTATAGTATAATATGAGTGCTTAAAAAATGAACTATAGACTTTTGAAACAGATCTACAATATTTTTATATAGTTTTATTGATCTTCAAAACTATCCAATTAGGGAAAGCTCGTAATACTCAGGTAATCCCACTAGTGGATGAGAACGGGAACTTGATTCAAAATGAGGGGGATATTGCTGATATTCTAAATATTTTTTTTTTTCAGTGTATTTAACAGAAACTGTATCTCAACAGTTGACATAAGCGAGACACATGCTAATACACAGCTTGAGGATTTTGTATTTTCTAGGGATGATGTGTTGTTGCATTTGAAAAAGCTTAAAGCAAATAAGGCTTCAGGACCTGATAATGTTTATCCAAAAATTTTAGTGGAATGCGCAGAAGAATTAGTGGATGTTGTCTTGACTATTTTCATATCTTCATATAACTCGGGGACATAGACATATTAGCATAGACGGAGTCATCTGCCTTTTTTTTCGCTTTGCGAGTGTCTGAAGGGCGAGTACGTCACGTGACGGAGACCACCAATTAGCGTCTCTTGTCTTATCTCGCTTCGCCTGATCTGCTTTAACCTTAATTTTTCCCCACGCAGCGCGAAGATTTCAAGATGGGCTTTTTGATGTGCATTAAATTGCACCGTACGAAGAAAGTTTGGAAGACCTTCATTTCATAAGTATAAAACTAACTTCTCAATAAAATGTCATGAAATCTATCTCACACAGTCCAATATTTTTTTACTTCTAATTCTGTGTAACGATGTAATATTCAGAAATGATTTTCTTTATTGTAAAGAAATTTTTAGACAAAAGTCGCAAAGGAAGGGAAAATGCAGGTTCAATCGCAGAATAAACTAGGTTTTCTGACAGGAAAATTTTGAATATAATCTGAGGTTTTTTAAATACCGTACCCATGTGCGAGTCGAAGTATTTTTTACAAAATTTGGAAGCGAAAAAAGGGTGAACTTATACACAGGTTATAGGGGGGGGGGGGGGTTACTACTTACCAAATCTTCGATGTTAAGAATCTTTAATGAAATTTAAAGGTAAATAATCATCTTAAAGTTCAAAAAGTCTAAAAACTTCATTTTTAGTTTTTTTTATATTTTAACGTCAACTAAACTAACGCTTGATTTAAAAACAAATGTATGAATTTAAAAATGCAATCTAAATAAAACATACGCATACATATATGTGCGCGTACCAATGTAAGAGTCGAAGTATTTTTGACAAAATTTGGGAGCGAAAAAAGGGTGAACTAATATACAGTTTGGGGGGGGGGGGGGTTGAATACTAATACTACTAACAAAATTTTCGGTGTTCAGAATCTTTTGAAATGCTCGCTTAGCAGCTCTAGTAATTCCTTCTAAGCAGAGATTGGTTTTACCTCTTGAACACGTGAGGGAGACCGCTTCCCGACCTTGTGACACTAGAACGCCAGCAAGCGGTATTCACTAGTTTATAAGATCTATGCTCGGGGACTGTGGCAGCAAATTGGAAGCTGTCAAACATAACGCCGCTCTTCAAGAAAGGGTTTAAAGCTAAGGCAGGAAATTATGGGCCTGTTAGTCTTGCTTTAGTTCTTTGTAAAATTTTTGAAACTCTGATCAAAATCAAAATATAGAGTTTCCTGGAGGCAAATGGAGTGTTGACTGGTTTTCAGTATGCTTTTAGGAATTGTAGGTCCTGTACAACTAATTTGTTGCATTTCTATGACAAGGTTACCACAGCATTAGATAATAAACAGTGCGTAGATGTTGTTTACATTGACTTTCAGAAAGCGTAATAAAGTACCGCATGAAGCTCTTCTTAGCAAACTTGCTTATATTGGTATTGGTGGATAAACTTTAATTTATGTTAAAAATTGGCTGACTGGGAGGGAACAGAGAGTAGTAGTGAAGGGCAATTATTCTCAGTGGATTGATGTTTTGAGTGGTGCTCCACAAGGTTCAGTTTTAGGGCCTATATTGTTTTTTTTATTAATGATATTACTCAGAGTATTTCTGGGAAAATCAATATTTTTGCTAATGATGTCAAAATCATGGGAATTGTGTACACGGAGGAACAAGTCAATCAGTTTCAAGAGGATTTAAATCAAATTTCTAGGTGGGCAATTAAGTGGGGTATGTCTTTTAATATTGGGAAATGTCAAGTGCTTCATTTTGGTCATGGGAATAAACATGCAACCTATTATTTACAAGGTTCCGTCATTAGGGAAGCTTTAAATTTATCTTTCGAACATGAAGCACTGATAAAACCAAACTATTTTTAGCTTTTAAATCAAAACTACTTCCAAAAAAAAAATCTCTTAAACGAATCTGACGTTCTAAGAAGATTCATATATAAGTATTTTAAAAGGAGAAGGAAATCCTTGTGATTTTATTGCTCTCTCTTATTGGCTAATAGAATCAAGTCGAAAGCTTCACTGGTTTGAAAAGAACTAAAAGAAAGTTGCTTTATTGCAAAAGCCTTAGTAATATATATTTGGTAATTGATGACTATAAGGAGTGAATATGTATTGCTGAAAATAGTTTTCTTTCCTTTTACTATTTCTGTTTTGTCTTTTATTTCTGCATCTTTTAGAGTTAAATGTCAAAACACTTGCTGAGACGAACGAAAATAGCGACATATATTTGGTGGTAAAAAAAGATTACAAAAATTGAAAGTAATACATTTTGCTAAAATAGTTTTCCCTCCTTTTGTTGCTTCTACCTCGTCTTTTATTCCTGCATCTTTTAAAGTTAAATGACGAAATTTAGAAACAAACCAGAATAACATGTTTCATAGTATTACTCCCAAGTTACATAAATCCATTCATACTTTTGAAAAAGCTTTCTCACTTGTTAAAATATATTAAGTAGGAATTAATTATTATAAAACTTAAACAAAATCATTCACCAATAAACCCAAATACGTTAGGTTTATTGATGTATGAATCTGACGATCGGCTAAACTTTCATATTCAGTCTTAAGGGGAGTCTGCACCATGATACCATTTTTTTTTTCTCTATAGTGTTTTTATTTACAATTTTTGTCTCATGCCATGTTATATCACTTCATAAGAAATTTAATATTAAAAAAAACTAGATTTCTTAAATATAATTTAAAAAATTTTAATTTTTAAAAATGCATCTTATTTTTCAAACATTAGCGTAAAGTCTCAATATTTTTTATTGATTCGTTACTCATGAAGCAAAACGTTTATGCTTTGAATTTTTTATAAGTCAAATACTTTTTGAGAACAAAAATAAAACTGAAGTAACGCAGAAAAAAACAACGAAAAATGCTAAAAAAACTACAAAAATATATATATATTTTAAAGTACTTAAATTATCATAAAAGTAAAGCATAAATTTATGTCTAGTTCCAGGGACATGTGTGAAAAAATCCACATTATAGATGCAAATTTAAAAAAGCCTTTGCATTTTAATTGAGATGAAATGCGCAAAAAACAAAGCGAGAGAAAACAGCATTTTAAGTTTTCTGCTTGCAGTACTTTATTAAAATTTCAAGTAAACAACTTTTTCAGTTACAGTCACGTTGAAATTGCTTCTTCTCGCTTATGTTAAAATTATGTCGCTTATATTCATCACAGTTTCGGTTTCGGAATGAAAAGGTGGCAAATCACACCGTCATAAAATCGATGATAAATCAATAAATATTGCTTCACTTTTTAAAGAATTATTTTGCTGCTTAAGCCAATAAAAACAATTTCGTTTTTTTTTCTCGACATATTTGGGTGCTGACTCTACTTTAATCGCATTATTAATAAGAAAATTGCCAAATCAATATCATATAATAAAAATCCTTACAATTATATGTACTGGAAAGACTGATTAGGTAAAATATAGAATAAATATATTTCAATTGTATTTTTATTCCATTCTAAAAGCACTGCAGTCAGAAGCAACTAAGAAAACAAGTATACCCGCTTCTTTTAACCGTTTGAGGAAAGTCCCAAGCAGCATGATCCCGGTGTTCTGATTTTATGTCGAGAAAACCCAGCACATTTCAAGCATTCTAGACAACTGACGGTGCGTTACTGATTGTCGAAGTCGCACGCTCAGATTTACTAACGCAAGTACATGACACAGCTCTTTTTACTGTAAATACTACATTTTACAATAGGTAGAATATGTTCCTCGATATAAAATAAACGAACGCTTGGTATTTCTCGGCATAAAATAAAATAAGCACTATCGCGCTGCTTGAGTCTTTTCGTACTCTTTTAGAGAAAGCACGGTAGTGCTGTTTGGTCTTCTTTGACAGTGATTTTTCAATACCCCCTGGGACTCAAACGGTTAAATACTATGTTTAAATCACGGCTGCGGAGTCAGTTGGGAAAACGACCGACTCAGACTCTGGAATTTTAAAGACTCCGACTCCGAAGCCAACACAAATATGTTTGCATATGTGTAATTCTCAGGAAATATGAAAAAATACTCTCCCTCTTATGTTATTCTATAAAATTTTTAAGAAAATGATGTCATTAATAGCATTATTATTAACAATTATTTTTTTACATTGATGTTTCCAAATTATATTGTTTAACACGTTGAGGACGGCGTGTACCACCGGTGGTTCATGCGAATAGTTTATCTGGCGGCGTGTACCACTGGTGGCTTATATCAGGTATAGTCTTATAACAGTTTTGTTAGATGTAAAAAAAACTTCATGTGGTTAAAAATAACTTTTTTACTGAAAAATTAAAAAGCTTATTTTTACAGGTAGTAAAAATCTGTGCGTCCTCAACGAGTTAAACGAGGTTACCCTATTGGAAAAAAAATCCCGGTAAAAAAAAAATGTACCAGTTTTTGGAACAACCGGTTCTGGTTTGATAGCGGATCCAGTATTATACCAGATCCAGTTCTTTTCCGGATCCAGTATTATACCGGATCCACTACCACTCCGGAACCGGTTGTTCGAAAAACCGGTGTCAGTTTCCATTGTACTGGAACCGGTACTTCATAATCTGGTATAAACTGGTTGCGCGTTCGATAAACGCTGAAGACCCACAATGCACACTTGGGGATACATGCATGTAAAATCGGTGAAAACCCCGCTACCTCGCCCTGTGTGCAAGCAATCCTAAGGCCCCGGCTAACAGGTAGGGTCTCTGGTGGAGAAAAGTGTATTTTACACTTACAAAAGAAATTTCCGGCATGATACCAGATAAATTAGTACATTATGGAACACTGATCTACTGTGATACTGGTTCCAATATCCAATATGAAGCTGAAATCAGTATCAAAGTATCAGATATAATTCCACCAAAACCAGCAAGAAACCACAATATAGATTACAAAATTGTATTATTTAGGTACATTTAAATAACACAGGATTTTCGACGGACTAGAGCCAGATTATATGCAATAAAAAAGGATTAATAAGAAAGAAATATCTGGCTTGATACCAGATTAGTTAGTACAATATTGGTTCCATTATGGAACACTATAGTCTAGGGAGATACTGGTTCTAATACGAATCTGAAATCAATACCAAACAGTTATTATACTTGAACCAGCATGTTACCACAGAAAGCATAGGGGCTTTCGCCTCCTGCTCGCAGCCACTTTAAACATGGAGACTTAATAGAAAGATAAAAACAGAGATACTTACTTCCCCGATCTGAAAGCAAGAACACTCATAAATAGTCCTAAGGCTGGTCATACACATAGAGGTGTACCACAGGGGTTTACCTCTATTGTCCGCTTCGAGAGATAAACCTCGGCGTGTGTGCCCCTTCGTGTGATGAAATTCCAGAGGCAAACAGACCTCTAGAGTCGGAATCGAACCTCGCGGAATTGAAAAATTATATTTTCTACCGCAGAGGTGACCAGACCTCCGCGTGTGTGAGGTCTACCTCTGGTCACTTGTAGGCTGGCCATGCACGTAGAGGTGTATCACAGAGGTAACTACTGTTAAGAACAGTGGCGCACCCGATGGGGGTTTGAGGGTTCACCCCTCCAAACCTGACTTTTGAGAAATAAATAATATTTTTATCTTTAAATCTCGGAAAATATTCTACAAAAACGATAATTCTATTGCATGCTTCCACAGACTTATAAATGGATTATTTTCTCTCTTCCCTACTCCCATTAAATTTCTTATCATAAATTATCTAAATATATAACATAATGCATTCATAAAATATGAAAAGATTCATTTTGGGGTGTGAAAGTTGGGTGGAATGGAGGGTTGTGGAAATGAAAATCGGCACAGATTGAGCACAATACAAAAATCCTTTATAAACCTAGTTCCACAAACTTATTTTTTAACTTTGTTCATGCTTATTGGCATGATTGTTCGAAGTTTTGGGCGTTTTTCTAATATAATGTAAATGCGTTAGGCTCCTTTTAGAGAGTCCCCTCCCCACTTGGCACTCGCCTCATGTCAGATAACACGACAGATTGTGTAGAGTTGCTTGATTTAAAAAAGAAAAAAAAAACATAAAGATGGACCCGCCCCCCCCCCCCCCGTCGCCCCAAAAAAAATATTATTTCTAGGTGCGCCTATGGTTAAGAATAAAAGGAAATGCTGTAAAACATGCGGCTGGTTATTAAAAAGAAATCTGTACAGTCATGTCAATTTGTTGACATGTTGATTACATTAAAAACGAAACCGCTAAGCACAAAGAAACTTAAGTGAAATTAAACAAAACCACTTAAACAGAAATAAACTGAATGCAAATAAACACATTTGCCCAAATTAAAACAGAGAAAAAAACACACCCTATTTCTGCGCTTGTCTGAGTACAACTGACCGGAGGTAGACCTCACACACATGTCGAACCACACACACGCGGAGGTCTGGTCACCTCTGAGGTAGAAAATATAATTTTTCAATTCTGCGAGGTTTGACTCCAGAGGTCTGTTTGCCTCTGGAGTTTCATCACACGAAGGGTCACACACGCCGAGGTTTATCTCTCGAAGCGGACAATAGAGGTAAACCTCTGCGGTACACCTCTACGTGTATGACCAGCCGTACTCAGACAAGAGCAGAAATAAGGTGTCTTTTTGTTTTAATTTGCGCAAATGTTTTTATTTGCATTCAGTTTATTTCTAAGCAGTTTTGTTTAATTTCACTTAAGTTTCTTTGTGCTTAGCGATTTCGTTTTTAATGTATTCAACATGTCAACAAATTGACATGACTGTACAGATTTCTTTTTAACAACCACAGTCGCATGTTTTACGGCATTTCCTTTTATTCTTAACCACAGGCGCACCTAGATTTTTTTTTTTTTCGGGGGGGGGGGGGGGGGGGTTCATCTATATAGTATTTTTTTTTTCTTTTTTAAATCAAGCAACTCTACATGATCTATCGTGTTATCTGACATGAGGCAAGTGCCAAGTGGGGGGGGGGGGGAGGATTATTTTAAGGGTGCCAAATCGACTAAATGTGCGTCTTTACTTAAATACATATTACATTTTTACATTCATTAATACATTTTTTGTATATATAAGGGGGGAGGGGGCGCTAAATCCTGGTCTTGCCCCAGTTAGAAAATAACCTAGTTACGTCTATGACCAACCAGTAATTTCAAATGCTGCTTCATGTGTATACAGTAGCTCTTTTTTTAAAACATGATTGATACTTGGTAACTCGGTACTCGAATGAGCAGTCCATGGCCAAAGGCCAAGTACTCAGTACCTGGTCTAAGTGTGCGGAACTGCTTAAAAGGACAAGACAAGGGTAGAATTTCAAATATACAATTGTCGTGAAATTACAGGAAGGCAAATTGGAAAAATTTGCCTTAGTTATGTATGCATCAAAAGAAACTTTTAAAGATATAAAAACTTTCTTTTGGATTGATCATTTTTGATATTTAAAAAAAAAAATCTATTCAATGTTATTCATTCGCACATTTGGGACATTTATGTTTTTAAAATTCATATTTACCAGTTATTTGCTGCATTAATTTTGTGAAAAAAATCATTTGAAGATAATGATCACTTTAAAAAAACAGAGAGAATATTTAAACCGATTAAATAAAAATTCGACTTCGCTGCTTGTTTCTACAAAACTTTAAGCGCAATTTTGCAACTTTCTTGATATTTTTTTCTTCATTTTTGATGCAATATTTTTAAGGGATTTTTCAATTTATGAATTTGGGGCATGCTTATAAGTATAAATGCAAATACGATGACATAAAGGCTATTTTGACAATTTTAATAATTTGAAGCTCAATTAAACAAAAATCGATATTTTTATACACATATATTAATATAGAACTCAATAAATGCGTTTTCACAAGTTGTTGGAAACCATGTGAAAGAAAGCATTCATTTTATACTCAATCAGTATATTAAATACATGCAGTTCTTCGTTGCGTAAATTAAAAATTAAAAAATTTGAACCCTTAATGTGACAATCACAAAAATCAATTTAAAAATTATCAAATTAAGATTAATAAATAATAATACGTATCCCGTAATAACCCCACATGCTGAAAATTTTAACCAAAACAAACCGCGGAAATCACTGTTGCCAACACTATTTTTTAAAACATCCGACCCAAAAGGCTTACAATTTGCGCAACAATGTTTGAAAACGATGAAAATTACTTAAAAAGTTTAAAATTCATATGAACTTAGCGATAAAGAGTCTTAATTAGAAGAATATATACTATCCTAAATTGTGAGCAGTAAAATACTTCATGTACAGTTTTTTATAGCAGCTTCAGCTCTTAACTGTGATTGGTTAATAGCTTTGTTTGTTTACCTTCTTACAAGTTATATGTCTATTAATTTACAAGTCTCTTAGTTTACGGGGCATAAAATTGAGTGGTGTTTTTGGCTTTGTGAACTTAAAATTAAAACACATAGTGGGAATCTTCTTTATTTTAACACAATATCCTTAAAGAAAGTATATGATTTAGGTTTGAATACAGAGAGTTACAGGCTAGGGGGGAGACAATATGTAGTATCAAGTGGTTTATCAATCAAATCAAGTGGGTTATCAATCAAAAGTTTTATAAGTCCTTTGTAAAACTTTTTGTAATCGAGTTCTCATTAAAAAAATTACGTTTTTTAATTGTCACTTAAAACTAGTTTATCTACTTTACATTACAGAAAAATAAGCAAACATCACCTTAATGAGCTAATTACATATTTTTTTACTCCTTTGGGAGGGGAACGGGCCCCTTGTGCCCCCTCCTAAAATCCGAAACTGGTTACAGGTCCACAAACAAATTGTAAGTAAATTGTTCTATGATGTTTAGGATATTGATACAGCCACCGCGAAAAAAAAAACCCTTAAAAGCTCCAATGAACAAAGCAAATACTTCAAATTAGATAATTTTTTCTGCCAATATCTTTCTATTTTCAACTTAGAAAAGTGTTTCCTTCCCAAAATAAATTCAAAGTGTTTTTTAACTGCTAAACACACCATCACTGTTAAGAAATACCTTAAATATTATGATGTGGATGATAAGAATGACATTCCCCCTCCCCCTTTTTTTCTGTTTCAAAGTTGTGACGATTTTTTTAAACGTATTGCATCACAATGCATAATTCACGCTTACATAACTTTTTTTATTTAATCTTTTCCATGGGGTGACACCATCAATAACCGCCCCTGGTGTCACCCTTGCTAGCTACGCCACTGCGGATACCACATAATCGGTGTCTCTCGTGCGACTTATCCATACCAGATATCCGACTCTGGTGTTTGATACCTGTAAATTCTATACATAAGTAAAATTTTATATGCCGCAGATATCTGGATTTTTCATGCAATGACCGGTTCGAGTTCCGGATATTTAAAAAATATCGGTTAAAAACTAAATCTGACACCTTCTGGAGGGGAGGAACAGTCCTGTTAGTCCTAATCCCCCCCCCCCTGTTGGTGCATTCCTTGACGCAGTTATTACAAGAGCTTACACTAGTATACAATGTGAGTAGTTCTGGTATATTTTCATCCTGATTTTAAAATTACCAAGATATTTATATATGGTTTTAAAATTATCAGTACATTTGCAAACTGCATGTTTGGAAACTGCCATCAAAATTTCCAGCATGGCTTCACACTTTTCTCCACCAGACGCCTACCTGTTAGCCGAGGCCTTAAGACTGCTTGTGCACAGGGTGAGATAGTGGGGTCCACGGATTTTACATACACGTATCCCCAAGTGTGCATTGAGCATCTTCAGCGGGTATCGAGCATGCGACCTTCCAGGTAGAAGTCCGATGTCCTAACCAGTAGGCTCCTGCAGCCTCACTATGGTTTCAAAACTTCCGTACCAGCTTTAAAATTTCGAGAATGGTTACATACCGTTTAAAATTTTCTAATATGGTATGATACCATCTTTAAAATTTCCAGTATGTTTTCATACTAGCTTCCAAATTTCCAGAATGGCCTGATACCGGCTTAACATTTCCCAGAATGACTTCAAACTGGTTTCAAGATTTCTAGTATGGTATCCTACCGGTTTCAAAATTTCCAGTTTAGCTTTATACCGGCTACAAAATTTCCAGTATAATTTCCTACCGGCTTCAAAATTTCCAGTTTAATTTCCTACCGGCTTCAAAATTTCCGGTATGTTGTTACTGGTTCTGGTATTATTTTTACTGGTTCTGGTAGGATTTTGATACCGGTATTTTAAGTTTTTTCCAATAGGGTAAATTCTAAAATCAGTTTCCTTAATGCCATGTTACAAAAAAAAATTTGGAATAACTTTTGCTAGTTTCAAAAGCCACTGTGCATTTTTATCAGATTAATATTCTTAAACGATAAAAGCACTTTGTAAAATATGTTCAAAATATACGTTTTTATGTAAATAAGTAGTGTTAGTATCTCACTCGAAAATTTAATTTTCTTACTCCTACTTTTATTTGTCTATCAACTACGTTAAAGACAACACTGTTTAATACTTCAGATCAGCCTTAAAAGCATGATTGGAATGCTATCTTGTTGCATGTCTTTCGACAGGAGCAGAGAAGGATTTCTAGGAAACATCTACACTTCTCAAATCAATTAAAGGATCACTACTTTGGAATGATCATGTGCAAGAATAAGTTTTATAATTAATATGGGAATTTGACCTTTGGTACTGGACACCTTTAATGAGAAACAACAGAGGTTGTTTTTGTTTCTTGGCTTTGGATTAGTATAGATAATTCTGATGTTTTTGTAAACACACCGAAACAGTAATGAAAAAGAGCAAGATTCCTAGTACTAACCAGTTGTCAATCGAACTTACAAGGTGCAATTCACTCATTTTCTGTTTGCTTCGTCCCGTTTACGTATCATGGCAGGTGCATTTACGTCTAAGTGCCCTCGGACGCAGATTTTCAACAGCCAGGGAGCTGCAAAATGAGCTAAGCCGAGCAACGGGGACCCAAATTTCCAACCAGACTGTACGAGATCGACTTCGGGAAAGTGGATTAAGATCTAGACGACGAGTCCAAGTACCTCGGCTTACAGCACGTCACAAAAGAGAAAGAATGCAGTTTGCTTGGAGACACAGACGTTGGCAGCTAAGGCATTGGCGTAAAGTACTCTTTTCTGATGAGTATAAATTTACTCTTTTTGGTAATGATGGTCGGGCTAGAGTATACAGAAGAAGGAATGAACGTTTTATTCCCTGCTGCTTATCTTCTGTCCCATTTGGAGGTGAATCAATAATGGTGTGATGTGAATAACACTCAATGATCGTACAGACCTTGTAGTCATCCGCAACGGATCCTTGACCGCCCAGACGTATGTTAACTAGGTGTTGGATGTCCAGATACGTCACAGAGCAAAAGCAGGAGGGCATAATTTCATTTTTATGCACGATGGGGCCAGTCCCCACACTGCAGGGATTGTGCGTCAGTACCTACAAGCCCACAATATCACCCCTTTGGGGTGGCCCGCTTGCAGTACGGACCTGAATCCCATCGAACATGTCTGGGATCAACTCGGAAGAAGTATCCGGAGCCGTCAAAACCAACCCACCACTTTGGATGAGCTGGAAATCGCTTTTTAAGAAGAGTGGGAGCGTTTGCCTCAAGAAAGCCTCAGGAGGCTTATAAGAACCATGCCCCGGCGAATCCGAGCTGTGATTTCTGTCCGAGGACGAAACACAAGATACTGAGCCATTAATTGCAACACAAAAACAATTTTTTGTTTACTTTTGATTTTAATAATTAAAGGGTTTTCATTTTGATTTTGGTAGTTTTTTAATTCTCCCACCTCTTCCCAATACACAACAAAAAACTATTTAATAATTTAGCAAGGATTTCGTAGCCATTTGCATTGCCTTTCAAAATAATATAAGGGTGAATATTAGGAAAAGAGCCAAATTGAGTATGAAATATTTGTTTTTAAAGATTTTTTAAAACTGATATTTATAGTGTATTTTAATTATAAATTAGCTATAGTTTTTTTTTTAATTAGGGGCAAGATCAAGAGGAAGAATTACCCCCCTTTTTGAAAGGTTCAATTTCTGTACTGTTACAGATCTGACAATTGTTACAGTTTCTGCCCTTAAGTTGTACAAAATATTTTTCCCATATTATTTACATAAAATAATATAATATAGAACAAATAAATATGTATAATAATCATTTGTAAATGGTAATGTTGTTGAATTTTTGCAAAAAATTAGGTATTTTATAAAAATGTTGCATTGAAAATTTCGATTCAAAAAGATTTTCAGAAAGTGAAATTATTCTTATTTATAATAGATCAAGTGTGTGGGTGGGTGAAGGGATAGTTCTTGAATGAAAACACTAAGCGAATAAAGCACTCGTATCTTTAGGGAATATTGTTTATGATACAAATTCAGGACTTATGTACATAGGTTAAACTGGAACGCGGTTAGTCGGCGTTCGCTTGCCCACTGCTCTGCTGTACTTCAATTTGCTTGAAGTGTTATCTTGAAATTTCTAAAGGTAAATAGCTCGATCAAACAGTTATAATTACATTATGTCACACTTATGTTACAAAACAAAGTAAAGAATGTTTTACGTATTCTTTTCTTTGTAAAAGTAAAGAATATATTATAAAAAGGACCTGAACATAGAATTTGAGCAATTTGAAACAAGGTGAACAGAAAGATTCACAATATCCAGAAATAATGTACAACTGAATGGTACCAAGAAAAAGAACTTAAGTACAATCTAAACGTTTGACCCATTCCAAATTTAAAGCTAACTAACTTCTACTGTAAAACATTTTGAAGCAATATTTCTATTTAAAGAAAGAAAAAAAAGGATACTGTGCATAAGAACATAGCTTTTCTTAGCCATGAAATGTGAACATACATCTCTCTGAAGGCAGCTGAAGTAGGAGAGGTCTTGAGTGGCTATTTGTTTCTTTTTTGAAGCATGCCAGATAATTTGATGTTTTTTCATTATACTTGCAATCTGAGGGACATTTTTTTTCCCCTTCAAATTTGCAATGTTTCCTATTTTGTACAGCTTCACTTTTGTTTCATTTTTCTGGATATTTTGTATGAAAGAGTTAGAATCAATCATATCTATGCCTCTGGCAACCAAAGTATCCGCCATTCGCTTAAGGGTTCCACCAACACCATCCATTGCCCCTTTTCCATGGCCTGCTGCAGAAAAGTTCCAGGTACATTTTGCAATTCCAGGACATAAATGTGGTAGAACTTCAGTCATGTAAAAAAAAATAAAACGGTTTTTGTATTGAGAAGTAGGCCCATCAGACCAAAAGTGTACAGTGTCCACTTTTGATGGAACATTGTTTAGAACCAACTCTTCTAATATTGGTTTCAGATGTGCCCAAACTGCATGAGCTCCATGGTCCAAATTTTCAGACACAATACAGAAAGATAGATTTTTTACAACATAGTCAGCTTCTGTATTCTTATCAAGATTTTTATTACTATTTTTAAAATATAATATCCCTGTATGTAGGGATAGTTGCTTTTTTGAAGCACAAAAGTGAGCAGCCTGAATTTCACTATAATACTTTGAAGCATAGTTCTCAGAAAAATCAATGTGTAAAACTATTTCATTCGGAGACAAATTCTTTATAAGATGCTTTTTTTTATTATTATTTTGGTGTTCTATTACGAAAATATGTTTTAGATACACTGGGAGTACGTTGTTTAGTTCCTTTAACAAGGTTTCAGCTCTACTTTGGATAACAATCTTAGATGTAATCATAACTTCCTTCTCTTTCTCTTTCACCTGAGTTATTTTTTTTGTTTTTGTCCATTTTGAATATTTTACTTCACAATTTTTAAATGCATTTGTTTGGTTGACCATTTCTATTTTTTCTCCTGGCAGTGTCTGCATCTTCGAAACATACAAGCATATGACCTTTTGCAGCATACTGCGTTGCAAATATCTTCAGTGGTGCTTTCTTTAATTATTCCGTGCAAATGTAGCTTTTTTAAAAGTTCTTTTGTATTACAGTGCAGTACACATAAACATGTTTCTCTGTCTTTCAAAGTAGGCTGAACCACCCAAAACGGACGCAAAAGACAAAATTGTGTATAAGACATAAATATACCAATATTATTTATGTATTTTTAGTGCAAATGTTTCAAGCTATCCAGCAATACCCTTTTTTGCCTTTTCTTTCCGCCTCTTGTGATGGTGTCTTTTTTGCCCGGACACATGCGACTGTGCAAATCATCTTCAAGAAACTTCTGAACTGATTTTCTTACTTTAATCAAATTCTTTTGAGCTTTGTATGACCTTTTGAGATGCATTTTATTCATTTCTAATACTTTTTTCTAATTTTTGTAGGAAACTAGATTTTTAAGTTGGCCTATCATTCGATATTTTTTTAATTATTTTATTTGAAACCAGTACAGCAAATAACTTCCTTTCTCTTTCTTTTTTGTACTTTTTTTTATTTTCTTCTAGACCTGACATGAAAGCAAACTTAAAAATTAAATTTTTCCTTATTTCTGGTGATTCCTTTTTTTCCCCAATTAGTTTACGTACTTTTTAGCAGGGGATGATGAATTTTTCGATTTATTCTTGACTTTTAAACGATATATTTCTTTCCTTAACTTTTCAATTTTCATCTCTTATTTACGAGATTTAGCAATCGTGGTTTTCAGCTCATACCTCATAGAGCTATAAGTACGTTTTGCTTTTTCTCTGCCAGACTTAATCCGTGGAGATTTGCTACTCACAATATGTGTTTCTTCCTTTACAGGTGTTTCTTCAGCTTGTTTCAAAGACTTTCGCTTTCTGTAATTGCGGGAATCTTTCTCCCACTGCTTTCTTTTTAGACGCTGTTCTCTTTTGGAAAGGTTGCATACACTTTTAATTACACCCCTCTCCCTCATTTTCCTTTTACGTTCTCTGTCTTTTTCTCTATCCAGAGCTTTCTTCTCCTCTGACATGTTTTTCCTACATTTCCTGACACGATCACGACAATTTTGTCGCCTTTCCTCTATTTCTTTGGATGTTAGTTTTTTTTAAGCTTTTCCTGAGCATTTTTTTAATTTATCCATGTTTTTGCAAATGTATAATAATCTAAAAGTAAAAAAGGGTAATTATTTATTTACACCAGTTTTTATGTTTAAAAGGAAACAATTATTATTTAGAATAGATAATTTTTTGCACAGCCTAGTATTAAAACATAAAGAACAAAATTAGTAACTTATGCCTACAGATAAAATAAGTATATTTCAAAAACATTACAGGTGAATAGTTTTTAAGACATAATAAAATAAAATCATTCTCAAAAGAGTTTTAAAGAATGGAACTGATTTAGGATACCGTATTTTCGAGAGAAGTGCCACGGCAAATATGGGGAAAAAGTTTAAAAAATTGCTAATGGGGGCGGAGCTTCTACCAGGCAAAACAGCAATAAAAACTCGTTTTAATAGCGGAACCACATCCTTTTCTTTAAATATCAAAAGGAATATCTTTACATTTTGTTGCTGTGGTAAGTGAAATAATAATAAAATGGTATAATAAATTTTAATAATTAAAAAAACCGTTAAAACATGTTATTTTATTTAATTTAATGTTTCTTTGGCGATTAATATTTAAATTTTTAAATTTTGGGTGCGGTACGCACAACAAAAAAAGCTTTTCTTTAATACAAATTGCGAATGCGGCACTTACTACTGAAAATACGGTAATCACTTTTTTTAGGTGGGAGGGGGAGAAAGCACAAAATGGTTCACATATTTTTGAACTCAATGTTGTGTTTTCAGAAGCCTTGAAAATCAAAGTTAAGAAAATTTATAGAAAAAAGGTCTTATTTCTTTATTTCTTTAGAAACTTATATTTTCGGAATTATTCAAATTTAAAAAGTAATTGAAAGTTTGGCTACGATAGTGATGCATTTAAGCTCATCTTATTCTGAAAAATCTTAACTGAAAATTCTGAACTCCTAAACACATAAAAAGAAAAACTAAGAATGAAAAGAAATAGGAAACGCAAGCATAAGTTCGGCAACAAAGAGCTGCTTCAATGTTACAGATCTGATTGTTACAGAACTGACAAATTTCCCTCATTATATTCGCTAAACATCCTTACTTAATAGATCGAAGCTAAAAAGTGCAGCATTATGTTCAAAACATTCAATTCCTTTTCTCATAGACAAACACAAATTAAAAAATCAATTAATTTGGGTTTTTACTTTCGTTACGGAACTGATCTTTCATTTGGTAGACACAGTAAAATAAAGATTGAAAAAATCTTACCTGTTATTCTGTTGAACTGAAGTTCAAACTTCCAACTGCTACTTGCACGTGGCAAGAATTGGCTCTAGCATACGTAGTTAGTTGGCGCCAAAAAAGTTTTTTTGACCGGAAATAATACCTCAGAAGTCGGTGTTACGGATCTGATACGAAAACTTGGGACAATGATAGATTTTGTTTTTTTTCGATGTACATTTACGTTTTCTAAAACATGAAAGTCAATTATTAAAAATGAACATAAAATACATTGTTTCCGCTGACAGCTGTTTTTCTCGCGATGTTATATATAATGCACAGTTTATTTTTAAAGATCGCGATTCGTAACTGGGACATGTTACAGATCTGATTTTGGACATATAAAAAGCTTATTTTGCCATAAAGTAAAGTAACAACTTGGAAATTTTGATAGGAATTGAATGTAAAACGAAGCTAACACTAGTAAAAAACATATTTCTTTGGTATTTAATAGAAACTTTTCCGGAAATTCCTCTGGGACTCAAATTGGCTTTTTTCCTAATATTCATCCTATAACATATAATCAGTTTTTTTAACTATTAAAAAAATGACAAGCTTATAAAGAAGTGATCCTTTAATTATTTTGAGGAGTGTTATTTTGTTGTCATTTTCTTGACTTCTATAAGTCAATAAGAAACTACGCAGGAATGTAACTATGAATAAATTACAAATATAAATGGCTCAAATTTTGTAGCAATTCCTAGATAAGTAACATATGGCATAGTGGTCATTAGACTCATAACTTTGCGCCGACTTCTGAAATTATGTTTAAAAGTCAACTCCATTCTTTAAGCAACATTGATATATTTTTTTCTTTTTAAACTTTTTTTTAAATTGTTCTGCTTTGAAGTCTCTCAGTTCTATTTTAAAAAAATATATATTTTATTTATGTATGATAAAAGACGTAACCCAGACAGCACTAAACGTCCTTTAGATCTCCATTCAAATTCATACAGTTACTCCATATTTGCAAAGCATATAACTTACTACATGTGTACACTGAACCTTCCAAGTCCTGGAAATGTTTAAAACTAATTTCACGTTGTGGTTTATGTACGGGGGTTTGGGTATATTTGGCGAGTGGGATTCGTCATCTGCTTACCTTGGGCGCAGTTATTACGGTGGACGAGCCTGACTCGTCATCTGAATTTAAGAAGCAACCAGTAGGCATCCATATAGCGACAAATGAAACCCGTCCCATGGGGGCATAAAAATCTTCAAATAATTCAGTAGTCAAAGGGTTAAATGGCTTGAAGTTTTTATTTTCTACCATCAAATATTTTGGTATGTTTCGTCATTTGCTTCTCGTTTCGCATTTTTATTTTAAGTCTGTAAAATTATAAATAACAATTAACAGTCCAAAAATATATATATATTCTACTTTTATATGTGCAGACTTAAATGTAGAAGTAAAACTAAAGTAGAAAATACTTTTGCATTTCGTATAACTCACTATAAACGAAATGTTTATTTTAACATTGTCTCCAGAAGTCATTGTTTTAGCCAGAAATCAGTCACGGTGTCAATGATAACTTTCTTTGTTATCCTGAAACCGAAGTTCTAGGAATCAGATAATTACAAGTTCACTCTGTTAATGAAAATCCCTGTCGGAATTTTGCAGTGACTGTTTACCGCTTTCTTTTAAGATACAATTTAACAATATTTTTCGAGGAATGTTGAACGTTAAATTACTGAGTTGAAATTGCAGTTTACACACTTTATCAAAGCTGCTCTGTTTACATTTTCACCGAAGAATAAGCAAAGTCTCATGAATAATTATTCTTATAATTGAATAATTATAATTTCTTCGTGACAGCTCTAAAAATTTGCATTATCTTTGTAATGTTTATGAATTATTTATTTTGCCCAAACAATGGTTTAGGGTTTCACCAAAATCGAAGGGTTTTTTTTGAATAATAATACAATTCCACTTTTAAAAAAATGAATTAGCCGTATTTTCTAGTTTAGACAAGTCATTTCTATCTTATTTTAAAACTAGGGCGCCTCCACCTCATTTTTGCAGCTGCTTTATAACCAATAAGTAGTTGATTCATATTCAAATACGTTTTTCCAGAAATAGTCTCCAAAATGTGACTAACTGAAAAATGTTAAAGAAATTAGTATTACTATTATTAATTTATTTATTAAGTGTTTTCTTTCTTTATCTATTTTTTGAAAAGTCTGTATTAAATATGTTTTCTTAAAGATCACATTTATATGCAAATTTAGTAGTCGCATTGTCAATAATGATACTATTGTTTTAGTTATGCATACTAACCCTGTCTCATAAAAAAAATTCAACTGCATAAAGCAAATTCATACACTAAGTTTCTTTCGTAATATGCCTATCCATGTAGTTAAGTTCACAATTGTCTTTGCGAAATTTCCATCCCCGAGTAGAAACGATTATATCTTTATAAAACCGTGTCCAAAGAAGACGTTTTACAAAATCGCGATTAGGTCCTTCGAAATTTCACGAGGGTGAAATGATCCAATCTGAAGAAAATGGGGAACTGGAAATGAAAATGGCTGAATGTTGAATCCCGTCTTTCTCACTACCTTTACATGTTTAAGGCTATTACGAAGATAGTTTCTTTTGTTTCTATGTAACGAAAATGGCCTCTTCCCTAATGATCTAAATAAATGAAAAAAGGAAGATCTCATTTCTTAGCATGTGAAGGTGACAAAGAGTTATTCCCATTTGGAGAGATACAGGAAAAGCAAGCTTTTATGTTTATTGCCGAAAGGAGATTACATCGGTTATCCTTAATTAGAGTTTGTGTCATATCAAATGTCTAAAGGGACTTTTAGAGTGCTGCGCCTCGCGGATAAAAACGAATAATAATTCACGTGGGTATTGCAATAAATGATATTGATTTAGTTTATCTTTGATAAAAGGAAACGAATTTGAAAATAATTCATCTCTATCGCATTACTGGCTTTTCAAATAAGAAATGAAAATGCAAAAGTCAATCCGAAGTGTATCTTCATTCTTTATTTATTTGTATTTTCGTTTTTGCATTAAAATTTCGTTTTGAAGAAAGTTGTCAACTATGTTCAAAGTATCCCATATTTTTATGCACGCTTTTAGAAAGGGTCATTTATTTATCTAAAATGTATACACAACGTCAAACAAAGAAAATATTTTAGCATTATGTGTATCCTAAGAAAAATAAATATTTAGGAAAAAATTATTAACAATGTTTAACAGTTTATTTATCTTCATTTCATGATACACAATTATACCATTTGAATTACCATACAATCGAAAATTTACAAGGATAAAAATATGCTATTTTTCATCATTCAACAGCAAGTATGACTTTGGAGAGTAGATGTTTTTTCATTCAAATCATCAAGTCATCAAAAGAAAAAAAAAACTTAAATGAATCTTAATTTAATGCCATAATCCCGGAAAATCGGGAAAATAAATGCATGCTGCAAGATTATTTTGTTTTATTTATTTATTTGTTTATACAGGGTTAATGAAGTAGTGTCCTTGATTTTAAATATATAGGGTCAGTTGGGGTAATTGTAAACATGGCGTAATTCTAAACAAGCTTCATAACTACACTTGTGGTGGTTTTGAAAACTTAACTACTTGTGAATGATAAACTGGCAGCATAGGGAAGACATTGAAGCTGTTTCGTAAGTTTCGAAACAACTGTGGAGGCGTCACTATTGTTTGAAAATGGCACAGTGAAAAAAGTTGTTTAACAAAATTTAGTGATCTTACATTTTCCTCTCTAGCTCATCTACAAAAGCGATGTAAGCGGTTTTAACCGTTTTTATTTGTCATATGAAATGCTGCTAAAAACATTTAGTTATGAATTTAATCTTCCCTGTTATTTTTCATGTGCAAGTTAGGTGTTTACAATTACCCGAAATATTTTTACCTCTGGGGTAATTGTAAACACTTAAACTTATCCTATTTCCAATATGTTAGGGGGGAAATAAGTATTAAATGGTTGATGTAACTTACACTTTTGTGTCTATTTTCCATAACTGTTGTTGTTGTTGCTAATGCCACTTGGAAATCCAAGCGCCCCTTGCAGGGCGACAGGGAATTAAGGAAGCTCCTACTGATTATTAATGAGCTCCACTAGAATGAAGTGCGCTTGGCTCAGATGGGCTTAATGATTTTGAACCAATTCTCAGGTGAGAGATCTCAGCGGAAATTATTTCTAACTTGGTGGACATTTGAAGCGACGATGTATTTTACGTGCACAGTGCCCTTTAGCGCACTTGGTCTCCGAGTAATCAGTCGCGGGAGGTGGTCACCCTTCCAAGTGTTAACCATGGTCAGTTGTGCTTCACTTTCGGTGTTCTGTGGGATCCAAGCTTAACCGACTGATCCACTGCGAGACAAATTTTACATAAATTTGTCCCATTACTTGATTTTTTGCAACATATTTCTCGTTAAATGACCTCAGCCGACTCATAACATAACTCAGCGGACCATATGCGGCCTGTTGGCGGCAGATCAAGAACCATTGCTCCAGAACTTCTTAAGCCTTCAAGCAGACTGTGTATGAAAAAAATTTAAATTTGCTTCAACCTTATTCGAAAATAAATCACTGTTTGCAATTACCCCAGATCTCTGGGGTAATTGTAAACACGAGCTCATTCGCTAAAAAGTAGTCATAAAGTCAAAATTTTTGTACACATTTACTCACAAGAAGTACCGTAGTAGCTACAGTGCTGACAATTTTATCTGAGTTCATTCAAAAGGTAGGGAAGGATTAAAAGTTAAAACATTGTAAAAGCGTTTACAATTACCCCAACTGACCCTATTGCGCGAGAAATATGGAATGAATAGGTACGAAACCAACGTGAATAGTAGAACATCTTTACAGTTTTGATATTGGTGATAGACAATATTGGGCTTTAAGGAATCACTGCGCGCATGCTCCTTTTGTCACTTCGTGACGCTATGTCATTTACTCATCAGTCAGTTTATAGTGTTAAAGGGGAATGTACAGCTTTTATTTGTATATTAAGGTTTAATCTTTATTAAAACCTTAGTTGTTTTAATTCAGAATCAGGGACACCTTTTTCCGGTAACTCGGATTTAGCGCTTAATTTGTATTGAAGCTCAAAGATAGCGATTCTGAGACTCTGTCATTTTTCGATGATTTTTTACATATTGGGTCAAGATTTCAAGCCAGTTACGCATGAATAGAGGTTCTCAAGATTTTAGGGAGTCTGCACCCCCGCTATGCATTCCACTCATAATAATTGGTTATGATCATATTAGGGTTTTTTTTTTCATGCTTAGTTTAAATTTCTCTGGTAGCAATCTTTACAACAAATAAAAATTGTATAATTCTTTCTACAAATCTCGGTGTAATTGCAGAAGGGTCAACTCTGTTCAGAGTGTTTAAAAGAACGAAAAATGGTTTATTACTGTGAAACCGAATCGCGAGCAATCACAAGTCCTTATTCTCTCCTCCCCCTCCCCCGATTTTAAATTTTAATAAAATATTTTCTTAAATCAATAAGCGACTTTTCTTGTCCGAAAATGTAAAGCAATTTATATAAAAAACTAGCATTTCTAAAACACATGCAATAATGACGAAATCCATGGTAAAAACTAAACTTGGTCATCAACTCTTTAAATTAGTTCAATTGTGATTTCGAAATAAAGCTGAATTTTTTTTTGATTATCATTTGCATTGAAATTTGAACTCAATGAAGAAATATTACAATTTTATGTCTGTGTTTGCGTTTTAACTATCTGTTTAGATTCAAAATTTTATATTGTGCAAAATGGTGTGTTGTAATTCGGTTCTGCAGTTTGTTTTTCCTCTTTTTGTACGCCTAAATACTCGACGAAAATGCTTGAATTTTCGGTATTAATATTAAAAAGTTCATTAATCGTTTGAATTTGCTCATGCATGGTGCTTTACGGCTTTAGAGAAACGGTTGAATTTGATATCGCTTTAATAATAACTAACATTTTCAATTCCAAACGCTTTTATAGCGTTTTTTGAAATCGGTATTAATAATTAAAAATGCATACTTGAGGCACTTTTACCGATTCAGCATTTTAAAATTCATATGCAGTTTGATGATGTTTCTTATATTTATTCATTTGTTCAAAATACATCAGAAGACTGAAGTTAATAAAATAATTGTTTTCTTTCACATTTGAATATTCGCTTATTTCACAAGACTAATAAATACACATTTTGTTTGCTAGTTTTCAAAATGACTTCCACTTATATCTGTAGACAATATTTCATTTATGATTTATTCAGAACTATGATTTCTTGAGTCTGCTCCCAAAACTGCCAGAAGGCGTTTTAATTTCATTGTTGACTTAGAAATGCGTTGCATGTTGATTTCAAGCATGTTTAAACCTATTAGGTTTTTTGAAATATCGTATTCGATAAACAAATTAAGCTAACATCGTTTTGAATTATGTTTTTCAGCCGTGAAATTAGTTCTCTGAGGATTCCTGAAGTTGGTAAGAGACATTTTTGATGTGAACTTTAACAGTAAGAATGTTCTTGCAGTTTTCGTCGTTTTCGTCTCGTGCGCACTAATGCTTTTATTCGCACCTAACATTTTAAACATAAATAAAAACTTTTACTGATGATTCCTTTTAAAATCAAATCATTTCCAAATCCTTCTTTGTCCAAGTTGTACTTCCAGGGAGTGGTTTCTGTGTGTTAATTGCTTCTTGAATGGATTTTATAAATTAATGAAATGATTCATTTAAAGACATATTTTTTTATTTTTGTCTACCTCCCTTACGTGACAGCAAGTATTTCTATTTATTTTTGGAAGTACGTTTGCATGATAAAGTATGATATGATGAATTCACTTATATATGCAGGTGACAAGAAATATCATTTTTAAAGAAATATAGTATACCTTCCATAACAATTTTTATCTTGTTTTGTATTAAATAAATTTCTTGAATATTGGTAAATTCAGTATTATTTCTGTTTGTAGTATATATAACATAGCAAAGATATTAGAGGCTAATTTGGCATTGCATGTGTTATAACTTTACTTAACTTTCGAACATTGTAACTGAGGGAGATGCGCAAGGAGAAGCAAAGACGTAGTCATTGTCATCTTTTCATTATTTAATATAGACATATCACAAAACACACACACATACACAACATAAAGTATTTTACAGACTACTTAACATTCGCCATACTTCATCTACTGCCTTCTAATCTCGTTCCCGTAATACTTCAATTCCACCGTCTCAGGCGCCCTCTGTTGGTCTTTATATTTAAGAACAATTTTATAAGTGTTAACACATGCTCGAGGAATATGGCAATGTAAATTGTTCGTTTGTTGAAAATCTCAACGAAAACAGTTTCATACAATATCAAAAAGTTTCAAAACTTGGTGATGATAGGACCAACCAAGAAGGAGGTAAGCGTATGGTGATCATACCACAAAACCGTAGTCACTAAAAACGAAGTTAAAAAACACAGAATTTAAATGATACAATTTCAAAAGAGCTAATCGTGGAGCAACACGATCAATTGGAAAATAACATCTTAAGTATTGATCATATAAATTATCTATTCATCATTAAAAGAAATCAAAAGTTAACTGAAAATAATAAACGACCACTGTTTCGAAAATGCGGTGCTCTACTTAACCGAAAATAAAGTGATCACTGGGAGAAAACACTTGAGAAATGTTTCGCCATTGATAAAATGTGGTCAGCGTTTCTCCTTCGACTTCTAGTATTGTGGAACATCGTCAACAGCCACGATCCATTATGGTTTTAGTCCGTGGGACTGTCAGCCATATCGTTTCATTCCGTGACAAAAATTTTGGTCCACGAAGATACAACTAAAATGTACAAGAAAATGGTCGATGGTTACAGTACTAAAATTTCTTGATTCCAAACCGTGGCATATTTTAAAAATTGCTATGCAGAATCTATCTACATGACAAGGGATATGAAGCTGGAAATATTACTCTGAAATTCAACGCCAAGAGCCAATCGGAAGCCGCGAAAAATTTAAACAGACCTACGCAATGTATATTTTGTATGACTTGGTTCAAGTCTGAATCTGAATCGATCTAAACAACATCAGTTTTATCATTACAAAGCAATGTTTTTGTAAAACGTTGTTTAAGATATTTTTAAATCAAAATAAATAGTCTTTAACACTTATTAGGCATCATTTTCAGAACAATTGCTTAGATAAATTGTAATAATTACATTGGCGTAAGCATAACTGCCAGACAGCTTGTTCGAAGCAATTTTTAATTTGAAAGCTATTACACTAAAATATATATTAGTGTTAAATATTAATTTTTGGAAAAGGGGGGGAAAGAGAAATAAAGGGGTGGTCGTGATCGTTTTAGCGAAATTTTAACACACAGGTTCAACTCAATAATGCCTGGAAGACTATATTAACACGTACACATCTTTTTAACAACAAACAACATTTATTTTTCTTACATGATCTACAAGTTATATCAAACAAAAACCTACCGCATGTTAGACAAGTTCCCGTTGTAGGCAAAGCTAAGCATATTATAACATAGATAACACTTCATTAACAAAATGTCATGGCACACCATAAAATAAAAATTAAGAAAAAAAAAAGTTTAGAAATATTTAATTGGACTTATTGCCCTGGCTATAAATTGGGAAATCATACCTAATTTTCACGGGAAGGTCAGGTACCTGTAGGACTACGGGAGGTGATTGGGGCGAAGTCCCCGCGAAAGCTGAAAAGAATAAAAGGAAAGACAGAGTTTATCGTTATCATCAATTTGGAACAGGGGCAGGCCACTGGCGGCCTTTTGACTGGAACTCATTGTAGGGCGAGGTTTCGAGGAGTGGACTAATAAAGGTGGCCGAGGCCTTCTTCTGGTCGGTACCGAGGTAACGCCAATAGGGAAAGAGGGAGGGAAAAAAGAAGGGTTTAGTTAGCTTGGCGCTACGGATTTATTTAGTTTACATCAATGAGTAAAGGGGGATACCCCTCAGCAGCGAGTTAAGTTTTTTAGACTTTTATACTATTTTTTGTTATTTTCAGAACTTTATCATTGTTTTTTTTTTCTATATAAATTATGACAAACAGTAAACACAAAACAAGACGAAACAAAAAGGGAAAAGGAAGGTTATCTCTGAGCAGTGTTGGCTCTAGCGCGCCAGATGTCAGATTGTGGGTGTGGCAGCGGGTTGTTTGCTGTGCCAAGGGAGTCATAATCGATGTTGATCGTCTCTGCCGGGTTCTTGTATTTTGCTCTTTTGTTTATGAAGTTCTTTTGAATGCTGATGGCTCTATTTTGATGTGTCTCGACTCTACTGTAGAAATTTATTGCGGTTTTAATAATATGCCTTGTTATTGAATCTGTTTGTGGATACACTTTCCTTTCTCGAACATCAGCTATGCTTCTTAATGTTTTATTCTGTATCACTTGTATTTTGTTAATAGATGTTTTCGCAGCATGTCCCCACAGGGCAACCCCGTAGAGTATGGTCGGTCTTAGAATTTGATGCTACAGTAATCTTTTGTTTTTCAGAGAGAGCTTGCTTCTATAGCCTAGCAGGGGCTTGAGGATATGCGATTTGTGCTTTGCATTCTTAACTACGTTGTCAATGTGTTTATTGAAAAACAGTCCCTCGTCAATCGTAATAAAGAGAGAGTTTCAAGTGGTCAGGAGTTTTTATACCCTCCGACCGGCTTAAGAAAATAGATAGCTTTCTACGACGTCCGTAGTAAATCAGGCGTGAAGGTGACAGAGGTCAAGCTCACCCCCTTCTTGCTACTGGCGCGAAGAAGGGAAAACATGACTCAGTGAAAAAGAAAGTAGCCAAAAAAATAAAAAAAGAAGTGTGCACCATGAACAGTGAATATGTGCTATGAACAATCTTAGCCAAATAAACTATATTAAAATTTACACAATTAAAATTCATTATACAATAATTAAATTCCAATACCTAACAATCCAACCGACCTTAGGGAAAAAAACATGAAATGTTTTGTTTTTTTTTTTTTTTTATAAACATTTTGTATCATATAACATAATTTGTTTCTTAATGGAAAATTTTGGTTATCATCATTATACTACAAAATTAAGTTTAAAGATTTTTTTTTTTTTTTAATTTAAACAAAAGAGGGAAAAAGGAAGGATATTTAAGGAAGGGGAAAAGAAAATCTCCGTCCATCCACAATGTCTTACAAAACGTCGAAAGTCTTTTAGCTTGAACTATTGAAGAATATACAGTCTATTCAAACCGTAACCTGTTTCGGAGTCAGGACGGGGAAACTTCGGAGCAACCCAGAATCACTGTGAAGAGGGGTTTTCACAGCTCGACTCTCTCGGAGTTTCTGTAACTTCATGGCAGTTGTTTCGGTCGTTCCTAGGTTTACCATCAGCTCATCAGAGGATGAATGCAGGTTTAGCAGAAAGGATGTAAAGGAGTATCTTAAAAACCACGCCGCTTCAGTGCTGGCCAGTCACATGGGCATGCGTCGTTCTCAGGTGGCGTACATATTTATATCAGTACTGTCGTTGAGGGGCACTGTCCAGAAGTCAGGATCATTGCAGTACTCAGCCAAGGGGTCGCGAATCTCGATGACAACTCCGCAGAACAGAATTCGCGTAACAGGATCCTCAGTATTTATATCGTCGGTGAACAGTCAATTATTGGAAAACATGAGTGGCATTTTTAAATGTATTTCTAACGTTCGTTTTATAGTACTTGTAGAGTCTGGTGAAGCATAAGTTATAACATTTGACTAGTGGACGGAAGGAAGATGTAACAAACGAAAAGAAAACAAAGAGATTAAAAATATTAATGGGAAGGGTGAGAAAAATTTAGGGATCGGCTGGATTAAGCATTTTACAGACACGAATACCAATTCCGATAAGCCTCGAAATTTCATCAAACATCATTGCAAGAAAAAAAAAGAGAATCATTCTCAATATGATTCATCACAAACAAAATTATTCTAAATACAATATACTAAAACTGATTCTTACACAATATAATCAAAATTCTTCTTAATCCAATATACAAAAAAATTGTGTATATTCTTATACACAAAGATCAAAATCATTCCTTTACTTATTTATTTACTAATCTTTTCTAAGGAATAATTCTGTTAGAAGGGACATGATATACCATTCAACGTCTAGGACGCAGGTTATAATGATGTGATGACCTAGCACGTGGTCTACAAATTATGGCATACCTAGGACGACTAAATTGATTCCACCTGTCATCATTCGGATTGTCATTTTTGCCTGATGTCTGGTCATTATTCAAATTTCGATTTTGCTTTTCATCAGTTTGACTTGGTTCAGTTTCTTTTCTTAGGGTAGGGTTTTCCCCAAATTTTGAAATGCTATTCTGCTCTCAGGCTTTGAAAGTCTATCCACATGAACTAACTGTGTCTTTCCCACATAAGTTAACGATTCTGTAACAAAGTTTACTGGGGATGTTTTTTCTTTTACTCTAAACGGGCCAGTATTACTCATGAAATTTTCGAGAAAGTCCCGGTGGTACATGAGGAGTATGCAAATAAACAATATCACCTATCTCAATGTTCTTCTCTCTACAAAAATTATCCCTGTATGTTTCTTGCGATTCGGCAAGATTTCAACAAATTTTCTTTGACTGTTTTAAAGGATTTGTTCTGTTAAAAGGTGATAAGGTGATAATCTCCCAACCATACAAAAGAAAAGACGGCGAAAAACCAGTTATTGAATGAATAGCTGAGCGATGAGCTAACAATGCAAACGGTAAATGTCTATCCCAATCGTTATGAGATGCATTAACTAGATGACTCAGAGAATAAATAAGGGTGGCATTTAATCTTTCGACTACTCCATCGCTCTGTGGATGGAAAGCGGTAGTAGTGTGTTTTATAATGCCTAAACTCTTATATACATCTGTAATAACACTTGATAGAAAGTTTGCTCTTGTGTCTGATATAAGGTGGGAAGGGATTCCGTGTCTGGAAATAAATTGTTCAAGCACTTCCGCGACTGTTGCTGATTTAATATCCGTAGTTGCGTAGGCTTCAGGCCACCGAGTGAAATAGTCCGAGATAACTAAAATATATTTATTTCCCTGGTAAGTAGCTGGAAGTGACCCGACCGCCTCTATGGCAACATACTGCATAGGACGCGTTGCTAATGGCATACGTTGGAATTGTGCCTTTTTTTCTGGTTTATGAGCACGCCTTTGAATGCATGAAACGCAAGACTTAATATGATTTCGGACATGTTTGGTCATATTTCTCCACCAAAAAGACGATTTTACCCGTGACATGGTTTTGTGAAAACCCTAGTGCGTAACAGTTTTAGAATCGTGACATAATGACAAGATCTCAGGAACTAGAGCCAACGGGACAACCAATTTTTCAGAGTTATTAGAGTTTTTAGCATTTTTCAATTTTGAGTAAAGGATATCATTTTTTATGAAATACAATACGGACTTATCTGATATATCTAATGGCTGTGACAGTGACTCGCGCATTTTTATACAAAATCATCTTTGCTTTGATGTTCGCGAATTTTCTATAGGTTCGCGAATTTTCTCCAGGTTCGAAGGTTAGCTTTGATTGATGTGTGATGCTATTGACATGATTAATACCTCTTGACTGGAAATCCGCGGTTACGTTGAGTTTTGCGGGCTTGTGGATTACGGTATAATCGTACTGTTGCAACGTCATAACCCAACGTGCTATTCTGAAGGTGGGGTCTTTGACCTTCAAAGCAAATTAAAGGCTTGTCTGATCACAGTAAACTAAACAGTGACGCCCATAGACATATTGTTTGAAATATGTAAGGCCAAAAACTACCCCTAACATTTCCTTCTCGACAGTCGAATAATTTGTTTCGGGATTTTTTAATTTACGACTTGCAAAACCAATAGGGTGTAGGAAACCTGTTTCTTGGCATAAAACGGCTCCTAGAGCATACTTTGATGCGTCAGTGCAAATAGCAAACTCCTTTTGGAAATTGGGCAATTGTAAACAAGGTTTTTTACCTAAAAATGACTTAAGTGAATCAAATGACTTTTGTGCTTCCTCATTCCACTTAAAATTTGAAGTTTCTTTAGTCAGGTTTGTAAGAGGAAGTGCTAAATTAGAATAATCAGGGATAAATTTCCTATAAAAACCAGTGAGACCAAGAAAAGCACGCGTCTGCTTGCGTGAAGTAGGAATTTTGAAACTTTCAATCACATTAATATTATTTTTACCCGGGAATACTTTACCTTCGCTTATTTCAAAACCCAAATATTTAATATTTTTCTTAAGAAAAGAACATTTACTAAGCTTTAGTTTGAAACCGTGAGTTTTAAGACGTTCAAAAACGCGTTTTAACTTTTCTAGGTGCTCATCAATTGAATCTCGAGACGTAATAATTATGTCATCTAAATAAACTGCAATTTGTAAAGGTTTTAACCCTGATAATACAATATCCATCAGACGCTGGAAACTGTTTGCACTATTTCTAAGTCCGAAGGGAACACGTCGCCATTCAAAAAGGCCATCTTTTGTAGCAAGCGCTGTTTTATGAGCATCTTCTGGATGCATTTTCATTTGAAAAAACCCACTACATAAATCTAAAGTAGAAAAAAGGGTAGCTCCTGAAAGATTATCAACGAGTTCACCAATGTTTGGAATTGGGAAGGCATCTGGAAATGTTTTACAATTTAATTTTCTAAAATCAGTACACAACCTATATGACCCATCTTTTTTCTTCACAAGAACAACAGGTGCTGAATATGGCGAGGCACTTGGATAAATTATTCCTACGTCTAGTAGTTCATTAATCTGAGTTCGTAATTCATTTTTCAAATGATGAGGTACCCTATAGCATTGTTGCCTAACAGGTATATCGTCCGTTTATTGCACTCTATGCAAAAGAGTGTCGCAACCTGTTAAATCGGATACCGACTTCGCAAAAATATTTGGATATAAGCTTAAAAATTTAACTACTTTATCTTTCTGCGACAGTTCTAGATACGAAAGGTCGATATCTCCTCCCCAACATTCAAAATTTTCTCCCAATTCGACATTGTCTCCCGATTCTGTACTTATAGCAGCATTACACTGACTTTCTTGCATTAACTCAAAAATACACTCAACTGTCGCAAGAGCTGAATTTTTGTTTAAATGAATCGATTCGGACGAAATATTCATTACATTAACAAAATACTGGTTATCGGAGAATTTTGTAACTGTTCGAGCTATTGAAAAACATTCAATTTTTGAGTCAACATTTTGCTGAATTAAGACAGTTTCAGAATGTACGGGTATATTGATACGAGGGTTAAGAGAAACCATTAATTGGGAACGAGCAGGGACGACAAACTTTCGAGTGGTGTACAAAAGAACAAGATAGCGCTGAAACAAGTGTTGCATGACAATTGACTAGACCCTTCCTTTATCCACTTCACACTACAATTTTTCCCTTTTAAACATTTTTGATCAAAGTTTAAACCTAAATTGTTATTGTGCAAAAAGGGACAACCAATAATAACGATGTATATAGTTGCAAATTTTTGAGGAACTACAGCAAATTTGACTAAGAATATTTGTGAACCAATTTGACATTCTAATGACACCATTTTAGTGATTTGTACACAATCAGCACAGAAATGTTGCAATTTTGATAATTTAAATTAGATTTTATCTTATTAAGAAATGTTTCTGAGATAATGTTAATAGATGCTCCACTATCCAAGAGTGCAAGCATGAGTTCATTTTTGTAAGTGACAGAAATTATAGGGAGGTTTGAAATATTCTCATTAACAGCACACATCGGCATCCTATCGAGGATTTCTACTGGGCACTCGAGTATTTCTGTATTGCGATCTATTTTGCTTTCTAAAACACGAATCTTCTACGTGACCTATTTTCCCACAGAAATTACAAATAGGGGCCCGACATCTTTCTGTTTCGTCACCTTTCCTTCTACAACGTTCACAATATCTCTCTCTGGAATGGCGCATTTCTCCCCTGTTATTCGAATACGAGAACCGATTCTGATTTTCGTCATTCCTCTCGACTTTCCCCAACCTTTCTTCCACTGTAACAGATAATAATGAAGACAACGTCTTTGTCAATAGCTCCACTCTTTCCCTTACCGCCTTATTCACAATAGCGAATAATTCTTCAATGTTGCTACGGTTGAAGCCACGCCACTCGTACGAGAGTATCTCGTGGGGTTAGAATTCACAATAGCGGCTGTTTCCATGGGGGGGGGGGGGGGAGGACGCGATATTTCTAATGCTTCCTCTAAGTTTAACACGTTTTCTTTAAACAGGTTGTAAGCTTTTAGCCCCGCGGCTGCTATACCTCTAAGCAACACATGTTTCATACCTTGCTTTGCTGTGGAAAGCAAAAGCTGCAACCTGTAATTATCAAAAACATTCGTACTATCTTGGGGGACGCAAGAGTGCGACAAGCCCTCAATCAGGGTCGTCTTCGAAGTCAACAATTTCTCCTTTTCGTCCGGGCCTGCTTCAAGCATGCGAATCGCTAGCATGAGTCATTCAAGTGATCCCATGTTCCTTCCAAGTTCCTACTGCGCGAGGATAGTATACGAGCTAGCTGGTATGGTATGTGGCCAGGGACGTAACTGGTGGGGGGGGGGGGATCAGATGGGCCCTGTGCCCCGGGCGCCAGATTTTATGGGCTGCTAAGTTGACTAAGTGTGTGTGCGTATCTATTTTTTTTTTTTTCAAACTAAAAACCGAAAAAAAAATTTCTAGCTTCAAATTGCTTAAAATAATTAAGGAAAAAAAAGTGAAATGCTGCGTCAAATTTAGTATTGGTTTAACGAGAATAAAGAATAGATGGGATGGACGAAAAAAGAAAGAGGGGGTAGGAGGTTTCAGTAAGTAGTGCAAATGTATTTGTATTTCAGGAAACCAATGTTAAATGTTTACATCTTATCTAAGAATCACCCTACTCGGAGAAGGATTCTGCGACCGAAGGCCCCTTGGAAGTAGCGATACAAAACAAGGCAAATGCGTCACAATGCCCCTTTTCTGCAATAAAACCATAAAACTGTCCCAATGATGTATTCCTTTTAGCTGACAATGACGGGTGCTTGTCTAACTATTGGTCTTAAGGCTGCTCTTCAGTCAGTTTCAAATCTTTGAAACCAATGTTAACCTACGGGAAAAGTTGGACTAAGTTTTAGAAAGTTCCTTTGAAGTTTTCGAGTCCGGAATTTTTTTGAGTATTTTTCAAGCCTATATCTCGGTCTTTTAGTTTTTACTTTTTTAAAATATCACTTACCGTATTTTTAAAAAATCGTTAAAAAATGAATTTTGGAAAAAACGTGGTACTGTTAGACGTTTCGCTCTATAAAATATTTTCAAAGCATGTTACCGAAATTTTAAAAACAACAAGACCAGCAAAACATTTCCAGCTTTCTTTTGAACTTTTGTTTGAAATAATGCAAACATTTTTAAAGACAAAAAATTCCGTCCAAAGTTTGAAAATATTTCCAAAAAAAGCTCGAAATTCCTATAAGCCACGCCTCCCACCGCTTCCCATGCAAGGGGGCATGATTTACGAGGTCGATTAGCTTAATGACTCTCACTCCGGGAAGCATTGCTGCTTCGGATTCGGACAATGGGGAAAGTGTAGTCAACCTCTTCAGAACCCTCAAACCGGCCAGACACAGAAGACAGACCACATGTTTTTTTCGAAAGGGAAGAAAATTGAGAGCTTTTTGGAAGAAATTTGGAGAAGCTATGACTTATATGTAATCTTTTATATGGGCAAATTCCTGTTCCCACGGTACTATAAAAATATTTTTCACGAATTAAATGTTTGTACAGTTGGGGAAAAAAAACATTTTTTTAAAAATGTAAGCTTGAAAACATTACTGCTCTTTAATTAGTAAATCAAATGAGAAATTATTTAATGTAAGTAATTATTCATTTGTAGGTTATTGATTTAATTTTCTTCTACACAATCCATTCTTCTTTTCTTCAAAAACTTTCTGAAGAGAAAAGCGTTGCCTTTACTCCCCCCCCCCCCCTGCCTTCTTAAAGACAACTGTGTATGCCACAGATATAACTAAATTGAGCGAGATAGAGTTTTTTTGTTTTTTACTGAAGGGATAAAGGAATGATAAACTTTAAATGTTTTCGTAAATTAAAAAGAGATTTTTGAGAAAATGAATGTAATTTCAAAATTTTATATTGGCCTCTTTCTGAATGCAATGTTTCAATAATTTGTGTTTTAGAAACCGAAAAAAAAAAAAAAATATTGATTAAATAAACCAACAACTTCCGGTGGAGCTGGAATTTTGAAAAACAAAATTACATATAAAGGTCGACAGCTTGGGGGGGGGGGGGGGGGAATACTAACAACCACCTTTCTTTCTTTTATTTGATTTTTTTTAATGATTTTTTTATGCCATTCGTAATATTTATTAGCCTTTCCTTTCATAAGATTTTTCCATCTTTCGATATCTTTTACTTCTTCTTATCCTACTTTTCCGTAAAAGTAAAAAAAAAAAAAAAAAAAACGAAAGAAGGCTAATGTATCAGATCACAAGAATATCGTTAAAAATAGGAAAAAGTCATAAACAAGTGAAGTAAATAAATACACATTGAAAAATTTTAAAAAAATTGAAAGCAGGGGTTTGAGATGGGGTAATTGTGTCTGTCGGTCTGTCTCCCCCCCCCCCCTGTAGGGCCCTATTTGTCCCCGAGGGCAAGCCCTCGGGGGCATCCAAAAATCCGATGCGCCAGACAATGGCAGGTGCGGGGGGTTCTGGGTGCGCATGTCTCCCCCCCCCCCCCCAATAACTTTTGAAGGAATTGTCCGATTCGAAAGATTTTTTTCCCTGCATTCGAAAGATCTTGGCGAGGACATCTCATTTTCATATTTTACTTTTTGATTTGAACAATTTTTCGTTCAATTTTGAACAGTTAAAAAATTCTGAACATTAGCGACTTCGGGATTTTTTCCCGAAGCAAAGTATGCAAATTCTGGGCAGAAGATCCAAGTTCCTTTGAACAAGCGTATTGGAAGGAGCTCTCGGCGTGAAATATTTTTTTATCCACTCCGAATTTCATAGTTCAGAAAAAAAAAAAAAAAAACCGACAGCGCCTACGGGAAAATTTCACTCGTATACAAATCCTGAGCTAACCAACCGATTAACTTAAAATAAACTTTATCGGAAAGATGTTATGACGTAGAACATATACAGTGGAAATCCGCCATTCGTATTTGTCCCTCAATTCGTACGGCGCCAGGGGTCAGCTGGGTCGCCAGTTTGGCTTTTTTTAAGAAAAAAATCGAGAAATTATGCTCATTTTGAACTCGTCTAGAAGTAATTTGTTTCGCGTTTTGGATTTTTTAAAAATTTTAATGCTTTTTGAGATTTTACTGACAATTTTAGCTTTCTAAGGGGGCATCTAGAGGAAGTGGTTGAAGAACTTTCTTCTTCAGAGGAGGAAAGTAGTAAGAAAAGCATTTACTTTGTAGAAATTAAAGAGCTGTGTTATTCCTGCAAGAAAACGCAGAGAGTGATGGGAAAACAGCATCCCAACACTGCTGTGGTCAACAGCAATGTTGGGATGCTTTGTTCAACGACAATGTTATTGGCCATTTTAGAAAAATTCTGACCAATCGTCAAAGCCAGACAACATTGGACAGGTTTTTAGGGAAAGAAGCCCAAGATTCTTCTAGTGCAAAAAGAAAGGACAACAGAAAGCGAGAGAACACTTGAAGGGATATTACCTGATGTTTTTATAGAAGGGGCTTCCTCTTCCAGCCCTTTCATTTCCTCATCTCAACATTCCACATATGCCATCAGCTCACCTCAGTACAAGCAAAGTGCAGTTAAATTTTAATTTATCTATAATTTCATGTACAGTACTGTACATTTGTTTTTCATAGGTTTAAATAAGCAACCATCTGTGTGTCTGGACCGGCATAATCCAATTTACACTGTATTTTATGTGAAAAAATAATTCGCTATTCGTACAACTTGCCATTCGAGCTGCCTCCTGTAATGAATTGTGTGCGAATAGCGAGGTTCCACTGTACAGTACACTTCCTCGGGGAATGGCGAAAAGCATGGGACATTGTTTAGAAAACAAACCACATGTTTCTTTTCTTGAATCGCAAAAGTTATTTTCTTCACAGTTCACATGACTAAACTAAATACAGTGGAACATCGGTAGCTCGACGCGCAGATAAGTCGATTAACCCTTGGTACGTCGACATATCCCTCCCCTAATGGTTGGCCCAATGCTAATTTCAATGGGCGAAAAACTCTCTAACTTGACACACAATTTTCAGAAGCCCCTGTAAGTCGACCTCCATTTTGTATTCTTATTAACTTTTTCCTCCGGTATTTTTCCACGGTGCACAATTCTGGGAATTTTACAGCGGTGTTTTTTCATCAATAAATGAATTCTTTTCTTGAAAGTGTTCCTAGAAAATTTCCTTATTCCCCTTGTACCTTTCTACGAACATGAGAAAAAAGTTAATTGCAAATTAGCAAGCCTAATGGTGTTGGGGAATTTATGTTCTCTCTTCAGAGGGAAAAGCAAACAAAAATTAAGGATTTTTTTTCTCATGAGGTATTTTGATTTAATGTTTATATATTTATTTATATGTAATGTATTAACTTTTCAAAATAATAATAGATAAATAATAAACGAGAATAATTTCGTACACTGGAATTCACTCTTATAGCTTGAATGGCAAGTAAATAACAATACAGACCAATATCAGCGATTGAAGTTACGGAATCTCGGTAACTTGACACCTGCTTATCTCTACGGCACGCGACTTTTATAAATTTTTCAGTTTAGCCCTCAGCTTTCCAAAGGCTGCCCATTCCTGGTTATGCAATGTTTGCTGTGTGGCACTACAAAATAATATCTTATTAGCTAAAGAATAAAAACGGTTTGGTTGTTTCTCATCCATAAGCTTACTTCTTTGCATTGCAACACGGGCTCCTTGTAACTCTGAAACGCGTGTCCACAATTTTTGATTATGTTGACGTTTTATTCTTTAGTTTCGCAGCTCAAACGAGGACTAATTATTTCTCTACATTAAATTTATGCATGCGAACTCGCGTCATTAAAGAAAAAAGAACTATGTCTCTTATGCAAAATTTCTGCATATGATTTAAGTCAGGGGTTCCCAACTTTTTTTTTTCCTAGCGAAGCCCTTCTAAAACTCGGAAAGAAATTGGCAAATCCCTTTAGTAGTCCTTAGTAAACGGGTAGGAAAACAATAAAATTTGCTTGCACATTCATTTTTCAAGCTTCACAACAGTTCATAACAAGCAATGAAACACAATTCTTAAAATATCTAAATGGAAATAAAAACTAACATAACAGCTACAATAATAATAATAATATTAGTAATACAAGCATTTTAAAAATTAATTACTTATTTTCATTATTTGTTCTTTTTGTATAATTAATAGTAGCAGTAAACATACGAATTTGCAAAAGCTCTGTTTTTAGTAATTATTTCCTCGATACTGTGAAAAAGTTGTGGAATAGTGGAATGACACCAGAAATATAAGTAAAAAAAAATTTAGAATCAAACAAGAAATATCTTAGGGTTCCATTCCCACGTTGAAATATACAAAATTCGCAACAGTTATGGAAATTTACAGAAATATTGGGAAATTTACATGTTTTCAAATTTCCATTGAGATAGAGCAGGAAAGTTGGAATAAAGTATTATTAAAATGTGAGTACAAAATTTGAAATTAAAATATCTTCCTTCGCACTAGCGTGGAAAAAGTGAGAAATGGTAGTAGAAACATACCTCTAAAATTAATATAGATCAATTAATACCTTTTGATCAATAAACCACTTCACGATCCAAATTTTCAAATTTACGCAATGCAGAAATAAGTGCATTTCAAATTTTATGCGTATAGTTCCTATGCCCCACAACTTTTCCGTATTATCGGGAAAACAATTTTATACAAAAAAAAAAAAAAAAAAATCATTTTTAATCTCCGTTCTAATATGTATGAACATTTTTAATTTTGTTTTTTGTTTTGCGTTAGCAATTAAAAATCCAGCTATTGCAAAATCGCGAATATAAATTCGCGATTTGAAATTTTTCCCCTGAAAAAAAAAAAAATATCAACCATTTCCAATGACTGGGTTTGAGCTTAAAAATTCCCTAGTTAGCATGGGAATTAATTAATTTGAAAATTGTTTTGATTTCATCTGTCATTTTTTGCTCTTTTCACCGGAGAAAAAAACTCTCCAAAATAATAATAATAATTACGTTTTCTGATGGGCATGTGAACCCGAATTGTTCATTTTCTCTGTCAGATTACTAATCACTACAATATGGATGCCTTTTCTTTCAAATGGTAAATTTTTTCTTGAATTTTGAAGTTTAATATGATGGAATCTCAATATGCATTAAATTTAACATTGATTTTAGACTTTGAGTCATCATATGACATTTATTTTTTCATTATTATTATTTTTGTTGTTGTTAATATTTTTTTTTACGAAAAAGAGAGAAATCCGTTCGTGATGCATGAAAAATTTCAGAATTTAAAAGTTATTGTCTCATTTTTTAACTGTATGTTACATTCCTGCAAATTTGCATTTTGTAATGAAATTTATCTCAAGGATCCTTTAATTTCGCACATCCCAGAAAACACAAAACAAACAAACATGACAAGGAAAAGAACTATGTAGAATTCATTTCAGAAGATAATTCCACACATTACAGGTTTTGCATTTGAATAACTGAATTTGTCACTAAATCTTCTTGTCATTTTTTGTGCATGTACATTATTTTCAGATTATTCACTGTTAATCATGTACTTCCGTCTTGAAGTTTCAAAAGGTATATTGAAACATTTTTTGAAGTATATACTCCGGAAACTGTTTTTAAATGCGCTGTAGATGGACTTCCTTTATTTACTCATTATTTTAACCAGATGTACTTATCTCCTTTTGCGTAAATTATATCCTTCGGGAAAACCGTTGTCATTTTGAGTCGCATCGCATATTGAATCTTTATTGGTTATATTCATTTCTGTTCTATGCTGCTTCAGTTTGAAGTGCGATCTTCCGCGCTCCTCCGTTTTTATTTACTGGATAATAAAAACAGGCAAGCTCGCACAGGAAGAATCGGCACAGAAGAAATGATGCAAATGCGTGTCTCAAGCCCCTCCCCCCCTTGTCGATGTGCCCCGTCTGTTCCGTATTTGCAGTTTTAAAATTGGCAGCCCTCGCCTCAACCTGCAACCATACAAACTTTATCTCGATTCAACAAGCCTTGGTAAAAAGCTGTCGCCCTGCGAGGTCTTCTAATGGTGTTTTTGTGCATTCAATCATAAGAGAAAACCAGGAAAACTCTCAACTTACTTCTCGATAAGTATTAAATAGAAATTATCACAGCAACCACCTCAGCTCGCTTATCAAAGCAACGTTTGTTGCCAGGATAAGAAATTGGGACTTCTGGTTCCAAGGAATATGCCGCCCCAGTAGTCAGGCTGCCATTTTGAAAGTTTTGAATACCTTTTGCGCAGGGAACTGGAGCAGAGTTATTATTGTCATTATTATTATTATTATTATTATTATTTATGTTAATTTATTTTTTTGAGTTGCTGTGCTACAGCTCCCCTCCGAATCTTATGTTATAGTTTCAAGTCCGCTCCAGCTCCATTCACTGCTCTGAATAGCTTTTATTGGCAAATACAATATTTATCGCTTTCGTTTATTCAGTGTTTTACGGAAAAAATTTAAAAGTCTTTTAAACCCTAATATTTCAACAAATATTTAATGTTTCGTACATAATGAAGGAAAAAAGTAATAAATAAATGCACTCGGAAAAAAGGCCACTGTTTCAAAACAGTCATTGCCAACCATTTGCTTATTTTCTTTCTTTTTTTTAAAGTTCTTTTTTTCCTTTCTTCCCTGCCTTCTTTTTCTTCTTTTTTTTGGTGAATTTGTAATTGCCGCATACTTTTGCAACAGCGAAAGTATGTTATGCACATCCCCAGTTTCAAGTTCGTGATTTAATTTTGCTGAGCAATATATATTTTACAACATACATACGTAGATACTCATAGGTGTGCGTGCGGGGCTCAGAGATACCATTGTACCCCCATTAGCAAATAAAAATGAAAGCTAATTACAAAACTGGCAACCTCTTTCGCGTTTGTATTCAATAGATATGCTTCTTTGCGTTTAATTTGTCATAAGTTTCCCTGGAGATGCATCTGGGACCCAAATCTTATGGGCAGGGCCGGCCTTATCAGTGTGCAAAGTACAAAGGCGCCTCAGCGTAAGAGAAAAAAAAACAATAATCCGTGTTTCATAAAATTAATTCAACAAAATTCCAGTTGTCTTCACGTAAGCAGACCCATTGATAGTGACTCCTATCAGATACTCCATCTTTCAAGTGAAAGAACTTAGCGTCAAAATTCACTTGTAGCGATGGTACTATACCTACTGTGGTACTTGATAGAGATGATTAGATGGTACCAATCCCTGTGAACCACACTCGGTCTTCAATTACGAGAAGCCAACAGCAGCCCATTAGAAATAAAAAAATACATTATTTGTTTCATGTATGTAATTATTAAAATTTTTAAAGTAATTGAAAACGCAATAAAATTATACACAATTTGAATTTATATTATTTTAGTTTGTATGATGAAAGAGGGCTAGGGGCGACTATTTTTATAAAGTCCAAGGGCGCCGAATACCGTCGGGCCGGCCCTGCTTATGGGTGTATTTTGGTACCCCCTTTAGCACAGTAGCGTCCCCCCCCCCTTGCTAAAGCTCTGCGCACGCTTATATAAACACATATTACTTGACTACATATTGAAGTGCCAATGAAGCGGAACTACACAGAAATCAAAGAACCATTGAAAACGTTCTTTTGTCAGAGAAAAAGAAAACCAGGATGTTTTATTCGAAAAATGATTCGGGAATTTTATTTTAAATGACAGAAATATAAAGGAAAGAAATAAAATGAATGTGATGGTCTCATCATATTGATCAAGTATTCAATATGCAATAATTAGCAACACATAATTGAAGAAGTGTATAAAAATAAATAAAATAAAATGCAAAATAACTAAATAAATTATATAAAATAAAGAAAGAAACGCAAACATTCACATTTAGTTTCAGAAAAAAAAAAAAAAAAAAAAATAGAGTAGTGGAGCTTAACAAATCTTCATTTGCTACTCCTGTTTCGAGCAAAACTCGTTGCTTAGGTTACCTCTTTTCTTATTTATTCATTTAATTTTAATCATACTAACGCAAAAATTTCTGCTCTTAAATTAAGCTTTATACAAGAGACGAATTAGCGCTCTTTATGTAACAATAACTGAAAACAGCATTCAGCAAGTTTTCGCTAAATAATTTTTTTTTAATTTTTTTTTTTTTTTTGAATATCAAGCAATTTATCGCAAATTTTGATTGATCAATTTGTACTAAATTAGGTCTAGAAGCAAGTTCTCAGAAAGACAAACCTTTGTTATAAAAGTATCGTTTACATTTTCATTTTTACAGCACTAAATACGCAATTTACAAACAATTCGGGAGAATGAAAGAAGGGTAACAGTATGTTTTCTTTTCGTTTCAACTCTCAGCCACAGAGAATTAATTTTGGAACCGGAAAAGGAGCAATGTTGTGTAAGTAGTAGAAAACACGTGCATGCCGCTAGCGACTACACTAACTGCAGGGGGTCTCGGCCTGAAGTGACAGGTCAATTATGGGGACAGTAGACCCTTCTTTCAAGAGCTATCGTACATTTCATTGGTCGTTGAAATGTCAATCACTCGAGGTTGACACACTCCCCTCATGCCCTTCGAAGGCCATCTTAAGCCTAACCACGAATTTTTTTCTGACTGAAGAGCAGCCTTAAGGGTAGGGCCCTCATGGTACCTGTTAGTCGTCCGAATTTTTAATTTGAGTAAATTCAATTATCGTAATTATTGGTAAATAGCCCGCATCGTTGTATGGTCCGCAGGAAGAAAAATTCATCCTAAAAAAATCAAGTTCGGTGTATGACCCGCATCGTAGTATAACCCGCACCCAAAACAAAAACAATTACATGAACAAATCACTCTGTAAGGTACGCTGTTTATAAGGAAACAATTTTTAATTACAGAACACTTAAGACTTAACATTTTAAATTATATTGTAAAATTTTACATTTTACCATATTTTGTTTATAGATGGTTATTTTGTTTACACATTTTGTTTATACAGGGACATGTGCTCTGGTCCTACTATCCTATTGTGATTTAATTGGTGTGGAAGCAAAGGCTTGCATGGGGAAACCTATCATTTATTTCTTTAAATTTAACAATCAATTTAATTTTTTTTTTTAATAATAATTATTATTTTTTAAATTCCGTGTATTGCCCGCATCGTTATATTGCCCGCAGATAGTAAAAGAAGAAGATTTTTCGTAGATAACCCGCGGGCCATAACACAGATAATTACGGTAATACTCGCCATTTTACAATTTAGTTGAAACTAGAAACAATATTTTCTATTTCAATTTGCTCTCATTGAAGTTATGTTTGAATTTTTCGGATTGTTTGAATTACTACCTTACAATGTAAATTTTAAAATCATATATTTTTTTTTTAAATGTTAAAAATATATAAGAGTTCTGAAAAATTCTAAATTTTGTCATGTAGAACACTTTAAATCTCTAAAGAATTATTTTTAAAATTACTACTACAAAATTTAAGAATAAAATGAATTTTATATTTTGAAAATGAATTTATACTTATTTAATGTAAATTTTGATCTTTTAACATATTTATTTATAGTTTAAAAGAACACTTACAATGAAAACATCAATTACATATGAAGAAAATTGAAATGAAAGTTGATAATTATTTTCATAGCTATTTATTTATTGTTTTCCTAAGAATAATTTTTAAAAAGATGACTTCACTTAAAAGTATTGCCTTTTAACTTTTAAATTATTGATGCTTTACTGAATAATTACTGTTACAAATGACTTCCAAAAATAAAAGCTACCAAGTACTGTAAGTTTTAACTAAAGTCCTATCAGCAATCTAATAAGATTAAAACATTTTAGTATATTTTTCTGCTTTAAAAAACAAAATATATGTGTTTAATTTTCTGTTGTAAATGTACCAAAATGAAGTACAGGCAGCGAAAGTTTGAGAGCTTTTGGTCGGTATGAAACAAAAAAATGCGATGTGAAACGATAAAGCGCTGCAGAAAGTGGGATCACTTGGATTGCGCAATCAAATCTTGAAGCAGGCCCGGGAGAAAGGGAGAAATTGCTGACTTCGAAGACGGCCCTGCCTTCATCCGGTCGGTACCGAGGTAACGCCAATAGGGAAAGAGGGAGGGAAAAAAGAAGGGTTTAGTTAGCTTGGCGCTAAGGATTTATTTAGTTTACATCAATGAGTAAAGGGGGGTACCCCTCAGCAGCGAGTTAAGTTTTTTAGACATTTATACAAATTTTTGTTATTTTCAGCATTTTATCATTGTCTTTTTTTTCCTATATAAATTATGACAAACAGTAAACACAAAACAAGACGAAACAAAAAGGGAAAAGGAAGGTTATCTCTGAGCAGTGTTGGCTCTAGCGCGCCAGATGTCAGATTGTGGGTGTGGCAGCGGGTTGTTTGCTGTGCCAAGGGAGTCATAATCGATGTTGATCGTCTCTGCCGGGTACTTGTATTTCGCTCTTTTGTTTATGAAGTTCTTTTGAATGCTGATGGCTCTATTTTGATGTGTCTCGACTCTACTGTAGAAATTTATTGCGGTTTTAATAATATGCCTTGTTATTGAATCTGTTTGTGGATACACTTTCCTTTCTCGAACATCAGCTATGCTTCTTAATGTTTTATTCTGTATCACTTGTATTTTGTTAATAGATGTTTTCGCAGCATGTCCCCACAGGGCAACCCCGTAGAGTATGGTCGGTCTTAGAATTTGATGCTACAGTAATCTTTTGTTTTTCAGAGAGAGCTTGCTTCTATAGCCTAGCAGGGGCTTGAGGATATGCGATTTGTGCTTTGCATTCTTAACTACGTTGTCAATGTGTTTATTGAAAAACAGTCCCTCGTCAATCGTAATAAAGAGAGAGTTGAGAGTTTAGTGCTGAATCGGGCAGCGCGCAGCGCTCTTTCCCGGTATGAGGGGGGACGTGGCTTGGAGGCAAGTCGGGAGCGAAAAGGAAGTGTGGGCGAATGGTGTGGGCGGGGAAGGAGGAAGAGTAGAAAAAAGAGAAGAAACCGTCGATTTGACGGGGAGCATCAAAACATGGAGATGAAGAAAAAATTTCTATATGAGCGATGATAAGTAGTATATACATATTTACAATAAAATATAAATACATTATGTACAAGACCTTCTCCTTGGGAAATCCCAAGGAGAAGGTGTGAAGGTTTTAGGATGAGTATTAGCGAGAAATGAGGTCCGCCAAAGGGCGGCCGACGAGCGAGACTGGGCGGTGGTCAGCGCTGGCTACCCTCCGGTGGCCGTGGCGCGTGGTCCCTCCGTCTTCTGGCATCGCTATCTCCCCCGCGTCGGTGGGAAAGGTCTTGGGATAGGTACATTGCGTCCGAAGGAAATTTCGTGCATCCATGTATGAAGGTAAAGTCCAGCTGTTTTCTGACAAGCTGATTGGGATGGGTTTCAATTTTCGTGAAAAAGTTGGTGGCAGTCGACCTAATGTGGGGGATAAGGTAGTCCACTTTTAGATCCTTATGGAGCGTATCGTTACTGACGAACCACGGGGCTCCAGTAATTTGTCTGAGTAATTTATTCTCTAAGATATGTATTGGCACAAGGTTCGTTTTAGCAGTTGGTCCCCAGATGGGGCATGCGTAATCAAATGTTGGGCGAATGACAGTCTTATATAGCCTAGCTTTGAATTTTAGGTCCAATCCGCTATTTTTGTGCGTAAGGCAGTTCAGAAGTCCAATTTTCATCTTAGTTTTGCTGTGTATTTTGTTAGTATGCTTCACGTAACTTAGGTTGTTGTCTAGCGTAACTCCGAGGTAGGTTACTTCGCTAGTGTACGGGATTATCGTCTCGTTGACGGTTATAGTTTTCAGTGTTTTACTATAACATCCGGTATTAAAGGATACCAGCTTGGTTTTGGCTGGATTTATCTTAATGCGCCATTTGTTGAAGTAAACTTCAATTTCACTGATATGCCGCAGCAGATAGAAATGGGCGAATGGCCTACTAGGGGCGGTGGATAGGACGGCTGTATCGTCGGCAAAAATGAAGTTGCTGGTACTTGGATTACTTGGGAAGTCATGTGTGTAAATTGTATATAAAAGGGGCGATATGGCGGAACCCTGAGCCACACCCGCTTCTATGTTCCGTTTGTCCCAAAGGGCAATTCCAACCTTTACTTGATGGGTTCTCCTTTGCAGAAAGTGGAATATGCAAAATATGAGAAATGGGGAACTTAAGCTGTATTACTTTGAAAAGGAGCCCCTTATGCCACACGCGGTCGAAGGCCTTTTCGATGTTAAAGAAAATGCCTAGGCAGGCCTGTTTTTGTTTTTTACATACGTTGATCTCGTTGGAGATACGAAGGAGTTGGTGCGTAGTGACGTGGCGACCCCTAAAGCCGAATTGCAACTCCGGAAGGATGTTGTTAGCACCACAGTGTGCTTTCAGTATTTTTTCAATAATCTTGGCGATGACCCTCAAGAGGCTGATTGGTCGATATTTTTGTGGGAAGGTTAAGTCGGAGTCTTTCTTGGGGATCGAGACTATGATGGCATTCCGCCAGCAGTTAGGGTAGTAGCCGGGCGCAGGACGGCGTCGGTGATTCTAGTGAGATTCACGACTGCATTCAGGGGAAAGTGCTTGAGATGAATTGGGGCTATTTTGTCCTCTCCTGGAGATTTGCGGTTTTCCAGTGCTCCTATGAGGAGCAACATTTGATAAACATTGATTGCAGGTGGGGTTCTGGGAGGAGGAGGATTCCTAAGAAATCTTCTTACCGCTCTATTGACTTCCGCTACTGTGTCTTCACAATATGCTTCGGCATTATGTTGGAATTGATTTTCCAGTGAATCGGCAATAGCATTGGCTTTGTCCGTCTCTGAGAACACTAGGTGTCCGGTGCAGCCGTGCAGAGGGGGCATCTGCGTTTTCCTATTGACTAGAGCCCTAGCCATCTTGTACATTTCCTTGGGATTGTCGTTTAGTGACTCAAGCAATTCTGTGAACTTTTTCCTCTTTAAATCGTTGGTTAGCTTCTTAATATTATGTTGTAGCTCATTAACCAAGCTCTTGGTAGCCTGGTCCTTGGCTATAGACCAAGTTTTCTTCAGCCTATTTTTTTTTGAAATGAGGGCCCTGATTTCTGGTGGAAGTCTCGTAGGGGCGTTATGTACAATTTTTGAGAAACGTGCGGTTTCAGTTGCAGTTTTTACGTTTTTGGTTAATTTCACTGTTTCGGCATCAATTTCTTCTGGGGAGGAGATTGATTCGATTGTTTCAGTTAGTTCGCTGAGTTTTCTTGTGAAGAGTTCCCAGTGTGTCGTAGTCACTGATTGGCTTACTGAGGGGAGGTGAGTCCCGAAGCTCAGTTCCAAGATGATGGGATTATGATCCGAATTCAGCTCGGATATCGAATTAATTTGGAATTGATTATTCACATTTTTGCTCAAAGCAATGCCAATGGTGGTGTTTACATGGTTGGAGAAATGGGTGGGTGAGTCCGGGAAGTATAGGTTTAGATTATTTTCAATAAAATAGTCGTGCAGGATTTTTCCATTGGCGTTGGCTCGACCATTGCTCCACAGGCTATGTTTGCAATTAAAATCGCCAATAAGTATACATTTGTCTTTAAACTTTACAAGCGAGTCAAGATCTTGGGGGTTGAGCTTGTTATTGGGTGGGATATAGATGGAAGAGATTAGGTACTCTAAGTCGTTTATAATGATAACTGCTGAGCAGTTTTCAATTGCATGAGAATTAATTTTTACTTCATGGCATGTAAAACATTTTTTGACACAAAGGGGGGTAACCCCCCCCCCCCTCTGTTGTTCCTGTCGCTTCTGAAGGTGATGTAATTTGAGAGCCAGAAACGCTCGGAGCCCCCGAAATGGATCTCCTGTATGCAGATAATATCAGGGTCGTGATCTGCAGCAAAGGGTTTGACCTCGCCCATTTTTTGGGCGAGGCCGTTCGCATTCCAGGATGCGAGAGAGAGCAGGAGCTGACTACTCATGGCGGAAAATGGCACTGACGAATTTGAGTTCCTCTGCAAGCGACATCATATTTCTGCAGGCTTTATCGAGTATGAAGGGGATTTTCTGGATTTCGCCTAGGATGTAATTTACATCTTTGCCCTTAGCGGCGTCGGCGTAAGATTGCGTGTTTCTTCTTCGCCCTCATTTTAAGCACCTGTACTCATTGGTACAGTGGGCACTCGAATGGTAGTAGTTTTGGCATCTGTAGCACTGTTGTGGCGAGGTTTTTAATTTTAAGGCTTCTACGGAGATCTTAAAGTTGCCTAAAATTCTGAGGTTGTATAGGTTTTCGTTGTGTGCTGTTCGTTGTAGGTAGACCAGAAATAGGGGGAGGGCCCTTCGGTTTTTCCCCTTCATTTGGATTACCTTAATTGGGGAAAACCCCGCTAAATTGAGCTCTTCAGTGATGAAACTGACTTCCATGTCGTCCGACAGTCCCCTGATAACCACCTTGAGACTTTTTTCCTCATTTGTAGGGAAAGTGTGGTGTGGAATGTTCTGCTCATTGAAGTGTTTGACTAGAGTTCTGTACGAATCTAAGTCAGAGGATAATACTTGGTGTTTCTGTCCATTGTATTTCACTAGTATCTTTTTGCCAGTAATTTCGTTGAGATTCTTAGCAAATTCTACAGAATTTTTCACGTTGGATACCAGTATGGGGGGGGGGGGGGGTTGCTGACATTCTTTAATTTAGTTAGTTAGAAGTCCGCAGGGGTTGCAGAATCCTGGGCGGGAGCTTCCACTTCATTGGTCTGATCCATTATTTCTTCATCGATGCAGTCGATGGGCTGTTCTAACCGATCCCCGGGCGCGTTGGCGCCTACGGGGTCGCTGGTACTAGTACTAGGTAGGTTGGGAAAATGCTTTTCCACTTGCACAACGGTGGGTGGGGTGGCTTTCTTTTTGTTCCCAACAGCGGGGCTCCTTGATTTTCCCTCATCATTTAGGGACTTGAACCTATTATGAGTGGGAACTACTTCAACTGTATTTGCAAATATCGTTACTGCGTTTATTTTTTGTTCTGTCCGAAAGGGACCTAGTCCTTTACTTGGAACCTTTTTTGCTCTCCGTGCGGAGCAAATTGATTTGATTTTCAAGATCATTAAGTTTGAGCAAATGTTGGGCGTTCATTGCGGTGATTAACCTAGAGAAGAGAGAGTTTCAAGTGGTCAGGAGTTTTTATACCCTCCGACCGGCTTAAGAAAATGGATAGCTTTCTACGACGTTCGTAGTAAATCAGGCGTGAAGGTGACAGAGGTCAAGCTCACCCCCTTCTTGCTACTGGCGCGAAGAGGGGAAAACATGACTCAGGGAAAAAGAAAGTAGCCAAAAAAAAAAAGTGTGCACCATGAACAATGAACATGTGCCATGAACAATCTTAGCCAAATAAACTATATTAAAATTTACACAATTAAAATTCATTATACAATAATTAAATTCCAATACCTAACATTAGTTAGGAGTGCTATTTTATTTTAAACGAAAAATACATTGTTACATTTCGTATGACAATATTTGTTTTAAAAATATGTTTATTTCCCAAAAGTATTTTTTAAACATTTCTGTACGAAAAGCGATGTAACACATAGTATAGTATCTGATCAAATTAAAAATATATATATAAATATTTTATAAAACATCACCACAGAAGCTTTAAAAGATAGGAGCGGGGGAGGGGGTTCGAGAAATTGTGACAGTGTGACTAGGGGAGGGGTAACAAGAAGTGTGACATGTGTTATGCAACATAGCGTGACATGTGACACAGGGGTTAGGGGGTCCGCTGAAGTGTGACATATAGTGACAAAATGGGGAGGGGGTTCAAATACATGGGAAAAAAGCGTGACATCCTTTATGAACGGCCCCTAACAGTACAATATTTTGATTTTCTTCCTCTGCCCATGTTACTACAACCTCTGCTGAATAGATATATTTATAATAACATTAGCTATATATTTATACAGTCGCATTGCAGTGTGGTTAAGCAGTTGCTGGAGGTATAATTTCAGAGGAGTCGCTTGTATGTATTCGAAATATTTGTTGGTTTGAACAATTTTTGTTCAATTGGTGAATAGTACAATAATAATAATAATAATAAACACGAGCGCCAACGGGGAAATTTCAATATCATAGTCGAACCTCGTTAATTCAAAGACGCTTGAAACGAATTAGTGCTAAGACGAACTACATTTGCGATCCCCGTCCTAATGTATTAGAAAGTATCGCAAATTTCTTCGTTTATGACGAACACACTTAATACAACTATCGGATAAGCCGAACTCTTGTTTGTGGTCCTTACCTACCATTCGAACTCCAATTCAATACGAAGCAAACGTAAAAGTCATTTTTCACTTTTAAAAAAAAGCAAAAAAAAAAAAAAGAGAATAAATTCATCAGAATGCCTAAACAATTTAGATGCTAACGAAGACTTCTAGAGCAATTGTTCAGAAACTGAGTATTTAAAAAAACAATGCGGTATATAGCTACGATAATTTTGAAAGATATTCGCTTGATTTGTAATTTTAGTTAATAAACGCTTAAAGTTATTGAACTTTTACTTTTAAAATTTTTATTTAAGAACCAGAAATTGTTTTTTTTTCTTATCGCAAATTCGAAATCTATAGCATTGATTCAGCATAGCATTTGGGACTTAAATTGAGTTTTGTGTACTGGAAAATAGCGTGAAATTCCTCGTTTCCTTTGTAAAAAAAATATTTCATTTTTTTTTCCATGAGACGAACTACGGTTAAGACGATTTCATTTTAAAAGTCCCTTTGGGTTCGGTTTAGCGAGGGTCGACTGTATATGTGATCTAACAAAAGGATTTGCTTGGAACAAACTTTATCGGAAGGAGGTTTATTACATAGAACATCTACAAAACGACGTTCATACAAAACTAAATGAACCTATTTTACTATAAAAGTTTTTGATCTGGATTTTCAAGGATATTTTAAATGAACGAATAAAATGAGTGAATGAATAAATAAACAATTAAAGGAATGAAAAATACATGAATGAGGGACTAAATGATTGAATGAATGAGTAAAGAAATGTGTATGAACCATTGGAAAAGGTATATTTGAAGAATTAACTAAAGTTAAATGAGAAAGAAAGAGAGATAGCTAGATAATAAACTTGATGTTGGTGTATACAGGAACGAAGGCTTGTATAGCTCTAGATGGAACTTCTTATTGTCTCTGAAATGCATAGTCAACTTAGCACTGCAAATACACGTATTTCTAAGCAACCAAATGGTTTTATGACATCGCTTATGAATTGAATTAGATAGTCTCTGTAACCGTTAATTTACTTTGTATTTTAATATGTTTCTCTATGTTATAAATACCCAAAAATGTGTCATTGTTTTAATCGTGCATTAGTTAACTCCTGAATGAATTCTACCTAACAAGTGTTGTGCATGGAAATGTTTTTTCTCATAAATTCGATTTTATCTGTTCCTTATTTTAATGGAAATAACATGTTTTAAACAAAAAGGTTTAAAAAGGCACAGTCTTAGATTAGTGGGTATTTCTAATTCGGTAAAATAATATATTTGTCCGAAATAAATGTATCTCCTCTTGACTAATGGAGCCGGATATGACTAAGTGTGAAAAGAATCTGATCCCCTGTCATTTGCAACTGCAGACCTCAATACTTGATTCTCACAAAAAATATCCATTAGTTTTATCCTGTGCTAGCAAAAGAGTAGGGTCGGACAATAGCAGAAGAGACGTTTATATAATTGCGAAATTTTCTCTTTCTTAGATAAATCCATCTCGAAGAATACCGTATATCAGATGGAGGACCTCGACATCGGTTTAAGATATAAGATGATGATATAAAGTTCATTCAAAAGTAATACTGCTTGCTTTCCATATGTGTTTTCTGTCTTAAAAATCAAGAGGTTTTGCTTATTGTACACTCGTAATTATCCCAACCATCACTGGAATTATGATATAATTTTAATCTAAAAACATGAAAATTATCATTCCATAATTTGGAAATTCAATTATCAACAACATAAATTCAAATATATAGTTTCCCCCTGCACTGTCATTTTTTACAGAGTCATTCATGCTTTTGTTTAAAAAAATATTGAAGAAGGAATCACAACTATGATTGAAATAGCAAAAGAAAATCCGGTTGTTTAGCGAAAACTTGTCTTGGTTTTGCGGTCACACTGTTACAAATAAAATCTACTTATAAATGGTAACCCGAACATAGTCCTTTTTTATGTAGAATTATTTTAAAAACAAGTGCATGAAGCATGAAATACAAGTATACATGCATAATAATGAGTTGTGTTTTACAAAATTGCGACTTCTTCATGGTTTTTTTTTTTTTTTTTTCAAAATTGAGACTTCTTTATACTTGTATTTTTCAAAAGTGAAACTTCTTTATACTTGTGTTTTTTCAAAAGTGAGACTTCTTGTTTTTTTTCTTTCAAAATTTAGACTTATGTATACTTGTTTTTTTTTTTTTTTTTCAAAATTGAGACTTCTTTATACTTGTTTTTTTTTTTTTTTTTTTTTCAAAATTTAGACTTCGTTATACTTGTGTTTTACAAAATTGAGACTACTTTATTCGAAGTTGTTCTCGTAGGGAAAATTTTCAAAAATGAGTAAATTTCCCTTACTTTTTAAGTATCCATTTTAACACTCCAATTTCGTAACCCGCAAATGATGTTAATTGTTAGGCTGAACTATAAAAGTCTATCCAAAGAGCAGGTTATATTTAAAATTAATAAGAATTATTTTAAAGATGAAACCCAAAAATATCCACGATATTATAATTCTTCAGTTTTCAGAGCGTCACTCATTCATATTTTTACTGAATGATTGATACTCTTTCAAGCTCAGAAATAAAATTAATTATAACCTTAATATGTTTAGGGCATTCTAAAACTTTCAAATCTGACCTAAAGCTCATATAGTATGAATACTTACAAGTTCATACAATTTTGCATTTTCTTACCCCCTCCTGTCTCAAGTGAATTCGAGATCTTCTCAACCAGTTTCGATCGGTTCTTCCCTTTTCCTAGAGGGATATTCTATTTTATTCCAAAGTCAAACCTAGAATTTAGTTCAATTGGCCTAGGGAGTTTGGCCGTGGATGCCAAAACTCGGGTTTTCAAATGCAAGGAATATAAAACAGCATGGCCTCTCGCATGAAGAATTTAAATGCTTGCATAAAAGCTGTGATGTCAGGCGTTAATACTGCAGTAAAAATGTAGTTATAATAAGAATATGTGAACTGTGTTTCAATAGGAAAAACTTTCTTAGTACATCGTGGAAGTCGCTCTAATAGACAAGAAATGGTTTGAATGTCTTGGTTGGATAGAATAAATATTTCTTTCATTGTGAAATGTTTTGCTCGAAATAACACATTGATTGTTTCTTTAACTCTTCAATAGGAGATGTTTCAACTTCTTCCGTAAATATAAATGAAACTTCTCTGAACAATTTATGCTGAATTCGAATTTCAAGTCCTTAAAAAAAAGCTAAAACGAATTATTCTTCTTAGGATTTAAGACTTTATTCCGAGAATAAGTTATGGGGTATTAAAAAAAATCGTAATTTATTATTTTTTTAATCGATCTTTTTTAAGAGCAGTTTTTTAAATTTCTTGATTTATTCCAGACTTTAATTCACTAACTTGATTGTTTTTCGCTGTATTAATCGACGTTATCCCCTTGACATTTTCCCTGATTTGTTTGCTCTGAAATACAGCAGCGTAACGCATTATTCGGGAATACGGATAAATCTAATGTTTCATTATAGTGTTAGATAAAAAGAGGCGAAAATTAACCCAAAAAGTAAAACTAAAACCATGGAGTAAACATAATCTATACAGAAAATTCAAATTACAGATGATTCCAGAATTACAAAAGTTGTAAAAAACCATTTTTACTGTACTTGTATCTTTAAGCCTGTAGTTAATATCAGTTTATAAATAAATAAATAAATAAAAGCAGTCGAATGTACTAATAATTGGTAAGATAAAAAACTAAATCATCAGCGCGGAGCATAACATCTTCCTATCAAAGTTTGAAGACACTGCTTAAAAACTACAGCAGGAAATCTCTTTTTCAGGTCAAATAACCGATTTATGTTAGGAAACTATTTTTAGTACAGCTTAACTTAATTCTGTTAAAAAATATATTCCTTGAAACTTTGAAGTAAATACTATTTCTTTGCAAATTTAACCCATTAATGCCTGAATTTTTACTCACATAAGTATGTAATAAAATATTGTTTTCTTGTTTGTTTTTAATAAACGAATAAATAAATCAGCTCATAACTACAGATATTACAGCCAGTTTATGAACCGTCCCATATTTGGGACGCTAGGCACAAATAGGTCACTTTAACCAAGTTGATTGTATTTGATTCAGTCTGTGCAACAAATATGACAGTCGGCGCAATGGTATTTATTTACAATTAATGTGACAAATCAATGATATTTTTTTTTTACTTATCTCATCAATTTAGCCATTGAATAAGCAAAAATACGAGAATAAGTGTTTCTATAAAATATTTTTTCCGAAAAATAATTGCAATTAAATACAATCTAATAAACCAAGGCTGATGTTGCTTAACAATTTGTGATCTGTAGCTGAAAACAAATATCGATCATAAAAGTTTTATTAGTGTACTGCAGAAGCTCTGAAGCTGCAGATTGCTCAAATGATCAATTTTTATTGTACGGGATAAGGTCTGCGGAAAGGATGTCTTATCAGTTACTTCAAGAACAAAAGTAACGTCAAGGTTGGAGAGAATCCGATTCTTTTTGCTCAACCCCAGAACGGGGAAATATACTACTTGGAAAAAAATGAGAAAAATATCTGAAACAGCAAACGTTGTAAAAAAAAAAAGAAATCAAACCACCGCTGTATATATTCATCTGGAGCACCAGTTACCATGGTTACTGCAGATATTCGTGTTTTTTCGCTGAAATGAAAAGAAGCGAAAAAGAAAACTATCGATATCTTTCTAGAAGTAAAAACAATTGAGAATATTCAAGTGGGTCTCTCACCATAAGCCTTCAAACAAGATTAAGAATATTGGTTTCACTCGATTTTTTCCCCGCTATTGGACGATTTCCTTTCTAATAAGATGTAATAAAGTAAAATCTAAATAATTGAGGGAGCAACATTTTTGCACCAAGCTTATGCTTTGAAGAAAAAAAAAAACATTTCCCAATAGAACATTGGAGTTTGTTAATAGTTTTCCACCCCCAAGCTCTATCAGCTTCAATCAGAAATTTTCTTCGATTAGGATTTTGCTCTCATTAATCAAAGCCACACAATTTTTGTTTCACTTGAAGAAAAAAAAATATATATACTGTGTAAGTTGACCACTTGCGGTGAAATACTTTAGAGGTCAACTTAGACAGGTGATCAACTTATAGAGGGTGGAGATTTATTTATTTTTGCCAGTTATTACACTATGTGTTTATTCATTTGTAACTACTTAAAATAAAACTTCATTTTTAGCTTTACTTTAAAATTAGTAGTTAGCTATTTTTTTCACAATTATCTAAAATATCATTAGATAAATTTAACCTGAATGACTTACTATGTATCCTATATAACGTTAAACTAAAGCACTTAGTTAAAATAGTGATAAATATCTTATTAATTAAGATTCTTAATTGATGGTAAAGATTTATTAAAAATACGTAACTTTAAAACGTAACTTTAATACGTAACTTAAAAATACGTACTACATATTTGAAAAAATTTAATAGATTAAACAAGAAAATATAGAAACAAGAAATTTGTGCACCTACAAAATGCTTTATGGGCGGAAATACGTGTAAAACGGCGTATAAAGAGCAATTTTTCAGGATTTTTTTTAACATATAAAGAATAAGTATATTTTATTGAGATTTTGAGGTTATTTTATAGATATATTGAAGAACATTTGCTGAAAATTTCAAACATTTTTCTTGAAAACTTCCGGAGAAATCGGCTGCTGCACACTGTAAGTCGCCACCCGGGTCGGCAGTTTGCGTACATCCTGGAGGTCACAATTTTTATCTGATATCAATTTTTTTAAAAATCTACTTTTTTTTATAAGTGTCTCTTCTAGTTCAGCTAAAATCATCGCAAAAAATTGAAAATTTCTATTTTTTTTTTCTTTTTAGAATTTGAAAATTAGATATGATTTTTAACCTTTTTTTTTTTTTTTTTTTGTCATATTTTTTACAATAAAAAGAGTAAAAAAATTTTTTTTTGTCATATTTTTTACAATAAAAAGAGTAAAAATAAAGATACGTTTGTGATTCTAGTTCAACTAAAGCGTGTATATATATAAAAAAATGTGTGCTAAATTTGATAAGGATTGATCGAAAACACCGCGAACGTTGTACGCAAATTCGAAAACGTAGTTTCGAGAAAAACGCGTTTGAAAAAAAAGAGTGGTATTGAAGGTAATTTTAAGGCAGTAAAATGAATCAATTTTTTTTATAGTTATAGATACTAATACTTAAAGAAATTTCTATCCGAGGTCACAATTTTTAAAAGAAATAAAAGGACATCTGCTAACGTTCTCTAAAATACCCTTCAGGTCATTCATGATGGACTACCTGCTCAACTGCTCCAAAAGGGGCGCTCGCTCAAATGCTTTATAACTTTTAAACGACTTGGAATTTTGCTTTGAAATTTTCAGGGTATATTATTAAATAGTTGTAGAATCGATTTATGGAGAAAAAAAAGTAATTTTTGAGACCTTTACACGTATTTCCCCCCTTAATAAGTGCATTTCGTACACATTATGGACATTTTGACTCATGCTATTTTTTTAAGAATATTGTTTTAATTGCAGGACCTTATCATTTTGTATTTTTTATTATCAACTGTGTTGGTACCTAATTTGAGGCAAGAAACACTTTTTCCTTGATTTTTACTTGAAATTAAAATAGTTTCAAGATATTCACGGTGAATAAAATTATCAGAGTGCAGAGTTCACTGCGAATACTTATGTTTTAAAGTTCGAAATGTTGTGGATCTATAAATGGGTTTGTAGTAACTTCAAAACAAGTGTATGCACTTAATTTTGACCAAAGCTTTTTTCTTTACTTTGTTTCTCGTCAAAATGAGACCACTGTATTTTTGATGCGTTCGTTTATGTTTCATTATTACCTGATTTATTAACAATCATAGGGTAAGTCTAGGATAGATGGCCATAGTTTTTTAGAATTGAAATAAAAACTTTCAAAATGTAAATATATGATATGTTTATGCATATTTTAAATTTTCACATATATGTTCAACATATTTTGGGTAAAATGTACTTAAATATTTAGAACAAAACACGAAAAATGTGGCTTTTATGAAACATGACAAGTGGCCATCTCTCCTCCTGTTCTAGTAGAGATGGCCATCTAGGTCTAGTATAGATGGCCATCTAAGGTATAATAAAGAAATATGTACTTAAATGGGAAATAATGAAATATTTTGTAAGTTTAACCGTAAAAATTTTATTTTAACCCCTTTAAGCGATGATTTCAAGTTGGCTCGTTTCGGATGGTCCGTCTTTAGGCGATAACTCGAGTACAAAACCTCGCTGAGCTGTGAAGTTTTGTAAACAAGTTATCTCGTCCATATCGCTTGGAGACGGATTGTTTGGGATGCGTTGACTTGTCCTTATTGCTTGAGGAGTTAATGTAAAGATACAATATCAATAGAAAATTGATAAATAGGAAAATTAAATGAAGCAAAATGTAAAGTAGGTAAGTTTCAAACCTTAAATTTTAATAAAATTTTACCACATTTTTGACAAAGTTCCTGAAATGTTGAACATGTTTCGTGAAACCACTTCATGTATTTTATGCCATTTGACCCAATCATCCTTTTTAGTCGTGGTATTGTATTCTTCACCACAGCCGATACAACGATCTTCATCAAATTCTATTTCCCCGGAATCAGTAGTAGTACCGGAAAAAATCTATTTCATCGTCTTCACTGCTGGGAATGTCCCGTTTTGGTCATTTCTTGGAAATAACTTTAGACTTTTTCGCGATAACTTTACACTTTTTCGGCGGTTTACATTTTTCCAATTTTTTCTGTTTTTCTGATGATATTTTCTGAAGATTTGCGATGTTTTCTGGTGATGTCAGAATGGTAGCCACTTGTTTGGCACGTTTTCTAACAATTTTGTTATATCAGGAACTGGTGCAATGTCACATAAAAATTTTGTTGGTGTCTCTAGATTGGCCTTTTTCGGTGCGTTTGCTTGCTGCTCAAAACTTAAGTCATTAATTTTGGATGTACTGGGCTCAGAGTGTACATCATTTACTTTGGATGTACTTTGTTTGGGCTCAAATTGTACTATTTCAGTGTCAGTCTCTTTATTTAATTGAGCTGCTAATGTTTCCAAATTGGCTTGAACATGACTATCCTGCGTTTCGCTTGTTGAAATAGCGTCGTTATAATACGGATTGCTTTGGGTGTCTGTTAAGTTTAGAAATGCATAATCAGGACAAACATTCGGATTGTAAGGGTAAATCCCTGTTGCCTTGAAACCTGAAATGGCATTTTCTGGTGTAGCTGATTTTCCCCAAGATACATTAAGCAGTTCCCCAAATTGGAGTCTTGTAATGCGACGTCCAGGATGTGTTCTCAGCCAAATTCTACACGCGTTGTAAAAATTACTTTTCACGGATTTAAAAACGGCTCTATCCAAAGGTTGAAGATAATGTGTCGTATGAGGGGGTAAAGACAAAAGTACAATATCTTGTGAATCCGCATATGTCAGTATTTCAATTGAAGTAGTGTGGGAGGTGTGACCATCGAGTATTAGTAAAGTTGTACCACTTGGCTTACGAGGAAGAAAATGATCTTTCAGCCACTGCAAAAATATTGAACTGTTAACGTACGCAGACTTCTGAGACATATAAACAACTGATCCAGGTGGCATCCCATCCTTAAATTCAATTTTTTTTGTTTTTGCCCTTCATCACACAAGCTGGTGGTAGAAAGTACCCCTCTGCATTACAACAAGCAATGATACTGATGGTTTCGCCTTTTTCTGAAGAAGATATCGTAGTAACTGATTTAGTCCCCTTTTCGGGTAAAACCGAGCCAGGTCGGTTGTTCAACTGCAAACCGGACTCATCAATGTTGAAGATGTTCGAAGGTTTATTAAATAACTTGTTTTCTTCCAAAGTGGTTTTTAGTAATTTGAAGTAGGCTTCTACTTCCTCACGATTCATGGCTTTACTTCGTGCAATCGACATGCCTTCAGCTTTCCTGACGGATATTTCAGGATGACGGCTGAGAAATAGATTCAGCCAAACATAGCCAGCTTTTTCTGTGGCAGGATTAAATCGATGCTTTAAATCATTTTTTTTAGCAAATTCAAAAGCTAGAATTCTAACATCATCGCGAGTAAACGGGAAACCTTGTTTCTGCATTCGTTTGATGTGTTGTACTAATCTATCTTCATTTTACTTTCCAAACATTGCACCAGGACCCATTCTATCCTTATCGACATTATTGTTTTTCAAACGACGTTCTAAAGTCTTTCGTGAAATGTGAAATATTTCAGAAGCTCCTTTTACTTAATAAGTTCCAGATTTAACAGCCTCCATTGCACTAGACAAATCACTTTGAGTCCACATACCTCTACTTGAGTCGGGTTTTCTCACATATTTATTCGGCATCTTGTAAACTAAAAAAATAATAGTATCAGTAAGTCCTATTATTAACTTCACATTAATTACATAAATTAACAGGGATACCCATTGGAGGAGCATCTGTAAAAACGAGGAAAATCGACAAAAATTCCCAAATTTAGGGATTTTTGTAATTGTCTGTCAACACTTTTAATGTAAGGAAATCCAATTAAAAATCTAACCAAAAAATTAATTAGATAATTCCTAAATTTATGGATTTTGGAGGATTTTTCTCTTATTTTGCTCAAATGCATGTAACATTCTTAAAAATCGGAAATATAAAACACAAAAAGTAGGTATGTAGGTAATACTTGTTTTAAATGAACAAAATCCATCCGTATGGTACTTAAAATATCGATGTTAAGTGGTCATCTCTCCTTAAGTTTATATGACCATCTATCCCAAATTTAAAGGAGAGATAGCCACCGACCATAAAGCGTCAGGACGCCATTTTAAATTGTTAGTTTACAGTTTGCAACGAAGTTTGGACTGTATATATGTAAAAATGGCCGAATATATCACCAAAATATAACACATGTATTAAAAAACGATTATTTACCAACATCAATCAAAATATTCAGTGACTCCATATTAAAAACATTAAAATTCACTTACTTTTTATAATCCTAAGACAACGCGGCTTGTTGCCATCAGCGCACGTTTACAACTACTTCCTAAGAACGAAGCGCCTGGTGCCATCTATACGAAGTTTTGGGAAATATTAAGACTGGCAATCTCTCCTCTATGGCCATCTATCCTAGAATTACCCTATATCTAACTTCCTTACCTCTCATAACATTTCACAATCCTATGCATACACTCACATAAAATTTAGGGTCAGTTGGGGTCATTGTAAACAAGCTTCAGAACTACACTTAAGTTTTTTTTGAAAACTTCACTGATTGTGAGTGATAAACTGGCAGCATAAGGAAGACGATGAAAGAGTTTCATAAGTTTCGAAACAACTGTGGAGGCGCCACTATTGTTTGAAAATGGCACAGGAAAAAAAGTTGATTTGCAAAATTTAGTGATCTTACACTTTCCTCTCCAGCTCATCTACAAAAGCAATGCAAGCGGTTTCAACCATTTTTATTTGTCATATGGAATGTTGCTAAAAGCATTTAGATATGAATTTCATCCTCCCTGTTATTTCTCAGGGGCAAGTTAGGTGTTTACAATTACCCCATATATTTCGTACTCTGGGGTAATCGTAAACACTTAAATTTATCCTATTTCCAATATTTTGGGGAGGCAATAAGTATTATATTTTGATGTAAATTACACGTTTGTGTCTATTTTGCATAGCTGCTGCTGTTGTTGCTAATGCCACTTGGAAATCCAAGCCCCTCTTTCCGGGCGACCAGGAATTAAGGAAGCTCCTAACGATTATTAAGGAGCTCCGCTAGAATAAAGTACAGCGGCTCAGAGGTACCAGATTCATGCTTTTGAACCAACTCCCAGATGAGAGCTCGTCAACTAAGTTGGTCCCTCAGCGGGTATTATTTCTAACTTGTGGGACGTGTGAAGCGACGACGTATTTTATGCGCACAGCTCCTATTTGCCTACTCGGTCTCAGAGTAATCAGTCGCGGGAGGTTGTCACCCTCCCAAGCATTGACCCGTGGCCAGTTTGCTTTACTTTCAGTGTTCTGTGAGATCCAAGCTTAACCGACTGATCCACTGCGGAACACATTTTGCATACATTTGTTGCATTACTTGCTTTTTTTACAAGATATTACTCGTTAAATGATCTCAGCGGACTCATTGAGAACTATTGAGCCGCAGATTGAGATTTATTGCTCCGGAGCTTTTAAAGCTTCCAAGCAGACTGTGTATGAAACAATGTTTTATTTGCATCAACCTCATTCGAAAATAAATCAGTTTAAATTTACCCCAGAGGCTATGGGGTAACTGTAAACAAGAGCTCATTCGCTAACAAATCGTCATAAAGTCAAAATTTTTCTACACATCTAGTCACAAAATTATACAGTATTGACTATAATGATCGCAATTTTATCTCTCAATTCATTCAAGAGGTAGGAAGGATCAAAAGTTAAAAGATTGAAAAAGCGTTTACAATTACCCCAACTAACCCTACCTTATTATGCTGTATGCATTTGTTAACATTTTAGTTATTACAAGTGTAAATTTTACTGAATAGTTTATACTTGCCAATAATAAGAAAGATATTTGAGATGCAACTCAAACAATTTCCTCTTTTGACATTAAGGTTCGGTAGATGAATAGAAGAAACTTTTCATGCGATATCTTTTTGAAAGAAAGAAAGTCATAAACTTGCATCGCTCGATTAACGGTATTCAAAAGGTTTGAAAAATCCTTCGAGCTCAAATGGCGAATTTATTTCGAAGTTTTCAATTAAAAGCTATGAATTTAAAGTAAAAGGAAAATAATTTTGGGAGGAAAAGTACTTGGGATATTTTCGTTCTCTTCATCGATTTGCTGAATTTTGTATTTGAATGATGAACATTAGCAGTTAAAATTGGTATGTACCATTTATCTTCGGAACACATTGAGAAAGTTTTATACGTAGTAATTTTCGTTTCAAACATAGCTAAGTAAACGTTATTACCTGTTAATCGTCTTTTATTGAAATAAGAAAAACTATTTTAATAGGTACTGCATTCGAGCACATTTAACCCTTTCAGTCCTAGTGATGCCATTTGGCATTTTCATATTCTTTATTTAAAAAAATTTTCTTTTAGCATCTAAATATGATACAAAATGATCATTCAAATGTTGGAATCATTACACCCATTACATGTTTTTCTTAAGCTGCATCTAATATGAATATTACTAAAGTCACTAGCAATTCAAACTGATTTGGGACTGAAAGGTTTAATAGTTAAAATATCTAGATATGCTTCGCTAATGAATAATTTTGATTATATCATGCATGATTCTTTCACTCAGATTAATGATACGTAATTAAAATAAAATTTAGTATAATGCTTTTTTGCCTTTCCTAACTCATTTATGCTACATAAAACAATGGTAGCTTCAAAGCAGAAGATATTTACTGCTTGTACCTGCTGCTATGCATTGAAACGATAATTATGAAAATACAATTATATACGTGAAATAACTTTTAATATGAAAGCGTTTCTAATAAATAGTTTATTTGTAATGAATAAGTTTTTATAATTTCGACTTAAATTGGAAAATTGAATTATTAATATGCTATTTGAGTAATATATGTCTCATACAGTGTTTTTGTATACGAACTTGTATTTATTACGTAATTTTTGATACAGTGAGTATGATATATTGTACGCATATTGAGTATGATATTGTTTTATGCCATTCAGGTCTTCAAGTCCTTATTAACAAAAAATCTAAACACTTGTTTACTTATTTTTTTATCTACCACACTCGCTCGTCAAGCACTGTTTTGCTGATTTTCTTTCAGCACGTGAAAGGTAAAGCAATTTTTTCGAAATGAAAATTTTCTACTTTAAAACTTTTGTACTTTATGAAACTTGATACTTCGTTCTTCTAACGTTCTCGAGTTTTGTAGCGTAAATTTTTTTCCTGTTCATGTTTTGTCTAGTTTGTAATCTATCCAACAGAGTAAACCGATTTAGGTGTAACAGCACCCAAGTGGGGCTCGATTTTTTTCGCCTAAAGACTATATATTACGTTGGCATTTTTTGCTCCGTTCAGCTGAGTTTGTAAGATCTACATTTCTTGCTTCCATGTTATCGTTTTTTCTTCACATTTTTTTTCTTCCAACTTCCTCTTGCTATTTATGTTGTTTATTTTTTGGTTCTACTTTCTGAAAAAAGGAAACTAAAAAAAGAAGCCTTTCAGAATGGGATTCGTTCGTTTTGGATTATTATAGGGTACCATTTTTCATCTCCAGTGATCAAGCAATCAAAAAGCACTTCTTTATAGTGCCGCTGAAGCAATAAATGTGGCATGAGGTGGATCTGTTAGCTTGGTTTTTTTGGAACAGATAGATTATGTGGGATCTAAACACCTGCTCTGCTAATTTATCAATCAGCCGCAAATACTCTTGGATCGTCCACCAAGGTTGGCATTGGTCGAGAATATTTGATAGTTCACCGATTGTCTGACACGGATTTGCTCCCTTAACGTGTTATGCGGAAAAACGACATTCATTTTAGGTCCCCCTAATATTTAATTGAGGGTGGCCCACTGTGCCCCTATGTTTACCGTGCTTCATCGTCCCCTACATATTTACGATTGTACCGATTTTTGACTTCAAAGATTATTGATTTCAAAGTTAGTCCCAGCCCATTCGTCAGAGACATTAAATGAGGCTATGGAGAAAGTTAAATGCTAACTAGAACCGTGAAACTGAACTATTCAAAATATAGATAGATATTTTATCTTTGTTGCTAAACTTTTTTACACTTAAGAAGAGGTTTGCGTAACTACGAAACAAGTTATACAGGAACACCTTTATTTTTCATGAGCAACATTTCTTACAGAATTCAGTAATCTTTCAAAATTAATTAGTTTATCCATCACACCATTTACCAAAAGTAAAAATAATAGTAAACTTGTAAGCACGGCAGCGCTTTGAGGCTAAAAATTGCAAATCGAATTGCATATGAATCGCGTATGGCTCACCCAATATCCAGATTTAGAACTAATAAAGAAATAAAAACATACAATCTATAAACATGCTTTTTTCTCAATGTATACACATTGACATCTTAAAAAATTACAAATGTGTTTATTTCTAAAAAGGAAGCACCACATTGTAAACATTATTTCCTCTAATATTTATTGATCGTAATTGTATTTTCTCGTTATATGTTTTGTCACCTACAATACATACTTTCTTTTCAACCTGAATATCGTAAGTTAATCAACGCTGTGTGCTAAAATAAAATAAAAAGAATACTCTCGTTACTGGATTAATTAATACTTTACAACAAAATGATTGAATTATACGTCGTTTTTTTTTTTTTTTACGCGTTCGATGATAAGAAAGTTTTTCGAAGTTGGAAATTTTTAAAATAGGAGCTTTACAGTTTAGAAAATACGTGAATTAAAATTCTCCAACAAAGCATACAATGAAAACCGTAGCTGACTTAGTATGTTATAAAGTTGTTTCATTTTCTTTTACGAAATTATATTAATTAAGTACTTGAATGGGTTCTTTAAATTTCTTTTATATATATATTAATTTTCTTTATTAGTGGTATTAGAAATTAATTAGGTCAATTATTCCGTTTATTTTAAAGGTACAATTATTTTATTTTCCCAGTATTTCCGTGAAGTACTTTGAGACTTACAAAAAGCTATTATCCAGTGGTAAAAATTTATTTATCATTTTATTATTTAACATACGTATCATTTTAAGTAAAATGAATTATTTAATTTTCTTTTAAAAAATGGCTTAGCAAACTCAAAAATTAGATGTATGTGATTTTGATTCAATGGTTTTCTAAGAGATGCATTTATAGTTTCTGAAATGTCCAAATCGGAATTTGAAAAAGTTCCCAAGGTCATTTGTATATAAAAATAAACGGAGACAAACTAAGCGTAATTATTTTTTAATTTTTTTCACTGGAAGAAAAACTATCATATAAGAGCATCTATAGCCATTCATATAGCCGAGAAATATACTTTTATCTTAAATTAGGTACGTTTTCTGTCATCAAATATAGTTTTTTGTTATTTTCATATAAATGAAAACATTCTTTTTCTTTAAAAAATACGAAAAAGCTGTTTATAAAATACTTTCTTATTAACGGCATATCATTTCCTTTCGAATTCAATCTCATTTCAAGAGTTTTCATTAATTTCCTAAGATTTTATTGCTTTTTAACTTGCATCAATATTGTCATATCGTTTACAGATTAGTTCTAAGGTGTATTAAGTCTTCGGATTTTATTTTTTAAGGATTAGGTAAACATATTAGGATATAAGGATTGTGTATTACATATCATTAGTAGCCATACTTAATCCATTTGTGGTGGTTATCCTGTACCCTATTTTTATCATGAGACTTCATTAGTGGATAAATAACATTGTAACCCTTAATAATAAAATTACACGTTAATTTAAAGCACAAATGAGCAATTAATAAAATTAACGTGTAATTTTATTATTATTGTTTACTTGCACAAAGTTAAATTATTTTTAATTGTAACCCTTGTAATGAGTATAATACTCTAGCACAGTTGGGGGTCCGGGATCAAATTCATTCCTAAAAATGCAGTTTTCAGCCATCTTTGATTACTTTATTGGGGTCATGACACCCATTTAATCTGCGATAGAAGGAAACGAGGAGGGTAGATAGTTTTGACACGTTGCCTAATACTTCTACCTGAAAACAACTAACTTGGTTAATTAGTAAAGGTAAGGTACTATAATAAGTCATCTTTATACTCAACCTGCGAGCTTCCGACTTTTTTTTTTGTAAATGATCTAATAAAGGCAAATGCCGGCGTCGTGGTACGGCGCGGGACTCTAAAACCCTAGGTCATAGGATCGAACCTGGCAGGGTCGGTGAATTTTCAAGAGGCAGAAAATCGTCTGCGCCCATGTCGTATGATTATGCGGAAAGTAACACATCCCTTGAGTAGACATTTGTCTTGGATACTATCTGCTAAGTTAAAATCCTAGTGAAATTTGCATCAATTAGAATTCTTGTGCCGCACTAGGGGAAACTGAGCGTCAAAATTCTCAAAGTGGCAATGGCATCCGCCAACAGTGGTGCTACTCGAAAGAATGGATGCTAAATTCCGTTGAATGCACTAGGTCTGCAAAGGTTAGTAACCATACGCAGCCCCATTAGAAAATATAATTTAATAAAATACAGGCAATCAATAAACTTCACAAGCTGTAGTAAAAATTTTGATTTAAACATAGTATAAAGTTTTTTTTGTTGTTGCTTCGCTGGCAATTGCACTTCTGTCTCAGATGTTGAGAACAATGTGTTTGACTTCATGGTGAATACGTTGAGGAGTGTAAATAGTTACAACTTTCTTGGTCAAGTATTTTGTTAGAAAAAAATATGAAGACCTTCGAACCTGAAGGCATTTTGTATGTATGAGGCTCTTTTCGTAGAATTATCATTACATACTAAAGATATGCATTCCTAATGCTTTAAAAGTTACATACAAAATTTTTAACAGTTGAATTCGTGTAATCACCAAAAACTTGTGTAATGAAATTACATTTAGAGCAATACAAAAATACTTAGTTTTAAAACACTTTTTATAAACAAATTTATATTAAAAAAAAGACACATGATGTTCCTTTTGAAAATTTGTTTGACACAAAGTGAAGGTTATGTTTTTAGTTTAATATTTTAATTTTTATTACAATAACATAAGTTTAATTAATATAAAGCAAAGTGAAAAAACTTTCAGCACAGCTAAACAATTCTGAGTATAAACTAAAAATGTTTTCTAGTCAGATGCTGGGGGGGAAGCTCGAAATGAAACTATGTCTAATAGTTAGGATGTCTAATAGTTAGACCGGATGTCTAATAGTTATAAAAATAACCTGGAGAAACAAATTCAGCGAATAGTGTACTGCAGGAAATGAGTTCAGATAGTTTACCTGATGATAAAATATTGCATAAAAATGAAAAAAAGTAAGATCTACATATTCTTTTTTTATTAATTTAATTGTATTTTTTAAGGATTGAAAACTGTGATTAAAATTACTGGTTACAGAGATACGTGCTATAAAATTTATTGTCAATTTTCTAAGCGAAATTAGAAAAATAAGTTTCTACCGTAAGTAAAAATAATTTTTACGGTAAAAAGTACTGGTAACATTGATGTTAATACTTTTTACCTTTAATTGTCAGGATTTTTTTTACAATGAAGACCTTCATCAGAAAACTTTGATTGAGACCTGCACCCCTACTTACAAACCTAATTTTTCGAAAACAAAGTCCAGATGGTTTTCGGGATTGTTCTTATCCTCGTGGTTGAACTGTGATTTCATTTCCTGCAGCACACTATTCGTGGAGTTTGTTCCTCTAGAATATTTTTATAACTTAAAGTGAGCTGTCCTCTTCACACAAATGACGACTCTATCCATTCCCAATTTTCTACACAAATAAGAAATAACTAACAAAATGTTACCATGCATATCAAAATATCAATTCTTAACATCACAATTGAGACACCACGATGTCCACATAAATGACATTGCAGCTTATCCCACTGAATAATTTCATTTGTGACCATTGTTTTCTCTAAATATAAATGTGTTCCAGTTAATTAAGTTATCTTCGTGCAACCCGACGACAGAATCTGACACTCAGCTGTTCGCTGTCTATTTCCTTGCAAAACTTCCGATGAATTGATGATTCGGGTTAAGTACAAATGGATTATTAATGTAGCAGCATTTGATCAGTAGCTTTATGTGCATTTACTGTAAAATAAATTACTTTGAATGAACTTTATATTAAATTTAACACAACGAAATAATAGATATATTGATGACAGGGTATCTCAACCGCAAAAGCAATCGTCACTTCGTTTGGAAGTTGGTTTCTCTACTTAAATTCCACTAACAAGTGTTTCAAAATTTCAAAAAGTTCGTGTGGTATTGTAATTCGCGGTTGCTCAAACTGTGCTATTCGCAGTTGCTCAAACTGTGCTATTCGCAGTTGCTCAAACTGTGCTATTCGCAGTTGCTCAAACTGTGGTATTCGCAGTTGCTCAAACTATGCTATTCGCATCGTGTATATATAATTTGGAAATGGATTTACTGACACCTTAAGATTACTGTGATTGTGCTTCGATATTCATTTCATGAATATCAAAGCACAATCACACCGTATTCACTTCCGTATTCATTTTTCCTTTTATTTTATTCTTGATATTTCTTCTTTATTGAATTATAAATAGTAAATGCATTGGGTAATATAAAATATTGTAGATTGTAATTTAGTTCTTTCTAATGGGGCTGTGTATGGTCACTAACCTTTGCAGACCTAGTGCGTACCTCGGTAATCGGAATCCATTTTTTCAAGTAGCACCACTGCCGGTGGATGCCATTGCCACTCAGAATTTGGACGCTCAGTTACCCCTACACGAGGGCACCTGAGCTCTCATTGAATGCGAATTGCACTACGTATTTAATTGAGTCGAGGATATCCAAGCCAAACGGATGCCGCACAATCATGCGACATGGACGCAGACGATTTTCTGCATCTTGAAAATCCACGGACTTGGGCCAGGTTCGAACCTGCGATCTTGGACGTACGAGACCTGCGTCTTACCACTACGCCACCCTGTCGACAGATTGTAAATAAAAGGAGTAATATTAAAGTATGACGAAAAAGATTTCTAAAGAAAGAGGTCAAATCTACGTCGAAAGTAGGAGAGGGAAAAACTATTTCCAAAATATGTCTTTTGATAACACGAAAACTCCGCAATAGCTACTCAATAGAAAAAGTAAGAAAATTGGTTGACAAACTCATGAGGAAGTGGTACTTAACTGTTTTGTCCTTGCGTATTAAATTCCAAAATATTTTTATTGATAACACTAAAACTCCTCAATAGCTGCTAAATAAAAAAAAATTTCGCTGCGGATAAAATGGTACTTAACTGTTGTCTTTGTCTATTAGATATAGATTATTGAACTTCTATAGCCTGTTCACATTCTGATTCTAAAAAAAATATGATACTTTCTTACCTTACTTTTGAAATTTTTCATTATTTTTTGATAAATCAGTTTTTGTATTTTTTTTTTTGCAATGCCGCTACATCATCCAGTTAAAACTAATTACTATTAATTGGAAAAAACCTAAGTATTTCATACGTCTTAGCTGCAATCAAGATTATGACTGAAGCTGCAAAAATTATTTAAGTTAAAATAAAAAGAAAATCGTTATTATTTCAACTTAAATAATTTGAACTCAGCTCTCTGTAGCTCTCTTGCAACTAGGGAAGTGTTACTTTTTTACAATACACGCAATTATCACTGTATTGATACGCAGTTTATATTTTTGAATTAGTTTCGCTGCACAATAACAATAATTTTTTTTTACATATGAAAACATCAGTATTAATAATACATAATATCCATCATTGTTATGTTTCTTTTATTTATGTTGCGTTATTACCGTATATTGTTCTTAAATCGCCTAATCACAAAAATTAACGAATAAATTTGAAAGAACGAGAAAGATTGGCAGTGAAAAAGGTTGAATTCATTTAATGGTTGAGGAAACGAATGAAGGATATATTATATGATAGATGGAATGACGAAATAACAAAAAGTTCGTCCAAAACTGAGAGCCCACATTTCCGTATATCAGCATCGATTCTCTAACATAAGCCTAATCTATCATCTGCTAAATAATCACATAGTTTCTATCGTCAATTACCTTGCCTGATTTCTGGCACGATAGCCTTACTAAATACTATACATCTTTTTTACATTAATTATGAGCATATTACTTTGTAACAAGTTATTTTTATACTAACAACGAAATGTCATTTTTAAGCACTTTTTTTTATGCTTTGTTTCATAGATAGATTGTAGTTTCTCTTAATCATTTGTAGTATTCCGTTTCGATGCTGTTTTCTTTCTGTTTCCAAACTTTGTTGCACATGTTTTTATATTCTATGTTTTCTTTGTCACAATTAAATATTATAAATTAAATTAAATATTATACTTTTTTTTTTTTTGCTTTAAGGAAATATATTATCATAGTTCGCTTTAACTGAATACATACAACTTTTTAAGCAAAAGAAAGCAACACATTCAAACTGATTATTTTTTTCTGTTTTATTTTTCAAGTTTTTATTAAACTAAATTTTAGTCAAACTTATTCAAATTTCTGGCCAAAAAACGTAATCATTGTATTACATAAAAAGCAAGTGTACGCATTTAATTTATATAATGACTGAAATGAAAGTGGGCTGAAAAAAAACAGTTTTAAAATTTCTTATTAGTTTAATTAACGAAAAATCGCTTATCACATATCACTTCAACCACTTAAAGGAATTACACGCAAAAAAGTATTTATCGATGACTTTTTATGAGTAATATTCATTCAGATGCTAATGAATACACATCGTACGTAAGGATCTCTTTTTATTATAATATACGAGTTTTAGAAAAAAAGAGGAAGGGGGGTGGCATTGCTGGTTAAATGCGTTCAGCAGCCCTGCAACGCTGTTTTCCAAATGGATCACTTTAAAAGATGGCGAAAAAGAAAACAAATTGCAACAAAAAGGGATACTTGAAGCTTATCAAAAGTCCTGCCTGAAGAAATGATTTTCCTGCAATAGAAAAACAAACTACGAGAAGCGTAATACTAAACCTAAGAATATAGGAGCTCCTAGATGGGGTCGCTTTGTTTTCTTTATAGTGAGCTAGTGACGTACTTTTGCTGATGCTAGTTTGAAATAACAGAATAAAAGTAAAAATAGCGTCTTTTTCTGTATTTTTATATCTTGACTTTTTAGAATCAAGGTTTTCATTCTAAATAGGCGCCTAGGATTTTGTGACGATCGATGTGTGAGCTGCAGAAACTACCATATTCATCTATTATGGGTAGAAAGAACACCGTCGAATCGTCTAACCGGTCTTTATCTATAAACAAAAAGCATTGTTAAAGCTTTTATTTTTATAGGAATAGCCAGTTGTAAGCTGAATGTATCTGAAATGCTTTTGTGCGGGAAGTTTTGTCAGTTTCTGCCACATGTGTCGACAAGAAATCTCAAACTAACGCAAACAGCCAAACTTGGAAATCAAGGATCGTATTTTTTAAAATATATCTAGGGAAAAGGATACACGTCAAAAGTTTTATGAGTAATACAGAACTTAGAGCAATTCACGCGATTTTTTTGTTTATTAGGTGACTTTTTTCTTTTGCAATCATTTCATTGCTCTTGATAATGTGTGATGTAATTTTAGACGATTTGATGATCAGGTCGTTATTTTAAAATTCACGCATATTTTTATTATAATAAAATGAAAAGATATAATTTAAGCAGGCCTTAACTGTTGTTCTTCTTTTCACTATTATGTTCAATTTTTGCGCATTAGTCGACAGAAAAATAACTTCTAAGGATTATATGGCTCCGACTCTTCTTTGGTTATAAATTAATTCCTAGTTAACAACAAATGAATCAAAGAGCTGTTGTAAACGTAAAACACTAGAATCAAATATTGTTAATATCTGGAAACAATGAATATTAGATTTATATCTAAATTCGAAAATTGGGGTTTCATATTTAAAATTTAAGGCTTATATCCTGGAAGGAATCTCATCTTAACAACGTCCATTATCATATACTTGAGCAGTATATAAAAATATATATAAATAAATAGATACATTAATAAATAGTAGGGTCAGTTGGGGTAATTGTAAACGCTTTTTCAAAGTTACCTCTTGAATGAATTCAGAGATAAAATTGTGAGCATTGTAGCCATTACTGTACTTCTTGTGAGTAAATGTGTGCAAAAATTTTGACTGTATGACTATTTGTTAGCGAATGAGCTCGTGTTTACAATTACCCCAGAGATCTGGGGTAATTGTAAACAGTGATTTATTTTCGAATAAGGTTGATGCAAATGGAAAATTGTTTCATACACATTCTGCTTGAAGGCTTAAGAAGTTCTGGAGCAATGGTTCTCAATCTGCCGCCAACAGGCCGCATGTGGTCCGCTGAGTTATGTTATGAGTCGTCTAAAATCATTTAACGAGAAATATCTTGCAAAAAATCAAGTGATACGAAAAATTTATGTAAAATTTGTCCCGCAGTGGAGCAGTCGGTTAAGCTTGAATCCCACAGAACACTGAAAGTGTAGCACAACTGGCCATGGTCAACGCTTGTCAGGGTGACCACCACCCACATCTGATTACTCTGAGACCGTGTGCGTTAAAGGGAGCTGTGCACGTAAAACACATCGTCGCTTCAAATGTCCACCAAGTTAGAAATAATTTCCGCTGAGGGACCATCCTAGGTGACGATCTCTCATCTGAGAGCTGGTTCAAAACCATTAAGCCCCTCTGAGCCAAGTGTATTTCACTTATACGGAGCTCATTAATAATCAGTAGGAGCTTCCTTAATTCACGGTCGCCCTGCAAGGGGGGCTTGGATTTCCAAGTGGCATTAGAAACAACAGCAACAGTTATGTAAAATAGACACAAAAGTAATTTACATCAAAATATAATACTTATAGTCCCCCCAAAATATTGGAAATAGGATAAATTTAAGTGTTTACAATTACCCCAGAGTACGGAATATATGGGGTAATTGTAAACACCTAACTTGCACATGAAAAATAACAGGGAGGATTAAATTCATAACTAAATGTTTTAAACAGCATTCCATATGACAAATAAAAATGGTTTAAACTGCTTACAGCGCTTTTGTAGATGAGCTGGAGAGGAAAATGTAAGATCACTAAATTTTGTTAAACAACTTTTTTCACTGTGCGATTTTCAATCAATAGTGACGCCTCCACAGTTGTTTTGAAACTTACGAAACTCTTTCAGTGTCTTCCCTATGCTGCCAGTTTATCACTCACAAGCAGTTAAGTTTTCCAAACCACCACAAGTGTAGTTATGAAGCTTGTTTACAATTACCAAGTTTTTGTTACAAGAAAAAACAAGTCATAAGGTGCATTAAATGCAGTTGAGAACTGCATCCAAATCAAAAGTTGGAACATCAATGCATTTATTGTGCACAACGAAATATAAGCCTTTGCATATCCTGCGAAACAAGAAAGTGAGGTAAAGGATTATCTTCATTCAACTAGATATATGCAGTAAAAAAGCCATCATTAGAAATCAAATAAAAATTAATCACTTAGACCTGTGTGGTTCTAAAAATGGAGAGCAATATTCTTAGAAAGTACATCTCCCCCTGCCTGAAAATAAATCTTTATTTGTGTTTCAGATAGGGTGGTAAACATAATTTCGTCATTGTGACATTGAATACGAAATGAGTGCACTGCACAATGAATGACTTCCTTTTATCATTTTCTGAAAAAACATTTTCTAAATGTTAGCACGTTATTAATATCACGTCACCCGCAAATCGAAATTAAAAATTAAAAAACACATTTAGATCAATATTCACTAAACGTACTCAAATTTATATTTTTCAAAAAGAGAAAAACTGCTTAAATGCTCTAAAATTGTTCAGATGTGCTAACGGGAGCGTTTCATTCTTGTTTATTAGTGCTTCTTTTATATCTATTTTCCATAGTAAACTTTTAAAAACGGCACTATTCATACTTTTAATGATCGAAAGCTAATTTTAAAACAGTAAAAGTTTCTACGGAATAAATGCATAAAAATCACTCTCAGAATAAAAAGTTCGGTTCTTTGCGTATTTGATTATATTTAGTTTTCTCTTTTTCCATTCAAATGCAAAATTAGAAGAAATTATTTTAAATTCAAAATTTAAAATAAACAAATAAAATTAATGAAAAAAAAAATCGATTTGTTTGTCTTCACAGTGCAGCAGCAGCAAAAATGTTTAGCAGCCTGAATGTCTGTATCTAAAGGCAAGTTGGCAGTAAAAATATTTTAAAAAATAATAACAATAAAAGTTAAATATACCCAGTTTTCGCTTATAAAGTGTAACAGCATAAATAAATAAATAAATAAATTATTAAAATATTGTTGTGTTCATGTTTAAATAAATATAAATAATCATGTCATCTGTTTGCTATTTATATAAATTGTGTTCTGTTTTAAATCAACAAATATAGTTAAGTTTCGTAGTTGTAAATGAATCATTTTATAAAACTCATGAAAAATAGTTTTCCGAAGTTTCCCTAACAAAAGTTAAACACTTGATTTTTTTCTGCCAGACATAATAAAATCATTAACAGGAAAGTTCAAATAAAAGAGGATTAAAAAAAACTTCTATCAATGCTTCACTTTCTCGTTTCTATTAGTTCTAAAATTGTTTTTCTTTCAAATGCAAATAAGGTACGTAATTGAGCATCTAAAATCAAAACAGAAAAAAAGGAAACAATTATTTTATTGATCTTTTTCAATTTTACTGTCTCTATTTCAGAGCAAACTCTCAAGATGTGCGTTTACAACTTTGTTCAATATTCATTTATGCATTTAGAAGAGTGAAAAAAGTTTGAAGAAATGAGATTAAATTTAGGATTAGGTATCGTAAAATATCTAAGGGGGGTGCTCTAAAATAATTAAAAATGTTATAAAAGTACATATATAGGGTCTTGGCTGCGTAATAAAATTATTAAATGCTTTCAATTAACTTTTAAAAGTTTTTCATACGTATATTTCACATATTTCACGCTTCCTGTTCTCCTCTTTTCGTTCAGGAGGAGAATCAATTTTAAGAGAACTTTATGACTAATTAAAACCTTTGGGATCTTAAAGAATACTCTCACGAAGTTCGTAAAAAACTCAATAAGATTCATAAATAATTAGCAATTATTTTCTTCATCGATTTTTATATTCTGTTTTTTAAATCTCGATGGTTAAACAATGAATTTACCACTTTTCTCTTTATGCATTAGTTTGCTTCCGTTAGTAAGAATATTAAAAATTGTGATGTCAGTAACAATTAACGCAGATGTTTTCGACGCTAATGATAATAAAGCCGTGTACATTATAAATGGAGATAAAATTACCATAGAGTTATCTATTGAAGCTGTTTCGCTAACTGTATAATTAACGAGATGGGACGTTGCACCATTAACCATTGTATTATCATTTATTCAATAAGATAAGTTTATCCAGCTTCTTTATGTTCATTCCACAGAAAAATGTCTGTATCATGTTTGTATCGAATCTAATGTATTAAACTATTAAACATATTTCAGAAAGTATCTAATATTTTAGACGAAATTTTTATTCAAAAAATAAAATTAAAAGTAAAACTATTGATATATGTTTTTAAAATGTGCTTAAGTACATCTAATCGATTTGATAGACTCCTTTGAAATTGTCTGCTTAGAAGAACGTAGTCAAGTTGGATTAAATTTAACTTAAATTAGGTTTTAATTTGAAAGTTGAATTTTTTGTTCAACTTTTGATTTACTTCACACTGCATTCAATGTGAGTTTATGTATGTAGGATTTTCTTTTCAGTAGGGTCAGTTGGGGTAATTGTAAACATGGGGTAATTGTAAACAAGCTTCATAACTAAACTTGTGGTGATTTTGAAAACTTAACTGCGGGTGAGTGATGAACTGCCAACATGGAAAAGACGTTGAAAAAGTTACGTATGTTTTAATACAGCTGTGGAAGCGTTAACGTTGTTTGAAAATGACATGGTGAAAAAAGTTGTTTAACAAAATTTAGTGATCTTACATTTTAATCTCCAGCTCATCTACAAAAGCAATGTAAGCGGTTTCAATCATTTTTATTTGTCTTATGGAATGCTGCTAAAAACATTTAGTTATGAATTTAATCCTCCCTAGTTTTTTTCATGTACAAGTTAGGTGTTTACAATTACCCCACAAATTTCGTACTCTGGGGTAATTGTAAACACTTAAATTTATCCTATTTCCAATATTTTGGGGGGACAGTAAGTTCTATATTTTGTTGTAAATTACACTTTTGTGTCTATTTTACATAACTGTTGTTGTTGCTGCTAATGCCACTTGGAAATCCAAGTCCCCCTTGCAGGACGACCATGAATTAAGGAAGCTCCAACTGATTGTTATTAAGCTCCGCTGGAATGAAGAACACTTGGCTCAGAGGGGCTTAATGATTTTGAACCAGCTCCCAGGTTGGGAGCTGGTTCAAATTCATCGTCTCCTAGGTTGGTCCCTCATTGGAAATTATTTCTAACTTGGTGGACTATTTGAAGCGACGATGTATTTTACATGTACAGTTCGATTTAACACACTCGGTCTCAGAGTAATTAGTCGCGGGAGGTGGTCACCCACCCAAGCATTGACCACGGCCAGTTGTGCTTCACTTTCAGTGTTCTGTGGGATCCAAGCTTAACCGACTGATCCACTGCGGGACAAATTTTACATAAATTTGTCGCATTACTTGATTTTTTGCAAGATATTTCTCGGTAAATGATCTCAGCCGACTCCTAACATAACTCAGTGGACCAGATTGAGAACCATTGCTCCAGAACTTCTTAAGCCTTCAAGCAGAATGTGTATGAAACAATTTTCCATTTGCATCAACCTTATTCGAAAATAAATCACTGTTTACAATTACCCCTGATCTCTGGGGTAATTGTAAACACGAGTTCATTCGCTAACAAATAGTCACAAAGTCAAAATTTTTGTACACATTTACTCACAAGCAGTACAGTAGTGGCTACAATGCTCACAATTTTATCTCTGAATTCATTCCGGAGGTAGGGAAGGATCAAAAGTTAAAACATTGAAAAAGCGTTTACAATTACCCCAACTGACCCTACTTGGATTCGTACTTCTTACTCGCATTTTTTTTTGATAATAACTTTTTGTATTTCTGTTTCTCTCTTCTCAATTGAAATACATTATTGGCAACATTTTTTTGCAAGCATTGTTGTTGCTGGAAATACGGAAAAATGCAAAGCAAAACAATGCGCTTGTTTTCGTTGCTACTTTAAAAAAATATACATGATAATTGACCAGTAAATGAACGCTTAAGCAAAAATTTATTTATAATAATAATAATAATTTATACGTATATAACATTAAAAACAAATAACCCTTTTCAAACCATTTTAAAATTCAGTTTCGATTTTAAAACACAAAGGCTAAAGTGACCTACAGACAATTGCAGACACTGTATATATTTCCCCTTTCCCTTCCCCTTTTTTCATGACGCGAGCAGAAACTTTTAACATAATTTTGCAGTACTGGGCCAGCCAATCAGAAAAATCGTGCAGTATCACGTGACGGAGAGCTTAAAAAAGTATATAAGGCAGGAGAAGCTAAATTTTGTATGATTCGTAGGGTGTATTTTGGTGTAAGGGAATGTGAAATAGCTTTTGTGTTTTGTGTTGCCATTGTCTTGGGAGTTGGAATGTGATCATTTACAATGTAGAAGCTGCAAACAAACTGAGGATTAATTGAACTCGGCTGCTACTGACTTTACATTTTGACAGACATTCGCCAAAATGACGAGGTTACAAGTATGATGTTACAGATATATATATTCTTCGTAGCACTTGATACATGACAGTAGAAACATGTTTCGTGCTATGTATAAATATTGTTACAACGTGGGAGGGTTTTAAATGACATTGTTTCATGAGTGTTTGGGTACGCAAATAAAAAGTGTTAAGAAAAAAGTTGTATATGACCAGTGAATGAATGCGAAATAATTTACAGTCAATGAACGTGTAAGATTTTAAATCTAATAATCACCGAGATGTTAGATAGCTTGTAACTGCATAGAAGAAAAATACTGGTGACAATTCATCTAGAAAAAAATAGATCAAAACCTTAGTTTTGAAAACAAATCGTTTGTTGTTTTCAAATGGGCTGCGTATATTGGTTCTTAACCATGGCAGACCTAGTGCGTTCCCAGAGATTGGTACCAACTCTTTCAGCGGCACCACAATGGGTGTGGTACCATTGCTGCAATTTTTTGACGCTCACTTTCTCCCTAGATGGCGGTACCTGAGCTCTAATTGACTTCAACCGGCACTAGGAATTTTATTTAGTCCGGAGTATCTGCGCCAAACGGATACTCAAAGGATCTTTAACATGCCGCATAATTATACCACATGGGCGCTGGTCTTACCGCTACGCCACCCTGCCGGCTTTGAAAACAAATTAAAACTGCTCATTCACTGGTAGGTTTATATGTATACATATATAACGTTCAATATCACTGCTGGTCCTTTGGCGCCACTAAAAACTGAATCCACCAGTACGGGAATAAAACTAAATAGTCTGCCTGGCCAGTAGCAGCTCGCCATTAATCGAGTCAGTGAGTACTTCTTGCGCTTTCTCTTTTTAGCAAACATGTCAGTAAAATACATTTTTTCAAGGGAGAACTACAAATTGTCATCACAGCAATACTACAAGCCCTCACCAAGGTGACATTTTAATAGAATTCATTAATGAAATCCAGTTACGCTAATCAAGAACAATATAAATTTGTGTGTGAGGGAGGGGAGTTATTTATTCCATATTCCAAATCGTAAAAGTATCAAAGCATTGATTAATTTTCTTTCCGTAACACTACTCATGTATGTTGATACTAAAGGGAGTTCTTTCCCTATTACTCTTAGTAAATTTCGTATATAATATTGTTCAAAACACAGCCTTCCCATGATATTATAGAAACTGAAGTATCATATCGTAGGCGATGTCGTCCTCCACTGAGCATGATCAGAAACAAATGAGTTTAAAACACCCTCGCCCCAACATAAACTCAGGGTTAAATTAATGACCCGTTGTCAACAATGCACCCTTCGAATTTGTACATACTTTCAAAATACATATGATTTATTTACCTTGATTCATCCCAAAACAACTTAACTAATATTGCTACTTTTGATTCATTGGTTGCTCTTCTGAGTAATAAAAGGCATAAATTGTTCTACTAAAGCAAGTGCTAGCGGTGATTTTCATCTGCATAATTGAAATGAATAAACCAGTGCCAGAGAGCAATAATGCGTGTTCTTCTCCCCCATTGGTTGCTAAGGGTTTAGTTCGAAATCTTACTAAATGCTTGTTACTGGCATGAGAGAATCCTAAAAGTTTCAGTAACGGAAATATTATCAAAATTTACGAAAACTTCCTTTTATCAGTATAATTCAATTTTATTAAATTGCATTATCTTTATATATTATTTCTCTAGCCTGTTTTTTGTAGCTCAGCGATATTTTCCTTATTCCTTTGTCAAATCCCACGATTTACCCCTCATTTTTAAGCTTATCGTGTCGGCTAATGACGAAAAATAGAGCTAAGGTTAAAAATGCACCGCTTCTGTTAAATTTGAGATTTAAAATAATCTAAACAGAGGCGCTTTAATGGATGCCAAATTGGTATTGTGTATGCTGGCGTCATCTGTTAGCACGTAAACAAACAAGAAACTCTTCTGTTTTCATTGTGTAGAAAATTGGACAGTTTTAGCTGCGTCTGTGGTGTTAAATGTTATTCTCAACACATTCATTTATATTATGAATATGTAGAGCCTAACCAACCAACAGTAACTATATTTTAAGTAATGTAACTGTTTCGTTTTGGATTTAATTGCTATGTATAGTACTAATAAAAATACTTATCATTATTATCGTGATTATTTTATTATTTTGAATATAGTGGGAAAACATTGTAACATTGGTGAACACTGTAACATTCATGAACACTGATGTGTTCATCAATGACATGCCTTCTTTTGTACCAACACCCGTTTACTTTTTTCTTTATCCCAAATTAGTGCGGAATTCTGCACGGGTCGACTATTATATCAAATTTCAAATAATATTTAAAAAAAAGAATTCGGAATTTATAAGTCACTTCTTCATACGTTGTATATTATTACCTTTTCTTCCTGTGACTGAGATGAAATTATCTTTAAAATGAATTGAGTAAAATATTTCAGTAACTCAAAAATGTCCATTACTTACATTACAGTACGCTTTACACTTATTTTTTAATAAGTAAACGATTTGCATATTGTTATGAGCATTGGGAAGTGAAAAAGGAACTCTATTTTTAAACATATTTACGTTTTAAGGTAAAATGTACTTTCAGAAAATAAGAGAACGGCGATTTTTTACTGTATGACTCATTTTCCTCTCCGAAATAAAATTTCTATTCAGCACTGTTTTTCAGTTAATTACAAACGAACCGACCTGCTCTTTATTTCTTGTATGAAATAACAATTTTCAACGTGTGAAACTGGTTATGTTTTTTAATATTCAACTTCGTAAGCAACTGTCATATAATAATATACTGTTAGTGAAAGCATTAATTAAAATTAAGTGTGCTAGTAATGGATGTATATTTGTGAATTCAGCGCTGGAATCTTTAAATTCATTATGGAAACAATACATATTTCTTAACATTCAAATCATTTTCAAATCTTAATATTCAAATCAACTTAAATATTTTGTATTGTCATAAATGTACATTAGTCCTTTAAGAATTTGAATCGGTAAAACTGAATTTAAGAGCATCCTTAGCGTGTGCGAAAGCCTACTCTGACATTGCGTCAGCTAAAGTGTGACGAATGGCTACTCGGACATTGCGTCAGCTCCTCTACCGAAGGCCGCTGGCGCAGACGTCGGGGATCTTCTCCTCCCCCTTTGATCCAGAGGGTTCCTTTTTTTGGGAAAAAACTCGTGAAGCTGCTGGAAGCGAGAGCCCGGCGTCGATAAAAGGAGATGCGTGGAGGCGTACGGGGAAGTTGCTCTGCAGACTGGTGGTATGTGTAGAAATTTGATTAACTAAAAAAAGGCTCATTAAGCTTAAAAATTCTTCAAAATTAAAATGGCATATTTAACTACAGTAAGGAAGGATGTTCTTCGCACTCTTGCTGATGAAATGGGGATTAATGTAACTCCGGATATGAGGGTACTTGACTTGAAAAATGGTATTACTAGCAGTCCACATTATGAAGAGGAATCGGATAAAAACCTCTTAGAGGCTATAAATGAGGAAAAATAAATGGAAGAAACGCGTAGGAGGGAAGAAATGGAAGAAACGCGTAGAAAGGAGGAAGAAACGCGTAGAAGGGAAGAAATGGAGCTCGAAAGAATCAGACTTAGGGTGGTTCGAAAAAAACTTTTTTTTAAATTTCAGATTGCTATCGTGCGCAAAAGTTGCCATTAATTATTATTTTTTTATTAATTTGTCTTCCGGTCGCCCGATGCCTTCGAAGTTAGCAAAAATTTGTAAAAACCCTTAATTTTTCATAATTTTTTTAACCCCGCCAGATGGTTTTAACTGCGTTCCTATACCATGAATTTACTACTAAGGGGCCGTTCATAAATGATGACACGCTTTTTTTCCATATATTTGACCCCCCTCCCCACTTTCTCACAATATGTCACACTTCAGCAGATTTCCTCCCCCCCTTTGTCACATGTCACGCTATGTTGCATAAGCAGGGATGTCACACTTCCTGTTACCCCCTCCCCTCCCCTTGTCACACTTTGTCACAATTTCACGAACCCCCCTCCCCCCTCGAAGCGTGACATAATTTATGAATGATCCCTAAAGGGATGTAAAATGTATATATATGCACTTATTTATACATTTGCTTCTTATGTTTTGGTCGCGCAACATAGTACAAAATGAGTAAAATTAGTAGTTTCTTCAAAATTTCAAAGTTTGACCGTTTATTACATTTTAATCAGACGACTTTTAGAGATGCTATAGTTTAATTCTGTTAGAATAATATATTAAAAATACAAGCATATAAGATAAACTTTGATATTCAAGTGGAATTCGGTAGCGCAGCTTCGTCAAAAACAACAGAGTAGCCTACCTGGAGAGAGAGGCAAGGCGTACGCAGCCGGTAGCAGCCATTATCGTTGTCTGACAATTTTGTTGTTTGACAATGTTTCCTTTCATATAATTTAGAAATTTGCTAATAATAAATAGTTGGTAACTTTTGTATTTCAATATTCATTTGCTGGTGCAGCTCTTCGCTCATTTTGTTTACAAAACGACCTAGAATTCACTACGGGGAGGTAGCTGCACTTCGAGTTCCACCCACACCCTACCCAACCAACCATCCAATGTAGAGTGTGTTATTTACAGTATATACAAATTTATTTCGCTTTCTCTTTTTATTATTCGTTTTTCTATCGATATACATCGAAATTCGGATTTGTGATTGGTGAGAGTGCCAGTAATGTAGTTCTAATATAGCCGTCTCTGGAACTGTGTCCACACACTTTACGTGAAGCTTCTGTCACTAGCTTAGCGCATCTTTGAGCTGCCTGTGTATGGCATGGGAAGCATCTATACTCATAACGGGCTTGAAGCCTGTTACGAGTAAGCATCTTATCTCTATGAGTTGGCGTCTACATTATGAGTAAAGTATCTACATTATGAGTAAAACATCTATATTCATAACAGGCTTCATCTAGCATCTTATCTCCATGAGTAAGTATCTTATATCTACGAGTAAGCATCTATGAGTAAGCATCTACTTTATGAGTATAGATGCTCTCCCATGCCATATACAGGCAGTTAAAACATGCGTTAAGCTAGTGACCGAAGATTCCAAGTAAAGTGTGTGGACACAGTTCCAGAGACGGCTATATTAGAACCACATTACTGCCACGCTCAGCGATGCCAACTTTTCCGCACAAACCCGAATTTTGAGGTATATCGATAGATAAAAGAAACATAAAGAGAGAGAAAGCGAAATAAATTTGTACATATTGTAAATAACACACTCTACATTGGATGGTTGGTTGGGTAGGGTGTGGGTGGAACTCGAAGTGCAGCTACCTCCCCGTAGTGAATTCTAGGTCGTTTTGTAAACAAAATGAGCGAAGAGCTGCACCAGCAAATGAATATTGAAATACAAAAGTTAACTATTTATTATTAGCAAATTTCTAAATTATATGAAAGGAAACAACAAAATTGTCAGACAACAATAATAGCTTCTACCTGCTGCGAGCGCATCGCTGCATTCGCGCCTCTGTTCAGGTAGGCTATTCTGCTGTTTTTGACGAAACTGCGCAACCGAATTCCACTTGAATATCAAAGTTTATCTTATATGCTTGGATTTTTAATATATTATTCTAATAGAATTAAACTATTGCATCTCTAAAAGACGTCTGATTAAAATGTAATAAACGGTCAAACTTTGAAATTTTGGAAAAACTACTAATTTTACTCATTTTGTACTATGTTGCTCGACCAAATAAGAAACAAATGTATAATAAGTGCATATATATTGATTTTACGTCCTTTTAATGGTTAATTCATGGTATAGGAACGCAGTTTAAACAATCTGGCGTGGTTAAAAAAATTATGAAAAATTAAGGTTTTTCATAAATTTTTTCTAATTTCGATGGCATTGCGCGACCGGAAGATAAATTAATAAAAAAATAATAATTAGTGCTTTTTTCACGTCTATACCAATGTCAACTTTTGCGCACTATAGCGATCTGAAATTAAAAAAAAAAAGTTTTTTTCGAACCATCCTAATGGGATTAGAGTTTCAGGGAAGGGTAACTCCGTCTTCTGAGTCTGGTAGAGTTAAAGTAGATATAACGAAATTACTTCCCAAATTTGATGTAATTAATTGTGATATTGGTCTTTTTCTCACCTTGTTTGAAATACAGGTAAGAAGAGCTGGTATTGAAAAAGAAGACTGGGTTTCCCATCTAATGTCTCTGTTATCCATTGACATCATACAAATGGTTGCAAGAGAGGACGAGGAAGACGCGAACGATTTTGACCACATTTCGGTCGCTTTTATTTAAAAGATTTAAATTAAGTCCAGAAAAACTTCGTGTCAAATTTACGCAGCACCAACTTCGTCCAGGTTTGACTTGGAAGGAATATATAAATGAATTAAGTAGTAAAAAAAAAAGTGAAATCGGAAATTAGGGAACACTTTATCGATAGCTGGGGCAAAATTGTTACTTTAAATGATATCGGAGAGAAATTAGACAATTATGAGAATGTGAGAGTTGAGGAAAAAAATGTCTTTGATAAGGATAAGAGGGATAATCTATTACCCTTTTCACCTAAACAGGACAAAAAATATTTGAGGCCAAACAGCCCAAAACAAAATATGCCACGTTCAAATGAAAATAACCGAATTTTTGAAAAGCGAAAACCTCTTAGGTGTTTTTCATGTGATTCACCCCACCACTTAAGACCTCAGTGTCCCCAACTGAAAAGATATCCTGATCAAGTAAATCAGTTTGCAGAAGACGCCAAGACTTTATTAGCGCCCTTTACATCCTTAGGGGAAGTTAATGGTCATAAATTAAGCATTTTGAGAGAAACTTTTCTCCACCAGACCCCTACCTGTTAGCCGAGGCCTTAGGATTGCTTACGCACGGGGAGAGGTAGTGGGGTACTGGGGCGACTTTAGACTTAATAAATAGTAAATACGTAAAAGACAACCAATTTACGGGAGAAACCGTTTGGGTTAAGCATCCACTGTCAGATGAATCGGTTTGTCTTCCCTTGGTATATGTTCATTTGAAATGTACACTAGGAGAAGTAAACACCAAAGCAGCAGTAATCAGGCGGAAATCTGACAGTGATAGGTATTTATTAGGGAATAAAACTGTGGGACTTTTAGAGGAAAAAATGCCAAAAACTGAATTTATCAGTATCAACTGAATGTTCAAACTAGATCGCAAGTAAAAGCGGCATCAGCTAGAAATAAGTCCCAAGAAAATAAGGTTCAATCCGACTGTAGGGTAACTGAAAGTGGTTCTGAAACCAATGTTGAATTGCCTCCTGTCGATGAAGAAGCAAGCGAGTTAAAGCTCCTCGATATAACAAAAAAATTATTCTCCGAGAAGCAAAAGCAATGTGAGGATTTAAAGAGTTTATTTGAAAAGGCTAATAGGGGGTCGATTAGTGAGTCTAAGGAAAATTATGAAATATTTAACGGTCTTTTAATGAAATGTCGGAAAAATCGTCTTGGAAATGAAACTAGAGTGATAGTAATTCCTAAAGAGTTAAGGGAGAAAGTTATGGCGTTGTGTCATGAGGGAACGTCAGCTCATTTAGGAGTAACAAAAACAAAGGACAAGCCATTAGCATATTTTTTTTGGCCGAAATGCTTCGGAGAAATCGAACGGTATGTTAAAAGTTGCGATGTTTGCAAGCGAATAGGAAAATCTCAAGAAAAAAAGAAGGCTCCCTTAAAATTAGTGCCAATTATTTCCGAAATCTTTTCAAAAATTAATATTGATATTTCTGGGAACCTTCCAGTCACCGAAAATGGAAATAAATATATCTTAACTGCTATGTGTTTAGCTTCAAAATACCCCGATGCAATACCTCTTAAGGATTATGAGCTCTAACTCCGTCACAAATGCTTTGTTGTGCATTTTTAGCAGAATAGGTTTTCCCTAGGAGACTCAGTGCGATCAGGGTACTTCGTTTATGAGTGTTTTGACGACTGAATTCTTCGAGAAATTTGGAATTAACGTATGCCGGAGCTCCGTGTATCATCCACAGTCAAACCCAATAGAAAGATTTCATAGAACCATCAAAAGACTTTTAAGAACATTGTGTCTAGAGACTAAGGAAGACTGGTATAAACATTTACCCTCAGCATTGTTAGCTCTTAGGACTGTTACGCACGAGAGTACGGGATTCAACCCGGCTGAATTAGTGCATGGGAAAAATTTAAGAGCCCCAGAAAACCTAATGTATGAGAATTGGGTACACCCTATGAGGAATTAAGCCCTGTAACCGAGTATGTTTTACACTGTTAAAAAAAATCTACTTAAAAATGAGTACTTCCATGTTTTTTTCTAAGTAAAATGAACTCAAAAACGAGAACATTAAGCGTTCAAATACAAGTGATGATTCTGATTTAAGAATGAGCTTGTGGGTAGATATAAATATAATCACTTGTTATTCTAATCGCATATTAAAAATAGCAAAAAAAAATATTTAGTGAATGAGTATACTATTATGAACCTTTTAACGTGCAGAACATACAAGTTTTCACTCTTCGAAATTACGATCTATATCTTGAGCAAATGTGTTAAGTCGCGCGCAAGAATACGCCGGTGATTTTGAAGAAATGTGTACTAACTAACCTAAACGTCTCATTCTTGTTCCGCGGCTGGTGGAAGTTTTGTTTTGGTTGAAAATAATGGAGTTCGGTCAAGAAAAAGCTGGAAGAATTGAAAATGAAGGAATTCTACAGTAACTTTGAAAGTAAGAAATATCATTTTACTTTTTATGCAAATAATCGTTATTTAATCAAATTCCATTGCCTAATTCTTAGCTAATATCTTTTGCACGTGTTTTGCTTGTGAATTTCAGAAACAGTTTCTCATCATTTCTTCTATATTTATAATTTTTTTTGTGTTTCTTGTAAGTAGAATTGACTGGAAAAACTTGAATCCATTAACAATAATAAATTAACAAATTTTCTTGTCTGTGGACTAAGCAATATGTAGTAATATTTGTTTTCATTAATAATTAAGAATATATTCAAATAATCTTTTTATTATTTTTTTCAAATAAACCGAACATGCAATATGCAATATGAAATTGAATATTGAATTCCGTCGTTAAATATAAAAACATAAGTTTACTTAAATTAAAGTAGCTATAAAATTTCAATCTTTTTGGGCATAACTAGATGAATTTTATGGTATAAAGCATTTAACTCTATTAAATAATAATTTATTAAATCAGTTATTCAAAACAGAAATAATATTCCCATAATTTTTAAAATTATGTAAAAAATTATTATAATCTAAAATTAGCATAATTTGCATATTTGCAATATCTTTTGTACTTTACGAACATGCAAGGTTGTAATTGATACTTCCATATTTTAAAAACTTTGCATTTGCTGAGCAGCATATAACGTAAGTGCCAACCATTCCTTTTTTTCTTCCCTTGCATATCCTTAAAATAATTTTTACATTAAAGAAGTTTTAAAATAAAAACTGAACTATTTGCACTTGTGTAATCTGTTTTATTGTGTTAATTTCCTTTGAATGCAAACATACGAGTATTTCTCTAAGTGCTCATGTATAAGTAATATGTTTGCTTGCTGACTGATATAACTTGCCCAAAAATCTGTTATTAAAATTTTTGTATTTCAACATTATTCAGATATTTTAATGCTAAATTTGTGTACCTATATTTCAGGCATTCTAAATTTAATTTTTAATCTATTAAATGATTTATTCAGTTATTACTATTTTTTTTTTATAAAGTATTGTATTAAAAATGCGAAGTATTGACTATTATTGAGTATTAATTTTATCTTAACCCTAAGAACTGCCTTTAAGCAGCCTATTATTTCGATATTGTTTATTTGTACTTTTTGTTAGAAACTCAATGATGATCAAGAAGAAGACACGGAGCTAATTACCTGAACTTTTACGTTTTTTGCATTTTCGCCCACTTTTTCACTTTTTTTTATATTGTTAGGGTATTTTACAATTTAGGTTTTTACATGTTAGGATATTTTACTAGATAGGTTTTTTATGTTAGGTTTTTTTCATGTTAGGGTAATTATTTGTTAGGGTAATAGAGATTTCGGGGATAATCTTATCCGACGGGGTGTTTTTAATATGCATTGAAACGTTATATTTATTATTATGCTTCAATGCGTATTTTTTTTTGTAACTTTGCATATGCATGTGAGCAGTATATCTTAAATGACATATTGTTTCACATGTGTATGCAAAGCCAATCTATAATTGAACATGAGATTTATAGCTTAATTGATATAAATCTTAATGTTCAATATTTTTGTACAGATTTTTGTATATTGTTATTATTATGATTATACTATATGTTACTGAATTGTGTTATTATTCCTATGTTATTCAATATGTTATACAAAGTGCTATGGTGAAAATAAAGAGAGTAATCCCAATGGTCAGCAGTTAGCGACTGACCGTAAATTTACTTTGCGGTACCGTTAATGTTGACTTTTAGGAATTCCTAAAAAATTAAGACAGAAACGTAAGTATAGTTTTGAATTGCGGTGTAAAGCAGGTATGTACTCAAAAATATGAGTATGTGTGTTTTGATACATACTCATATTCGAGTCAGGTATGCACTCAAAAATATGAGTATGTTTTGATACATACTCATATTCGAGCCCCTGAGCGTACTCAAAAAAATGAGAACGTGGATTTCTCAAATTTAAGAGTTAAGTACTCGGAGCTATTATAAGAACGTGAAGTACTCAAAAATGAGTACATTTTTCTTATTTTTAAGTATCCAGTTTTAACAGTGTAAAATTGATCAACCGTTTGAAGCGATGTCAGGAATTAGCATTGAAAAGAATGGAGGAAAGCCAAATTAAACGTAAACATTGGTATGACAAAAATGCCGTAAAACGGGAATTTATTAAGGGAGATCAAGTTTTAATTTTTGTTACATCAAGACCTAACAAATTTTCCCCTCAGTGGATAGGTCCAGGAACTGTGGAGAGTAAATTATTTGAAACTAATTATATTATAAGTATACCAGGAAGAAGAAATGAATCCCAAATTTATCATGTAAACATGCTATAGCCATATAACAAAAGGCCCGAGTTCATAAACCTTTTGTACAATGATGCTGGCTTCACACCTATGGACACGGAAACGAAATCTGCGTCTCCACGCCTCTGCGCATGCGCAATACATGGGATACATTTTGTTGCCGTTGCTCACTTCCCTGTGTCCAAGAGTTGAACACAATTCAACTTTTGTGTCCGTTGCCAAGCATAGTAGCCAATCAGAATCGATGATTCGTTTGCGCTACGTTTCCGCGCAAAAATTTGGCTTGCAACTCTTTTTTCGTTTTTCCTTGTTGTGGTTTCGCTGCTTCTTAATTGATATTTGCTTAAAAAATGGAAGAAGAAATTATAAATTTCGTCAGAGAATGTACATGACTGTATAATGCCTGTCGAACAGATTTCCGAGATGCAGAAGAAAAGGATAATTCGTGGATGACACTTGCCGAAAAGTTACACGTGGATGGTAAGTTTTTTTATTTACAAAAATTCTATATTTGTTTTTCGAATCTGAATTTATTTTATTTTGATACTAATTGTCTGAACATTCAATTTCTTAATTTTGCTATGATTTCACTAGGACAATAGTCGATGCGAATAGTAAAAATGAATAAAATATCTATTATTTCCAAAAAACAAATTGTATAATTCAAGGCCGTCAGGGGGCTTAGACCCCCCCCCCCCCCCGCCCGAAATTGTCTGAAGTTTTACATATAAATACCAATTTGAAAATTAAGAATTTTCTCATAAGAAAATACTCTCCCATTTGTATAAAATTTGTTTGGGTGGACTGATTTATTGTGAATATTGGGTAAGAGAGAACTGTGAAAAACCTAGAATATATCATGAATATTTAAATAGCATAAGTTATTGGGGTTTTTGAAAAAAAAAATATATTCCTGTTAAGTGTATTAAATTTTAATAGAACTTCAAAAAATAGGCATGTAAAAAAATCCCATAAAATAAAAATATTGACTTTTAAAATACCTTCATAAAACAGTTTTGAGCAAGGTAAAAGTTCAGTAAGCAATATTAGTTCTTTCATTTGAACTAAATAATTAGTAAAATAATGCTAATGCTTACATTAAAACCTGTCATTTCTATTCCACTTGCAGGTGAAATTCTTAGTTTTATTACATTCAAAACAATAGAGAAAATAGATTAATTTTAGATAGTTTTAAATTCTTAACAAACAAAATTACATCACACATCATTCATTGTGTGTAATTGGTGTTTGTGAATAATTTTTAATTTGACAAATACTTTCTATTACAACGGTTTTCCAGAAATTTTAATATTCGGCAGCCGAATATTCCGTATTCGGCCGAAGACATTGGCCGAATATTCGGCTTCGGCCTAGAAGAAATGGCCGAATTTTCGGTATTCGGCCAAATCACTATTCGTTACATCCCTAGTTTTAACCATGGTTAAAACTGTCGCATGTCAAAAACCTGCCAACCCTGGTTAACAGTGAGGTAGAAAATTTAATGAATTGTCTTATGTTCTACAGAAGAGACAATGACAATTCTTAAAATGTGTATGACAACATATTTCAAGAAAACGCAAGTGTCGTACAAAATGAGGGGCCAGTTTCTCGAAGTCAAATGAAAGTATTATGAGCAATTATTTATTACCTAATTTGGATAATATTAAGATGGTCCTACGGTCATGCAAGTAATTTCAAATAATGAATGTTATGAAGTAAAATTTGAATTCTTAGGTATTTTTTATATTTTCCAAGCTACATTCCAGACGCAAACTTTTTTCTTTTCAGGTACTCCAAGTACCCCAAAGCATAAGGAAAAAGAATGCCTTTTTGATATCTAAAAGCAAATGAAAGAGGCAGAATGAAGCTTTGATGGATGCACTTGCATCCACAGATATGATGCTGCAAAAACCTTTTCAAGAGGACATTGATGGGTCGTTTTGCAAGACTGTTAACACATCGTTTGAGGTCTTTTGACGAAAATAAAAAATAGATATTCATATATATTGCAGTTAGTGCACGCAGAAAAAGCAAATAATTGTGAATAATTGTAATTAAAATCAATATTTGATTCATACTAAGGGTTTTATATTATTTATTTTATCATTGTTAATTTGAACGAACTGCGCGCGAAATTCAGTTTGTTTACAAAATAAAAACGCTGCTGAGCATGCGCGAGATAGAATACGGTCTTTACGCCGCTGCCAGATGTGAAGGCTCTCGGACACAATTTCTCGGCGACGCAGCGACGGCGCGTGTATCTTGTTTCCGTGTCCTTAGGTGTGAAGGCAGCATGAAAGTGATGTGTTAGAGGATGCGGACAACGAAGTAAATATTCCGCATATAACCTCGGATCCAAACGTATATAGTTTTGCGGATATTATAGAAAATAGTCAATTGTATAACAAGCTAACTATTGACCAAATTGATGATCTCAGATAATTATTAAATAAATACTCGAGCACTTTCTCAATAAATCCTGGATTGACAAATTTAGCCGAGCATGACATACATTTAGGAAAAAATGAACCCATCAGAGCTAAACCTTACAGTACCTCTCCTAGACAGACAGAACTTTTAAAACGTGAAATACAAAAATGTTAGGTTTAGGGGTAATAGAAATTGGGGAGAGTGACTATACGTCACCCATTTTACTGGTAGAAGCTAGTCATAAGGAACCGAGACCCTGTGTAGATTACAGGAAACTAAACGAAATTACTCGAAGTGAGTATTTCCCCTTGCCAAATATTAGAGAACGTGTGGAGCAAGTGGCGGCTGCAAAGGTAATCTCCGTGCTAGATCTCTCGAAGGGATATTGGCAAATTCCGTTGAGATAATGCTAAGAGGTTAGTCGCGTTTGTAACTCCTTTCGGCACCTATAGGCCGCTAAGAATGCCGTTCGGATTAAAAAATGCGCCATTCTTTTTTAGCAAGATAATGTCACAGCTGCTGAAAGGATGAGAAGAATTTGCTGTACCATATTTTGATGTTGCTATTTTCTCTAGTTCTTGGGAACAACACTTAAAACATTTAAATTGTATTTTAAAAAGAATTTCTGATGCTAAGCTTACTATCAAGCCCTCCAAATGTATGTTTGCGCAAGATACTGTTAAATATTTGGGACATGTTGTAGGACAGGGCCTAAGACGCCCTGCTGAAATTAAAGTTGAGGCTATAAGAAATTTTCCAACGCCAAAAACGAAAACCGATAAAAGAGCCTTCCTTGGTCTGACAGGATATTGTAGCAGGCATATTTCCATGTACTCTGTAATAGCTGCGTTTCTAACAGACGCACTAAAAGGGAGTTAGAAGAAACAGGCTGTAAATTGGACTCCCGAATGTAATGAGAGTTTCCTGACTCTAAAAGAAAAGCTATCAAATCAATCAGTGCTCCAAGCTCCAGACTCCTTAAAACAATTTATAGTGCAAACTGATGCGTCAGATATAGGAATGGGGGTCGTTCTCGCGCAAGAAGATGAGAGTGGAAATGAACATCCTGTCCTATTTCTGAGTAAAAAATTTTCTCAAACAGAAAGTAACTATAGCACAACTGAAAAGGAGTGCTTAGCAATTGTTTTTGCTGTGAAAAGACTGCATTTTTATATCGATAATAATGATTTTCTCGTGGTCACAGATCATAATCCTCTTGTATGGTTACGTAGAAACTGTAGTACAAACCAGCGGCTAATGCGCTGGGCACTATCTCTGCAATCCTATAATTTTACTGTAAAACACAGATTGGGAAAATCAAACAAAAATGCAGATGCTTTTAGCAGGTATATTTCATAGCTCAATTTACTATTAAGTGAGTAAAAATTTGCATTGCCTTTTACTTAAAATTAATGCATATTTCAGTACTTCATCAGACAATTGTGTGCATTTTAGAGAGTTCATTTATTGATAGTTTTCTTGATTTAACTCATTTTTTTTTAAATTATACTCATTAAACTGTTAAAGCACTTAAAAGAATTTTGATATGTAATTTCATAATTATTAGAGTGCATGACATTAATATGCAAAATGTGGTATTTTATGAAATTGCCTCATAGGTTGTCTGATTTTGGCACTTGTGTGAACTTTTACGCAGTGTATTAGCAAACTTTCATTTGAACTGTTGGTGAACTTTTTTAGTGAATTTTTATATGAACTGATAGTGAGCTTGTTCTGAGCTAGTAGTGAACAATTTTTGTGAAATATTGAAAGAACTGTCTACGAATTTTCATTTCAAGTTTCATGAAAATTCGCATTTAAGTGGAGAGGAAGCTGTGACGAAAGCCTACTCTGACATTGCGTCAGCTAAACTGTGACGAAAGGCTACTCGGACATTGCGTCAGCTCCACTACCGAAGGCCGCTGGCGAAGACGTCGGGGATCTTCTCCACCCCCTTTGATCCAGAGGGTTCTCGTTTTTGGGAGAAAACTCGCGAAGCTGCTGGAAGCGAGAGCCCGGCGCCGATAAAAAGAGATGCGTGGAGGTGTACGGGGAAGTTGCTCAGCAGACTGGTGTTTGTTTTTGCAGAGGCTCTTATGCCTCGTATTCTAAAGATCGGGCGGAGTTTTCCCCGCATCTCTCTCCCAAACCAGGAGTTTGTGATTTTTTATTGTCTGTTAGTTGTATTTAGCAGAGATAGGCAGTTTTCTCTAAAATAAAATTTATTCTGACTTGGAATTGAACATGGCAAAATAAAAGTAACAGAATTAACTAACGTAAATTTAAGGCACAAACACATAAATGGAAAAAACGTTTAAACTACACATCTGGCGAAAGGTTAGCACAACATGTTGAAAGGAAACCAGAGCACATGAACATTTTTAACAAAAACTGTTGCCAAAACTGAAAATCAAAATGGTATAACACTGTAAATTATTTGCATACTGCTGGTTGCCAAACAAAAAAAAATATCAAACCTAACACCCCACTTCAACCAGCTATGTCAAATATAATTTTCTTACAAAATTTTTCAAATTTAATTTTACTTAATGGCTTAGTCAATATATCGGCAATCATGTCGTTAGATTCACAATAGTTAATGTCTATAACTTGTTCTTTATAAAGTTCTCGAATGAAACAATACCGAACATCAATATGCTTTGATCTTTGACTCACCTTTTCGCTCTTTATCATTGCAATGCAACTTTGATTGTCCTCATGTATTGTAAATATCCTATTATCACCTTCTATTTCACTCATTAATTGCGATATCCACTTGCCTTCCTTACATGCTTCCGATACCGCAATGAATTCCGCTTCAGTCGAAGACAAGGACACTGAATTTTGTTTTCTGCTAGACCAGACGATTGGTGCATTTCCGAGCATGATGATGTAACCTGAAGTTGATTTTCGATCTTTAAGACTTCCTGCCCAATCTGCATCAACGTACACTTCTAAGCTAGATGTATCTTTTCCAAACTTCAGTTTAAAATGTGAGGTCTTCTTCAAATATCTCAGAACTTGTTTCACTGCCTTCCAATCCCTTTCAGTCGGCTTGCTTACTTGCCGTGACAAAATTCCTACGGCTGTGGATATATCAGGTCGCGATGTTGTTGAAATATACAAAAGCGATCCAATTACTTCTCTGTACGCGATATTATTTTCTAATTCATTTGATTTTTCTTCACTTTTTACGAATTCAGGATTCATTGGAATGTTTGCTTCTTTCGCTTCATTTAAGCCGTATTTCGTGACAAGTTGCTTAATTTTAGTTTCTTGATTAATTGCAAAGCTTCCATCTTCAAATCGTTCTACTTGAACTCCCAAGTAATACGTTATCTTCCCTAAATCTGTAATTTCAAAATGATCTTGAAACATGTTTATCATTTTCAATTCTGTTTCTTCATCTAAAGTATATATCAGAATGTCATCAACGTAAAGTAAAATATAGCTCCAACCATTTGATTCTTTTCTTCTAAAGAAACATGGATCTATTTTACTACAAAAATATCCATTTGAAGCTAAAACTTTGTTGATCTTTTCGTTCCAAGCTCTTGCAGACTGCTTTAAACCATAAAGACCTTTCTTTAACTTGTATACTTTGTCTTTTTCAGTTCCTTTTGTATAGCCTTCTGGTTGTTTTACGTATAATTCTTCTGTAATTTCAGCATTCAGAAAAGCATTTTTGACATCTAGATGTTTAATTTTCATACTTCTTGCTGCTGCAACTGTGAGCAATATTCTAAATGTTGCATTATTTGCAACTGGGGCAAATGTTTCCTTAAAATCCTCACCAGGCCTTTGAGTAAATCCTCTCGCACAAAGTCTTGTTTTATAACGGTTTATTTGTCCTGTTTCGTCTTGTTTGAGTTTAAATACCCACTTCGTATCAATTGCTGCTCTTCCTTTTGGTAAATCTGTTAATTCCCACACATCTCTCTTTTTCATGGAATTCATTTCTTCATTTGCAGCTTCTATCCATTTTTCTTGTTCTTCTTGTGGTAACGTTTTCATTTCTTTCCAAGAAGAAGGTTCTTGAACTAATTGAACCGTTTTATAAGCGCATACGTATCTATCTGGAGGTACACCCTTATTCGATCGCTCCGAACGTCTATACTTTTCCTTTGGCTCTTCAACTTTATGTTTAACTTCCTTTTCTTCATATAGATCACAAGCTACTTCATTATTTTGTCTTCTATCTTCCTCAACGCTTGTTAAAATTTCATTTCTTCCGCTGTCAATACAAATTACATTTCTCGTTACAATTACTTTGTTAGTTTCTTTATCCATTACGAGATATCCTTTTGATTTATCTGCATATCCAAGAAATATACCTTCTTTTCCTCTATTTTTCAATTTTGTTCTCTGTACAGATGGTATATAATATACAACATCGCTACCAAAAATCTTTAAATGTTGAACTGTTGGTTTTCTTCTATTCCAAATTTCATATGGAGTCAATATACAAGCTTTCGTCGGTAAACGATTTTGCAAATAACATGCTGTGATTACTGCAGCTCCCCAAAACTTTTGATCTAACTTGGAATCTTCCAACATACACTTAACCATTTCAACTAAGTATCTATTTCTTCTTTCTGCAACACCATTTTGTGGAGGAGAATATGGTACTGTCAACTGGTGTTCTATACCATTCTTATTTAAGTAATTCTTTAGCTTCTCATTTACGAATTCCCCACCTCGATCAGTACGCAGTACTTTTGGTGTTCTTTCAAACTTAGTTTTCACAAAATTTAAAAATTCTTCAATCTTATTTGCTGCTTCATCTTTCCTTTTCATCAGATAAACAGTAAGGAATCTTGACTTATCATCTATTAAAGTTAATATGTAACGCATTCCAGAAAATGTCTGTTGAGTAAATGGCCCGCAAATATCTGCATGAAACAGGTCCCCAACTTTCGCTGCTCTATTTTCACTTTTTACGGGATAAGGATTCTGAACAATCTTCGTTTTTACGCAACATACACACTTCATTTTACATTTACAGTCTCTCATTCTAAGACCAGTAACCAAATTTTCATCTTGTAGTTGCTGAATCGCGCGAGGCTCACGATGGCCAAATATTCTATGCCACATGTGTATGCAGTTTATGTGCGACTCTTCTGTAACTTTACTTGCAACTTTATTCGTATTCAATTTATATAAATCATTTACTAAACTCCCTTCAATTACAATTTCATTATCTTTCTTAATTTCACACATACCGGATCCAAAAGTTATAAAATAGTTCTTCTGATCGAGACACTTCACGGACAACAAATTACTATCTAAGTCAGGAATATACAATACATCGCAAATTTTTATGTATTTTGTTTCATTATCTTTTCCTTTATATTCAATGAAACCATCACCAATTCCTTTAATGTCCAGTAATTGTCCACTAGCAACCTTTACTTTTCCTTCTTTTGGTCTCATATTTCCGGAATAAAAATTTTTATCATTCGTCATGTGTGCTGACGCAGCTGAATCAATATACCAATTTGTATAAGAAATTTTAGAATTTATTTTAAAACATTGAAAATCTTTATCTTCTCTGTGTTTGTCTTCTATACTAAGATTTTCTTCTAAAATTTTATTTACTTTATGATTTTGTAATTTACGCTGCTTAGCTTTCCACAAATAGCAAAATTTCTTAATATGATTAGGTTTCTTACAATAGTGACAAACTCTTTTAAATTTATTCTCAGTGACTATTTTAGAATGTTCATTTTTAACTTGATTTTTAACAGCTATTTTCAAAGCATTTTGCTCAATGTTTAATTTTATAGTTTCTTCCCTGCGTTCATATATAGCAATTAATTTTCCTTTTACATATTCTAACGATAACTCTTCAGAAGGTCGTGCTTCTAAACTTGTAATTAAGGCATCATAACTTTCGGGCATTCCGCATAACAATAGTGCTACAACATCATCTTCAGGAATAATTTTTCCTATGCCTCTAAGTTGATCAACAATTTTCAAAATATTATGAATATAATCTTTCATACTAACAGATTCTTCATATTTTAAACTGTATAATTTTCTTTGCAAGAATAACTTTGTATTCAAATGCTTCTGTTCATAAACTTTACGCAAAGAATTCCACATACCTTTTGCAGTTTCTTCATGCTTGATGTGAATTAACTGGTTATCTTCTACACACAACGCAATTTTAGCTCGTGCAGATTTATTAGCTTTAGTCCAAGCATTCTGTTCATCACCAGCTTTTTCAGGTTTATCATGTAAAATTGCATTCCACAAATCTTTATCTGTCAAGTACATTTCCATTTTAAACTTCCAAACCTCATAATTTGTGTCGTTAAGTTTCACAAAAGTTACTTTTTCTTCTGCCATTTTATTCTTTCTAACAATTCAGCCAAAATTTACTAGTAAACTGTCGAGAAATAACTCCTGGGCACGAAACCTGTTAGTTGTATTTAGCAGAGATAGGCAGTTTTCTCTAAAATAAAATTTATTCTGACTTGGAATTGAACATGGCAAAATAAAAGTAACAGAATTAACTAACGTAAATTTAAGGCACAAACACATAAATGGAAAAAACGTTTAAACTACACATCTGGCGAAAGGTTAGCACAACATGTTGAAAGGAAACCAGAGCACATGAACATTTTTAACAAAAACTGTTGCCAAAACTGAAAATCAAAATGGTATAACACTGTAAATTATTTGCATACTGCTGGTTGCCAAACAAAAAAAAATATCAAACCTAACATTGTCAACCTCTGTAAATACAAATTTCTTATTTTTAACTATTTTAATCAAGAAAATAAAAGTCCTATTTTCGCTACCCGTGTGTTTGTTTCTGTCCCGGACGCTACAAGCGGATTTCATAATCTTCATTGGTGTCTGTATGTATGTATGTCTATTTATCTGCATCAACTGTCGGCAAATGGTGAACCGCGGAAGGATAAAAGCTGGACCCTAAAAAAATTTTAAAGTATAAATTCCAAAATAGTAATAATAGTTAAAACTATATATAGTAATAAATAGTTTTTTTTACGAATTTTATCCAAATTACCAAACTACACTGTTAAAAATTTCCGTAAGGAAATAGTAAAATAACCATTTATTTGATTGTTATTTTACCGTATTTAATTACAACAGTTGAATAACCATTAAAAAGATGGTACTGAAACCGCTGATTGTGAAAAAAATTGTTTATTCTCTGTTTATCCTAAAGAACGTTTAACAAACAGTAATTTTTAAGCGCTCAATAACATTTGGGCGTCCATCTTGGTTGCGAAAACTTATCGGTCGTACTTTGTTGTTAATATATGAATAAAGATTTATCAGTTCAAATCTGCATGTGCATATAAAAATAGAAGAAAGAAAAAGTAGCTTAAGCAGTGGTTACTAAATAAAAACACGTACACACGTAAATCAAAAATTGGAGACATCGGATTGCTGAACTGTTTGCTAATGAGCGAACCCATAATTTGAGCTGCTGAAGCTTGTTTGTATTTTAGTTTTTGCAGCAAATAAAATGATTTTCGTCAATATACAGTAAATTTAGACCGAAAATGACTTTGAATGTAATCAAAAACTGAAATTTCAATTTTAAGGCAGTTTGCCTGTTGGAAAAGAAGATTTATTGATAAATAAACGGCAGCTTTACGTGGTGTAGATGGCCGAATGAATAGAGTGCAAGATTGGTATACCATACACCCGGGTTCGATTCCCGCACGCTTCGTTTACTGTTTCTACGCCTCGAAATGGTTCAAAAACGGTAAAAATTTTGTTTTGAAACCATTTTTAAATGGTTATAAAACCGTTAACTTTTGTATTTAGGGCTTTTAAACCAAGCTGATTGGAAATGGTTTAGGTCCCATAAAGATAGAAAAATGTGCCAAACCGTAAGTTTAACGGTGAATTAGATGGGCAGACTGCTGCCGGTTATGTAACCGTAATTTCATGATGGAATTTCTAACAGTGTAACCAATAAGTAGCTTATCTACGTAATGAAATTTAAGGTTGCCAGATAAGGCAAAAAGTAGCCCAACTGGCCCAGTCTCCCAACTCTGGCAATGATAAATATAAAAGTGGTACGAAAAATGATTTTTATCTGGATTCAACCGAAAAATTTTCAAAGGTATCCGGACTTAGCCTAAAATTTCTTGCCAACCCCTGGTCTATTTGGGACCATTCATAAATGATGTCACACTTTTTTCAATATATTTCACCCCCCCCCCCCTTTGTCTCATGTCACGATAAATTACATAAGCATATGTATTTGCAGTGTTGCAGTTCAGAAACAAAGCACTGACGTTATATATCTCATTTCTAGTTTTATTTTTGAACTTTTAATGACATTTGTAAGCATATCAATAATAATGATTATGTGTGGACTTAATTTGTATAAAATTAGATTAAAGTTTACAGCAAAAGATTTTATTAGTAATAAAAAGTAAAACATATTAATTGTTCAAACTTTGAAAAATTTCCCTGCCCTTTTTTTATCTTAAAAGTGTAAAAGCCTAAAAAGTTTTCCTTTCAAACTTTTAACTAGAAATAATTTAAAGCTTAATCAGCCTTAGTGTTTCCAATTTAAAGTGAAATCAATGCAACTTTAAAAGCAAATTATGAAAAAAAAACATTCAAATAAATTTTATATCCTGATTTTTAATGTGTTTATAGAAACCAAAATTGGTGGTGTCACACTTCATGTTACCCCCTCTCCTCCCCTTGCCACAAACTGTCACAATTTCTCGAACGTGAACTCTCCCCTCGAAGCGCTATGCCATTTATGAATGACCCCTATGTTTTATTTTCTTTAGCAAGAATTTAAGGCTTGTTGTTAGTTCAAAACATTTTAAATTGATTTTCTTCATGTCTTTATATAAATAATTCCCACAGAAGTTATATTATGTGATTTATCTAGTTTTTTTGTGCGTGGCACTGTGTCGTTATGTGTGCCTAATATCCGTTTCGCTGATATTCATTTCTTGAACATGTTCCATATGTAGTGGTACGAGATTAAGAATAAAAATGAGGTGTTTCTGAAGTTTAAGAAATTATTTTTTTCCTTTCTCCTAACTTAAGAATGCGTTTATTAGTACGACATTATACTTGCTTACTTTTTGCACTTACGTAGAGGTTAACGAACAAACGAGCTTGTCCTCATAAACGACTAACTTTTAATTCTTATGTATTGTGTAGGTGTGAAGAAATATAATAACAATATTGCAATGCTATATCCATGAAAGAAAAATAAAGAAAAAGTTACCTGTGTACGCAAAGGCAAAATAAATAAATGACAGTTCATCCGACTTACGGGAAACGCCGTAGCGCGAAAGCTAGTATATTGTGTAGATAAACCCTTCTGACGATATACATTATAATAATTTGTCATTCGAAAACAAGGTCACATAAAAAAAACATAGAAACACTAATAATTACATCTCAGCCCATTAAAATATGCAATTATTGCAAGTGCAACTATATTCATGTGACTATATTTGTTGATAATAAATGAGTCCTCATGAATTATTCTAGCACATACACAACTAGATTATGTACTAGAATAATCCATTAAGAGTAATTAATTATGAACCAATCAAAGCTTGAAAGAAGAAACAACCATTCTACTCGGTGCTAATGAAATAAACTGGTTACATACTACGTCACCACTTTTCAAATTATTGCATATTCTTCAACGCGTTATGTGTGTCTCGAGGAATTCCTACTCTATTCGTTGAATGGATCCTAAGTTGCATGGAAGATCTTGAAAATATACTGCATGCGTCAAATTGTAAAAGACGAATACGCGTATTAATGAAAAACAACGCACTACTTAAAGTGATTTTTCAAAACATCGCAGACGTATGCATAATTTACATTGCCTTCTTTTGTAAACTTTACAACAAAAATAAAAAGAAGATATATATATGTATAACATAATTTTCCGAGTTATTTGCTTATAATTAGAAAATTTGTGACTAATCAAGGAAATCTTTTCAAGCTGCTCGTTTCTCTCAAAATTTGAATGTTTTCTCCTTCTGGTTTCACGGACTGCGTAAAAGGTTTAATGGAAAGTTTCAAGAGTAATTAGTTCCTCTAAATGATCGATGACTCCTAATTAAATAGTGCATCATCGTCAGTTCACTCTTGGCCATCATCACGCATTCAAGATTATTTCTTTTGTCAATTAATCAAACTCAAATTAAAGAATATGGCATTTAGTATTTTTCCGACAATGTTTAAATTACAATTTTTAATAGACTATTATTTTTACTCGTTTGTGTAGAAACGGCTGCAATCGTTTCTAATAACTACAGCCATTAGTTTCCTACAATCGGTGAAAATATTATAATATGGGCTTTTTCAGTTCTTTTTTGACAAAAATAAAGCATTTTTTTTTCATGTATAAAATAAAGCTGTCATAAAAATAATTAATTAAATGAATAATAACTGAATAACTGAAGTAAGTATGAGGCAAATATTTAACATTAGGAATTGTAAATAAGGAAAAAAATAAGGTAGTTAGAAAGCTTGATAAAAATATTTTTATTAAAAAAAAACGAAATACGCACTAGTTCTTATATTCTAACTTAAAAACTTACAAAGCGATGTTCCAAATGCGTTATAATTATGATACGTGTAATTGATGTTACGTCTTACAGACATTGCGTAACTGTAAGGATTTTTTTTTTTTTTTCAAATTATGAGTTAGTTTCATTTTTTCTTAAAATGTGCAATTTTTACAATCCAAGAACAACTCCAATGTTAAAAAAAATTAAATAACCAAGACATATGTCGACGGGGAGTTTCTTACATACAGAGAACGGCACGAGTTAACAGCTCAAAAGATCAAGAGTTTACATGGTTCATTGGTTTTTGCACGAAAGTTGTATTATTTCCTCGAAAGGACTTTTTATGGCAATAATGATATTCATGTACCTTCTAACTTTGTCAGTCTTTTTTGTTTCTTTCTAGCTCATGACTAGAATGGTTCATATTTTTCAGCATTGGCCAAAGTTGTTAAATGTTTTATTGTTTATTCTTTCTTTGATTTATTTAAAACGAAATGCAACTAGATTTTACTAGTATTGCATATTGCTTCGTTCTTGTGAACTGAAAACTTTCAGTGTGCTCGGATATCCTGCTTTTCCGTTTATTTACACATTTATCATTACATCTAGTTTATGATATTACTATTATGTTTCTAAAATCTAGTTATTGGTAATGTATTTTTTTCCTAAATAGTGAAACAAATTCCTTATTGAAACACAAAATGATGAGACCTATATTCTCGGGTTAACGCAAGTTGTATTCCTTTTTTTTTTCTCCGAAGAAATATGAACTAGAATAGGAGTTAAAATATTCTTCTTATCTACCATAAATTAAATACAAAATAACGTGTTCATAGATGTTGTACAGGGCTTTTTTTCTTTTACCATTTCTTACTACTTTGAAGGAATTAGTTTTGCAAAAATCCTTTTAATATTTGTTTCATATTGCAAAAATAAATCATTCCTAATGTTTTCCCTGTAGGCATTAATTTTACGAATTATCGTACGTGTTTCTTTTGCACAATATGTATAAATGAAAGCATTAAATTTTAACTAGAAAATACATTTTATTTTAAAATATCACTTCGAAGTAAACCTGAGTTCACTGGAAACACACTGAGAAAAGAAAATAAATAGATGTTTATTAAGTTTGGCATAATTTCTGTAACAGGGAAAATTGGAGAAGAATGTTATCAAAAAATTATTTTGTAAGACATTGCGCACAACTATTATCAGTTACTTATCATATACTATTTGACGACATTGATGTTTAACAAATTATACTATCAAGTCGGTATGATACTTCAAGATGTGACATATATGTAATTAAATTCGAAATTTTATAGTTTTGAACTGGTTCTTATTCAGTAAAAAATGCATGTACCAAATAATTGAAACCTTTAAACTATACATAGTTTCACGTCCGTTTTAGGACTTGCCTCATTTTTAGACAGTGTGGCTGTCCATGATAATGTGATTAGCCGTAATCAATCTTAGAAACTCCTAGACATACTGAATGTCTCATGAGTTATTAAAATGTTTTTGTTGTGTGCCTTTTAATTTATTATTTACAAAGTTCACAGTATTATTTAAGATAAGTATTATATACAGTAGCGTGCAAAAGTTTCCGGCCACCCTGATTTTTTTCATTCAGTTGATAAAATTTTTTATTCCTCCTCTCGTTCATTGTCCAAAATATATGAGAAAGTTATAATATACAACAAAGAAACATCAAATATTACATTTGTTCATAGCATATTCTACGTGTACTACGTAAAATGACTTTCGTCGTTGTGCAAAAATGCTGGGCCACTTTTCGCCGCGGCTCTGTACACCCGGTTTGTTTACATTTTAGGCTCGCTGGTTTCAAAGCATGCTACACAAAGAAAAATTAGTCTTCTTGTGGCGACGATGCCGAAACACACGAATATTCAGGTTCGTGAAATCGTGGAGAAACTTTCTTCAGAAGGAAAAATATCACGTTTCATTGCAAGGGCTTTATCTGTCGGTAAAAGTACTGTTAATCGTATTATTTCTAAGTATAAAACAACAAACTGACCGTGTGATAAAAAACGGAGCGGTAGGCCGCGAAAAACTTTGAGTCGTGTCGATAAAATTATAAGAAAGTGTGTTGTCGATCCTCGAAAAAGCGTAGCCGAAATTTCACGAGAATTACGAAGTGAAAATCTACCCGATGTTAGCCAGAGTGCAGTGTCTCGACGTCTGAAGGCTGTAGGGATGATTGGATGGATTGGCGTCAAGAAACCATTAATTAGAAAAAAGAATATGAAGGCTAGGTTAGACTTTGCGAAAAAATATGAGCACTGGACGGCATCGGATTGGCGGAAAGTGCTATTTTCTGATGAATTGAAATTTCAATTGTTTGGAAGTGATGGTGGGAAATACGTAAGACCACCAACAAGTACCAGATATAAAGTAAGGTATCAAACTCCTACTGTTAAACACGGTGGTGGGAACATCAAACTTTGGGGAGCATTTTTTGCTAATTGCGTTGGTCCGCTGGTGGAAATTCACGGCAATATGGACGGAAATCGAAAATGCTTTAAGATTCATTCATAGTCTAAAATTCATATACATAAAGTATGGTCCGTTAGAGCACGGAGTAGTTATCTTCGGTATATTATATTAACGAATGTATTGTTTATTCAAATATTATTATTATTGTGTGATTTTATTCTATATTCTATTGTACTATACATTGAAGCTTAATTATTTAACCATGGCTCCGAAGCAATCTAAAAATTCATTCAAGCTGGAGATGTTAAAAAAAGAAATTAAGTTATTCGAAAATATTGTTAAAATTTTTACAGATAATTCTAGTGAAATAAACATCTTAAAAACGAAAGTCGATAACTTTGAGAGTAAATTAGAACTTTTGTTCTCAGAGTGTTCTGAGCTTGAAAGCGACGATTATTTTGACAATTACATCGAAACTAAAGGCTTGTTATTGATTTGGAGCATTGAATTAGAAAGCAAAAGTCCAATCGAAAAAAGTAAAAGTGAAAATTCGTTTAAAACAGAACAGTCGCTTGTTGTTAGGCACCCAAAGTTAGATGTTCCACATTTTTTTGGCAATTCAGAATTATTGCTTTCCTTCAAAGAAATATTCAATGCATCTATTCTTGAAAACAAGTCGTTAAATGATGTGGAAAAGCTTACGTACCTTCAGTCATGTATTCGCGGAGATGCTTCAAAATTAATTAGAGGATTTTCCATAATTCCAGAAAATTTAACGCTTTGTTGGGAATTGCTATGTGGTAGATACGAGAGCAACCGGCAGTTGGCAATAAGCCAAATAAATAAAATTTTTAAAATGAAGACAGTTAGGGTAACAATTCTAAATTACTAATAGATATAATTGACATTTGCAATGAAGCAATTCGAAATTTGAAAACGTTGGGCTTGGAAAGCAATACTTTAACAGATCTTATATTAATTACTTTCTTACGTCTAAATTGGAAGAGCCAGTTATTCAACGATGGGAGCTCACCCTCAATTCTGTTTCATATCCGTCTCTCTTGAAATGTTTAAAAACTTCATTAAGAGAGAGGCCAAAAGTATGCAAGAAAATAAATTTTGTTGGAAGTTAAAAAATTCCAACAAAAATCTGTTGTAAATAATGTAAAAAAATCTAATGTACATTGCACCGTTGTTAAAGAAGAAAGTGTAAATAGTGAAGTTAAATTTCAAAAATGTATCCTATGTCCACACAGCCAAAGTCATGCATTATTTCGATGTCCAACGTTTCAGTCACTGAATATTAATGACACATAGAATGTCGTTAAGGAGAACCACTTATGTGAGCATTGTCTTAGGAGCAATCATACCATAGACACGTGCAAGATTGGATTCAGTTGCAAGAATTGTAGGGCTAGGCAACATACCTTACTGCATGTTTATAGAGTTAATGACCAAGAGCGTCAACCAGTCAGTCAGCACGGTCGCTAATAGTTGCACGATGTCGCAAGAATCAAATCACGTTTTATTATCCACCGCGCTAATCAAAGTAAAGTCTAAAACTGGACAAAAGATAACCTGTCGGGCATTAGTGGACAATGGCTCGCAAAACTGCGACTACACTTACCGATGCAACAAACAAAACACCGTCTGGTAGGCATAAACGAAATCTATGCTGAAACGTGCTTATATTCAACAAAATTTGCCTTTTCTCCATACTTTTCAGGAGACTCAATTGAAGTGACGGCTTTTGTCGTGAACAAAGTCACAACATCTCCACCAAATTTTAATATGACGAGGGTATATTGGCCTCATTTAAAAAATATTTGTTTGGCTGATCCATCGTATTTTGTGGAGAGCGATGTAGATGTCCTACTTGGTGCGGACATATTTTTATCATTAATTTCGGGTCCTCCCATCTTGGGACCAAAAGGCACACCAGCAGCATTACCCATCAAGTTGGGACATTTATTGTCGGGCAATGTAAATACTTCGGTAGCTAAAAATCAAAATTCATCAGTCACACGCCATACACTTGTAAATATTGACAACACACTCAAACAATTTTGGGAGTTGGAAGCCATTCAAGAATCTGATAAACAAAGTGACGAAGACGATTTATGTAACATAATATTCGACAAATCATTTTCGCGAAATTCAGAAGGGCGATACATCGTCAAATTACCATTTAAAGAAAATTTACAAATTGGGGAAAGCAAAGAGGGAGCTATGAAACGATTTTTTTCTTTGGAGAAAAAATTACAATCCAACGAGCCGTTAAAGGAAAAATATACTGAATTTATGGAAGAGTACAAACTTCTTAACCATATGACTCTCTACTTTTTACAGCATCACGATGTAGTAAATGAGAGTAGTACTACCACTAAACTTAGGGCAGTCTTTGATGCATCTTACAGATCGAGTAACCAAAATTCATTAAATGATATACTTCTAAAGGGACCAAAACAACAAAAGAGTATTTTTGACATCTTATTAAAATTCAGACCGATTTCCCGAAGCAACCAAACTATAGTCTGTGTAATTAGAATAGGCGCATCAAGGTCGCGTTTCCTGCTGCGTTGCCATGGCAGCTGCAGAAAAGATAAAAGCTCCAGACTTTTTTTTTTTGCACTGCAGTTAAGGCAATTGCATTGCTACACCTCCGATTCAAAATATTATAATAATTGAGAAAAAGTAATAAGAAAGAATATATTATCCATTTATTTATTTTTGATACTAAGTAAATGCAATTAAATTTCTCATAAACTAAATCAAGAATGTTTAGATAAGATTTTAACGTTTACAAAATATAAAATACGATAAATTAGGTATACAATAGCTTTCTGAAACACATCAAAATATTAGATTAAGATTTAGATTGGTTCAAAATATTATAATACTTTATCTGACGCAATCTAATTTTGCCATTGAGAAATAAATCTGATTTGAATCCGTTTATTATTATTATAAATAAAACAGAAAACTTACTTATGTTCGGCAAACCAAGTGGAGAAAAAGTTTCTAGCACAGAAACCATGTCGACCAGAAGGGAAAATGGTATTGTGTGACCTTGACACGCCGATTCTAATTACACAGACTATAGCGCAGGATCATTTTTATGTTGATGATCTGTTAGCTGGTGCTAATTCAGTCGAGTCGGCCAAATTCATAATCAAAGAACTCTTAGACCTTTTGGCGCCGGGTGGTTTCGAGCTCAGAAAATGGTCATGTAGCCATCCTGAAGTCATTGCACAGTTACCAGATGCTTTAAAGGCTAGTACCTTCACACATTCATTTCAAGATGATTCTGCTCAAAAATCCTAGGTCTGTTCTGGGATTTAACTACCGATTCATTTCAAGTCAGAGCAGTTCCATCAGAGACTGTTTCAATTAAAAGACAGTTATTGTCAATAATTGCACGAATCTTTGATCCTTTGGGCGTTGTTGCCCCTGCAACTGTACTTTTGAAGATTATTCTACAAGATGTGTGGAAATCAAATGTTGGTTGGAATGATCCCTTACCAGCTGAAATTATCGATCGATCGAATAAGTTCCAAGCCGAAATTCATTATTTCAAGGATATTAAGATTCCCCGTTACATTCATGTTGTTAATTTGGTAAAGGTAGAAGTCCACGGCTTTTGTGACGCCCCTTTAAAGGCTTATTCGGCTGTAATCTAGATTAGAGTCATTCGCAATTCATCTCACATGTTCTTAACGGCATCCAAAACTCGTGTTGCACCCATCAAAGAGGTAACATTACCTCTTTTGGAGCTGTGTGGTGCAGTTCTTCTCGCCGAATTGGTTGCCACATTCAAAGAAGCTATAAATTTCCCCATTCATCACACTTATCTATGGTGTGATTCAACAATTGCACTCTGTTGGATTAAAAGTCCACCAACTAAAGGAAATCAATTCGTCCAGCATCGTGTAAATAAAATTCATTCGTTAACATCAAAAGATTCATGGCATCACATTTCAGGAAAATTTAATATTGCTGATTGCGCGAGTCGAGGACTTTATCTAAAGCAACTCATGGAACACTCAGAATGGTTGAATGGGCCAACATGGCTTATTGACTTTGATCCTGTCTCTATTAAGGAAGATTCTCCAAACCAAGAACTGTCTAATTTTGCCATTGAGAACTGTCTAATTTTGCCTCATCAGACATTCATGTTAACTCAAACATTGAGAGTGCATCTTTTCTCCCCCAAGTTAATCCTTCTCTTGATCTATTAGACAAATTCTCCTCATATCTGAAATTAATTCGAACTGTAGCATGGGTATTTAGATTCTACAATTATTCACAATCCGATTCTAAAGTTACAGGACCATTAAACGCTGGTGAAGTAAATACATCTCTCAAGACAATAGTCAAATTGGTTCAAAATTATTCTTTTCATCATGAACTCAAACAACTTAACTCTAATAAAACCCTTCCAAAATCCAGCAAACTCATAGCCGTAAATCATTTTCTTGATCAGGAAGGTATCCTGCGCGTTGGAGGACGTCTGCGTCACCAACAAGAATTGAACTTTGATCAGAAATATTCCATGTTACTTCCCACACATAGTCATTTCACCATTCTTGTTGTTAGGCACTACCATCATTCAAATCTTCATGCAGGCCAAGAACTAGTCTTATCACTCATACGACAGAAATTTTGAGATTCCGGATGGAAAATCAACCGTTAGAAAAGAACTCCGGAAATGCATTGAATGTTTCAAAGTATCGGCAAAACCAATTTCCCAGATGATGGGTGATCTTCCGAGTGCGAGAATCAATCCTTGCTGCGCATTCGAGAAGGTGGGTTTGGATTTTGCTGGGCCTATCTTAATCAACTGCCAACACGCTCGAAAATCAAGTACTTTCAAAGCCTACATTTGCCTACTCATCTGTATGAGCACCAAAGCAGTGCACCTTGATTCAGTCACTTCTTTATCTTCAGCTGCATTCCTGGCAGCGTTCCGACGATTTGTTGCTATCCATCTCATATCTTCAGTGACAATGGCAGCAATTCGTGGGAGCATCAGCCTATCTGAAATCCCTCTTCAAAATCCCTCATGATCCATTAATTCAAGATTATTCATTCCAACGAAATATATGTTGGCAATTCATTCCTCCATATGCCCCAAATTTCAGAGGTCTATGGGAAGCCTTAATCAAGCTTACGAAACGTCATCTGACTAAAACTTGCAAAGCAGCCTTAATGACTTTCGAAGAACAGTAGTATAAAATTGACAGTTCAGCCAAAGGAGGCGGAGGTGCGGAGGGTCCCTCCGCCTCCACCTCCTGCTCCCCTCCGCTCCTCCGCCTGCCGAGTAGGGTTGAGTAGTAGGGTCCGGGGTGGCAACACGGCAAAGCCCATCAGAACGTCAGGATGGTGATGACGCGACCACATCTCCACACGGTGGAAGGAGCAGTTGGGTCTTTCAAGAGGACCAGTTATGCGATGGACACTTGGTTGTTCTTCGTGGTCCATTTAGTTCGGGACTGGAGGGTATGGAGGTAAGTGGACCACTGCCGCCAGATTTGATCTTACAGCTGCAGCAGGAGAGACCACCTAGAATTCAGACTTAAAAGAGAACCATTAGAATGAGATTCAGGAATTTCGAGCAAAGGACAACCAATGAGGAAGTGGCCAGGGGTTAAGACGTTACAGTCTTTGGCATCAAGGGATAGTAGGTAAAGGGGGCGAGAGTTGATAATAGCCTCAATTTGGCAGAGGAGGGTGGTAAGTTCTTAGTAGTATAAAATTGACAGTTCAGCCCCAGGAGGCGGAGGTGCGGAGGATCCCTCCGCCTCCACCTCCTGCTCCCCACCCCTCCTCCACCTGCCGAGTAGGGTTGAGTAGTAGGGTTCCTGATACTATCCTCGTAGAAGATTACGGGGGTTTCTGAGTTGAGTTGTTACTCTGCGTCTGAAGTTTTGTTTTTAGGAACGGCAAGGGTGATATAGCGGTTACCATGACAACGGTTACCAACTAAAATTGCTCATGGCGCCACCTAGTGAGAGAAATATTAGTTATTATTTTTTTTCAGACTTGCTCGTTTTCTGATGTTATACTCATGGCGCCATCTAGTGAGATAAATATTCATTCATTCATTTAAATATATTTTTCGGACTTGGAATTATTTTGTTTAATTTCTCTTTCCTAGATCGGGAATCGAACATGCGACCTCCAGCTCCAAAAATCATTTGGCGCTCTGATGAATTGCGCGCTTTATCCATGAGACCACCAAATGATTTCAGTAACGTACAGTTTAAATCAATCCTAATATAATTCTTTTTCAGATGTTTGAGAAGACTGCCATCTAGCGAGAGAAAAATTATTTTTTGGACATAGAATATTTTACTTCATGAAAGTGAAATTAATTTAATTTTAAGTTGATGGTCCCACCACCATCCCGATGGGATTTTTAATCACACCCCATCAACTATTTTGTACTCGTTCATTTAATTTGGTCGTTTCAAAACAATTGTAAATATTCAAGCAATTACACATAACGGAAAAAATTGACCCTAGAAGTGGAAAAAATATAAAAGTATCATGCAGTGAGACTTCACTTCTACAGTCAATTTGTTTTTTAGGATACATAACCATATAATTTAGACTGCATTAGATGAATAATCCATTAAAAAAATATTGTATCATTGAATTCAAAATAATCTGCAAAACAAGAGAACGTTTCATAGACCCTAGCTGTCGAATAAAATAAGTCTCAAACGGAGACTTAACTTCTACAGTCAGTGAAACACTATAAATTCAAAATATCTCACATACGTGAAAATCATCAATTAGAATCTGAAATGAAACACGCAAATTTTTTCCTCAAGATATTGAAATTCACACATCTCAGACCTTTTAAGACGAATTTGAAATTATATGGTTTATCAAAAATTTTAGTTCTAAGTTTTGACCGTTTGTATGTAGTATTTTTTCTTTTTCTTTTTTTTTTAATTTTTATGATACATTGTTTTAACATCTTAATCTATGTTTGACGTTTTGTCTTTTGCACTTTAACATTTTCATTTTGCTTTTATCAAATTAATGTATATTTGAGGTTCTGTCCTTAGTACTTTTACATTTTTATACTAAGTTTTACTAGATGAATCTAAGTTTTGATGTTTTGTACGTTATACTTTTACATTTTAGTGTTGCTTTAAGATATTATACTTCATATTTTTACATCTTCGTTTCATGTTTTAGTTAAAGTTTTAACATTCGTACACAGTACTTTTTACATTTTGCAAGTGCATAACACTTTTATTTTTGAAAATTTTCGTAGTTTTACATTATTCGTTCTAAGTTTTACTAGATGACTCTAAGTTTTGATGTTTTGTGCGCAGTACTTTGACTTTTCTTATGGAGTTTTTAGCAGGTTAATATAAGTTTTGCATTGGTAGTAGTAGTTGAAAGCTATGTTTCTTTATTTCAGTTAGTAATGCAAGTCTTTGATTATAACGTTTCTAACTTTTTTTATATTCTGTACTTTATGTTGCTACGATTTTAACCAATTCTATATTTAACTTGAACTCTGTATAAAATTGTTTGCAATCTTAGTTTCAAAGTAAAGATTTCAATTTTGTATGTAAGTAATAGACTTTTTCAAACCACGGAATTTGTAACGTAAATAGCTTGAAAGTTTTCTTTGTACTTTAGTAATAAACCTTTTCAATGTGGGAAAGACGCGTTGCAAATAGTTTTGATAAATATTTTTCTCGGTTGTATATCATTAACCCTATGTAAATTATAAAAATTGTGTTAAAGATTGAGTTTTGAAAATAAATAACTTCTTGAATAAATGAAATGATCGTTAAACGTTAAAGAGTAAGTTTTGAAAGTCTTTGAATAGATGAAATGTTCGTTTAATGTGTTATGTGCTTGATTATAATATTAAAGGTGTGAACAAAGTAAAGATTTCAAGTTTGTATGTTAGTAATAGACTTTTTCAAAACATGAAATTTGCAGCGAAAACAGCTTGAAAGTTTTCTTTGAACTTTGCTAATAAACCTTTTCAATGTATGAAACTCGTATTGGAAATAGTTTTGTTAAATATTTTTATCGGTTGTATTACTCTGTGAAAATCTTAAAAATTGTGTTAAACACTGAGTTTTGAAAATAAATAACTCATTAAATAGATGAAACTTTCGTTAAATGATTAAGAGTAAGTTTTGAAAGTCATTGAATAGATGAAATGTCCGCTTAATGTGTTATATGCTTGATTATAATATTAAAGGTGTGAATAAAGTAAAGATTCCAAGTTTGTATGTTAGTAATAGACTTTTTCAAAGCATGAAATTTGCATCGTAAATAGCATTTAAGTTTTCTTCGAACTTTGGTAATAAACCTTTACAATGTATGAAACTCGTGTTGGAAATAGTTTTGTTAAATATTTTTCTCGGTTGTATATCATAAAATCTTTGTAAATTATAAGTTCTGTGTGAGTCGTAAAAAAATATGTTAAAGATTGAGTTTTGAAAATAAATAACTCTTTGAATAGATGAAACGTTCGTTAAATGTTTAAGAGTAAGTTTTGAAAGTCTTTGAATAAATGAAACGTTTGTTAAATGTATTGTATGGCTTGATTATAATACTGAAGGTAAGAAATTCTTCACTCGGAAGTAATGAATTAAAGGGTTATATCTAGGCAAAAATGTGTGTTTAAGGAAAACTGTCTGAGTTTGGTGAGTTAAATACATAGGTCTTCGTAAATTATTAAATTTATATGTATGTATATGTTTGCATGTATGAAATATTTTTTAATTAAAACTTACTGTTACATTCATATTAAACTTCAATTGAAGTCAAATTGGTTTATCGATAGTGTTACTCAGCTGGTAGCATCATGTCTGCATGTGTCATTCTTTGATTGGGGTGGCCAATGAGGTATTGCTACCTTATCTTCGTCAGCTGATAAGAGCCTGAAGAGTCATTTCTACGTTGTGGTTTGGAGGGGAAACATGTACGCTCTCTCTTCTCTGTAAATACATGATGTTTTATATAATTTGTATTTCGACTTTAAAGTATTTCTTAGATTGCATTCTGTTAAAATTAGTTTCATGTAAGTTTGAATAATTGAACTATAGCTATATTGCATGAAAAAATTCTTCGATTTTCAACGTGTGAATGATATTATTTTAAGTGCATTCTCTCTGTGTTCATTCACTAACTGTACTGCTAGATTTTGCATAGTTGATTCATGTTTGTGTATCGTATAACTGAAAATTCGCAACGATTGCTTTGCTTAGTAGAAGCAGTTTTAATTTTGAACTTTTTTCTTTTACATGCTTTGTTGTGTTGCACTACATATATTTAGTTTTTCACAGTTTTAGCATTTTTGTTCGCAGAACTTTAACATTTTTTATCAAGATTTCAGTTGATGAATCTATGGTTTTGACACTTTATACTTGTTATTTGTTCATTTTTATGATGTTTTAACATTTCGTGCTATGATTTTAAGCATTATCGTATTTAAATTAAGTTGTATTCATGTGATCTTAGTTTCAAAAATTCTAAGTTTGTAAGTAAGTAATAGACTTTTTCAATGCATGAAATTTGCGGTGTGAACAGTTTTAAAGTTTCTTCGTGCTTAAGTAATAAACTTTTTCAGTGTGTGAAAATCGTGTTGTAAATAGTTATGTTAAATATTTTTCTCGGTTGTATTATTCTGTGTAAATCGTAAAAATATGTTAAAGACAAAGTTTTGAAAATAAATAACTCTTTGAAAAAAATGAAAAATTCGTTAAATGTTAAAGACAAAGTTTTAAACATTTCAGCTCTTTTGCATAGCTGAAATGTTCGTTAAATGTATTGCATTGTACGTCAATCAGGTTATTGAATTGCTTCGCAGTTACAAATTTAGCAATATGCTCTTGACTATTTTTAAAGTTTCTTTAATCATGATGTATATGACCACAATAATTTCTGAGATTGTATTCGTTTGAAACGTTAAAATGTGTAAAAAAAAATATTAATTAAAAACAAAATAAATAAATATTGAAATGTACGAAAAATTCGCTTATCATTCTATGTGAAATAAAGTTGCTGAACATACTTTAACTTCCACTATTTCATGCAAACTCTTAAACTTTGAAAAAAAATCTAGTGGTATAATATTGATTAGAGGATGATTATCTAATGTAAATATAGTCTTAGTTGATATAAATTCGTTGATTTGTATTGATAGAAAACAGTAAAATGGATATAAACCTGTTTAAGTATAGAAGAAATCGCCACTTTTTGTAAAAGTATTGTTAAATTAGTATGTATAAACCTATTGATGGTCATTTTCTAAGTTCCAAATATTTCAACAAAACTTTTAATTGACTAAAATTTAGTAAATTGTGTGGATTGATTTGATTGGTGCATATTAAGTCCGCACTATTTTAAGAAACTGTTTGATAAGTTCTCATTTAATTCTGTCTTTCATACTTTAGGAAAAAAGATTTTAAAAAATTTTCTAAGTCTTTAACGTTTCTATAATTAACTTTGACTTAAATTTTGTAAATTTCGAGGATTGATTTCTTTGGTTCACATTAAATATAAATTTTTTAAGAAGCTATTTGATTGGATCGCAATTAATCCTGGGTTTAATATTTTGGGGGAAAAAATTACAAGTGTAAAAATAAAATATGTTCAAAATTAAGAGATAGTTGTTACTAATACATTATTAAATTGATTTTAAGATTAAATTAATACCATAAGTTGATTAAAAATTGTGAAATTTAATTCTGATGGAAATAATTAATTCTCGCTAGAACACAACAGTTAAATCTAATACAATGAAAGGGAAAAAAAAAAAACATAGCAATCGCGTTTTGAAGGAATGGGTTTTACAACTTAAAAGGTCTGAGATGTGTGAATTTCAATATCTTCAGGAAAAAATTTTCAGATTCTAATTGATGATTTTCACGTATGTGAGATATTTTGAATTTATAGTGTTTCACTGACTGTAGAAGTTAAGTCTCCGTTTGAGACTTATTTTATTCGACAGCTAGGGTCTATGAAACGTTCTCTTGTTTTGCAGATTATTTTGAATTCAATGATACAATATTTTTTTAATGGATTATTCATCTAATGCAGTGTAAATTATATGGTTATGTATCCTAAAAAACAAATTGACTGTAGAAGTGAAGTCTCACTGCATGATACTTTTATATTTTTTCCACTTCTAGGGTCAATTTTTTCCGTTATGTGTAATTGCTTGAATATTTACAATTGTTTTGAAACGACCAAATTAAATGAACGAGTACAAAATAGTTGATGGGGTGTGATTAAAAATCCCATCGGGATGGTGGTGGGACCATTAACTTAAAATTAAATTAATTTCACTTTCATGAAGTAAAATATTCTATGTCCAAAAAATAATTTTTCTCTCGCTAGATGGCAGTCTTCTCAAACATCTGAAAAAGAATTATATTAGGATTGATTTAAACTGTACGTTACTGAAATCATTTGGTGGTCTCATGGATAAAGCGCGCAATTCATCAGAGCGCCAAATGATTTTTGGAGCTGGAGGTCGCATGTTCGATTCCCGATCTAGGAAAGAGAAATTAAACAAAATAATTCCAAGTCCGAAAAATATATTTAAATGAATGAATGAATATTTATCTCACTAGATGGCGCCATGAGTATAACATCAGAAAACGAGCAAGTCTGAAAAAAAATAATAACTAATATTTCTCTCACTAGGTGGCGCCATGAGCAATTTTAGTTGGTAACCGTTGTCATGGTAACCGCTATATCACCCTTGCCGTTCCTAAAAACAAAACTTCAGACGCAGAGTAACAACTCAACTCAGAAACCCCCGTAATCTTCTACGAGGATAGTATCAGGAACCCTACTACTCAACCCTACTCGGCAGGTGGAGGAGGGGTGGGGAGCAGGAGGTGGAGGCGGAGGGATCCTCCGCACCTCCGCCTCCTGGGGCTGAACTGTCAATTTTATACTACTAAGAACTTACCACCCTCCTCTGCCAAATTGAGGCTATTATCAACTCTCGCCCCCTTTACCTACTATCCCTTGATGCCAAAGACTGTAACGTCTTAACCCCTGGCCACTTCCTCATTGGTTGTCCTTTGCTCGAAATTCCTGAATCTCATTCTAATGGTTCTCTTTTAAGTCTGAATTCTAGGTGGTCTCTCCTGCTGCAGCTGTAAGATCAAATCTGGCGGCAGTGGTCCACTTACCTCCATACCCTCCAGTCCCGAACTAAATGGACCACGAAGAACAACCAAGTGTCCATCGCATAACTGGTCCTCTTGAAAGACCCAACTGCTCCTTCCACGGTGTGGAGATGTGGTCGCGTCATCACCATCCTGACGTTCTGATGGGCTTTGCCGTGTTGCCACCATCCAAACATCCAAAGGCGCCTCAACACGTGCTGTTTCCTAGATTGTGATCCTACCTATTCCAGATAATGAGGTTGACTACTCGCCCCGGGGAATAGTTCGGAAACGAAGCCGTAAATTGACTTTAAAAAAGACTGTTTAACTTTATAACCGATTCATAGATGGCGTCTCCGGACGGTAAAAGATTTCATTCGGTTCAATTGGCGTATCTTTTTGTTATTACGTAATTGTATTCGATTTTAATTTTATTCTTTCTTATTCTATTCTTTTGTTGGTGTATTTGGTTGTGGTCTATTCTTGTGCGTGTATAACAAAGTCATATCTCTTAACTCTATTCTAAACATTCTATATTCTAAAGTCATTCTGTAGTATATCATTGGTGTTATATTAAAGTCTATGTGAACTATTAGTTCCTGAAATTATTTGCCAGCAAAACAGTTACCGTCATCTCAAAACAAGGGTAAACGTTTGCAGCGTATTCTCAAGCCATTGTCTAGCTTCACTATGAGTGGCACGACTGAAGAAACAGAGGTAAGCAACATTTATTTACCTCTTCTGAAACGATATTTATATAATATTGTAAAAGTATGCAATCCATAAAGAATATCAATAGACCGTTGATACTCCGGAAATCGAAAATGCTCCAAGATTCATTCATAGTCTAAAATTCATATACAGTTTGATCTACTCTTTGATCATTCATCTGACATACTATAATAGCTATAACTTTTATTGAATTTTTACGTCAATTTAATTTAGCTTGGGACCTAAAATAATTTTGTGTTCAATATGTCTGCTAATGAGTGGTATAAGTCATATCCCAAAGCGCGCCCGTTCAACTTCTCAGTGATACTTTAGGCTTTCATCCATCCATCTTTCACGCTGACTTTTAGCCTGTCCTTTGTTACCCCGTGGGATTTAATCTGTTGTCTATATTGTCCAAATGCCGTCATTAAACCTCCCTTGTCCATTTTCGAGTGACAGTCCTGTTTTTTTTTATTTTTTGCTTTTTTGAAAGATTGATTCTTTCTTTTTTCTCTTTGATTTATCTATTTTTTCTCTTTTTACCTTATTGTTCTTATCTCTTCACACGTAATTACTAGTAAAGAAAGTAATGAGTTTATTTTCAGTCCATTGTAGTAATTCTGATTATCTTATTGATTAGATATAATTGTCTCTCTCAATGTGCTATTCATGCATCAATTATCAAAAATAATATTGCAAGCAGTACATATTTCCCGATGGTGCCAACAAGTAAATCGAAAAATTAGACCCATGTCAGCACAGAATAACGAATTCTTCCTTTTACTTAGTGAGAATATGAAGATGACTCTTTCACTGTTAAAAAAAATCTACTTAAAAATAAGTACTTCCATGTACTTGTTTTTTTCTAAGTAAAATAAACTCAAAAACGAGAACATTAAGCGTTCAAATACAAGTAATGATTCTGATTTAAGAATGAGCTTGTGGGTAGATATAAATATAATCACTTGTTATTCTAATCGCATATTAAAAATAGCAAAAGAAATTATTTAGTGAATGGTTATACTATTATGAACCTTTTAACGTGCGAAACATACAAGTTTTCACTCTTCGAAATTACGAACTATATCTTGAGCAAATGTGTTAAGTCGCGCGCAAGAATACGCCGGTGATTTTGAAGAAATGTGTACTAACTAACCTAAACGTCTCATTCTTGTTCCGCGGCTGGTGGAAGTTTTGTTTTGGTTGAAAATACTGGAGTTCGGTCAAGAAAAAGCTGGAAGAATTGAAAATGAAGGAATTCTACAGTAACTTTGAAAGTAAGAAATATTATTTTACTTTTTATGCAAATAATCGTTATTTAATCAAATTCCATTGCCTAATTCTTATCTAATATCTTTTGCACGTGTTTTGCTTGTGAATTTCAGAAACAGTTTCTCATCATTTCTTCTATATTTATAATTTTTTTTTTTTGTGTTTCATGTAAGTAGAATTGACTGGAAAAACTTGAATCCATTAACAATAATAAATTAACAAACTTTTCTTGTCTGTGGACTAAGCAATATGTAGTAATATTTGTTTTCATTATTAATTAAGAATACAATCAAATAATCTTTTATTTATTTTTTTTTCAAATAAACCGAACATGCAATATGCAATATGAAATTGAATATTGAATTCCGTCGTTAAATATAAAAACATAAGTTTTCTTAAATTAAATTAGCTATAAAATTTCAATCTTTTCGGGCATAACTAGATGAATTTTATGGTATAAAGCATTTTACGCTATTAAATAATAATTTATTAAATCAGTTGTTCAAAACAGAAATATTATTCCAATAATTTTTTAAATTATGTGAAAAATTATTATAATCTAAAATTAGCATAATTTGCATATTTGCAATATCTTTTGTACTTTACGGAACATGCAAGGTTGTAATTGATACTTCCGTATTTTAAAAACTTTGCATTTGCTGAGCAGCATATAACGTAAGTGCCAACCATTCTTTTTTTTTCTTCCCTTGCATATCCGGAAAATAATTTTTACATTAAAGAAGTTTTAAAATGAAAACTGAACTATTTGCACTTGTGTAATCTGTTTTATTGTGTTAATTTCCTTTGAATGCAAACATACGACTATTTCTCTAAGTGCTCATGTATAAGTAATATGTATGCTTACTGACTGATATAACTTGCCCCAAAATCTGTTATTAAAATTTTTGTATTTCAACATTATTCAGATATTTGAATGCTAAATTTGTGAGCTTATATTTCAGGCATTCTAAATTTAATTTTTAATCTATTAAATGATTTATTCAGTTATTACTATTTTTTTTATAAAGTATTGTATTAAAAATGCGAAGTATTGACTATTATTGAGTATTAATTTTATCTTAACCCTAAGAACTGCCTTTAAGCAGCCTATTATTTCGATATTGTTTATTTGTACTTTTTGTTAGAAACTCAATGATGATCAAGAAGAAGACACGGAGCTAATTACCTGAACTTTTACGTTTTTTGCATTTTCGCCCACTTTTTCACTTTTTTTTTATATTGTTAGGGTATTTTACAATTTAGGTTTTTACATGTTAGGATGTTTTACTAGGTAGGTTTTTTATGTTGGGTTTTTCCATGTTAGGGTAATTATTTGTTAGGGTATTAGAGATTTCGGGGATAATCCTATCCGACGGGGTGTTTTTAATATGCATTGAAACGTTATATTTATTATTATGCTTCAATGCGTATTTTTTTTTGTAACTTTGCGTATGCATGTGAGCAGTATATCTTAAATGACATATTGTTTCACATGTGTATGCAAAGCCAATCTATAATTGAACATGTTGACTTTTAGGAATTCCTAAAAAAATAAGACAGAAACGTAAGTATAGTTTTGCATTGCGGTGTAAAGCCGGTATGTACTCAAAAATATGAGTATGTGTGTTTTGATACATACTCATATTCGAGTCAGGTATGCACTCAAAAATATGAGTATGTGTTTTGATACATACTCATATTCGAGCCCCTGAGCGTACTCAAAAAAATGAGAACTTGGATTTCTCAAATTTAAGAGTTAAGTACTCGGAGCTATTATAAGAACATGAAGTACTCAAATATGAGTACATTTTTCTTATTTTTAAGTATCCAGTTTTAACAGTGTTCAAGAAGGGAGCGGGAAGTAAATAATTTATGTATAAATTTAAAAATAAAAAAAACGCATTTTATATGGTAGAGAAAACCATAAGGCAGAATTGTAGATTTTTTTCATGCAATTCAAAGGAAATGGCTACAGGTTGATTTCAACTACGTTAGAATAAATACAGTAATTACATTAGATCAGGCAAACACGATGGATGGACTCACTCGGAGGATTTACATCCGCGAAGATCTCATGTGAATGCAATTTAATTTGCTCGCGTGCGCTGTAACCTTGCTATTATTACATTTCTTTACAACATTTTATTCATATACTGCAACGTATAATCGGCGCATCGAATTTTGCAGGAAGTTTTCCCTTCCAATATGAAATATTGCTTTAGTTATTCAAAGGCAGCAGGTTTGTGGCATTTCGAATCGCACTCCATACCCCTATGCTAGAGTGTACTAACTGAGACGCGAAATACTTCATTTAGGATTTGTAAAATTTTATTAACATGAAATATAAGTATAGTTTTCTACTTCTGCTGCTCTTGAAATTCAGTGGTTCAATAACCGCCAGAGTTCAGTCTGCCTTCTCAATAGAGGTAGATACCAGCAGCATTCAAGTAGTTCCCGATTGTATTTGTTAATTTTTGTAAGTTAAACATTTCTCTTATGCGCAAAACAGCATTTTAATATTTCATTTTTACGTAGTGTGCTTTCCATCCTTTTATTTTATTCATTATCTATTCACTTGAGTCTCAATTAGTGAAATCTTCCAAAAAGGGTAGCCATTCAATATATTTAATTGAAAAATAATTTACAGAAAGCAGAAAGAAAAGAAAAGCCGAACCAACCTGTTGCCCTTCAAGATAGTTAACTGCAATAGTAATTTAAACAAAACAGACTGAAGAAAAGCCTACGGAAGATGTTGCCCAATTTTATATCTAAATAAGAGCTGATTTTGGCGGTTTCATTAGATAAATTAATATAAAATTTATTTATTTTTCATATTGCCTGATATTTCTTTTTTACCAACATTTACTTGCAATTTTACATTTATTACATTATTTATGCATTTATCTAAAATTCGCATGTAAAATTAATATTAAAAGCAATAACAGAACGTACTCTTTGTCTGTTACAAATTTCGCCAAGTCCCTAGTCTGTCTTCAAGTGCCGGGCTGTTGAAAAAGCGATTGAAGTGCATAATATCTGCAAGGAGGCTGCGAGGCAATGAATTGAAAAATAAGAGCGTGAAATGGGAGAGAAAAATAACGAAATCCACTTTCGGAAGTTCCTCTTTCGTTGGAGTTCCATCATCATTTCTAGTGATGAATATTCATAGAGCAAAATAATTTCTATAATTTTAGTCCACATCGCTTCAAACAGATAAAAGAGAAAGGAGGCCGAGAGTCCGACTCTTACGATAACGGGAAATTTTTTACGACCTATCCGTAATTTATCGTCTTTCCATTTGTAAAGCTTCGTCCGTGACCCCCGTGGATTCGGCCAACCCTCCCCGTAATCTGCGTCCCACTGCCGGCGCTACGCAATCGATTCTAGTAATCGATACCCCTTGCCCCACACAATCTTTGGAAATGGCAGGAACAAACGCGTTTTCTCGGTTCGGAGCGGGGAAGCATCGGGACAAAGACCGAATTTTTTCCTTCGCTGCTGACGCTAGGGGGAAGTTTATGTCAGGAGCTAATGCCTACTCACGCCAAAATGCAGGATCCATTGGATACGACGCCATGTTTGTCTGCCTAATACATTGCCTTAGCTTTTCAAACCATACCCATCATTTCGAACCGTAGCGGTTCGTTGAAAAGGAGAGCTAGGGGGTCAGAAACATCCATTAGGTACTAAAACTATTCATGTATGTCTTATAAGTGAAATCCCTTCCCGTGAAAAATGAACTTCCCCTCCCCCTCCCATGAAAACTTTATCGCTACGCCACTCGTTACGTCATTCGCACTAATTTACAAGAGTATACTCACTAAAAATATAGCAAAGAAAGATGTTAAATGTGGCTGCAGGTAACACGAATAAGGCTAGACTTCGGCAGGTTGTATTAAAAAAAAAACAAGCACAACCCAGTCACGAACAACTAGATACTAAAGATCAGAAAACTAAATATATGATCACGTGACGTAATCGTCCCATTCAGCGGGAGATAAACCTGCTTTGACTTTGGGCAATTCCATGAGAAAGTGGACATGAGGGCTGAAATTTTAAAATTGTTGTATTGCTTCAAATAATATGTTATAAAAATGTAAAGAAATATTTCACAAAAATAATCCTTTTATTATTTTGGGGGGCTTAAAGTTTGTGCATTGTAGCACACGTTCGATTAGGAAAAATTGGGTATTTTCATTCACTCTGAAATAATATTTAATACGACACCAATTTCATTGTATGTGGATATATTACAATTTATGATCTTTGTCTCCCTTTTAGAGCAGTTAATCTTCCATAAATATGCATTAAATCTTATTTTAAATGCAAATTTATTTATAAAGTCTCTCTGTCACACCCGTCACAGAAAATATGCTTTATACACCTTAGCAAATGCATTAATCCATGGAAAAACCCGAAAGTTTCTGAAAGTCTAATTATTGCAAGTGTGAATAAGTATAAAATGTTCAAATGTCATTAAATTTTTATTTTCCTGTGAAAATTTTGGTGTGACGGGTGTGACAAAAACTTGTGACGTGCGTGACACCATTTAAGATAGTTTTAAAATATTTCATAAATGGAACAGAAAGTTAAAGCACTTGTTTCTAAAGAATTAGGGCAGTATGTTAAAATAATAATAATTATTATAATTAATATAATTTGATATATTTGAATAACTCTGATGTTTTGCAGCTATTTTGTAGCCTTCTTTTTTTTCTTTTTTTGGATCATAATACATTTTTAAAGGAAAAAAAATTAGATTTTTTTACATATTCTTAGCTGTACCCTAGCACCTCAAATTTTTAACTATAACTTTATCTCATAACTATACCACATGTTTTTAGCAGCTTTAAGTGGTGAAGCAGATTCTGATGGTAAAGAGATCAAAGTTTTTGAATAAGTAAATTTAAAATATATGCGGGCTAGTGGACCCTATTGGATTTGGCCAGAAAATGACGATATTTCCACTGGAAAAATATCCCTCATCATTCAGAAAGTTGCTCCACCAGCCCTTGTGACGAGTAGAGGTCACTGTAAATTCTAAATCAAATGTATATATGTATATATCTCTTATTTCTAATAAAATGTAAGTGTATATTGGCTAATGTCAAGTTTACTATGTGTACTAATTACTGCTTTTTAAAAAATTGCTTCTCAAAAATGAAATTGGCGCAGTGTCACAGCCGTCACATTGCAAAAAAAATTCCCAAATGTTAAAAAATTTAAAACTTAATATAAAAAATATGTATTAAGTTTCATCTGAATCTCCTTCAATAGGAAAAAAATGCTACAATGATGAAACACTTAAAAATTCACAGGAATTTTAGCAAACATGGAAGCAAGTGAAAAGTCATGTCCCGAAAAAGTCACACCCGTCACAAGATTTTAAAATTTATTTTTAAAAAAATTAAAAACTCCCGCAGTTTTGTTTTTGCACAGTCATTAGAGCAAATGCAAAGGTAAAAACAGTTTTAAAAAAATGCTATTTATAAATAATTCATTGCTAAAAATATAAATTAAGCTTTAAAGCTCATGTCTGGGAGTCACACCCGTCACAATGGAATGGCATCTTTTCCTCCTTTTGCTTTTACTTTATCAGCAGACGGAATGTGTCTTGTGACCAAACAGATCATCATCAAATATCGTCGGTGTTCTGGTAAAAGTCACTAAGGCGGAAAAAAATAGTTATTCAATAATATAAATCAATTAATGCAATTTGAATGTTGCAATCAGTGCGCCTACTAAAGGAAGTTAGGCGTATTTTTACTAAGTTTCGCAACGATTAGAATGATAAAATTCCCAACATCTTAAAACTGTATGTTCCAACTTATACACTTATACTTGACGATATAAATAAAGGAAGGCCTCGAGCAAGAAGTAATGATATTCTAAAATAATTTCATGTTAAAATCTGTAATAAAAATGCAATACTTTTCTTCGATTGGCTTTACATAAAATTACTTATACATTATGGCATCTACTTTAAATATTATCTTAAGCTGATTTTTTTTTTTTTTTGTCTTGAAAAGCTTTATAGAATAAACCTTTTTTTACTGATTCGTTTCGGAGTCGAATGTTTTCAGTTTTGCTACACATAACTTCTGTGCTTTTGCTAGAATGTTAAAATTGCTAAATGTTGAATTTAAATTGTTTCCACAAAAAATAAATAAATAACAAATATACACACACACACGTTAAATAGTTGAAAGTTATTCACACCTTCACTCTCAGAAACACATGCTCAAATCTAACGAAACTTTCGTCGTATTTGACGAAATGGCTTCGTGAAAAATGCTCCGAGTAAACCTTTCGTCAAATTGCCGAAATTTCTATAGTAATTTTTTAAAGTCATGTGATCTCGCAAGGAAAGTTTCGTTATAAATGACGAAATTTTCTTGACGATACCAAAGTCCTCAAAAGTGACGATTCTGTTTCTGAGAGTGTTCTTAACACAATGAGAAAATAAATTTGAAACCTAAGTTTATATTAAAGGTGTTCTTTCTGCATAAAAGTGAAATATTTGCTTTTCAGAAATGTGTTTTAAATATGAAAAACGAATATTTAAAATAATTTTGGGCCAAAGCCATTTGAGATAGGAATATTAGTTGATGTTAGAAAAATCAATGTTGGCATATGCAGGAAAGTAGGCTTTTTTAAAAACTTATAGTGGAACTTATTGCTTACTTTACATTATAGTCACTTTTTTCCATAAATTATTCACTTTTGTCACTAATTTATGGCATAAAACCTGCTGCGAACCATGTACAATTAAATAATTCCTTTTTAAAAATAGTAGCTAAAGCCATATATGTGTTATGCTCCCAAAACGGAAATTCGTTTACAACTAAGAGTTTGTAGAAAACGTTTTCAAAGAAAAAATATTTTGTACTTTTAACAAAATTATAAAATATCATTATTGGGCTGAAAAGAAATGTAAGATGTACTGGTAGTATTTAAAGATATATGGCAAGGGAGTCTACGGGTGATTTTACGCCAAAGGCGACAAAGACAATATAGGCGTGAAGGCAAAAAACATGCCTTGCGCATATGCAGATGAGAAAAGGCAAGTTTTTGGCCTTTGCGCCATTGGTGTGATAGCATCTCATTCCATATCTACAGCCTGCAGATTTATAAACATCGGTGGTGTTGTTTAGTTTTGCAATTTTCCGATTTACTAATGGAATCTATAAGATCTCCATAATTCACGTGCAGTTCCTGAACTTCAAACATTCGAACGGCTGTTATTGTACTAGCCTTCCCCCTTTCAGTATAAAAAATATTCTTAATGCACTTTTTTTATAAATGTGTCATCTATCCACATACAAGGAAGAAGATATTCATGATAAATGAAATAAAATAATTTATGGCAATCTTTCATTGTGAATCCATAAAGTTTCATTTTGCTCAAACTTGGTCTATTATTGCAATAAATTACAAAAATAATTGCGATTTTTATCAATGAAAAAAAGTTTTTTGCCTTTGGAAGTAGGAAAAAGCAATTCAACTTTAAAAATAAGCGTAAATTGCGGATGCATTAGCGCAAACTTACCGCGCTTTTTTAATTTCGAGAAATACAAAATTGCGAGAAAGTATCCAAACCTGCTTTTTTCCTCAACTTCGGTTCTAGGTAAGTAGGTCTCAGAAAGAAAAAAATAAATTATTAAAAACGTAACAGGTAGGGTTACCTTTTTACACGAAAATCTAAAGAGGCAACTTCCTGTACTAATACGCATTTAATTAAGGGAAAAAAAGCATGTTTACTTCCCACCCTACTATGCATGTCGTTCATTGCTTTACCATAACAGTAATATACAAAACTATAGATTGTGCAGGCATTAATACTGCTTGATTAACTCAGTACCAAGGGTTGGAAATCGTTAGTATTTTGCGCATAAAAATTTCCGTTTGACGACACCGATTTCACATCCAGTCGTCATTTTTGACGTCTAACCTTTGGTCGTCAACCTAAAATATTTTAGACAGACGACCGCCATTTTTCACCCAGTTGTCATTTTTCCCCATCTCTATAACTTTATATAATTATATTTTTATATTCCTATTTTATCTAATCTTCTGTGTTTTGAGGTTTTACGATACCTGTGAAGACTGCCGTTATTATTTGACAATTAAATATATTTTTTTTTTCAAACAAAGATACTTGAAAAAAAAAATATTAAGCCGGTTAACTCGTATTTTATTTCATTAAGCTCTGATTAAATCAAAGATTTATATGGATACATAAACTTAAGTAAAAATACTAACTTCGCAAGAGTTACTAATAGAAATTGATTGGAATATTCTTCTTTCACTTATCACTAATTTTCTCAGTAAGGTTGTGATGTTTTGCGATACTTTTAACAATTGTATAACTATCAATTGATATCTCTGCTTAAGCAATTCGAATTATTTTAAAATTACCCATAGCAGAACATTTTTGCCAACTAAAACGAAAAAGGTAAGTGCAATGGTACCTAACTCTTGCATCCTAATTTCGAATGCTGTACAAAACCCGAACTATTAGATTGATCGGATGCATGTGGTCAATCTTGTGGAAAACTATACACCCCCAACCGACCCCCTTGTTCAACGCAATGTAAATTAGATTGAAAGAACGTAAGTATTTGAAATTATAAACTCTCTGGTTCTTTAAGAGTGGTGAAAATAACTTAGGTAAAATTAACACTTTGCTATTTATAGTTACGCTCTCAGAAATTAGATGTATTTCTATGCCAGGATGCTCTTTCAAGATTTACCCTGTTCCACAGTTCAATACAAAATCGTATATTTACAAAGACGTTTTTGATGAAATGTATTTTTAGAGAGTCAGTACCACAACCATAAATGTTAAGGAATCAATAAGTAGAATAAAGAGAAGAGTCAAGCATTTTTTTGTGAGTTAGGGTATAAAAAAGCGCACCGCACAGAAAAATAAAAACTACCATGAACGAAGTACCTAAAAAAAAGTTATGTATCAAAACTAAAAATGAAATATTTGTGACAAATGAATGTTTTTGAGTTGCACTTATATTTTTGTTTCTTTGATTTTATGTTTACTTAATAAACATAAAATTTTGATTACAATTATTTTGAAGTACTTGTATGCTTAAATTCCGTTACTTATTATTATTAGTAATGTGACTTTTTTAACTTTTCAGTTCAAAACAGTAGAATATTATTTGTCATTAAAACTTTTCTTAAAGTTACTGCCTAACAGTTATATGAATGGGATCTGAGCGTAAGGAATTGTATGCGTAGTTGCACTATTGACTATAAAATATTATGAGTTTCACTTAAATTATGGTTTCTCATAAATATTTCTTTTAGTACAACTGTCCAGATGTTTTGCCTAAACATATTATTTACTGGTATAGGAAAGCAATTTAAAGGAATAAAGATCATGCACATTATACATGGACTTTTCTAGCATAACTGCAGTAAGTACCTAACATTCTGAACGCATGAAAAATTACATCTTCATATGTATACGTATAATAATAGGAGTCAGTTTTTGGTACGCATTCCGACAAAACAGTAAGCTTTAGAAATATAAAAATGTGGTATTAAGGCGAAATTTTTACCGTAGTTGTGCGCCTCGAAAACTATTTTTGAAAAATTAATTTAAAAAAATTATTAAATGTTTCATTTGATTTCTAAATAGAAAAAAAAATATGCTAACTATGTGACAAAAATATAAATTTTTACAACGAATGAATTGTTAATTGTTGTATGTTGCATTTTTTTTTAAATAAATTGCTCAACAATTATCTTGTTTGGGAAACAAACCAATGAGTTGCGCTATCAATCCGTCAGTGTGAGTGAGACGCACGAATGACAAAATGGAAACTCTGTACATCCATCCACCAGTCAAGTGGTAAATATTTTTTTTCGTCGGATAAAGGTAAATTGATAGTTTCTTTGGATACTTCGTTTTACACATTTCAGTTTATGCGTAAAATGCATCAACTATCGTGAGCACTCTTAACACTGCGGTAACTGCTACTGAAACTGATTTGTTTATCAATAAATAAATAAAAAGAGGAAACAGCTTACAGCATCCTTTTTTTTTTAGATAAATACAGTAAACATAAATTCATTCAATTTTTACTATGGGCTACTACTTTGCAAAAGCATTCTTTGTGGCTATAGCTTTGTAATTATTGAATTAAGGCAGAATTAACTTTTGAAGATCTCGTTTCTATTTCCTTTCGCAATCAAAATTAACAGCACCCAGCTGCATCTTGTGACTAAAAATGGAGGGAGCAAAGTTTCGTATTCCAAAATATCACGAGAAACTCTTTCCCCATACAAAATTGGAAAAGAAATTTATCTCAAGATCTCTTTGATATAACAGACCTTGAATCGAAAGTACAATAGTAGGAGCAGAAGTTGAAATACCAAACACAAGAGAGCATACGAACTTAAAAAAAAGATTTTGGTAAAATCATTTTCCGAGCTAATGTCTCAATCTTTGCTGAAACCACATAAGATACATTTCATAAGTCAAAATTCACTTTATTTCCTATCTATGAAACTACAAAACGCAAGCATCATTTATTAAACTTTCTAAAAATTGGTACAAGTTGACATTAATTCCCTTAGCTTTATATTTAAAAAATATTATTCCTTACCAAATCGGCCGCCTAAGGGATATGATTTTTTTATTTCATTCTTTATGCAAATAATTCATTGTTCTTTAGATTCGCCAGTCCAGAATTTTCTTAAATCTTATAATCAGTAAATAAAAGAGTTTCTTAAACCTATACCTATTTTTTAGAGTTGACTATTTTTTATAACTCTCTTTCTTTCCGAAATGTGAATTAGTTTATCGATAATCTTTAACTTCTTTTGCATACAAAAATCGGAAAATGTAATTTGAAAAAAGCTTTTGAAAAATTGGCATTGAAATAATTTATCGATCTGCTTTTCACTTTATTGAGAACAATGTCATTTTAAGTAGCTCTTCCTATATGTGATACTCTTAACCACTCTTTCACAGCACTTAACTCTTATAGCGTAATTAGATTTAAAGGTCTGGTTCTTGCATTAAAATTTATCGCGTTTTTATCTTAAAGAAAAAGTTTAATTTGAAATTTGAAGTATATGGATTTAGTTCAAACCAACTTCCTTACATTTTTTAAAACAAAAAGGAAAATATTTTTGCAATCCGAAATTTACATTAAAACAGGTATCTATCTCAAAGTCAATAGTAGAGTTTATAACCATGAAATTAAAAATTAACGCGAGGTGAAAAAAAAATCGAAAAATCATTAAAAGACACTGAATATATTTTATTCGAAAAACAAGGTTAACTATCTTTTTTCTTTTTCAATGAATAACCTTAAAGAAAGGCCGGCTTAAATATTTTAGTTTCTGGGGGGGGGGGGGGGTGTGATTTTGAAAAGTCAGATTATATACCTGTCACCGCGTTTTTAGCAGTCAATTATAGGTAAAAAATCTGCATTTTAATACATTGAATACATCACTTGTATAAGCAATGAAGAAGCATGTACTCCACCGATTAAAAACCGATTTTTTGACTTGGATCATTGAAGATTCTCTACTTATTTTATATATTTTGTATATTTTATTGGATGCATGTCCATAACAATGATGTGTTATGGTAGCCATTAAGTGGGAACGTCAATTCAATTGTAATTTCTCTAAAAATGAGTTTCGTTTAATGATTTTTGAAAGGCATCTTCGCTTTTTATTTTAACCAGTAAGGGATAGCTCTGAAATCTGTATTTTAATGAGCAGAGTACAGCATTTGGTATAACCATTAGATAAACATAGACGCAAACGTATTAACTTTCGTTTTGGATCATTAAATATGCTTTGCTTGTTTTATATACTTAATATATTTGATTTGAATTGTAGGGCATTGACGTGAATAATACTAGTATAATACTTAATTATTTTTAGTTTCTATTTAAATGTATGAATATGCTTTGTGCGAAAGATATTGTCAATAAACATGCTTAAACATTAAAAACTATTTATTAAGTAGATCACCATTTATCTCCTAATTCATGTTATTTTTATTAAAATTTGTCTCACTGTCGGTATGAATCCAGGTTTTAGAGATGGATTTGCTTCGAGCTAACTTTATAAAAAATGTTTCTTGACGAAGAAGGTGTATTTTTTAAATTATTTAAAGGTATCTTTTAACAATTCAAAATTAGTTGACATTTTATCTACGGAAAAATAGAAACTTGTGTTTTCTACATATGCGCTATTTTTATTTTATTTAAAAGGTAAATAGCACCAAAATTACTTGTTAGAAAAGAAAAATCGGGAGTATTGTGAGCTATCTAAATTTGTTACCAGTTTTTTAACTAAATAGAAAACATATATAAATAAAAGACGAGATTAAATTTTCCGTTGACTTTGCATTAACGAAGGAAAAATATTCATTGCTCGGACGGTATGATTCAGTAAATTTAAAGCTTTATTTTTTCCACAAAAGAAAAAGTTGTGAAGTATTTCAGGTTTGATACAGATGATATTGATATGAACATTTTTTAATTTATTTATTTTATAATGTTTTTCTCGGCAACATTTAAAATGTAAAATAGTCTTCTTAGAGAAGAAAATAGTGTATTTTTAACGTTAGCTGCCTCAAATATATATATATATATATATTGCATTCATAAATTATTTCATACCAGCTTCTTACTTCATTAATTTATTTTAATTTAATTCTACATTTCTTCTACGTTTGTTCGTTCGTATATTGAGAAAAAAAGTACTTGAACTAATAATTTGTTTCCATTAAAAAATATCAGTTACTGAAACATTAGGCCTAACATTTGGTACCAATAACTTTTTTTTTTCAACAACTTTTTATTTTTTCACTTTTAAAAGCTATTATTATTCGAAATAATTTAGATCCTAATTCAATTGAGAAAGAAATATAGCTAGCTTCGCGATGGAGTGGAAAATAAGTTCCCTTAGTTTGAGATGAACTTCTTGTTACCTACTGGTATATAAAATTTATAAAAATGACAGTTACTTACTTAATGACATGAAATGCAATAAATATTACTTTTTACTGCGTTTTAGTTAAATTGGGAAATTAAGTTATGATGTTATTTACACCTTTATGTGTTTAGATTTTAAATAAATATCATAATTTAGTACGGAAAGGAGGATATTTATAAATTATTTTTAAATTCAGACGCAACGTTTCAGAAAAGGCAGTAGAAAGTCTAAACTTGTTAAAAGTTACGCGCTACAATAATCAAATCTAGCTTTTAATATTGTCCATCGAATTGCACTTGAAGGAAATGTATTTTTCAACCTTTTATGATCTGTTTGCCTTCAGAAAAAAAGGGCTTTTTAAGAATGCATCTCAAAGAACCATATGGCGGTATAAAATACTGAAAGGGAAAAGAAAGAAATTCGCTAGCTCTTCTGTCTCTTTTCTCAAGTGCACTTTTACAAGAAATGCATGTTCCCTGCTAAGTCTTTACATTGTTTTGAAAGGGCACAATGTAAGAAGGATGAAAGAATGTGTCACTTTTTTCCTTGAATTGAAGAGTTTTTTTTTTCCCCTTATCTTCTTTAGAAAGATTGCAAAGCGTTGTGTCCTATGAAAACTCGGAGTCACGTGCGATTACGAGCTGTCGATAAAACATATTAAAAAAGAAAAATGAGAAATGAAAATGAATCAAAAAGAGAACTTTTTCGAGAAAGAAATTTTCAAATGCACTTAAGATTGATTTTTATTTTAGCGGAAACTTTAGCGCTAATTAGTACCCCGAAGAGTAATCGAAGATTTAATGAAAAATGTATTGGTTGCAATTACTTCGACAGAGAATTTAACAATTACACGCAGCTATTTTTGAGCTATATAATTAAACTAAATATTTAGGCATCTTAAAGAGCAAACACGTATTTATGGCACAAATCACAAACACATATTACATACATGTATTTGGGAGCTACGAGGAACCTCTTAGCAATGCATAAAGGGCTTCGGGTTGTAGGAAATTCAAAAAAAGCTTCAGTCGAGTGTTTGTCTGATTTTATTTATTTTTTCAAGTAAAACTATAAATATATTGATATGTTCATCAGTTTTTATACAAAAGTCTTCATTTTTTATTTATGCATGCATTTTGCCTATTTTTAATGTATGTTCTCAGAGATTATTTGATGGCATGATTCTCTGAAATTTTAGCTGTAAACGGCATAAAAGTAATAAGGCATAAAAGTAGTAAATAAATAAGTAGCATTAAAGTAGCATACGCATAAAAGTAGTAAAGGCCAGAAAACAAAGCCCACAATCAAAAGTTTTTGATATTCGGCCAAACCACATGTGTGTGTTTTTATACAGTGACGCAGCGAAGCGAAGACAAACAAGGATGGATCCCCTCCCCCGAAGACATTGAACATCCGGTATCCGACTGATTTTTAAAGAACCGACATCTGAGCCGGTCACTTCACAATCCGGTTATCCGTCATGTCAAACTAATTTTGTCAGCTAATTTTTAAAATTTAATTAGCATGTTTTTAAAATAATATATCTAAATTAGAAACTTATTAAGCATTTAGAAGATATATGTTATTAAAAAATTTGTACAGTAGCGTACCTGGGATTTTGCTTTGGGGGGGGGGGAGAACCAAGGTCGGAGTCGACACTATTTTAAGCCGACTCCGACTCAGTCCCCTTTGCCCCAAAATCAGCCCAAGTCCAGGACTCCGAGGAGTCCACAATCCTGGTTATAAGAAACTGCGATTTTACTGATAAAAATATATGAAGTTTAGGACGCAAGCAACAATCACAATGAAGACTCGCATTGAATAAGAGGTTTAAAGACTTAACCTTCTGCAGTTGTGAGGCTTTATTTATGCTGCAATCTGAAAACTTGTAATAACGGAGCGCTAACGTTTGATGTTTCAAGTATAAATGTAAAAAATGTTATAACTTTTATTAGTTTAAATCTACCGTTATTTCTGAGGTAACCAATTTTCATTTCTAATGAAATATGTATTTTGATAAAGTTAAGAATGACTCTAAATGATTAAACAATCTACAGTTATCCCCATGTATGATATTTGTTATTTACTTGTAAATAGTTTATTGAATAGCAATTTTCTATTTCTAATTATTTTTATGGTTTAAAAAAAAGTAAGAAACAAAATCATAAACAGGTGATTTGATTTGAACAAAGTTTATTTTAAACAATTTGAAAGAAATTAAGAGCACATTTAACAATATCTCCTTTCGATAGAAAGAAACAACAGTGATTTTGTCCGCGGAATACAATGTTTTTATTTTTTTTTCCGAAAAAAACTGAACTTGGGGACTGAAATAAAATATAATTCTCTAGACTTAACAGCGGAAGAAATACCCTTCAATGCTTGTTATCTTTCTCCACGCTCTTATTATAGAATGGAAAATGCATGAATTCAGATATAAACCCCAAATGCATAATGCTGTTTTTCTTTAGCCCAATAATAACCCAAACTGCTGGAGGCACTTAAAACTACGTATAAATTCATTTCGCTATAAACGCATCCCCCCCACAGCATTTTCCGCAAAGAGGCTACCTAAATTACTTTCTAAGCGCCGTGGAATTATTTATTTGCGTGTTCGTAAGCGATAGCTGAAAGAAAACTTACATTTCGTGTTGAGAAAAAGATCACAAATTTGTTCTTCATTGATCTTTGCCGTTCGACACGGTATTGAGGATATGGGGGAAAGGTGCTCATCAACCAATACAACGATCGCAGAACTCTGTTAGGCAACATCTACAACAAATTACTCTTTCTTTTTTTTCCATCATGATTTCGTTCTTTTTAACCTTTCTTCTCTTCTTTTCTCACTTGTATGTTTCTTTTTTGTGTATGTGTGTGCAGCATCAAGATGGATGGACGGTGTAAGGTTATCTTATTCTTTCTCTCCGCCCACAAAAGCTGGTGTCTCATCAGGAGAAATCGGCCTTACAATAAGAAAAAGGGAAAAAAAATATATTTTCCTCTAAAATAAGTTCAGATACCAAGTTTATAAAAGATAAGGCAATGTTCTGTTTTAAAGAAACGGGATAAACTTTGTTTGGTGTAGTTTCGCAGTTCGCGTCGTTTACTACCGTTTGTTTAGGAAATGTCTTGGATGTTACGTGCTTTTTACTTTCGTTTTATCACTTTCTGGCCTTCTAACAGTTTCCAGACATTTTAGGACCAGATTTAGAACTTGTTTTTGACCATGTCTGATTTTTTATTCATTTTTTTAATAGGATCTAAAACGAAAAGATTTGTCTGTGCGATTGGGACGATCTTTTTTTTTCATTTATTTTAAAAAGACTAAAATGAACATGATTACCTTAAGCATGAAGATACTTATTCATGTGCTGTAAAATTATTATCGCCACGTACATGAATACTTTATTACTGTTTCAAAACAATTTACTTTGGAAAATGTATCTGAACAGCATGCGGCAAACTTTACGTAACAATATACACTATTTTTACTAATGAATATGCAACATTTTTAGCAATTAGATGCAAAAGAAAACGAAATTCAACGAATAAATGAAAGTACTCAGCATTACTAAAATTTCGTTCAAAAATCCTTCTGTGGTTTTTAATAAATTCCCTGAAAGACTAACGACAGATTAGCTTTATCGTTTCTTGAAAAATAGCATAACGAGTCTTCAAAAATGTAGTATTTTTCTTCTGAAGAACATGCAGTTTCAAATTTACTGTTTTGGCTTAATACAGTTAGTAGAATGTTTCTGTAAGAATACTTTTGAAACAATAAACCGCAACCTAAATTTTTCTGAAGCAATTATTTTTCCCAAGAATCTAATGCTGAAGTTTCATTTTTTCAACTCTAAGGAGTTGAAAAAATGAAAAGATGAAAGATGAAAAGTTGAAAAAATGAAAATGAAGCAAAATACTGGAAGCATTGTGATATAGTGTGTTGAGTAGAATAATTTTATATATATGCTTGAACGTCAATTGTAAAAGTTAATCAAATATAAATAGTAATAACTAACGTATAGCTAACGGTTTCTTTGGTTCCGTTTCTTACACGAGTGTTATAGTAGTAACATAGTGCATATGATGTTTAAGTACTTATAAAACATGAATCATAAAATTGTAAAATAATAATTAATGTATGTGGTACCCAAATATCCACCACATATTCTCTAAACAAATTGCAAAGAAAAATATACTTGTTACCTTAAAATATGTTTATGTTTCTGGAAAGTACTAGCAATATGTTTCCCCCTTGGTCACAAATACCTCGTGTTGTGAAGTTCCTTAAACGCTATCATATTATTAATATATTTATATTTCATATAACAAAACATGAGTTTTCTCATATCTATCTTAAATTTTAATTATAAGTAAGTATATATATATTCTACAAATTGTACATGTGTCGAAGAAAAACTGAGGTTTCACTTTCTCTTCAAAATGTTTTACTGCAAAACTGTTTTACTACTAATTTTTTTTTAAATTTCTTATATGAGTTTATAATCAGTAGTTTTTTAATAGTGCTACAATGAAAACAGTTTGAGTTGTTATATTTTATGAGAAGTAATTGGGGGTACAGAAATCAATCTACAATTTTATGTGTTGTCCAAATTTTCAATCTACTACAATTACCAAACTACGAAAAAATGAAAATTTTACGTTTTAGGCTGCAAGCCTAACATCAAAACATACAAAGAATTTATTATACTTTTAATGTAGATTAAATTTCTTATTTGTTTCTTTGTAGTTTGACATTTGTTGGTTTTATCCTTATTAATGCGCATCCCATTATGACCAAAACTCAGTAATAAATGTAATGAATTACAATTTAGCAAATGAAATTTGTCCAGAATATTAATAGGCAAGAAGCTGTTACATTTAACTAACGTAATTGCCGGAATTGATTGTCATTTTAGGTTCACGGTATCTATCTAGTAAATGTTGTCCCTCATTCAAATCCCCAGTAAGCACACGTGCTTTCGGATTGCTGTCATTCAACTACGGTCTGACAGGCAATCAACGCCGTCTCGTGGAGTTCAACAGTAAACGTAGTCTCTATCCTAATTATGCAGTTTCTATTCAGAAAGCAATCTTTGTTTTAGTATTTTACTGCATCAACAGCTATGGGGAAGAAATTTAATAACGCTCGTTGTCTCATTTAGTTACTGAAATCATACAACCCACTGAATTTCGAAAGCACTGTTGGATGTTGAAATTTTAATTCGGATTCTGCCCTAATAATTAACACTTTAATGAGAGTTATACACTTTAATGCAAGTACGTTATCGGAATGAAATCTCGTTTGTCTGTTTTAATGGATTTGGTTGGCGGGCTGGCAAAGTAGCCTGTAATTATGCAACTAAATTTCAATGTTTCGTGATAATCTCTTCCTTGGATGTACGTTTGTAGCACGTGCATTGTCGAATTGATTTCATCTCTTATTTGATCAAAAATTTAATTATTGCTTGCGTAAAAGGTTTTATTTTTACATGATGTAATGACGCAAAATGAAATTTTGCTTTTTTTTTTTTGCTTAGATGTGCATGCGTATAATAATCTTCTACATTAAAAAAAATTGCATAAAAATAGTATTTCTTATCATTATTTTCTTTTTTCTAGTTTGATTGTATGGTTATATTTTACTTGATAAAATACCAAAAGGAAGTAGCATCATAAACACATTTCAGAATGCGTAAATTTTAACCGGGGACTAATAAAAAGGTACGATAACGTTTTACAAAATAAACGATAATTTAAATAAAATAAGAATGTAAAAGTTATTATTTCGTTAATTTATTTATTTGATTCTTTAAAAATCTGAATCAAGCATGTCAAGAAACATTTAAATGTGTTAAAATATTACTATAACTGTTATTGTATTTATCATGTATTGTAACGTCATGCTGTCTGAATTACTCGACCTAAATAAAATGTTTATAAGATTCGTCATTACTTCAAAAGCCCCCGTTTTCACACTCCCTTGGTGACGAAGTATGTGGAATATTCGTTCCACCCTGAAAAAAATTTTTTTTTTTACTTGTGTCTATTTAATTGAATCATCTACAAAGATTTTATACCAATGTTAAATGTGTCTTTTATTTTGTGAATCCCCCTGTATATCTTACACCATAATTATCTCATTGAGATAATTATGATGTGTGGGCTCCATTTATGACAATACTTCATGCTGATTTCAAAAAAGTATGCACTAATAAAAATTCGCTAATATATGTTCTTCTTTGAGTGGGATCATAAACTTACCCTAACAGCTTCTACACAAAATTGTATTTAAAAAATTGTGTATTAAGTTAATTTATCAAATTTTGTACTATTATTGCTATTGCGAATTCTAAATTTATTGCTTTCTCCTTAAAACAATTCATTTAAAGAATATAGTATTTTGATTTGGGATCACTAAATGATCTGGTTATAGAGCTGATGGTCATTAATGTTATAGAACTGCTCTAGAGTTGAGAAATGCAAAAATCATTTCTCAACTGTATAAAGCAGATAAACTTTCAACTTTAAAGATAAATGCTAAGTAATTTCTCAACTCTGATAGTTCAATGAAGCGATTAGTTTTTTGCCTTCAAAGAATGGTCAGAAAAAGTTTCTGACCATTCTTTCCTTCAAGAATGGTCAGAAAGCCACGGGTGTCTTATTGGGCGCCGCTTATTATCTCACTTTTTGACTGGGGGGGGGGGGGGGTAAGCGAAAATCACTAAGCGATGATCCGTCCCTGTCAAAAAGAGAGATAATCACCCGCCACGAACCATCGCTTAGTGATTTTCGCTCCTAGCTTGTTCCATGCCCAGTCAAGGAGAGATAATCCGTCGGCCCTGGTCTTACAGATTCTCTTATTTCCTTGACACGTTTTCAACTTATAACATGCACACAAAACCTTCACCAAACTTTTCCAAAGCTTGGCGACATATAAGTGAAGCATTATACTGAAATTTGAAATAAAAATATTGAATATTTGGTAAATTATGGAGATTTAGAGGAATTATTTTTTTACTGCGCATGAGTGAAAGATAGCAGTTTTAACTGCTAATTTTAACCCATGTATGCAGGGTAACTCATGAAAAACGTTCAGTTGAATATCTTGTAATTTCAGAAATCTATCGCAATTTAGTGAGGTGTATTTCAACACCTTTTGGAGAAGCGCTGTTGCATAAGGGGGTTGTTCACAAATCAGTCGTATGAATTTGCATCCATGCTGGACTTGTGACAAAAATTGGGCATTTGTAATGAATTCCTCATCTTGATTTTGTTTCAAAAATGGACTTGCTCTACTTTCAAAATAAACGTCTCATATATTATAAAAATATTTTAAAATCAAAGTTTTGAGATTATTTGACATGGTAAACATGTGTTATTTAACAATCCGTGCAGTGAATGGCTATGTGGCATTTCATGCATCAAGTTTTCACCCGGTCAATCCGAAGGTTAAATCGTGCGGAATTTAGTGAGATACATTTGTATCACAAGGGATAAAATATGTTTTAAACTAAAATTATACATTATTTTAATATTACATTTTTTGTGTCCTTTATGTATAAAAATGTAGACACTTTTTGATAAACCCACTTTTGAAAAATATACACATCATATCTAACAAATGCATCTTCTTCATCTTTATCATTATCGCAATAAAATAACTGCGCTGCGCATTTGTAAAACTTCAAACTAAAGTCAGTCATTTCTCAGCGTTAACACTGTTATGGTAACTGAGTCAATCCATCATTTTATGCTGCTACAAAATAAGACATCTATCGAAAATATAAGAATGTTCGTTTCTCAGGAGCCACGGGAGAAAAGACCTTTACGAAACGTCATCTTTCGTTTCCAAAGAAAAGTGCCAGAGCATGTCGCAGGAAGAAATTTAAATAAATATGCGCATTTATCAGAGCAAAAAGCCACTTCGCGAAATTATGATAAATCACTAAGCAACAAGACTGATGTTAGATGCCCTAAAATGCATTTCTAAACACTATTCAGAAATTTTTAATATTACTTTTCGTTTTGAAATCTTTGCCAAGGTATATTTTTGGATCGATAATTTCAATTGGGAGCTATCAGAGATCGCTATCGGATGCATTACGTATTCTGGAATGAAATAATGTATCTCGCAAACAAGGAAATATGATATCATGATTTGTATTGCATTCCTTAAGGTGCTTTCGCTCCAGAGGCACAAAGACAATATTCCTGTCTTTTTCTCGTCTATGCAAGCGCAGAGCATATTTTTGCCTTCAAAAATATGCATTGCGCTTCTGCAGATAAGAAATAGAAATATAGTCTTTGTCGCCTTAGGTGTGAAAGCATCATCCTTAGAAGTTACTCATGACGCATAGGATAAAAGAACTAATACTCGTTTGCGCATGAGCATTAAATCTTGAAACGCCATTTTAAATAGTTATGCGAAAAGCAAAGCAAAGCTGGTATACATTCCTTTGTTCTTCGATGCTAACAACATTGTGTTTCTGTTCCTGATTACGGAAGTGACGGTTTTTATAGAGTAAGTTCAAAATAGAACATGATACTAAAAATATTCACATGTTTAAAAAAATTTAAAATCTTCAAAATTTTATCAATCAATCTCATTTTTTTTAAACATTAATGCAATACATTTGAACTTGCCATTTACGTATTAGTAAATGATGATACACTTATTACGCCTAAAACTAACATATGACACTGTGCGTATAATGTTTTAGAAGCATTAATTATCATTTCCGTGAAAAGAAATGATATTCCTAAAATATTTTCTAAATTCCATGTTGTTATGTAGCAGTAAACGCTGTCTTTAACTATGGATGTTTTACACAATCAGTAATTTCTATAACACCTTAACAGTAACATATTTTTTCTAAATGCGGTTCAAAAATAGTCATTTTTTTACTGAATATTTTTGATGCAAGAAAACATAAAAATATTCCTTTTACTCTCATGATTTGGGAAATGCTGTTAAAATTAATATTTTCAATGATTCTAAACATTTAAAACATTTTGATAAATTTCCCTTTTATGCGTAAATGTCAGATTATAAGTTTAATTTTGGATTTGCGGAACGTTTTAGATACTAGTTCTTTAATATATTTTGCTCTCAAGCGATTTATTTTTTTTAAAAAATGAAGTTTAGCACTTCTGTCTCAGTCCACATGAAATCGCAGTGTTTTGTATAACATAGCTGCAGAGCTATAATAATCAACTACTTTAAAATCTACAAATATGTTCCAAATATCACGTTAAATGCAATTTCATGACCTAGTATTCACGATCTACGTCTTCATTTTTAAAAAGGAAAGACGCTTACGTTATTCATGAATATGCTATTGGAACGAATAGTATATTTATGTTTGTAACATGATATTTCTGTTTTGCAGCAGCTTAGTATCCTTCAGGCCGCATACATAAAATTTACAAAAATAAATTATGTTTAAATTCTCAAAAAAAAAAAAAAATGTATTTGTGGATCTGGAGCATGTTAATGAAAGATATAATGTATTTATAACTGCTTTATGATTGTCTGCGTAGTCCAAATCTTATGAAATAGAATTATTTATTATTGCAGAGTGATAGAACATTTCTACAAACATTCCTTTTTAGCATCATCAACTAGATAACATTGTGCAACACGAAAAATGTCCTTTGGATGAAAATGTCCGTTTCTTATGTATTTTTGACTGAAAATTATGAATCTGCAATTATTTTTTGCCTATCACGTACCATTTTTCCAAAATTCCACATTTTAGCATTTTATGTTTTTCCTGGATAAATGTGCATATTTTTGTAATTTATCGACTTAATTTATTATAAATTATATCTTTCTCATTGACAGTGAGATCGTTGCCATTCTAGAGACCTTTTTAATGAAGTTGGTTACTTTAGTGACATGTTTGGCAACAAAAGCTTTATCTACTTCTCGAAGTTTCGAGTTTTTTACAAGACGACAAAGGCATTTTGTAAACTATTTTACGGAGCAAGAAAAAATAGTGTACTGCTGTGGTAGGAATTTATTATTTTAAGGATAAGGACATGAGTACAATTCAGCAGAGTGGCGCTTGTTTATCAGTGCTCCTCCATCTAGGTATTTTTTCCCATATTCCTTCCTGTAGCATATTCTGCAAACACAAAGAAAATTGTGTGAAAAAAAGTGGCAAATGTGCCGCTTGTAAATCTACAATGTGCCTTTTTTTCACAATTGCACAATAAACTTGGTTTATCGAAATATTTGGAAAAGCTCTGGACAGAGAAGGAGTGGATTTCTTGCATTTCAGGAACAAATTCAAAAATTTAAGCGAGGCAAAAGCAAAAGAAAGGATTCTTATTGGCCCACAACTTAAGGAAGTCTTTTCATGATGAAGAGTATGAAAAGAAACAGGCAGAAGCCGAAAAATCCGCCTGGCTGGCCTTTTAATCAGTGCACTCACGTTTCCTTAGAAATGAGAAAGCTGAAAACTACGAAAATCTTGCTGGTGACATGATAAAATGCTTTTGTATTATTAGCTTGCTATATTTAACTAAAACTACACTTTTTGGGCTAGTATATGGACTTTATTTGTCAAAATCTTGCTGCAATTAATGATGAGCAAGGAGAAAGGTTTCATCTTTACAGCTCTGGTTGAAAAGCATTTCAGTGGTCGATAAAATGGGAGTATACTAATTGAATATTGCGCTAATCTGTTGTCAGGGCACACAAGATGAAACGGCCAAAAAAAAAAAAAAAATCATTTTAGTGTTTGTGTTTTCAATAAGTAAGCCTCAGTTACGTTCTTCTATAATAAAATTGTATAAATATTAGAAGTTGGTCTCCAGCAAAAACGCTACGTAATGAACCATTTTGGTTTGGATATTTTGATCAAGCACCTTTTGTTTATATAGAATCACAGTGTTTCATCTAAAGGACAAAAAAAAGTTTGTTGCACAGTGTAATTAGTCGTTGTAGCAGAACGGGTTTGATTCATTAAGTCAGTAATAAATGTTTGGGCATAAATAAACACGAAGAAAAGTTTTTAAAATGGAATATGAAAAAAACAAAATTTGCCGTTCCAACTTTTAAAAGTCCCTGTCACACGGCTACAGTTCACTGAAATCATGAAATCCAAAAAAAAAAAAAAAAAGTAATAAAAAATTAAAATATAACGCAATTATTTTCTATTATGCACGAATGTATTGTGTAATTTACAGAAAAGTATGAATCAATTTTCTGTTGCGTTTTGGAATTTGCATTTAACAGTATCTCACGGCAATGTATTATGATGTTTAACACATCTTTTCATATTGCTATCGATGTCGGATATTCATCAAAAAATAATCACAAAGAGTTTTGTAACAACACATCAGCCGCACCATGTAATTCAACCTAGGTTCAAGCTTAATCAAATTTGGGATATTCAGGTACTAAATATCTGCAGTTGAAATATCCAATTAGAAATCTCATTTTAGTCGTTAATTTTATTTTTGAGAGTAAAGCGATAATTTAAAATTTCTGCCTTACACTGTTAAAAGTTTTTCCCGAAAATGAGAATCTCTTGGATATCAGTTATTCGGAGTCTGACGTAAATTACACCGAACAAAAAGCAGGAGACTACTAAGTCTCCTAACACTCTAAATCGACAGCAACATATACTGTGCGGCAGTGACAGCGCCATCTGTGAGTACGTTAAGTTACTATTTCCGGTACACAAAGTCGAAGATGAAATCAGAACTTAAGCCCATGCTGTTGCGATTCATGTGCATTAGACCGATTGGTTCAACGACGCCTCTGGAGTTGGGAGGACTGGCTGGCCGCTCACTAGAGCGTATGAATATAAACCATACGCCACAATATATAATGCATTTGTTTATAATTTTTTAACTGTTAGCCACATATCTCAAGCGTTCAGTTTTCCACAGCGCAGTTACTTGGGGAGCAACTTGATTCGTAGCTTTTGAATAACCATTTAGGTAATCTAACAGTTCTTTCTTTGTGGGTGCACAGATCGCAGGAAAACAAAAATTTTATTGAGAGTGAGTTATCAAAATACTTGATAGTTGCTTTTAAACAAGCTACTTCTGAATTTGCGGAAATACTCTGTTTCTTTTCTGTATTTTTACAGAATAGTTTTTATTGAAAATTTCTGCCTTAACTTTTGCTGTATCGCTTTGGCCGCAAGACAATGCTGTGTATTTTCTGGGATCAGGAGGGGCAATCAATTATGAGCTTCTCAAGCCCAGCGAAACCGTTAATACTGATCGCTACAAGCAACAATTACTTGATTTGAACGATGCTATACTCGAAAAACGCGAGCAATACAAGAAACGGCAGCACAAAGTGATTTTCCTTGATGACAACGCACTTAGCCACCGTGCGAAACCAACCAAGGACATCGTTAAAGCGCTCGGCTGGGAACCCTTAGCGCATGCGGCTTATTCGCCAGACCTGGCTCCTTCCGATTACCACTTATTTGCATCATCGGGACACGCATTGGCTGACCAGCGCTTCAGTTCTTACGAAAAGGTCAAATCTTGGCTTTATGACTGGCTGGCCTCAAAAGACCAATCATTTTTTTGGCGTGGTATTCACAAATTGCCCGAAAGATGGGGAAAATGTGTAGCTAGAGATGGATATTATTTCAAATAAAGAAATATTAACAGTTTTCTCAAATTTATTGTTTTTTTTTTAAACAATCGTCTCATTTCATTTGCATACACCTGGTAAATTCAAAGAAAAGATACTCATTAAATAACCCATATTATAACTTACAATCATTGCCTTGTGATATATTGTGGTCAGATATTGGAAAATATGAGAAATAACCCTATTTTGATATCTTTGACATCCGAATTTTTGAATGACAAAAAAAAAAAAAAAAATATGTGTTGCTTTCTTTACCTATGTCTTAAACAACGGATAAATAAATAAATAAATATAAATGGGAAAAGTACGTCACCACTCGTAAATAAATGCTCAAGACACTTTCACAGAATACATTCTGCATATTGACGGATATTCTATTGATATATTAGCTCCAAACTATATTAAAACATGGTTTATTATTTTTAAACCGTGAAAGTACAAAGACAATAAAATAATGTGTGATTTCGTACCAGCACTTAAACAGACCCACTGTTTTGTCCTTCTTCAAAAATTTGTATGGAATTTGCACATAGAGCAGAGTTAAGCAGATCAAAAAATAAAATGCTCACTTTTGCCCAGGCAGTAATTATTACAAGAATCGAGAGTGGGGATCTGGAACGGAGCGCGGAGCAACGAAATCTTGCTCGAAACTGAAGCGGAGCCGGATTGAAGAAATGTGATGTGGTTTATTGCTCCAATTGTTTTAAACATTTAAAAAAATATATCATAAAAGAAAGTAACTAAAATAGAAGAGATAAACAATATAAACTGTTAAAATTATTCGGAGCACGATGTGGTTTAGTCGAAGCGGAACAACTCAAAAAAGTGATTGCTCCACATCATTACCAGAGTGAGAATTTAGCTGTTTTTCTTGTCTATTTTTTTTTTGTTTTTTTTTGTTTTGTAACAAAAGACATGTAGTTAAAAACACGTACACGAAACTATTTCTTAACGTAAGCGTTGAAATGTACCACGTTGTTAAAAGTAATTTTAAGACTTAACGTTGCACATTTCTGAAAATAAATGAATATATTTACTTTATAGCAATAACAAAAGTAAAAGTTTGATTTTGTTTCTAACTCTAAAATATGTTTTGAAAAATATTTTAGAGTTAAATTATTGTGACAAATGACTAAATAAATCATTTGTCACTTTTGATGTTTTAAGTTTTATGATTTATTTTTGTCTTATGAATTTACTTCAATACAAAATTTACTCAGTGTCCGTAAACGTTTAATTGCATTGGCCTATCTGAGTGATACAGGGGGTTGGTGTTTCTTAGAGAAAAACCTGTTATATTAAATGATCTAGAAAACACGAGCCTAAAACATTCTTTGATCCCAAACATGTAACGAGATAAGCATTCCGCAGCTCAGTAACACGTAGGCACTAGAAAGTTGCTTGTTAGTGATAGAAATGGGGCAATGCCATTACTAATAGGGCAGAGCAAAATTTCCAGTTGCGCCCAGATCCGGAAAATTATGTTCAGTGGAATGAACTATGATACACGTAGGAAGTAGGAGCCAATTATTAATTTTGAGCCTATCAATAAATTAAAATGGACGCGGAAGCAATATTAGTGTGTTAATAATCAGTCGAAAACTGCATAATTTGGTGATGGAGAAGTAAGTAGTCGAGGATGCTCCGTTGCTAATTAGGAACTGAGCTGGGAAAATGACGAAGTATGAGAAATCTAAGAGGTTAGTTTCATAACCTGCGGAACCGAAGTTATTCTTACACGAAAGAATAAATATATTGTTAGCAGTTGAAGAAAGAACTATCATTGTAGCACGCAAATGGTGTTTTCTAAAAAAGAGCGTTTGGAAATGAATTTAGGATTTTAAAATCATGCTCCTAGATGATTATTACTATATTACTCAAGATTTTTCATTACTGAAGTTTCCCGGAATGCAATTTTTGTTTTTTTTTTTAAGTTTTTTTAAATCCGTCAAAATTAAATAAATTAAAATTAAAAAGAAAAAAAAAACACATAGATAAATTTGAAAAAAAATTAAAATCCAAATTTCGAGTATTTAAAGAGTTGATGGCTTTTAGAACATTAACAAGAAAACCTTCAGTTTTTTTTTTTTTTTTGTCGTTCTCATATTCGCAACTTTATTCATATTTGTCATTAATAGCAGTTGAACGTCTTAAGGACCTTGTACACATACGTTCTTAACGAGTAAAACACGAGTGGCTTTCAAGAATGTGTCACAATATTGCAACACATCCTTAACCGCGCGCAAAAACGAGTTCAGATGCGGGTCGTTCATTGGAGTCCCCTACCTAGTGGCGTATGGAATTTCAGAAACAAGAACGCTCCACGCTCGAAGCTAATATTCTAAGCACAATATATTATAATACAGTAAAGAAAAATCATTAAAACATGAATTGCAATAATGAACCTATAATAATATACACAATATTTTGAGATTTAAGACACAAAAACCAGTAGTACGAGCAGACCTCGAGCAAAAGATCTGTATTGAAGAAGGAACAGCCAGCAGAATAGTCTAATCATCCCATTTTTATGCGCGGTTAAGAACGAGTGCGTAAAATGCAACATTTCTTGGTGCGCTATCATGAACGCTATGTGTCATTCTTAACCTCATTCTTGAGCGCGCTCCAAAATTGCATTTACACGTACACTCTTGAACGGGCTCTGGAGCGCGTTTAAAAACTTATGAGGAAAGGGCCTTTTAGTGAATTCATATTATATTACCGTGCTATTTCGATACTCTTCTCACGTTCTCAATTGATTTGGTTATTTTAAAACAATCTTAAGCATACAGACCTGCGTCACGATAAAACTGGTGTGGAATGGGCAAAATTATTGTATCGGTGAAATAAATTCTTATGTACGAACAGACCTCGTGAAAAACTAGTAAAAATTGATTCATGAGGATTAAGTTGGAGCATTTTGGCTAATATTTGAGAGGGGAAATTTTTCCTTTCCCACTTCCTTTTCTCCTTCAAAGAAGCAAAAATGTAGAAATATTTTTAATGTGTGCATTGAATTTTCACAATGGTAATTTTAAGCATTAAGCAAAGAATATAAAAATTTTAAAAGTAATTAGCTGTAGGGATATGTTTCTTTGCATGAGATTATATAAACAAAAGCTAAAAACTATTATCAAAAGTTTTTTTTTTTTTCTCTTTCACAAATATACCAGAAATAATGTCAGTAAACAGAGCAATGAAATGGTAGACATGTGTGAAATACTGTCCAATAAAAACCAGTCGAAATATTTTTGTTGAGAACTATTTAATTCCATAAAATTCCTCTGCTTCTCTGCTTCTGCGTTATCACCAGATCCTCAGCTTAACAATTTTAAACTTGATCTTCGAAAAATTCCTGCATTTTCGTCCCAAAATAACTCCTCGCTTTACCATGCTTTTTGTTCCTCTCATACATATTGGATAGTAGAATATTTTATTGAACGATTTAGTTGGATGAAAGTCTTCATCATTTTAAGTACGATAAAATTTCTCTGCCTTAAATGTTCTATTTGTTTCACATTTGTTGCAGGTTTGTGGTTTGTCTCTGTGAGATTGCATCAAGTTTTCAATTTTGGAAGACAATTATTTGCTAGAACTACCGGTACTTATACATGAAATCAAATATATTTCTTTATTTTTTAAATAGTTTATACATCCAGTTTTAACAGTTTATGATAACTTAGAGATGTAAATTGCAATCACAGCTAGTAAAACAATCATTCTAAGTAATTGATGAAGATATGGTTTCCTAGAAAAGCTGCGCCACATTTTTGCGGCCGTGAAATATAGTAATTTGACGGTATTTTGTATTCAAGCAAGCAAGAGTTTTGTATTCAAGCATTCAAGCAAATGTCCTTTCAGCTTGAGTCTCGTACACCTCGAATTAACCTTGCAATCTTTTACAACTCAAGACCGTAACGAAACTGATATATGTTTATAGAATTGAATGCGATTTTGTCATGGGACTAATCAGAAACGATAGCGAAGCTAATCTGATACGAACGAGTTGTAATCCTATGAAGTTGCATACCCATGATTTTATGTTTCTGTATAATTTCTGAAATAATTTTACCGTTTTAACTAACTTTTATATTCCCATATTTAAACGTTTTAAACAAATGTATAATTCAAGTTGCGAATTTTGCCAAGTACGAATGAAGATTTTATTTGGCTGTCTTATAATTTTAATTGTCTTTTAATTGAAGATTTTATTTTACTGTCTTATAACACCTAATTATCAAGCAACGTTGGTGTAAAATTTCAATGGTACGTTGACACTCCATGTATGATATATTTTTGGGAAAAATGCTGGAGCTAAACTGGGTTACCAGTGCAACAGTTTAACTTTTTCACCGTTTCACAGTTGAATGTTCTATTTTTATTAAGTAACATGGTAAATACTGATCTAGCGTTCTATATGCACTTTAAAAAGATTATTATTGCTTATCAGGTTATATTGGCTATGCAATTTAGTATTTAAATTCACGAAGAAAAGTGGATGGTTATTACATAGCATTAAGTTTTGTTTGACTAAATACAGCATTAATTAGGAAGAAAAACAGCATAGTTTCTCAGTAAAAACTGATTTACTTTTCTTAATTGGTGTTGTCCTTTTACATTCTTCTTTTACCCTCCTAATGACCTGAGCTGATCACTTGACATAATTTGAAAAAAAAAACCCGGCAGTAAAACAAAATAAATCTGCAATGAAAACGTGCCTAGAGCAAAAATAATTAAAAATCAACGTTACGCAGTAAGTCTAGAAGTTATACGTAAACGGTAAAATAAAATGTAAGCGGCAAAAAATAAATCTGCATTAGTTGTTTTCTACATTGTGTTCCTCTTTACATTTCTCTAACACCGTACCTAAGGCATCACTCAATTCATGTGTGTATACGTGAGTTGCTTTCATTTAACCACTTAGAAAAGCACATTAATCAGTTCAGAGTAATTCAGCAAGTACTCATGCATTCACTTGAAAATTTTTATAACAAAGGGCATATCACGATACGCATGAAGTTATCTACCGGGGACTTTGTCGTCGGTGAAAATTTCCCTTTCAAGTAATTAAAATTAATCAGAGCGTAAGATCAGCATTTAAAAAATGAATTACTGACGCTTGCCCCTATTATTTGATAAGATGGTTCCCGTGGGTATAACCCCTACACTGGGAACGTAATTTAGATGACTGCTCCACACGCCTGAAAGAAAGTTGATTGCATTAAAGAAAAGCAAAGGGGACGAATATTTTTGCATAGTTTGGGAACCTTTAGCGTTCTGGCTTGATGGATGAAAATGGTTTGGGATAAAACTGGCGAAAGGGGGAAGCTCTAAAAAAGCTCGAAAGATGACATGGAAAACTCCTGACTTTTGCTGTTGAAAGGAAGAAATTTGGTATTATATCATAATTTTCATTGATCTTTTTGAAATTAAAACGGTGATATTCAAGGCTATATTTATTTTTCTTTAAAATGCATTTGTATAGCACTATATAAGGTAGATCTATATTAAAGTTTGGCACCGGGATTTTTGTTACACATCTTACAAGATTAGTCTTTTTGTTTATAATTTTCTTTAAAATGTATTTGGATATTATATATAATGCAAATCTAATTTAAAGTTAGGCAACGTGCTTCTGTTACACATCCTACAAGATTAGCAGTAGTGAAAAGATGGCAGTTCTACGCTAAGAGGCGGAGGTGTGGAGGGTCCCTCCGCCTGCCACGCCCCCCCCTTGCGCCTCCCCTCCCCGCCCCTCCTCCGCCTGCCAAATAGGGTTGAGTAGTAGGGTTCCTGATACTATCCTCGTAGAAGATTACGGGGGTTTCTGAGTGGAGTTGAGTTGTTTTACTTGTTACACTGAAGTTTAGTTTTTCGAAGTGGCAACACCGATTTAGTTTTGGTTTTGATTAAATTTTTATTTTAGGGAATGGCAAATGGTTCTACCGTGTGTTGTGGTTTCCATGACAACGTATTTTTACGAAGAGCCTCCTACTGGCGAAAAACAGGAATAATTAATTTTGGACTTAGTCGTTTTGCGATGTTATTTTTAATTTCCAACTTGGGTTTTTCACGAGTGGTAACGTTAATTTATTTATTTTTTTAATTTCAAGAGTTGAAACGCTCATGCTATCATCCAGCGATAGAAATTATTTTTAGACATAGAATATTTTATTTAATTACATTTTCTTTCAGATATTCGAATTCATATACCACAAACCTTAATGTTGTAAAACTCATTCAATCAAATCATGATTACTATGTTTTTTTTTTTCCCTTGCGTTAGTATCAGACTTAACCGAAGTGTTCTAGTGATAATTAATTAATTATTTCCATCAGAATTAAATTTCACAATTTTTAATCAACTCATAGCACTATTTTAATCTTATTAATGTATAAGTAGTAACTATCTCCTAATTTTGAACATATTTTATTTTTACACTTGTAATTTTTTCCCCCAAAATATTAAACCCAGGATTAATTGCGATCCAATCAAATAGCTTCTTGAGAAAGTTTATATTTAATGTGAACCAAACAAATCAATCCTCGAAATTTACAAAATTTAAGTCAAAGTTAATTATAGAAATGTTTAAGACTTAGAAAAATTTTTAAAATCTTTTTTCCTAAAGTATGAAAGACAGAATTAAATGAGAACTTATCAAACAGTTTCTTGAAAAAGTGCGGACTTAATATGCAATAATCAAATGAATCCACACAATTTACTAAATTTTAGTCAATTAAAAGTTTTGTTGAAATATTAGTAGGGAGATAGTGGGCATACTGCGCCAGCAGGCGCAATGCGCAACGTGCCACGCCCCCCTTGCGCCTGCCGAGTAGGGTTGAGTAGTAGGGTTCCTGGTGCTATCCTCGTAGAAGATTACGAGGGTTTCTGAGTGGAGTTGAGTTGTTACTCTGCGTCTGAAGTTTCGTTTTTAGGGATGGCAACACCGATTTAGTTTTGGTTTTGATTAAATTTATATTTTAGGGAATGGCAATGATTCTACCGTGTGTTGTGGTTTCCATGACAACGTATTTTTACGAAGAGCCTCCTAGTGGCGAAAAACAGGAATAATTATTTTTTGGACTTTATCGTTTTCCGATGTTATTTTTAATTTCCAACTTAGGTTTTTCGCGAGTGGTAACATTAATTTATTTTTTTATTTCAAGAGTTGAAACGCTCATGCTATCATCTAGTGAGAGAAATTATTTTTGGACATAGAGTATTTTATTTAATTACATCTTCTTTCAGATACTCGGATTCATGCACTCCAGACCTTAATGTTGTAAATCTCATTCAATCAAATCGCGATTGGTATGTTTTTTTTTTCCTTGCGTTAGTATCAAACTTAACTGTTGTGTTCTAGCGAGAATTAATTAATTATTTCCATCAGAATTAAATTTTACAATTTTTAATCAACTCATAGCACTATTTTAATCTTAATAATGTATAAGTAGTAAATATCTCTTAATTTTGAACATATTTTATTTTTGCACTTTATTCCCCCAAATAAATCGTAATTTTTTCCCCCAAAATATTAAACCCAGGATTAATTGCGATCCAATCAAATAGCTTCTTGATAAAGTTTATATTTCATGTGAACCAAACAAATCAATCCTCGAAATTTACAAAATTTAAGTCAAAGTTAATTATAGAAATGTTTAAGACTTAGAAATTTTTTTTAAATATTTTTTCCTAAAGTATGAAAAACAGAATTAAATGAGAACTTATCAAACAGTTTCTTGAAAAAGTGTGGACTTAATATGCACCAATCAAATCAATCCACACAATTTACTAAATTTTAGTCAATTAAAAGTTTTGTTGAAATATTGGGAACTTAGAAAATGACCATCAATAGGTTTATACATACTAATTTAACAATACTTTTGCAAAAAGCGGCGATTTCTTCTATACTTAAACAGGTTTACATACATTTTACTGTTTTCTATCAATACAAATCAATGAATTTATATCAACTAAGACTATATTTACATTAGATAATCATCCTTTAATCAATATTATACCACTAGATTTTTTTTTTTCAAAGTTTAAGAGTTTGCATGAAATAGTGGAAGTTAGAGTATGTTCAGCAACTTTATTTTACATAGAATGATAAGCGAATTTTTCGTGCATTTCAATATTTATTTATTTTGTTTTTAATTAATATTTTTTTACACATTTTAACGTTTCAAACGAATACAATCTCAGAAATTATTGTGGTCATATACATCATGATTAAAGAAACTTTAAAAATAGTCAAGAGCATATTGCTAAATTTGTAACTGCGAAGCAATTCAATAACCTGATTGTTGTACAATGCAATACATTTAACGAACATTTCAGCTATGCAAAAGAGTTTTAAAACTTTGTCTTTAACATTTAACGAATTTTTCATTTTTTCAAAGAGTTATTTATTTTCAAAACTCTGTCTTTAACATATTTTTACGATTTACACAGAATAATACAACCGAGAAAAATATTTAACATAACTATTTACAACACGATTTTCACACACTGAAAAAGTTTATTACTTAAGCACGAAGAAACTTTAAAACTGTTCACACCGCAAATTTCATGCATTGAAAAAGTCTATTACTTATATACAAACTTAGAATCTTTGAAACTAAGATCACATGAATACAACTTAATTTAAATACGGTATTGCTTAAAATCATAGCTACAGAAAAAAAAAAAAAGTTTGAAATATTATACTCAAAGACATAAAAAAACACACACAAGACATACCATCTGCAGAAACTACTATCATTAAAAATAATTATAACATCAAGAGAATTTCTAGAACTTGGAAGAATGAAAGCTAAAAAAGCCTCTTAGAAATAAAGGACAATTTCAACACATCCTCCACCGAGTTCCTACTAAGCAAAGCAATCGTTGCGAATTTTCAGTTATCCTATACACGAACACAAAAGCAACTATGCAAAATCTAGCAATACCGTTAGTGAATGAACACAGAGAGAATGCACTTAAAATAATATCATTCACACGTTGAAAATCGAAGAAGTTTTTCATGCAATATAGCTATATTTCAATTATTCAAACTTACATGAAACTAATTTTAACAGAGTACAATATTAGAAATACTTTAAAGTTGAAATACAAATTATATAAAACATCATTTACTTACAGAGAAGGAAAATATATGTCTTCCTAGGGCAAACCGCAGCGTAGAAATGACTCTTCAGGCTCTTATCAGCTGACGAAGGTAAGGCTCATCGGCCACCCCAATCGAAGAATGACACATGCAAACATGATGCTACCAGCTGAGTAACGCTATCGATAAACCAATTTGACTTCAATTGAAGTTTAATATGAATGTAACAGTAAGTTTTAATTAAAAAATATTTCATACATGCAAACATATACATACATATAAATTTAATAATTTTACGAAGTCCTATGTATTTAACTCACCAAACTCAGACAGTTTTCCTTAAACACACATTTTTTCCTAGATATAACCCTTTAATTCATTACTTCAGAGTGAAGAATTTCTGACCTTTAGTATTATAATCAAGCCATACAATACATTTAACAAACGCTTCATGTTTTCGAAACTTACTCTAAAACATTTAACGAACATTTCATCTATTCAAAGAGTTATTTATTTTCAAAACTCAATCTTTAACATATTTTTTTACGACTCACACAGAACTTATAATTTACAAAGATTTTATGATATACAACCGAGAAAATATTTAACAAAACTATTTCCAACACGAGTTTCATACATTGAAAAGGTTTATTAGCAAAGTTCAAAGAAAACTTTCAAGCTGTTTTCGCTGCAAATTTCATGTTTTGAAAAAGTCTATTACTAACATACAAACTTGAAATCTTTACTTTGTTCACACCTTTAATATTATAATCAAGCACATAACACATTAAACGAACATTTCATCTATTCAAAGACTTTCAAAACTTACTCTTTAACATTTAACGATCATTTCATTTATTCAAGAAGTTATTTATTTTCAAAACTCAATCTTTAACACAATTTTTATAATTTACATAGGGTTTATGATATACAACCGAGAAAAATATTTATCAAAACTATTTGCAACGCGTCTTTCCGACATTGAAAAGGTTTATTACTAAAGTACAAAGAAAACTTTCAAGCTATTTACGTTACAAATTCCGTGTTTTGAAAAAGTATATTACTTACATACAAAATTGAAATCTTTACTTTGAAACTAAGATTGCAAACAATTTTATACAGAGTTCAAGTTAAATATAGAATTGGTTAAAATCGTAGCAACATAAAGTACAGAATATAAAAAAAGTTAGAAACGTTATACTCAAAGACTTGCATTACTAACTGAAATAAAGAAACATAGCTTTCAACTACTACTACCAATGCAAAACTTATATTAACCTGCTAAAAACTCCATAAGAAAAATCAAAGTACTGCGCACAAAACATCAAAACTTAGAGTCATCTAGTAAAACTTAGAACGAATAATGTAAAACTACGAAAATTTTCAAAAATAAAAGTGTTATGCACCTGCAAAATGTAAAAAGTACTGTGTACGAATGTTAAAACTTTAACTAAAACATGAAACGAAGATGTAAAAATATGAAGTATAATATCTTAAAGCAACACTAAAATGTAAAAGTATAACGTACAAAACATCAAAACTTAGGTTCATCTAGTAAAACTTAGTATAAAAATGTAAAAGTACTAAGGACAGAACCTCAAATATACATTAATTTGATAAAAGCAAAATGAAAATGTTAAAGTGCAAAAGACAAAACGTCAAACATAGATTAAGATGTTAAAACAATGTATCATAAAAATTAAAAAAAAAAAAAAGAAAAAGAAAAAATACTACATACAAACGGTCAAAACTTAGAACTAAAATTTTTTGATAAACCATATAATTTCAAATTCGTCTAGAAAAACTTAGAGCGGAAATGAAAAATTATTGAAGTTTGCAAAACAAAAGTGTTAAGCATTCACAAGTTATTTAAACTTCAAAACGTAAAAAATGATTTCTCTACAAAAACTTGGAATGAAGTCGTAAAATTACTAAGTACAAACTGTTAAAACATCATAAAAATGTCAAAATGACAAGTATAAAGCAACAAAACATAGATTTTTCTCCTGAAATATTAATCAAAATGTAAAAATTCTAACAACAAAATCCTAAAACTCTGAAAAATTAAAAAACACGCAGTACAAAACAACAAAACGTAAAAATGTTAAGTATAAAGCTGCAAAACTCAAATTCACCCAGAAAAACTCAAAACAAAGATGTAAAAGTAAGGAACTTTTCAAAAGAAAAGTGTTATACACTTGCAAAATGTTAATGCAAAAATGGAAAAATTACTACGTACAAAACGTAAAAATTCTAAGTATATAACGTATTCATCAAGTGAAACTTTGTACGAAAATGTAAAAGTTTAAGTACGAACTTAAAAAATTTAGATGGATCTACCAAAATTCAAACTAAAATCGTAAAAAGTATGAGTACAAAATGTTCAAACATTCTATAAATGTAAAAAATTTAAGATTTCAAAATACAAAACGTAAAAAAAAAGTTAGAGTTATCTTCTAAAACTTAGACTGAAGTCGAGTGAAATTACTAAGTACGAAATCTTAAAACATCATAAAAATGTCTAAATAACAAGTATAAAGTATCAAAACATAGATTTGTACATTGAAATGCACTTGCGAAATGTAAAAAGTACTGTGTACGAATGTTAAAACTTTAACTAAAACATGGAATGAAGATGTAAAAACATTAAGTATAATATATTAAAGCAACACTAAAATGTAAAAGTACTACATACAAAACATCAAAACTTAGATTCATCTAGTAAAACTTAGTATAGAAAATGTAAAAGTACTAAGCACAGAACGTCAAATATACATTTGTTTATTAAAAACATAACGAAAATGTTAAAGTACTATGGAGATATAAAAATACTAAGTATAATATACTGAAGCAACACAAATTGTAAAAGTACAAATTACTAAACATAAAAAATTTGGAGTTATCAAATAAAACTTGAAAACAGAGATTCACCATCAAAACGTAGATGTGTTTAGAGCAATCTTAATCAGAAAAATGTAAAAATTCGAAGAACAAAATGCTAATACTGTGAAATATTAAAAAATACACAATACAAAGTAATAATGCATGAAAGAGTGCTAACTTCAAACTTAAATGGCAAATTGACTTCAATGACAAAACTTAAATGCATTCAGAGAAACTTAGAACGAAAAAATAATAGTACGGAAATTTGCAAAGTAAAAAAGTGTTATGCACTTTTCAAAATGTTAAAACTTAACTTTATCTACTAAAACCTGCAATGATGATGTAAAAATACTAAGTATAATATATTAAAGCAACACAAAAAGATCAAAATATTAAATACAAAACGTAAAAAAAAAATTTAGATCTGTCGACTAAAACTTAGACTGAACACATTTACATTTTGTACGTAGTAATTTTTACATTTTTGCATTAACATTTTGCAAGTGCATAACACTTTTCTTTTGAAAAGTTCCTTACTTTTACATCTTTGTTTTGAGTTTTTCTGGGTGAATTTGAGTTTTGTAGCTTTATACTTAACATTTTTACATGTTTTGTTGTTTTGTACTGCGTGTTTTTTAATTTTTCAGAGTTTTAGGATTTTGTTGTTAGAATTTTTACATTTTTGATTAATATTTCAGGAGCCAAATCTATGTTTTGTTGCTTTATACTTGTCATTTTGACATTTTTATGATGTTTTAACAGTTTGTACTTAGTAATTTTACGACTTCATTCCAAGTTTTTGTAGAGAAATCATTTTTTTACGTTTTGAAGTTTTAATAACTTGTGAATGCTTAACACTTTTGTTTTGTAAACTTCAATATTTTTACATTTCCGCTCTAAGTTTTTCTAGACGAATTTGAAATTATATGGTTTATCAAAAATTTTAGTTCTAAGTTTTGACCGTTTGTATGTAGTATTTTTTCTTTTTCTTTTTTTTTTAATTTTTATGATACATTGTTTCAACATCTTAATCTATGTTTGACGTTTTGTCTTTTGCACTTTAACATTTTCATTTTGCTTTTATCAAATTAATGTATATTTGAGGTTCTGTCCTTAGTACTTTTACATTTTTATACTAAGTTTTACTAGATGAATCTAAGTTTTGATGTTTTGTACGTTATACTTTTACATTTTAGTGTTGCTTTAAGATATTATACTTCATATTTTTACATCTTCGTTTCATGTTTTAGTTAAAGTTTTAACATTCGTACACAGTACTTTTTACATTTTGCAAGTGCATAACACTTTTATTTTTGAAAATTTTCGTAGTTTTACATTATTCGTTCTAAGTTTTACTAGATGACTCTAAGTTTTGATGTTTTGTGCGCAGTACTTTGACTTTTCTTATGGAGTTTTTAGCAGGTTAATATAAGTTTTGCATTGGTAGTAGTAGTTGAAAGCTATGTTTCTTTATTTCAGTTAGTAATGCAAGTCTTTGATTATAACGTTTCTAACTTTTTTTATATTCTGTACTTTATGTTGCTACGATTTTAACCAATTCTATATTTAACTTGAACTCTGTATAAAATTGTTTGCAATCTTAGTTTCAAAGTAAAGATTTCAATTTTGTATGTAAGTAATAGACTTTTTCAAAACACGGAATTTGTAACGTAAATAGCTTGAAAGTTTTCTTTGTACTTTAGTAATAAACCTTTTCAATGTGGGAAAGACGCGTTGCAAATAGTTTTGATAAATATTTTTCTCGGTTGTATATCATAAACCCTATGTAAATTATAAAAATTGTGTTAAAGATTGAGTTTTGAAAATAAATAACTTCTTGAATAAATGAAATGATCGTTAAATGTTAAAGAGTAACTTTTGAAAGTCTTTGAATAGATGAAATGTTCGTTTAATGTGTTATGTGCTTGATTATAATATTAAAGGTGTGAACAAAGTAAAGATTTCAAGTTTGTATGTTAGTAATAGACTTTTTCAAAACATGAAATTTGCAGCGAAAACAGCTTGAAAGTTTTCTTTGAACTTTGCTAATAAACCTTTTCAATGTATGAAACTCGTATTGGAAATAGTTTTGTTAAATATTTTTATCGGTTGTATTACTCTGTGAAAATCTTAAAAATTGTGTTAAACACTGAGTTTTGAAAATAAATAACTCATTAAATAGATGAAACTTTCGTTAAATGATTAAGAGTAAGTTTTGAAAGTCATTGAATAGATGAAATGTCCGCTTAATGTGTTATATGCTTGATTATAATATTAAAGGTGTGAATAAAGTAAAGATTCCAAGTTTGTATGTTAGTAATAGACTTTTTCAAAGCATGAAATTTGCATCGTAAATAGCATTTAAGTTTTCTTCGAACTTTGGTAATAAACCTTTACAATGTATGAAACTCGTGTTGGAAATAGTTTTGTTAAATATTTTTCTCGGTTGTATATCATAAAATCTTTGTAAATTATAAGTTCTGTGTGAGTCGTAAAAAAATATGTTAAAGATTGAGTTTTGAAAATAAATAACTCTTTGAATAGATGAAACGTTCGTTAAATGTTTAAGAGTAAGTTTTGAAAGTCTTTGAATAAATGAAACGTTTGTTAAATGTATTGTATGGCTTGATTATAATACTGAAGGTATGAAATTCTTCACTCGGAAGTAATGAATTAAAGGGTTATATCTAGGAAAAAATGTGTGTTTAAGGAAAACTGTCTGAGTTTGGTGAGTTAAATACATAGGTCTTCGTAAATTATTAAATTTATATGTATGTATATGTTTGCATGTATGAAATGTTTTTTAATTAAAACTTACTGTTACATTCATATTAAACTTCAATTGAAGTCAAATTGGTTTATCTATAGTGTTACTCAGCTGGTAGCATCATGTCTGCATGTGTCATTCTTTGATTGGGGTGGCCAATGAGGTATTGCTACCTTATCTTCGTCAGCTGATAAGAGCCTGAAGAGTCATTTCTACGTTGTGGTTTGGAGGGGAAACATGTACGCTCTCTCTTCTCTGTAAGTACATGATGTTTTATATAATTTGTATTTCGACTTTAAAGTATTTCTTAGATTGCATTCTGTTAAAATTAGTTTCATGTAAGTTTGAATAATTGAACTATAGCTATATTGCATGAAAAAATTCTTTGATTTTCAACGTGTGAATGATATTATTTTAAGTGCATTCTCTCTGTGTTCATTCACTAACTGTACTGCTAGATTTTGCATAGTTGATTCATGTTTGTGTATCGTATAACTGAAAATTCGCAACGATTGCTTTGCTTAGTAGAAGCAGTTTTAATTTTGAACTTTTTTCTTTTACATGCTTTGTTGTGTTGCACTACATATATTTAGTTTTTCACAGTTTTAGCATTTTTGTTCGCAGAACTTTAACATTTTTTATCAAGATTTCAGTTGATGAATCTATGGTTTTGATACTTTATACTTGTTATTTGTTTATTTTTATGATGTTTTAACATTTCGTGCTATGATTTTAAGCATTATCGTATTTAAATTAAGTTGTATTCATGTGATCTTAGTTTCAAAAATTCTAAGTTTGTATGTAAGTAATAGACTTTTTCAATGCATGAAATTTGCGGTGTGAACAGTTTTAAAGTTTCTTCGTCCTTAAGTAATAAACTTTTTCAGTGTGTGAAAATCGTGTTGTAAATAGTTATGTTAAATATTTTTCTCGGTTGTATTATTCTGTGTAAATCGTAAAAATATGTTAAAGACAAAGTTTTGAAAATAAATAACTCTTTGAAAAAAATGAAAAATTCGTTATATGTTAAAGACAAAGTTTTAAACATTTCAGCTCTTTTGCATAGCTGAAATGTTCGTTAAATGTATTGCATTGTACGTCAATCAGGTTATTGAAGTGCTTCGCAGTTACAAATTTAGCAATATGCTCTTGACTATTTTTAAAGTTTCTTTAATCATGATGTATATGACCACAATAATTTCTGAGATTGTATTCGTTTGAAACGTTAAAATGTGTAAAAAAAATATTAATTAAAAACAAAATAATTAAATATTGAAATGTACGAAAAATTCGCTTATCATTCTATGTGAAATAAAGTTGCTGAACATACTCTAACTTCCACTATTTCATGCAAACTCTTAAACTTTGAAAAAAAATCTAGTGGTATAATATTGATTAGAGGATGATTATCTAATGTAAATATAGTCTTAGTTGATATAAATTCGTTGATTTGTATTGATAGAAAACAGTAAAATGGATGTAAACCTGTTTAAGTATAGAAGAAATCGCCACTTTTTGTAAAAGTATTGTTAAATTAGTATGTATAAACCTATTGATGGTCATTTTCTAAGTTCCCAATATTTCAGCAAAACTTTTAATTGACTAAAATTTAGTAAATTGTGTGGATTGATTTGATTGGTGCATATTAAGTCCGCACTTTTTCAAGAAACTCTTTGTTAAGTTCTCATTTAATTCTGTCTTTCATACTTTAGGAAAAAAGATTTTAAAAATTTTTCCAAGTCTTAAACATTTCTATAATTAACTTTGACTTAATTTTTTTAAATTTCGAGGATTGATTTGTTTGGTTCACATTAAATATAAACTTTCTCAAGAAGCTATTTGATTGGATCGCAATTAATCCTGGGTTTAATATTTTGGGGGAAAAAATTACAAGTGTAAAAATAAAATATGTTCAAAATTAGGAGATAGTTACTACTTATACATTATTAAGATTAAATTAGTGCTATGAGTTGATTAAAAATTGTGAAATTTAATTCTGATGGAAATAATTAATTAATTATCACTAGAACACTTCGGTTAAGTCTGATACTAACGCAAGGGGGAAAAAAAAACATAGTAATCATGATTTGATCGAATGAGTTTTACAACATTAAGGTTTGTGGTATATGAATTCGAATATCTGAAAGAAAATGTAATTAAATAAAATATTCTATGTCTAAAAATAATATATCTCGCTGGATGATAGCATGAGCGTTTCAACTCTTGAAATTAAAAAAAAAATAAATTAATGTTACCACTTGTGAAAAACCCAAGTTGGAAATTAAAAATAACATCGGAAAACGACTAAGTCCAAAAAATAATTATTCCTGTTTTTCGCCACTAGGAGGCTCTTCGTAAAAATACGTTGTCATGGAAACCACAACACACGGTAGAACCATTGCCATTCCCTAAAATAAAAATTTAATCAAAACCAAAAATAAATCGGTGTTGCCACTTCGAAAAACTAAACTTCAGTGTAACAAGTAAAACAACTCAACTCCACTCAGAAACCCCCGTAATCTTCTACGAGGATATTATCAGGAACCCTACTACTCAACCCTACTCGGCAGGCTGAGGAGGCGGAGGAGGGGAGGGGAGGGGAGGCGCAAGGGGGATGGGCGTGGCAGGCGGAGGGACCCTCCGCACTTTCGTCTCTTGGCGTAGAACTGCCATCTTTTCACTACTATTAGCATTTCTATGAATAACACTTTTATTAGGTGCACCTGAAAATCGTTAATACTGTCGGTGACCAAAGACTTTTTAAAAGTATATTCTTATCAATTTAGCTGTAGGTCATGTACTTACGTTTTAATAACTGTCATTTAATTATTTTATTTGGAGCAAAACTAAACGTAAAATATATTTACAGCAGTTCTCTCACCCCTACACCTCTTATCCGAAAAAACAATAAATAAATAACGTGGTGTGAGAGATTATTAGAGTTTACGAGCCAAATATAAATTTGCAGGTGAATTTTATTAAAATTACTAGATCAATAGACAGTATATGTCTAGTTCAATAGTCTTAAACGAGAAGAAAAATATACAAAATTGAAAGATGAAATTTGTAAAGATCCATCCCTCTAACAACACTTTTAATCAAGTGGTTACCGGATATGAAATAGCTTCACTCCTTGGATGAATGAGTCTCTAAATAAAGGATTTTTAATGTAATGTAGCTGAAACCCCCTAATGTAGCCCTCTAATTTTGGCAAAGTAAATAATAGCGTTCAAACTCGGACTCCATAAACACAAATAATGCAATTTAATTCAGTTTAACAGCTGTCAATTTTCCAATTTATCATGCAATATAAACTTTTGTGGAAAACCCCTTATCATTTTTGTCCAATTTGAGAGCTTGCTAAATAGGGCTCACTGTATGGTGTATCAATAGTCAACTGAAACTTTTACATAAGTTGCTCCATAGATCTCACTACCAAAATATTAAAAAAAAAATAATTAATAACTTTCGCGCATGCGCAATCACATTTCTTTTAATAAAACTGCTCAAATCTCATGGACTATTTGTTACAGGTTCCCTACGTTTTCGTACCATACTTACTTTTTATTTTGTCAAATGTTCTGCAAGTTTCATGTAATTTGAGATAGAACTTAGCGAGTTATAAGCAAAACACTTGCGAAAAATTTCGAATATTTAAAAAATAATGCCCATATCTTCATGAATATTACTTCGTTTCAGACGAAAGCGGTAGTAAGCATTGCGTATATATTTAAAAATGTTTTGCGAAAGTTACAGGACATTTCAATCATTTTCTGATACAAGATGATCAAAAGAGTTGTTTCTCTTCCTTAATTTTTTGACCGCCCCCTAGTTGCCGATAAGCCTGAATTATGTTTCCTAAATGTGAGTTTAAGTATGTTCTTTTCATGGTACATGGTACAAAATAAAAAACGGCAAGTTTAATATTTCTTCAGACTTAAAAAAAAAAATGTATAAAATCCAAAGTGTCCAAATACTTTTTGGTAGATAGTGTATGTTTATTAGCAAGTATCAAGAACACTACACGAGTAGAAAATCGTGCATATATGAATAATATAAATTAACAGCATAGATGATCAATTGCCAAGAGATTTAGGGTCAGTTGGGGTAACTGTAAACACGGGGTAATTGTAAACAAGTTTCATAACTACACTTGTGGTGGTTTTCGAAACTTAACTGCTTATGAGTGATAAACCGGTATCATAGGGAAGACATTGAAAGAGTTTCGTAAGTTTCGAAACAATTGTGGAGGCGTCACTCTTGTCTGAAAATGGCACAGTGAAAAAAGTTGCTTAGCAAAATTTAGTGATCTTACATTTTCCTCTCCAGCTCATCTACAAAGGCGATGTGAGCAGTTTCAACCTCTTTTATTTGTCATATGGAATGTTGCTAAAAGCATTTAGATATGAATTTCATCCTCCCTATTATTTCTCAGGGGCAAGCTAGGTGTTTACAATTACCCCATATATTTCGCACTCTGGGGTAATCGTAAACACTTAAATTTGTCCTATTTCCAATATTTTGGGGAGACAATAAGTATTATATTTTGATGTAAATTACACTTTCGTGTCTATTTTACATAAATGTTGTTGTTTTTTGCTAATGCCGCTTGGAAATTCAAGCCCCCCATGCTGGACGACCATGAATTATGGAAGCTCCTACTGAATATTAATGAGTTCCGCTAGAATAAAAGTATACTTGGCTCAGAGGAGCCTAATGATTTTGAGCTAGCTCCCAGATGAGAGATCGTCACCTGGGTTGGTCCCTAAGCGGAAATTATGTATAACTTGGTGGACATTCGAAGCGACGATATATTTAATGTGCCCAGCTCCTTTTAGCGCACTCGGTCTCCGTCGTGGGAGGTGGTCACCCTTGCAAGCATTGACCACGGATAGTTGTGCTTCACTTCCGGTGTTTTGTGGGATCCAAGGTTGACTGACTGATCCACTGAGGGACAAATTTTACATAAATTTATCGCATTACTTGATTTTTTGCAGTATATTTCTCATTAAATGATCTCAGCGGACTCATAACATAACTAAGTGGAACAAATGCGGCTTGTTGGACGCTGATTGAGAACCATTGTTCCGGAACTTCTTAAACTCCCAAGCAGACTGTGTATGAAACAATTTTCCATTTGCATCACCCTTATTCAAAAATAAATCGCTGTTTACAATTACCCCAGATCTCTGGGGTAATTGAAAACACACTACGGTACACTGTTAAAAATTTCCGTAGGAAAATAGTAAAATACCCATTTATTTGATTGTTATTTTACCATATTTAATTACAACAGTTGAATAACCATTAATAAGATGGTACTCAAACCGCCGATTGCGAAAAAAATCGTTTATTCTCTGTTTATCCTAAAGAACGTTTAACTAGCCGTAATTTTCAAGCGCTCAATAAGAATCGGGCGTCCATCTTGGATGCGAAACCTTACCGGTCGTACGTTTTTTAAAAATAGGAATACGGATTTATCAGTTAAAATCTGCATGTGTATATAAAAAAAGAAGAAAAAAAAAGTGGCTTAAGCAGTGGATACTAAATAGAAACACATACACACGTAAATCAAAAATTGAAGACATCGGATTCCCAAACTGTTTGCGAATGAGCGAACCCATAATTTGAGCTGCTGAAACTTGTTTGAAGCTTGTTTGTATTTTAATTTTTGCAGCGAATAAAATGATTTTCGTTAATATACAGTAAATTTAGACCAAAAATAAATTTAGATCCAATCAAAAACTGAAATCTCAATTTTAAGGCTGTTTGCCTGTTGGAAAAGAAGATTTATTGATAAATAAACGTCCGCGTTACGTGATGACGGTGGCCGAGTGTATAGAGAGGAAGACTAGTACACCACTCATTCAGGGTTAGAGTCCTGCAAGCTTCGTTTATGCTTTCTACGCCTCAAAGATTCTACGCCTCGAAATGGTTCAAAAACGGTGAAAATTTTGTTTTGCAACCATTTTTAAATGGTTATAAAACCGTAAACTTTTGTATTTAAGGCTTTTTAACGAAGTTAATTAAAAATGGTTTGGTCCCGTACAGATAGAAAAATGTTCCAAACCGTACATTTAACGGTGAATTAGATGGACAGACTGCTGCCGGTCATTTAACCGTAATTTCATGATGAAATTTCTAACAGTGTAATTGTAAACACGAGCTCATTCGCTAACAAATAATCACAAAGTCAAAATTTCTGTACACATATACTCACAAGAAGTACAGTATTGGCTACAATGCTCACAATTTCACTATGAATTTATTCAAGAGCACTGTTAGAGATTTCAACATGAAATTACGGTTAAATGACCGGCAGCAGTCTGTCCATCTAATTTCCCGTTAAATTTACAGTTTGGAACATTTTTCTATCTTTACGGGACCTAACCATTTCCAATCAAGTTGGTTAAAAAGCCGTAAATACAAAAGTTTATGGTTTTATTATAACCATTTAAATATGGTTTTAAAACAAAAATTTTGACCGTTTATGAACCATTTCGCGCGAGGCGTAGAATCTTCGAGGCGTTTAAACAGTAAATGAAGTGCTTGGGACTCGAACCGCGGCTGTGTGGTGTACAAGCCTTGCTCGCTATCCACTCGGCCATCCTCACCACGTACAGCTGTCGTTTATGTATCAATAAATCTTCTTTTCCAACAGGCAACCTGCCTTAAAATTGAGATTTCAGTTTTTGCTTGGATCCAAAGTCATGTTTAGTCTAAATTTACTGTATATCCACGAAAATCATTTTATTTGCTGCAAAAATTAAAATACAAACAAGCCTCAGCAGCTCAAATGATGGGTTTGCTCATTCGCAAACAGTTCGGGAATCCGATGTCTTCAATTTTTGATTTACGTGTGTATGTGTTTCTATTTAGTATCCACTGCTTAAGCCACTTTTTTTTTCTTCTTTTTTATATACACATGCAGATTTTAACTGATAAATCCGTATTCCTGTTTTAAAACAACGTACGACCGGTAAGGTTTCGCAACCAAGATGGACGCCCGATTCTTATTGAGTGCTTGAAAATTACGGTTAGTTAAACGTTCTTTAGGATAAACAGAGAATAAACGACTTTTTTCGCAATCAGCGGTTTTAATGGTTATTCAACTGTTGTAGTTAAATATGGTAAAATAACAATCAAATAAATGGTTATTTGACTATTTTCTTACGGAAATTTTTAACAGTGAGGTAGGGAAGGATCAAAGGTTAAAACATTGAAAAAGCGTTTACAATTACCCCAACTAACCCTACTACAACATCAAGATCATTTATCAAGGCCTCTTGATGAATTAAAGCTGTCAATGTCAGGAAACATTTACTAATTGTTTGTCTGAGCAGCAAGAGAATGCATTAGAATGAAGAAATGCTTCGAAGCTTTCATAAAACTCCTTTTCTAAGACAACAGACTGCTCTTTTAAAGAAACATATTAAGCATTGTGTTTCGAGTAGAAATACAAGGTATGTATTTGTACTGGAGACTAGGTACAAATTTAGATGAATTTTACAATAATGCTTACGAAATAACTTTTTAATTTTATATTAGAATAACTATAAAGTTTTAATCTTGATCTGTAATGTTTCAAGGAACATTTTATGCATGGCCGTAAACGTTTTTATGTGCCGTATTTGAAAACCCATACCAAGGCAAACTTTTTAAAGCGTAGTTTGCGGTGTTAGCAAATGGGTTTGACAAAAAAAGAGGAGTAATTGCGTCCATCAGAACTTAACAACAGTAACTATGAAACCTAGGGTAGGGTTCCCGACTTTGAGTGAGCAACTCCTGAATTAACCGTTCTGTGTTTTAAAACGGCAAGCTTCACCGCTCCTTAGAACACTTGGCTTCTTTTAATGAAATATAGTAATGGGTTTCTACAATTTATAAGTCCTTTCTGTTTTATTAAAAAGAAGAAAAAAGCATTTTGATGGAAACACTATTGAGTGAAAAGTTTTCACTGTTGACAATTCAATTTGGCCATCCCTTATTTTATCGAAGCCAATTTAGAACGTTCTCCTTTTGAGTAGCAACTACTACAGTTTTCTATACAAAGAAAAAATATAAAGCTGTACCATATTGAAATTATTGAAATGGAAAACTGTTCCCATACGATTAAACAAAGAAGTCAGGAAGAATGTTTTTTATAATTTCCCTGGGGGGAGTGCTCCATTTTTTTGCGGTTTTCAAGAGAATGAAAACCTGGAAACATGTTTGATGCGTAAAATTCTTCCGTAATTATCTATAATGGTAATTATCTGAAACTACTTCCTTTTCTTTCTCTAATACAAATGAATTCTTGTCTAAACTACACTTTACAAAATTGAACAAAATAATGTTTTCCGAAAAATTGGTACGATCTGCTTTTTATGATTACATTCAGTAGTGTTAACTATTTTTTTAAAAAAGTCATTAATGCTTTATAGAAATATTGTTAGTTAATTTTAAACATGAGTTTTCAAGTACCACTGTTTGCTCCGCAGTTTTATTTTAGTAACTGAAAACAAGAATATTTGCATTTGCACAAAGACACCACAAACCCGCTAAGGTGTGTAAGTAATTAAAATCATTTAGAGCGTATATAAAGATGAGGACATAAATTATTGTTTAAACCATATTATTTATGTAACAGATCATCCTTCAAGAAGATTTTTTTCTGTCCTTTTAATTCTCTTTACGGAGGCTTGCTTATATTGAAAAAGAAGAAAAAAAGTTACAAAATTTGTGAAAACGCTATATATCTTTTTCTCTAAGAAAGAATATAATTATTTTATAAGTTAAAAGAAAGTAACAAATTAAGGGGATTTCGCGATAAATGGATTGTAAACCACGGATAGCCTGTAATAATTAGAACCAACGTAAGTTCTGCGGAATGCTGCTAAGTCATGTTTTCTGTCTTAAAGATTTTCTGCAGTCATCACTCAATCAATTTTGAGTTTTGGATGTTCGAGCACAAAAAAATTTTATACAGGGAGAAAAGTCCGTCATTACTATATACAGTCTCTGGCCAAATTAATAGACGCACTACAGAGTTTTCGTAACTTGATGCTTAACACTCAGTCTGATGCAAAAACCAGTTTTTAAATATTTGGTCATGTTTTAATGCATAATAGTCACACTTTCCTGTAAAAATTAGTTCTATCTTACGGGACCGCCAATAAATTGAAAAAAGAAAAATGTTTTGGATGATATTGCATCGTAAAAAGCTGGAAATAGAATGGAAAAATTGAATTTTTGTTAAGAATTCCTTGCAATCCTTACCAAGAACATGAATGGAGAGGGTTTGTTAGAAAAAATTGAATTTTTATCACAAATCAGAGTATAAATGCACTGAATGAGAACAAGTATTTGCCACTGATTCCTCTTCAGAAATAGCTCTTTTTCAAAAAATCGTTGAAGTATACCTCAATTAATTGTAGATTATCTTTCTTAATTTTCAAGATATGCAACTGAAATTTTTTTGAATTGGCCTCTACACTTGGGTTTGAAATTATGAAAGTTAAAAATTGCTGTATTTCGCGCACGCGGAGCAAAAAATTAATGTTCTTAATTGTTTACAATTTATCAAACATTCATTACTGCTATTTCAAATTTCAGTATAATGCTTCACTTGTATGCTGTCAAGTTTTTGAAAGGTTGGTAACGTTTTGGGAAAATGTTTGCGTGTTATAAGCCAAAAACGTGTGAAGGAAATTGAGCAGTGCTTATATGTTTGTGAGTATAAGTACGATTTTTACGAAAATGCACAGAATAGATGTTCATTGCAATAAAACTATACGCTTAAATTTACAACTTATTCTCAACTTTTCACAATGCAGGATCATCGAAAATATTTTCCCCCTGTTTCAATTTGTTGACGGTCCCCTAAATGCAAGAGCATAGGAATTTTTACTGAAAAGCGTGAACATTGTATATTAAAGCATGACCAAATAAGTAAAAAACGGGTTTTGTATTAGACTGAGTGTTATGTATAAAATTACGAAAACTTTGTAGTGCGTCCATTAATATGGCCAGAGACTGCGTATATATATTTTTAAAAAGCCTGTTTTTCGTAAGTATCAAACCGATACACTTGATGACTTGTGAGGCATAATTAGCATGTTGTAAAGATGCGGAGAAATTACACCATTAGTTACATTACAAAACCTACTTTCTATTGGAGTTTTCTTTAATGAAAAATGTCGTACATCACGTAGAAAAATCCATCCAGGTTCTTGTTGTAGTAAACCCAAAACAAAATCGACCACTAATTGTGGTGAAACAGTTTACTTTTTGTGAGAACAATAAGCACATAAAAATCACCGTAAAAAGCAGACTTAAGCAATAAAAATTGCAGACTGGTGTTTCGGGGTTAGAACGAACTCCTTTCTCAATACAGAAAAATGCAAGTTTATGAATGGAAATACAACGATCAAAAGTCTAAAAACGCCTATTTTCAAGGATAACTTTGCATCGACTGCCTTACCTCTTTTTGCATTGAAAAAAGAGTTTCTTGAATTGAAAAAAGTCCGAAACACGTGTCTACAATTTCTATTGCTGTTTTCAGCGTTTTACGGTTGTTTCCATGTATAAACTGAATGCTGATTGTGTCACATTTTATTACGTAAAATAAGTCGTTTATTACAAAAAGTTTTATTCAATAAATTCTTTCGTTTTGAGATTTGACATTACCTAAAAAAGTGGTTAACGCCGAATACTAGTTTTTAACAAAACATATTATTGCATTTTAAATGAAGTGTAATTAATAAAGAATTACATAAAACTGTTTGACGAGAAATAAACTTTAAATAAATAAATTACATTATGGATTAAAATTAAAGCGTTTTAAAAATCAATTGCATGCTTTTAGTTTAAGTGAGGTAAGCTTTTGAGTAAATTAAAAAATACGATTATCGAGTTAAAAAAAAAAAAAAAAAGAAGAAGAAGAGGAACATTCTGTCAGTTAAAGTTCTAATGTTAGCTTTTATGTATTACAATTTTACTCCTGTGTAATCCTACGGTATTTTCTTTTTAAAACTTCCTTATTATATCCATTAATCCAATTTTTACTTTAAGGCATCACATCATTGACCTTTTTTTTTAAAATTATGTGCGGCTGACTAGCATTTAACCTTTCAGACTTTCTCTTAATGACAGATCATTTTGATTGCTTTAATAGCGTCTTAGCTTCGATAACGATGCATTCTCATAATGCTTTCTTTTAACTTCTAAGATAAAAATTTTAAAATTTTAATAGCCTTTAAAACAGCTTTTGCAGAATGCTCTATATTTCCTTCATTACAATTAATGACAATTATTTAGTTACTTTTTATCAAAAACTACTTAAAGATATTACAATAGATATGCTGATGAATCTCGCTCTAATTTTTAAATTTATTTTAAATTCGCTTTAATTTTAAGCTTATTTTGGGGAGTGAGTTGGTTCCTAGCAACAGATAAGAAAAAAGACGTTTATCGAAAGCGATTCGACGACTGGAAGGTCCGTTTCACGTGATCTCTTATCTCTCTGTCGCTCGTAAAGTAAAGAGAAAAGCACAGTATCTTCGACTATATTTCAAAGGTTTATGACAAAACGTACTGGATCGATAACGTTTTCCGTGGACCTAATAAACCAAACGTACACTAAACACGTGTCGTATTAAGACTCAATTCCGCTTTTTTCACACTTACGTCAGCAGCATAGGGAGCAAGGCCTTCGTTCTCTTCCCCCAGATATATTTGAGAGATTTGATAAATGTAGTGGAAATGTGCATTTCATTTTGGAACAATTTCTGAATAAAAGCCGAAGAATGCATACCCACAAATATTAAATAATAAAGCAAGAAATAAAAAATGAAACCAAATTACCTGATTTTTTTCTCTAACGGTGCTGCGTATGGTTACTAACCTTTGCAGATCTAGGGCATTCCCTGGAAATAGGCACCCATATTTTCAAGTAGCACACTTTTGTCATTACCACTTTGAGAATTTTGACGCTCAGTTTCAACCAGATGGCGCCACCTCTGCTCTAAATGTACTAGGAATTTAATTTAACCGAGAGTATCACATCCTAATGTCTACTCAAGGGTTCTTTTACATGCCGCATAATCATACGGCATGGGCGCAGACGATTTTCTGCATCTTGAAAATCCACCGACACTACCAGGCTCGACCCTATGACCTGGGGCGTAGATACCCGCACCTTGCCACGATGCCGGCTAAATTACCTAAATAAAAGGCAGGATCAGTGGATATCATCAAACATGTTTATATTAATCTCAAAAAAATCAATCGACAGAAATGATTTATGATCATCAATTTACATTCATTATTATAAAAAATAACACAGGTAGCGACTAGAAAAATATTAAATTAAAAAAAAAACCATACGGTTTTGGTGATCTAGTGATCACCACATTTATTTCAACAAGTATTCATGATCAGAGACCGAGGGTGTTTCTTTTTCTTTTCGGAGGTGGTTTTGCATTGTTGTTTTTGGTCGGTAGTGCTGTGGAAGAAAGAAAGTACGAGCAAGTGTTCAATTTTGAATGTCAAAATAAGTCTATTTGGTGTTAATATGATTGTTTCTTCGAACTTAAAGTTGGTAAGCGTTGTTTAATAGGCTTTCCATTCTATTATAGTTAAAAGCGAAGATTATCAAATCATAGAACTAACGCAGACATCAGGTAATTTTTTAAATTATTTCTTACTGTAATAAGTTATTTCGTACTTTTAATGTGTGTTTAAAATGTGTTTAAAAGTAATTGTAAAAATTAGTGGTTGTGAGGTTTTTTTTCTAAATAAAACTTTATTTATCAAGAAATTTAAACTCCTATCTGGATTTAAAATTTCCTAATAGTTTGATCTAAGATTTCATAATTAATTGATCTCTTCAAGGTCACAATGTTTTGCAAAAAACCTCCTTAAACGTGTAACTAATTAAACCATAAATTTCAGTAGAAATTTCAATGTGTGTAATTTTTGTAAAATGTGTTTGATTTTAATGTGATTAAGTTTCAATTTTAATCTTGCTTTATGAAATGGGATAAACTTCACTAGATGAATCAAGAATGTTTAATTTACTAAATTGTTTTAAATTACAAAAAAAGATGTTATTTTTCAATAAATCATTTTACGTTACATTTTCTTGTTGTTTATTTATTACTGCTATTTATTTCTTTATTTATTTTCTGAAATATGAATAGAAGCAACACATTTGATACGTGTTCCGTTTCTTTATACAGAAAAGATTTTTTACGGTCATTAATATATATTGAATGCATGGAGTTAAACTGGCATAATGAAGTAAAGGTCAGATGCAATGCAATGATTGAAAGTTCTTTTTTTTATTTTATTCTTGCATTATCGTTTCCCCATAATGCAATTGGTAATTTTGTTAATATGAAGTGGGTTTTCTAAGATACATTTTATCAACAATAATTGTTAATAAATAAAGCTATTGAAAAAAAAAAAAAAAAAGCATTCAAATCACTTTATTTTTCAAAATTCGTCAATATGCATTAATAACAAAAATAATTTTTGTTGGTTCGAGCCCTTTTCTTGGAGTGTTTGAAAATTATTTCGGTACAGTAATTTGAGAAACACATTCAATAGATATTTCTAGAAGCATGAACCAATTATTGATATCTTCTCTTAACATATTATGACATTATTAAATTAAGCAAACATTTTCCTATTTAATTGAGAAACATGCAAAAAATATATCAATGTATCATGTTCCTAAATGTCTTTTTCTTCACATTAATACCTCTTCAGAGTGGAAAAATTTCCCACCAAATTCAACAAATCTATGTGGCTAAAACAAAACATTTTGCCATTTCCGTTTTAATTCGTTTAATTTTAGTTCCGATTAGTTTACATACCTTTTGAGGCTGTGGGAAGTACTTATTGCTCAATGCATCATTTTATACGAGGGTTGTGTAACCTAAAACTAATTTTTTCTAATAGCCTAGATGAACTTATTTTCTTAAAATCAATCCAAAAATATAAATTGTTTTAGCAGTAGTAATGGATAAAAAATGCTTTATGAAGGATTAAGAAGTTAAATTCTTGACAAATACTTGACAATTCTTGTTAAAATCAGAAACAATGCGTGTAAAATTGATGTGTTTTTCATCGATTCATATATAGCTAAAAAAAAAATTAGCATAAGACAAAATAAGTGAACTGGCTTACTTAAAAAGAGATGAGTTTCAGCTCTTAGAATAAAACAGTTTTGACTTATCTACAATGTATTTCATAATTTCAAAGCATAGTTCGATTCTTATTACTAATACATTAAAAATAGCAAACATTGTCCATAAAGACAGTGTTTAACATTGTATACAATGCCAGTCTTACGCTTGCTTAACATTCGCTGTGCATGCTTTCTAAGTTTTGCAAATATTCCTATTGCCACAGAAAGAAACGATTGAATATTTTGCAGGGGTAAAAACAAAGTATCTGGAAAAAAAACGATAATTATGTCAACGAGTCAATATCAGCAGCATCAGCTCTATATCATCCACAGCTGTCGCTACACCGCGGCGGGAAATATCGCGCGTCTCATGTGTCCGCTCCATAGCATCCAGTCTTCGCTAGATCACGGCGGGTAAATCTCGCGCGAGAAGAGCCACCCGTGCGTTATTACTTTTAAAGGTAGTAGGGCTTTTCGGACAGAAAAGGTAGTAGAACTTTTTTGTAGATCGCTGCCGGGCTCGGGCGGTTTTTCTAAAAAATTATTACCATCATTAGTTGGAGCTGGTTTTTTTTTTTTAGTTATTCTACCCTCTTTCTGCCTGTGAATTCCCTCTTAATATTTTCTTTGGTTTACTAAACTTTGGTACGGAAATAAATTAGCATGTTAAACATTTAATTAAATCTTGAAATAATCCTGAACTTCATTTTCAGAATTCCCTTTTTCTCAAAAGTCTTCAAAATGTATCGTTGAATTCACTCCCAATTATTTTCCCCGATTGTGTAGCTATTAATATAGCTACGCGGTATGGATTTTTAGAAGAATAAAATTGGAGCAATACATTATTAACCTTACTCTGCTTCAACAGAGCATTGGAATATGCTTGGAAAATTAACTTATCATCACGGCTGCGAATCATTCACAGAGAAAAACATCAATGTATTTACTTTCACTTAGCATAAAATTGATGCTATATCCTTGAAAGCTTTTTTACAGCACGACTTCCAATTTAAAATGCTCAATTATTTATTGTGCATTATATTTTTGAGAGAATAAATAACTCTTATTAGTTATAAATTTGTTTCACTGCAACAAAATATTTGCAATTGTTTCTTTCTTTTTAATCTGTAGGTTATACATTGTCACTGATGTGTTATTTATCCTTCATAAAATTTCTTTCAGTGATAAATTAGATCAAAATGTAAGTAATCATACTCGAAGTATCGAACCGTATTTATAATTTATCGTGTGAATGTACTTGAAATGCGTTTTACATTCAATAAAAGGGCTCGAGTTCTATGAGAAATAACATTTATTGAATAAATAATAACATTTACTAACTTTTGCAAATAAAACTTTGTTAAGTTTCGCAAAAGATTCTTAAGCCATTTTTCGATCATAGGTTTTTGAAAACGATGCTCTCTGATATCTTCGTAAGGTCTTCAACGAAAAACAGAAGACATGTTTTAACTTTGTCTAGATTGCTCTTTAAATATTGAAATATTTGAAGCAGCAAACTTGTTTTTAACTTATCTCAAAGCCCCAATTTACAAACAATTAAGGGGGTATTCTAGTGTAGAATTTTGAAAAAAATCGAAATTTTTTTTTCATATTTCCAAAGTTTAAACATTTAAGAACGTGCCATTAAAATGATATTTCAAAATTCCTATTATTTCATGAGTTATAGCAGTTTTTGACGTGGCATCGGTTCCTGTCCGACCGCTACAAGTCAGCAAAAGACGGTAGGCGTTCCCGAGTCCCTGCGGTTGAATATCCCTTATAAAATCTTTATTGTATAGTATCCCTTTTAAATCTATATTTAATTGAAGGACATATGAACTGTTTTTGTTGGAATATTTTCCTTCTAGTAAGTTTTGAGTTTTAGCAAGTTCCTTAATTTAGTTTTGAGCCAACCTTCGCTGTTAGTATTTTCAATGAAGGTTTTATACCCATATTAAAAATCTTAGATGTTGTGGGAATTACGATTGGCTAGAAGCTAATGCTTTTTCAGCGAGACGGGACGAAGCGCGCGTATCGAGCGTTCTTAACTCCGGACTTCAGAAGCATCAAAGAAGGGTAGAACTGCTCGTTTTTACCAGAGAACATCGGAGAATGAGCGTTTTGAAGTAGAGGAAGGTTTCTTATATGCAGCTGGAATCGCCGATTAAAAATACGTAAGTATTTTGAACCATTCTATAAGTAAAATTGCCGAAAAGTTGTTTCAAAACTTTGAACGCGTTTTTCTCGAAACTACTTTTTTCGGGCTGGTGGTAAGGATATCTCGAGTTCTAATGGGCCAATTTACTTCAAATTCGTAGAGGATGTTCTTTATAAACCCCCCTTTATCGTGTGAAACTTGGCTAAAACTATAACTTTTCATTTAGTATTTTTTAAAATTCGGAATTGTTAAAATATATGCAAAAAAAAAAAAAAGAAATTCAAACAGCCGCCATTTTGTAAAAATTGTTTTTAAAAACTTGTCCAAGGTTCCTACGATAGCCGCATCCATAATAATTAAGAATCCTTCTGTTTTTTATTTTTCAGATAACCAGGAGGGTTGGAATAATGCATGCTATGACACTCTTTTTTATTGGTCCCCCACTTTGACTGCTCATAACTAGGGATGTAACGAATAGTGATTTGGCCGAATACCGAATATTCGTCCACTGCTTCCAGGCTGAAGCCGAATATTCGGCCATTTCTTCTAGGCCGAATAGGCCGAAGCGAAATATTTGGCCAATGTCTTAGGCCGAATACCGAATATTCGGCTGCCGAATATTAAAATTTCTAGAAAATCATTGTAATAGAAAGAATTTGTCAAATTTAAAATAATTCACAAAGTCAAACACCATTCACACACAATCTATGATGGACGATTTAATTATCTTAGTTAAGAATTCAAAACTATTTAAAATTAATCAATTTTCTCTATTGTTTTGAATGTAATAAAACTTAGAATTTCACTTAAAAGTGGAATAAAAATGACAGGTTTTATGGTAGTAAACATTAGCATTATTTTACTAATCATTTCATTCAAATGAAAGAACTACTATTGCTGAGTGAACTTTTACCTTGCTCAAAACTGTTTTATGGAAATATTTAAAAAGTTATAAAAGTTAATATTTTTATTTTATGGGGTTTTCTACATACCTATTTTTAAAAGATCTATTTAAACTTAATAGACTTAACTGGAATATATTTTTATTTTCAAAAACCCCAATAACTTACGCTATCTAAATATTCATGATATATTCTAGGGTTTTCACATTTCTCTCTTGCCCAATATTCGCAATAAATCGGTCTACCCAAACAAAGTCTGACTTCCACTTTGTTAATAATAATAAAATAAATTTCTCATATATCACACATAACTATTGCCAGCTTTTTGGAGCAAATGCTAAATATAAAATACTATATTACAAATTTAAAACCTGTTTTTGCTCTGTAAAGCCTAAAACAAGGTTTAAAAAAAGTAGTTTTTTTTAATTATTTTAATTTATTTAAACTATATACTAATGTAGTCTTCTGCAATAATTATAATACAATTTTAAATGTTTAAAATCTACTAATTTCTTTATTTTTTTACATTTCTAATGCGGCAGAACTATTCGGCTGAATAGTCCATCAATATTCGGCCAGGCCGAATATTCGGCTAGGTGATGAAATGACTATTCGGCCAGGCCGAATATTTTGCCAAAGGGCCGAATAGACCGAATACCGAATATTCGTTACATCCCTACTCATAACTCTGTCAATTTTATTTTTTTTTTTAGTTAATTTTTGTATGTAATAGTAAAACATCAATAAATGAAACGGAGAGTAAAAATATTTTTTTGTTTCCTTTGTACAGCGCTTCAAAAACCGGGTGAAGTTCATGCCTCTACACTAGAATACCCCCTTAACAACAGAATGTTTCTTCCTTTTTAACGTTGTTTGTCAACTTGGGAATCGCTCTCAGGTATGAAGGACGTTGCACTCTGGCCAAGCAACTAGGACGGATCATTTTAGTAAAAAAAAGTACCTTAAGTCACAATCCAATTTCAAAAAGTCAACATTATTAAAAAAAAACCGTTATACAATCAAGGAGGTGTCAAAGCTTTTGAGTGCATTTCAGCTTTTTAAGGGGTAATATCGCTAAAAATGTTGAAAAGTAGCTTCATATTAATGCATACATTTAATTTTTCTAAACTATATATATATATATTCTCTAGCCTGTTTTTTGTCGCTCCGCGATATCTCGTTAACCCTTTATCAAATTCCATGATTTACCCCTCATTTTAAAGCTTATCGTGCCGGCTAATGACGAAAAATAGACCTGCAGTCTAAAAATGCACCGCTTCTCTTAAATTTGAGATTTAAAATCATCTAAGAGATCCTTTAATGGATGCCAAATATGTGTTGTGTATGCTGGCGCCATCTATTATCAAGTAAAGAAACAAGAAACTCTTGTGTCTTCATTGTGTAGAAAATTTGAGTTTTAGCTGCGTCTGTGTGTTATTAATCAATCTTTAGGCTCTAAACATTCATTTCTATTATGAATGTATAATCAAGTAACGAAGTAATGGAAATGCTTCGTTATTGTATTTCAATGCTATGTATACTAATAATGAAAATAACTATCGTTATGACTGTGATTATTTTATTATTTTGAATATCTAAATAATAGTGAAGAAAAAAAACTGTAACAACTATTTGTGTTGATGTGTTCAATTACATGTCTTCTTTTGTACCAAAATCCCGTTTACTTTTTTCTGTTTTTCTTCATAATGTTATTTCTCCCAAATTAGTGCGGAATTCTTCACGGGTCGACAAGTCTTTCTGAAAAGTTAACACTTTTTAAGGTTTTTCACTTGCATTTTTAATTAAATGTTTTCTAGCTTTAAGGAACCACTTATGCTAAAGACATGCTAAAAAATTCGGAAAGTATATTTTGAGATTTTATTTGTTACACGGATTTTAGTTGAAGGCAATTTTATAAGATAAGTTTAAAATAAATCGTCAAATAAAAAATGGCTTTCTTTGTAGGGTAACTAATATTTGAGCCATTATATTACATTGAATTATTTATATTTTAACATTATACTTGTTACATTTATATATAGGAAGATTTAACTGGCCGTTGCATCACAGCATTATTTTTATTTGAAAGCATTGAAATTGATTAATATACTTTTGTAAATGCACATGCAGTTTATTTGAATTTTTGTTAGTTAAAATACACTGATTGGAAAAAAATCCCAACACCAAGAAATAATTATTGTAGAGTAATGAAATTTCAACAATACATTTATATAGGTAACGTACGTAATTGATTACAATTTCAAGATCACAGGTTAATTTATGCCCGAGAAGAGCCTTTGCAGAAGTGAAATACAGGTACATCAATAACCGGTGTAACCGCCAGAATTGCGAATGCAAGCATACAAACGTGCATGCATTGAATTATACAGGTGCTGGATGTCCGTTTGTGGGATGGAGTTCCATGCCTGTTGCACTTAGTCGATCAATACAGGGGCGGTTAATGCTGGTTGTGGATGACGCTGGAGTTGTCGTCCAATGATGTCCCATACGTGCTCAATTGGAGACAGATCTGGTGATCTGGCAGGCCAAGGCAACATGTCGACATCCTGTAGAGCACGTTGGGTTACAACAGCAGTATGAGGTCGAACGTTGTCCTGTTGGAAAACACCTCCTGGAATGCTAGTCATGAAAGGCAGAACAACAGGTTGAATCACCAGACTGACGTACACATTTGCTGTCAGAGTGCGTGGGATAACCACGAGAGTGCTTCTGCTGCCATAATAAATTGCTCCCCAGACCATAACTCCAGGTGTAGGACCAGTGTGTCTAGGCCGCAGACAGGATGGCTGCAGCCGCTCACCTGGCCTCCTCCTAACCAACACACGGCCATCATTGGCACCAAGGCAGAACCGGCTTTCTTCAGAAAACACAACAGATCTCCACCCCGTCCTCCAATGAGCTCTAGTCTGATACCACTGACGTCGCAAACGGCAGTGGTTTGGCGTTAGTGGAATGCACGCTACAGGACGTCTAGCTCGGAGCTGTCCTTGAAGTAACCGATTGATAACAGTTCGTTGTGTCACTGTGGTGCCAACTGCTGCTCGAATTTCTGCTGCAGACGCAGTACCACTCGCTACGGCCATACGACAAACACGGCGGTCTTCCCTCTCAGTAGTGTCACGTGGAAGCCCGGAACCCAGTCTTCTTGAGGCAGTGCCTTCCCTTGACCACTGCTGCCAACATTCATGCACAGTGGATGCATTCCTGCCAAGCCTTTCTGCAATCTCACGGAAAGAAAACCCACCTTCTCGTAGGCCTATTACACTACCTCGTTCAAATTCAGTGAGCTGTTGATAATGGCTTCGTCGTCTTCCTAAAGGCATTGTGAACTAACATCAACTCACTACATCAAATCACGACGCTAAACAATGCTCAGGAACGTTACAGCACGTATTTAAAGTAAACCTGATTTGCATCTTCCGTGTGTCGCTATTAGCGTCATACTGATGCGCCGAGCGCAAAATTTGAATCGACGTCATCTTTCAGATGTATAAACACGCCTGCCAAATTTCGTTTCGCTAGCGCATCTCCTTCTTGGTGTTGGGATTTTTTTTCCATCAGTGTATAATTTTAGAATTAAGGCAAACCAATAGCTTTACTATTGTCAAAAATGTTATTTTGCATAGCAGCTGAATAATGTTTTGATGAAATAGGTTAGCTTCACAAACAGAAAGTTTGTGTTTTAAAATTTCTGAACTGCAAGAGGAGATTAAAATATTACTTTAAAATATCTTTAGTTGATTGTTCAAAAAGTGTAGATTTTTCTAAAATTTTAATTCAAAATATGACTCGAAAATTAATTATGCTTTGTATTAACGTTATTTTTCTGCAGTATGTTATTTTTTCTATAATTAATGTTATTTTCATGACTATACGTAACCACGCTCAAAAAATACATACTAAGCATATTTTTTTACTTAATCAAGCAAACATCATTAGTAATACAAAAAAATAATAAAATAATATATCATAGCAACTTTGAATATTGCCTCTTTCACATTGGTAAATATTTCTATTGACAATTTGTAAGAAAATTTAAATGAATATGCATTGTTGTTCAATATGTATTTAATTATTTGAAATGAGTTAATTTTTGCATTTTTTAAGCAAATTATTACTAGAAATGCAGTAAAGAAATCAGAATGGAAAGGTACTTTTACTATTGATTGTTATTGATAATTTAGTGACAGGTTCTTTATTATTTTGTACGTACTTACAAGCGGTTGTGGTAGCCTAGGGGTTAGGATGTCGGACTTCGAACCGGAAGATTGTATGTTCGATACCCTACCCGCTGAAGACCACCACTATGTACACTTGAGGATCCGAGTATGTAAAATCCGTGAACCCTGAAGTTCCGAGGGTGGAGAATTTCCTTTCCCTTCACTCTTAGATCAAAAACGGAAAGAGGCGTATTAGTGGGGGCTCCATCTGGTGTCATCCAAATACTGAGACAAGTCATTGTTGGTGCTCATCTAGAAACGTAAGGCGTACCTTACTGCCTTAGTTCCTGGTCGCTCTGCGAAGGGGAGCGTGGATACCCAAGTGGCATTAGAAGCAGCAACACTTTTCACAACATTTACCCTACCATTATGACCGGAATTCTGTGCGAGAAAATAGTAACGATAGTAGTAGTTATTTGCGATGTATTGTGATTTAAGCAAAATAAAGCAGAAGTTGTTTCAAGGAAAATATTGCCCTATTTGTAAAAAAACAGCAAACGCAGAGTAAAGATGTAGAAAGGTCTCATTAAATAGATAAAGTGCATTATCATCTGTGCTGAGAAAATATTCTCAACCTATATTTGCTATTACTATCCTTCACGTATTTGTCCTTGTACATTGTCTACTGAAGATGTTCCACAAAAGGTCTTTGCTGTAGATTATGCATTATATTCGTTCAGTAGCTGCATGCTTATTTTTCATTTAAATCATAATGTCCTACTCAGAATTTCTGAATTTACAAATGTATGACAAAAATAGTGATGTGCTCACCAAAATACCCTCGAGGTTATTCACCTCGAGGACTGCTAAACCCTAAGTATAATTAACAAAACGTGTAGGTTCGTAACTAACTGAGCTGATAGCTGTGGTTTGTCCTTTTTGTTAGGACGTTTACTCAAACATTGTCGCGTTTGATTTACTTTTTTTCTTCATTGTTAACACTAATTTTCAGTGTACTGAAGCAATCCGTAAGTCACGCAGTGCTTCCTTGACCACACTTGCACTGTGAGGATTTTCCGCAGTACAGTGTCTTTTCCTGTACTCGAAGGTGCCAATTATACCTTATCCTTAGATTAAAAATGAATAAAAAATTGAAGAGATTTCTTTCTTGCAAATAAAAACACTCACGCAGTGTTTCCTTGATCACACTTGTACTGTGAGGATTTTCCACAGTGCAGTGTCTTTTCCTGTACTCGAAGGTGCAAATATACCTTATCCTTTGATTAAAAAAGGATAAAAAAAGAATAAAAAATTGAAGAGGTTTCTTTCTTGCAAATGAAAACACTGGGAAATAATTCCTTAAAGATAATTTTTTGATCTGGACTGCTCAAGTTTCTCCACAGTAACAATAGAATGTTTGATTTTTATTCTGCTACGGAGAAGTTGTCTTCCATCATTACCTAGTTCGTTAAACGTAATAGACGGAAATTTTACTCTTTTTTTTTTTTTTGAACGGGATGTTTTTGTAACGTTTTAGGTTTTTTTTTCAGTGCTGGAAATATCAAATTTTTTTTTTTTTTTTGTGTATTTTAATAATTTTTAAGTGTGCTAATTTGCTAGTATATATATTTCAGTTTAGTAACTCCTTTTAAATCAATTTACTTTGTTTTGTTTATGTTGTACAATTTCTCCAGTATATTTAAATGTTCTTTCTGATGTTGGATTTGAAAAAGATTTCTCAATTGCTAGAAATGATTATTTGTTAGTTATATTTATCATCTTAAATTCAAATATTGCAATATTTTTCTAGGCGTTGCATTTCCCAGCTAGAAAAAGTTTGCACAAAAAGTGCAAAAGGAAAAGTGCACAAAATCTGCGCTTATTTGGCACCTCTGATTGTGCATAAGATGTGCAAAGTGAATTGTGCATAAAAAGGGCAAACTTAATTGTGCATAAAAAGTGCACATCAGTATCATGCATAGCAAAATTTCGTGGCGTCATCTAAGAAACCTTTCCAAGTGTGCGAATGAATGAGACGGGAGAACTGGGTTAGAACTGACCACCTGTCGTATCCCAATCCAACGCTGGAACCACTGCGTCACAGACTCTGCTGTTTGCGGAAGAAGTTATGCTATGCTATGTTATGTATTTACGGAGGTGGATTAGTTGCATTAGGTAGCATTGAATGTGTAGAAATCTAAGCTATGATAGTTGTAAATGAAGTAGTTTTTATTGTTCAATAACATTCAACAAAGTATCTGAAAAAACGGATAATGGACTTGTCTAAAGTTTTATTACGTTACTGATGATGGGCCATCTGACAATTTAATGATTGTTGGATAACATGATATTATTTTATTTGAATTATGTGATTTTAAATTTAGTTAAAGCAGTTATTCGGTCATATCTTTTTTCTTTCTTTCTTTTTTTTTCTCGATTTAAGCATACTATATAATTTTAACAGCATTAAAAAAATCTCTATTTTAAAAAATGCAAATTTCAAATGTATTATTTCTATATAATCTACATCATTGAAGACCCTTATTAGACATTAATGTGCTACTCATGTGCTAACGAGTTGACTTCTTACACTTTTTTTTTCATTATTATAAGTTATTTTGAATTATCCGAATGTAACATAAAAATTAATAATGTATGTTATCAATTAGGAAAAACTTTTTTTTGGTGTGAAATTCGATCTTCTCATAGTCTTAACGAGCATCAATGGAGAAGTATTAATAGAAATTATTATTTTTTTTTTGTATTGAATTGAAAAGTATACTTTTTTTGGGCATTTCAAAAATACACAATTTTTGTAAACACATAGAATTGCAAATGGATTGCATGCACAAAATGTGTACTATTTTTAAAGCCTTGATTGAGCCCTGAATACCATGTAAAACTGAATTGAAGTTTTTTTTTTCGTTCGGGTATAAAATTTCTCATGAGCGACAGGTCATGTAAAAATTTAGAGATTTTCTCAAGCGCTCTGGTTCATACTCTAATGCAGCGGTTCCCAAACTTTTTTGAATACGGAACCCCTAACGGTTCCCTTTTAGCGCGTCAGCACGCAATGCAGGAATCATTTATATATTAGAAAAATACTATTTATTTACAAGGACAAAACTATATACAACTTTGAGAAATAAGACTGGTCAAAATACGCCAACATCGAGTATGACTCCGGAGATTCGACTGATAAAAACAAAGTAACAACTCGAGTTGAGTTAACCGGGTTTCCGGTTGGTCGCAGTTTAAATTTCAAGGCTGATACACAGCCGCTGCACACTCCCCTCCCAGTGTCAACGATACCGGTTAGGGAAGTGCACGCGTCGTCCTGAACGTGTTGTTTGGTGAAAGCTGTTGGCTTTTTCTGTGGTGCTAGGTAGGGGTTTTGTAGAGGGAGTAAGTATATTGAAGCATGGATCAGTTGTTTGTGGTTGTACTAAGTACGCAGGTTTTAATCTGTCAATGGACACGGAAATTACGTTGCCATTGACGTCAATGTCGAACACTTTATCATTTCTCTTGATGACACGGAAAGGTCCATCATATGGTTGTCGTAGTGGACGTTTAACACAGTCACGACGCAAAAACACATATTCGGTTGTTAACATGGATGAAGGCACAAAAATCGGTTTAGGACCATGACGCGACATGTTTGGAGTGCGAATATGTCTCATGTGCTCTTTTAATTTCTCGACAAAATGTGTGGTATTATCGGATGCAGTAGTTCCATCAAAAAATTCTCCCGGTAATCGAAATGAGGACCCATACACTAGCTCAGCAGAAGAACACCCTATGTCCAGTTTTGGCGCAGATCGAAGTCCAAGTAGAACTGTAGGTAGAACTTCTGTCCAGCGGACAGTTGCGTAACATTTTATCGCTGCTTTGAGAGGGCGGTGAAATTCTTCTATTAATCCGTTGCAACTGGGATGATAAGCTGTGGTGCGAGTTTTCAGTACTCCAAGAAAAGACGACAAGGAACGAAACAATTCAGACTCAAATTGCCTTCCTTGGTCTGTCGTTACAATGGAAGGGCATCCAGATCGTGAAATCCAGGTGTTGTAAAAAATTTCCGCAACTGTTGGGGAAGTCATGTTTTTCATTGGTACTGCCTCTGGCCAGCGTGAAAAGCGATCTATCATCGTCAGACAATAGATATAACCTTGTGAAGGAGGTAATGGTCCTACGATGTCGACATGAACGTGATAAAAGCGTTTAGATGACTCGTTGAAACTTTGGAGTGGAGATCTGATGTGTCGATGCACTTTAGATTTCTATCATGGAACACAATATTTGGTCCATTTCGTAGAATCTGATGACGCAGAAGGCCACACAAATCTTTGTCGGGCGAGCTTGCTCGTGCGTTTAGGACCAGGATGTGCGAGGTTATGTACACTTTCGAACACGAGTTGACGAAAATATTTCGGAATGTATGGACGAGCAACGTCAGTGGATAAATCACAATACAATTCTGACTCAGAATTTGGGAGCAATATTTTCTTTAGCTGCAGATAAGTATTACCAGAAAGCAATAACTTTAATTCAGGGTCACAACCTTGTGCTTGGGCTATTTCCTTGTAATCAATATTAGTGGGCAAAGAAATAGCAGAAATGCGTGACATTATATCTGCAGCAATGTTTTCTGAGCCTGATATGTGTACAGTGGACGTTGTGAACTGCGAAATAAAATCCAGTTGGCGAATTCGCCGAGGAGAACACTTGTCGTTTTTCTGTCGAAAAGCAAATGTAAGTGGCTTGTGGTCGGTATAGGCAATGAACTCCCTTGCTTCTAACATGTGACGAAAGTGCCGGATGGAGGAGTCAAGAGCAAGGAGCTCACGATCATAAGCACTATATTTACTTTCCGATGGTGTCAATTTCCTTGAGAAGAAACCCAAAGGTTGCAGTTCCTCATCCACAACTTGATGCAAGGCTCCACTAATAGCATAATCAGAGGCATCGACGTGCAGAGCTAGAGAAGAGGAAGGCGAAGGATAAGCAAGGAGAGTGGCATTCGCCAGTGCTTGTTTACACTGACAAAATGCCTCAATTGCGTCAGGAGTCCAGTCGAGTTTCCTGGAATGTTTCTTGCCTTTGGATCCTTTCAAAAAATTGTGTAGGAGGTACTGCTGATTTGCGGCATGTGGCAAAAACCTTCACTTTCTCAGGTAGAGGTTTGATTCCTTCAGGGGTAATGAGATGCCCCAGGAAGGTTAATTCTGTTACGCCAAAAACGCACTTGGAAACGCTTAACTTTAGGCCATATGTACTAAGATGTTGAAAAATGGTACGAAGATGCTCTTTGTGCTCTTCTGCATCATTGGAGAAACACAAAATATCATCTAAATACACATAACAGAATGGGAGACCGCTGATAATCTCATGCATAAAGCGCATGAAAGTTTGTGGGGCATTCATGAGACCAAAACAGAGTCGGGTATATTCATATGAGCCCCAAGGTGTTGTCACTGCTGTTTTCGGAATATCAGGTTCAGCAATCTGAATTTGGTGGAATGCCTTAAAAATATCCACTTTTGAAACAATATTCTTACCATGCAAGGCCTGTGCAAAATCTTGTAAATAAGGGATTGGATAACTATCAAACTCTGTAACAGCGTTGAGCTTCCGGTAATCACCCACAGGACGCACCGTTGAGTCTTGCTTTGGCACAACATGTAGCAGTGAACTCCAAGGACTCTTAGAGGGTCTGATGATACCGTGAGCTAAGAGAAACTCGAACTCTGTTTTTACAGCGTCGTGCAGCTTCGGATGGAGACGTCTGGGCTTGGCAGTGACAGGTGGCCCACGGGTCACAATGTGGTGCACGGTATTGGGCAGAGCAGAAGCGCCAAGCATTGTAGGATTGGTTATATCAGGAAACTCGGATAGTACCTTGCTGAAGTCCACCAATTCAGGTTGGTCGCAGTTTAAATTTAAAGGCTGATACACAGCTGCTGCACTGCTTTGGTGAACCGGCAATTACACGCAACGAATGGAGACCCAATCACCCCATAGATGGCGCCACGATAACACTCGCACTCATCCGCCTGACCGAGGTGCTCGATCACAAGCTCTCATCTGCGCCCGACCGCTGATACGAGCCTTCCAATCTCGCCAGAACGCCAGGCACTGGCGCACCCATCTATAGTTGGTATCGTTCACTCCTCACCTCCACACTGTCGTTCACTCGTTCACTGGAGGGGGAGAATATGTGGCGGAACGATTCGGCACCTTCAAGAGCTATCTTCTGTCCCGGCCATTAGGTACCTTTTGGCAAAGCACGGAAGCACTGGCTTTCCATCAAGAAGGTCCAAGGCTCCATCCCTGCCTCCGGCAGACATCCTCCCCCACGTCACCTCCGTATCCTCACACGTCGACCGCCACACCCTTTTACTTTGAAAAACCCCATTAGTGTATTGAAAATCAAATTTAATAATCTGAACAAGCCTTATTTAATGCCCGATTTGGCAGAGCAAAAAGTCCTTTTGCAATTTTTACATTATTTAACTAATTTAAAAAACCCTCTGAGCAGTCTTTTTTTTATTTTGCTTCTTTTAGTTAAATTTCATCTCGAAACATTTTCTGAACATGATTTACTGAACATAATTTTATATAATAATAAATTGCGAACGGAACCCCTGCCATCCTTCTGTAGAACCCTAGGGTTCCACGGAACACACTTTGAGAACCGCTGCCGTATTTGTATACAATTTGACACAAGTAGTAGTTATATAATTATGTGGTGCAAAGGGAAAAAAACCATCAGTTTGAAAAAAATTGAAGTGTTTGAAGAATTGAATCAAACTAGTGTTATAGGTAAGATTAAAAAAAATGCACAGTTTTGGCAAACAAATATAATATTACAATTATTTTGTGCAAAAAAATGTGCAAAGTTTTTATAAACGCAGAATATGCACTTTTTGGTGTGCATAAAAAGTACACAAAATTTGCACAAAAAATGTATACTTTTTGAAGTATTCAAGATGTAGATATTCTTCAATACATGCAATCAATACATTGCATGTATTGATTTTTCTGACATATTGCAAAACCATTGATTTTTTTTATCGGCACAATACTCTTGTGCAGAAACAAAAATTTAACTTGAAAAATACACTCCTCTAATTCGTCTGATTTGTATCCATATTTTTATCTCATAATCTGCAAGTATTAGCAGTACGACCTTCTGTACTTATGTTCCCGTAGCTTCTCTTCTGACAAAGTGATTCTTCCTAAAACTAAAAACACGTAACAGCATTCATCCTTGCACATTTCAGCATAAATTTTAGTTTTACATCAAGTCTAAAGTTTAGAAAGTTTATAGCAAGTGTAAAATTAAACTAAAATGTTAACTTCATCTTGCAGTAAATAAAATGTGTAGACCTGAAAATGTGTAAGTTAAAGTGCATAGTGGATTTCTTTCTGATATGAATAACGTATTTGCCTCAGCTCATTCGCAAGAACGTTTTGGGAGTGAATAGCCATATGACTGCTTCCTCGCTAACCACATCATAAAAAAGCGCCTTAACTTTCGTGTCTCCTATTTCAGCAGCCATCTTTTGCCATCCCTGTCAGTGCGGGCCACACAAAACCTTAACAACCTTGTTCGCTACTTGAGATGTATTTCCTACTGTTTCAAGTTCTCTTTTTTTATTATCTGGATGGTGTCTTTGTTCTATCCGGAGATAACTATGCCAAGCGTAGTTGCTCCTGAAAGTGTATCGTTCCTTTGATGCCCAGAAAGTCTCTCCCGAGGATACAATGGACAATTCCTCTCTTCCTGGGATTGTCCACGCGAGAAGAGCGCAAACAAATCGACTTGGTCGGGAGTTTGTATAGGGGAGGACAATGGGATCAAGATAATAAGACGCGTTGAATGGAAGCCTAAGAAGTAAGCATAGGTTTTTTGCATTTGCTAACCCTTAAACAAATCTTTAGGGCGGCTCTTCAGTTTATACCGGAAATGAGGTTTGGTCTTTCAGACAAAAAAGATTCCTTTGTGCTTAAGATTTTGATGTAATATTTTCTAGTAAAGAAGAAATTGCGGTTTCAAAGCCATTTTTCGAGCATTACATATTGCTGCAATTTTAAACTTTTAGTTTACTTGTTTATTCATTTCTGATCAAATGTTTAGTTAGCAGAGAATCATCATGAGTAGGAGTGCAATTAAATATGTAATAAAATGATAGACAGAATTATCCATTATTCTTCTTATTTTATAGCATGATACCTTGATTACGTTTAGAGAAAATTATTCAAATTTTCAGCTAAGGAATGATCTTAGATCAGATAAAAAAAATATTCAAAAACAATTCCGTAAAAGGGTTTGATTTAAAACGGCGTCTTAATAGAATTGGAAATTAAAAGTGAAGGTACAAAATATTGATGAACAACTATTATCGATTTGAATGAACATCATTTTACATTTCATAAGATTATACACAAAAATCATATTAAACCAAACAAATTGTTCTTGCCGCGCAACAAATTTCTGGATTACGCCAAGTGGTGAGCGAGAATAACCTCTTGTGTCGCGGCATTAAATCATGTGGTGTGTAAGAGTCACTTCTCGAGTGCAAAGGAATAAAAACTGAATTAAGCATTTAGATTCCTTATTCAAAAACTTAGCTTTGAAAATATTATTACAAAAAAATTCATAAAATTCTCACTAAACTTCGTCTTATGAGTTTGTTCACTACTAACACTATTGGCAAAAGACTTGGTTTAATTTTAAAAAATAAGTTTAAAATATGCTAAATATCCTTCAAATCTGAATGCAAATTAAAAACAAATAGTTAAAAACGGTAAAGAAGCCACTGATATACTTAAAAATTCTAATACCACTTCAGTTGATACCTTTGATATTGAGATCTGTTTACTAATGTTTCACTTTACTGTATTTCTGAAGCTATAGCCAGTCTCTTGAGCTCTATTGAGGATAAAGCTAATTTTGATATCAATAAATTAATTTTGCCATTTAGGTTTTGCATTTGTAACAATTTAATTAAAAACGGTGAACCGATTATTTAACAAATTTATGATACGTATTTCCACGGGCTCCCAATTTAGTTCTACACTACATAAATTCCAATTTTTTTCAAACTTCTTTTGAAAAAAGCTTTTGGAAGCGAATTCTAAGCAGCCTATTTGCTGCCGATGCATTAATTGTAACCTTTTTTGATTTTTATAGTTTCATTTATCCATCCTGTTAACCTCTAGAAAGAACTAATAACGTCAATTCTTATGCTGATTTTTTGGATCTAAAAATTAATATTGCTCCTAACTTAAATGTGTCGGTTTATGATAAATGTCGTGACATAAATTCCCCTCTTGTAAATTCCAACATTGGTCGTCTTGTATCAGCAAAAAAGTTTTTTCGGATATTATTATTTCTCAGTTATTCTGACGCTTTAATATTTGCAGTAATTCAATTTGTTTTAATAAAGAAGTTAATTTTAAAAAAAACCGTTATTTAAGAAAATAACGGTTTTATAATAACGGAATTTAAAGTAACGGAATCTTATTATATAATATTTAAATAAAAGACCCTAACGCTTGAGCGCTATTTACAAATCTTAACCATAACTGTTTGGTATAAATTAAAGCTTAGCTTAAAATATCCTACACGAAGACGGGTTTAGATGGATGCGTGTCAAATTGTTTTGTCGACGGATTTGATTTAGGATTTTGGAATTGGCCGTTAATGGTTCGTTATTATTTTTGTTGCTATTTTTTTCTTTAGGTTTTGTATTTTCCTTGCTCATCTGGGTTAAGGCAGACACGCATTATTTTAATGCCTTTTCGAAGTGATGTGTGTTAAACGAAGCCTATGGAGATTTACTCTAATATTAAAATGATCTTGTTTTAAATGGTTGTGAAGTTGGATGCATCTGAGTTTCCCCCTCCTTCTTTCATTGTTTTTGTTCAATTTTGTTCAGAAAGAGCTAAAGTTGAAATTGTCAGTTGCGAGAAAAAGCTTTCAAAGATATTACGCCTTTTAAAAAGCTCACATTAAAATTTAAAAAAAAAATGGCTTTCTGGTTGTTGTTTGACTTAGGCCATTTTAGAAGAATTGATCAAATATAATATATTGCTATTAATAACTCAAAACATCAAAAACTTGCCATAGACCTTTTCAGAACCAAGCTTCATATATAGTTTTTTTCTCAAGACCATCTGGTATGAGTATAAATTATTCCAACAGTGCTAGTAACGGTTTTCTATTTTTCTTTAAATTCAATTTAGTTGTCAAATACAACAAAAAACTTTTTAAAAAATTCGTTACATAGATGCTATTTTTATAATTGATTCTAATTTTTGTGATTTTTCACGATACTATTTATCCAAACTGTCTCACCATCGATAAAACTAAAAACGATTAATGCAACGTTAATTTTTGGACTCTATAAAAATAATCGATAATAATTTACATCTGGACCTTTATAGCGAAAGAAACGATTTTAATTTTGGCACCGTCCAAATGCTACTATCACGTTGCTCTCATAACCAATAAGACAAGATAAGGGGGTAATCATAACATATTTATTTCACATAAAGGTTTAACTATAAGAGAATAAAACTTAACTATAAGAAAAAAGAATAAAATGTTTAGTAAAGAAAAGATTATCAAAGCATGTTTTAGCAATTAGGGAATATCTTAAGATTTTAAAATGAATTTACAATACATGGCGATAGAGACACGCACCTCTTACAATCTCCATGACCGTTGTCCTCTCTCAGCCCCACGGTCTTCCCCTGCTTAGTGTCGTCTTGTCGAGGGTGCTCATTTATTTTAGTTGCGTGATGTGACCTCTGGAGTTAACTGATTAGCTACTCCCAAAGGTCACAGCAGTCGCATGCCGAAAGTATTTTTAATTGAGATAATTACGTGAATAAAACGGGCGGTGTTCGAAACATTACAAACAAATTCACCCTTTAATCTAAGAACTTGTGATATTTGTTTTACAGTGGCACAGAAATGCGACTGAAGGTTAAGATTTCGTACGTGACCCGATAAAGTCAAGTATTTTACCAGAGCTTTGCTTCCTTGGAATTATGCATTTATCTCTAATGAAACTTCAGCTATTTAAATTTCATTAAGTTAAGAATTTTGTGACGAGAACGGCATCACATTACATTGGCATAGCAATCTAAACAAGAAATTGTTTTTAAATGTTATAATCAATTAACTAAATATATTCAACAAAATTTGTAATTACTCTTATTTTAATAAAAACACCTTCAAAAATTTAGCAAATTTATAGTACAGTATTTTTTTCTTCTCAATTTCATCCAGCATTATGTAAATAATTAGAAGAAGGGCACTTTTCTCCACTATACTCCTACCAGTTGCCGAGGCCTTAGGATTGCTTGCGCACGGGGCGAGGTAGTGGGGTCCACTGATTTCACATGAACGTATCCCCAAGTGTAAATGATGGGTCTTCAGCGCTACCGAGCGCGCTACCATCCAGGTGGAAGTCCGACGCTCTAACCACTCGGCTACCACGTCCACAAAGAGAACGAGCCAGGCATTATACGAACCTGGAATCTCCTGATCCGCTGTCAGGCGCGTTGGCAGCAACGGCGCACATGCTCACTACCCACATGGCGACCCTCTTTTGCAGTGGAGATTGTGAAGGTTCATTGGAAAGCCCTAAACTCGGATGTGCAGAGGCAAATGTGTGGTCTGACTGCAATGATGGACTTCTAATTTGGGATACGGTAACGCTATGTAAAATTCTGTGTATTCTCAGTCGCGTTTTGTCTTTGGACATACAGTGAAACCTGTAAACCCTTTGTAAGTTGAACGCTTGTCTAAGTTGACCACTTCTGACAGGAACGGAATTTGTCCTATGTTATATAATGTAGGGAAACCTTTGTAACTTGACCACCTAATTTGACCACCTGTCTATATTGACCACTTATGTACACCAAATTTGGGCGGGAATATTACAAAAAACCCTTTGTAAGTTGACCGCCTAATAATTTCTATATTTTTTTGTGTATCTATTTTTGTAAAAATAAAAAAATAATAATTTCTTCAGAATATTTTTCATGCTATAATGTTAGACCAGTATTTGTCTGGATGGATGAAACACCCGTATAAAGTTTGCCCGAACTTCTTTGTAAGTTAACCATGTGGGAAAACTACTATGAGCATTCTTTAAATAAGTTTCTTCTTTTTTCTTATCTGTTGCAGCCATTTTGAAAATGATGTATTTTTAGGAAATCTTTACCATCATATAAGTAACCTTCATAATTAATAAGTACTTTACTTTTAAAGTTGTATAGGATACACTGTAAGTCATTCAGGTTAAAACTCTCTAATGGTGTTCTAGTTAATTGTGGAAAAAAATAGCTAATTACTATTTTAAAGTAATGTTAATAACATGAAGCTATATTTTAGTTAGTTATAAATTAATAAATGCATAGTGTAAGAAATGACAAAAAAAATATTCCTCCTCTAATAAGTTAACCACCTGTCTAAGTTGACTACTAAGTTCTGCACCGCAAGTGGTCAACTTACAACGGTTTCACGGTATACCTATTCTGATGGAGCCGTTCCTCGTAGGACTTAAGTGACTATAATTGACACTTTAACACTAGAATAGCCGACATTTGAACTTACCGAAAGCCACCATTTGGGGTCAATTTGACCCGCGTAGAAAATGCAAGTAAATTTGCAAAGTATATTCTTTTTTCTTGAGAAATGAGGTTGAAATGGCAATATAGAGTAGATTTTAGCGACGTGCTATTATTATTTTTATTACTTTTCAGTTATTTAAGCTTTTGCTAAGTTTTTCTTTTATTTTTAACTACTTTCTTACACAAAAATATGTTTACGCACTGATTGCAATCAAAAGTGCTGAGAATGCTGCTGTTCAATATCGACTTTCATTTTGAACCGTAGTTAGACCAGAATGTTTAGAACAACTAAAACTAATGGAGAGATGAAGAATCGTACTAGTGGCAGATTTGCCATAAGTTAGCCAAAGACAAAATCAAGCGCGGGTTTATTTTTCTTCTCTGCTGATTCATCGCGAAAATAACTGCATTATTTCAACATGAGAATAAAACAAAAATGAGGCGTCGGGAATTCCAAAATAGGCATTCAGTTGAAAATAGGTAATTTTTCTTATGCGGGTCAAAATGACCCCAAATGGCTGTTCTAGGTAAATCTGTGATTATATAATTAAGTAATCAACATAGAAATTCGAAAATTTGTCACAGTATACTTATATATATCACCGTTGCAAGCAGCCGTTATTTTAGTGCATGCCCGTTTATGAAGCCATCGTGGAAAACTGTCGTGACCAGAGTCCATTTAATCATTGGTTTATTTGAGTTTCATCTTAGGAAATACACATTCAAAACAACACAAAGACGAACACCAACATCAACGTTTTTACAAGAATATTTACATCGTGAATCCCCGCGAAAAGCTTGCGAAATCGTCTTTTATACTCTCTCGAGCAACATGTCACGTGACGATGCATTGATTTTGCTATTCGTTCGACTTTGCAAAACTATTTTTAGTTCACATTACATAAACTTCCCCACATTAGTTTACCGGGCTGGGGGATGTATAAAAAATATCTATGTTTCGAAAACGAAACAGAATTCAAAAAGGGATCTAAAAAAGTTATTTTGTTTTCAATGTTATAAAATATCCCCCCCCCCCCCGTCCAAGAAGAGGCAGACCAGAGGCCAAGAAGAGGCTGGTTGAGTCTGCCCGCCAATGCAAGCATTGGCGGGCAGACTCAACCAGGAGGAAATAAAGGGAGAAAAAATTGTAAGAAGAAAAAAAAACTTTGGACAGTAAGAAAAAAAATGTAAGGGCACACAGCATCACGTAACCTAGGGCATCCCAATACAAAGTAAAAAAGTACAATAAAAACATAGTGCAAATATATTGCAAAAAAATTCAAATGTTTGGTAACAAATCGGAGCTAAAAATATTACACAACTCTTTTTTTTTTTCATCAACTTGCACAAATGATATTAAACATTCCACATAATACCTTCATTACAATATACTTGACAGTTCTCAATACAATATATTTATTTTTTTTTTCAAAAACTTACATTTCAAAATATTCGATAATATTTTTTTTTTTTCAAAATTAACATCCCAAATTGTTTCATAAAATTCTTTTTTCTAACTTCACATTACAAAATGTTTCATAAAAATTTTTATCAAAATTCACCTCCAATATTTTATTCACAAATTTAAATTCTTTTCTTAAAAATTCACATTTAATACTTTATTCACATAATTGATGTCTTTTCATTTATTTAAGAAATAATTATTCATTTTTCTTCAATCATTTCTTAATTTCAAAAATTATGTTTCGATTATTTTTCAATTTGACTTATTTACCGTGTTTGTGTGTGCTTGTGTAAAAAGAAAAATTGATTTTTCCCCAATATTGTTTTTGAACGAATAATGAGGAAAAAGGAGTGGTCGACCCAAAAGTAAATTGCAATCGGTTTGATACATATGTAGTATTTCTTTAGCACTTCAGGTGACTAAAGGTGAAAACACAAATGCATTTAAAAATTTCCCAAATTACAATTACTTGGACGAATAAGAAGGAAAAAGAAGTGGTCATCCAATATGTAAATTGCAATTAGTTTGATACATTCGTAATATTTCTTTAGCACTTCAGGTGACTAAAGGTTAAAACACAAATGCATTTAAAAATTAACTAAATTACAGCTACGTGGGATGATTCCGGAAACAAAGTTAGAAGGGGTGAAACAGAGTTTTCAAGAAGAAAAGAAATTACAAAAGATAAAAGCATTAAAAGAGTCACAATCGGGTTTGGTAAGTTCAAGATCAAAAAGAATTATTCACATAACAATATTTTAAAAAAAGGAAGTTTAAATAAAATAGCAATTTTTTTTTTAAATATTAAGACAACACGCATTGTTTAATCACCTAATGTGATGTCAATTGATGTTAAGCATCAGAAAAGAAAAAAAAATGGATCTCTGAACTTATGAAAATTGTCACTATTCATGGTATGATTCAATTTTTCTAGTTCATCATAATATCTCAATTTTCAAGCAGGTACAATTTCAGAATCCTGGTTTAGTACAACAGTTTGATTGACTAATCTCATGCATTTTAAATGTCAACATATTTATACAGTATAGAATAAAAACTTATTTACAATTTTGTTTTCGTATTATTATGAACTTGAATTTTATCCTTCTTGAGAAAAATTTTACATGAAAACCAAAACATTTTCAAATTTAAGCAATAGCAATTTAAAAAATTAATATTTAAAAAAATACATAAAAAAAAAACAAACTTGTCTTCATGAAGAGCAGCAGTTTCTTTCACAGTAAGTAAATCACGTTCCATGAAATCCTCCGGTAGCACAGTATACTTGAAGATTGATTGATGGACATTTTTTTTTTAAATCCGCAACGAAGCAGAATATTGGGATGTACATTATTTTTAAACTACGCAACGAAGCAAAATATCGGGGTGCATCAAACCTAAAGATCGAACAATGCGCATTACTTTATCAAACTTGAAAATCGGAAGCTGCACATTTCTGAAAACACAAAATGAAGTAGAATACCGGTTCACCTTAAAAGTACACAAATGTTGAGGAATGTGACACACACATGCTGCACTTGAAGATCGAATATCCGCGGCACTTAAAAACATCCGATAAATCCACAGGCATCCCGGGGGGAATTCTAGTTTTTTGGGCCGGACACGAGGGGGCATCAAGTGTTCATTTCCATGAGGCAGGGAATAATTTCTATTGTCCAGGAGATTCAGCAACAAGCTGGCAGTCGGCGACACACATTTTAAATTGCGCGAAGTATCCCAGCCGAATATCGAAAGTTGTTCATCAACGTTCACAGGTGAACGTCCGAGGAACATCCGGAGGAGAAGGGGGGGATTCCAGTCGCTTGGATAGGGCAACCAAAACGTGAACATATCTCGAGTTACTTTCATCAGGAACTGCACTAACACGTGGAACTAGATCCGACAGCAAAAGTTGTTTCCTTTAGAATGCGATGAAAATCAACAGCCAGTTCAGATTATGAATTTAAACGAAGAGTTTCTGAATCCGAGCAATAGTCGAACAATGCACTGCTACCGCTGTCACGCAAAAAATTTTTTCTCTTTCAAAATATCTTTCGAATAAATATTCCAATTTCTTTTTTCACTACTTGTTCTTTCCGACAGAAATGAAACATCTGGCGTCTCAGAATCCCGCAGCTGGAGTCGATATAAAATCCGAAGTTAATTTTTTCCCGCAGCAGGCAAAATCCTGCCTCCTAAAATGTAGCATCACCGTTACAAGCAGCCGTTATTTTAGTGCAATGTCCGTCTATGAAGCCATCGTGGAAAACAGTCGTGACCAGAGTCCATTTAATCATTGGTTTATTTGAGTTTCATCATAGGAAATACACATTCAAAACAACACAAAGACGAACACCAACATCAACGCTTTTACAAGAATATTTACATCGTGAATCCCCGGGAAAAGCTTGCGAGATCGCCTTTTATACTCTGTCGAGCTACATGTCACGTGATGATGCATCGATTTTGCTATTCGTTCGATTTTGCAAAACTATTTTTAGTTTGCATTACATAATCTTTCTCGCGTGACTTTCCCGGACTGGGGGACATATAAAAAATATCTATGTTTCAAAAATGAAACAGAATTCAAAAAGGGGTCTAAAAAAGTTATTTAGTTTTCAATGTTATATATATACATGTATATATATATATATATATATATATATATATATATATATATATATATTACTCATTTTTGACGCACAGTTGAATGTATTTTCTTAATACACGAGTCCTTCATTATTTTAAGTCTTTTTTGTTTTTTGTGGTAAAATTTTTTTCTGTAGATTTTTACGTATTTTATTCCTTCCTCTTAAAATATAAAAACTCAAAATCACGTTTTTCCCTTCCATCTTATTGAAGCATCAAATTGATGACATTTTTACCAAGTTTTAACTGTGTAAATTTGGATAATTTTATGTTTTTCTTACTACTGTGTTTAAGTTTGAAGTATGAAACGATATTGGTGAAAAGTTGTTGATAACACTTTTAATTTCCTGTAATGTTCTTTTTTCATGTTTAGTTTTTTTATGTTGTGTAAGAAACATATTTAGTATAACAGTTCTAAATTATTTATTCGTTCCTGACGTCTCATAAATGGGGTAAAGTAGGGAAAATACGTTAATAGGTTAATTTTTATCTGATATTTCGATCACGTGTGAAACATGGTATACACTACATGTCTACCCAAACTAAGACACCAGAACGTTCTGGTCGAAGGGAGAATTCCACCGGGAAACCCTGAGTTATTATATTATGCAGCAAATCATTAACACATTTTGATAAAGAGTTAAACTGTATTATGTGGCAACCGTTCTCCTCAATGCATTAGGAATCTATACATGTCGCAAAGGGCTTACCATGAAGATAAAGCTATATGAAACAGAAAACGATCTAGGCAAGAAACAACAAGTAACACGAATTGTGGATTCATACCAAAGGCGACGGAGACATTTTGCCTCCGTCGTAATAATTTGTTGCTATGGTCATCAAACAAACAGCGATGACGTACTGCTTCGATAGCACACTCAACACATCCCTGTCGTCTGAGAGAAAGTAACATTTAACAATAAAAATCACCCATCAGCCAATACGAGGGCGATGTTATTAAGGTATGCAGAGCCAATACAGCGCCCTGAAAGTTTCGTCGTTGTTGCGCTTGGTGTGAATGCCCTTTTACGTTTTCATGCTGACAGCCACCGTCAAAGACCACCGTCAAGACACCATTCATTTTACTTAAGATAGCATGGATTTTGTGAGTTAATTTTCAAATTGGAAATTTATATTAAAAATAAGTTTATAATGAAATAATTCAAATGATCAAATTCCTCATTCGTTAGCTTCAAAATATATCACTTTCTTAAATATTTACCTATCTATCTATCTATATATGTATAGATAGAATGTCATATATATACATATATATATATGACATTCATTTGTCAATATGTCGTAATACTTAGTTGCTGCTGATAGTGTACTGACTGTAAATAAAACTGTTTTATAGTCCCGTCCAAACATTTTCAGGAAAATTGTCGAGACATTTTTAAGAAATCACGTTGCTGAATAACGTAAACCATAGTGAGAAATATATTTCAGCCGACACGTCAATTGACAGATGTGAATGAATTCCTGAGCCCATTTGGGAATGAAATGGCGAATATAAAGAAAATGATTGCCAAGTGCAGTAAAAGCACTGTGCTAAAGATCTTTATTTGTAGGAGGAAAGTTTGACAAGTTGCTGGAAAAAAGGGCAACTCATCAGCTATTACGTCAGTAGCGTTCATGAAACCTAACTTTACTAAAATAGATCTTTCTCCTGAATGTATACTCTTTTATAGTTTCATTGGTTTACGTCAACATTGGTGATACCCGTCACACAGTACGGCAAAAACGATATGTGAAGGAAGAATAAGACATCTAATAAATAATAATAGCATCAGTTATTCCCAAAATGTTTATCAATAAAAAACACATTTATCAAACTCAAAGTTTACATAGGTTTGCAACCTTATGCTCATGACATGTCCGTATTTTGTATATTTCTCACCTATTTAACAAAACTAAGTATATGTTTTTCCTTTGTCAGTTTTAAGCCAATGCTTTCCTTGTGTGATACATGGATTTATCTATGAATATCCATTCATTCATGTCAATAGCTATTGTACATATCATGCTTTAGTTTTTTTTTTCGTTTTAAAATCATATACCTTAATCATAGTAATACCCAATGATAAGTTTCGTTACCCCCTTTGAGAACTGAGTTGTTTGAAGATTTTTATGCCCATGGGACGGATTTAATTTGTCGCTATATGGATCCCGATTTTTTTTTTTTACTTTTCTCCTCCAACATGTTCTCCTCCAACTTCGTTCCCTTTTAGCACTAGTCCTTAGGGAGGATGTGCATCTGCGGGAGAGCTAGTGGGGGTAGTGGGGTCTATGGATTTTACATGCACGTATCCCCAAGTGTACATGGTGGGCCTTCAGTGGGTATCGAACACGAGACCTTCCAGGTCGCCCGTGGAAATTCGAAAAAGAAGAGTCGAGAAAAGTGGTTGTCCCCACTTTTCTCCTTCATCCCCTCCCTGTTAGCGGATTCCTTAAGGGTGCCCGCGAACTCTTGTCTAGAGAAATTGGAGTCCGTCGATGGCGTAACCGCGGCGAGGTAGGTTGGCTGGGCGTTTTTGCGTACGACCCCGCCGGCCCAACCTAACGACCTGTGTGAAGTAGGAATCCTTTTTCGCGGGGGTGCTGTAAACATCAGCGTCTGCTTCAAAAATAAAACTTGAGAATGATCGCTTGAACCAACTAAGGTGATGCCACTCCAAAAAATCGTAACTTAAAAATGGCAGTTTTGTACCGTGCCGCAAAACTTAATCGTAACTGGTCCACGTTAAGTGAAATATATATAAATTTCAACAATCAAACTTGAGAATGATCGCTCAATGTAAACACACAATTGCGTTACCACTCCAAAAACCAGAATTTGAAATTGTTAGCATCGTATCGTGCCGCATAATTTAATTTTAACTGGTCCAAGTTAAGTGAAATACATAAATAGAAAGTTCAAGAATAAACTTGAGAATGATCGCACAATGTAAACAAACTAAGATGTTGCCATTCCAAAAAATCGGAATTTAAAAATTGCAGTATCGTATCGTACCGCAAAACTAAGTAACTGGTCCACGTGTAGTGAAATATATATTATGTTCAACAATCAAACGTGAGAATGATCAACAAACTTAGGTGTTGTCACTCCAAAAAATCGTATCGTACCGCGAAATTTAATCGTAACTGGTCCACGTAAAGTAATATATATATATATATATATATATATATAGATATCTATATATATATATATAGATGTAGATAATCGATCTAATGCATATGTCGGGGGAAAACCTCGACCCCAGGAATACCCCTAGGTCCCATGGCCTTCCCTGGTATATACATGTATATATATATATATGCGAATTTATCGCCCATAAGCATGTGTATATGGGGAAAGCTTCGACCCCAGGAACACCCCTAAGTCCCATGGCCTCTTCTGGTATAGACATGTATGTATATATATATATATATATATATATATGTGTGTGTGTGTGTGAATATATCGCCCATAAACATGTATATGGGGAAAGATTGGACCTCAATGTCACCCCTAGGTCCCATGTCCTTCCCTGGTATATACATGTATATATATATATACAGTGGAGCACCGTTTATACGTTTCTCGTTTATACGTTTTTATCATTTATACGTTTTTTTGAACGGCCCCGGCGAAATCTCATACAAATTAATGTTAAATAATTTCCTTTATACGTTTTCCTGAAATTGCAAATTTCATTTATACGTTTTTTTTCTCCCCAAGTCATGAAGGAAAAACGTACATTTTAACGTGATTCTACGCTAGCGATTGTCCAGTTTAGAAATCGCATTTAACCTTGACCCACACCTGCTGTGACCACTTACGGTGGTCACGCACCTGCCTAAATGAACAAAAGACATACCCCGGAAGAATGCGAATATCCCAAATTCACAGATAAGAGCACTCTGATTGCGGTGCAATACCTAGAAATAGCAGTTGACAAGCGCTTTTCCTCTCCTACCAGTGTTGCCAGGCAGGCGCCCTTAAATTTCAGTAAGTAGCCTGGGGACTTTATAGCAATCCTGCAACCCTGCTCCTAACAACTTGATAAAATTCTGGGATCTATCGTTCACTAGCATTCACGATGGCTTCGAGCTCGGGTAGTAGAAAATCTCTGTCTCTGAAAGAAAAAATGTCCTTTTTAAAACAAGCAGATGAAAACCAACATTTAAAAAGAGTTGACCTAGCCAAAAAATTTGGTTTACCAGTTTCAATTTTAAGCACCATAATTTATAAGCGTAAGATCATCGAGGAAACCCATAATCAAAGTGGTGCTAGTGCTTCAAAAAAACTTAGAGTTCAAAACGGAAAATTTTCGGATGTAGAGAAAGTGCTTTTACAGTAGTTTAATCAGTGTCGTAGTGCAAAAATTCCCATCAGTGGTCCTTTGCTTATGGAGAAAGCAAAAGAAATTTCGAAGAAGTTAAATGTAGAATGCGATGCATCATCTTCCTCGGGATGGCTTCATAAGTTTAAGTTAAGACATGGCATAACAGGGTAAACTGCAAGTGGAGAGTCAGCAGGAGATGTTGATTGTGAAACAGTGGATGATTGGATTCAAAACCAATTCGCAGATCTGCTAAAAGAATATGAACCAAAGAACGTTTTTAATGCGGATTTTGTGATTTTCGTTTATACGTTTTTTCATTTATACGTTTTTTTCGCTCGGTCCCTTGAAAAACGTATAAACGGTGCTTTACTGTACATAGATCCTAACATATTGCCCTTAATGGGGAAAGCTTTGACCCCACTGTCCCCATAGCTCCCATGGCCTACCCTTGTATATACATGTATATATATATATATATATATGTGTGTGTGAATGTATCGCAGGCATGTATATGGGGAAAGCCTCGACCCCAGGCTCACCCCTAGGTAACCATGGCACCCCTTGGTATACACATGTATTTATATATATATGTATATATAAGCGAGTATATCGCCCTTAAGCATGTATATGGGGAAAGCCTCGACCCTAGGTTCATCCCTAGGTCCTATTGCCTCTCCTGGTATATACATGTATATATATATATATATCGCCCTAATACATGTCTATGTGTAAAGCCTCGACCTCAGGTTCATCTCTACGTCCCATGGCATCCCCTTGTATATATATGCATATATATATATATATATGAAATAGAGAATAAATATAAACATTAAAAAATGAAAAAGAGCCTGCCTCTTCATCAGTGGGAGGGAGCAGGAAGCATATATAACGAAATATTGGCATTGCAGGTTTCTGAGAAATCCCAGCATAGCATGTGAGAAAACATTTTTTTAAAACTAAAAAAATATAAGGCTGGGAGTTGCAAGCAAAAAAAGTGAATAATCAAAATAATTTTTTATTTATCCAGTTAGAAAAAGAACAAAAACTTTTTTATTATTAAAAGGAAGTTTCGAGTTTACGTGATATTGACGGAGTCAAAATGAAAAGATAGAAAAAACAACATGCTATAGACGAAATTTCCCCTCCCAGACCTGCAAAGCAATACGATTAAAATATAGCTTCTAAATCTACTCACCTCCCATGGCAGGACCAGAAAAGGAAGACATCAACATCTAGCCGAGAAAAATACGCCATGTGATGGCCAAGTCCGTTCGTATCCATGTGGCTGACCTTGACTTTCCAATCTTGCTCATAGACCAACACAATATCCAAAAACTGGCGTTCCAAATAATGGACTTTAGCCAGGAATCTTCATCCCGTGTGTGCCAATGAGGTTCCGTTATGGTTATATAGCAATTGCATGACGCTACGCCAAAGTTTTAAACGACTTAATGTAAAAATTAATAAAATTCAACGGATAATTATTAATGTAAAATAGGATTGCAGAGAAAGTGAAAACATTTTTATCCAAGTTATATTTGTTATTGCAGATTTTAAAATACCTGTACAGTTGACCTGTGATAATATTTATTAAAACTTTTTTATGCAAATTACAAACAGAATTCAGTTCTATTTACAAAAATTTCGCTGCTTTTGCAAAGGAATGCAATTCTCTATTCGAAAAAATTTTTTCGGTTCCTAGGGAATTAAAAATTCCTTTTATTTTTTTGACTCCAAAATTTCATAAAACTCCAATCGGCTTCAGATTTATCTGTTGCACTATTGGTAGTGTGAATAGCTTTTTCAATATATATTTACAAAAAGTATTAAAACAAATTTATGATTTTTTAAAAAATAAATTTCATAACACCAGCTATTTTTGGTCAATCAACAACAGCTTGGATGTTGTAAAAGCTTTAATCGCTTCCCCTCCTACACTCTTATACTCTTATGATTTTGAAAATTTATTTAACAATATTCCAATTAATTTGTTGGTACATGCAATAGACAAATTATTTGATTTTTACCACCTAGAATCTGAAATTAACTTGAATAAGGATTTTACCCTTAATTTATGCAACTTTTGTTTTAAAAATAATTTTTTTAAATTCCACAATTTGATTTATAAGCAGATTAATGGTATAGGAATGGGAGCCAATTACTCTAGCACTGCTGCAAACCTTTTTTTATTCTACTACGAATTTAAATATGTGGTGCAATATAACAATAGAATACGTGTATTCAGCTATATTGATGACATTCTGGTTATCAATTTTAATACTGCTGAGGATATGGAGAAAATTTATCCCAATTGTTTAAATTTAAAATCCACTAATAATCATACATACAGAACTAACTTATTGGATTTATCATTGAACATTAGAAACAGTAATTTAAATATTGACGTATATGATAAACGTAAGGACTTCAATTTAAATACTATTACTATGCCACACTGGCAAAGTAATTTGCATAAAAAAGTTTTCATAAATATTATCACAGATCAACTATACAGGTATTTTAACATCTGCAATAACAAATATAACTTGGATAAAAATGTTTTCACTTTCTCTGCAATCCTATTTTACTTTAATAATTATCCGTTGAATTTTATTAATTTTTACATTAAGTCGTTTAAAACTTTGGCGTAGCGTCATGCAGTTGCTATATAACCATAACGGAACCTCATTGGCACACACAGGATGAAGATTCCTGGCTAAAGTCCATTATTTGGAACGCCAGTTTTTGAATGTTGTGTTGGTCTATGAGCGAGATTGGAAAGTCAAGGTCAGCCACATGGACACGGACGGACTTGGCCATCACATGGCGTATTTTTCTCGACTAGATGTTGATGTCTTCCTTTTCTGGTCCTGCCACGGGAGGTGAGTAGATTGAGAAGCTATAATTTAATCGTATTGCTTTGCAGGTCTCGGAGGGGAAATTTCGGCTATAGCATGTTGTTTTTTCTATCTTTTCATTTTGACTCCGTCAATATCACGTAAACTCGAAACTTCTTTTTATAATAAAAAAATTTTTGTTCTTTTTATAACTGGATAAATAGAAAAGTATTTTTGATTATTCATTTTTTTGCTTGCAACTCCCAGCCTTATAATTTTTTAGTTTTAAAAAAAATGTTTTCTCACATGTTATGCTGGGATTTCTCAGAAATCTGCAATGCAGGGGCCTCGGTGGCCGAGCGGTCTTAGTACCAGTTTCCGCCCGCTGCTTGCGCGCAGTAACGAGGTCGTGGGTTCGATTCCCACCTTGCCCTGGGTGTATTTCTGTTATTTCCTTTCTTTGTGATGTAATAAAATCTTTCATGTATTGTCTTGTGCTATCTGTCATATTGGACGACAGTTCATAAGCGAGTCCCGAGACTAAGCACACGAACTGGAAAATAAATGTACTTCAATTAAATCTGCAATGCCAATATTTCGTTATATATGCTTCCTGCTCCCTCCCACTGATGAAGAGGCAGGCTCTTTTTCATTTTTTAATGTTTATATTTGTGATTTCCCACGTTCAGCCTTTGATATTTAATTGTTGTTTTTTCACATACCCACTAATTTTATATATATATATTCTCTACTTCATAAATATATTTAGCAACTGTTTAAGTGTGCTTCCTCGTGCACCTTTTCACAGTTAGATTCACTTTGTTAACTTTTGATTATATATATATATGCGAATGATATATATATATATGTATCGCAAGAATGTATATGGGAAAAGCCTCGACCCCAGGGTCACGCTTAAGTCCCAGATCAAAATTCTTGCTGGTGTTTGTTTGCTAGAAAAACATTACATGCTGGAGTCCTTGCTGGAATTATTGCATAAACTACCATAAATATTTGCTAGTTCCACCAGAATTACCAACATGTCATGCCCTGTTTTGGAACGCTTTTTATGCTTTCTAGCATACAAAACCTACCACCACTTGCTTGTAGTTTCTGCTAGTCTAACAGAATTTTCAACCAGCAGATGCTTTTTTTGCGGCTACTCTAGCATTACTTTTCTACCATCAGTTGCTTGCTATTTTGCTATTATAGCATGATTTCTAGCACCACTTGCTTGTAACTTTTGTTATTATAGCATAGTTTCTAGCACCACATGCTTGTAACTTTTGCTACTATAGCACAATTTCTAGCACCACTTGCTTGTAAGTTTTGCTATTATAGCATAATTTCTTGCACAACTTGCTTGAAACTTTTGCTGTCATAGCATAATTTCTAGCACCACTTGCTAAATAATATTTGTATATTTCATGAATTTCAAAAGGCAACTTTTTATGAAGTTAACTTATATTATTTGTAAATAAACTTTTGAAATTTATGAAATTTACAAAAAATACTGAGAAAACATTTTAAGATGATTTAATCTTTAGCTACATTCTTCAAAAATGATAGTGGTACCTCAGAAGCATCCCTGAAGTATATAATATAGGTAGTTTCCAGATATTTTCAGTTTTAGTTATTGAATTTCTAGTTTTTTTTTTTAAATTCTTTAAAATATCATTGTGATTTAAAAAAGAAAGATACCTACCTTGCAATGAGAACATATCTGAAAATTTTGAGGTCTATTTATTTCATGTTTTAACAACTTATTGACCTGTGAACATACTTAATTTTTAACATCAAACTTGTCCAAAATTTCTTTGTAAATATTGTAATGGGACTTATTTTTATTCTAATTGTTAGCAATATAAATAATTACCAATGATATTAAAACATTATGACGTATAAGTATTTTTAAAAAAAGTGATTTATTAACATCTAATGAATATCCATGGTTATTGTGTAACAGGTAAGACGAAATTGAAATAACGGAAACATTTGTATTGTAAATTAGTAGCTGCAAATAGCACATATCAAGTTTAGGGTACAAAATATTTTTTAAAAATTATGATTGTTTCAAGTTTAATTTAATCCCGGAATATTTTTTGAAAATACAAATTTTTGATCTTTCAGGAATTTACCAATTAAATCAGCTGAGGTAATCCTTCATTGTTGCTACACTTCGTACAACCATAGGAAAGCTCAAGTCATAAGAACTACAAATAAAATTACCCATGTACCCATAATTTAATATAATGCACAAAAATAAATTAACAAAATTATTCTGTTAAGATCAAGAATAATATCTTAGAATAAAATTTTCGATGCAAAAAAAAAAAAAAAATAGACAAAAAATAAATAAATAACAAATATAAACATTTTTAAATGAAATTTTTTAATCTCTAAGTTCATATAACACAAGTATACATAAGAATGGGGCACGTTTATATGAAATAGCTTTACAAAATGAGAAACAAACATGCATATTTATAAAATGTGCACTGTTAAAATTGGATACTTAAAAATAAGAAAAATGTACTCATTTTTGAGTACTTCATGTTCTTATAATAGCTCCGAGTACTTAACTCTTAAATTTGAGAAATCCACGTTCTCATTTTTTTGGAGTACCGGGCCCCCAAGGGGCTCGAATATGAGTATGTATCAAAACACATACTCATATTTTTGAGTACATACCGGCTTTACACCGCAATGCAAAACTATACTTACGTTTCTGTCTTATTTTTTTAGGAATTCCTAAAAGTCAACATTAACGGTGCCGCAAATTAAATTTACGGTCACTCGCTAACTGCTGACCATCGGGATTACTCTCTTTATTTTCATCATGGTAATAACATAGCACTTTGTATAACATAGGAATAATAACATAATTCAGTAACATATAGTATCATCATAATAATAACAATATACAAAAATCTGTACAAAAATATTGAACATCAAGATTTATATCGAATAAGCTATAAATCTCATGTTCAATTATAGATTGGCTTTGCATACACATGTGAAACAATATGTCATTTAAGATATACTGCTCACATGCATACGCAAAGTTACAAAAAAAATACGCATTGAAGCATAATAATAAATATAACGTTTCAATGCATATTAAAAACACCCCGTCGGATAGGATTACCCCCGAAATCTCTAATACCCTAACAAATAATTACCCTAACATGGGAAAACCTACCTAGTAAAATATCCTAACATGTAAAAACCTAAATTGTAAAATACCCTAACAATTTTAAAAAAAAGTGAAAAAGTGGGCGAAAATGCAAAAAACGTAAAAGTTCAGGTAATTAGCTCCGTGTCTTCTTCTTGATCATCATTGAGTTTCTAACAAAAAGTACAAATAAACAATATCGAAATAATAGGCTGCTTAAAGGCAGTTCTTCGAGTTAAGATAAAATTAATACTCAATAATAGTCAATACTTCGCATTTTTAATACAATACTTTATAAAAAAATAGTAATAACTGAATAAATCATTTAATAGATTAAAAATTAAATTTAGAATGCCTGAAATATAAGCTCACAAATTTAGCATTCAAATATCTGAATAATGTTGAAATACAAAAATTTTAATAACAGATTTTGGGGCAAGTTATATCAGTCAGTAAGCATACATATTACTTATACATGAGCACTTAGAGAAATAGTCGTATGTTTGCATTCAAAGGAAATTAACACAATAAAACAGATTACACAAGTGCAAATAGTTCAGTTTTCATTTTAAAACTTCTTTAATGTAAAAATTATTTTCCGGATATGCAAGGGAAGAAAAAAAAGGAATGGTTGGCACTTACGTTATATGCTGCTCAGCAAATGCAAAGTTTTTAAAATATGGAAGTATCAATTACAACCTTGCATGTTCCGTAAAGTACAAAAGATATTGCAAATATGCAAATTATGCTAATTTTAGATTATAATAATTTTTCACATAATTTAAAAAATTATTGGAATAATATTTGTTTTGAACAACTGATTTAATAAATTATTATTTAATAGCGTAAAATGCTTTATACCATAAAATTCATCTAGTTATGCCCGAAAAGATTGAAATTTTATAGCTAATTTAATTTAAGAAAACTTATGTTTTTATATTTAACGACGGAATTCAATATTCAATTTCATATTGCAGGTTCGGTTTATTTGAAAAAAAAAAATTAATAAAAGATTATTTGAATGTATTCTTAATTAATAATGAAAACAAATATTACTACATATTGCTTAGTCCACATACAAGAAAAGTTTGTTAATTTATTATTGTTAATGGATTCAAGTTTTTCCAGTCAATTCTACTTACATGAAACACAAAAAAAAAATTATAAATATAGAAGAAATGATGAGAAACTGTTTCTGAAATTCACAAGCAAAACACGTGCAAAAGATATTAGCTAAGAATTAGGCAATGGAATTTGATTAAATAACGATTATTTGCATAAAAAGTAAAATAATATTTCTTACTTTCAAAGTTACTGTAGAATTCCTTCATTTTCAATTCTTCCAGCTTTTTCTTGACCGAACTCCAGTAATTTCAACCAAAACAAAACTTCCACCAGCCGCGGAACAAGAATGAGACGTTTAGGTTAGTTAGTACACATTTCTTCAAAATCACCGGCGTATTCTTGCGCGCGACTTAACACATTTGCTCAAGATATAGTACGTAATTTAGAAGAGTGAAAACTTGTATGTTTCGCACGTTAAAAGGTTCATAATAGTATAACCATTCACTAAATAATTTCTTTTGCTATTTTTAATATGCGATTAGAATAACAAGTGATTATATTTATATCTACCCACAAGCTCATTCTTAAATCAGAATCATCACTTGTATTTGAACGCTTAATGTTCTCGTTTTTGAGTTTATTTTACTTAGAAAAAAACAAGTACATGGAAGTACTTATTTTTAAGTAGATTTTTTTTAACAGTGTGATAGGAACATTTTCATGATCTTTATTTCAACAGGCATATCGCCAGTTTTTCAGCTTCTCCCAAGGCAGAGGGGAAAATTATTTTTAAAAAAGGGAATTTTATATAACTTGTAAGGAAAGAAAAGTAATTAACTTGTATACAGGATCAGAATAAAATAAATGGAGGTGTTCAGGAGCCTATAGTGCATATTCTAATAGACCCATACCTGCCAACATTTGGAGGTAAAAATTCAGTAGATTGCAATACATTGCAATTTCGCATATATTTTTCATTGTTTTTTGGGGGGAAATGAGAAGTTTTAACGATCACCTAAATTACAACTACCGTCAAGTTTCTTATATGATATGTTTCTCAGCATAACTAACAAAATATTCAGTCCTCTAAAGTTATAATTGATTTTATAATGTCTAAAACTGTAAGTTTCTTGTGTGAATCCATTTGTCAAAGTCTTTGACAAATGACAGTGGTTGGGAAACTTTTTTTAAGACGGGCCATTTGTAATAACTAGACAATCGTAGCGGGCCAAAGAATAATGCTTAATCGTTAAAAAATTTATGTGTTCTATAAACATATACATATATTATTACATACACGTATTATTTTAATAGTAAAAAAGCAGAAGGTAAGAAAATTATAAGCACAAAATATAAAATGAATTTAGTGTAGTTCTTGATGTGAAGTATTATCACTTTATTTTCTGGTGTCATTACTGGTTGATGGTGCATGAGAAAAATGAAATTGAGACTGTTTCATCAAAATTTCATCATAGTCCGGTTCCATTTGCGAAGCAGAGATTCTTAAAACTGATGAAAGGTGCTCATCTGTAATTCTGTTTCTTAAAGAAGTTGTTCTAAGCTTCATTGTTGAAAAGATTTGTTCGCATATATAAGATGAGCCGAACATTGTCATTATCTTCATTGCATGATTAATTAGATTTGGGAAATTATCTGGACTTAAATTTTTATAAAATTCTAGTAATGGTACTGTATGAAAAGTTTGTTTCAGGAGAGTATTAGAATACTATCATGAGAGTATCAGAATACTATTGTGTTTTGGATATCGCCGCAGGTAGTTTTTATGCGGGTCGTCACATTACGAAGTAAGAACGCGTTCAAACATTCTCACGACGGCACTCTTAAACGGGCCGGATTAAACCATTCCGCGGGCCGGACTTGGCCCGCGGGCCGTAGTTTCCCCATCAATGGTCAAAGACATTAAATAGGATAATAACGTTGCTGAAGTAATTTTCTTCCATAAAATTCCCTATTTGTAGGGGATTACACCAAAATTTACGAAATCCAGGAGATTTTAAATACAAACCGGCAGACCAGTAGAATAGGGGAAAATCCAGGAGTCTGCTGGAAAAACCAGTAGCAGGTATGTAGACCAAATATCACAATATTGTGCAAGCATGTAGAAATGCCAACCTAAAAGTAGCTGACCATAACAAAGACAACCGTTTACACTAGTTTAATTTTTATAAATTAGTTAGTTTTTTTTAAAGACAAAACTTCGGACATAGACTTTTGGAATAAGACAAAGTCGGTTCACTCACAGCTTTCTAGTTGTCCGTTGAACACCTTTTTTCTGCACTGATGAAGAGACTATCATTGATGTCTTTTGAAGCTATTGTAGCTTCAAAATAGCTATTTGCGATATTTTTTTACGTTTTATCTTTGTACAACATAAGGTAAAACCACCAGTAGTTGACACTCATAAAGAAAAAAATCATTAATAAGCGAAAAAAAAGGCACCAGATGATTAATATTTGTCTGTCTGTGTAGTATAGCTCTCTAGTGGTGGCAATGTAAACTTTCTACCGCCATGTTTAACGACAGTTCTGCCGCGATCGTCTGCTGACAACAGTGCATATTTTTCGAAAGTTTATTGCAATTTCCTTGTTGAGTTCGCTAAGAACACGCTGAAAGGTAAGCATTGAAAATTTAAACATCAATTTAAAATTTTGATTAAGCAGGTAATTAGTACTTTGTTTTGGACATGACGTGTATATAAAGTTATTTAAAATAATCTAAAATACAAAAACTAGCTGTTTGGCCCTGTGTCAACTACACTGTTAAAAAAAATCTACTTAAAAATAAGTACTTCCATGTACTTGTTTTTTTCTAAGTAAAATAAACTCAAAAACGAGAACATTAAGCGTTCAAATAGAAGTGATGATTCTGATTTAAGAATGAGCTTGTGGTTAGATATAAATATAATCACTTGTTATTCTAATCGCATATTAAAAATAGCAAAAGAAATTATTTAGTGAATGGTTATACTATTATGAACCTTTTTAACGTGCGAAACATACAAGTTTTCACTCTTCGAAATTACGAACTATATCTTGAGCAAATGTGTTAAGTCGCGCGCAAGAATACGCCGGTGATTTTGAAGAAATGTTTACTAACTAACCTAAACGTCTCATTCTTGTTCCGCGGCTGGTGGAAGTTTTGTTTTGGTTGAAAATACTGGAGTTCGGTCAAGAAAAAGCTGGAAGAATTGAAAATGAAGGAATTCTACAGTAACTTTGAAAGTAAGAAATATTATTTTACTTTTTATGCAAATAATCGTTATTTAATCAAATTCCATTGCCTAATTCTTAGCTAATATCTTTTGCACGTGTTTTGCTTGTGAATTTCAGAAACAGTTTCTCATCATTTCTTCTATATTTATATTTTTTTTTTTTTTGTGTTTCATGTAAGTAGAATTGACTGGAAAAACTTGAATTCAAAAAATTTAAAAAACTTTTCTTGTCTGTGGACTAAGCAATATGTAGTAATATTTGTTTTCATTATTAATTAAGAATACATTCAAATAATCTTTTATTTATTTTTTTTTTCAAATAAACCGAACATGCAATATGCAATATGAAATTGAATATTGAATTCCGTCGTTAAATATAAAAACATAAGTTTTCTTAAATTAAATTAGCTATAAAATTTCAATCTTTTCGGGCATAACTAGATGAATTTTATGGTATAAAGCATTTTACGCTATTAAATAATAATTTATTAAATCAGTTGTTCAAAACAGAAATATTATTCCAATAATTTTTTAAATTATGTGAAAAATTATTATAATCTAAAATGAGCATAATTTGCATATTTGCAATATCTTTTGTACTTTACGGAACATGCAAGGTTGTAATTGATACTTCGATATTTTAAAAACTTTGCATTTGCTGAGCAGCATATAACGTAAGTGCCAACCATTCCTTTTTTTTCTTCCCTTGCATATCCGGAAAATAATTTTTACATTAAAGAAGTTTTAAAATGAAAAATGAACTATTTGCACTTGTGTAATCTGTTTTATTGTGTTAATTTCCTTTGAATGCAAATATACGACTATTTCTCTAAGTGCTCATGTATAAGTAATATGTATGCTTACTGACTGATATAACTTGCCCCAAAATCTGTTATTAAAATTTTTGTATTTCAACATTATTCAGATATTTGAATGCTAAATTTGTGAGCTTATATTTCAGGCATTCTAAATTTAATTTTTAATATATTAAATGATTTATTCAGTTATTACTATTTTTTTTTTTATAAAGTATTGTATTAAAAATGCGAAGTATTGACTATTATTGAGTATTAATTTTATCTTAACCCTAAGAACTGCCTTTAAGAAGCCTATTATTTCGATATTGTTTATTTGTACTTTTTGTTAGAAACTCAATGATGATCAAGAAGAAGACACGGAGCTAATTACCTGAACTTTTACGTTTTTTGCATTTTCGCCCACTTTTTCACTTTTTTTTTTATATTGTTAGGGTATTTTACAATTTAGGTTTTTACATGTTAGGATATTTTACTAGGTAGGTTTTTTATGTTAGGTTTTTCCATGTTAGGGTAATTATTTGTTAGGGTATTAGAGATTTCGGGGATAATCCTATCCGACGGGGTGTTTTTAATATGCATTGAAACGTTATATTATTATGCTTCAATGCGTATTTTTTTTGTAACTTTGCGTATGCATGTGAGCAGTATATCTTAAATGACATATTGTTTTACATGTGTATGCAAAGCCAATCTATAATTGAACATGAGATTTATAGCTTAATTGATATAAATCTTGATGTTCAATATTTTTGTACAGATTTTTGTATATTGTTATTATTATGATGATACTATATGTTACTGAATTATGTTATTATTCCTATGTTATTCAATATGTTATACAAAGTGCTATGTTATTACCATGATGAAAATAAAGAGAGTAATCCCGATGGTCAGCAGTTAGCGAGTGACCGTAAATTTAATTTGCGGCACCGTTAATGTTGACTTTTAGGAATTCCTAAAAAAATAAGACAGAAACGTAAGTATAGTTTTGCATTGCGGTGTAAAGCCGGTATGTACTCAAAAATATGAGTATGTGTGTTTTGATACATACTCATATTCGAGTCAGGTATGCACTCAAAAATATGAGTATGTGTTTTGATACATACTCATATTCGAGCCCCTGAGTGTACTCAAAAAAATGAGAACGTGGATTTCTCAAATTTAAGAGTTAAGTACTCGGAGCTATTATAAGAACATGAAGTACTCAAAAATGAGTACACTTTTCTTATTTTTAAGTATCCAGTTTTAACAGTGCGTCGATCAACTTAACACTTGGGGTATTTACCAAATTAGTTGCCGTTGCGGCCTTTCTTACATTGGACAGACAAAACGTGCTCTGAAAATTCGGTTAAATGAGCATAAAGGTTATGTACGTAAGCAAGAGTTAAATAAGTCTAGCATTGCTCAACATTGTTGGGATTCCAACCACTCTTTTGATTTCAATTCTGGGAAAATTATTCAAAAATGTTCTTCCCCTTTAGAGCTTGACTTTTGGGAAGCTTATCATATTAACAGGAATAGTTCTAATTTGGTTAATGATTCTTCCTTATTTTTCACAGGTCTGGTATAAGTTCCTTTAATTTGTTGTTCTTTCTTGGTTTTCTTGTTAGTTTTCTTTTTTGTGTCTATTTTGTAATTTTTTCTCCCCCCTCCTCCCCCTCTTTTACATGTGTACTTTGTTTTGCTTTTTATTTTCGTATTTCCTGTACTTATTTTATTTCCATTTTATTCTTTGTATTTTATTTTATTATTTTTGCAACTTTCATGTATTTTCACAGGTCTGGCATAAGTTCCTTTAATTTGTTGTTCATTCTTGTTTTTCGTGTTAGTTTTCCTTTTTTGTGTCTATTTTTAATTTTTCTCTCCCCCCTCCCCCTCCTTTACATGTGTACTGTGTTTTGCTTTTTGTTTTGGTATTTTCTGTACTTATTTTATTTCCATTTTATTCTTTGTATTTTATTTTTTTATTTTTGCAACTTGCATGTATTTTCACATTTTTATGCATGTTGTCGTCTTTTTTGCTTTGTTTTTATTGATATTACTTTTTACTTCCTGAACTTTCAACTGGATTCGTTTGTTGCTCTCTTATTGGTGCTTTCCCTGCTACTTCTACTTCCACTTCACACTGCCTTCATTCTCATTGTTTACAGTTAATTCTTAGGCTATATAAGCTTTGTTTTTGTTGTTTTGTCTGCTTCATTTGGATGTTTTGCATCTAGAAGCTCCCTGTCGCATTGAAAAAGGGATTCCAAGCAATCCCGAAACATATGTCTGCGGTTTAATGCTCATTTGTGCTTTAAATTAATGTGAAATTATATTTCTATTACTATTTACATAACATATCCCGCTGGTGCTTTCAAATATGTTCCAGGAACAAACCGGTTGTAACAGATATTTTTGCACGTTGCAGTAACGTTGCAGTTTAGTTTCGATGAAACTATGGGTCGATGCTTACTTTGTAACGTAACTGCAATGTATATTATACTATTCAATGATATGTGTTTTCTGTGGTTTGGTCCAACGAATCGAAGCGAGACTGATTCGAAAGGTCCCAGAAGTGCAGAAGAACAACAGTTTTGAAAGCCTACTAAAAATTCTAGAGTAAGTAAATAAACTATAGATTATATTGTATGTGAACTATTCTTTTGTTAAATAATTGCTTTCTGTTTTGTAATTACTTATTTGCATTACTGTTTTGCTTGTTCTTGTAGGTACACCAAAATTTTGCGTATTTAAGTAATGCCAACAAGGGTTAGCCGTAGTGTTTATTTCTATCGTTGCAAAAATTTGCAATTTGATTTGTTAATTAAACACATACTTATCACTTTTTAAAACATTAATGGCATAGCTATGTTATCATTATTAGTATTATTATTAAGATAGATAGGGTGGGTTTTCTTTCAAACATAACTATTCTTCTGCATACACTTAACATTTTATCAGAAAAATTAAATTACTGCTATACTAACAATTGTTCGCATTATTTGTAAATTGATTCGTCATTAAATAATAGAAAGTTTGACAATTAAATGGTATTAATTGTTTTTTTAACAAGGAATAGATTTGTTTTGCCTTTGTATGCCTGTTTGATAAACCTATACATAAACTTGTTTTTTTACTACTACTATTGATCAGGCTTGAAGTCAATTACAAAGAAACGTAATCGATTACGATTACGATTACAAAGGGAGAAATTGAGAGATTACGATTACGATTGTAATCCTTTGCCAAAAAGTAATTACGATTACGGCAGCGATTACAGTCGTTGAAAAATGCAATCGATTACGATTATGACATTTGATTACGATTAGATTAGCATGAAATTATCCGATATTATGCATACAACTCTCATTTTTGCAATAGTGTCACAAATCGAAAAGTTATGATTTTTAATTAAATTTTTGATTTATTAAGAGATAACTTAAATGATAATGAATGCAACTATAATGAAATAATTTCAACATCACAGTTATTGAATTATGACGTCGTTGCAGAAATGAGTAATTTGTAATATATAAAATCAGGAAAGGCACATTCCGAATTTTTCAAATATTTAAAACTCATCTGAAGGATAACTACATTGATCGTATTTTGTATATAAACAAAGACGATGCACTAAATGTATATATAATGCATAAGTGATTTACCTGGTTCATTGTTATTTTGTGTGTATACAATCAAAATTTTAACTGGCCGCAATTTCTGAAAATGTAGTATATTTCTCCATTGTATTTATTTTCTAGTTTAAATTGTGCAAATATTTCACATAACACCAATTAATTTACTGAGAAAAATAATTTTGCATGATTCTTTGTGTATGAATTGCACGAGATAACAAAATATTCAGATAGTGTAAGAGATTTATTTATCTCTTACACTATCTTAATATTTTGTTATCTATTGTCTATATATTTAATCTGAATATTATCCTTTGAAAATAAATGCTGCATTTTAGAATGTTTCAAAAAAATTGAACATGAACTTTCAGTTAACTCTTTACAAAATTACTAATCGTTAAAAAGTAATATGAAGAATAATTATAATATGAATGACTATAAAATTTTAATATGATTTCTTGTGGAGTTTTTTTTAAACATGTATCAGCATATAATTTTTTTCCCATGTAACTGTTTTAATAAAAAAATAAAGTGCAAATAATTTTACAATACAAATTTAACGTACAAGATTAAACTGAAATACAAAATTCCCTGTTGAGGTAATTCTAAGAAGAAAAAGATAATTAACTTTTTAAAATAATTCCTAAATATTAATTCATGCATGTAAAAAACAATTGGGAGAATGCCTGAACATAAATCTCTTTTTATTTTACATACCTATTAATTAAAAAGAATATTATCATTAAAATATAAATAAATTTAAGATTTAAATGTATGTATTTTTTTAAATATTCGAAGAACATATTTTTAAAAGTAATAATAATCACACGTACCAGGGTTAAGATTTCATACATAAACATAGAGCATCATGTAACTCCTGCTCCTAAATTGCTGAAGTGTAAATGTGCTATTAGAAAAATTCTTTGCTTCCGCCATTAAAGAAAGGAGAAAACGCCAAAAGGCATTTCGTGGCATTCTCTTTCCACTAGACTTTCGGGGGGCAGTCTGCTTCGATTATTGAAAGGGAAAATGGGGCGTCCATTCTTAGCCGGCTCCAGACTTTCGCCTATTGACCAGCCGTTTGTATTGAGTAAGATAATATGTATTGAAGGGGTAATTAGTGCTTCCCCTTTTTTATCTACCCCGAAATCTTTTTGACTTGCGGACAGATTACCGCTCTTTTACCGAAACTGGACGACGCGAGGAGACCCCTTGAGAGCCCCAAGGCGATGCGAGTGACGTCCAGACTCTCTTTTTTCTCGGGCTCTCCAGCCATTCCCCGTGGATAATGGAGCCGCAATTAAGAATTCTGAGACCGCAACAAGCAGGTCAACAAGCGTCTCTAGCAGACTATATGGTCCTACCATCAAGGCTCTGCGACCACCACACAGAACCTTTTATATTATGATCACCCGCAGGTTACAAACTACTTAGGATAGGATAGGTCGCGTCAGTACACAGCTTGAATCCTTTTTCTTGTAATCTTATCTCTTCTATTCAATGGTAGAACTAAACACTTGAGCTTTCTGCAGTTCAAGATTACACGATTGCAGGACCAGCAGATTACAGATTTTTTCCCTCAAGATTACGATTAAAATTACAAGAGAAAAGGAATTACATGATTACGCAATTTCTATTATGATTATAAGAATATGCCATTGTCAGATTACGATTACGATTTTGTCAAAATGTAATCGATTACAGCCGATTACGATTACGTAATCGCGATTACTCCAAGCCTGCTATTGATACTATTATCAAGCGTGATATATGAATTTTAACTGATATTCATTGCTAACACACTGCACTTTTGTGAACAGAAAACTTAATTGTTTGTTGGTTAATATCACCATAGTTGAAGTACCTAATCAATGTAAACTTGTTTTGTATGATTGTTTTTGTCCCGTCATTATTAGTTTAGTGTGGGTCATACGGGGTAATTCTTGGTCCAAAAATAAAGAGATCTGAATATCTCCAGAAGTTTAGTAGAAAATATTATTAATTTAGGACATGAAACAAGCTCACATAATATGTGATCCATTGTTATGTTCACTTAACCAATAATTGGTGAAGCCTTGGTAAATTTAATTCATTAGGTGACCATCCCCCGTCGTCGTGATAAATATTGATCACACCCTGTTTTTATAGTAATGAAGTCAAGTAAACTATTATATTTTTTCATTATTTTGTGCATTTTCACTGTAAATATTGCAATGATTGTTTTGTCCCGCTCGTAGTTGTTATTTAAAAAATAATAATGAAAAAAAATCACTATATTTATCCGTAATTTCTAACGTGCCTCGCTTCGGCCATCGAAGATTTCCTGCACCTTTTCGAGAAATTTCATTTCAACGCTTCTCAACTACAACTTTTGTAAGTTCCCCAATAGGTTTTCCTAGTAGACAACAAAATATTCTTGTTCTTGAAGTGCATGATAAATATCCAAGTACTTTCTTTGCACGTTCTAATATTGAACTGTTTTGTAATTGTTCAATTCCAGATATATTTTTAATGTTGCTATTCTGAATCTCGGGTATTTCTAGCTTTGCATTAGATGTTTCAAACTATAGGATTTTGCTAGTGATAAAGCATCTGTATTAATATCAGACATGGCATTTTAGTTTTTTTGCCAGTAGGGTTAATCTTGGTATTCAGTTTTTATTTTAATACCTAGTAGGGAGATTTTCAAATTTATAGACAGATTGGGTAGGGCACAATCTGAAAAATTTTGTTGCATCAAACATAAAAACTTTCCTAAAAAGTGTTGTGACAAGTGATAGTATTCCTCACAAGTGCTGCCGTTATTAAACACTCTGTAAATTAATCCCTATTAAAAATAAATCTAATAAATCTTGATTTAATTATCTCCAATAGTTTGTATTTAGTTAAAGTAGTATTGATATTTCTTTATTTAATTTTTTTATCAATTAAAAAGTTCTTTTGAATGATGAAAAAAAAAAAAAAAAAAAGACTCTGGTTATGGGAATTTTTTGTTCTGGACACAACAAATTTCCATTACTTACTAATTAAAGTAATAAAACAAGACTAGTGTTTCACAACTTGGAAAAAATGTAATAAATGCATTGAATCAAATATGAAATGATGTTCCCGTACAGACTTTTACCATATCAGGATAATAATTTTATCAGCATGAAATGCAATTTTTATGATGCAAAGATCAAACTGTTAGTCGTTTTGAAAATCACCCAGTAAAACAATTCTAAGACTTACTTATAATGTGTCACTTCTTTTCGCCCCTATGGCTGAAATTATCACTTTATTGTATTCAAAACAATGCAGAAAATGCAGTAATTTTCCATCTACCATAGATTAATGCTTGAAACTAGTGTTTGTGTTAATATAGTGGAACCCCTCCATTTGTCTGCCTTGCTATTTGTACAACTTGCTATTCGTCCAACTTGTTCAAGTAAAATTCAACTCGCCATTCGTACTTGTCCCTTGATTTGTATTCCTTGGGCCAGCTGGGTTTCCAGTTTGGCTCTTTTAAGAAAAAAAATCGAGAAATTATACTCGGTTTGAACTCGTCTGGAAATAATTTGTTTGACGTTTTGGATTTTATTCTATTTAAGTTGTAATATTTTTTGTTGTTATCCCTGCGAGAAAACACAGATAGTGGTGAGAACAACACCGCTGTGGTGAACAGCATTAACTTATTCAACGACAATGTTATTGACCATTTTAAGAAAAATTCGGAACACAATCGTCAAAGTCAAAGGAGAGAACACCTAAAGGGATGTTACCTGATGTTTTTATGGAAGGGGACTCCTCCCTCTTCCTCCTCTCAACATTCCGCTTATGCCATCAGCTCACCTCAGTACAAGCAAAGTGCAGTTAAATTTGTTTTTATCTATAATTTCATGTAATGTACGATACATTTGTTTTTCATAGGTTTAAGGTTTAAATAAGCAACCATCTGTGGGTCTGGAACTGATTAATCCAATTTACATTGTATCTTATGTGAAAAAATAATTCGCCATTCGTACAACTCGCTACTCGAATTCCCTCCTGGAACGAAGTGTACGAATAACGGGATTCCCCTATCCTCTTTAATTTGACAAATCTCGATAACGATGATTTTCTAGATATTAGCATTTGGTTACCATCCCTAGAATTTAATCATTTTTGTTTTATCCTCATATAAGCGTAAATATTGAACCTTGTACCTAAAACGACAGGGGGGCAACTGTGTGTGGCCCCTAATGTATTTTATGATAGACAGCGAGGATTGCTCTTAGAAAGATAAATAAGTTTTACATTTGGACATAATTTTTTAGGCAGTGGTGCTAGTGAAACGTTCTGAGCTACATTTGAATTTTTCAGATATTAATGCAAATAGTTTTAGAAAACGACCAAAATGAAGAAGAAACACGCAATCTCGCATAAATAGAGAAAAAGAGCAGGTATTTCATTGTTGAAAGTTTCTTTTGGTGATGATGGCATTTTCTCAAAAGTTTTTTGTAGGGTTGAACCGGATAGGGATTTTGCCGGATACCGGATATGGGGTATCCTGTGATTCTATATTCAGATACAAATGCCTGAATTTTCTGAACTACATTTGAATTTTTCAGAAATTAATGGTCCGGATATCAGAGTTCAACCGGATATTTAGTTAGGCCGGATATCCGTTGGTTATTCCGGATATCAGACTGCTATTTGCTTTCAGTTATATTATGTATTTACTTATTTTTTTTATATACTACAACCTCAAAACAGTAAATTACAAATATGTTTCACTCCCCACTTTTAAAATCTTTTTAATATATAAAAAAAAAAAACATTTTTCCAAAACATCTGAATGCTCAAATCTATGTGCATTTTAATAGTGTAACATAAAAAATGATACATTAAAACATTGCTTTTTAGTTTGTTACAGAATTTGAAAGGAAGGAACTGTAAACATAAAATGTTTCGTGATTTTTGTAGCTTTTTGCATAAAATATTTTATGGTGTATTTCACAAAACACAAAAAAAGTGTAATTCAGTATTTTTTAATTATTATTATTTAATTATTATTATTGCATGCTCCTTTTAGGCAAGATAGAAAGCATCAATCGCAACTTTTGAAGTCAAAAAAGTTGTGGGGCTGAGAAGGAATTAATTTGGTGCTAGTCACCATCACTGAAGCGAGATTAACTGGATTTAACAGTCTGGATCGGATATCCGGTTGGATCGAATAGTTAAAAATTTGCCCGATAGGCCGAATACCAGATAGTTGCCGGATATCCGTTTCATCCCTAGTTTTTTGCTCTTTTTTTACTTATTCATTTAGTTTTTGAATATTGTTGGCGAAAAGAAGATTTTTCAAACAGACACATTAATATTTTCAAATGTTTAGAAAAATAGAACCTCTGTTTTTAGATCTGTACTTTATTTTTTATTAAAAAGTTCTATCTTCCTTAGATATCTGAATTGAATTTCCGGAAGGAAGATAATATTCATGAAGCTGAGTTCTTCAATGAAAAGTCTGGCAGATGAAGTTTTCACATTGACCTTCCTCATGAAATATGTCATAAGAATTTAAAGAATGAGTTAGGATTTCATTAGACAAATTTTATTCTTGTTCCATGTGTTTGTTTAAAATAACAAGCCTTCCATTTCTCTCTAAGGGTTAATTAAATATCTTTTCTTAATATTAAGATTATTTCTTTATAAAAAGGGAAGTTCTTCGTGTATATGACACCTGAATGTGAAGTGTTGGTGCTAAAGTTTAATTTTCTACAAAAATTTGTTTGACTTTTCGAAGAATTCTTTGAGAAGTAGTTCTCGTTTGTGCTTATCATAGTGATGTGTATTTTTTATGTCATGTAAATAAAAGTTATGGTTCTTAGAATTGTGTCTTTCCCATAAAGCTATTTACAGCATGAAATGTGTTACGTATGTCGGAAGATTTTATTTTTTGCACTAAAGCAATTGATAGAAAATGTACTAAAATAAAAAAAAAGCTTGATATGAGTAAAAAATATAAAGTGCATAAAAGTAAATTTTTAAAAGAAAAATAAACATGTTTTTTGAAATATAATTAAGAACTCTGTTTTTTTGTGGCATGTAAATTCATTCTTTGTCCTGAAACTTTGTTTAAAACATAGTTCCTTAATTTCCAATTTCTTACACGGAGAACAATAAAAAAAATTATGTTCATGTTCAAAATCCATCCCTAATTCTGTAAATTCATATTTTTTTTTCTTTCGATATACACATGTTTGTTTGTTTTTCAGTTTGAATACATTAATTCGAAACTAAGCAACAGTAATAAGAAATCAAAGTAAAATCCAAGTATTTCTTTAAAACTTTCTTCCAATTTTGTTAGCATTCATCAAAACATAATATCCTTCAAAATATATAGAAAGAAAAAAAGCTATATGCAAGAATCTTCCTCCAAGATGCTAATACCAAGTTAAAGAAACCTCTTAAGAAAAAATATTTGTAAGGAATAAGGTAAGGGTCTTGTATAAAAAGAGTGAAAATATGAAGATAAAGAGAATTGAAACTTTAAAGAATAATTAACAAAAGAAAATACGACTTCTAAGTTTTTCATGGTGATAAAATTCATTTTGTGACAAAACATAGTGTCCTACAAATTTCAAACAGAGAAATTTACAGAAGTTTCTTAATAAAATAGCTTGTTTTGTGTGTAAACACAATATTTATTTTACAGAGATATATATAAATGATGTACATTTGAAAGGAATATTTTTGAAGCAAGAGCTTGGGGGGGGGGGGGGATTCAAGAATTGGATATTTTGGCAATAGTTTTCTACTGCTGTTTATATTTATATAGAATTGAATTAATTTAGAAATAATTACATTTCTTTTGCATGTAAAAAATAAGTTATTAACTGTAAAAAGTTTTAGATGGAGCAATCAATTTGAAAAAGATAGGTATTTTGTAAATCTACAATCAAGCACAATTTTTTTGTGTTAAATATAATTTTTATGTCCTCCAACGTTACTCTTTTTGTGTGTTGGATATTAGGAATATATTTATAGGTTAATAAATTTATAAATATAGGTTACTGAAATTTGCCTAAAAGTATACTAAGTTTAATTAATCATTAAATGAAAAGAAAATTAACATTTAATGAAAAAAAAAATTAAAATTTGCTTTTGAATTTATTAATTAAAATTTTACTTTGAAATTATAATTTTAATTAATCAACTCAAAAGCAAATTTTTAATTATTTTTTTAATTAAACGATAATTTTCTTTTCAATTAACCATTATTTAAATTATACTTTTAAGCAAATTTTAGTAACCTATATTTATAAGTTTATTAGCCTATAAATATATTCCTAACACCAAAAACATATGCACAATTAATTTAAAACCAAAAAAAAACTGACCGGTGGTGAGGGAATGAAATGTGGGGGGAGTGGGATTTTAAAGCATTTTGGACAAGTAGCAGGAATGTTACAGTATCGTTTCAGCAATATTTCAGAATAATGATTAACATAACGGTTATATATCATGGACGTAACTCTGCAATGTTCATGTAACAAATAGGTAACATTTACGTTACAAATAAACGTTACGTTACAATAAGCTTTCGCTGATATGTTGCATCTAGTTACGATCGCGGACATTTTGCCGTAACCGAAAGGCAACTGATACGTTACATTGACATTCCGAAACGTATCTGAACATTTCAAGATTTTTAGTGATACGTATCTGCAACGTATATGATTCTATGTGGTGCTGTATGGGTGTATATGTAAAATAAAAGGGTAAATAAACCTGTGTTAAATTTATATTCTGAGGGGAATAATTTTGTCAGGGAAATCAATTTACAGGCGAAGCAGCTTAATTTAAATTTTTTAAAATCTAGTCAAAGTCTCCGAAGCAAAAGCAAGATACAGAAGCACATTCATTCTTTCTAGTCTATCTTATCATATATGTCAAACTTTTGGAACGTATTGATAGAAGTTAACATAGCTGTTTATGTAATATGCAGCAATTTGATTTCACCTTGGGAGAGAATTGGAAATTCATTGTGTTTGATTATGTTCCAGTCTTTAAGTAGTCAAGTATTGAGCATGTACAACTGATTTCCTTAATTTAAAATTTTGATTATTATTTCATTTACTTTGACATGAATATTAATTTATATTAATTTTCAGGGCAAAATGTACAAAAGTAAAAGTATTTATTTTTTTATGCATCAAACACCGCATACAAGTTCATTTTTAAAACCTAACTCATTGATACAAAGGCAATCATTTTTCAATATCAAATTGATATTTTAAAATGGTTATTTATTCAAATAAATTCAAATTTATTTGTTCATAGAGCTTTAAATTTAAAAGAAATGCGCATTTAAAAACAATCGTTAAAGTAATAATTTTCAAGAGTTTAGTGAACAAAATCTGCAGAAAAATTTATAATATGTACATTCTACTACCATTACAAATGAAGAATAAAAAATTACATCTAATAATTTTGTATTTTTAAAATAAGTGAACGGAGAAAATGTTGTAATTGTATATTATTCTTTGGTCATTTTTCACTCAATCCCATAATTAAGAACAAAACAGTGGCTAACTGTCAACATGTTGACAGTTAGCCACTGTCATGTTGGGTGTCGTCACTTCCGTTATCCAAGAATCAAGTGTTTTAAGACGAACACAGATTTATTGACGAAGACAGGACACTTAAAACATTTACAGGAACACATAGAAACAGAAACATTTTGTTCGCGTCAAGATGGTTGAAAACACTTCTAAAGTTAAGGGTTACTTCTAAGTGGAAAGCTACACGTCTATATCGCTTTTTCGTCTCTAACGTCTCTCCGGCGTTCTCTCTGTGTGGGCGCTCGGCATCAGATTGTAGAGAAGGGTTGAGGTGTTTTCCTCCTCCACACTCGTCCATCCTGATGACTCTTGGGCCTCCAAGACCCGTGGAAAATAAAACAATCGTCTAAATCTGTAAAGAAAAAAAGGAAACAGGAAAAAAAAAAAACAATACACAATTCTGGGTTAAAACTGTTCGTCAAAAAGTCAGTTCTAGTATGGGAGCGTCAACATGTAAATCAGGATCAAAAGCGAAGTCCAAGTTTAGTCCAAGTCGTCATCGTTTATCCGTCATTAAGTTGGTTGTCGCAATCAAGTGGGGGAAAGTGATGAGGGATCAGTCCAATGCTTCATATGGTCAGCAGCAGTCGATGTAGTGTTGGGTCCGGAATGTTGACCTAATTTTTTCACATCATAGCGATCATTTGCTTTAACGCTGGTAACTTTGTAGGGACCATGAAATTTAAGAAACAATTTGGAACCTGGAGAGAATTGAGTCTTTTGAATAGCCACGATGGCGCCTTGTTTGTAAGTAGTTGGTTTCTTGCGACGTTTGTTGTAAGAAATTTGAGAACGCGTTTGGTGATTAAGAATATTTCGTTTGGCGATTTCACGGAGGTTATGTTTGTCTTGCATGACTATATTTAGATTTTCTTCTTATTGCTTAATTCGTAGATCTTCTTTAATGTGAAAATCTTGACTGAAAAGGTCTTGCGTTTTAGCGACTGCGACATGGCCTTTGTTATGAATTGAACGTATGATCGCATTCTGCATTTTCTGAGGTACAACAATTAACTCACGATCTTTGTCGACTTTGTAAACTATGTCATTTTTTATTATATGTCCGGTGTCTTCTCCTTTTTGGATTAAAATGTTGAGTGTTTTGATGTAGTCGTCTTCGCTTTGCGCTTTAGAGATTTGGAATGTTAGATCTGCGTCAAGACATGTCGTCAAATAAACGGGATTTAGACTCAAAGCATCAACATGTTGCAAACATTTAGGATGATTTCAAAATCAAATTCGTCTAGGTACATGGCCCATCTAGCTATTTTCGGAGTAAGGTCTCGCTTTTGCAATGTTTGTTGGAAAGCAGCGCAGTCAGTCACGATTCTAAATTTTGTTCCTAGAAGATAATTTCGAAATTTCGTTACTGCTTCAATAACAGCAAGTGCTTCAAGTTCGTAGCTGGAGTATTTAGATTGTTGATGGGAAGTCTTTCCACTCATATACTGTATAGGATGCCATTGGTCGTCATCATCGGATTTTTGTAATAGGACTGCACCAAATCCAAAAGAACTTGCATCCGTGTGTAATTCGAGAGAGGAATTTTGATTAAAGATATGCAAAACTGGTTGATTCGAAAGAGAATCTTTGAGAGCAAGAAAAGCTTGATGTTGTTCAGGGCCAAAATGATGAGTCTTTTCTGAGCATGTCGCTTAAAGGTCGCGCAATCAGTAAGTAATTCTTTGTAAATTTTCGAAAATATCCTGTTAAGCCCAAAAAACTTTGAACTTGTTTGAGCGTCTTCGGTAAAGGAAAATTTCGAACTGCAAGGGTTTTCGACGGCGAAGGTTTGATAGTACTGTTTTCAATAACATATCCAAGAAATTCAATACGACGCTGTAAAAATTGGCATTTTTTGAGATTAAGAATTAAACCAAAGTCTGATGCAACTTGTAGTACGCGTTTCAATTTCTGAAGACCTTCTTCTTCATCTTGGTACGGTATGATTAGATCGTCCATGTAAATAATAATGACATTTTCACGAATAAGATCGCGAAACACTGTGGAAACAAATCTTTGGAAACACTAGGGCTGTTGGAAAGACCAAAAGGGACTTTCAAAAACTCATACTGGCCATCTGGTGTGACAAACGAAGTGTATTTCGTACTGTTTGGATTCATAGAAACATGAAAAAAACCATTCTTCAAATCAAGGGAGCTAAACACTTTGGCTTGTTGTAATCGATCTAAAGCATCATCAATGAGCGGTAGGGGAAATTTGTCTCTAATTATATTTTTGTTAAGACGTCTATAATCTACGCAAAGTCTATATGAGCCATTTTTCTTCTTGCATAAGACAATGGGGGAAGCATAATCAGAACAACTATTTTTAATTATACCGTCATCTAACCATTCTTGTATTTGTTTCTGCACTATTTTTTGTTCTGCAAGCGGCAATCTTCGAGGTCGTTGAGCTACTGGGATCTCATCCGTCAGAATTAGAGTCATTTGTAAATCAGTTTGCTTAGTACCGCGAGGCTTGTAATTATTTATCAAAGTTGACAACTCTGTTTTGAGGGATGGGTCTAAAATGTGACTTAAGTCGCAGGGTGTCGTCTCTATAGAATTGGTCAAATGTGAGAAAAGAATTTCGGAATTTATAACATTTGCATTTGTACTGATTGTCGAATGTTTGTGGTCATCTGTGCGAGATATACTGCAATCTTGATCAGCGTTTTAAGTTGATGAACTTGTCCCGATTAAAGTATTAGTCTTCGTCAAAGATACTGCACCATGGGAAATTTGCAAATTACCTTGTGAAATTACATCAGCACCAACCAACATCGGAAATTGTAAAGTATTATTCGAAACAACACAAATGTCAGTATGAAATTCAAAACCATCAATAAAAATAGACGCTGAAAATGAACCCAACGGTGTTACCGTATTATTTCCTAAACCATGTAACTGAATATTTAACTCATCTAAGAAACAGTTAGGAGCAATTTTACGAAAAAACTCTTCTTTTAGAAGTGTTTTGTTCGACGCGGTGTCAATAACAGCAGAAATTGGAATATTGTTAACGGTTACAGTCTTGGTAAACAAACTAGTAGAATTTGGCGGATGTCCAATTGTAACATGAGATTGTACCTTCTTTGATGGACAGTTAGCTGCTTTATGAGAGCCAAATTGTTTACATGCAAAACATTTCATTCCTTTATCTTTGTGAGGACAGAAACGAGATTCGTGATTATTTCGTTCACCACAGTTAAAACATAATTTTTCCGTTACTTGGGGGGAGCGAAAAGCATTAGTACTACTGGAATTGTGAAATTTTGGTTCAGTAAATTTATTTCCAATAGTTTTTTCCTCAGTAAAATTTTTACGACGATCTCTAGAAAAATTGCTATTTGGATGGCTATTAGGTTTGAAGGCACGATGAAAATTATTTTCTGATTTAACGTCCTTAGAATAAAGCTTCTCAAAAGAACGTAGCTTCTGCTTAAATTCGGAAAGATCGGTACATCCATACAAAATGAGTTTAGCTTGAGAGTCGGGCAAACCTTCAATACAATATTCAATTAACGATTCATCATCAATATGACTTTGATTAGCTAACGCACGCATAGCGATAAAGTATTGTCAGTTTCATTTTGCCTAAGTTTTCGGGAATTAAGAAGCTTATGAACATCAATGGATGCCCCATTCAGTAATAAGGTGTTCTTTAAGATTTTCAAAACATGTAACATTTTTCAAAGATAATACAAAAATACGCGCTGGATCAGCTAATAATTTTTTTGTAATCAAAATTTTATGTACGTCTGTAGTAAAACCATAAGTTGAAAATAATGCTTCTAAGTCAAAGATAAAATTTTGTATAGAATATGTACCCTTTACTGAAAAGATACGAGCTAAATCGCATATTTCTCTCAAAATGAACCAAATTGAATTTTTGTCTCCTGGTGAAACGTTGTGAACATTGGATAATTCACAATTTGTTTTTGTTTTCTCTCGAAGTTCGACAGCGGAATAAGAATTCCGAGTCACTAGATTTTTTCTTCTCTGGCACTATGCTCGCCAAGAGGTGGGGAGGAAACGAAATGTTGGCGCGGGAATGGTTTCGGTTTCATTTGTATCGTCATCAGAAGAAAAAATGTCAATAGTGCTTTGAAATGAATTTAAATTAGAAAGAGATTCAAAAATTCTGTCACACAAAACTTCTTGCGAACCGGAACAGTCGATATACAATAAATTACACACAGAGATAAAGTCAGCTAAAGAAAATGATTCTAAAAGCTTTCGTTTACGCTTTTCAATATCGAAATCATCGGGGAAGGAAGTAAATTGTCTTAGTCTTCTACGTGTTGATCGGTCAAATGGGTGATCAGATACAATTTCACTTAACAATTTAACACTTTTAGCACTTCCACATTTGAGGGATTTTGCAATGGAAGGTATATCATTTAGCGATATTTTCGCCATACTAAAAATATATAAAGGAACGGACTCACCCGAGTTGAAGAGTCGTGGGGAGTACTAATTATTCCTGGGTAGACTCACTTCTGATACCATGTTGGGTGTCGTCCCTTCCGTTATCCAAGAATCAAGTGTTTTAAGACGAACACAGATTTATTGACGAAGACAGGACACTTAAAACATTTACAGGAACACATAGAAACAGATAAACATTTTGTTCGCGTCAAGGTGGTTGAAACCACTTCTAAAGTTAAGTGTTACTTCTAAGTGGAAAGCTACACGTCTATATCGCTTTTTCGTCTCTAACGTCTCTCCTGCGTTCTCTGTGTGTGAGCGCTCGTCATCAGATTGTAGAGAAGGGTTGAGGTGTTTCCCTCCTCCACATACATACTGTAGCCTCTGTAGCGATTCAAGAAATAACGATATTTTAAACGGAACACAACGATTATTAAATGTTAAAAGTGTAATGCAGTAAATAGTTAAAATACTTACATCAAAGTGGTCTTGGCAAACATTTCGCATAGATTCAGAAAGAAGGCGATTTTTCTTGTCATCCCGCTTCATAGCGATACACCACCTCTTTCTGTCGATGTTATTTCTTGGTACATCAAAAATATTTTTATCAAGAGTTGTGCTAGTAGTATTTGTACACTTTGAAGCAATACAATATTTGTATCTGACTGACATTTTTACAACAATTTAAATTTCTAAGCCGTGAAGAATATTTAGTTAGATTTGCAAAATGCACGCGCGCAACGAAGAGCAATGTGTAAACAACTGAAATTCGGCACTTACGACGTCACTTCCTGCGGAGTCATGTGACTTCCCGTTTCAGCAGAAAACGAAACTAGTCAATTTTTAATTACCAATAACTTTTAAAATATCGCCGTGAAACAAAAAAAAAATGTTTTCTGGTTTTATTAGGATATTTTGAGTGCATTAAGATTTTTTTAAAAAAATGCTGTAACTGTCCATTGCAAAAAAACTGTAACACGTGGCACCGAAAAACCAAAAAAAAAAAAAAAAGATAAGAGAAAAAAAGTGTACGTGAGTAAAAAATAAAATTATTATCGTACTTTGATTGAGTTGACTTTTTATTGTTTACAATTTTGGAATAATAAGTTTCATGACAAAAGGATTATTGCACAATGACATCTAATGCACTAAAGTGATTATTAAACGAAAGACGGACAAAAATGAGTCAACTACCCTAGTGCGAAAGACAAATTGCACTGATAAGACGCCTCTATTACTTTTACTTTAACATATTATATTTTTGGAGCAGTCTGTTCAAAGAGAAATAATTTTAATAATGCAGGTTTTCGGGCAGAGATCACTTAGACTATTTCTCCGTTTTTTTTAATTAAATGCTTTGCAGAATGACATTTTTGTGCTTTTTAGCTGATGTGTTACCTGTTATGGAAACAGAAATCTAGTTATGGGGAAAAAAGAAGTTTAAAGACAATGTTTTCTATAAAGTTGTCCCTGTGAAAAACGTCGGCCTTGCATCGCCTTTTAGATGTTTTTCAACGCCCATGCCCGATGGCAACTTTGTTGAACAATCGGTGCCCATGGATCGGTTGAGCCTTAGGAGTCATCCACATTAATTAACTATTTTAATGCTTTTTTTATGATAGAAAGCAAATGAGGTAATTACGAGTGAATTCAATTGAAAAAAAGGGCTGCAATTTTTAGGAGAATAAAATAGGGAGGGGGCAGTCGTATTCCCGATTTGTTTCGAGCCGTTTATTCTCGCCTTTGTTTTCGTTTCTTCATGGCATGTTTTCGATATGGTAATTTCAAGAGGTGATACATTCCGATATCCCCTCTCTGGATACATCCATTTGGGATAGGCAGATTTACGGGCAACATAGTGCCTTCAACATTTTTTGGTTGAATTTTGAAAAAAAAAATTAATATATTTTCATCAGAAACCATAGTTTGGAAAATAACTTACATTTTTTCATAGCTACAATGCAAGTCAATTTACTTTACAATATACCCCCAAACCTTGTTACACCCCTAAAGCTCACCGCCTATGACATTGGGGCAGGGGAGGCGCAATTTTTAAAATAAGACTTAATATTAATCTAAAAATATATTGTAATTACTTTTGGTTTCGAAAACCGGATATGTTTAAATCGGTCGTATGTTGGATATTTAAAAATCGGTCTGCTATTTGAAAATCGGTCGCATATACCGGTTATTTCAATTTCGGTCGTAAACCGGATATTTTAAAAATCCATTGGTTACTGGATAGTTTTCGGTTGGATACCGGATACGTGAAAATCGGTCGCATATACCGGTTATTTCAATTTCGGTCGTAAACCGGATATTTTAAAAATCCATTGGTTACTGGATAGTTTTCGGTTGGATACCGGATACGTGAAAATCGGTCGGATACCGGATGTTTAAATTATGTCATATATTTAATCTTCATTCAACAAAAATTTAATCAGAAAGAAATTTAATCTGATTAAATATGTAATCTGATTACAAGTAATCAGTAATCTGATTAATTTAATCGAACTAAATATCGACTTTTTAAAATCAACTACGTAATTGAAATTAATGTTAATCATGACTGCGGTTGAATTAATCGGATTAAAAGTAATATGAATTAAATTTTAGTAGGATTACTGTAATCAACAAATTGATTGATTCAAAATGTAATCCCTTTTTTAATTGATGACCACCACTGGACTTAGCCCCCATTTCTAACAACAACAACAACATCTAAAGCAACTACACGAAACATTACTTTTGATAAATTAAATGAGAAAGAATTATTTACAACAAAATTATGAATTAATAATTATTTTAGAAATATCTATATGTATATCAAATGAACTTTGATGTTAGCAACACCTTTGTGGCCGCGCGCTACAGAAAAATCTACGCAACGTACGATTATGAAAATTGACACAAAATTGTATTATATCCTGATGCTTTGCATTTGCAAAACAAGCTGTTATTTTCATTCGTTCTAATATTCTTTAAACTCAAAAATTAAATTACTTTCCATATGAGTTATTTTTGAAGTGAAGACAGACTCCGTGATTGTAAACAATGTGGTCTTGAAACGATTTGGCGTCGGATCGGTGAGTAGATTAATTTTCATTCTTATACAGCCATGGAAAAAATTATAAGGACACGTTGAAAAATGAGTATTATATATTAAAATAATCATCAACTGCAAACAAAATCAAATTTAATTAACTACTTGTAATTAGGAAACATTAGAAACTTGTTAATATGAAATTAAATTACAATACAATTATTAAATCACAAATTAATACAAATGTATTATATGAAATGTGGAAAAAAATATAGGGACATTAACACATTTGTCTCGAAATAAATTAGTATTCTAAAAAATCACCTTTTTTCTCAATTACCTTTATTAATCGTCGAGTCATTGACTCAGAAAGTTTAGTTAAAGTTTGTTTAGAAATGTTTTTCCACGCCAAATTAATGGATGATATCAGTTCGTCTTTATTTCCATATTGTGTCAGATTTTTATACACTTCTGTAGCTAAAATGCCCCACAGATTTTCTATGGGGTTTAAATCAGGGCTTCTTGCCGGCCAGTCCAAAAGTTTCGCTGAATTGGCCTCGAACCATGAACATGATGTACGAGACACATGGCCACTTGCATTGTCTTGCTGAAACAAATAATCACCACTTGTGATAAGGGGTGCTCCAGGTAATAAATTTTCAGCTAACATGTCAACATATGAATCTGAATTCAAGCGACCTCGAATGGACAGTATTGGTGTTGTTCCATTGGCTGCAAAACCTGCCCACACCATCACAGAACCACCTCCGAACTGTCGTTTGGAAAAAAATGGTCTGTCTTTTCGCAAATCATACCAGTAATGGCGAAAACCATCTGGTCCGTCCAAATTAATTTTTTTTTTCATCAGAAAATACGACGTCTTTCCATCTAGACCCAAAAGAAACGTATTTCTTAGCGAAATCCAATCTACGCTTTTTATGAAGTTTTGTAAGTGGCGGACGTGACCGTAGTTGGACGTGACCACATCTCACATTGGAATTCTTTTGCAGAACATTACGCACTGTTCAGCTAGTGCATGGTAAATCCATTTCTGTTTTAATTTGAATAGAACTCTGTTTTTTTAAGCGAGCTCGACGGACAAGTGAACGTTTCTGGCGCTTAGTAAGAGTGGGAGGCCTACCTGTACGCTTTTTCTTTCCATACTCCTTTGGATTCTTCAAAAAATTATAAATTACTGTTTTAGATCTATTTATCTTCCTTGAAATTTCACGTCCACTCATTTCACATTATCTGTATGCAATAATTTGTCCTTTTTTACATTCAGAGAGTTTTGTGCTGCGCGGCATGATAAAGAATGAGATAGAGTGAAAACTTTTACTGCGTAACAGTTTTGGGTTACTGTAAGCAATCATGTGATACGACTAAATATGCAAATTTTTGCTTTTTATTTCAAAAGAAATGTATGTCCTTATAATTTTTTCCAAGTAGCAAACTATTAAAATCTTAAAACTTCATGTATTACAATAATTTTCAAAATTTTCGGAGTAAGTTTTGCTTTAAAATGTCTCTTTTTACGTATTTTTAGCACACAAATTTGTGCATACTTTTCTAGCCAAGAAAGCCTAGAATTGGCGACTTTTCGCTTGTCCTTGTAATTTTTTCCATGGCTGTAGTAGCATGTTTCAATTTAGTTTTTTCTAATGAACTATTTGGGGCATTTTTATAACTGTTCTGCAATGCTGTAACATTTTATATTGTTATAGCGGCATTATTTTTCCGACTAAGATCTAGGACTGGGAAGATATTTTTAAGCTACTATTGTAATTGGGATCTATTTCACGGGGAATTTTTAATTTATTGGGAATTTTAAAAAGCCTGTGTCATAATGTAATTCTGCAAAACTTAGATACCACCACTACCATGACTCAATGTGCCAGGATATCTGTCGGAAAAGAGGCTCAAAATTCTTCTTACCCTGTATGTGTATTTATTTTTGTATGCAAGGTAAAACCACCAGTAGTTGACACCTTAAGGATTCTTTTGTCTGTTTGTTAATATTGCGTGGACCGAATTCACTGTAGGGGAAACTTATAATTAGTGATAGCTGCACAAACTACTCTCCTATCATATTGTTACAAGAATTACATTAATAAACTGAATAGGAATTTTTAATTTATTTTTAGAAAAAAGGGACAATGGGTCAGTAGTTGACACCAAGCGAAAACAAAAATACTTAGTAGTTGACACTTTTTATTTTCAGTAGTTGACACTTGCTCTTCTTTTATTGAAACTCTTTAGTAGTTTACACATGGTGTTTTATGTAACCGTACATCTTCCACAGCCGCTTTCATTGCCTCTTATCTATTATTTCTAAAATTTCCCTATGTTGGAGGCATCTAAAAAATGAAAGAGCGAGTTATTCAGTAGTTGACGCATTGTAATTCCATTAGTTGACACCTCTGTCCATCTATTGGATATAACCAAATTATATTACTAGCCACAAGTTGACACCCCATGTCAACTACTCAATATTATGTCATTTAAGGTTTCAGTACACTGTTAAAACTGGATACTTAAAAATAAGAAAAATGTACTCATTTTTGAGTACTTCATGTTCTTATAATAGCTCCGAGTACTTAACTCTTAAATTTGAGAAATCCACGTTCTCATTTTTTTGAGTACGCTCAGGGGCTCGAATATGAGTATGTATCAAAACACATACTCATATTTTTGAGTGCATACCTGACTCGAATATGAGTATGTATCAAAACACACATACTCATATTTTTGAGTACATACCGGCTTTACACCGCAATGCAAAACTATACTTACGTTTCTGTCTTATTTTTTTAGGAATTCCTAAAAGTCAACATTAACGGTGCCGCAAATTAAATTTACGGTCACTCGCTAACTGCTGACCATCGGGATTACTCTCTTTATTTTCATCATGGTAATAACATAGCACTTTGTATAACATATTGAATAACATAGGAATAATAACATAATTCAGTAACATATAGTATCATCATAATAATAACAATATACAAAAATCTGTACAAAAATATTGAACATCAAGATTTATATCAATTAAGCTATAAATCTCATGTTCAATTATAGATTGGCTTTGCATACACATGTGAAACAATATGTCATTTAAGATATACTGCTCACATGCATACGCAAAGTTACAAAAAAAATACGCATTGAAGCATAATAATAAATATAACGTTTCAATGCATCTTAAAAACACCCCGTCGGATAGGATTATCCCCGAAATCTTTAATACCCTAACAAATAATTACCCTAACATGGAAAAACCTAACATAAAAAACCTACCTAGTAAAATATCCTAACATGTAAAAACCTAAATTGTAAAATACCCTAACAATATAAAAAAAAAGTGAAAAAGTGGGCGAAAATGCAAAAAACGTAAAAGTTCAGGTAATTAGCTCCGTGTCTTCTTCTTGATCATCATTGAGTTTCTAACAAAAAGTACAAATAAACAATATCGAAATAATAGGCTGCTTAAAGGCAGTTCTTAGGGTTAAGATAAAATTAATACTCAATAATAGTCAATACTTCGCCTTTTTAATACAATACTTTATAAAAAAAAATAGTAATAACTGAATAAATCATTTAATAGATTAAAAATTAAATTTAGAATGCCTGAAATATAAGCTCACAAATTTAGCATTCAAATATCTGAATAATGTTGAAATACAAAAATTTTAATAACAGATTTTGGGGCAAGTTATATCAGTCAGTAAGCATACATATTACTTATACATGAGCACTTAGAGAAATAGTCGTATGTTTGCATTCAAAGGAAATTAACACAATAAAACAGATTACACAAGTGCAAATAGTTCAGTTTTCATTTTAAGACTTCTTTAATGTAAAAATTTTTTTTCCGGATATGCAAGGGAAGAAAAAAAAGGAATGGTTGGCACTTACGTTATATGCTGCTCAGCAAATGCAAAGTTTTTAAAATATGGAAGTATCAATTACAACCTTGCATGTTCCGTAAAGTACAAAAGATATTGCAAATATGCAAATTATGTTAATTTTAGATTATAATAATTTTTCACATAATTTAAAAAATTATTGGAATAATATTTCTGTTTTGAACAACTGATTTAATAAATTATTATTTAATAGCGTAAAATGCTTTATACCATAAAATTCATCTAGTTATGCCCGAAAAGATTGAAATTTTATAGCTAATTTAATTTAAGAAAACTTATGTTTTTATATTTAACGACGGAATTCAATATTCAATTTCATATTGCATATTGCATGTTCGGTTTATTTGAAAAAAAAAAATAAATAAAAGATTATTTGGATGTATTCTTAATTAATAATGAAAACAAATATTACTACATATTGCTTAGTCCACAGACAAGAAAAGTTTGTTAATTTATTATTGTTAATGGATTCAAGTTTTTCCAGTCAATTCTACTTACATGAAACACAAAAAAAAAATTATAAATATAGAAGAAATGATGAGAAACTGTTTCTGAAATTCACAAGCAAAACACGTGCAAAAGATATTAGCTAAGAATTAGGCAATGAAATTTGATTAAATAACGATTATTTGCATAAAAAGTAAAATAATATTTCTTACTTTCAAAGTTACTGTAGAATTCCTTCATTTTCAATTCTTCCAGCTTTTTCTTGACCGAACTCCAGTATTTTCAACCAAAACAAAACTTCCACCAGCCGCGGAACAAGAATGAGACGTTTAGGTTAGTTAGTACACATTTCTTCAAAATCACCGGCGTATTCTTGCGCGCGACTTAACACATTTGCTCAAGATATAGTTCGTAATTTCGAAGAGTGAAAACTTGTATGTTTCGCACGTTAAAAGGTTCATAATAGTATAACCATTCACTAAATAATTTCTTTTGCTATTTTTAATATGCGATTAGAATAACAAGTGATTATATTTATATCTAACCACAAGCTCATTCTTAAATCAGAATCATCACTTGTATTTGAACGCTTAATGTTCTCGTTTTTGAGTTTATTTTACTTAGAAAAAAACAAGTACATGGAAGTACTTATTTTTAAGTAGATTTTTTTTAACAGTGCAGGATCTTTAAGAGAAGAGAAGGAAAGTTTGTTGCTAGGAGCAAAAACGACTTGAAATTGAAACCTTTTTAGGATTTTAGCAACACGAAAACTGACAGAATGAAAGAATGGTAACACAACCAAATTCTTTCTAGAAACCACATGATTGGGACCAGAATTTTTTTTAGAAAGTTTGTTATGAATAGAATCAATTAAAGAATGAGAAAATCCTCTATCCACAGCTACAGCTTTCAGATAGTTGAGTTCAATCTTGAGAAGCTCAGGAGAAGAACAAATAATAATAGCACGATGGACAAGAGCATTAAAAGCCGAATATTTTGGTTGGGAGGATGAGACGATAGTCTATGAGGATGTAAAGAAACAGCGAAAGGTTTACGATAGACAGAAGTAGTGAAACCAGACTCACTCCTAGAAATCAAAACATCAAGAAACGCGAGGCTACTATTAAGTTCTTTCTCACAAGAAAACTGGATATTAGGATCAATGGAGTTCATAATAGAAAGAGCATCATCAATACCTAACAAGTTACTGTCCGTTAAGACAAAACAATCATCCACATAACGAACATAAAATTGAAATTGCAATTTCTGGAATAGTTTTTCCTCAAAATAATGCATATAGAAATCACTTAAAATAGGACTAAGAGGACTTCCCATAGCCAGGCCATCAACCATAGCATAGAATTTACCATTAAATACAAAAGTGCTCTGCTGCAAGCACACTCGAGTAAAAAAAACTAATTCCTCAATTTCCACAGCAGTAAAATGGAATTCAGAAAGCCTTTTCCTGAGGCAACTCAAAGCGCCATCAACAGGAACATTAGTAAACAAAGAATTAACATCAAAAGAGGCCATAACCGAATTGTTCGGAACGAAGTTATGAAGTTTTCTAACAAAATCGGTGGAATTTTTAACAGTGAGAACATTCCGACTCCTAAGTGGAGAAAATACAGAAACTAAATATTTGGAAAGTTTATATGAAGCAGTGCCAATATTGGAAACAATTGGTCTGAAAGGAATACCTGCCTTGTGTACCTTCTGTAAAGCATAGAAACGCGCACAATTAGCAACAGAAGGAATCACAGACCGTTTAGCAATCAAAGGAATAGAATGAACAGACTTAACAGCAGAAGAAATAGCTTTTAACTCCTTGTCGCTAGGATCTTTATAAATTTCAGAATAAGGACCAGAAGCAATTAAGTCATCAGTTTTTTCAACATAAGATGATTTATTAAGAACAACAATCTGACCACCCTTGTCAGCTTTGGTAATGACCAAATCAGAATTTGAGACTAAATTATTGACACAGCGTTTCACAGAATGGGTAAAACCAATATTAGGAACTTTTGAATTGAAATCAACATTGGAAGCAATTAGATGCCAAACCGACTCTTTTAGAGTGGAAGTTAAAGCACTAAATTTGAAAGCTTTTTCAACCGGAGCAATAAGTTCAGAAAAAGAAGGCTTTTTAGCCAAAGCAAAATTGTTATTACATTTCAAAGCATTAATTTTATTACTATTCAAAGGAAATTTCGAAAGATTTACAACCGCATTCCTATTAACAAGAGGCAAATCAGCCGGAACAGGAACATTTGAATCGTTACACAACTTGGGAAATTTCTTATTTAAAGTAATTTTGTGACAGTATTATGTTATGTAAATGCAAGATTGTAACATAGATGATACGTATATGAAACTTCTTGTGCTGTATGGGCAGTAATACTCATTTAGAAATAGTCTGGTTAAATAATACGGGTATATTAAATAATGAGCTACAGTGTTCAAAAGGCTATTTATGGACATAGGTACCATGACTGATTAGGCATTTGTTGTAACAGCACACGAGTTTTTGGATACCTTTTGTCGAAAAACGATGCCACATATGAATGAGACCAATGGGTAATGACAGGTTTGACCTTGTCCTTTTCCAGGAATTATTTAGCAGTCATAAAAAAAAACTTCAGGGTGCTTGGTCATCTCATGCGAGATTCAAACTACGGTGTGGCTCATAAACCTCTCCTTCTGACCACAACACCCTACTTCCTGGTATAGAATTCCTTATCACCATGTGTTCACCTAAACTTAACGAATTTGCGTGTGAATTTCAGGGTTTAATGCTCCTCACATGGCAAAATCAGATGACTCTCCGTATCTTTCTTCCAGTGGGGTGCTCGATGGTTTTAAACACATAAAGTTCTCCTAAAACAAGTGCCATACTAGTCCAGAGATCTGAAAGTACCCTTTCCTTGCTTGCCAGTGACTAAACTGAAAGAACATACATGCTTATTTAATACCTTTTAAAGTAAAACAAGTTACTAAATTAAAACTTTCTCATTAAAAACATACTAAATTAAAAACACATTTAATAATTATTAGTGACTTCCTTGGGCCTGTCTTTCAAAGCAAAGTTTTTCGAAGGAAGGCTTAATATTAGAAATAGCCACTCTCAGTTGTTTCTATATTTTGTCTTCAAAGAAGCCACAGCAGAAAATCCAGTTTCACAAAAGTAAGACGTTGAAAATGGTAATAGAATGCGAAATGCCCTTGTTTTTAGTGCAGGAAAATCATAACCTACTAATGCCCAAAATTGAAATAGTGATTTACTACTTAATTAATTTTATTACTAAATTACTCGTTTTTACTCTTGTTTTGGCAGTTAGTTAAAAATAATTCAAAAACAGAACCAATACTCAATATACAGTATTGTTGTATACATTTTATGGTAAGTGCGCCGCAAATACTGAAAGGTTGAGAAACACCGTTTCAGGTGATTCACTTAGTAAATGATTCTCTATTTTAAAAATAAATTCTTGAAAAATGATTGAAATGAACTTCAGGTATCTTTTATTAGGGCAAAAACTTGCTGCAGTGTGATACAAGTATACACACTATCTTTCTATTCTTTTATCTGATAACTTTTTCATTTATTTTAGCTCGAGAATGATTCAGAAAATTATATCCAGCATCAATTGCAAGGAGTAAAATTAAAGTTGAAAAAAGGAACTGTGCCTAGCATATTTACTTGCCAGAAGTTCATACATCCTGCACAATCTGCTGAACGAGCAGATAAGAGGAAGCGAAAAAAAACTGTTGAGGACATTTAAAAAAATTGTGTTGAGGTGTCCTCCGACGCAAGTACTATCAACAATCCTGAATGTCATTCAGATACTTATGCTGACAACACCAACTGCCCAACTGAAGAACTTGCTAGTCATTTCGACAAAGCTTGTCAAATAAATATCAAAACAACTTATCGCAGTAAGTCGACAGCAACTAATATTGTCACTGCTGATTTTGGGTGTACTGCTTCTCCAAATGTACAAGATAAAGCTTGCCAATCAATTATAGAATCACTGGAGACTTCAGTTCCAGAAAAATGCTCGCTTGATGCCAAAGATGATGATTTTTTTTATGATAGCGAATTTTCATGTGTTGAATCATCTGGATCAGATTATGAATCTGAAGAGGATGACAAAGAGGATAAATTACTCTTACGAACATGTATGGTAAAAGCTGTACAAAAAAAATCCTTCATGTGCTTAGGAATACCAGATGAAGAAAAGTTCCTCATCGAATTTCTATCAAACAAGTCGAAATCATCAACCCTTAATGTCATGATCACATTAAAAAAAAATTCGAATGAACGAAACATATGAAAATCTTGGCATGCTTTTTGGTATGTGCCCAAGTAATGTCTCTAATATTTTCAAGAAAACTCTATTTAACCTAGCAGGTGTTTTGCAAAATTTCATTATTTGGCCTTCTGATCCCAAGAGAATTAAATTAAGTTTGCCAATAGCATTTAGAAGAAACTTTTCCTATGTCCAAAGCATCATTGATTGTTTTGAAATTCCCATCGAAAACTGACCAATTCCTCAACCAAAGTCTGACTTGGTCAGAATATTATAAAGACAACACGTTGAAGTATTTGGTCTCGTGCACTTAAGATGGAACTTTGAGTTTTGTTTCTCGGGGTTATGGTGGACGTGCCACAGACATTACTATTGTGAAAGATAGTGGTTTTTTACAGATGTTGTGTTTCCATGGTTCCATGGTTAGATGTAATGGCAGCTGGTGGATTTAAAAATATTTGTCATTTATTGAAATTAAAGCAATGCACTCTCGTCCGCCCCCCCCCCCCCCCATCTGTCTCTCAGAATAAACCCATGTCTCCAGAAGAAGTGAAAAACACCAGACAAATTTCAGCAGGAAGAATTCTCGTTGAAAGACTCATCAACAGATTGAGAAATTTTGACATTCTGGCCAAACATACTTGTGTAGATCACAAGTTACTGCAGCTGTTTGATGACATTTTAGTTGTAGTTTGTGGCTTTTTCAAAGCAAATTATTTAAAATATGAAAATTATTATTTATTTTATTTAAGATTTTGGTATTTTAATATTTTTGTATAATATTTCAATATTGCTTATACTTTTGATGTTTTTTTTAAAAAATATTACAGTTTATTGATACAAGAGCTATATAAATTTAAAAAGTTGAATTTCTCTTTATATCGTATTTCCCCACGTCAGCCAGTATGCTGGTAAAATTGAACGAGGGAAAGTTCTGTCACTCGCTGTATTGGTTGTTTCTCAGAAGGCCGGAAAACAGGAAGTTGTATTAAAACTTGATAACTTGTATCTTTAGACATGCTAAAAAATCAACAACAGTTTAAATAACAATAATTCATAACATTTCTTAAGAGAAAAACAATTTTAAAAATGCTTCTTTCTGAAAGTGTTCCTGCAATTTTGTATGCCAAATTTAAGAAAAACCTCATCTGTTCTGGCATGCTGGAAAATACCAATTTTTTTAATATGCTGGTCTTCTCTTTTTTTTCCAGCATATCGTCTGATGTGGGGGAATACTGTACATGTATATATAGAGAGGAAGAACTAGTATCTTAAAATGTGATGGTTACCCTCTTTTTTTTTTTTTTTTTGAACACCGTCCTGTAAAAAATATATATTTATTTATACTAAATATCTTTTCAATAACTATATATCTATTTTCAGTTTATATGCATAATTGTAGCATTTGTTTTACAGGTTTAAACTTCAAATTTTTCATTTGATAAATATTTTTTAAACATATCTTGTTCTTTTGGTTCATATGTACAAGTACAAGTTTTAGGAATTTCTTGAGTTATTTGTAAAAAATGCTGTATTTTATTTTTTTACCAAAATGCGTAAAAAAACTTTTCACACCAATTTTTCTTTAAAAAAAAAAAGGAAATTATTCACTTCAAAGCAATGTACTACTTTTGTTTATCTTACTTCTTGTGCTTCAAAACAATATTTTTGTCAGAAGTTTTGATAGTAGTATTTGTGCACATGCGACATTTGCATTTGACTGACATGATTTCCAATAATAAATAATATAAAATTAATATTATCCAAGTTTTGCAGGAATCCACTGCTATAATATATGGGAAATATTTGAAATGTATTGCATATTGAAATTATTATTTTTTAAATGGATTTAAGATTCATTCGCAGTGCTAATATATGAAAATTCATTTTACTACACAACATTCTTCTGTACTTTAAAAATTATTAACAATTTTTTATTCCTCTTGTTCTTATGGGTTACTCTCATGTTATCTATTTTCCATTATGTAATGTTTCTATTGAACCTTTATGCCCTAAGCCTATAGGTTCTAATTTTATGTATTTTAAGTGGCCCCACTGCATTGCCACCATATGAATTTCTTGCTGTCTGCAATACAAAGCCAATTGTAAATGTTTTATAGCATTAACAAAATATGACATTAACTAGGGCCTTATTGCACCAATCTTTATGTATATATATGCATTACAATGTTATATGTATTAAAATATTGTGAGCATCAAAAATGAGAATAAACAAGTAACAAAAAATAGTTGCGAAAAAAATGGATATGTAGATTTTCCTTTAACATTTTTGAAATGCAATTATTTTCATACGTCAAATATAAAAGTTATACTTTTTGCAAGTTATGAAAAAGGGTTTACCTATCATTGTTTAATTAACTTTCAATATTCAACAGGAAAAAAATAATATCCATCTTTCATTATCAAATAGGACTTTTCATGCTTATTTTCACGTAAGCATTTATATGAAAAATTCCTCTAATAATTTATATCCTATTAAGGTTAATTTTGTTAAACATTAACAACTCTAAAAGCAACTTTTTAAAGGCTTCTTCTTACATTTTTGTAATTTAATTCAGTGTGAAATTTTTTGTCATTACTAAACACAAAAAATTGTACCAAAATTATTTTAAAAATTCTATTGCCTTAAAATTAGCTTAATGTTAACTTTTTATTTAATTTTAGCACTATTTTATTTATATATATACATATATTTGTTTTAAATGTGTTTCTAAGGCTGACAAATATATAGGGAGTAAAGAATAGATGTTTGTTAAAATCAGAAATAGTTTAGTTTTTTTAACATGACAAACAAATAAGTATAATGAGCACTTTAACAATGAATGTATTTACATATTTACACTGTTTCTTCCAATGCAAGGAACATTTTAACGTATGAAATTATTTACGTGTTTAAAGCACTTCTTAAAACGCAATGAATATTTTAACATTTAGTGAACATATTTACATATTCGCAGCACTTTAACGTGCACTAAGGTAAACAAAAACTTAAAAGAGAAAAGTTTTAAAAGTTATGGAAAATTAAGTTAAACATACATTATTTTATTTGAAAAGAAATCTATTTGGAAAGACAACCTTTGTAAATTTGGGGGAAAATTGCTTCTTTCCAAAAATCAAGGGACTTATGGATTAAATTTTGACAATATACATTGTCTCGCTCAACCCATACTTCAATAACTTGTCCATTGCTTTCAAAATTGGGATGAGCTATGCAAAATAATCCTTTCGATTTGTTAGCAAATAGCATTTGCAACTGCATTTGAGCATGATGTTTATCAGCTGGCATGTTGTTCGCAAAATATTTCTTTAGTGTTTTTTTTCCGAAATTGGACACTTGACTTCTACAATGAAGTCTGTGGCGACACCATCTGGTGACGCTCCAAAAACTGGGAATTGAGGGTTCAGAAGAAAGCCAGTAGGCTTTATCTTAGTATTGTGCTTTTTCTGCATTTGCTTTACAATTTCGGCTTCTAGGCAACTTCCCCTTTTGATGGCTTCAGTTGGGCGAAATTTAGCCATAAGAATAGTTTCAACCAGACTTCCATTGTAAGTCAAGCAACGAGATGCTTCATATATCTTTGAAGCCGTTATCCTGGCATATCGCGTTTCATGCCAAATGGGGTTTTTATTTTGCCCCATCGACTTCTTGAAAACTTATCTTCAGTGACTTTATTCTTTATTCTATCGAAATTTTATGTGTCCGAGTTCCACTTGCGATTTTCAAAAATTGAATTCTCAAAATGTGAATTCGCGCGACAAGCTGGAATAACATCTTAGTAAAAATGTTAAAATTTCTTCATTTTCGAAGATTAAGCAATGCATTTTTTTTTTCAGAATACATCTTAATTTTTTATACGATAATTTACTTCGTTCTTTTAGCTTAATTTTCTTTTTTTGATTCTTCGATGCCACGTGATAGACAGTTGACAGTTTTTCTGCTATTGTACAGCAGTCTCGTGCATCTTCTTTCAGTTTAGAATATTTCTTGTTATTTTATTATTAGTTTACAACATAGAACATATTGATAAAAAATATGAATCAATTTTTCAGTATAAATGTGTATTGATCAAAATTTTATGCGTCCAAGTTCGACTTGAAATTTTCAAAAATTGAATCCTCAAAAGTAGAGTTCGCGTGACAGGATGGAATGACATCTTAATAAAAATGCTAAAATTTCTTTATTTTCAAAGATTGATCAATGCATATTTTTTTTTTCAAAATACATCTTAATATTTTCATACGATAACTATTTTAATTTTTCCCCGTGTAAACTTCGTTCTTTTAGCTTTTTTTTTTTTTTTTTTTGGTTTCTTCGATGCCACGTGTTAGACAGTTGACAGTTTTTCTCCTATTGTACAGCAATCTCGTTGCATCTGCTTTCAGTTTAGAATATTTCTTGTTATTTTATTATTATCTTACAACATAGTACTCATTGATAAAAAATATGAATCAATTTTTCAGTATAAATGCTTATTCATCGAAATTTTATGTGTCGCCGTTCGACTTGCAATTTTCAAAAATTTAATTCTTAAAAAACGAGTTCGCGCGGCAGGATGGAATAATATCTTAATGAAAATGCTACAATTTCTTTATTTTCAAAAATTGACGATGTATATTTTTGTCTCAAAATGCAAATCTTCCTCCAATTAGAAAATGACCTAGTTACGTCCCTGACTGGAAGAAGCATGTACAGCAAATTAGCACTTCTTGCTGTCATATAGCATATCATGCTATTTCTGCCTAAGCTACCTATCTAGCATATTCTGCTGAGAAGCATAAGGAAGCATATAATAGCTCGTTAAGGTACCTACCTTCCCATGATTGGAAGAAGCATGTACAGCAAATTAGCACTTCTTGCTGACACGTAGCATATCATGCTATTACTGTCTAAGCTATCTATCTAGCATAGTCTGCTGAGAAGCAAAAGAAAGCATATAATAGCTCGTTAAGCTACAAACCTTCCAATTGGAACAAGCATATGCAGCAAATTAGCACTTCTTGCTGGCACATAGCATGTAGTGCTATTTATGTCTAAGCTGCCTACCTAGTATGCGATGCTTACAACCATAAAAAAGCAAATAATAGCTCATTAAGTTACATAATGAGGTACATACTAGGTCTCATGGCCTCCCCTATTATAAATATGGATTTAAATATACATATGCGAATATATCGCCCTTAAACATGTATGTGGGATAAGCCTCGACCCCCCAGGGTCAACCTTAGGTCCTCTCCTGCTTTATACAAGTATATATATATATATACACTCATGTTTGTGAAAATTGCAACACCATGAAGGACTTACGCGAGTGAGCTGAAATTTTCAGGAAATGCAAAGTAACGCATGATATGCAAATGATTAAAATTTCAAATCCGTAGCGCATGCGTATGCTGAGCAGCGCCCTCTGAACGGCGGATGGATCCGAATAAATAGACGGCTGTAGCGAGGCGTGTATGGTTATCGGTGGTAAACGTTAGCTCAGTCTTTACTTACGCCTCTTCGACGAAAGAGAGCGAGATTTGAGCAACTTACACAGTTTGAACGGGGGAGAATCATCGGCCTTCGTGAAGCTGGATAGTCGTATCGTGCAGTAGCCGCTCGTGTGCAGCTTAACAGCAGCACAGTGATGCGTGTTTGGAAGCAGTGGACGGACGAGGGTCGGACAACTCGGAAATCCGGGAGTGGACCCCGAAATGTGACGTCAACTCGCGAGGATAGACACCTGGTCCGCATGGCGCGGACGGACCGTACAGCTTCCTCTAGACAATTAGCAGCACAGTGGTCAATAGCTACAGGTGTTTCATTGTGTGCTTTATCAATTCGTAGACGTCTGCTGCAGCGTGGACTGCGCGCAAGGACTCCTTTATACAGGCTCCCCCTCACGCTAAACCATCGCCGCCTGCGGCTACAATGAGCCAATCAGCATAGAGACTGGCGTGCTGATTGGCGGCATGTCGTCTTTTCTGACAAATCCCGCTTTAATTTGTGGTACCATGATGGCCGCATTCGTGTCAGACGCTATGCCGGTAAACGCTACCTTCCGGAGTGCATTATCGAACACCATAGTGGATGAACACCCGGAGTTATGGTCTGTGGCACCATAGCCTATCATGGACGATCTCAATTGGTACGAATTGTGGGCAATCTGAAGAACAACCGGTACATCAGTGAAGTTCTACAGCCCCAAGCTGTTCCTTTCCTTCAAAGCTTGGCAGGCGCTGTATTTCAACAGGACAATGCCCGCCCTCATATTGCTAGGACTGTGCAATCCTTCTTTGCAACGCAGCAGGTACAGCTTCTTCCTTGGCCTGCGTATTCCCCAGATATGTCGCCAATTGAACATGTGTGGGATTTCGTTGGTCGGCGTGTCGCTCGTGAACATCGTACTGTTGCTTCTGTAGACGAACTTTGGGTACGCATGCAAACAATATGGAATGATCTTCTTCAGGCAGACATTCAAAATTTGTTTGACTCCATGCCACGTCGTGTAGCAGCACTTATTGCGGCGCGTGGTGGCTACACAAAATACTGATTTCGATCTCTTGTTATTGTTTGTTTGCTTTGAACATTTAATCATTTATTTATACCACTACCACTCAACTGTGCATTAAATTTCATTCAATTATGACGATTCCTTCATGGTGTTGCAATTTTCACAAACATGAGTTTATATATATGCGAATATATCGCCGTAATACATGTATATGGGAAAAGCCTCCACCCCAGGGTCACGCTTCAATCCCATGGCCTCCCCTGTTATATACATGGATTTAAATATATATCTATATATATATGCGAATGTATCGCAAGAATGTATATGGGGAAAGCCTTGACCCCAGGGTCACCCTTAAGGCTCATGGCCTGCCCTGTCATACACATGGAATTAAATATATATATGCAAATATATCGCGCTTGGGCGTGTATATGGAGAAAGCCTCGACCCTAAGGTTCATCCCTAGTTCCCATTGCCTCTCCTGGTATATACATGTATATATATATATATATATATATGCGAATATATCGCCGTAATACATGTATATGGGAAAAGCCTCCACTCCTGGGTCACGCTTCAATCCCATGGCCTCCCCTGTTATATACATGGATTTAAATATATATCTATATATATATGCAAATGTATCGCAAGAATGTATATGGGGAAAGCCTTAACCCCAGGGTAACCCTTAAGGGCCATGGCCTGCCCTGTCATACACATGGAATTAAATATATATATGCAAATATATCGCGCTTGGGCGTGTATATGGAGAAAGCCTCGACCCCAAGGTTCATCCCTAATTCCCATTGTATCTCCTGGTATATACATGTATATATATATATATATGCGAATATATCACCGTAATACATGTATATGGGAAAAGCCTCCACCCCAGGGTCACGCTTCAATCCCATGGCCTCCCCTGTTATATACATGGATTTAAATATATATATGCAATTATATCGCCCTTAAGCATGTATATGGGGAAAGCTTCGACCCCAGGTTCATCCCTAGGTCTCTCATGGCCTATACATGGATTTAAATATACATATGCAAATATATCGCCCTTAAACATGTATATGGGGTAAGACTCGACCCCAGGGTCACTGTTAGGTCCCATTGCCTCTCCTGGTATATACAGGTATATATATATATATATGCGAATATATCGCCCTACATGTATATGGGGAAAGCCTCGACCCCAGGGTCATCCCTACGTCCCATGGCCAATACTGGTATATACATGCATATGTATATATCTATATATATATATATATATATGCGAATGTATCGCAAGCATGTATATGGGGAAAACCTCGACCCCAGGGTCACCCCTAGGTCCCATGGTATATACATGGATTTAAATATTTATATGCAAATATATCGCCCTTAAGCAAGTATATGGGGAAAGCCTGAACTCCAGGGTCACCCTAGGTCCCATGGCATCCACTGGTATATACATGTAAATATATATACATATATATATATATATATATATATGCGATTATATCGCCCATAAGCATGTATATAGGGAAAGTCTGGACCCCAGGTTCACCCCTAGGTCCCATGGCCTCCCCTGGAATATACATGTATATATCCGAATTTCTCGCCCTTAAGCATTTATATGGGGATATCCTGGACCCCATTCGCATATATATATATCTATATATATATGCGAATGTATCGCAAGCATGTATATGGGGAAACCTCCACCCCAGGGTCACCCGTAGGTCCCATTGTATATACATGGATTTAAATATATATATATATGCAAATATATCGCCCTTAAGCATGTATATGGGGAAAGCCTGGAGCCTGGGGTCACCCCTAGGTCCTATGGCCTTCCCTTGTACATACATGTATATATGCAAATTTATCGCCCTTAACCCTAAGACGAATCAAGAAATTTGCTAAAAACCAGTTTCAAAAAACACGAGGGTCTGAACAAAGTATGTCCTTCAAATGGTCACACAGTTTTCGCTTCAAAATTCTTTCCCCCTCTTGAGGTCTGAGTTGAAAGAAACTAATCCCCTTTATTTAGCATGACAGGTGAAGTTTCCACTCCTCCCGACATTCCTTTCTTTCAGTCTCGAACGTGTACAGACACGTGGATTTGCAAATTTGTGACTAAACACTACCTTTTTCCTGAACAAATTTCAATGTGCTGCCTAATGAATTTGTCGGATGAACTGCATAAAGATTTTTTTTTATTTGTCATTTTTTTTACACCATAAATAGTTATAATTATTAAAAAATTATACTTGTGAATTTGCTTCAAAATGAAATTGCTCTCCATTCTTTTTATCTCGGAATTTTTTTCGGATTTAAAACTATATTTTTAATTTTACATCTCAAAATAATAGCTTGATAATTTTCAATCTCAAAAAAGACTGGTTTTGTGCAGGCTCTGACTGTCGCACGGGCACCCAGGGCCCGTGCCCTGGGCAGGGACCTTGTAAGGGTCAGGAATGTTTTGCATATCACTGAAATTTCTTTTTAAAAGGTTGTAGCTTAAAATAATCGGTTTAATTAATAATAAATTCATAAATATAAATATAATTCATAATTAATGACATTTTTTCATCATAACCAATTTTATATTGTATCCTAGAACACATACATGCATACATACATATATATATATATATAAAGTTATGCATTCAAAGTGGGCAGGGAACATTGAAAGTGCCCTGGGCATGAAAACTTGCAAGTCGGGCCCTGATTTTGAGTAAAAAATATTCAACAGTCGGAAAGAGAAAAGGAAAGGGGTTGTGCGTTTGTAGAATCTTCCTTATCAGTAAAGATAAAATACACTAATTATAGTAAGCTTTTTAAATATATATTCATTCTAAGCTAATATATCAATTAAAATGTATATCATGCATTATAAAATGAACTACTTACTAAAATTCAATCATATTCATTATGCATTTTAAATTAAAACAAAATATTTTGCCTTAAAGCTACCTAATTCCCAAGAGATCCCTACTTTGTTATGTTTCAGGGAATTCCCTTGATGAATTTATTAGTGTGAACATTTTAATTTCAAGCACTGCCCCTAATTAAAGCGCAAAAAAGAAACAAATTATAGAACTGAATTGCACAAGTTTCTCCCGGTATAAAGTTTAAATAATATGAAGCGATTTGAATTAACTGAATCAATCGTTCAATCTTATAGAATGCTAAGTCGACTTCTGAAGTGTATTTCCATTTTCGTGAATGTCTTCTAAATTTTGGAAACTTAAAGATAAAAAATATTTTCATAATATTTTAATAAATCTACATAGTGCCAACACAGTAAGTTTACTTTTAAAAGTACAGGTTTTGTTACTAACAGTGCTGCCACTACTGTGTTGCAAATTACTCCGGAAACCACTGTCAGTCATAATATTTCCATTAGAGGTAACCATAAAGGAAGTAAGCCATTGCATACATGAGTCGAGAAGATACCAGCTTTGTTAAATGTGAGGGTTTTCTTCCTATTCGCATGAAAGGAAATGCTTTCTTACTATTTCAAAGTTCAGTGAAAGAAATGATTATTTAACAGAAAAGAGTTGAATCTATGTTTGAAATACCAGCATTGACAATTGACTGATTTTTCGGCTTCTTCACTCTGCTTTTAAAAATAAAAAGCATGTAAGACACAACTAACTGAAGGGAAAATAGTGTACAATAGCAGATCTTGAAGTTTTCCGTCTCAGGGCAAAACTTGAAAGTGCCGCCCCCCCCCCCCCCCATGCAATTATTGTTCATACTTTATAAATTTTTGTGAGTTGGTCATTTTACTGAGGATTTTTCACTTGGGGCCAATGATAAACCTATAAAACTTTCGTTAATGTCCTCATCACTTGGCCCTTCCAGCTCAACATTACGGGGTTAGAGAAATTCTGACTGTTGACAGGAGTCCGGGAAAATTTTCAAAACTATATGCAAGCTGGTGCATTTTGCGGCTTAGGAGACACATTTGGGACTGCAGAAATAATAGGGGAAAAATGCAAGCAAAAACTTAAAATTGAAACCGTTTTTACTCATAAAAATTCAGAACAAAATTAGCATATTTTTAAAATCCAGGGGTCAAGCCCCCCCCCCCCCTCTTACTAACGCTCATATTGAAGAGACGCATGTCTGCCTTCTCAAACGACACTTACTAGCTTCCCCCCCCCCCGCCTCTTCTCAAATAGATGCGTTCAAAATTAGTAAAAGAAAAACTATTGTATTGTTTGAGCATGGCATGATTTATATTTCACTATCACAAGCTTTCCCTCCCCTTCACCCCTTCCCAAAAAGATGCTTTGAAAGTTTGTAAAAGAAAAACTATTGTATTGTTTAAGGTTTGAGCATATTATGATTTATATTTCACTACTACAAGGGGGGGAAACCTTGACTTTTTTATTATTTTTTTTAAAACTTTGACATTGCAAAATTTGCCGCCCCCTAAAATTACCTTCCCAGGAGCCCTTACCTGCCATGGAGCCGGCTGACTGATCAACGAAGCAACATATTAAGTATACCTCAATTTTATTCCAAATAAATAACTCCATAAATCAGTTTTAATCGTTAGCAAAATAGTTGATCAATGATCAAATTTTAGTGAAGAACTGGGAGCGCCCAAAAGTTAAATATATTTTTCTTTTTTATTTTATTTTCTTTCTTCTTCCTTTTATTCTTTTTTTTTTTTTTTTGCATTACAATTGAATTGGCCGCCGCCCCCCCCCCCCCCCAGCACCACAAGTGGAAAAAAATATTTTTGGACATTTTTTTACATGTGTATTCAAGGCATCCAAGCAATTATGATTGAACTGGTTGCACAGCAAGGTTCTGAAATCTGGAAAGGCTTTCATGAATAGTACGTCATCCCATGGTAGAGAAAAGGGGTTACAAAGAGAAATGGAGTGACAAGTAACAAATTACTAATAATGATTACCAAGTAAATAAGGATGAATGTAGGCAAAAATTCCTGTCAGCGTAAAGTTCACAGTTGTTAATAATTCTCATTAAAATTGTGATTTCAAAATTCCATTTTTATAGAATTTAATGGCAAAGGGTACAGTCCCCAAACATTCCGATTAAAACTGGCAGAAGGCAAGAATATTTAAAAATTCTATCAAAATAAGGGTGTGTAACAAGATGCTTGTTACATCGCGCGTATCTAGTTATTTTAACCGAATACTTTGGTTATTCGCTTAGATCTTGGTGACAAGCCTTTGCATTTTTATTCACGGTTCTTTCGGATTAACCGCTAGGCGTAACCACGACTTGTTACCTCTTTTTTAATTGCCTACGCGATCAAAAATTTTATACCATTTTATTCTTTCGAAACACCATTTTAAATTATTTTTTTAATTAGCTTTTTTACCCCATAGTTACCCTTTAACCACTGTTTATTTTCCACTTGGTTCCGTCGCTTTTCGACTTAACAAATTCAAATAATTTTAAATATGCGACGGGAACTATTTACTCTCGCGGATTAATTCTCCCCTTTTCGCGCCTTGCAAGTGTGCTATGGCTGACGAATTCTGCTTTTCCCTGGCATTACGACTGGTAGCGTGTGTACTTGTATGACGCGAACCCGGGGTTGGGGGCTTTTCGCCTCTTCTCCGGGTAAGCAACCGTTCTGCCATCAAGTTTTATTTTAAAGTGTTTTTTTAAGTTAACCAGCCCAACAATCATTATAGATTTGTGTATCACCATGTCTTCAATGTGCTTTTGATCACCTTTTGACAAAAACTTCACTTCGTTCACTTACGGAATCATCAAATACTGCAAAGGCGATGTTTGCCTTTTACCAAGTTTTTTTTTCGAATGTCAATGTGAGTTCGGCATTATCCTTCATTTAGTCAAGTCATATTCTGGAGCCGACGGGCGTCCATTACCTCGATCTGCAATTTAAAAAAAATGGAAGTAAGTGGAGAGAGCAGCTACAGAAAAAATCGGTGCTTAAATAAAAACCGTTGAAAATCACACCAGCTAACGGTTAAAAAAAAACGTTATTTTTAATCGCCATCTCGTTCCAGAACAGGTATTCATCAAATCATCTTCAACGGAGACTTGCAAAAAAAACGATTTGATTTAATTTCTCCAAAAGTGACTTTCAGAACTTTTTTCATCTTAGTACGAAATTTTTAGATACAGTGTGCAAGAACTTAAACCTGAAAATAGATGATGAGCTGTGATTTTCTCTACCGATGACTCCGCCTAACAACCAATGTGAATGCGTTTCGTATGTATACATTTTGTATATATATATTTATATATCCCAGATGCAATACTTTCAGTTATAAATGTTTTGATGTTTAACTGAAGCAAAAAATATAAGTAGTTGGTATACCAATTTAATTAATTTTTTACTATGCCTAATATGTAAAATAAAAGTATTTATTCAGAAGTACATCATAGCTTTGGTATTATTTGATAATTGTCTGATCTTATATTTGAAATAGTTTGATTGAATTATCTGCCACTCTAACTTATGATATATAAGTACCAGTTTGGCATAAATGCTTTAACACATTTTATATCTTAACACAACGCAATATTTTTTAGTAAACTAACCACTATACCCCACCATATAAAAATGGTGCCGCGACGAAAGAAATTAATTATGTTTTATTAGGTTGAGAACTTTGGTTATGATCTGTGACATTCATCTCGGATACTCCCTAGTACATCAAATAATGATTTTTTTTCACATGTGTATTAATTTTCAAAAAAATTAAGAGGGTATATTTTCTATATAAAACACAGATTTTGAAATAGTCAATCGAATGCTTTTTTTCCCAATATATTTTATTGATTATTTGTGTTATTTTGCAAATTTTTCTTTTCTTATATTTTATGTTCTATTTGTTGCATTGATTTTTACAATTTATGCTTATCATTGATGATTGTATCTGTGCTTTAAATTCTTAAAAGCTCTTAATCAACATCAAAATATGACAAGTAAATCAGTCAGTCAAAGTTTGGTATCTGCCTTACCTCTCTTTCATGGTAAAGATAATGAGGATATCAATTTTTATCTAAACCAATTTAACAGTATTGCAAACCTTGAAAAGTGGTCAGATACAAAACAACTAATTGTTTTGAAATTAAACTTGGGAGATAAAGCTTTAGAATTCATCATAAATGATCCAATTGCATCAAAATGTGATAACATCCACTATCTTCAGAAATTATTGAAAAATAAATTTCAAAAGACAAAATCCTTTAATCAAATTCAGACACAATTCTCAAAAATAAGACATAAACCAGGGCAATCTGTCAAAAATCTTGCTGATGAAATTTCCAAACTTGCTTCCCTATATGTTGGCATCAAAGACTCGAGCAGTGAGGAATTAATAAAATTAGCTGATAATGTTAAGTTATCAAAATTTTTAGAAGTAGTCAGGGAGGACATTGCTCTTGATGTCAAAAAGAATGGTCCTCAAGATTTTGAAACTGCTGTAAAATATGCAACAAACATAGAATTGGCTTTGGGTGATGCGCCATCAACATCCACTTCAAATAGCTCTTTTGAATCACAGATAAATACTTTGTTACAATCTCAAATAGAGAGCAATAAAATGATACAAAATCTGTCTTCCCAATTATCTGAGCTCCAAAATGAGAGAAATCAAGTAAATAACTTAGTTGCTCGAAATCAAAATTCTTTCTCACATAATGACCAAAATGTTTCATGCCACATCTGTCACAAAAGGCATTTGACAACTGATTGTTGGCATTTTCCTCGTCCAAATAATTTTGTAAGGAGTAATAACAGATGTGTAAGAGGGAGAAATTTTCGAAATATTGGTTCAAGGGGTAACCACCCATACAAAAGCAGGGGGAATTTTACAAACAGAAGAAATTTAAACTAAAGGGGGGTGCTTGTAAAACAAAATTTGCCAAAACCAGTTCTCGAACAGGTGCCCAGGGTAAAAGAGAACCAAAAAAAAAATCATGACAAAGAAAAAGAACAAGAAAAAAAGGGACTTCTAACAATTGTCAATCAATTACTAATCCCGTAGAAAAATTTGTTTTGTCATGCAATGATGCAAACAACAACAATCTCCCAATAATCCAACTTAGGTTTGGTAATTTAACTGTTAATGCTCTTTTGGACAGCGGTGCTTCCTTATCACTAATTGAACCTGACATTATATACAAAATAAAACAGGAATGCAAGGTAGAATTTGTTTCCCGCAGTGTGAAAATTGTCACTCTTGACAAATCCACTATTCCTTATATGTCAGCAGTCAGTATCAAATTCAAAATACAAACTTCATTTTTCAACAATATATTTTTTGTAACCAAAAATCTGTGGAATTCTGATTTTAACATCATTTTAGGATATGATTTCATACAGAGAAATAAAATCATCTTGGACTCAGGAAACAGGAAATTAATTGTAGGAAATTGTCACCTACCTTTCAATTTGACTAATGAAATTAACAACCAACCAACTCAGGAAAATATAAATGATGTACAAAAATCACGCCAGCTAACGGTTAAAAAAAAACGTTATTTTTAATCGCCACCTCGTTCCAGAACAGGTATTCATCAAATCATCTTCAACGGAGACTTGCAAAAAAAAAACGATTTGATTTAATTTCTCCAAAAGTGACTTTCAGAACTTTTTTCATCTTAGTACGAAATTCTTAGATACAGTGTGCAAGAACTTAAACCTGAAACTAGATGATGAGCTGTGATTTTCTCTACCGATGACTCCGCCTAACAACCAATGTGAATGCGTTTCGTATGTATACATTTTGTATATATATATTTATATATCCCAGATGCAATACTTTCAGTTATAATTGTTTTGATGTTTAACTGAAGCAAAAAATATAAGTAGTTGGTATACCAATTTAATTAATTTTTTACTATGCCTAATATGTAAAATAAAAGTATTTATTCAGAAGTACATCATAGCTTTGGTATTATTTGATAATTGTCTGATCTTATATTTGAAATAGTTTGATTGAATTATCTGCCACTCTAACCTATGATATATAAGTACCAGTTTGGCATAAATGCTTTAACACATTTTATATCTTAACACAACGCAATATGTTTTAGTAAACTAACCACTATACCCCACCATAGGGTGCAATCGCTAAAAATCCCAATTAAAAATGACAACAGGAAAAGAAATTGCAGTTTAAAAAAAGGACAACCATTCCTAACTAGCATCCAGGGGCCCTAAAACCCCTATTAAAATGTGGTCAGAAGTTCTTCAAAACCAAAAAAAAAAAAAAAAAAAGAAGGATAAATAAATGGCGCTTTTATATGGTCTGCAAGAAACAATAATACTAAAACATATACTTTATTGCAGGCACTAAGGGGAAGGGAGGATTTTTCCACCATTAATTTAATTTGACCTGCTTAGCTTTGAGTGCGCCTTTAAAAAAAATTATATATATATATATTAGGGTGGCCCTTAACCATATGTAATTTTTTGAAGGTTAAAATTTTGCTGCTCCCAACCCCTAATCCTGTTCAAATGATGAAAAAAAAGGGCTATGCAAAATTTCAGTTTAATCATTTAACGTTTAGGCGACCCTCAAAGAGGTTGAAGTAACGCATATTGATTAATTCCATTACAAACATGTATATTCTTCCCTAGCTTCTAGCTTGTTCGTTACTTCTTTGAGAAATGTATGTGGAATTGTCTGGTCTTCCCAGCAATTGTTTAAAAACATTTCAAATCAAATTTTCCCAAAGTAAATTTTTAAAAAAAATTTCAAAACAGCATGAAAAATTAAGACAAATTTGATTTTAAAAAAAAATCACATAACTTCGATAAGAGCAAAGCGTTTTTATTTACTATAATACTTTTGATAATTAAAACATAATGTAAGCGAAATAACAATAAATATTATTTTTTCATAAGTGAGGATTTAGTAGCAGTTGGGTTTTTTACGCTCTCCGGCAACAATTTGTAATATAAATTGTTCCTCAGCTTCATTTTTTGTAAGAATATTATTATAATCTTGAACGAGTTTGATAACTCATTCTGCAACGTCATTCACAACAATGATGGTTCGAAGTTATTCAGTTCCACTCTTATAACCAACATCATCTTTCCATGTTGAACGGTGTTTGTACAGAAAATCGGAGCTGATAGAAAAGCTTGTGAAGAAATTTTTTGTACTAGAATTTACAAAAGACGGAAACTTGATTTCTGGATCAATAGCCTGATAATTTAGCAATTGATACATGAAAAGAAAATCATGATAGGGTGATTTGATTGCGTCTGGTGACAAGAACCATGCTCGAACATACACTCGAGCAAGAAAATACATATTCTTATTAAGGAATTCTTCTCCCTACACTGTTAAAACTGGATACTTAAAAATAAGAAAAATGTACTCATTTTTGAGTACTTCATGTTCTTATAATAGCTCCGAGTACTTAACTCTTAAATTTGAGAAATCCACGTTCTCATTTTTTTGAGTACGCTCAGGGGCTCGAATATGAGTATGTATCAAAACACATACTCATATTTTTGAGTACATACCGGCTTTACACCGCAATGCAAAACTATACTTACGTTTCTGTCTTATTTTTTTAGGAATTCCTAAAAGTCAACATTAACGGTGCCGCAAATTAAATTTACGGTCACTCGCTAACTGCTGACCATCGGGATTACTCTCTTTATTTTCATCATGGTAATAACATAGCACTTTGTATAACATAGGAATAATAACATAATTCAGTAACATATAGTATCATCATAATAATAACAATATACAAAAATCTGTACAAAAATATTGAACATCAAGATTTATATCGAATAAGCTATAAATCTCATGTTCAATTATAGATTGGCTTTGCATACACATGTGAAACAATATGTCATTTAAGATATACTGCTCACATGCATACGCAAAGTTACAAAAAAAATACGCATTGAAGCATAATAATAAATATAACGTTTCAATGCATATTAAAAACACCCCGTCGGATAGGATTACCCCCGAAATCTCTAATACCCTAACAAATAATTACCCTAACATGGGAAAACCTACCTAGTAAAATATCCTAACATGTAAAAACCTAAATTGTAAAATACCCTAACAATTTAAAAAAAAAGTGAAAAAGTGGGCGAAAATGCAAAAAACGTAAAAGTTCAGGTAATTAGCTCCGTGTCTTCTTCTTGATCATCATTGAGTTTCTAACAAAAAGTACAAATAAACAATATCGAAATAATAGGCTGCTTAAAGGCAGTTCTTCGAGTTAAGATAAAATTAATACTCAATAATAGTCAATACTTCGCATTTTTAATACAATACTTTATAAAAAAATAGTAATAACTGAATAAATCCTTTAATAGATTAAAAATTAAATTTAGAATGCCTGAAATATAAGCTCACAAATTTAGCATTCAAATATCTGAATAATGTTGAAATACAAAAATTTTAATAACAGATTTTGGGGCAAGTTATATCAGTCAGTAAGCATACATATTACTTATACATGAGCACTTAGAGAAATAGTCGTATGTTTGCATTCAAAGGAAATTAACACAATAAAACAGATTACACAAGTGCAAATAGTTCAGTTTTCATTTTAAAACTTCTTTAATGTAAAAATTATTTTCCGGATATGCAAGGGAAGAAAAAAAAGGAATGGTTGGCACTTACGTTATATGCTGCTCAGCAAATGCAAAGTTTTTAAAATATGGAAGTATCAATTACAACCTTGCATGTTCCGTAAAGTACAAAAGATATTGCAAATATGCAAATTATGCTAATTTTAGATTATAATAATTTTTCACATAATTTAAAAAATTATTGGAATAATATTTGTTTTGAACAACTGATTTAATAAATTATTATTTAATAGCGTAAAATGCTTTATACCATAAAATTCATCTAGTTATGCCCGAAAAGATTGAAATTTTATAGCTAATTTAATTTAAGAAAACTTATGTTTTTATATTTAACGACGGAATTCAATATTCAATTTCATATTGCAGGTTCGGTTTATTTGAAAAAAAAAATTAATAAAAGATTATTTGAATGTATTCTTAATTAATAATGAAAACAAATATTACTACATATTGCTTAGTCCACATACAAGAAAAGTTTGTTAATTTATTATTGTTAATGGATTCAAGTTTTTCCAGTCAATTCTACTTACATGAAACACAAAAAAAAATTATAAATATAGAAGAAATGATGAGAAACTGTTTCTGAAATTCACAAGCAAAACACGTGCAAAAGATATTAGCTAAGAATTAGGCAATGGAATTTGATTAAATAACGATTATTTGCATAAAAAGTAAAATAATATTTCTTACTTTCAAAGTTACTGTAGAATTCCTTCATTTTCAATTCTTCCAGCTTTTTCTTGACCGAACTCCAGTAATTTCAACCAAAACAAAACTTCCACCAGCCGCGGAACAAGAATGAGACGTTTAGGTTAGTTAGTACACATTTCTTCAAAATCACCGGCGTATTCTTGCGCGCGACTTAACACATTTGCTCAAGATATAGTACGTAATTTAGAAGAGTGAAAACTTGTATGTTTCGCACGTTAAAAGGTTCATAATAGTATAACCATTCACTAAATAATTTCTTTTGCTATTTTTAATATGCGATTAGAATAACAAGTGATTATATTTATATCTACCCACAAGCTCATTCTTAAATCAGAATCATCACTTGTATTTGAACGCTTAATGTTCTCGTTTTTGAGTTTATTTTACTTAGAAAAAAACAAGTACATGGAAGTACTTATTTTTAAGTAGATTTTTTTTAACAGTGTATGAGATAATTTAAATTGATCTTGAAATAAGAATATTTTAAATGCATTGATTGCTTTTTACATCCATCTAGCATGACTTACAGTTCCTGGTATATGAAAAGATATGCCATTCTTTGGAATGCCTCCAAGAAAGATCATTGTTAACTCCAACAATTCTCGATAATCTTCCCGCAGTTTTTTATGAGTAGCAAGCTGATCTTCAATAAAATGAATAATGGTAGAGCGGACATCATAAGGCACTTCATTTTTATCAGTTATGTAGATATTTTTGGCAATTTTAACCCAAGTTTCTCTAAATCTTTCGAAAAGTAGTATGTCTGGACCAGTAGTCGCATCCATCAGCAAGTCGAAAAAGATTCTCAAAACTAATTCAAAAATGTGATGACGACAAGGGAGGTACAACAGAGGTCCCGATTGAAAAACTTTTCTAGATTTATGCAGGCACTATTTAATCGGCCTGTGTTGCTTGCTGTAG